>OX336389.2:67270138-68737864 GCA_946902985.2 Meconema thalassinum | reverse complement strand
TAATAGTACATAACTCAATGGCCTATATATACAGGATGTAATTGATATAATGGAAGTCCGTTACACTGGTGATAGAAGAGACTATTCTAAGCACATATCTTCATGAAATTTAGTTGTATATTATTAGTGTAGGTGGAATTAAATCACAACAATCGTCGCTCAATGTCTTGGGAAAGGGCTTAGACTGCGTTCCCCTCAGCAGCACAGCTGACTTCTGCCCCATCGTCCTCCCCTCCAACGCTGAGGAATGTTGACAAGAGTCTGAAGTTGAGTGACCTTCTCGTCTTGTCTGCCAATGGCATTGAAATACACAAACCGAGCCTATGAACAGGTGATTCACACTTTCAGTGGGAGTTGTTACAAGACTAGCGATGGTGGTTCTGTTAATCATTTTAACAGCCTCATGGCCTATGCATAGAAAAGGATGATCTTAAAGATTTGGTAAATTCATTTAAGGAGCTTTTGGTCTACCTTTGTGCAAAGACAGTGCAACAACTGTAATAAAATATTGATAGTATTATTATTGGTATATTGGCTTTCACGGCCGGTGAATTAAAACTCAGCAATTCTTCTAGGTTTGTGCCGTGTCTTGTGTGGGGTTTCGCCTAGGACACCAAGCTAGGCTCATCGGCGGGCTCATGGTGTCCCCGCCCGGACCCCCACAGGAGTGACGAACTGCGCGCCAGCTCCCTTTATATAAGGTGCAACTGCACCTCTTGACTACGAGAACTAAAAGCTCAAGCAGCCTTAACCTCCCTATGAAGGCTTCCAAAAAGATGGTATATTGGCTTTCACGGCCGGAGAATTAAAACTCAGCAATTCTTCTAGGTTTGTGCCGTGTCTTGTGTGGGGTTTCGCCTAGGACACCAAGCTAGGCTCATCGGCGGGCTCTTGGTGTCCCCGCCCGGACCCCCACAGGAGTGACGAACTGCGCGCCACCTCCCTTTATATAAGGTGCAACTGCACCACTTGACTACGAGAACTAAAAGCTCAAGCAGCCTTAACCTCCCTATGAAGGCTTTCAAAAAGATGGTATATTGGCTTTCACGGCCGGTGAATTAAAACTCAGCAATTTTTCTAGGTTTGTGCCGTGTCTTGTGTGGGGTTTCGCCTAGGACACCAAGCTAGGCTCATCGGCGGGCTCTTGGTGTCCCCGCCCGGACCCCCACAGGAGTGACGAACTGCGCGCCACCTCCCTTTATATAAGGTGCAACTGCACCACTTGACTACGAGAACTAAAAGCTCAAGCAGCCTTAACCTCCCTATGAAGGATTCCAAAAAGATGGTATATTGGCTTTCACGGCCGGTGAATTAAAACTCAGCAATTCTTCTAGGTTTGTGCCGTGTCTTGTGTGGGGTTTCGCCTACGACACCAAGCTAGGCTCATCGGCGGGCTCTTGGTGTCCCCGCCCGGACCCCCACAGGAGTGACGAACTGCGCGCCACCTCCCTTTATATAAGGTGCAACTGCACCACTTGACTACGAGAACTAAAAGCTCAAGCAGCCTTAACCTCCCTATGAAGGCTTTCAAAAAGATGGTATATTGGCTTTCACGGCCGGTGAATTAAAACTCAGCAATTCTTCTAGGTTTGTGCCGTGTCTTGTGTGGGGTTTCGCCTAGGACACCAAGCTAGGCTCATCGGCGGGCTCTTGGTGTCCCCGCCCGGACCCCCACAGGAGTGACGAACTGCGCGCCACCTCCCTTTATATAAGGTGCAACTGCACCACTTGACTACGAGAACTAAAAGCTCAAGCAGCCTTAACCTCCCTATGAAGGCTTCCAAAAAGATGGTATATTGGCTTTCACGGCCGGAGAATTAAAACTCAGCAATTCTTCTAGGTTTGTGCCGTGTCTTGTGTGGGGTTTCGCCTAGGACACCAAGCTAGGCTCATCGGCGGGCTCTTGGTGTCCCCGCCCGGACCCCCACAGGAGTGACGAACTGCGCGCCACCTCCCTTTATATAAGGTGCAACTGCACCACTTGACTACGAGAACTAAAAGCTCAAGCAGCCTTAACCTCCCTATGAAGGCTTTCAAAAAGATGGTATATTGGCTTTCACGGCCGGTGAATTAAAACTCAGCAATTCTTCTAGGTTTGTGCCGTGTCTTGTGTGGGGTTTCGCCTAGGAAACCAAGCTAGGCTCATCGGAGGGCTCTTGGTGTCCCCGCCCGGACCCCCACAGGAGTGACGAACTGCGCGCCACCTCCCTTTATATAAGGTGCAACTGCACCACTTGACTGCGAGAACTAAAAGCTCAAGCAGCCTTAACCTCCCTATGAAGGCTTCCAAAAAGATGGTATATTGGCTTTCACGGCCGGTGAATTAAAACTCAGCAATTCTTCTAGGTTTGTACCGTGTCTTGTGTGGGGTTTCGCCTACGACACCAAGCTAGGCTCATCGGCGGGCTCTTGGTGTCCCCGCCCGGACCCCCACAGGAGTGACGAACTGCGCGCCACCTCCCTTTATATAAGGTGCAACTGCACCACTTGACTACGAGAACTAAAAGCTCAAGCAGCCTTAACCTCCCTATGAAGGCTTTCAAAAAGATGGTATATTGGCTTTCACGGCCGGTGAATTAAAACTCAGCAATTCTTCTAGGTTTGTGCCGTGTCTTGTGTGGGGTTTCGCCTAGGACACCAAGCTAGGCTCATCGGCGGGCTCATGGTGTCCCCGCCCGGACCCCCACAGGAGTGACGAACTGCGCGCCACCTCCCTTTATATAAGGTGCAACTGCACCTCTTGACTACGAGAACTAAAAGCTCAAGCAGCCTTAACCTCCCTATGAAGGCTTCCAAAAAGATGGTATATTGGCTTTCACGGCCGGAGAATTAAAACTCAGCAATTCTTCTAGGTTTGTGCCGTGTCTTGTGTGGGGTTTCGCCTACGACACCAAGCTAGGCTCATCGGCGGGCTCTTGGTGTCCCCGCCCGGACCCCCACAGGAGTGACGAACTGCGCGCCACCTCCCTTTATATAAGGTGCAACTGCACCACTTGACTACGAGAACTAAAAGCTCAAGCAGCCTTAACCTCCCTATGAAGGATTCCAAAAAGATGGTATATTGGCTTTCACGGCCGGTGAATTAAAGCTCAGCAATTCTTCTAGGTTTGTGCCGTGTCTTGTGTGGGGTTTCGCCTACGACACCAAGCTAGGCTCATCGGCGGGCTCTTGGTGTCCCCGCCCGGACCCCCACAGGAGTGACGAACTGCGCGCCACCTCCCTTTATATAAGGTGCAACTGCACCACTTGACTACGAGAACTAAAAGCTCAAGCAGCCTTAACCTCCCTATGAAGGCTTTCAAAAAGATGGTATATTGGCTTTCACGGCCGGTGAATTAAAACTCAGCAATTCTTCTAGGTTTGTGCCGTGTCTTGTGTGGGGTTTCGCCAAGGACACCAAGCTAGGCTCATCGGCGGGCTATTGGTGTCCCCGCCCGGACCCCCACAGGAGTGACGAACTGCGCGCCACCTCCCTTTATATAAGGTGCAACTGCACCACTTGACTACGAAAACTAAAAGCTCAAGCAGCCTTAACCTCCCTATGAAGGCTTCCAAAAAGATGGTATATTGGCTTTCACGGCCGGAGAATTAAAACTCAGCAATTCTTCTAGGTTTGTGCCGTGTCTTGTGTGGGGTTTCGCGTAGGACACCAAGCTAGGCTCATCGGCGGGCTCTTGGTGTCCCCGCCCGGACCCCCACAGGAGTGACGAACTGCGCGCCACCTCCCTTTATATAAGGTGCAACTGCACCACTTGACTACGAGAACTAAAAGCTCAAGCAGCCTTAACCTCCCTATGAAGGCTTTCAAAAAGATGGTATATTGGCTTTCACGGCCGGTGAATTAAAACTCAGCAATTCTTCTAGGTTTGTGCCGTGTCTTGTGTGGGGTTTCGCCTAGGACACCAAGCTAGGCTCATCGGAGGGCTCTTGGTGTCCCCGCCCGGACCCCCACAGGAGTGACGAACTGCGCGCCACCTCCCTTTATATAAGGTGCAACTGCACCACTTGACTACGAGAACTAAAAGCTCAAGCAGCCTTAACCTCCCTGTCGAATACATAGAATACGATGTGGTGGACTGTATAAAGAAATATATTTTACACTGTATGTACATGATTAAACACTGAACAAGTACAGTAGATATTACATGCGTGCTATGACACCATGTCCGGTAGCCACTGCTACCTACTTGCAAGTGAATCCTGCTTGACGCAGGTAAGAAAACGACCCTTCCTCTTAATGGGTCAACAACCCTCCAGCAGGGGGACCAACTGTCATTAGAGTATGTACAGTGCCAGAGTTGCCAACACTCCCTATGAAGGCTTCCAAAAAGATGGTATATTGGCTTTCACGGCCGGTGAATTAAAACTCAGCAATTCTTCTAGGTTTGTGCCGTGTCTTGTGTGGGGTTTCGCCTACGACACCAAACTAGGCTCATCGGCGGGCTCTTGGTGTCCCCGCCCGGACCCCCACAGGAGTGACGAACTGCGCGCCACCTCCCTTTATATAAGGTGCAACTGCACCACTTGACTACGAGAACTAAAAGCTCAAGCAGCCTTAACCTCCCTATGAAGGCTTTCAAAAAGATGGTATATTGGCTTTCACGGCCGGTGAATTAAAACTCAGCAATTCTTCTAGGTTTGTGCCGTGTCTTGTGTGGGGTTTCGCCTAGGACACCAAGCTAGGCTCATCGGCGGGCTCATGGTGTCCCCGCCCGGACCCCCACAGGAGTGACGAACTGCGCGCCACCTCCCTTTATATAAGGTGCAACTGCACCTCTTGACTACGAGAACTAAAAGCTCAAGCAGCCTTAACCTCCCTATGAAGGCTTCCAAAAAGATGGTATATTGGCTTTCACGGCCGGAGAATTAAAACTCAGCAATTCTTCTAGGTTTGTGCCGTGTCTTGTGTGGGGTTTCGCCTAGGACACCAAGCTAGGCTCATCGGCGGGCTCTTGGTGTCCCCGCCCGGACCCCCACAGGAGTGACGAACTGCGCGCCACCTCCCTTTATATAAGGTGCAACTGCACCACTTGACTACGAGAACTAAAAGCTCAAGCAGCCTTAACCTCCCTATGAAGGCTTTCAAAAAGATGGTATATTGGCTTTCACGGCCGGTGAATTAAAACTCAGCAATTCTTCTAGGTTTGTACCGTGTCTTGTGTGGGGTTTCGCCTAGGACACCAAGCTAGGCTCATCGGCGGGCTCTTGGTGTCCCCGCCCGGACCCCCACAGGAGTGACGAACTGCGCGCCACCTCCCTTTATATAAGGTGCAACTGCACCACTTGACTACGAGAACTAAAAGCTCAAGCAGCCTTAACCTCCCTATGAAGGATTCCAAAAAGATGGTATATTGGCTTTCACGGCCGGTGAATTAAAACTCAGCAATTCTTCTAGGTTTGTGCCGTGTCTTGTGTGGGGTTTCGCCTACGACACCAAGCTAGGCTCATCGGCGGGCTCTTGGTGTCCCCGCCCGGACCCCCACAGGAGTGACGAACTGCGCGCCACCTCCCTTTATATAAGGTGTAACTGCACCACTTGACTACGAGAACTAAAAGCTCAAGCAGCCTTAACCTCCCTATGAAGGCTTTCAAAAAGATGGTATATTGGCTTTCACGGCCGGTGAATTAAAACTCAGCAATTCTTCTAGGTTTGTGCCGTGTCTTGTGTGGGGTTTCGCCTAGGACACCAAGCTAGGCTCATCGGCGGGCTCTTGGTGTCCCCGCCCGGACCCCCACAGGAGTGACGAACTGCGCGCCACCTCCCTTTATATAAGGTGCAACTGCACCACTTGACTACGAGAACTAAAAGCTCAAGCAGCCTTAACCTCCCTATGGAGGCTTTCAAAAAGATGGTATATTGGCTTTCACGGCCGGTGAATTAAAACTCAGCAATTCTTCTAGGTTTGTGCCGTGTCTTGTGTGGGGTTTCGCCTAGGACACCAAGCTAGGCTCATCGGAGGGCTCTTGGTGTCCCCGCCCGGACCCCCACAGGAGTGACGAACTGCGCGCCACCTCCCTTTATATAAGGTGCAACTGCACCACTTGACTACGAGAACTAAAAGCTCAAGCAGCCTTAACCTCCCTATGAAGGCTTCCAAAAAGATGGTATATTGGCTTTCACGGCCGGTGAATTAAAACTCAGCAATTCTTCTAGGTTTGTGCCGTGTCTTGTGTGGGGTTTCGCCTACGACACCAAGCTAGGCTCATCGGCGGGCTCTTGGTGTCCCCGCCCGGACCCCCACAGGAGTGACGAACTGCGCGCCACCTCCCTTTATATAAGGTGCAACTGCACCACTTGACTACGAAAACTAAAAGCTCAAGCAGCCTTAACCTCCCTATGAAGGCTTCCAAAAAGATGGTATATTGGCTTTCACGGCCGGAGAATTAAAACTCAGCAATTCTTCTAGGTTTGTGCCGTGTCTTGTGTGGGGTTTCGCGTAGGACACCAAGCTAGGCTCATCGGCGGGCTCTTGGTGTCCCCGCCCGGACCCCCACAGGAGTGACGAACTGCGCGCCACCTCCCTTTATATAAGGTGCAACTGCACCACTTGACTACGAGAACTAAAAGCTCAAGCAGCCTTAACCTCCCTATGAAGGCTTTCAAAAAGATGGTATATTGGCTTTCACGGCCGGTGAATTAAAACTCAGCAATTCTTCTAGGTTTGTGCCGTGTCTTGTGTGGGGTTTCGCCTAGGACACCAAGCTAGGCTCATCGGAGGGCTCTTGGTGTCCCCGCCCGGACCCCCACAGGAGTGACGAACTGCGCGCCACCTCCCTTTATATAAGGTGCAACTGCACCACTTGACTACGAGAACTAAAAGCTCAAGCAGCCTTAACCTCCCTGTCGAATACATAGAATACGATGTGGTGGACTGTATAAAGAAATATATTTTACACTGTATGTACATGATTAAACACTGAACAAGTACAGTAGATATTACATGCGTGCTATGACACCATGTCCGGTAGCCACTGCTACCTACTTGCAAGTGAATCCTGCTTGACGCAGGTAAGAAAACGACCCTTCCTCTTAATGGGTCAACAACCCTCCAGCAGGGGGACCAACTGTCATTAGAGTATGTACAGTGCCAGAGTTGCCAACACTCCCTATGAAGGCTTCCAAAAAGATGGTATATTGGCTTTCACGGCCGGTGAATTAAAACTCAGCAATTCTTCTAGGTTTGTGCCGTGTCTTGTGTGGGGTTTCGCCTACGACACCAAACTAGGCTCATCGGCGGGCTCTTGGTGTCCCCGCCCGGACCCCCACAGGAGTGACGAACTGCGCGCCACCTCCCTTTATATAAGGTGCAACTGCACCACTTGACTACGAGAACTAAAAGCTCAAGCAGCCTTAACCTCCCTATGAAGGCTTTCAAAAAGATGGTATATTGGCTTTCACGGCCGGTGAATTAAAACTCAGCAATTCTTCTAGGTTTGTGCCGTGTCTTGTGTGGGGTTTCGCCTAGGACACCAAGCTAGGCTCATCGGCGGGCTCATGGTGTCCCCGCCCGGACCCCCACAGGAGTGACGAACTGCGCGCCACCTCCCTTTATATAAGGTGCAACTGCACCTCTTGACTACGAGAACTAAAAGCTCAAGCAGCCTTAACCTCCCTATGAAGGCTTCCAAAAAGATGGTATATTGGCTTTCACGGCCGGAGAATTAAAACTCAGCAATTCTTCTAGGTTTGTGCCGTGTCTTGTGTGGGGTTTCGCCTAGGACACCAAGCTAGGCTCATCGGCGGGCTCTTGGTGTCCCCGCCCGGACCCCCACAGGAGTGACGAACTGCGCGCCACCTCCCTTTATATAAGGTGCAACTGCACCACTTGACTACGAGAACTAAAAGCTCAAGCAGCCTTAACCTCCCTATGAAGGCTTTCAAAAAGATGGTATATTGGCTTTCACGGCCGGTGAATTAAAACTCAGCAATTCTTCTAGGTTTGTACCGTGTCTTGTGTGGGGTTTCGCCTAGGACACCAAGCTAGGCTCATCGGCGGGCTCTTGGTGTCCCCGCCCGGACCCCCACAGGAGTGACGAACTGCGCGCCACCTCCCTTTATATAAGGTGCAACTGCACCACTTGACTACGAGAACTAAAAGCTCAAGCAGCCTTAACCTCCCTATGAAGGATTCCAAAAAGATGGTATATTGGCTTTCACGGCCGGTGAATTAAAACTCAGCAATTCTTCTAGGTTTGTGCCGTGTCTTGTGTGGGGTTTCGCCTACGACACCAAGCTAGGCTCATCGGCGGGCTCTTGGTGTCCCCGCCCGGACCCCCACAGGAGTGACGAACTGCGCGCCACCTCCCTTTATATAAGGTGTAACTGCACCACTTGACTACGAGAACTAAAAGCTCAAGCAGCCTTAACCTCCCTATGAAGGCTTTCAAAAAGATGGTATATTGGCTTTCACGGCCGGTGAATTAAAACTCAGCAATTCTTCTAGGTTTGTGCCGTGTCTTGTGTGGGGTTTCGCCTAGGACACCAAGCTAGGCTCATCGGCGGGCTCTTGGTGTCCCCGCCCGGACCCCCACAGGAGTGACGAACTGCGCGCCACCTCCCTTTATATAAGGTGCAACTGCACCACTTGACTACGAGAACTAAAAGCTCAAGCAGCCTTAACCTCCCTATGAAGGCTTTCAAAAAGATGGTATATTGGCTTTCACGGCCGGTGAATTAAAACTCAGCAATTCTTCTAGGTTTGTGCCGTGTCTTGTGTGGGGTTTCGCCTAGGACACCAAGCTAGGCTCATCGGAGGGCTCTTGGTGTCCCCGCCCGGACCCCCACAGGAGTGACGAACTGCGCGCCACCTCCCTTTATATAAGGTGCAACTGCACCACTTGACTACGAGAACTAAAAGCTCAAGCAGCCTTAACCTCCCTATGAAGGCTTCCAAAAAGATGGTATATTGGCTTTCACGGCCGGTGAATTAAAACTCAGCAATTCTTCTAGGTTTGTGCCGTGTCTTGTGTGGGGTTTCGCCTACGACACCAAGCTAGGCTCATCGGCGGGCTCTTGGTGTCCCCGCCCGGACCCCCACAGGAGTGACGAACTGCGCGCCACCTCCCTTTATATAAGGTGCAACTGTACCACTTGACTACGAGAACTAAAAGCTCAAGCAGCCTTAACCTCCCTATGAAGGCTTTCAAAAAGATGGTATATTGGCTTTCATGGCCGGTGAATTAAAACTCAGCAATTCTTCTAGGTTTGTGCCGTGTCTTGTGTGGGGTTTCGCCTAGGACACCAAGCTAGGCTCATCGGCGGGCTCTTGGTGTCCCCGCCCGGACCCCCACAGGAGTGACGAACTGCGCGCCACCTCCCTTTATATAAGGTGCAACTGCACCACTTGACTACGAGAACTAAAAGCTCAAGCAGCCTTAACCTCACTATGAAGGCTTCCAAAAAGATGGTATATTGGCTTTCACGGCCGGAGAATTAAAACTCAGCAATTCTTCTAGGTTTGTGCCGTGTCTTGTGTGGGGTTTCGCCTAGGACACCAAGCTAGGCTCATCGGCGGGCTCTTGGTGTCCCCGCCCGGACCCCCACAGGAGTGACGAACTGCGCGCCACCTCCCTTTATATAAGGTGCAACTGCACCACTTGACTACGAGAACTAAAAGCTCAAGCAGCCTTAACCTCCCTATGAAGGCTTTCAAAAAGATGGTATATTGGCTTTCACGGCCGGTGAATTAAAACTCAGCAATTCTTCTAGGTTTGTGCCGTGTCTTGTGTGGGGTTTCGCCTAGGACACCAAGCTAGGCTCATCGGAGGGCTCTTGGTGTCCCCGCCCGGACCCCCACAGGAGTGACGAACTGCGCGCCACCTCCCTTTATATAAGGTGCAACTGCACCACTTGACTACGAGAACTAAAAGCTCAAGCAGCCTTAACCTCCCTATGAAGGCTTCCAAAAAGATGGTATATTGGCTTTCACGGCCGGCGAATTAAAACTCAGCAATTCTTCTAGGTTTGTGCCGTGTCTTGTGTGGGGTTTCGCCTACGACACCAAGCTAGGCCCATCGGCGGGCTCTTGGTGTCCCCGCCCGGACCCCCACAGGAGTGACGAACTGCGCGCCACCTCCCTTTATATAAGGTGCAACTGCACCACTTGACTACGAGAACTAAAAGCTCAAGCAGCCTTAACCTCCCTATGAAGGCTTTCAAAAAGATGGTATATTGGCTTTCACGGCCGGTGAATTAAAACTCAGCAATTCTTCTAGGTTTGTGCCGTGTCTTGTGTGGGGTTTCGCCTAGGACACCAAGCTAGGCTCATCGGCGGGCTCATGGTGTCCCCGCCCGGACCCCCACAGGAGTGACGAACTGCGCGCCACCTCCCTTTATATAAGGTGCAACTGCACCTCTTGACTACGAGAACTAAAAGCTCAAGCAGCCTTAACCTCCCTATGAAGGCTTCCAAAAAGATGGTATATTGGCTTTCACGGCCGGAGAATTAAAACTCAGCAATTCTTCTAGGTTTGTGCCGTGTCTTGTGTGGGGTTTCGCCTAGGACACCAAGCTAGGCTCATCGGCGGGCTCTTGGTGTCCACGCCCGGACCCCCACAGGAGTGACGAACTGCGCGCCACCTCCCTTTATATAAGGTGCAACTGCACCACTTGACTACGAGAACTAAAAGCTCAAGCAGCCTTAACCTCCCTATGAAGGCTTTCAAAAAGATGGTATATTGGCTTTCACGGCCGGTGAATTAAAACTCAGCAATTCTTCTAGGTTTGTGCCGTGTCTTGTGTGGGGTTTCGCCTAGGACACCAAGCTAGGCTCATCGGCGGGCTCTTGGTGTCCCCGCCCGGACCCCCACAGGAGTGACGAACTGCGCGCCACCTCCCTTTATATAAGGTGCAACTGCACCACTTGACTACGAGAACTAAAAGCTCAAGCAGCCTTAACCTCCCTATGAAGGATTCCAAAAAGATGGTATATTGGCTTTCACGGCCGGTGAATTAAAACTCAGCAATTCTTCTAGGTTTGTGCCGTGTCTTGTGTGGGGTTTCGCCTACGACACCAAGCTAGGCTCATCGGCGGGCTCTTGGTGTCCCCGCCCGGACCCCCACAGGAGTGACGAACTGCGCGCCACCTCCCTTTATATAAGGTGCAACTGCACCACTTGACTACGAGAACTAAAAGCTCAAGCAGCCTTAACCTCCCTATGAAGGCTTTCAAAAAGATGGTATATTGGCTTTCACGGCCGGTGAATTAAAACTCAGCAATTCTTCTAGGTTTGTGCCGTGTCTTGTGTGGGGTTTCGCCTAGGACACCAAGCTAGGCTCATCGGCGGGCTCTTGGTGTCCCCGCCCGGACCCCCACAGGAGTGACGAACTGCGCGCCACCTCCCTTTATATAAGGTGCAACTGCACCACTTGACTACGAGAACTAAAAGCTCAAGCAGCCTTAACCTCCCTATGAAGGCTTCCAAAAAGATGGTATATTGGCTTTCACGGCCGGTGAATTAAAACTCAGCAATTCTTCTAGGTTTGTGCCGCCGTGTCTTGTGTGGGGTTTCGCCTACGACACCAAGCTAGGCTCATCGGCGGGCTCTTGGTGTCCCCGCCCGGACCCCCACAGGAGTGACGAACTGCGCGCCACCTCCCTTTATATAACTTGCAACTGCACCACTTGACTACGAGAACTAAAAGCTCAAGCAGGCTTAACCTCCCTATGAAGGCTTTCAAAAAGATGGTATATTGGCTTTCACGGCCGGTGAATTAAAACTCAGCAATTCTTCTAGGTTTGTACCGTGTCTTGTGTGGGGTTTCGCCTAGGACACCAAGCTAGGCTCATCGGCGGGCTCTTGGTGTCCCCGCCCGGACCCCCACAGGAGTGACGAACTGCGCGCCACCTCCCTTTATATAAGGTGCAACTGCACCACTTGACTACGAGAACTAAAAGCTCAAGCAGCCTTAACCTCCCTATGAAGGATTCCAAAAAGATGGTATATTGGCTTTCACGGCCGGTGAATTAAAACTCAGCAATTCTTCTAGGTTTGTGCCGTGTCTTGTGTGGGGTTTCGCCTACGACACCAAGCTAGGCTCATCGGCGGGCTCTTGGTGTCCCCGCCCGGACCCCCACAGGAGTGACGAACTGCGCGCCACCTCCCTTTATATAAGGTGTAACTGCACCACTTGACTACGAGAACTAAAAGCTCAAGCAGCCTTAACCTCCCTATGAAGGCTTTCAAAAAGATGGTATATTGGCTTTCACGGCCGGTGAATTAAAACTCAGCAATTCTTCTAGGTTTGTGCCGTGTCTTGTGTGGGGTTTCGCCTAGGACACCAAGCTAGGCTCATCGGCGGGCTCTTGGTGTCCCCGCCCGGACCCCCACAGGAGTGACGAACTGCGCGCCACCTCCCTTTATATAAGGTGCAACTGCACCACTTGACTACGAGAACTAAAAGCTCAAGCAGCCTTAACCTCCCTATGAAGGCTTTCAAAAAGATGGTATATTGGCTTTCACGGCCGGTGAATTAAAACTCAGCAATTCTTCTAGGTTTTTTGCCGTGTCTTGTGTGGGGTTTCGCCTAGGACACCAAGCTAGGCTCATCGGAGGGCTCTTGGTGTCCCCGCCCGGACCCCCACAGGAGTGACGAACTGCGCGCCACCTCCCTTTATATAAGGTGCAACTGCACCACTTGACTACGAGAACTAAAAGCTCAAGCAGCCTTAACCTCCCTATGAAGGCTTCCAAAAAGATGGTATATTGGCTTTCACGGCCGGTGAATTAAAACTCATCAATTCTTCTAGGTTTGTGCCGTGTCTTGAGTGGGGTTTCGCCTACGACACCAAGCTAGGCTCATCGGCGGGCTCTTGGTGTCCCCGCCCGGACCCCCACAGGAGTGACGAACTGCGCGCCACCTCCCTTTATATAAGGTGCAACTGCACCACTTGACTACGAGAACTAAAAGCTCAAGCAGCCTTAACCTCCCTATGAAGGCTTTCAAAAAGATGGTATATTGGCTTTCATGGCCGGTGAATTAAAACTCAGCAATTCTTCTAGGTTTGTGCCGTGTCTTGTGTGGGGTTTCGCCTAGGACACCAAGCTAGGCTCATCGGCGGGCTCTTGGTGTCCCCGCCCGGACCCCCACAGGAGTGACGAACTGCGCGCCACCTCCCTTTATATAAGGTGCAACTGCACCACTTGACTACGAGAACTAAAAGCTCAAGCAGCCTTAACCTCCCTATGAAGGCTTCCAAAAAGATGGTATATTGGCTTTCACGGCCGGAGAATTAAAACTCAGCAATTCTTCTAGGTTTGTGCCGTGTCTTGTGTGGGGTTTCGCCTAGGACACCAAGCTAGGCTCATCGGCGGGCTCTTGGTGTCCCCGCCCGGACCCCCACAGGAGTGACGAACTGCGCGCCACCTCCCTTTATATAAGGTGCAACTGCACCACTTGACTACGAGAACTAAAAGCTCAAGCAGCCTTAACCTCCCTATGAAGGCTTTCAAAAAGATGGTATATTGGCTTTCACGGCCGGTGAATTAAAACTCAGCAATTCTTCTAGGTTTGTGCCGTGTCTTGTGTGGGGTTTCGCCTAGGACACCAAGCTAGGCTCATCGGAGGGCTCTTGGTGTCCCCGCCCGGACCCCCACAGGAGTGACGAACTGCGCGCCACCTCCCTTTATATAAGGTGCAACTGCACCACTTGACTACGAGAACTAAAAGCTCAAGCAGCCTTAACCTCCCTATGAAGGCTTCCAAAAAGATGGTATATTGGCTTTCACGGCCGGCGAATTAAAACTCAGCAATTCTTCTAGGTTTGTGCCGTGTCTTGTGTGGGGTTTCGCCTACGACACCAAGCTAGGCCCATCGGCGGGCTCTTGGTGTCCCCGCCCGGACCCCCACAGGAGTGACGAACTGCGCGCCACCTCCCTTTATATAAGGTGCAACTGCACCACTTGACTACGAGAACTAAAAGCTCAAGCAGCCTTAACCTCCCTATGAAGGCTTTCAAAAAGATGGTATATTGGCTTTCACGGCCGGTGAATTAAAACTCAGCAATTCTTCTAGGTTTGTGCCGTGTCTTGTGTGGGGTTTCGCCTAGGACACCAAGCTAGGCTCATCGGCGGGCTCATGGTGTCCCCGCCCGGACCCCCACAGGAGTGACGAACTGCGCGCCACCTCCCTTTATATAAGGTGCAACTGCACCTCTTGACTACGAGAACTAAAAGCTCAAGCAGCCTTAACCTCCCTATGAAGGCTTCCAAAAAGATGGTATATTGGCTTTCACGGCCGGAGAATTAAAACTCAGCAATTCTTCTAGGTTTGTGCCGTGTCTTGTGTGGGGTTTCGCCTAGGACACCAAGCTAGGCTCATCGGCGGGCTCTTGGTGTCCCCGCCCGGACCCCCACAAGAGTGACGAACTGCGCGCCACCTCCCTTTATATAAGGTGCAACTGCACCACTTGACTACGAGAACTAAAAGCTCAAGCAGCCTTAACCTCCCTATGAAGGCTTTCAAAAGATGGTATATTGGCTTTCACGGCCGGTGAATTAAAACTCAGCAATTCTTCTAGGTTTGTGCCGTGTCTTGTGTGGGGCTTCGCCTAGGACACCAAGCTAGGCTCATCGGCGGGCTCTTGGTGTCCCCGCCCGGACCCCCACAGGAGTGACGAACTGCGCGCCACCTCCCTTTATATAAGGTGCAACTGCACCACTTGACTACGAGAACTAAAAGCTCAAGCAGCCTTAACCTCCCTATGAAGGATTCCAAAAAGATGGTATATTGGCTTTCACGGCCGGTGAATTAAAACTCAGCAATTCTTCTAGGTTTGTGCCGTGTCTTGTGTGGGGTTTCGCCTACGACACCAAGCTAGGCTCATCGGCGGGCTCTTGGTGTCCCCGCCCGGACCCCCACAGGAGTGACGAACTGCGCGCCACCTCCCTTTATATAAGGTGCATCTGCACCACTTGACTACGAGAACTAAAAGCTCAAGCAGCCTTAACCTCCCTATGAAGGCTTTCAAAAAGATGGTATATTGGCTTTCACGGCCGGTGAATTAAAACTCAGCAATTCTTCTAGGTTTGTGCCGTGTCTTGTGTGGGGTTTCGCCTAGGACACCAAGCTAGGCTCATCGGCGGGCTCTTGGTGTCCCCGCCCGGACCCCCACAGGAGTGACGAACTGCGCGCCACCTCCCTTTATATAAGGTGCAACTGCACCACTTGACTACGAGAACTAAAAGCTCAAGCAGCCTTAACCTCCCTATGAAGGCTTCCAAAAAGATGGTATATTGGCTTTCACGGCCGGTGAATTAAAACTCAGCAATTCTTCTAGGTTTGTGCCGCCGTGTCTTGTGTGGGGTTTCGCCTACGACACCAAGCTAGGCTCATCGGCGGGCTCTTGGTGTCCCCGCCCGGACCCCCACAGGAGTGACGAACTGCGCGCCACCTCCCTTTATATAAGGTGCAACTGCACCACTTGACTACGAGAACTAAAAGCTCAAGCAGCCTTAACCTCCCTATGAAGGCTTCCAAAAAGATGGTATATTGGCTTTCACGGCCGGTGAATTAAAACTCAGCAATTCTTCTAGGTTTGTGCCGTGTCTTGTGTGGGGTTTCGCCTACGACACCAAGCTAGGCTCATCGGCGGGCTCTTGGTGTCCCCGCCCGGACCCCCACAGGAGTGACGAACTGCGCGCCACCTCCCTTTATATAAGGTGCAACTGCACCACTTGACTACGAGAACTAAAAGCTCAAGCAGCCTTAACCTCCCTATGAAGGCTTCCAAAAAGATGGTATATTGGCTTTCACGGCCGGTGAATTAAAACTCAGCAATTCTTCTAGGTTTGTGCCGTGTCTTGTGTGGGGTTTCGCCTACGACACCAAGCTAGGCTCATCGGCGGGCTCTTGGTGTCCCCGCCCGGACCCCCACAGGAGTGACGAACTGCGCGCCACCTCCCTTTATATAAGGTGCAACTGCACCACTTGACTACGAGAACTAAAAGCTCAAGCAGCCTTAACCTCCCTATGAAGGCTTTCAAAAAGATGGTATATTGGCTTTCACGGCCGGTGAATTAAAACTCAGCAATTCTTCTAGGTTTGTGCCGTGTCTTGTGTGGGGTTTCGCCTAGGACACCAAGCTAGGCTCATCGGCGGGCTCTTGGTGTCCCCGCCCGGACCCCCACAGGAGTGACGAACTGCGCGCCACCTCCCTTTATATAAGGTGCAACTGCACCACTTCACTACGAGAACTAAAAGCTCAAGCAGCCTTAACCTCCCTATGAAGGCTTCCAAAAAGATGGTATATTGGCTTTCACGGCCGGTGAATTAAAACTCAGCAATTCTTCTAGGTTTGTGCCGTGTCTTGTGTGGGGTTTCGCCTAGGACACCAAGCTAGGCTCATCGGCGGGCTCTTGGTGTCCCCGCCCGGACCCCCACAGGAGTGACGAACTGCGCGCCACCTCCCTTTATATAAGGTGCAACTGCACCACTTGACTACGAGAAGTAAAAGCTCAAGCAGCCTTAACCTCCCTATGAAGGCTTCCAAAAAGATGGTATATTGGCTTTCACGGCCGGAGAATTAAAACTCAGCAATTCTTCTAGGTTTGTGCCGTGTCTTGTGTGGGGTTTCGCCTAGGACACCAAGCTAGGCTCATCGGCGGGCTCTTGGTGTCCCCGCCCGGACCCCCACAGGAGTGACGAACTGCGCGCCACCTCCCTTTATATAAGGTGCAACTGCACCACTTGACTACGAGAACTAAAAGCTCAAGCAGCCTTAACCTCCCTATGAAGGCTTTCAAAAAGATGGTATATTGGCTTTCACGGCCGGTGAATTAAAACTCAGCAATTCTTCTAGGTTTGTGCCGTGTCTTGTGTGGGGTTTCGCCTAGGACACCAAGCTAGGCTCATCGGAGGGCTCTTGGTGTCCCCGCCCGGACCCCCACAGGAGTGACGAACTGCGCGCCACCTCCCTTTATATAAGGTGCAACTGCACCACTTGACTACGAGAACTAAAAGCTCAAGCAGCCTTAACCTCCCTATGAAGGCTTCCAAAAAGATGGTATATTGGCTTTCACGGCCGGTGAATTAAAACTCAGCAATTCTTCTAGGTTTGTGCCGTGTCTTGTGTGGGGTTTCGCCTACGACACCAAGCTAGGCTCATCGGCGGGCTCTTGGTGTCCCCGCCCGGACCCCCACAGGAGTGACGAACTGCGCGCCACCTCCCTTTATATAAGGTGCAACTGCACCACTTGACTACGAGAACTAAAAGCTCAAGCAGCCTTAACCTCCCTATGAAGGCTTCCAAAAAGATGGTATATTGGCTTTCACGGCCGGTGAATTAAAACTCAGCAATTCTTCTAGGTTTGTGCCGCCGTGTCTTGTGTGGGGTTTCGCCTACGACACCAAGCTAGGCTCATCGGCGGGCTCTTGGTGTCCCCGCCCGGACCCCCACAGGAGTGACGAACTGCGCGCCACCTCCCTTTATATAAGGTGCAACTGCACCACTTGACTACGAGAACTAAAAGCTCAAGCAGCCTTAACCTCCCTATGAAGGCTTTCAAAAAGATGGTATATTGGCTTTCACGGCCGGTGAATTAAAACTCAGCAATTCTTCTAGGTTTGTGCCGTGTCTTGTGTGGGGTTTCGCCTAGGACACCAAGCTAGGCTCATCGGCGGGCTCTTGGTGTCCCCGCCCGGACCCCCACAGGAGTGACGAACTGCGCGCCACCTCCCTTTATATAAGGTGCAACTGCACCACTTGACTACGAGAACTAAAAGCTCAAGCAGCCTTAACCTCCCTATGAAGGCTTCCAAAAAGATGGTATATTGGCTTTCACGGCCGGTGAATTAAAACTCAGCAATTCTTCTAGGTTTGTGCCGTGTCTTGTGTGGGGTTTCGCCTAGGACACCAAGCTAGGCTCATCGGCGGGCTCTTGGTGTCCCCGCCCGGACCCCCACAGGAGTGACGAACTGCGCGCCACCTCCCTTTTTATAAGGTGCAACTGCACCACTTGACTACGAGAACTAAAAGCTCAAGCAGCCTTAACCTCCCTATGAAGGCTTTCAAAAAGATGGTATATTGGCTTTCACGGCCGGTGAATTAAAACTCAGCAATTCTTCTAGGTTTGTGCCGTGTCTTGTGTGGGGTTTCGCCTAGGACACCAAGCTAGGCTCATCGGCGGGCTCTTGGTGTCCCCGCCCGGACCCCCACAGGAGTGACGAACTGCGCGCCACCTCCCTTTATATAAGGTGCAACTGCACCACTTGACTACGAGAACTAAAAGCTCAAGCAGCCTTAACCTCCCTATGAAGGCTTCCAAAAAGATGGTATATTGGCTTTCACGGCCGGTGAATTAAAACTCAGCAATTCTTCTAGGTTTGTGCCGCCGTGTCTTGTGTGGGGTTTCGCCTACGACACCAAGCTAGGCTCATCGGCGGGCTCTTGGTGTCCCCGCCCGGACCCCCACAGGAGTGACGAACTGCGCGCCACCTCCCTTTATATAAGGTGCAACTGCACCACTTGACTACGAGAACTAAAAGCTCAAGCAGCCTTAACCTCCCTATGAAGGCTTTCAAAAAGATGGTATATTGGCTTTCACGGCCGGTGAATTAAAACTCAGCAATTCTTCTAGGTTTGTGCCGTGTCTTGTGTGGGGTTTCGCCTAGGACACCAAGCTAGGCTCATCGGCGGGCTCTTGGTGTCCCCGCCCGGACCCCCACAGGAGTGACGAACTGCGCGCCACCTCCCTTTATATAAGGTGCAACTGCACCACTTGACTACGAGAACTAAAAGCTCAAGCAGCCTTAACCTCCCTATGAAGGCTTCCAAAAAGATGGTATATTGGCTTTCACGGCCGGTGAATTAAAACTCAGCAATTCTTCTAGGTTTGTGCCGTGTCTTGTGTGGGGTTTCGCCTAGGACACCAAGCTAGGCTCATCGGCGGGCTCTTGGTGTCCCCGCCCGGACCCCCACAGGAGTGACGAACTGCGCGCCACCTCCCTTTTTATAAGGTGCAACTGCACCACTTGACTACGAGAACTAAAAGCTCAAGCAGCCTTAACCTCCCTATGAAGGCTTTCAAAAAGATGGTATATTGGCTTTCACGGCCGGTGAATTAAAACTCAGCAATTCTTCTAGGTTTGTGCCGTGTCTTGTGTGGGGTTTCGCCTAGGACACCAAGCTAGGCTCATCGGCGGGCTCTTGGTGTCCCCGCCCGGACCCCCACAGGAGTGACGAACTGCGCGCCACCTCCCTTTATATAAGGTGCAACTGCACCACTTGACTACGAGAACTAAAAGCTCAAGCAGCCTTAACCTCCCTATGAAGGCTTCCAAAAAGATGGTATATTGGCTTTCACGGCCGGTGAATTAAAACTCAGCAATTCTTCTAGGTTTGTGCCGTGTCTTGTGTGGGGTTTCGCCTACGACACCAAGCTAGGCTCATCGGCGGGCTCTTGGTGTCCCCGCCCGGACCCCCACAGGAGTGACGAACTGCGCGCCACCTCCCTTTATATAAGGTGCAACTGCACCACTTGACTGCACCTAGCACAAAAGCTCCGGGCGGGGACACCAAGAGCCCGCCGATGAGCCTAGCTTGGTGTACTAGGCGAAACCCCACACAAGACACGGCACAAACCTAGAAGAATTGCTGAGTTTTAAGTATTATTATTATTATTATTATTATTATTATTATTATTATCATTATAGCAGATTACTACTACTGATAATTTTAATAATAGACGATTAGACACACTAACATATTTTATATTTATTATTGTATGTCGAGTTGCAGACGTTTATGTACGCAGGATTTCTTGTATGTGCCATATAATCCATGGACATGATCGTATTAGCACATTCATTTACTACATGACTGAATGTAGATCGCACCCTCGGGAAGGTTAGCACTCTACCACCAAAGCTACACATGGCGACTCTTATTATTATTATTATTATTATTATTATTATTATTATTATTATTATTATTAGACTATTACTATTACTATTATTATTATTATTATTATTGTTATTATTATTATCCTCATCATCTACATGTGGTGCTAGTGTTGAGACAGCTTATAATTACTGGTCGATATGCAAGTCGGGGCATGATGGCACTGCGGTCCAGCTGTTGGTCTCTCACCACAGAGGACCGGGTTTGATTCCCAGTCAATGCATGTGAGATTTTCGAAGTGAAATGCCATGTCCTGTTGTTCGGATTCTGCATGAAAGATAGCTCATGATCTCGATATTTACGGTCTTGTAAAACCACAAGTTTCCTTACTTCCCACCATCTGCAGCCTCAAGATGATTTCCCGTAGCATCCCATGAGGCCTAAGTTTCGATGTCCCTTCATAAGACCACGGCTGCTTCCTTTCCTACCCCCGCGGTGTAGGCATGTGCATTTAATCGTACTCCACGATCGCAGCAAGTCCAGTGATTGGAGCTCCAAACTCAGCACAGACAGTGGCTATCCTGAGTTTGGATTTCCCCGGATTCTTCCACGCGCTTTCCAAGCACATGCCTGGATAGTATGGTACATGGAGTCCCGGGGCACCAACCTCATTCACGACCATAATATCTACATCTACACACACTACTACAATCACGAGAGAAACACAGTTTTTCAGACAAATCCAACACTCACCCTACTGCACGTAGTTGATAAACAAATGTCCCAAGCCCCTAAAATGAATTAACAACAACCTCCACAACAAGCTTGCAAGTCTCTTCCATCATCATTGTTACCAAAAATATTTATTTACTGAATGTCCTAAACAATTGGAACCCTACTTAAAAATAAATAACATCCAGTAAAGATAGAATCTTTCATACTTTGTTTAATAGTCTAATAATAATAATAATAATAATATGTTGTTAGACACACTATTTTACTTTTCTTCGGGGATGTAGAGATTCCGGAATGTTGTGTTCACATCCATCCATCGGCATTAGGCTGTCGTATTCGTTCACCTTCATTTATTACATGACTGAACCTAGATCAAACCCTCGAGAAGGATAGCACTCTACTACTTGAGCCACACAGCCTCGATAGCATTGAATTATTTGTATTGCTTTATACAGTACATATAACACGTGCGTCACAACATAACTATACGGGCCTCAGGGATCCAAAGTATACTGTAGTTAATGAAACAGCCACTTCTAAACTGAAAGTCGAAATCATACCCATGAACTTACAGACGATTCTGGTTGTTGAGAGAGCTACTGCCTTCTGCATTAGTTTGTACAGTTGAATATTCAGATCCAGTTCTCTAAGACCTTGGAGCAAGGTACTTGGGATTACGCCCATACGTGTGATAATGATAGGAAGGCCTATGGTCTTCCATTATATCAATTACACACTGTACATATAAAAATGAAAGTTTGTCTGGTCTTTCTGAATTTCTACAGAAATTTGCGTTATTAACGCGTTTCAGACTGATTTATGACTGATGCGTGCGAAAATAATTTTTTGTCTGTCTGTCTGTCTGTGGACAACTTTGTTCCCTTATAACTCGAGAACGGCTGGGTGGATAAAAGTAAAATTTGGTACCGATATCCATCAGAGCCACGACACCAATCATTGATGTGACTCTTTTCCGTATCGCTCATAAAAAGGGGCCTACCCCCTTAAAATACAAGTTGAAATAGGCGTACAAGGACGAGACAAAGCTTATTTTCAGCCCCTCAGAATCTGAAACAAACGTTGAGGGGCCCTAAGGTCCAAAAACCGCATTTTAAGGTCCTAACCTAATAGTTTCTGAGTAATTCCCAGAAAAATAATTTCATGTAATTAACGACCGAAGGAATGCGAGCCCTTTACCATGGCAACAGTATCTCAAGTATTTCTGTAGAAGGCAATGCCACTCCATTTATTGCATTTCTGTTCAAGTTTGAAAATGGCTATAATATTATTACGGATCCAACTTATGATGTACATTTCATCAATATGTATAATGCGCTTAAGGGGTTCAAGGGGTACCCTAGAAGTTTCAGCAGCTTAAACAACAGTTGCACACACTGGAATGGCATTGCGGATAGATGGGAAGAGACAAATAAGACGACCGAGACGGCGTTTGCTTAATTTTATTTAATGGCGTCATCACGGGGATGGCGACTTGCAGCATCGGCGAGGCATCATAATATTACAGTATGAGCTGAAAAATGGTATTTTTCTTGCCTTTATCCGTACTTTATTCGTTTTGCTTTCTTGTTTTACGTCATTTTTTATACTACGTGTGTTGCTTTTCGTGTACGAGTGTGTCAATATTTTATCTGAAAAAGGAGATCTTTCGTAAATATAGTTTCAGATTGGATTTGTTATTAATCTCTTAAATTTTGTCGTCAAATTTCACCATATTATAGAACCTGGTGTCATTTGGTGTATGGTTTTTCTATCCAGATTTGGTCATCTGGGTGATATGGTGTTTGACTAGGGTTAGTTTGTCTCGCGGCCACAAGGTGTCTCTGCACTTGTCATTGATATTGTACAGGCCCGGGGGGCTGTACCCCCTGAGAGCCACCCCCCATCTTCTACTAAAACTCACCCCAACTGGCAAACATCATAAGACCAGAACATCACTTTTACACGGCAACAGGCGGCCACCCAGCTTGGGAGGTTAGCCAACCACTTGCAACACATTCATAAACATTAACACTATAACTATCTGGGCCAGCTACGTCAGTGGAATGCTGACTGAGCAACGGCAGGACCTATAAGAAGAGAGGCCCTTTGGGAGCATTATCTGTTATACAGTGTGTGCTGCCGAAGGCCCTGCTCCAGCTACTATCATCAGGTGACCATCAGCAAGTGTTCAGATATCCTTCACTTTGTAACACCCATCCACAAACTTGTACACTTAACTTGTACCATTATTTACATTTCCCTAAAAGGGACTTACAATTCCATACTCACTGGCCAATAAAACACTTGGTCAGTAAACTACACATTGCATTCATATTTACACGCCTCTTTACATCCTCACACCATTCCTGACTCTCGTCACGATTGACCGTGACAATAGTAGCCAAGTTTTGCTTGCTCAGGCTTCATTGTGCTCCCGCAGGCGACTCGACTGCATAACAGCGAGCCGCTGACATAAGCACGTTTGTTATATCATTCACTCTGCCCAGCTGGCAGGCCGGCACATTAGCCTGCACTCAGAGGTTCATCCCCTAGTAGACTTTTGCATCTTTGCAGGAACATCCCCTAGCATTTGAACACCAAACAACACGCTACACTGGTCAGCTCTCCCAGCTACGGGAAGCTGCCATCATCTAGGAATCACCTTCCAAATTAGTACAATAACACTAATGTTTAGATCCTTAAACAACCCCCCCCCCCCAACTAAGGGATCTAAAACATATTGGTGGAGACGCGGCTACTACGCACAGTAAGGGTAGGACTCATACAACGAGCCCTCGTAGTAGAAACGACCCCTACCGCACGCAGCCAAGCGAGACAAAAAAAAATTTTTCCTCTCCTACATTACGTCCTACACTTTTTTTTATTACACGGGAGTTTGTATTATTACACCCACCCCCACCCTCCCCACAGTACAAGGGCCGTGGAAATTAAATGACCACATTTAGAACCACACTAAGAGACTTTGCGCACCATTTGTCGGCTAGTACAACTCCACTCCTGCCGAAGTTAAAAATTAAGAACAGTGACTTGATAACTGACCAGACTGCAGTACAACTTCTTAGGGACCTCGAATTCAAGACATCAGAGATCCGCGCTCAACACCCTGCAGCGGCAGCACAAGTTATACATTTTACACGATCCCAGGCCAGTGAACAAAGACAAGAGTCACCAATATCCAGCGCTAGTGAAGTAGATTGCTTGCCAACGCTCCACCCCCTATTGTTGCAGCAACTACAAATCACAGAGCAGAAAACTGATAATCTGCTCGAGCGCATCACACAGTTACTAGAGACAGGCACTGTTAGATCAGACAATCACACGACAGAGGCAGTTCTAGACATCCACACTATTCTGGAAACAGTGAAACAGGATTTAGACAGGACTGTACACGTAGTCAAATCCACACAGTACGACAACACACCATCAATCAGTACCGATATATCAGGTGACGAGCCACCTGGTAACGTAACACAAGTGTCGTACACGGGAAGCGAGGCTAATTCCCCTCTGAATAACACAAACACCTCGGCACACGATAGCGGTGCGAACAGCATAGACAGATCACAATCACTACACAGCCAACAAGAGATAACCGAACACGAGATGAACAGACACACAGAATACCCCATGATCCACCCCACAAAGTTCACGGGGGAAGGCCAGGATCCCGAGGAATACCTCAAGGCCTTCAATAGAACGTCTCGGATCAATGGTTGGAGCGAGGAAGTTAGAAAACGGCTCCTTCCTGCATACCTCACAAAGACGGCCATGACATGGTATGAGCTTCATGAGGACAACCTAGAAAATGCCACATGGGAGGAAATCACTTTATTGTTGAAAAGTGAATTCCAGCTCATACCAGATGATGACGACCTGAGTAGGGAGGCTGAGGGGGTTTTGAACCAAATACCGTTATTTATGCAAATGAGGGGGGCGTGGCAAGATCAATGACCTTGAGGTAGGTCATGCTCAATGACCTTGAGGTAGGTCATTGACCCCCAAGGTCGCCGGGACCCCGGAAGGTAAACAAACCTTGGAGGGTCCAGGAACCGGTTTGAGGGGGTGTGGGTGGAGGGGGAGGAGTGGGGGTGGGGAGGGGGAGTGGGGGTGGGGAGGGGGAGGGGGTGGTGGCGAGGTTGGGGGATGAGGGGAAGGATGGAAGAGGGTCTGCACGAGACCCTCCTCGACCCAGTCTCTCTCTTGGACTGAGCGCCTTCTCTGATATTATCCTGGGCTATATAGCTTTGCTTTGATCCCGACGAGATCCGAGTGTTGCCGAAGGTTTCCGAATCTTTGTCGGTGAATGAATCGTCAGAGAATTGAACGGTCAACTGATGTGTGTGTGTGTGTGACGTCACAGCAGATTACGGGATGTGAGGTAGGTCATGAACGGGAGTGTTTTGAAATGGAAAACATTAGTGTAACTGGTGTGTGTGTGACGTCACAGCAGATTACGGGATGTGAGGTAGGTCATGAACGGGAGTGTTTTGAATGGAAAACATGAATGGCGGTGGTTGTTTGTACCCTGACGTGGTAGGTTGGTTAGGTGTGAATGGGTCTGAGAGACAAACAAGATGGGGTTGAAAGCGCTCAATGGTAAACAAACATCAATGGTATCGGGAGTAGTGAATGGAATTGAGGGAGAGAGAGGGGGAATGAACTGGTTGTTGAATGTGCTCAATGGTAAACAAACGTCAATGAATCAGGAGTAGTATTTCCTGTAAATGGTAGGGTGGGGGTAGGATACAAATCGCATGGCATGTTGAGTCGGCCAGCTCGACATGAAATAAAAACAAGAAGGTGTACACCAGATCTGATTTATTAATCCATGAATTATATGTGGCATTAAAACCTAGCCACTTAACAAAAAGTTTATTGCCACGTATTTGTGCAATTTTTTCAACAAGATAATGATTGGGATATTGCGTCCTTTGCAGTTCCTCCATGTAGAATCCTCCTTGGATTGGCTGCTTGTTGAGGTCGTCAAGTAAATAAACAACTGGATTAGAAAGTTTTACCTTGCGAATACGAAATATTTCTGTGCTCCAGTTTGGTGTGTATCCTTTGGCGAAGATTGATTTATGTTTACTGATGCGCACATAATCACCAATACGTAATTGATGACGTCGTGGATCTACTGTTTTGATTTTGTGATGAATGCGATCCAATTGCGCAATGTTCTTGGTTACAAGGCGTGGTTTCATTTTGATGGTTCTATGTTTAGTGTTGTTGTAACGTGTCACCAGGTCGCCTACAAGTTCAAGCCAGCGATAGGATCCTCTTGCTGTAAATTGTTCCCACATGCGCGTCTTGAGTGTGCGGTTGAAACGTTCTACAACACTTGCCTTTAGATTGCTAAAAGTGGAATAGTGATGGATGTCAAGCGATTTGAGATAAGCGGAAAAAGTCTTGTTGAAAAATTCTTTGCCTTGATCTATTTGAAGCAAACGAGGTTGTCGTCTTGACCGCTGAACGATGGTCTTGAATGCAGCGGTGACCAGTTGTGCAGATTTATTTCGAACAGGTTCAACAAAGGCCATTTTGGAATAAACGTCGATGACGGTGAGCAGATAGTTGACCCCGTTGTTAGCTTTGGCATAGGGAATCATTTCAACCAGATCAGCTTGCCAAAGATCGTCAACGCCCCGTGTGATGACACGACGACGATGGTAGAGACGACGAGCTGGTCTATGCAACTCGCGAGCAATGGCAGCCTTAACAGGCGAGGGTGTGTGAACACGTTGACTCATTAGACAATAATGCCAGCATGACGAAGCTCCTCTTCTATTTCTAAAACTTCCGCCTCGTGTCCGGTATGACCGGCCTGTTCCGATGCACGCAACAGTTGCAGACGTTTAACCAACTTATTTGGATTGTTCCAATAGGCGAAATCGATGAATGGTTTCAAAGTATTAAACGTGATACCGGACGCTGAATTTGCACGGCGAACACTTGCATAGGTGGGAAACAATTTTGATATGATGGTTTTATATTTGAAGCCCTTATTAGCATTTATTGCTTCAGAACGTTTATAATTACGTCTAAAACCATTTGTAGCCATCAAGATGTCTTTATACTTTTCAAGATCTTCTTTATCATAGTCCTCGGTAGAAGGTGTACGTGAAAATAAAAGTTCTAAAAGCCCTGACGTCAATTTGTAACGAACTGTTTTAACAATCAAAACATTGTCACTTATCTTGATTGCTGAATCGCCAATTCGAAATCTATTGTTTTCATAGCGAACACCATAGGTAGTATCAGTTTTCTTAGTAAAAAGATCTTCAAGGAAGGGGGTAACCAACGCACCATAATTTTGTAGTAAAATGGATTTTAACCGCACATATTGTTCGGGCGTATTCAATATTTCTTTAAGAGTAGGCTGCTTTTCCTTGGCTCTAGTGGGTGTTTCAGCAATTATTGATGTTTTCAAAAACTGGGGCAGCGGTGATTCTTTGGAGCTAGAAGACGGAAGCAATGGAGAAAAAACATCCTCAGGTTCTTCATCATCTTCTTCCTCCTCCTCTTCAATTGTTTGTGTTTCTTTTGAGCGTGTACTAGGCTTTGTTGTTCCTTTCAACACAGCTTCCAGAGGTGATTTCAAATGTTTTTCGACAAACAATTCACTGTCGGCATGTGCACGTTTTAGATAGCGAAACTTTTGTCGAATGCTATTTCGCGCACGGATTATGTGCTTTTTTAATTGACTCCCTGTTGTCGCCATGACATCTGAACTAATGATGTTTAGAAAAGCAATGCAGCTACTTAAATACGAATGAAATGATCAAATCCCATGCGGTAGCGTCCATTGTTGATGTTGCTCTGCTTATCAATAACAAGACAACTGTGGTGATGAGCGTTCCAACACATGGCACACAACTGTGTAAAGGCTTGAAAGGTCATGTCTGGGTTCACGTGATCATCGTAGACGTGATGCATGTTGCGCTCATCCTGTCGGAAGAGAACAATCACGTTGGCATTGTCACGAATCAATTGTTTTGGTATTCGCGAATAGGTTTGAGCGAGATAAAAACAATCAATATATTTATGACGTCCCATGCTAAAGTAAGCCTGAATAATACCCTGTCGTTCTGTGGCCACATCGTCAAAAATCATAAGCGAATGGGGGCGAACATTGTCTGGAGAAATGACACCTTCGTGTGCTGCGAATGTGAAGTAGCCCATGTTGCGCAGACCTGACATGACCTGTTCCAAGAACACATACAGCGGTTGATACAGCGATTTGGCAAAAATATAGATATTTTGAAAGCGCACTCCGTTTAAGGAGGTGATGAGGGTAAGCAGAAGATTGGTTTTTCCACATCCCGACGGGCCGGCGATGAGACAGCGAATGGAGGATGGGAAGAGTGATCCATGACGTTGTTCGGACGATGTTGAGAAGAGGTGTGAAACCAAGTCTCCCACCGGAAGTGAATGTTGTTGCTTAATAATCTGCATATCAACTAAATGTGAAAGGGGAAGAGCTGGTCTCTATATACATGAGGCAAACGGGTGTTTCAGTTCCAGTGTAACCATGGACGCCTTTGGAAGAACTCTCAAAACAAATGAACGATTTGCTTTGGCAAACGATCCAAAACATGATACAGATCCGGCTACTAAACGATATGTCGATGCTAATGTATTGTCACGCACTACAGATGGCAATTACAACTTTAATGGAAAGCGATTGACCAATATAACAGAACCCGTATTACCCTCGGACGCATGTTCAAAAAAGTATGTAGATTATTATCGATTACGACGTATCAAAGGAGATTATGAGGCTCAGAATAAACGTATTACAGGCGTTGCAGATCCTGTGAACGATCAAGATGTGTGCACCAAAGCCTATGTGTTAACCAATGCTGTGGTGTTAACAGAAGCAAAGGACTATGACGTACACCAACGTCGAATCACTCAGCTGGCTCTTCCAACAAACAACACGGACGCTGCTCGAAAGGACTATGTAGATAACAAGGTGAAACAGGTGCTCAGTATTGTGCCCACCCTAACTGTAAAGGGCTATACAGCAAATAATGCACGCCTTGTGCATGTGGCCGATCCTGAAGATGATCAAGATGTTTGTACAAAACGGTTTTTAAACTCTGAAATGGAAAAGGTGTGGGAAATTAAGGAGAACGCTCTACAGATGAAGCGAAGACGAATAGCCGAAGTTGCTGATCCTGTGCAACCTCACGACGTGACGACCAAACGATTTTTGGAACAACGGTTATCGCTTTTTATTAAATCAATACCCTCTATATTTCTGCTTCACATTGTAAACCAACAACCGGTAAAAGATCCCAATAACCTCGCCTACATACTACGTTCGGGGTATGACAATTACCGTTTAATGTATGATGGTGCCATTCGTGTAATTGAGTATGCACCAGATTTGAAACATTTAGAGGTACGATTAAACGGTAGTGTTCAACCACTTATTGATCAACCGGTGAAATCCGGAGACAAATTATTCTTTCACTTGAAACTCTCGTCTGAAGAAAAAGAGGCGGGGAAAACGATGAACGATTTTCCTCTCTATATAGAACTTGAATATACAGCCACCATTGAATAAATAACTACAGGTTCCCTTCCTGAGGAGCGTTAGTTGTGTTCTATACTTTGCGGTGTGAGGTTGTCTTGTTCTTTGGTCGCGATGGTGAAACAGAGATATGCGGTGAAGAAGAGGAAGAAGTTGTCCAGAAAGGGAGGCTTTAAAGCTATTCTTCATGCGGCACGTCAAGCTTCGCGCGGAGAAACAAATAGTGAGTTGGCTATTAAGAAAGCACTCCGAGCCGCACGATTGCATGCGAATCCCAAAAGTAAACTACGTTTTAGAAAACGTGCCCGAGTTATTCCTGTGCCGAAACGTGGTGGATTTTTACCTGCACTGTTTGCTGGACTAGCAGCCCTGGGTTCACTTCTTGGAGGAGCAAGTGCGGTAGCACGAACGGTGAAAGCTGTTGAGGAGGCGAAGCAACAGTTGAAGGAAAGTGAAAGGCATAATAAAACTATGGAGGCCATAGCACTGCGCGGCAAAGGTGTGAACATGAAGCTAGCACCCTACAAGAAAGGACTCGGCATTTACATGTCGCCAAAAAACGGTTAATCGATGCACTGCCACGACGAGCCATGACGCATGAGGAAGTTATAAGATATGCAAAACAGCTTAAGATCTCCCACTTTCGAGGCGTGTTTATGCGCAACCAACTACCGTCTCGACCACGGAGCCATGAAAGTGCAGTTGTCAATTTGGATGACAGTCATGGACCGGGAACGCATTATGTGGCCTACATAAAGCATGGGCGAACCGTGTGGTACTTTGACAGTTTTGGAAACCTTCCTCCTCCGACAGAGCTTGTTCGCTATTTTGGAAGCAGTGCAACAATACACTATAATGTGAAACGAGTGCAAAATTTTAACACGCAACAGTGCGGTCGTCTATGTTTGACTTTTCTATATAAGACCGAGCACGGCGGGTGACGTGGTCATTATGACAACAGAAAGTAGAACGTTTACAGTGCACGGACAAGGTGCGGAAGTAACTGTTGACTTTTATCCTCCTATTGAATTGGGACGACGACCCTACGTGCTGGGACTTGTTTCGTTTGAAGGCTATAATAGAATCTGCAACATAATTGAAGACGTCAATGATAAGTTCTACTACGATGACTATGTGTTAACTCTACCGTCTGGCAGCTACACCGTAGATGATATTCACGATCACATCTACACAACTCTCACCAAAGAATTTAGTCTAAAAGCATTTCTGGACGGGACACGCAAGTTTGAACTCATAGCCAACAACGTGACACATCGCTGCAGTATTCTTTCTTCTTTTAGGATTGATTTTAAATCTCAACCAGATTCGATTGGGTCATTGTTAGGCTATTCACCACAAGTGTTAGTACCGAACGTGATACACAAGTCTGACCAACCGGTGAAAATAATTGAAGATCATCACGTATCTGTCACGTGTAATATTATTACAGACGTCTACACCAATCAAGATCCCTCGCATTCGCTTTATGATTTTATTGTTACTTCACCTGGTGGTTATATCATCCGCGAAAACCCGTCGGTGGTGCTCTATCATCCTGTGAGTGTGACCAACATCAGGAATATTACATTAAGGCTGGTGAATAGAAACCAACGTCTCATCCGGTTAGACCCTCATACACCTGTGACCTACAAACTGTATCTGAAGCCAGCATGAAACAAGTGTATAAAGCGGCAACGCTGTCAAGAGCAGGTGTTAGTTGTGCTCAACGCGTGTACAGGTTAACACGTGTCAACAAGCAGATCCTACAACAACTTGGTTACATCTTACGTCATGAATTCGATTCTAGACGTGACAAACCCTGTCGAAGTTCAGGAGGGTATTGTAAGAATTGAACACCATTCCTACCAACCGTATACTCAGGGACTAAATAATAATGATGAGATTCGAATTACTATTAACCAACAAGATATCTACACGCTTCCACATGAAAGTTACATCCAGATTGAAGGGCAACTCACCAAATTGGATGGTACCATTCCAACAACGTCAAAGTTGGCCAACAATGCTTTGGCCTTTTTGTTTTCTGAGGTTCGCTACGTGATCAACGGTATTGAAGTGGATACTACTCGAAATGTTGGCATAACAAGTGTCATGAAACTTTATCCCTCGTACGGAAGCGAAGAGAGTAAAGCTTTTTGTATGGCTGGTTGGTGTCCCAACTCAACCAACGACTGGATGATTAACGATGATGGTACATTTACTGGACATTTACCTCTAAAATTAATACTAGGCTTTGCAGAGGATCATAAGCGCATTGTTGTGAACGCAAGACAGGATCTGATTCTTGTACGAGACAGGAGTGATTATAATGCGCTAAAGGGAGCTGATACAGCGCCAATAGATACAAAAATTCTACTGCAACGAATTCTATGGAAAGTACCGCACGTTACTCTATCAGATCAGAAAAAATTGAGTCTGCTCAAGATTGTGGAGAAGGATACAGCTTTACCCATTCAATTTAGAAGCTGGGAGCTGCATGAATACCCGGTATTACCACTCTCCGATACACATACTTGGTCTATAAAAACCTCACGGTATACAGAGCGGCCACTCTACGTCCTGGTTGGATTTCAAACAGATCGCAAATATCAACAGAATAAAGATGCATCAAAATTTGACCACATCCAATTACGAAATATACGACTCTTTTTGAACGGAGTTACCTTTCCCTATGAGGGAATGGATTTAAACTTTAACAAGAACAAATATGGTAAGCTCTATGACATGTTTGTAAACTTTCAGTCTTCCTATTATCAGAAAGAGGCATGTCCGCTATTATCACCACAAGACTTCAAGTCCAAGGCGCCTCTGGTGGTGATGGACTGTTCGTATTTGGAGGAGTCGATGAAGGAAACAACAATTGATATCAGACTAGAATTTGAAACATCGACAGTTATTCCAGAAAAAACAACAGCTTATTGCCTTATTGTTCACGAGGCGCAAGTGTTTTATCAACCGCTGTCCAATATGGTGACCAGAGTATAAATAGCATGTCTTCCTCCATTGTCCTTCACAGTCATGGAAAGCTACGATGAAGTCACAACCCCCTCTGCGAGGTGGGTCTGCAAATGTGAAAGTGATTCGCCAGGCTCAGATGAAGATTCAAGGTTTACCATTTATCGCGCCCTAGTGAGTGAAGCTATAACTGCCTATCACAAGAATCATACTGTGCTTAGAATGCCGCCGCATCTGGTTCACTATTTACCAGATGGATTCATGTCTACGTTTGGTATTCATGACAGGGGCTACAACAACAAGCCCATCGCTAATCAAACAAATAATGTGGACGATGGCGTTGCCAAAGCTTCATCTTGTCATGTTGGAGAGCGGGTAGATTGTATGGACTGCAAATGCGATCGTTGCTCAACAAGTCGAGACGCTGATGCAGCATTTGAGATTTATCGCACCCTGGTGAGCTTAGCAATACGCGCCTACCATAAAGCACAATTTCTTCGTGAAATGCCGCAGCATCTGATTGCCTATTTACCAGCTGGATTTCTGACCGCGTACGGTGCACACGACATTGACCTTAATTGGGATAAGCTACCATTACACCTCCGTATGTCGGCGGATGTTGCAGCCTGCCGTCCTTGTCGTAGACACTTTATGCATCGAGGAGATTCTCACTGTGATTGGGATGGTCCAAATCCTATGATAAAAAATTGTAAGCGATGTACTGATAACTTTATGAATAAAATTGTGTAATTGATTCTTTGTGTGTATATTATTTTCCCGCTCCTACCCAATCAGTTAGTTGTTAAGAAGCAGCGGTCGTGGAAGGTCTGATATCCGTCGCCATGCCGAAAACATTGATTGTCGACGTGCAGGGTTTCAAGGTGAACGGAAACAAGTTTGTATTTAAAGAAGTAGGAATTATTGACTGCACAACCATGTGGGCACCAAGAGTAACCAGTTTTGTCTTTGAACCGCCGTTTCCATTGCATTTGCAGTCAGACGAGGACAGAAGACAAACAGAGTGGTTGCAACGCAATTTGGGACTAGTCTGGAAAGAAGGCGACATTCCTTACCAGCATCTATCACTTGTTCTGAAAGCTCACTTGTTTGGTGCTGACCTTGTATTTGTAAAGGGAAGTGAAAAAAAGGAATGGTTGCGTCAGTATGTTAATTCAACATGTCAACTTGTTGACCTTCATGATCTGGGATGTCCTGCACTGTACAACCTGTCCGTGCCTGATGAACCTCTACAAAATAAAACACTTCAAAATGTTTGGAAGCTTTTTGATTGGCTAGCTCGCAGAGCATGTCAAAACTTGCATGTTGAGTGCAAAGCGTCGTAACGTCAGCTTCAGTGTGAGACATACCAGTGATCAGTGTGGACGTGTAGTAATATGGCAGCAATTGAAGGTTTGGACTCAAACCCCACAGAGCGAGCTATTGTCAAGTTTTTTGCCTGTAAAAAGAAGCTTGACAGTTTCACAGATGAGGAATTGAACGCTTTGCCCAAGGCGTTCCTTTTTTATGTTGCTTCAAACGCGGTGAAAAATATTTGGCACAGTGTACCTAGTGAATGGAGCAGAGATCCTGGTCTGCGTGAACTACAACCATGCACTGACTTTAGTCATCACCAGCAAGTGTCTATTACTAAAATGCCATCCATTAGACAGTGTGGAACGTGTCAGCTCATCAAATTGTACCACGGCCATACAAATATACCATCCTGTAAAGACTTTGCTTCATCATTCCATGGTTGCGATGAAGACGAGGAAGAAGAGACAGCAGCGGCCGTATCGCCAGCACCAAAAAGTAAGACAACGATTGAAAAAGATATGCCGGACCTTTGCTGGTCATGGTCTAGTTAACAAGGCCATTGATGTACTTCCCATTGAACTGCATATTCCCGGCTATCAATTTTGTGGACCTGGGACTAAACTAAACCAACGTCTAGCACAAGGTAATTCTGGAATCAACAAATTGGATGCTGCGTGTAGAGATCATGACATTGCTTACAGCAACAAGAATGCAGATGTACGTCGAGTTGCAGACCACATTCTTCTAAGAAAGGCTGTGCAGCGCGTGACATCATCTACTGCTTCCATTGGTGAAAAGATTGCAGCCTTGATCGTGGCAGGAGCTATGAAGTCAAAGCTAATGATTGGTGGTGGATTAGCGAGGAAAAGGACAAAGAAATAACCATGAATCAAATATTGTTAAGTATTTATTTGAGAGTCAGTCCACCAGATTACAGCATTCACAAAAGATGTTTTGGTTTCTTCTTGTAAAAACATACAATTGTAATAAAAAAGAATTGAAAAATTAAAGTGTGTTCTTATTTACAAGGTGTGGAAATGTCCAAAAGGCAAGCTATTTACACCATCCCACAACCGTTTATTGTCATATGTAGACAGCGATGTTTTATTTTGATTTACTGTAAATATATTATGGTTCTTTGAAAGAATGCGTGTTTGCTGGTACAAGCGAGAGGTGTTTGTGTAGAGTACACATCGATATTCCTCAACATTGAGGAATTGTGTGACGCTACGAAGAACACCCTTCGCTTTGCATTGACCTTTATTCTTTTGTGTTGAAAATGCGTACATTTTCGGCGCCAAAGCCACAAATTCCGTCATAACATCACCAGCACACTCATCCTTAAATAGACCAATGTGTTTTTTATTCATGGGAATTATGCCAAACATATTGTTAACCTCATAGTTTGAGGTATCAAAGTAACTTGGATGTTCTCTCATCACAGAGTAAATATCCGTCTTATTGGTTTGATAAATAAGACTGTCTGTATCCATATACAGTAATTTTACATCTCCAAACTTTTGTTTGGCAAACTCATAATGAAATTGATACATTACAAATTTTGAATAGTCAAGTATTACCATTCCTAAGTAAATTGGTTTGTTATACATGATTTCTGTCTTTGACAATTCAATGGTTACTAAATCAGTTTCAATAACTCGTACTGAATGGAAATTGGGCATAGCAATATATTTTCGTGCGCCATATCGACCATCCCAGTGGTTTACCAAATGAATAGTTCTTTGCTTTCTAATATTTTCCATAGATTTACCGTAGTATGCATTGTTCATTAATTTATAAAAATTTGACTCGAATGTAGTCTTGGCGTGCTGCCGATAATGAGTATTTAATTGCATGTACGGTTGTAACCATGGTTTCTGGTCAAAACAAATAATGCGGTGAATGGTTTGTAGCTTCAAACCGTGTTTCAAACATTGCATTAAATTTTCGATGTGTATGACGTAGCGATTTTTCGGATTTAACGTTGCCAGCAACTTTTTATTGTTGGAACGTGAACTGGGAGGTTGTAGTTTTTCAACACAAAATGGTAGATCAGAATGATCATTGTGTATCTCGCGGGGATATAATATGTCAACTTCTAGAACATAGCCACGTGTGTTATTGCTCAACGCGTCCTGTAAATTAAAATTTGAAACTTCATCTGAAGTCAGCCATCGAAAATTTTGATACGGAAGCGGTTTTTTCCATAGCATATCCGTATAAATTGTTACAATCCAGGTAGGTGAGGTATGTTGTAGGTTGCTTTGGTTTGTATGTATCCATATATGGATTATTTGCTTTGGCATGCTTTTGCACAAGCGATACAAGCCCGCCACGTATCCCGCGTTCAAAAAAGAGCAACATGTCGATGTCAGTTAATAGTTCCAGTTCTATTTCAGTCACCTTCAACATACAGTCCCAACTGTATCCGGCAAGGGTGTAGTAATGGGCTGGATCTAGATTGTAGATTTCAAGACACAGTTTGCGAAAGTGTTCAAACACGTCTGTCAAAAGTAGTGTATCAATTTTGAGGTATAAATCAGCATACTCGCCCAAAGTTGATATCTTGAACACGTCCCATACTTTTTGGGCGTGTAAATAGTCTTCTTCAGAAATATGACTTTTTGTTAAGTCATTGTAAAATTTATCCTTTGAAGGGAGTGCAGTTTCCTGCAAACATGCCCAATTGTTTACATGATTATAGGGAAACACCCCTTTTCGAATGCATAATTCAAATTGTTCGTCACCAGTAAAGTTTTGACGTACAGAATTCAAATTGTTTGGGTGAAGCCCTTGAACCAGCGCATCCAATGATGATGCGAGGAATCTATACGAATCTAAAAATCGTATACTAATTCCATTTCGCCATTTTGTAAACGAAATAAAATTTTCATGATTTTGTGGAATTAAAGAAAACTTTTGGTTTTCAAGGTTAACAAATTCCTTAATAATTAGATGACTGTCATACCGAGACATGTTGTGCAAGAAACAAGAAATATAGCGTGCTCTTTTATAGGCCAAATTACATGCACTATGAGCCGCTCCTCTAAATTTGCCAGTGTACCGATTATGGTCCCTCACCGGCGTGTCACAAGTTGCTATTGGTTTTTGACAAATGTGGCAAGTGTTTGCTGTTGCAAAAGCCACCTCGTCTGCATCCAACATTTGAAGCGGAATTGGGTTTTCCAGGATATTGTACACCCGATCTGCCAAGGCGTCCAATTCATTTAAAAACCAAGCAGCAGCATTTGCATCGCGATAAGATTTGAAGTAAGAAAGCGAAGGGTCATATGAGCAAATCACGTTTAGAGCACAACTGAATGGCACATGTTGCTGTACTTGTTGAGTGTACGGGCGTGCTGGATCCGGGTTACATGTGTCAATGGGTGTAGTTAAACATTCAAAATCTGCATATACTGTAAATGGAAGCGGTTCTTGACGAGACACATTTTGAAATTTCATACTGGCTTTATCCTTTTCTGGGAATGTAATTTTTACAGCTGGTTGTGTAATGCAATCAATAGTATGGGCTGTCAACTTTTGATTGCTAGTAAAATATTGCAAACAGCGATCACATATATATACCCTATTTTTACTCTTTGTAACTTGTGAACGAACTAGTCTGGAAAGATCTTTGATATAACAATAATGGTTGCACAATTCCCCTTCAATGTACAATAAATTAAAATGCTTTTCTTTTTTTCCTTTGTCACATAGAGTGGCCCAATAACTTTGTCCCCTTCAACTCCGTATACATTAATGGAGTAAAGCAGATTTTTAGATTCAAAACGAGAAATGGCGTTGAGGTCCATTGGGAATTCTATGTCTGCTAAATTTAGACTGCTCATTAATTCCATAAATTTCTGGTGATATTTGCCCATTCTGTGAACATGTTTACTTGCAGAACATAGCCCAGCAGCCAGAGACCACACAAAACAGAAAACATCATTATTATCCACATTGATAACTGCGTGACGGTTTTCCAACTGTTTAGGCAAATTAACATGAGATGACCCACTATTTATGGGATCAAAGGTGCATACATTAATTTTAAGATGATTGATAGCTTCCAGCGATTTGCCGCTTTCTAATTCTTGAAACTCGGCAAAGCGTGTTGTGAGTTTATCAACAATGTTTTTACTATACCAACTGTGTATATTATCAGTGCGGTATAATTTAGTCATGTGGGTGTGTAAATAGATCGGCTGAATAAATTCGACACCTTGTTTCAAAATAGCAAAGTCACATAATAATTCAGCGTTAACCTTTAACGCTACATGTTCTCTTAAACAGTCTTGTATTTTGTTTTGAAAAATGTTGTAACTAGTGTTTAAATATTCATTGAGATTTAAAATGTTTGCATCATTATTGACTTTGGTAGAACAGATATTGTTATTGAAACAACTATCCACATCTTCCCAACTTTGTATCGGTGACGACATGATGTCCCTTAGTACTTAACAATTACAAAAAACTGAACGGTTTGCAGAGAGAGTGAACCAAAGTTTATTTTCCCTGCAAATTCCGTTTTACATAAACTAATTTTAAATTTTATTTTTTTCTTCTATGAATTCAACAAGACATCTTTTGTTTTCCAGTCCCATGTATTTTAAATAGATGGTTCCTTTGTTGAGATCGGCTACATCTTCTTCGCTGAGTTCCTTGAATCTCGACGGTAGAAATACTACAAAGTCCTCCAGTTCACATAAAATACGTTCCCCAAATTTCGTCTTGACTCGACGAACAGCAGTTACCAAATAAGACTCGTTTACCTGCAGATCCTGTAGTCGTTTAGTCTCTGCTCCAGCATCTTTCCCTATGGAATTCGCATTTTTTATTGCCGACATTCTGAAATCGAATTTGATATCTATAATAGTGTTTTAGTATACCTAAGCCATTAGCAAATATGTATATACACACAAAAGTTATCAAAACCCTTCTACACACCCATTATCGCTAGCCACTAATTTAATTGTCAGCAGCATGCGTTCACCATTTTCCTACTTCTCCTCATTCCATTACAAGAACACAGGTTATCAAACAAGTTATACACCCAGGTGCTACATGGTCAGGTGCTGGTCATGACTGTACTTTGGTGAAACCGGGTCAGATTGTTTGTATAATTTATCTGTTCCCTGACAAAGCCGGGGCAAACTGCTTGTGTAATTTAACTGTTCCCCGGGCGAAGCCGGTTTACAACTGTTCCCGGGCGAAGCCGGGGCGGATTGTCTGTATAATTTATCTGTTCCCGGACAAAGCCGGGGCAGATTGCATGTATAATTTATCTGTTCTCGTGCGAAGTCGGTGCATGCTTTTGGTATAATATAACTGTTCGCGGGCGAAGCCGGGTTGGGTTTCTGGTATAACATAACTGTTCACGGGCGAAGCCGGGTCGGGTTGTTTGTATATTATATCTGTTCCCGGGTGAAGCCGTTGCAGGTTGGTTAAATAATTTATGTGTTCAATACACCCTAGTGCGTGGGGGCATACATTAGTTGGGAGGTGATGATTTAAATGTCCTTAACTAAATAGGTTACTTGACTTGAAACTAAAGTATAAAAGTGAATCCATGGCTCAGAGCTAATGTTACATAAGAGGTCATTATCTATTCCGCCGGGCGAAGCCGGTTTACAACTGTTCCCAGGCGAAGTCGGGGCGGATTGTCTGTATAATTTATCTGTTCCCGGACAAAGCCGGGGCAGATTGCATGTATAATTTATCTGTTCTCGTGCGAAGTCGGTGCATGCTTTTGGTATAATATAACTGTTCGCGGGCGAAGCCGGGTTGGGTTTCTGGTATAACATAACTGTTCACGGGCGAAGCCGGGTCGGGTTGTTTGTATATTATATCTGTTCCCGGGTGAAGCCGTTGCAGGTTGGTTAAATAATTTATGTGTTCAATACACCCTAGTGCGTGGGGGCCTACATTAGTTGGGAGGTGATGATTTAAATGTCCTTAACTAAATAGGTTACTTGACTTGAAACTAAAGTATAAAAGTGAATCCATGGCTCAGAGCTAATGTTACATAAGAGGTCATTATCTATTCCGCCGGGCGAAGCCGGTTTACAACTGTTCCCGGGCGAAGTCGGGGCGGATTGTCTGTATAATTTATCTGTTCCCGGACAAAGCCGGGGCAGATTGCATGTATAATTTATCTGTTCTCGTGCGAAGTCGGTGCATGCTTTTGGTATAATATAACTGTTCGCGGGCGAAGCCGGGTTGGGTTTCTGGTATAACATAACTGTTCACGGGCGAAGCCGGGTCGGGTTGTTTGTATATTATATCTGTTCCCGGGTGAAGCCGTTGCAGGTTGGTTAAATAATTTATGTGTTCAATACACCCTAGTGCGTGGGGGCCTACATTAGTTGGGAGGTGATGATTTAAATGTCCTTAACTAAATAGGTTACTTGACTTGAAACTAAAGTATAAAAGTGAATCCATGGCTCAGAGCTAATGTTACATATGAGGTCATTATCTATTCCGCCGGGCGAAGCCGGTTTACAACTGTTCCCGGGCGAAGTCGGGGCGGATTGTCTGTATAATTTATCTGTTCCCGGACAAAGCCGGGGCAGATTGCATGTATAATTTATCTGTTCTCGTGCGAAGTCGGTGCATGCTTTTGGTATAATATAACTGTTCGCGGGCGAAGCCGGGTTGGGTTTCTGGTATAACATAACTGTTCACGGGCGAAGCCGGGTCGGGTTGTTTGTATATTATATCTGTTCCCGGGTGAAGTCGTTGCAGGTTGGTTAAATAATTTATGTGTTCAATACACCCTAGTGCGTGGGGGCCTACATTAGTTGGGAGGTGATGATTTAAATGTCCTTAACTAAATAGGTTACTTGACTTGAAACTAAAGTATAAAAGTGAATCCATGGCTCAGAGCTAATGTTACATAAGAGGTCATTATCTATTCCGTGACCGCCTCGAGCACGGTCATTATCTCGCGGAGCAATGCAGTGAAATCGACATCATTTAATTGGATAATAACAGTACTTATATATAATTGAGCTGCATTCATTTTATATATCCCAGACAGCTAGTGGTTTAAAATGCAAGTCACGTTAAAACCAATCTTATTACATGCTATGAATTCTGCTCGTTTCAAACATGAAGTAATTATTGCTTGTCTGATTCGTACCATCTGACTTTTAAACCAGCTTTGTCAATAGGCCATTATACTATTAAAATTCTAAACATCTTCATGTGGATTTAAACATACCATCTCATCATTTACAAGTACTGTAATGTACAGTTGTTGTTTGAGTCTTCAGTCTTTTGACTGGTTTGATGCAGCTCTCCATGCCTCCCTGTCCTGAGCTAATCGTTTCATCTCTACATAGCTCCGACACCCTACACCCGACACAATCTGTTTAACATATTCTATCCTTGGTCTACCCCTACAGTTTTTGTCCTCGAACCTTCCTTCCATAACTTAGCTTGCTATTCCTGGTGTCTTAATATGTGTCCTACCAATGTACCTCTTCTCTTCATTAGCAGACGCCAGAAACATCTCTCCTCTCCCACTCGTCTTAATACCTCTTTATTTGTTACTCTCTCTCTACCCATCTGATCTTCATCATTCTCCTGTAACACCACATTTCAAATGCTTCAATTCTCCTCTTTTCTGTACAGTACAACCACTTATTTTGTAAACTATCTAGCTGAGTTAGTCTCCCAGTAGCACATAGTCAAATATATACACTAGGATATACTTTAAAGTTATATACTTAAGTATGTTGAATATTACCTGATAGACAAGGATCCAAATTACAATCTGATGTGACTGCTGTAAGCTCCTGGTTAACTCTACCATCATTTCGATTCTGCTCGAGTATTTATACCCCTCCGAATACAGGAAACGTCTCTGGATTACCGTTCCTTTCACACAAACATGACCTCCATACGGCATTACCCTGCGTTAATACAGGAATCGTTACTGACCTTCCTTTCACCAGAAATAGCTCCACACTGTATAACCCTGTACAAGTACCTTAAACACTTCTAATTAATCCACCTTTCACCAGAAACTACACACAGTATATAAGGAGGACGTTCCTTTTCACAACATATCATTCGCTACAATGTCTGGGGACAAGAAGATGGAGATGGCAGAAGAAGAAAACCAGGAGGAGTTGTCGCTGGATCTGTTAATGTAAGTAATATTTATTTACTAAAGCCTTATGTAGCAGCACGCCAGTCTCTCACGGGTGGGTGCGTGGTTCAATTCCAGTCACTTTATGTTAGATCTGTGCTGAGCAAACCAAAAGCAGACAGGTTTTTCTCTGGAAACACCAGTTTTCCCTGTCAAAATTTTCTTCCGACAACATCCTCCACTATCATTTCTCTTTTTATCTGTCATTCATTTAAACATTGACTCTAAAAAGTGAGACAGGCTTTGGCAGCCAACACAGATCTTTCTCGCCGCTAGATGGAGTTTAATTCATTCCATTCCTGATCTGATCAAATACTGGAAGCAAGCGCTGTTTTTTTTTCTTCAAAATGATTAGAAATACTGAGCGTAGTTACCACCTTTGTAGCCCATGTTTACTTGGGTGTGAGTAGAATTTGTCTGATAACCCGTGTTATTGCGATGAATAAAAAAAAAGGATTGGGAAGGAAGTCAGATTTTTTTTAGGTGTGTTAAAATCCTTTAGTATGTCTTCCTTTGGAGGGGGAGTACAATGCACAGATTACCCTCATCATCTTTCTGACATAATACTCCAGCAATGCCTATATGTGAAGCATCTGTCATAACCACATATTCCTTATCTTTTAACGGATATTTCAGCACTACACCCATGTTTACTTGGGTGTGAGTAGAATTTGTCTGATAACCCGTGTTATTGCGATGAATAAAAAAAAAGGATTGGGAAGGAAGTCAGATTTTTTTTAGGTGTGTTAAAATCCTTTAGTATGTCTTCCTTTGGAGGGGGAGTAAAGCCAGTGGTTACATGTTCTCACTTTATGACATGTAAAAGATCCGTCCACAGACTAAACTTGTGTGAAGGTAAATTGACAGGTTAGATTCTGTCAAAACAAGTTCCAACATTTACCACTAGATGGCATTATTATCTGGTAGCAAAAAACTTGGAACTTGTAGCTCACTCTAATGGTGTTTGCTGGAAGCAGCTACATACTCAAGTGAGTCACACATGTTCGTGAACACTGCCAGCACTGAAACCCATACTCAAGTTCGAACATTCACCACTAGGTATCATTAATATCTAGTAGCAAAATTTTGAAACTACTTAAAATTGAACAGAACTTGTAGCTCACCCTAAGGGCGTCCGCTGGAAGCTGCTGCAGGCTTAGGTGAACTGTACTTGCTCTCACACACTCCCAGCAATTCACAGCGCCTACATACTCAAGTGAGTCACACATGTTCGTGAACACTGTCAGCACTGAAACCCATACTCAAGTTCGAACATTCACCACTAGGTATCATTAATATCTAGTAGCAAAATTTTGAAACTACTTAAAATTGAACAGAACTTGTAGCTCACCCTAAGGTGTCCGCTGGAATCTGCTGCAGACTTAGGTGAACTGTACTTGCTCTCACACACTCCCAGCAATTCACAATCCAATATTTAGATAAACAAGCGTTATAAAACAATTTTGTTGTACTCTTTATTGTATACATTTTTTTTTTTTTTATAGCTTTGGAAATGATCCAGTGTTGGTGGAGTTTTTCACCCAATTAATGACGGCGATGGAAGGCTGTCAGAGAGTAGGAGATGATGAGGAAGAAGAAGATGATGATGATGATGAAGAGGAAGATGAAGAGGAAGAAGAATGATTAATAAATCAGATCTGGTGTACACCTTCTTGTTTTTATTTCATGTCGAGCTGGCCGACTCAACATGCCATGCGATTTGTATCCTACCCCCACCCTACCATTTACAGGAAATACTACTCCTGATTCATTGACGTTTGTTTACCATTGAGCACATTCAACAACCAGTTCATTCCCCCTCTCTCTCCCTCAATTCCATTCACTACTCCCGATACCATTGATGTTTGTTTACCATTGAGCGCTTTCAACCCCATCTTGTTTGTCTCTCAGACCCATTCACACCTAACCAACCTACCACGTCAGGGTCCAAACAACCACCGCCATTCATGTTTTCCATTCAAAACACTCCCGTTCATGACCTACCTCACATTCCGTAATCTGCTGTGACGTCACACACACACCAGTTACACTAATGTTTTCCATTTCAAAACACTCCCGTTCATGACCTACCTCACATCCCGTAATCTGCTGTGACGTCACACACACACACACATCAGTTGACCGTTCAATTCTCTGACGATTCATTCACCGACAAAGATTCGGAAACCTTCGGCAACACTCGGATCTCGTCGGGATCAAAGCAAAGCTATATAGCCCAGGATAATATCAGAGAAGGCGCTCAGTCCAAGAGAGAGACTGGGTCGAGGAGGGTCTCGTGCAGACCCTCTTCCATCCTTCCCCTCATCCCCCAACCTCGCCACCACCCCCTCCCCCTCCCCACCCCCACTCCCCCTCCCCACCCCCACTCCTCCCCCTCCACCCACACCCCCTCAAACCGGTTCCTGGACCCTCCAAGGTTTGTTTACCTTCCGGGGTCCCGGCGACCTTGGGGGTCAATGACCTACCTCAAGGTCATTGAGCATGACCTACCTCAAGGTCATTGACCTTGCCACGCCCCCCTCATTTGCATAAATAACGGTATTTGGTTCAAAACCCCCTCAGCCTCCCTACTTGTAGGCTATAACGTGACTGAATAAGATTTGCTTATTGTTAAGTGCACATTTTTCAATTTTGAATGCATATTTTCTACATTTATAGTGCATAATTACATGCATATTTTAATCGTTTTCAGTGCATAAATGTCCGGTCGCTAGTGAGGACTGTATGTGTGTATTGGGAAAGAGGCGGCCGTGACCTTAAGTTAGGAACCATCCCGGAATTTGCCTGGAGTGAAAGTGGGAAACCACAAAAAGATTTCCAAGCTGACTGAAATGGGAATCAAACTCTCCCTCTTCTTAATTTTGCTTCATGAGGCTGAGTGTACCTCTGTCCAGCACTCAGAGTAGAATTAAATTAATGCCATAGACTCAATTCTGAACTGAGTGCTGGAACGGGATACGTAATAATGTTATTGGCTTTACGTTCCATTTAAATACTCTGGCTTTTAGAGACGCCGGGGTGCCGGAATTTTCCCTCAAGGGGATTTTTAACGTGCCAGTAAATCTACTGACACGGCTCCCTCGCATTTGCACACCCTCAAATGCCCACTGACTGCGCCAGGATACGAACCTGCAACCTTGGGCCCAGCAAGCGAGAACGTTACCGCTGAGCCACGCAGCCATCCAGGAACGGGATACACTCAGCCTCGTGAGGCAAAAATGAGAAGAGTCTGGCCCGGTTCCTACCTCAGCCATCTGGAAGTGGTTTTCCGTGGTTTCCCATTCCTTCTCCAGGCAAATACTAAGATGGTTTTCAACTGAAGGCCATGGCCTTCTCCTTCCAAATCCTCACTTGTCTTAATTATACAACCACCAATACAGCCATCACAGTAACACAGGTTATCAGACGAATTCCACGCACATCCAGGTACACGGGGCTACATGGCCACGATATCACAAAGCCCCTGAATAAAAGCAACTACTTTGGTGTACTACCTGTATCAGTGTTCATTAGAGGTCGCATCATGGGCTAATTTATTGGGACTCAAAACCTCTTGGCTTGTATAAGAATTATTATCGAACCTACGATCTTTGGGCTAGAGCTCTCGGCGTGCCACTCATAGCTTTGCCATCCAGCTCTTGATACATAACTTCCACGAGATGAGTGGCCCCTCGGTCTTGTATATGTGGCTCGCGCTTGATGGCACATCATCCATCTCAGAGATTCACTTTACATGTCAGAGGTTGGCCGCATTCAGAAGTTAAGTCTTCGCAAGCTCGCGATGCGGTCTTCACGCCAAACTTGCGCAGCATGGAACTAATCCTTCTCGGCCTGTTTATTCGCCTGTGCTGTGTTCTAAATGCAAATTGCAAAATCCTAGAAACCATTACACGGAAGCATAATCCTCCGACATGACGGCAAGTTCAGATTAAGACGTTCCAATTGGAGGGGGAAATGGGGGCCTTATCATTAATGAACAGATGAAGTAATCGTCGGACTCCTATATGAAATTTGTAACAGTACAATCTTGTTACAATTTCTTAGTGAAAATGCAATTTCAGTTCGAGCCTGATTACTACTCGACCTCTGAGTATTAGGTTCAACGAATCTCTGATCCAAGTCCAGATATTAGGTTATAAAATCTTCGCTAAGGTGCCTGAAATACGGAGTATCCTAGACTAACGGCCAATAAGTCAATAATATAGCATAAGTAGGATATTAGAAGATTTAGTTAAACTTATCGTTAGGCTGATAAATGAACAATTGAATGGATGACCCCAACAAAATTGTTTCTGAATATGGAATCTTAACTTTTTACGTAAGAATAATTTCGTGGCTTAAGGCGTCAGTATTTTGGAACAGCAGTTCCAGCTGATGCACAATGGATTAATACAAGTGTAGCAGAAGGTGATTAGACATTGGAGGGGTTTGAATTTGAAATGAATTTTAATTTACCGTTGTTAGTACAAATAAAAAGTCACTGAAGCTAATTAGTCCTTTACATAGCGCATAACCCTGCATTGATCTGGTTTAAATGGTAATTTAAAAAATTATTGGATGTGTGCAACTACAGTGCGCGACGATATTTGAGCGTGACAACGTATTCTCGGACTAATTTGTTAAAACTGTCGCTCTTGCGGAATTTCAGCTTCGTATATATTTTAATTATGTATTTTGCGAAACGGGAAGTTCACAGGCGAAATGAAGAAAAGCCGAGTTGCACTTCCAGGGAAACTCCAAACACAACCACTCTTCTCTGAAGTTTCAACTCAACACGACTCGACAGTTTGCTGCTGACTGTCTCTGGGGTAATATGTTCGCTCGCTAGCTAGGCTGTAACTGGAGTGATAGAGTCGCCCCTAACCAGCTCGTAAACTGTCGCCTCAGTATTTGAATGGAGATTGTTGGAAGAAATGAAAACGTAAAACCACTTATAGTGGGCGATGTATTGAAGATAGGAATATACTCTCCCGGACTTTTTTTTATCATTTTAAATGATCTTGTCGACTTCGTCGTTACGCTGAGGTCTGGCGTTACGTTACGGTGACGGGACGAAATGTACCGAGAATGCACTGAAGTGTGTGACGTCATAGTACGATGTAGCAGCCGAGTACCAAAAAGGCAGTGCGAGAACAGAGTTTCAAGAAGGCAGTGCGAGAACAATCAAGTAGGCAGTGAAGAAACAAAATAGAATCTTGAAACTCTGTTCTCGCACTGCCTTCTTGGTAGTCGACTGCTAGCATTTAAAATGATATAAAGTCCAGTCTTTCAGACTGACTATCAGTCTCTTTTTGTAGAACGTTTCATGCTGAACAATTCTTACACTCATAGTATATAGATATTTTTAACGGTTTGCCCAGTGTAAGCTTAAAAAGCTCGGCTTTCTTTGATCATAAATACATTATTAATACAGAAATTTTCCTCAAGATATCCTTTACAGAATGGTGAAAACCGCATCAAAATGCATCCAGAGGTTCACCCGTGACATCCAAAAACGACAGAAGCGACACTCGAGCGCAGCAACAGAAGAGAGAGAGAGGGAGCATTGCAGCTGAAGAGAGATAAAACCATATCATCACCTTTCACAGTGACACCTTTTTACGAACGTCACTGTATTCCAACAATTTATTAGACGTTGTCACGTCAAAAGACACTAAAACCTAGCTTAAAATCTCATAGAACGTAATCAAACACATAACTAAGCATGACAAATAGTAAATAGAAAAAGTAAGAAACTGATATCTATAAATAAATAAATAAATAAATAAATAAATAAATAAATAAATAAATAAATAAATAAATAAATAAATAAATAAATAAATAAATAAATAAATAAATAAATAAATAAATATACTTGTACCTAACTCAGTAGATCTATTGCTAAAACATCACAGCATATTAAGAATGAGGACACCGCAGCGTAGTCGTTCGCTTCCAGTCACTCACCACGACTGCGGTGAGGAGCAGGAGCGAGACCAAAATTCGGTGGGTCTAATCCCGGTGCAGACAGTGGTTTCTCTGTGGATTTTCCCACACTCCTACCGGGCAAATGCCTCATTTCCAGTCACAGGGCACCTACCCCCAACAAGTACATACACTATTGCAGCCACCAGAGAAACAGATTATCAGACAAATTTAAAAAAAGCTTGAAGTTTGTAGTTTTACGTGACCATTAATCTCGCGATCATGAGCCACAAGACCTCCTTTTTACGTGGAATCTGAACCACAACACATGCCATTTCACATCGAAAATCTCACTTGTATTGACCGGGAATTGAACCCGGTCTACCTTGGTGAGAGGCAAACAACTTGACTGCCGTGCCACCACGCCGTAACAAATTAAGCCCAAACCCAAGCATACGGTGCTGATAACCATGATGACCCATGCCTCAAATACAAATTAACAACGACGATAGCATTTAGAGACGACTATAATACTGATATTAGTCTAGAAAAACAAGATGTTCAGAAAAGAAAATGTAGTCTACTTCCTCTTAAATGTATGGGTAGCCTGTAGTTATTTATTTGTTCTTAAGAAGTATTGAATATTCTTACAATGAACGTTAAGAGTTCTACCCTGCAATGTCTGGCCACATTTACTAACAGTAAGTTTCGCTGCAATTCAACTCTTGCTTCAGGAGTACGAGTCGCTGTTCTTTGGCTTGGTCATACGAAGTGACTTATTAGGTTCCACCTTATTACTATATTTAGTTTTTATAGATCTAAGACATTGAAAGTTATAGGTTTATTTGGAAATTTCAAGATGGCCATTGCGCTCTTTATTCAGTGTGATAATTATTTGACGAGAAATGAATGTTCATTTCTAACTTAGATTCGGCATTGTTACGCAATTATGTTCTGACTCATATTTATGTTGTAATACTTTGCAGAGCCACCATCTTGTATAAATGAAGAGTCTGGTCTTTAGCCTTACCGAAACAGGGCCTTATATATCGTCCTACATTGCCTCAAATTTTCGTAACTGAAGCTTCTAAGTGGTGAGAGAAATTTATTTTTATATTTTATAATTTCAAGATGGTGGTTGGGCAATGGACATACCATACTGTTTCATGTAGTTATCACGTTAATAACAGAGGGCCATTGAACAAAACTAGTAGAATGCCATGTACTGTGAGCATTGATTCTTTGGATCATATGTAATGGATTATAATGCCTGCATGATTCACACGGCCGCCATCTTAAAATTATTCGGCTGATGGCCTCGTAGTTTAAGCTTTAGACGCTTACCATATGAAAGTTTGTTTTCCAGAATTTGGTAGAAATCCGAAGATTAGTTCAGTGATAACTCCGTGTTAGGCATTAAACACTTGGATGGGCGCCATTTTGTTTTCGTTAAGCTTGCGGTAATATAATACACTAGCAGTAGTGCCCGGCTTCGCCCGGTGGATTTATTTGTTTTATGGATGATAATGAATACTACTACAGAACTGGCACATGATACTTAAACTAACAGAAAAAAAATATTTTAAAAATATAATTTTTGTGGTGGTGGTGGTGGTGGTGGTGGTGGTGGTGGTGGTGGTGGTGGTGGTGGTAGTGGGGGTGATAAGTAGTACAATATAATGGACGTAACATTCAGTTCATTTTCCCGTAATGATAATAATGAATAGGGAAACGGCTATTTTGTAACTACAGCACTGACACATGTAATTTACAAACAATTCTTTTAAATGATTAGAAAGAGGAGTAAGTGAAATAAAAGACACTGCCTAGGGCCTATATCTCATTGGCTGTTAGAAATGTAGAGACCAATAGTGTCGTCTTTAGTCGCATAGCGCCGTAGGAAACTAATCAGAACACTTAGGAAAACTTCGGCTGTCCCAAGCTACTGAGGTAGCAATGGTATCATTTATCGCCACATAGCGCTCAACGATAAGGTTCGGAATAAATGAAGGTAAATTTGAAAGCACCAACGCTTATTGCAGCTGGTGACCTCAGTGTACTGCACCAACACCATTGCACTTATACGGAGGCATAATATTTTCATGATGATAACTGTTTTAAGGGGCCTAAGACATCCTTTTGCACTAATTACTCCCCGTGACTGCAAATTATAAACAGCGCAAGATGCAACTATTTTCGCAATTCTGCACCAGAACACTGGTAGGGGTGACGTGATGCAGCCCGATCTGCCCGTCAACAATAGACTTATTAAAATACTCTTACAGTTACACTACTACGGATATGAATGGTTCTAGGGCCTTAATACGTGGTATTCAAGTTTATTTTGTCTGTTATTCTAAATGTAGAGAATGGAGAGCGTTGTCCAAAATATCAAGTGGACAGTGTTACCAGCAGGGTTTCTAAATGTATGTAAAATTTGGTGCAATTAGGAGAAACGGTGTAGATTTGTGATAAAGGGCCTAAATGCAGGGAATGGAGTGGTCTGTCTAAAATTTAAAGTGGACTGTGTCACCCGCAGGGTTCCAAAGGGTAAGTACACAAAATGTGGTTCAGATCGGTGAAACGGAGTAGATTTGTGCCAAAGGACTTAAATGAAGGGAATGGAGTGGTCAGTCCAAAATTTCAAGCAGACAGTGTTATTCGCAGGGTTCCAAAGGGTAAGTATGTAAAATTTGGTTCAGATCGGTGAAACGGTGTATATTTGGAGTGGTCTGTCCAAAATTTCATGCTTACAGTGTTACTCGCAGGGTTCCAAAGGGTAAGTATACAAATTTTGGTTCAGATCGGTGAAACGATGTAGATTTGTGCCAAAGGGCCTAAATGCAGGGAATGGAGTGGTCTGTCCAAAATTTCAAGCAGACAGTGTTACTCTCAGGGTCCCAGAGGATAAGTATACAAATGTTGGTTCAGATTGGTGAAAAGGTGTAGATTTGTGCCAAAGTGCCTAAATGCAGGGAATGGAGTGGTCTGTCCGAAATTTTATGTAAACAGTGTTACTCGCAGCGTTCCAAAGGGTAAGTATACACATTTTGGTTCAGATCGGTGAAAAGGTGTAAATTTGTGTCAAAGGGCCTAAATACAGCGAATGGACTGGTCTGTCATAAATTTCACGTAGACAATGTTACTCGCAGGGTTCCAAAGGGTAAGTATATACATTTTGGTTCAGATCGGTGAAACGGTGTACGTATCACTAACCATAACGCCAGCGCATGCGGATAGAGCAGTTCGGGAGCGCTTGTTCTACCGTCTTACTGAACAAAAATCAATCTTTAAGTTTACCTGAGAGGTGTAGCTTAGTACTACATTGCCTAAAGTATTCCTCTTGAATCTGGCTATCATATAAAAGTAATTTTTCAAATCGGACTGGTAGTTCCAGAGATTAGTGCGTTTAAAGACACAAACAAACAGACAAACTCTTCAGCTTTATTATATTCGTATAGATGATACTGAGGTGCCCTTTGCTAGTACTATCTCTGTACCAAATTTCATACTATTCGACTCTGTAGTCTGGCAATTGATAGGGGAGGGAAGACTTCGTACACACACAGAGACAGACACACGGACATATTGCCCGTGTAAATCTCATGTATACTTTCATTTTTTACAAAATTCGAAATAGGCAAATAGAGCAAGTTATTAAGTAATCATAGTCCAAGAGTGATTTGATTTCCCTAACTACTATCAATTCCATGGAGGTTATATCCAGGAAACTAAACATAATTGTCTTTTGTACCTCTTCAGTCGGTGAACACGATTGCGCCCAATGAATGGGTGGGGGTACAGCTATTAATACGTAAACACACTCCTGGAAAAAGAATACATATATTAATTAGATTATAACAATTAATGGGGCAATTTAAGATTACGCGTTTCGACCCTCAAGTGGCCATCATCAGATCCTGATCACTCACTGTGTAGCGGTTAAAGTTCACACTAAATAATTAATCAATTAATTAATTCAATTTAGTGGTAGCGACTTACATTTAATGAATTAATTACTTATTTAGTGTAAACTTTAACCGCTACACAGTGATCAGGATCTGATGATGGCCACTTGAGGGTCGAAACGCGTAATCCTAAATTGCCCCATTAATTGTGATAATCTAATTAATAAAAGGATGATTTTCCAGGAGTGTATTTACATATCTTTCACCCCGTCCATTCATTGAGCACGGTCAAGTTGACCGACTGAAGAGCTACAAAGGACAATCTTGTATTGGCCACATTGAAATAGAATGGCTTCAAATCTATACAACTAAACATTAACTAAAATAAATATTTTATGAGCCAAGCTAGTAATCATATCAGGAGCTGGGTGGAGAAAGGGAGAATATTGTATGTAATCTTATTGCTGATTCGCCCTGTCTCCTCCCAGTTTAAAGGGCGAATATTGTATGTAATCTTATTGCTGATTCACCCTGTCTCCTCCCAGCTGAAAGGGCGAATACTGTATGCAATCTTATTGCTGATTCGCCCCGTCTCCTCCCAGCTGAAAGGGCGAATATTGTATGTAATCTTATTGCTGATTCGCCCTGTCTCCTCCCTGCTGAAAGGGCGAATATTGTATGTAATCTTAATGCTGATTCGCCGTCTCCACCCAGCTGAAAGGGCGAATATTGTATGTAATCTTATTGCAGATTCGCCCTGTCTCCTCCCAGATGAAAGGGCGAATATTGTTTGTAATCTTATTGCTGATTCGCCCTGTCTCCTCCCAGCTGAAAGGGCGAATATTGTTTGAAATCTTATTGCTGATTTGCCCCGTTTCCTCCCAGCTGAAAGGGCGAATATTGTATGTAATCATATTCCTGATTTGCCCCGTCTCCTCCCAGCTGAAAGGGTGAATACTGTATGTAATCTTATTGCTGATTCGCCCTGTCTCCTCCCAGCTGAAAGGGCGAATACTGTATGTAATCTTATTGCAGATTCACCCTGTCTCCTCCCAGCTGAAAGGGCGAATATTGTGTGTAATCTTATTGCAGATTCACCCTGTCTCCTCCCAGCTGAAAGGGCGAATACTGTATGTAATCTTATTGCAGATTCACCCTGTCTCCTCCCAGTTGAAAGGGCGAATACTGTATGTAATCTTATTGCAGATTCACCCTGTCTCCTCCCAGCTGAAAGGTCGAATACTGTATGAAATCTTATTGCAGATTCACCCTGTCTCCTCCCAGCTGAAAGGGCGAATATTGTGTGTAATCTTATTGCTGATTTGCCCCGTCTCCTCCCAGCTGAAAGGGTGAATACTGTATGTAATCTTATTGCTGATTCGCCCTGTCTCCTCCCAGTTAAAAGGGCGAATACTGTATGTAATCTTATTGCAGATTCACCCTGTCTCCTCCCAGCTGAAAGGGCGAATAATGTATGTAATCTTATTGCAGATTCACCCTGTCTCTTCCCAGCTGAAAGGGCGAATGTTGTGTGTTATGTTGTTGCTGATTTGCCCCGTCTCTTCCCAGCTGAAAGGGCGAATACTGTATGTAATCTTATTGCAGATTCACCCTGTCTCCTCCCAGCTGAAAGGGCGAATACTGTATGTAATCTTAATTCAGATTCACCCTGTCTCCTCCCAGTTGAAAGGGCGAATATTGTATGTAATCTTATTGCAGATTCACCCTGTCTCCTCTTAGCTGAAAGGGCGAATACTGTATGTAATCTTATTGCAGATTCACGCTGTCTCCTCCCAGCTGAAAGGGCGAATACTGTATGTAATCTTATTGCAGATTCACCCGTCTCCTCCCAGCTGAAAGGGCGAATACTGTATGTAATATTATTGCAGATTCACGCTGTCTCCTCCCAGCTGAAAGGGCGAATACTGTATGTAATCTTGTTGCAGATTCACCCTGTCTCCTCCCAGCTGAAAGGGCGAATACTGTATGTAATCTTATTGCTGATTCACCCTGTCTCCTCCCAGCTGAAAGGGCGAATACTGTATGTAATCTTATTGCAGATTCGCCCTGTCTCCTCCCAGCTGCTGATATGTAGTCAGGAAATTCATATGAAATATATTTTAGATTGAGAAATGCATTTATGGTTTACGCATTCAACATTCAACATCCAGGCCAGTCGAAACTCTCTGCAGCAAAGTTTTGGTCATATGTGAGAGGACTTTTCACAAGTGTTAACTGGTCATGCAACCATTAGCCGTGAGTGAAGGACTTGGAAATTGTGTGTGCAACTATAAGCATAGCGTGCTTAATGAAGTGTGGGAAATACAAGTATCAAATGGAACGAGTAACCATATGGTGTAAAGATAGTTAATGGACACTCTCAAAATGTGTGTGTGGAACATCGTGGTCATTTTTCGAGTTGCATATTGGGACTTTTGTGATACAATGATCATGCACTAAAAAAAAACAAGGATGGGTTGGATCCAAGGAAATGTGAAAAGGACGTCACCGATACCAGCCCATGTGGAAAGCCGGAGGAAGGTTACTGAATATCACGATGGGCATCAGGAAGATGGAGCTCTACCCGAGGTCGCCGACGTGCAGTCCAGGGCGTGGTGTGACCTGTGTGGACATACTTCCGCCGCATGGAGGAGCTATTTTACTGCGATTTTCACAATCTGGCAGCCGATACAAATTCACATCGTGAAAGATATGAAGTAAGATCTCTACATCATTTTGTAGTCATGTCTATTATCCCAAATTCTTAGGTCAGCGAATGCTAGTATTCTTCCTAGTTTGCATAAGTTAGGACAGGCAGGGTTTGCCAGTACATTTTTTCATATTCACTTTTGAAACTTTGTGCGGATATTATCGCATTATGTGGATCTTCCATGATTCGTTATAGTGATAGGAACATTTTGGTTATTCTGAGTGGATATTCCAAATGTGGATGTTTTGTGAGTGAATAAATATCAGGCTGTTGGATGCAAAGATTGATAAAAATGATGATGATAATAATAAAAATGGTAAATGACTCTCAGTTATAATAGAGTTAATTACGCTAGTAATAATTAATTAGGAGAAATCATTAAGTGTGATCACGATAATTGTTAATTGAATCAGTTGTAGAATTTATTTATTTTCTGATAAATAACTCAGACCAGATAATAATTACAATTCTGAGTTGAATAGGAGGTAATTATTTATGCAACACCTAAAAGTAGTTGAGGTCTGAATTGATTATAGATGGTTTTTTTTTTACAAATTTAAGTTAACATCTCTGTTGTTGTCGGAATGGAATGACAAATCAGATCGTGACAAATGTGTAATTTTTTAATTTAGCATTCAGTTTTATAATGGGCATGTCGTGGACATTGCACCGATTAATAATGTGATATTTGGGCATCAGGCAGTGGAGTTTGAATGCACCATGATTTGTGGAGTAGTGGTTTTTGTAATAATGAATATGTGGGACACACAGTGAAGATTCTTTTTTTTTCTTCTTTTTTTCCTGAATGCATAAGTATGTGGAGGTCACAATAGATCTGAATTACAAAGTGATTAATTTCTTTCTTGTATAATCAAATGGCATCTGACGTAGTCAAAATCAGAATAATAAGTCTCGCTATTAATCTGAAAATAACGAGGAATAATTATTACATTAGGATCTGGTCGAATCCTTAATTTTCAACATGCTGGTGATTTTTGTATAAATAATTTTTGCAACAAGTTTTTTGATAAATAGCTAATCGTTTATGAATAGATAAACCATGATGTTTTTGTGGAAAATGAGCCTTAATTCAAGTGTTTTCTGAGTAATGAAATAGTGAAATGAAATAGTGCCTCGTGTGGAAAATAAAAAGTGGAAACAAGTGTAGATATTTTCATAAATGTGGACATGGTGGAAATCCCTAAATAGTAAGAATTTTGATAGGAAGTGCCTTTAGATTAATTTATTTCTTTTTCATCAGGGATCTCAGGGCGAGAGACTGATAATATTACACCCTGTAGATTTCGGTAGGAAGTGTTTTCTACTGCTGACATGCTTTCTTTGCTTTTATTCAATAAAAGTGGTGTGGGTTTTACGAAAATTTTGTGTGCATTTCATCCTTGCTATATTCAGGCCCGAGCCTAGGACACAGTTAAGCATCTCCTAGCCCTTACCCGTTAACCCCTGAGATTTTCCGAGTCTTGTGTTCAACTGTGATCAAGGCTCCCGCATATGTGGGCGTCTAAATTCGGGTAAACGGGTACAGTACCTAACTTAAGTCCACGGCCGCTTCCTACCCAAATCCTATATCAATTACAAATACACACACAAGTACAGCCATCACAGTGACACAGGTTGGTTGATGGTTCCTCAGTTTAGGGGCTGCGACAACGCGGTCATGTAGCCCCGTGTACTTTGGGTGTGCGTAGAATCTGTCTGATAACCGGTGTTAATTTTGATGACTGTATTAGTGTGTTTCTGTTTCTTAATTCAAGTAAGGACTGCATACTTTGAATTTTTCAAGTATTTCCTGCTTTTGCCGCCGAACGCCACTGTCAACAACTACTAGTTCAGAACGTGGCTACTAGACGCCACCGCAGTCGGCTCCTTGCGACGAACGTAGGAAGCTGGGCGTTGTTTACATTTTTAACCTAATTTAGCTTCACACAGATGTAAAAAGTGGAAGGTTCTTTTATATGCCATAAATCTATTTCATTGGACCGCCTGCTTTACTTCCCCTCCGAAGGAAGGCAAACTGAGGGATTTTAACGCTCTTAAAAAATCCGACGACTTCGGGCTGGGTTTGAACCCGCGATCTTGGGCATAGGAGCTCAGCATGCTACCAACTACGCCACTGAAACCGCCAGTGACACAGGTTGTCAGACAGATTCTATACCCACCCAAGTACACGGGGCTACATGTCCACGATGTTGCAAAGCCCCTTAAAAAAGAATCAACGTCATCATCTTGAGAAAAGGAGACGCAGAAGACATTCTAGGAAATAATTTACCTGTCAAAATATATAATTTTAAAACACATGTCAATGTCAATTGAGTCACACCAACAGATATTTGATGTAGATTACTAACGATACAACCTGTACAGTGATGACCCTGTCATTCTTTTTAACTGAATATAAATTGTTATTACGAATTTTTATACATGTGATTATTTCCATCAGAACTTCTCCTGCAAGATTTTTACTGACTCATGACTGAGCCTTGCAGGAAAATGAGAATGGTTGTCCTATTCAGCGGCTGAAGAATTAAAACTTTGATGAATCCTCCACAGCATTCGATATCCAAGCCTGTGCTATGTGCCGCCGTTAGATAAATTCTTAATTTAACTTTTCAATCCCTTTATGTCGCTATGATAGCAGGCTTCCCGAAACCCCGCGGAGTCTGCACGCCTTTGCATTTCCCTCTCACAGTCAGTGAGGCAATTCCTGTCTCATTCTATCGCAGAAACAAAAGGAAGAGAAACAATAGCGTGAAACCGGGGTGACAGAAAACAATCGTGCTACTTCAGATTGAGTGATACCGTCTCCAATAATAATAATAATTATTATTATAATAACCAAACCCCGTGGCACTATTGCTCAAGAACTGCCTCGGCCTATTAAGCGACTGCTGCCCAGCTATTTGGGCTGCAGAGTATGGAGTGACGCGTGGTCAGTGCGTCGGGTCCCCCTCAGTCTTGGTCTCCGTAACCGGGGCGCTGCCTCACAGTCAGACAGCTACTCAATTGTCCTCGCGAGGCTGACTGCACCCCGTTTCAGCCGTCACGTCAGTTTCTAAAATCCCTGACGGAGTCAGAAATCGAACCCGGGCCTGCGGTTCCGAGGCTGGCACGCTACACCAACACCACGAGGCCAGCCAATAATAACAATAATAATAATAATAAAATCTAACCCCGCGATTGGGCCCTCCAATGTCGACTACCCACGGGCTATGGAGAACGCGTTACCCTTAACAGCATTACCATTGTGTTAGGTTTGGAGGTGCTACTTCTAACATGACCTGTCACTCAATTGCTCTTGCTCTAACAAGGCTAAGTGCTCCCAGTCAGATTGCAAATATCGATTCCGAGTCCTCCGAGATATAAGGCAGTCGTGCTACCCCTACATCACAGGGCCGTATAATAATAATAACACCAAGCAGATGAAGGAAGAACTCCGGAGGCCAGGAATTACAGATGACGACTGTCGAGACAGAACACAATTTAGGGAAATACTTTCGAACATAAAGGTTCTTGTGGGAGAAAAGAGAGAACGCAGGGGAGGCAGATGGACAGCAGAGAGAAAGGCGCAACACTCTGAAAGAAAGAAGGAAGTGTGGAGGAAGAGAAAGGAAGAAAGAACTATGAGAAGGAAATGAAATGATATTTGCGTGGTCCTTAGTTTTGGCCGGTTCGCATAATGTAATGTAATGTAATAATAATAATGAAAATATAATGATGAAAATAATAATAGTCTAATAATAACAAGTAGTTCCGTGAAGAACTATATAGCCTATTTTTTATAACCTACTTATGCTAATAGACTCCATCAACATACAAAATTTCAGTTTGAGTGCTGATAGATTTGTAGATATCAAGAATCGTCTAAATATTTCGGATGGTCGCCATGTTGGATTTTTATAGGCCTTAGAGTTATGTTCTACTGTATTACATGAAGATTATTGTGTAGGTGTATTATTCAAACTTCAATCGCATGATTAGGACACAAGAAATAAAATAGCGAGATTTTAAAATTTCGCACAACCGCCATCTCGTGGTTAAGAAAACAATTGAAATAAATTAGAAGCCAGTAGATTAAAATTTGTATAAGCATATACCGCACCAAATTTCACCGCGCTGGAATGGTTAAATCGCGAGAAAAGTCTATTTAAATGTTTCAAATTCGCTTGGCCGCCATGTTCGTTTTGTAGTGCACAGGTTTTTGAAAGTCACATAGGTGAAGTTCTAGTAGTGCCTTTTATCGCCGTACAAAATTTCAGGGTGATGTTAGTAATAGGTTCGGAGATATAGAATGCCGTTGAAATATTTCGCAAAGCCGCCATGTTGGATTGGTGAGACATAAACACGACTGTAGTTGTTGATTGTTTTAGGGGCTTTGCGACATCATGGTCATGTAATCCGTGTACGTGGGTGTGTGTAAAAGCTGTCTGATAACCTGTGTCTTTGTAATGTCTTAAATAGTGTGTGTATCTGTAATTGAGGTAGGATTTGTGTAGAAAACGGCCATGGCCTTAAGTTAGGTACAATCCCGGTATTTGCATTGAGTAAAAGTGGGAAACCTCGGTAAACCACTTCCAGGATGGCCGAGGGAGTAATCGAATCAACCTCTACTCATTCTTGCCTCATGAGGTTGAGTGTACCCCGTTCCAGCCCTCAGACCAGAATAAAATTTCCTGGCAGAGCTGAGAATCAAACCCGGGCCTTCGCGGTGACAGTCAAGAATGCTAGGTACTACGCAACGAGGCGGACTGAATTCATGTCCTCTAGTAATGGTAATCCTTGACATTATGTTTCCGCGGTTTCTCATTACCATTCCCGGGCAAGTCTTGAGCTGGTGTATTCTAATAGGCCACGGTCGACTCGTTCAAACCACTTTCCCAGTTTCATTAATTTCATTTTTCATTATTTTATTTGAGAGGCTTGCCCATCGTAGTTATTTAGCCCCGTGTATTTTGGGCATGTGTTACTGTAATGATGGGCAGATGACCTCGTAGTTACTCCCTTTAAAGCAACAATAACTAACTAACTTACTGTAATGGCCGCATCAGTGTGTGTATTTGTAAATTGGGAGAGGATTGGTAAGGAGACAGCCATGGCGTAGATGTGGGAAACCACAGAAAACCACTTCCAGGATGGCTGAGGTAGGAATCGAACCCGACTCTTTTCTGTTTTGCCTCACGAGGCTGAGTGTATCCTGTTCCTGCCTTCAGACAGAATTAAATTTCTTGCCAGAGCCGAGAATCGAACCCTGACCTCCAGAGCGACAGCCAGGAACGCTAGCCGTTATACCAGATGGTGGCCCTTTTATATAAAGCAAATTTACCCCTAAGATACCTCAACCACGACCCTGTAGGCACGGGGACAACCAGGAGTAGAAGAAATACATAGAATGATGATGATGATCCCCAGAGTGGAGCAATTCTTTATGTTTTACTGCTCACAACCAGTGCGACGAACACGGCATTGCTTTCACTTACTTGTGCTGGGCTCTTCTCTTCCATCTCTCCAGTCAACCTCCCTTGGCCAACCTTTGTTCTCTTCGGACAGGGACGGCATTAGGGTAGCTGACACCTAGGGTGCTCGGATCCTTTCTCTCATTTCACGAAATGTTCTGCCATCTGTATGAGGCCGTAATGTGCTACACCCCACAGCTCTTGGCTGGTGAACGTGGGAGATGGTGGCCCAGAGGGACTATAGAATTGAGTTCGTTCTTCTCCTTCGTCGAGTGACTTTGGGGCGGACCCACACCATTCTTCCGCTCCTACCTGCCTTTCATGTCTCTATTTCTTTGCAAGTCCCTCAATCCGGAACCAGTGGGATATATGAAAATAGGCTATTACCTCTTCACGGAACTACTTAATCTCGTGTCATTTTTTTTCAGGATTAGGGTATAACCCAACTCTTTTGGGTACATTCGTGTTGACCGACTGAAAAGCATCAAACTTTTATTTACTCCGTATTTTTTAAGGTTGTTATCTTGAATATGAGAAAATATGAACATACAGACATATAACTACACCGTTTTTTAATATCTCAACTACAGTTCTTAATAGTAGGAAATGTTATTTTATGGAACTTCAAGCGGTGTTGGCCATCAAATATACCATTTTAATAGTCATTGAAATTTTCAAATGAAAATAATTTTACAATATTTAGATAATGAATGCTGTATATAAATAAGATTGATATTAACTTGCAGAGAGGACTGAAACGTACGAGGTATAAAAATAATTTCAGAATTATTCTGTGAGAGACTCTCGGAGTCTGAATTGAAATATACGACTTTAAGAATATCAAGTAACAAACGGCGCTTCAAAACAACAAACAAATTAGAATAAACACCCTTCTCAAGCAGAGATATGCACTTAAACAGGCAAAGGAGAAAAATGTGATGCATTGTGCCAAAATAACCAAAATATGCATACATATTTGCATGAACTTCCGGGCCTTACTCATTATCATTATCGACAGATGACCTAGATGTTTCGTCCCTTAAAAGAACTATCACCAGAAAGGCAAGTTTGTCCCCAACACCGGATGTGACGTGGTGGTCAGAGGTCAGCATTTAAAGCATCGCGTTGGAGCCACGTAGGCGCCCTATTTGCTTCTCAAATAAACCTTGCGATGGTTTTGTTTGTATATTAATTAACATCCCCAAATCAAACTGATAATGTAACCTGGGATAAATACCGGCGTTAATTATTCATTAAATGAACTAGCAACTACGTGATGAGATATTGCCTGCGCACAAATGTAGGAATAATTCTTTTTTGTGCGTGGACATGGAGACCCGTTCCAGCTTAATTAAATTCCCATGTGGCGTAGCTGAACAAAGGACTGTTATTCATTATATGCATTCTACCTAGAGGCAGGCTGGCAACTTCTTCGGGCGGAGGGGAAAACATGCAAGTGTTGCTTCGAGCGTAAAGTACCACACAATAGTTAACGCCTAAATTAGTATATCCACTAGGATTCTTGGCTGTCATCGCTGAGGTCCAGATTCAGTCTCCGGTACCACCATAAAACTTAATTCTGGTTTTTAGGTTAGAACGGGGTTTACTTAGCCTCGAGAGACAAAACTCAGAGGAGGTGCGTTCGATTCCTTCCTCAGTTACACTAGAAATGGTTTATCAATGGTTTTCATCTCATAAACCAGACGAAATCCGGGATGTTTCCTAACTTGTTGTTGCATAAGTCTTCAGTCTTTTGACTGGTTTGATGCAGCCCTCCATGTCTTCCTGTCCTGAACTAATCGTTACATCTCTACATAGCTAGCACATCTTACATCCGAGGCAATCTGTTTAACATACTCCAACCTTGATCTACCCTTACAGTTCTCTTCCTCCACCCTTCCTACCAAAAGTAAACTTGCTATTCATGGGTGTCTTAGTATGTGTCAAACCAACATACCTCTTCTCTTCATTAGCAGTCGCCAGAAACAACTCTCCTCTACCAATCGTCTCAATACCTCTTCACTTGTAACCCTATACAATACAGCCATCTGATCTTCATCATTCTCCCGTAACACCACATTTCAAACGCTTCTATTCTCCTCTTTTCTGCTGCACCAATAGTCCATGTTTCACTTCCATAAAGTGCCACGCTTCAGATAAAGGCTTTCAAAAATGATCTTCTAATAGTCTACCTAAATCTATATTTGAGTAGCCCAGATGCAAAGGCCGCTAAGTGCACTTTTTGTCGATTTTGAGTTTGGCATACCGTCACGTTCGTTTTTTAACTGGCTACACGATGGAATAAGTTTCAGGGTGCATATCCCGCTCTAAACCGTAGAAAATTGCCAACAAAAATCGCATTCGTTTGCATAAACCGCTAAATGCATGTTGGCTACGGTTGCAAAGCCAGTTTAATGATCCACGTGTCCAAAGACCGCTAAGTTCCGTAAGTATGGCGTCTGCCTTGCCTCATACGGCTGCAAGACACGCTAACTGGTACAAGAACTGCCAATATTCCTCCCACAGAATTATTTTACAATACATAATTATTTATTTCCATCGGGAAGGACAGTTTCGTGTTTCAGATTTGAGTTGGCTGCACTATCGAGGAAGCGTACGCAACGATGGCATGCTGCCTTGTCGAAATACAGCTCATTTGATCGACAGGTTGTTTCTTGGTTGTGGGCATTTCAAACAATACAAATGAGTGACCTTGTTGATTTAAGTGAAGCATTTATTGCGTTTGTGGACTGTAATATTATTGTGAATGTTTCAAATACGGAGGGAAGAACACAAACGGCAGAAGTAGTGGGAGAAATAGTGCAAGTTAAGCAGTTTAACCCGTTGATATTGAAGTTGAGAACAACTTCTTACGTCTGGTTAGAACATCAACATGCCAAAGGATCAAACCAAATAGCGTCGACACTTCTTCACAAACTGGCCAGCATAAATATTTAAGGTGCACAACATTTCGGTTATTCTCTGATGGCTGTGGGGGTCAGAACAAAAACAAGACTAAGATCAGCATGCGATCTCTCTGGTTACTGCTAGAAGCTCCCGCATGTCTAAAGGAAATGCAGCTATGGTTCCCAATTGAGGGCCGCTCATTTATTTCATCTGACAGAGTTTTTGGAAATATTGAACGGCAACTTCGCAAAGTTAGTGTCTTTGAAATTCCTTCCGGATACATCAAGCACATTGAGAAATATGTGACAGTTGTTCGCCTGGAACAAGATGAATGTCTTGTTAGGGATTAGAAAGCGTATATGGATGGCATGGTAAAGAAAATCCGGGTAGTAAGCATTTCCAATTCCAAAAAGCGAAGAGAATCGTGTTCAGAATTGGCAAAACAAAACAAAAAATAACATGTCTGGTCCGAGGGGAGCCGTTCTACTATTTTGAGGTTGGTGAGGAAAAGTGCATCATGAAAAGTGGAGCGAATATTAAACAGCCGGGTCCCTCACCAATTCAAGTAGTTGTTACACACAAAGAAACTTAACTACAAGACGTCTGACGGCTTTTAGAGCTGTATTTCGGTGAAACTGGACAGCGAATGGCAACCTAAAATTCTTCAGTGAGGTCTTCCAGGAGCAAGAAGCCATTCTCAACAATATCGTCCGACCTCAAGCGGAAGAAGACGAAGAACTAGCAGATTTTGAGCTAATGGACGGTGTCGAGGATGACCTGACATAACGTAAGTGCCATTTTTTCTTGTTTTGTGCACTTTCTTAATTTGTAAATGTTTATGCTGTCTAAATGACGTTGCACAGTGTTTAAGATGTATTTTAAAAAATATATATATTTCTCGCACCCGACGTGGTCTATTTTTTTCAAAATATATTTTTTCTAATAAACCAAATTGAAACTAAAATAGTTCTTTATTAAAAATCTCATCCAAATGTCATTCGTAAAACTACAAAATAGAGGGTTTTGCAACCGAAGTTTCATTAACGACTCTCATCGTTACGGGTGCAAATGTCGCTAACTGCACAAAACGTGTGCAAAAACCGCTAAGTCAATATTTTAATTTATGTTTTAGGGCAGAAGATCCCACCGTAGATTTCACAGAGTTTAACTGAATAATGAATGTTTTTATGTTGATTTTCAGGCGTAATAAATATGGTATTAGCTTAAATAGTTTATTCGTAGCAGTTTTTCGTCATTTACTCGGTTTCGTTTATAATGCACTTAGCGGCCTTTGCAAACGGACTACTCATTTGATGTCAACAAATTTCTATTCTTTAGAAATGCTTTCCTTGTCTGAGCCAAACTACTTAAGGCCGTTATTTCCTTCCTAGTCCTTGTCATAATTTGCAAATACACACACTGGTACGGACACCACAATGACACATGTTATCAGACGTGTGTCACACGATTACGATATCACAAGGCCCCTAAATGAATCAACAATAACAACCACCTTAACCTTCTAGCCAGTCTGTTGAAATAAAGCTCTTAATCCTAAGCATTTACTTTTCTGCTGTGTGCCACTGTTGGTAAGGATCTAGACTTCAGTATTATGCCTAAGGTAGCGGAAGCAAATCCCAAAACTCTCGGCTGGCCATTTGGGCTGCTTTAACGTGAGATACCCATGATTTTCTAACACGATAAAGAACTCCTCTAAGGCAAAATCTTGACACCACCGTTTCTCCAAAATCAGAGCAGTTAAATAAGATGTCAAACTTATATTGTTATTGTTGTCTGCTCGCGCGCTTTGATCCCCCCAGCTAGCTGCGCACTTCTCCTTCCCCTCTTTTTGATTCGTCTCAATGGAGAAGCCAATCCGTCAGAATAGAGCAACTCATCCAAGCCCACATAGTAGCATGTTGGTAAGCTGGTGGTGAAGTTCTACGTTGCACGCGAGCAACACACTACATTTGCGTGAAAGTTTGCACAGTTCGATCACCTATGTTTTACGTGGTATTCAAAGAAGTTGCATTGCATACTTTTTTTCGAGTTTGAACTATAAGATCGATATGATGATGATGATAATAATAACATCAAGGGTATAATGCCCTAACAACTTCTGGAGTTTCGATTTATGTGAAACGCAACGGGTCATTGAACTCGTCAGGAAGGAAATATTTATCGGCGAGGAGAAATGATCCACATGAAGAGAAACAGTTTTGGATCGAGAACAGGGCTACAGTAAACTGTTCAACAAAGATAGAACCAACCCCGAAAGAGAGATTTTGATTTTCAAAGTGCTCGAAAAACTCGCCCTTTGTGACCTACAGAGTGGGATGTGAGAAACTTGGGACCATTAGGGAATACCCTTTATATAACGTTCATGACGAAATGAACTGGATGGAAGGATACTCCAGGCTCATCTTCTCAAGAACCTTAGTGTGTTTCACTTGAAAGCCGACGATTATGAAAATAACAAGTATTTCCATGAAGAACTAAATAGCCTATTTCCATATATCCTACTGGTCTCACTTAGTACACGAGAAATGTAAACGAGATTTTTTTTAAGCACAGTCGACAATTTTAAGTTCTCATAAAATGCCATTAAGTTATACGTCAGTATATTAAGGCGTGTATGATGATATACCGTGCCAAGTTTCACAGCGCTGGGATGAAAAGTCGTGAGAAAAATCCATTAAAATATTTAAATTTCGCGTCGCCGCGAAGTTGGATTTGTGCTCACCAGGTTATTGAATGATCAATACTGTAGGTGAACGTATGTTAATAGCCTCTATCAACATACAAAATTTCAGTTTGAATGTTGAAATAGATCCGTAGATGTTGAAAACCGTTTAAATATTTTGGATGGACGCCATGTTGTATTGTTATATGTCGTGTAGGCCATAGAGTTATGCACCGTTAGATGAAGATTATTGCGTAGGTTCATTATTCAAACGATCACTTTGATCGCATGATTAGAATTTCGCACAGCCGCCATCTTAAGGTTATGTAAACAGTTGAACTAAATTAGATGCCAGTGCATTAAAATGTGCTTAATCATCTTCTGTGCCAAATTTAACGGCACTCGGTTGGTTAATACGCGAGAAAAAACTCTATTTAAATGTTTCAACTTCGCTTAGCCACCATGTTCATTTTGTACTTAACAGGTTTATGAAAGTTACATAGGTGAACTTCTAATAGTATCCTTTAACTCCGTACAAAATTTCAGGGTGATATCTGTTAATGTTGCGGAGATACAGAACACCAGTGATATATTTCGTGCGGCCGCCATGTTGGATTGGTGAAACGTATTAAAATTTGAAACGCACGGTCGTGGTTGGACGAGGTAGTAGTATGCACGTACCGAGTTTCATTGAAATTGCTTTGGCCGTTTAGATTTAATTAGGCAGACAGACACACACGGACAAAAGGTGATCTCATAAACCTATTTTTTCATAAATGAAAATAGGCGAAAAACCGACAGAACAAAAGAAATACGACCTCGGCATACTTCCTCCGAATGTAATGCCCTGAAAGTAGATAATGTTAGTAGCATATTGTTACTGTGTCCAATATTCCCTTTACACGGTCCTCATATTCCCAGACTGATACCTTTTGGAATAATCATGATTCTCCCCATTTCGTCGCTCATTAGGTTGGTCATCAGACCGTGATCTATCTTTCTCATGAGTGCCGTAATGCTACGCTAGCCAAAGTTCAGTGAGCAACTTCTCCTTACACAGTTGCAACAAGAGTTTAGTGCTTTTCAGTCGGTCAACACGAATGTACCCAAAAGAGATGGGTTATGCCCTAATCCTGAAATAAATTACATGAGATTAATAAAACACTAGGATGACCAGTTTCGATCGTCAAGCGATCATCATCAGATCCATTACACTTAGGCTACAAAATCTATGTTTGAAATACAGGTGAAAATATTTACAATATGTACAATTATTTAGTTGCAGTATTGGTACTGCAACTGTCAGTGTATGCTAAATGCAGTATATATGTTAGGTGAAATGCTAAATGGTGATAGCTATCCGGAGATTGTACTTTAGAGAGATTATATGGTTGTAAACTATGGTTAAACTATAAAATTTTTGGCTAACTACTTATCTGATTGTCTTCCGTATTACAGCTACTCGCAGTTTTCGTGCTCACTGGAACTCGCTGTGCGGTCGACTGCGGTGGTAATCTTAACGACTGGTTTTTCCCCTGCCTCCTCCCCCCTGTCCCTACGTGCTGTGGGGAGTGATAGCGATGTGTTTATGTGAGGTGTTGCCAACCTAGATAAGATGTATGTTATTGAATGAGGTGGGTCCACAACTATTAAAGACCGTGGATTGGCCCTCGCCACGCGTGGAGCATAACCCATTCGAACTAAGCGTTGACGGTCTTATGAGGACGTCCCGGCACCTTTAATACTGCCGCGAATATGGGCCTTGGTTTATTGCAGAAGCAAAGTACATCGTACACCTGATCCAGATAACATTTACCTATTAAAAACCCCTAATTTCCCCCCTTTTTTATCTAGCTTGGCTGTGTCGCTAAATTGTGTTTTGTTTCCGACAGGGTGTGTTTTTAGTAGCGTGAAGAGGGGTGAGCTCTCCATGAACGTGTGTTCATTTAGATTGTTGGGATTGTTTCGTTTGGCTAGGTGTATCTCGATTGCTTCCTTTATGTCAAGAGCTCTGCCTTTCGATTCGTGATGGATTATTTTAAGGTCCGACTCTATGTTGGTAAAGCTGTGCCCTGCGTCACACATATGTTCGCACACGGCTGAATGTGTTCCGTATCTTATCGCATTCCTATGTTCATTATAACGTGTGTCTACTCGCCTTCCACTCTGCCCGATGTAATTAGCTTGACAATCGGTGTCTTGGCCGTTATAGAATATACCCCTGACCTTGAATACGGGTCACGTTTATTTAGATTACTATTTAGGAGGTGCCTAGCGGTTGTGTTTTTCGTCGTGAAAGCTATCTTTATGCCTTGTTTTTTGAATAGGTTAGGGATTGTATATGTATTCGCATTCACATAGTTGAAACGTGCAAATTTTTTCTCATTACTGTCCGGTTTGGGAATCGTTTTATCTTTATTTTTATGTTTGGCTATAATTTGATTTATTTTGCTTGGCGAGAAGTTGTTTTCCTTTGCTATTTGCATAATAGTTCTTATTTCCTTATTATAGTTGTCTTTTGACATGGGTATGTTTAAAGCTCTGTGCACCATTGAATTGAAACCCGCTAGTTTGTGCGTACTGGGGTGATTAGACTGATTGTCGATTGCATGCGAGGTTTGTGTTGCTTTCCGGAATATGGAATATGAAAGGTCGTTGTCTTTACGTTCAATAGTTATATCGAGATAATTTATTTTCCGGTCTATTTCGGATTCCTTAGTGAATTTGATAGAGTGGTGAAGGCTATTAATGGATTGGAGAATTGTTTCTTCGCTTTTTAGTTCAGTATCGTAGATGCAAATTACATCATCTACGTATCTTTTCCATATTACTATTCCCTTTGTTGAAGTCTTTTCTAAGAACGAATTTTCTAGTGCATTGATGAAGATGTCAGCGATTAACCCACTTAGTGGCGATCCCATTGCTAGGCCTTCTCTCTGTGTGTATATTTTATTGTCGAATTGAAACACGTTTTGGGTGAGATCGACCCTCAGTAATCTCACAATCTCTTCAATTTCTTTTACCGAATTGTTGGATTTTAAGTTGTTTTCGATAGTGTTGATTGCTTCAATAATCGGAATATTGGTGTACATGTTAGTTACGTCGAAGGATACTAGCCTGAAGCTAGGTTTCATTTGTAGGGTGTTTAATGCTGTTACTAGTTCTGTTGTGTTCTTTACAGAGTTGTTTTTGTCGTTGGAAAGACGGCATTTTAAGATTTTTAGTAACTCTTTGCTGATTTTGTAATTAGGGGCATTCCTACAATTGACTATTGGTCTCATTGGGCATTCCTTTTTGTGTATTTTTGGTTGTCCCCTCAATGAACCCGAAAATACCGTCATTGAGGGGACAACCAAAAATACACAAAAAGGAATGCCCAATGAGACCAATAGTCAATTGTAGGAATGCCCCTAATTACAAAATCAGCCAAGAGTTACTAAAAATCTTAAAATGCCGTCTTTCCAACGACAAAAACAACTCTGTAAATAACACAACAGAACTAGTAACAGCATTAAACACCCTACAAATGAAACCTAGCTTCAGGCTAGTATCCTTCGACGTAACTAACATGTACACCAATATTCCGATTATTGAAGCAATCAACACTATCGAAAACAACTTAAAATCCAACAATTCGGTAAAAGAAATTGAAGAGATTGTGAGATTACTGAGGGTCGATCTCACCCAAAACGTGTTTCAATTCGACAATAAAATATACACACAGAGAGAAGGCCTAGCAATGGGATCGCCACTAAGTGGGTTAATCGCTGACATCTTCATCAATGCACTAGAAAATTCGTTCTTAGAAAAGACTTCAACAAAGGGAATAGTAATATGGAAAAGATAAGTAGATGATGTAATTTGCATCTACGATACTGAACTAACAAGCGAAGAAACAATTCTCCAATCCATTAATAGCCTTCACCACTCTATCAAATTCACTAAGGAATCCGAAATAGACCGGAAAATAAATTATCTCGATATAACTATTGAACGTAAAGACAACGACCTTTCATATTCCATATTCCGGAAAGCAACACAAACCTCGCATGCAATCGACAATCAGTCTAATCACCCCAGTACGCACAAACTAGCGGGTTTCAATTCAATGGTGCACAGAGCTTTAAACATACCCATGTCAAAAGACAACTATAATAAGGAAATAAGAACTATTATGCAAATAGCAAAGGAAAACAACTTCTCGCCAAGCAAAATAAATCAAATTATAGCCAAACATAAAAATAAAGATAAAACGATTCCCAAACCGGACAGTAATGAGAAAAAATTTGCGCGTTTCAACTATGTGAATGCGAATACATATACAATCACTAACCTATTCAAAAAACAAGGCATAAAGATAGCTTTCACGACGAAAAACACAACCGCTAGGCACCTCCTAAATAGTAATCTAAATAAACGTGACCCGTATTCAAGGTCAGGGGTATATTCTATAACGTGCCAAGACACCGATTGTCAAGCTAATTACATCGGGCAGAGTGGAAGGCGAGTAGACACACGTTATAATGAACATAGGAATGCGATAAGATACGGAACACATTCAGCCGTGTGCGAACATATGTGTGACGCAGGGCACAGCTTTACCAACATAGAGTCGGACCTTAAAATAATCCATCACGAATCGAAAGGCAGAGCTCTTGACATAAAGGAAGCAATCGAGATACACCTAGCCAAACGAAACAATCCCAACAATCTAAATGAACACACGTTCATGGAGAGCTCACCCCTCTTCACGCTACTAAAAACACACCCTGTCGGAAACAAAACACAATTTAGCGACACAGCCAAGCTAGATAAAAAAGGGGGAAATTAGGGGGTTTTTAATAGGTAAATGTTATCTGGATCAGGTGTACGATGTACTTTGCTTCTGCAATAAACCAAGGCCCATATTCGCGGCAGTATTAAAGGTGCCGGGACGTCCTCATAAGACCGTCAACGCTTAGTTCGAATGGGTTATGCTCCACGCGTGGCGAGGGCCAATCCACGGTCTTTAATAGTTGTGGACCCACCTCATTCAATAACATACATCTTATCTAGGTTGGCAACACCTCACATAAACACATCGCTATCACTCCCCACAGCACGTAGGGACAGGGGGGAGGAGGCAGGGGAAAAACCAGTCGTTAAGATAACCACCGCAGTCGACCGCACAGCGAGTTCCAGTGAGCACGAAAACTGCGAGTAGCTGTAATACGGAAGACAATCAGATAAGTAGTTAGCCAAAAATTTTATAGTTTAACCATAGTTTACAACCATATAATCTCTCTAAAGTACTATCTCCGGATAGCTATCACCATTTAGCATTTCACCTAACATATATACTGCATTTAGCATACACTGACAGTTGCAGTACCAATACTGCAACTAAATAATTGTACATATTGTAAATATTTTCACCTGTATTTCAAACATAGATTTTGTAGCCTAAGTGTAATGGATCTGATGATGATCGCTTGACGATCGAAACTGGTCATCCTAGTGTTTTATTAATCTCATGTAATTTATTTCAGGATTAGGGCATAACCCATCTCTTTTGGGTACATTCCTGTTGACCGACTGAAAAGCACTAAACTCTTGTTTACTAAGGCAACACTGAAAATATGGCTTCAAACACCACAAAGTTACACAGTTGCTCTAATGCTAAACCATTCATCGGTGAGGCAGACAGGTAATACCTATCATTAGCGTTAGGATGTTTACGATTTTAAAATAGCCTATACTAGATCTGAAAAAAATACTTATGACATACAAAAGTACAAATATATGAACTGCACCTAAAAACTATGCCTTCAGAAGAATATTAGTTCCTATTTACCTAAATATGATGTGATTAAATTTCAGGGCACAAAGGAAATTTATAAATGAAAGAAAAGCATGAAAGCCTATTAATTTTATGCCTTGGTGCCATGGCTTTTCTCAAACAGTCCGCCTCGCTGCGTAGTGGCTAGCATTCTTGGCCCGAATTAGATTCCCGGCTGTGCCAAGGAATTTAAATCTGGTCTGAGGGTTGGAACGAGGTACACACAGTCTCATGAGGGTTCGATTCCTACCTCAGCCATCCTATAAGTGGTTTTCCGTGGTTTCCCCACTTCTATTCCAGAGTAATGCTGGGATGGTACCTCATTTAAGGCCACGGCCGCTTCCTACCCAAATCCTACCTTAATTCCAAATACACGCACTAGTACAGACATCACAGTGATACAGGTTATCAGTCAAGTTCAATACATACCCAAGTACACGAGGCTACATGACCACGAAGTCGCATCGCTCCTAAAAGAATCAACAACAACTTTTCACAAACATGTTTTACGTTCGCTGCATTAATTCCCAGTTAATATGGCTACCAAGTACAAATGTTTAAAAACCTATTTTCCTTACTTCACCCAACACGAAGCGATCACATTTAAATAAAACTACACCATTTGCATTTAGTTCCAATTTATCAAGAGAAAACCTCTCTAAGGGAGAATGAGCAAGAAACTGCACAAAGTGTAACAAATAAGTCGGAAAATGTTTAATATAACCTTAATTTTGCCTAAGAAATTTTTATTCCTCGAAAAATGTCAAAATGCAAAACAAGTATACCCAATCAAAGTCTTTATGTAAATCTCAAACTTGGTATGTTTCTGATAACCAAAACAAAACAAAATTAATTTTATATAAATCCTGACGCCAGACACCATAATTAAAGTTTTAACTTCCTGCACGTGTACCACATGTGTCCATACGGAAATAACGGACTCGGCTTAACTCATCAGTCTACCTTTTATTCATTTTAACTTGCAAACTTCCGCTAATACGTATTTCGTATTTCAAGGACATGTGGAAGAGTTGTTTTAACCAGTTAACAGAAGTGATGGAAGCTGTTTTTCATTTTGGTCATCCCTGGTGATAAGCAAGACTAAGAACTTTATGACAACCAGGATAAAGAGAGGTGCCTCGTTATGTCGTAAAGTGGTGTTGACATGATGACCCCCTTGGCACTGCACCTTAGGCCCTATATACTTTTAAATACATAACGCCAACCACAGCCGTTAAAATTCCCCCGCCGGAACAAAATGCTGGGATGAAGCTGGAGGAAGCAGATTATATTTAGGGCACTGCAAGTCAAGTGAATCCCCATCTCTAAGAATTGGACAGGTTTAACTCCTATTCAGTGAATTCCAAAATGGGTCATTTCCTCTAGCTTTTATTGATCAACCGACCATATTCGAATATTTTTTTCCGAAGCAATGTTTCCAAAATTATTTTCCCTTACATCTATTTTCCAAAAATACATTATAGTTAAGTCAGGTTTGCACGTAGTTCAAGAGGATGAACATTTCCTACTAATAACCCAGAATTGCTCACAAATCAGATATAATTTCTGAGAGGTTATTTTAATTGAAATCTAAATAAAATAAGCATTCATAAAATTTCTATTTGCGGTGCTACAGAGTATTTTAAGTTAAACTAATGAGTGCCACATGTTAAAAGAAATTACCTCTTACATCGGGTGTCAATGTATTCTGATTAATTTATTAATACTTTTGTAATTAATGCATAAACTAATTTACACATAACGCAATTAGAAGACTCATTTAAACAATGACAATACTGAAATAAATTGAAGGGTCTCCAAATATTTGCTCGCTTCACAATCCGTGGGCATTATGTCGGCAGATTTGAAGCAGGACGAGTTCTACGACTTCTTTATAACAAGGGGTGGAAGTTTATGCAAACGATCAAAGTTCGAAGCCAGCGGAACTGTTACCAGAACTTCACTTTATGTCGTCGACGACTTTCGATTCTCTGTCAACTGAAGCGTGTGTGTGGTTCGCGCGGAGAATAAGAAAAAATAGTAACAGCTTAATCACAGTTTCTAAAATGACCTACAGTACGTATAAAGAAGAATTACGTGCAAGTCAGTTATGCATAACCTGTAGATCACATGTACTGTAGTTAAATGGAATATTCGTCGGGACTCAAGTAAAACTACGCATCTTATTGTAAGAAATTTACAGTCAAGTTATAAGATATTTTAGTTCAACCTAGTTACTTCTCTGCTGCTGCACTGATTACATAAGACAGTGCTTAATGCTCTTAAGACTTCTCAATCTGAATAAACATTCTCAATTGGTGAGCAAAAATTCTAGTTTCCTCTTTAAACACAGATTTCTTCCTTAAAACCACCAGACAGACAATTTCATATAATGTGAAGATTCATTCTCCGGTAGGGGCCGATAACCTAGATGTTAGGTCCCTTAAAACAACAATTATCATCATCATCATCATCATCATTCTCCGGCAGTATATCGGCACTGCTTGTGGTATAACTTGCAGTGGCCTGCCTTCATGAAAGAATCATCCGAAGCAACTACAAGAAAATTTTCACAAACCCCTATTCAGTGATATACAGTAATATAAATAACCGCAGCATTCCCGGTGAAACCCAACAGTGTTACGTTAGTGCTTCTTCGCTAAAACAAACACTGAGCTGTGGGTGTCACTGTAGGTTTGATAGCGTTTTGAAGAGTTATTTGTCTTGCATACTTGGATCTGATGATGCTCGCTTGACGAGCGAAACATGTCATCCCTTAGTTTTCTTCTTCTTCTCCTTCTTCAATAGTCCGTAACAATATATATATATTATATACCTTAATCACATGTAATTTATTTCAGATTATTTTTCACAAATACCAGTAATTGGAATGATTTTTTGTTGACCAACTGAAAGATAAATATAACATAACCATAATCTATCTAAGGAGCTCACTACAGGCAGCCACCACAGAAAATAAATTAACACTAACTGAATCTAAATGCCCATGCAAGTCAAATTTCTGATGAAAATGGTTATTACATAACTGAAAGATTGTTATTAGAAAAGCAAGGCTACCTCAAGGAAAGGTTTCAGGTTTGACCACGTTCCATTTCTGGCCAATGCATGTGAGATTTTTCAAATGAGGAGCTATGTACAGTGTTTCTGATTCGACGAAAGAAACTGCTCCCCTGGCCTATGATTGGAAGATTAAGAGCCACATAAATCTACAAGATTGCTTTTTCCTTTTGGAACGTAACTAACTTTCTAAAAGTTTGGAATCATTTTATGAAAAAGGGAAAAAAAATGAATTAAAATCTCAGTTATTAAAAGTTAATGCAAATTGAATTATATGAAAGAAATGGTTTACATTGACGCCATCAATCTCACAGTTTGTTTGTCGAGCTGTAAAGTCCAATAGGCACTAGTATTTGTCATCCAAAATACGCATTAAGAAAAGTTTGGAGAGCCCTGATGTTCCCTACGTACGATGTAGCACTTGCATTTTGTTCCCGAGCTCTTGAGCAAAGATAAACCCTTCCGGCCTCTATGGAAGTCTTCGTTAAAAGGAAGGATGGGAAATGAACAGTTGTGTATATAGGGATAAGAAAGACGAAGAAAGAGAACGGAAACTTAGCTAGGCTATATTCAGAAGAAGAGTTCAGGAATTTCAACATGACGAAGGATGGTAACTTTTACCATCGTAAAATTGCCAGTTTAGCTTTAGCATATTGTAATATTTATAAATGTTCCACTGGTTGTATTCTAGCTATTTGGATGAATACGCGGATTTTATACTTAACTCAAGCTTTCATAAATAATTGCGTTTTTTTTTTTTTTTTTGCCTGGTAATGTACTCTATCGGTGCTGTTTTTGCTCTGCTTTATTGCTTGATTTTCATGTGTGTCTATTCGATTGTCAAAGGCAGTGATCGACAGGCGCTTTTGAGTCTGCATGGGCATTATTTGTAACGGGAATCATGTTATTCATGAAGGAACGTGGTACATTAAACTAAGTATTGTTGGCAATATTGAATGATAGCAAATATCTTATAACCAATGAAAGTTAAATCATCCGCACGACTCTGGAGGATTAATAATACAATGTCCATTGGAAGATCAACCCACAAACTGAAACAATTTTCCTCCTAGTTTGTCCATGTCCTGGTGTGGTGGCTAGCATTTTTTGGTGACGCCCCGGAGGTCAGAGTTCGATTACCGGCTCTGCCAAGAAATTTAATTCTGGTCTGAGGGCTTGAACGGGGTACACTCAGCCTCATCAGGCAAACCTGAGAAGATGTGGGTTTGATTCCAATTTCAGTCATCCTGGAAGTGGTTTTCCGAGGTTTCCCACTTCTACTTCAGGCAAATGCCAGGATGGTTCCTAACTTAAGGCCAAGACCGCCTCCTTCCCAATCATCACCTGCCTTACAAATACACATACTAGGCCTACTAAAGACATCATAAAAACAAAGGTTGCCACACAAATTATACACACATCCAAATACACGGGACTAAATGAGCACGATGTCGCAAAACCTCTAAATGAATTAATAACAAACAATCTACTATTTGCGTATGATTAACATTTTCCGAACATTCTAGTATCAAACTCAAACAATGCATCCTTCAGTGCGTAGTGAGACTCCGATTCCACACGTCTTCGGTTCGATTCCTGGCTATGATAAGAAATTTAATTTTGAACTGTAGTTGACCTCGTGAGGCAAAACTGAAAATAGACTTGTTCGACTCCCACCTTAGCCATCCTGGTTCCGTGGTTTCCCTCGTCTACCATAAGCAGAATGCTGGAATGGTTCCCAATTAAAGCCATGGCTACCTTTCATCCAATCTTAGCCTCAAATAAAAATTCACACACACCACAATAACACCGGTTATCAGTCAAATTCTACGTGCTTCCAAGTACACTTAGCTGATGACCAGGAAGTGAAATGAAATAACAAAATTCAAACAATATCTCTCGCATAAGTTTACATGCACTTAGCATTTTACAAAGAATCATTATAACTTTTACAATATAACGTATATCAATACAAAATTAAGAACATATATTCAAATATTTGAATATCTAATCAATCGTTGGTACATGTGTCAACCTGTAATTGAGGTCTTCATCAGCCAAATTGCTTATACGAGGGCTGTTTTGTTTCGAAGTTCTGATGGACTGTATAAAAATAACAGATTGACATACCAATCTGATTTTACTACGAAATGTTTGCTTGTTTTATTCGTATGTCTCAGCATAGTCTAATCACCAAAACGATTGGAACATGTGTCGTATCGTTACACTAGCTTTCCAATGCCCTCGGCAAAAAATTCTGCCGCCACTGAGGTGGGTACGACTGGAGTGTCTCCTGAAGTGTTTCCTTTTTTGCGAGGCGTTGCAGCCCAATCATACCTTCAATTCTCGAAAAAGGTGAAAATCATTCAGTGCTGGTTTGGACTAAACGGCAGATGGTCCAAAACTTTACACTTGAATTCTTTGAAAAAGTCTATCATAACGTTGGCACAGTGCGGTCGTGAATGATTTTTACCTTTTTCGAGAGTTGAAGGTATGGTTGATTGGTTGGGCGGCAACGCCTCGCCAAAAAGGAAAAACTTCAGGAGACTCTCCAGACGTACCCACCTCAGTGGCGGCAGATTTTTTTTTTCCGAGGGCATTGGAAAGCTGGTGTAACGATACGACAAATGTTTCAATCGTTTTGGCGATTATGTTGAGACATAAGAATAAAACAAGCAAACATTTAGTAGTAAAATCAGTTTGGTATGTCAATCTGTTATTTTATACAGTCCATCGGGACTTGTAAAGAAAACAGCCCTCGTATCTAATTCTTAAACTAGTGTAACAATCATAAAATGAAATGAATATCCTTACAATGTTCATTTACATTTCATTTCCACTTGTGTACTGAACAGAGCGCATGCGTGGATCAAAGACCTTGACAATGACATATGTTTCCAGCCTCCATTTCGTTCTAGTGTCGTTATATAGCAACTTGATTAAGAATATGTTTTTATTACGTTCACTGGTTGCGGCCGTCTCGATCGACTTACTAGTCATCAACATAGCTACAACATACACAAAACACACATCCAGTTGTGCTACCTACTGTTGCGACAGTTATATCAGCACCAGCATTCATTAAATTTGTCAACGAACTCCTACGAAAGTAATGCTCTGTGTAGAAATTGGAGTTGGGGATATTAAGGTACAGTGCTATTTCTTTTCCCATATTCCTCAGTTTATTTATGCCAACATTTTGGACGGTGCACGCTCCATGTCAGTTATTTATAAAGAAAGATGGATTGTTGCAAATTTCTGGACGTAGAATAATAAATTTCTTGCATATTTCAGAGTTTTTTCCTGTTACAGTAAAGGTTCGTGCTGATTTTGTCTTTGTGTTTGCGATTCTAACGACAATGGTTGATCCGATATCCTTTACATGGTGGTAAAGTTCAATGTCACTTGTGTCCGACATATTTGATTTTGGAAACAGGTGCGTTGCGCGCAGGTGCGATGCTATCCTTACCTAATTGGTCAAACAGATGTATCGTAATGAAAAAGTTGAGCTCTGATTGGTGGAGAACCTGTATCATAATGAAACTTGTACTATACCGACCCGCATCAAGATGCAGTTTTCTGGCACAAGTATGTTTATAAAACGAGCGAAGCGAGTTTTATAATTTCCATACGAGTGTCTTAATTACCATTATTGGCGAGTTGCATACGACTGTTTATGTTCGACGATAATTATAACTATTTTATGTTCGAACATAAATATTCATAAATATCTGTCGAGATTTCACCGGTTTTATGTACTGAACAGAGCGTACGGGACGCAGAGAATGCCTTGTATTCGACCATTGTCTCCTTGAAAACCCCAATATGACACTAGCCACGCTCTGATTGGTGACAGAAACTGTTTCATAATGAAAAATAGTACTATAATGATCCTCATTATGATACAGTTTTCTGACATATAATATTTACATTTCGACATCGTCGAACATAAATGTTTTTAAAACTCAGCTGAGTTTTAATTCGCTGGCCATGAAACCAATATACCATAAATATTATTGATTGTTAAGAATCAAGATGTAAGCAATTGCATATGAAACACTTTAAAATGTCTTCTACTTTCATGTAAAGTAATTCTTAGTTACCTGAACGTAGGAGTACTGGATCTCTCCCCTGCGATTGGCAGGGTGTACAGCAGACTAGTCAGCCCTTATCACTAGCTCCAGACGCCCTTGGTTCGTACACAGCTGTCCTGGTCATTACCGTATTATCCTTTTTTCTCCGAATCCAAGTGCTGCTTACTGTGTAGGCTATATGTAGCACTCTCTCTATTGTTGGCGCGTTGTTTCTCACCTCTCGAAGCAGGGTCGCTGTCCAGTACAGTAGCTCTTCATATTACAAACCTACGTTCTACTTCGGGCTTTATCAGGGAATGAGTGTTGAAACGGGTTGCATTCCCCACCCCCAGGAAAATCTATATATTAAAAATAATTATGAAAACTCAAGTCAGCCATTCTGGACGTTCTGCCTGGCCGATTTCTCAATTTCTTTTTTCAAACGAAAGGTATACACTCCCAGATATGTAATCGGGCATATAAATCCACCTACCTTACACATTACTTGAGTTCCATTAAAACACAATTGTTTCCCGATAGTTTCCACATTTTTCTTCATTCAATCACCCATATCTCCGGTTGTAATTGCTGTACACCGTTTGCTGAAGTCTTAAAACACTTAACAAATCAAGATCTCTTTTTCGCGCTATTGACCACTCAAATAGATTGTGTCTGAGCAGTGTTCTGAGATTTAGAGTTTGTATCTCTCCATAATCTGGCAACCGTACTTCCACTTACTCCAAGAATGTCCAGCCTGTATGATTCCATCAGCTTTGCCAATTGTCTCATACTACTCTCTCTCTCAAAGTTCTGATGTTCCAAAAACCAATTCCGTTTCATGCTAAAGGAAGACGAAGCTGCGACTTTTTAACACAAATGTTAAGTCCGTCCTACTTTATGGTTGTGAAACCTGGAAGGTCACCAAGAAGATTACTGACCAACTGCAAATCTTCCTGAATCGTTGCTTGAGACGCATCATCAATCGAAGATGGCCGGATGTCATGTCAAATGAAGATCTATGGGAGGAAACCAACCAGCAGAATATGGATATACAAATAAAGGAGAGAAAGTGGCGATGGATAGGTCACACCCTAAGGAAGCCTGCTGGGGCCATTGTGAAAACTGCACTCGATTAGAACCCACAAGGGTCCCGAAAACGAGGTCGTCCGAAGAAGACCTGGAAGAGGACGATCGAGGAAGAATGCCTGGAAATGGGAAAGACACGGAGTGAGGTGAAGAGTTTGGCCGACAACAGGACCCGATGGAAGCTTTTCACGGAAGACCTATGCTCCGAGAGGAGCAACAGGAATTAAGTCAAAGTAAGTCAATGTTCAGAGATAACATTCGACTTAACTCAAACTATGCACCCATGCTTCCACCCGCTGCGATCGCGTAATGCTAGCGCTCCGCTACAAACCCTGGCAGGCGACTGAGGAACAGACAGAGCGAGTCATGTCCATGTCAAGTCAAGTTCTAGCGGGCGCTGGGAGCGCGAAGCGCGACTAAGCCCCCTTGAGATGGTGGTAGGGACTGGTGCTCCTAATGGTGCTCCTGTTACCCTTTTATAAGTGGATTGAAATTTGTGGAAATAAACTTTATCGCCTCGTCAGGTATGAGGGAGATAGAGTTAGTGATTTTGGGTAGTATAATTTTGCGAGTGGGATTTGGTTTTTAGAGTAAAATTTTTAAGTGTTGCTTTTTGGTGTGTCTTAAGAACTTGAAATGACTTTTGCTTAGTGCAGTGTTGATGGAGGTAGCTCGTAGATGTTTTAATGGGCGGCACAGCTTTAGGTGGTGATTCAATTTTGGGTGAACATTTCTCGAAAAGTAAGGTGTGAAGACTGTTTTTGATGTTTGAACCTGGAGCAATTAGCCAAGTTTGCCTTCTGGTGGAATTGGCATTTGTCACCCATAGTTGCATTATAGTTGTTGTTATAATTAATCTGTGCTATGGGGAGGCCCTTATCGGTCGTCGTTCGTGGTTCGTGGTTCGTCAGTCTGGGGTCCCAATCAGTAGTAATCCACGCGAGGAGTATCCCCTGATTTCGCTACTGATTGATAGTTGATGAGGTGTGATTGTTCCAGTTGAGTTGTTGTGGTGTTGTGGTTTCGTTTTTTGCGAGCGGAGCGAGCTTTTTGTTGATTTGGGAGTTATTGTTGGTTGATTTTGGAGGTTTAGACATCGTTATTTTGGAGCAAATTTTTTAGTATTAGTATGTATTTGGGTTGGAGTTTGAGCTTATATGTTGGATCAGGATCATAGTTACCTAGGCTGTTGATTAGGGGGTTGTTGTTTAAGGCTATTTTGTTGTAGAATTTTGTTGTAGATTCTATGAGGTAATCCAGGAGGTAGGGTATTTTTAGGGTTTTATGGATGTCTTTCGTGGATTTATCCATTCGGCTGGTTAATTTAAGTGCTATTCTTAGTGCCCAGTTTTGGATTGTTTGAAGTTTTTGTAGGTTTGTTTTAGGTTGGAGGCCAATAGCTGGGTAGGCGTAAGTTAGGATTGGTCTTATTAGGGCTGTGTACATGTGCACATTTTTAGTGCTGGTTTTACTTTTGGGGTGAATTATTGGGTAGAGGGTAATCATTTGTGTTTTAGCTTGGTGGATTACATTTTTATTATGCAGTTGAAGAGTTAACCTTTTATCTAGGGTGATTCTTAGGTATTTGTAGTTATTTACCAGTTGAATGTTTTGATTGTGTAATTTAAGGGGTGTGATGTGTTGATTATGTTTCCAGGTAAAAAGCATAGATTTAGTTTTGTTAATGTTTACTTGAATGTTATTGTTGATGAGCCAGGGTTCTAGTAGGTTTAGGTGGTTTTGGAGTTGTGTTTTAGCTGTGTTTATGTTCCTTGATTTTATCATGATTGCTGTGTCGTCTGCAAAAATTGCAGTGAATGTATTTAAGGGTTTAGGTATGTCGTTTATGTAAATTAGAAACATTATTGGCCCTAGCAGGCTGCCTTGGGGCACACCTGCTGAGATGCTTTTAGTGGTTGATTTAGCGTTCAGTATATTTACGTTGAATTGTCTGTTATTTAGGTAGTGATTTAAGATTTTAATGTAAGTAGGGGGGATTTGGCATTGGATTAGTTTGTAAATTAGATTTGTATGTATGACACGGTCGAAAGCCTGTTGGTAGTCGAGGAAAACTGCTAGTGTGTTTTGATTATGTTTAAAACCTAGGGTTATGAATTCAGTGACTCTGAGGAGTTGTTGCACAGTTGAGTGGTTTTTCCTGAATCCAAACTGTTCATTTATGAGTTTGTTATATATGAAGTTGCTTATTCTGTTTAGTAGGAGTTTTTCAAATAATTTAGAGATTATGTTGAGCAAACTGATTGGCCTGTAGTTAGTTGGGAGTTTATGGTTTTTGCCGGGTTTGGGGAAACAAATGATTTTAGCGATTTTCCATTGTAATAGAAAATATTCAAATTTTAGGATATGGTTAAATATGTTGGTTAGATGTATTAGTTTAATTCTTTTAGCATTTTATTGTGTATTTCATCATCGCCTGGGGCTTTATTATTAGAGAGTTTTTAATTAGATTATGTACTTCATTTACAGTGAATGGTTGTTGATTATTATTGTTGTTATTCTTAGTGGGGGTGTTTAGGTATCGATTTATGTAGTCGTTTATGAAGTTATCGTAGTTTAGATTTTGAGGTGCTAGGTTAGGTTGGAATTGTTGTTGAAGTGTTTCGGCTAGTAGTTCTGCTTTTTCCTGATTATAAGAGGCTACTTCGCCGTTGGGTTTATTAAGTGGAGGTATTTGAAGGTTCTTTTTAGTGAAGATTTTAGCGGTTTTCCATAGTGAGTTAAAATTATCGTTTGGTTTTAGTTCGTTGAGTTTTTTTTGTCCCAGAGGGCATTATAGTGGTTTTTTTTTGTTCTCTTTTAGTTTTGGAGTGTAGTCTATTATAGTTAATTCGGTCTTGTATGTTATTATGTTTTTGTAGACGGCTTCTGGCTTTATTTTTATATTTGATTAGTTCTATTAGTTCGGGGGGAAGTTGGGGTTGTTTTAGCTTTTTAGGTATTGAGCTGGCTCTGGCAGCCGTGATTAGGGTTTGTGTGAAGGTATGAATGTGTTCGTCTAAATCATTTATGTTTTCAAGGTTAAGGGTGTTATCTGGGAGCATTAATTCCAAGTTCTCTTTGAATTGGTTCCAGTTTATATTTCTTGGGTTTATTAGTTTTTATGAGTTTAGGAAGTTTATGTCGGCTCCAACTTCGATTATTACAGGGAGATGGTCGGATGTTAATTCATGTATTACTTCTATTTTAGTATTGTATCGGATGTCTTTTAACAAGGCTATATCCAGAATGTCACCTTTTAGCACTCCATTGACTATTTGGTAATGGGTGGGTTCAGTGGACACTAGTATGAAATAGTTATTATTTAGGTTGTGGTTATTGAGCCCATGTTGCTGGAATATCTACCGACTAACAAAGAACCCCGACTTCATAGGGAAAAGTAAAAAGGAAGGCGTCAATGGCGCTAAATTAAAGTATTGTGTTTTTTGTTTGTTTTTTTTTTCGTGTGTGTGAAAAAAAAAGATATTAGGGTGTAGTTAATTATGGGCCTTAGCAAGAAAACCAAGAGTTTATGTGCAAAAAACGAAACGCGTGAAAGTAGCAAGCAACTATTATTAAAACTCAGCAATTTTTCTAGGTTTGTGCCGTGTCTCGTGTGGGGTTTTGCCTAGGACACAAAGCTGGCTCATCAGCGGGCCCTTGGTATCCCCGCCTGCAAGCCCACAGGAATAGGGAACTGCACGCTACCTCCCTTTTATGAAGCGCACTTGTGCCTCTTTACTGAGAGAACTAAAGGCTCAAGCAGCCATAACAACTAATATTGTCTGGAAGGAAGTGTTATGAAATTTGCATTACCTAACTTTAGATTGCCTTCTGTATTTCTACGAGTATCAGTTCATTACGTGTAGATAACCATTAATATTTTAGTGAAAACTCTAAACCAGAGTAGTAAATGAGTTAGGTTACGTATTACTCATAATGAAATTGATATCTTCGAATCCCAATATCGACTGATGCTGCCGAGCAGCAGAGGTTGTCTTGTAACTGTGAAAAAGGGTCAGATCTGCTTTGTGTATTTTGTATTACTTTTTATAGATCCATCCCATACAAGCTGAACATATGAAAGGCTTCCGTACCACGTATGTATTCTTCACTGCCTTACAGATGCACTTTGTTATTTGCTCGATGTACGCTCGGGTCTGCTTTTGTAACTGAGCAGGTGCCGGCAAGTTGAGATGAGGAGGAGGTGGGTGGGGCTAGAGCAAATGCGAGAGAGACATTGCGCTTAAATACAGTACCGGGATTATTACTCTCAGAACACTTTAACCAGCGCAGTACGTGGAGATCATTGCTCACACGTGAGGTAGGATATCTATAGAACCGTAGCCCGTGGCATTATGTTGTGCACCACATCCACGAGGGCAGCTGCAGAACATCTGGAGATCGGAGGTTCGAATCCTGGCGCTGACAGCGGCTATCACCGATTTATTCCACTCTCCCGCCAGACATTTTCCGGGACAGTACCTTACTTCACGTCCTGGGGCTTCTACCCCATACCTGTCCCTACACAGCTACAGTCATCACATACTGTAAGTACAAGTTCAACACAAACGGGCTTCATGAGCAAGATATCCCAAGCTTTTAAAATGAATTAACAACAGCAACAGCAGGCGTTCTCAAGATTTTTGAGACTTTGAGCACCATTCTCTTGTCATGCCAAGTACCCGAGTGCCATTAAATCTAATTTAAATACTACTACTGCTACTACTACTAATAATAATAATAATAATATCGTATGACCTCGGGTGCGGGGTGCAAGCTTTGTTAATTGATACCCAGAGGACAGCTTGCATGTCGAATTTTATCGCTCCTTGGAGCGCTATGAAAGTCAAGGAGGTTAGATACCTAAGCACTTTGACACTATGACACTTTCTAGTAGAGAAAGGAGTAACTTTTTGTGTTGGCGGAAAATCCCGGGATTAATTTTGCTATTATTGATACGTTCTACTGAATTCAAATGGGTTCTTCAACATGCCAACAACGTATGACATGCGTATCGTGATTTTTGTCGCCTTTCAAAAATCACTTACCACTGCCAGGAGCGACCCTGCAAGCTTGGGGTTGGTAGTCCGACACGATAACCACGCACCCACCGTGGCTCGTATAATAATAATAATAATAATAATAATGCAACAAGCGTGCACCTATCTCTCTCTCCCCCAGAAGTGCTGTAATAGCTAGGGATTCACAGCTTACAAAGCACTGCATGAATAATGTAGATCAGATACATTTACGTGCGGACAGCTGAGTCGAATCTGGATATTTTTGTTACTCATAAACCAGGAATGTCCAATTATTATTTTTATTATAGATTAAAAATGCTATTTCACAAAGTGATAACATTTCTGACTGAAAGAACAACAGGATTTGAATTGAAGAATGGATCTCAACGGAACTTGTGCTTTCGAACACTTTTTGGCTTGTTTGACGAGAGCGCCAAACTTACAGAGCACCAGGTTGAAACCCCCTGATATAGAGTGTGAGGTAAAATTAATATCTTACACAATGCTGCAGTGTGAAAGGATTTGTTTACTGCCAAATTTTGGAGGAAGATGTTACTAGTACAGTTTTATGCATGAAATAGTGTCATCACTTTTGTAATACTTAGATTAAATATTTACTGCCTGAAAAAATTATAGAATACAGAAATGAGTAGCTCCGTGTGGAACTAAATAACCTGTTTTCATATATTCAATTGATCTTTTTAATTTAATAAATGTCTTTCCTATTACATGGACTTTCCATGTGATGGACCAAATAGCTTGTGGTAGATGGTCTACACACATCAAAAAAAAGTTTGCTATGTGTATGTAATCACATTATAAACAATATAGGGTACATACAAAGAAAAGAAACACACAATCGGCTCTGCAAAAGAGACGGAAACACACAACGAATAACAAAAGTGATAATGTGGGACTGAGCACACAAACGTCCTTTTCATGTTGGGGCATATCAATACCGTGTATGGCCACCACGAGCTCTAAGGCATGCTTGCAGATGACGAGGCATACTGAGCACCAACGAATCCAACGTGATTTGGGGCAGATAATCTCACTCCTGGACAGCAGCTTCTATCAGTTGGCTGTTTGTTGGAGGATTGGGACGGTGCGAAATTGCCCTCTTGAGTTCTTTCAATGCATGTTCATTACAGTTCATGTCCGCAGAATAGAGAGGCCACTCCATTCTCTGTATGCCATGCATCTGAAATAACTGATTGACCACCCTAGCGCTAGTGGCGTTCCTGGATGAAGGTCTCATGAAATTTCTCACCTACTCGTAGCCACACTCGAATGCTCCTACTGTATGGGTGAAAACCAATGGAGACCTCATCCAGGAACGCCACCAACAGCAAGGAGGTTCAGTCATGTTTTGGGGTGGAAACATGTTTGGTCGACGTACGCCTCTAATTCCAATCCACGGAAGCATGACTGGTCTGGTGTACAGAGGCAATATCCTTGAACCTGTCGTCACAGGATTCGCTGTCACAATGGGTGAGGGTTTCACACTAGTGGACGATAATGCTGTGCCCATTGAACTACTGTCGACCAAAGTATTATGTGCACTCGAAATGGTGTCCACACGCATCATGGCGCGTCTCGCTCGGAAGTGATGGGTTCCAATCAGCATCGCTGTACAGCAATTCCCGGAGCGGCTAGCAGGTGAACCAAGTGTTATTTCCTGGTACAAATACAAGCCGATATAAAATAAGTGAATTAATTTACGTATTTCACAGTCATACAGCATAACTTTTTGATGTATAACGATTACAACGCAACCAAGAACTACATTTTCCAACCACCCCGAGCCGAGAAAAGGTTACCTTACAACAATGATAACAACTTTGTTTCTTGGACACACAAAATTGTGAAATTAATAAACCTGTTAAACAACATTCCAATGTATATTGTGTTAAAATTTGTATTTGATCTGATGACGGGCTTTTGAGAAAATAATTCTTAAATGTGACGCATGGTTGAAACATGCTTAAAAACGTGCACTTTTTGTGTTCCAACTGCGATAAAAAATATTAAAATACAAATTAAAAAATCCAAACCTACATGAACTAACGTAGAATAGAACGACGAAAATGTTGATGGTATTGGATTTTATGTAGGTCTATTGGTTACTTAACAAACAACCTTCAAACTCGAGTACACATAATACTTTGGTCGACAGTAGGGTGGTCAATCAGTTCCTTCAGATGCATGTCATACAGAGAATAGAGTAGCCTCCCTATTCTGCGGACATGAACTGTAATGAACATGCTTGGAAAGAGCTCAAGAGGACAATTTCGTATCCCAATCCTCCGATAAACAAACAGCAACTGTTTGAAGCTGTTGTCGAAGAGTGGGATAATCTGCCCCAAATCACGTTGGATTCGTTGGTGCTTAGTATGCCTCTTCGTCAGCAAGCATGCCTTACAGCTCGTGGTGGCCATACACGCTATTGATATGCCCCAACATGAAAAGGACGTTTGTGTGCTCAGTCCCACATTATCACTTTTGTTATTCGTTGTGTGTTTCTGTCTGTTTTGCAGAGCAGATTGTGTGTTGTTTTTCTTTGTGTGTACCAATTTTGTGTATAATGTGATTACATACACATAGGAAAATAAACAAGTCACTAAATCACAATATGCAAAACTTTTTTTGATGTGTATATATTGTGATAAACAGGGCGCTGATAATTATGTGCGTAACTTTTCAGAAGCCGGCCCTGTGGTGTTGGGGTAACGAGCCTGCTTCTCACCCGGAGGCCCCAGGTTCGATTCCTGGCTCCATCAGGGATTTTAGAAACTGACGTGGGGGCTGGAACGGGGGGCACTCAGCCTCGTGAGAACAATTGAGTAGCTGTCTGGCAGTGAGACAGCGCGCCCCGGTCACGAAAATCACGATTAACGGCCGAGGGGACCCGATGCGCTGACCACGCGTCACCCCAAAATCTTCAGGCCAAATGGCTGGGCAGCGGTCGCTTGGTATGCCTAGGCCCTTCGTGGGCTGTAGTGCCAGGGGTTATTATTATATTTAACTTTTCCGAAATGTGTATGTATTTATGTGCTTTAAAGTGGGAAATATGTGATTAAGTTTCCAAATATGTTCTTAAATTTGTATCATATTATGTCCCCCAGTTACTCGAAATAGAGTTGAAACGTCCAGCTGCTTGAATAATCCATAATCCTGTCTACAGGACAAATGTTCCCGCTTAATAGGCCGGGACGTGCCTCAGTTTCCGAATCCTACAATACTGTACTTACTGCAGTTGCGCGATACTAAATCATGTATGTGCTATTTTCGAATTTCATTCCAAAGATCTGACGGAAAAATAGGTCACTTCAAAAACTCTCTAGCAATCTGTCAATACTCACAAATTTCAGACCACTGTAAATTTCAAGTTAACATTTCTGTCAAGGTAAGGACTATTGGAGGCCTTATGCGATTGTTGACTCCAGACCCCCTACTATACATAATGACCGGGGAATTCCTGCCTTGAAATATTACTACAATACAGACACAAGGGTGCATTCAAGAAATAGAGAAGCTAATTACTGGAATTGCCAAAGGTCGAATATGTGGGCAGTAGTCATCTAAGGAGTACAACATAGCGCCAAATATAAAAATATGTGCTTTGTATTTATTCATAAGAAAAGCAAAAACATGTTAATAAATAGAAAATATTTAGTTAAATAAAAATATTTAAGCTATCCGGGCCTTAGTGATAAACTATAGAGCAATAATTTGAAACTCAGAACTCAATATTTATGCTCGTAGTAATTTTAGACCAGTGGCGCCCTGCCTTTGCACGCTCGTCGTGCTAGCTATGCTGCAATGCACGCCGGCAGGCTAGCTCCTGTTTCTCTTGGCTGGGCTGACTGCCGGCGTGCTAGCTATGCTGCACTGCACGCCGGCAGGCTAGCTCCTGTTTCTCTTGGCTGGGCTGACTGCCGGCGTGCTAGCTATGCTGCACCACACGCCGGCAGGCTGGCTCCTATCTCTCTTGGCTGGGCTGAATGCCGGCACAGCGACAGCTCTTCGCCATATCTGACCGAGTCAAGTTGGGATCGCTAGCGCACTGAATATAATGTAAGCAAACAAACTGTCCGTTCAATGCGTTGCTTGTCTGACACAACTGCTTTGTGTTTCGCAAGTTTCTCCTCGTACCGGTGCTTGCAGATTACGTGCTTAGCTTTAAAACATTCAGAAATATTGATAAGGTATCATGGAACTCATTTAAGGCATTGCAATTTCGTACCAATTATTGTTTTTTTTAATCCTTGTTTTCATTTTGTTTCAATTTGTTTCCATATTTACAATATCCTGAATACCGTTTGACGTTCGACCGATCAACCACAACACAGCGAAGGCAGTACAGGAGGGAGTGAGACGGGAAAGCGAACGTGAGAGACTGACATATAGTCTAGTCTTCTCCCACTATCGCTGAAAGGCCCTCCACGCCAGAAGCACGCTGGCGTGCAATCGGCGAGCTGTATGGGCATCTATGATTTAGACAATCAACATAAAAATGATATGGTACTACCCTGCCTCAAATCAAAGCGTCCAGTGTTACTCAGCATAATCCACATCAACACACCTCCAGCACTGGAAAACATCTATCCAAAATTACTCGATGGGGCTCATCAATAACACTTGAATACAACACTATGGAATTTTGTGTCAGAATATTTAGTTCATCCTACCCAACATACCGGTAGAATAGAACATCACTGAAATAAGTTTCTATTCAGACGCGAACCCGCATGTAATGTATAATTTGCGATTTGGTGCAGATGACCTCGGTGTCTCATCCCTTAAAGCAATCACCACCAACAACACTACGTACGGTACTGTTATTATGTAACATTCAGTGTCGGTAATTATGGCTCCACCCACGAGATGGCATCCTTCTGTAGCGAGTCACAGGATTCTTTAAAGTTATAGTGAATGGCTTTAATAATTGAAGAGACTGGTGCAAGAGGGGGGTAAACTCCATTTTACTACTTTTTTCAGGAGAGACATAAAACTGATTAATATATTACTTCATATAGCTTGAATAGTTCTGACAGATATATTTTGAAGCGCTTAATTTAAGGTGGTAGTGCATGGCTACAATTTAAAAGTTCAGACCGTTTAATATCAGTTATATTAATGAAAAATGAAAATCCACAGCCTGCTTCCAGTCTCCGACCGGGTCAGGAATGGAATGAATGAAGCCCCCAACTAGCGGCGAGGATATGAACTGTGCCGGCTGCCGAGGCCTGACGCACTCCTCTGGGGCAATGATTAAATGAATGACAGATGAAATGAAATGATAGTGGAGAGTGTTGCTGGAATGAAATTTTTGACAGGGAAAACCGGAGTACCCGGAGAAAAACCTGTCTGCCTCCGTTTTGTCCAGCACAGATCTCACATGGAGTGACCGGGATTTGAACCACGGACCCAGCGGTGAGGGGCCGGCCTGCTGCCATATTAATACACATTTAAAAAGGAGTTACATCTTTCTTGCACCAAAATATTAAAAATAATTTAAAATATCTGAGAATGTCTCTTCATTTAAAACAGTAACGTGGAAGTCGATTAAGCGAATGTAGAATGAAAACTTTGCTCTTATAAAACAAAAAAAACATTAAACAAAAAAAGGTCACCATAGTAAGTGGAATATACAGGGTGTTTCAGAAATACTTTGACAAACTTCGGGGATGGGTTCCTGACACCGACAGAAGAAAATAAGGTCATATGACCATGTGTCCCCGACCCCTTTGGTGTCCCGGGAGGGAGTGGTCAACACATGGATATACGTACTTATCAGGTACGTTTGATTCCAACCTCACAACGGCATTGCGCTATGCACGGATAGAGAGGCTTTGCCGCACTGGACTGAATCGTACCGCTAGATGGCGACGTGTGACCGTGGAGACGTGTGTACTTTACATAGTCATGTGGCATTAGTCTGTCTTCACCGTTTCAATAAAGCGGTACCTGCACGTGTTCGACTAAGCCTACACTACAGTACAGTATGGTAGGATATTCATTCCGTGAGCAGGCAGACATGATTTTTCAAGACTTACTGCACGACGATGTGCCCCTGCAAATACAACATCGTATGTGGTGGATGCATGATGGGGCTCCTGCACACTTTAGTCACCTTGTACGCGCTGCACTGACGGAGATCTTCCAGGACATATGGTTGGGCAGAGGAGGACCCGTTCCGTGGCCTGCACAGTCGCCAGACCTCAATCCGTTAAACGTTTATCAGTGAGGGAACCTGAAAACATTGGTGTATGCCGTAGTCATCCCGGATGTGGAAACTCTTCATCGACGTATCCTGGACGCCTGCTAATCCATTCGGCACCAGCCCGGAGTCTTTGAACGGGTCCGGCAGTCCATGATGCGACGTGTTCATGCATGTCTCGACGCAAGAGAAGGGCATTCCGAGCACTTGTTGTGAGCTGTGTGTGATGAAGTGTTATCAGTGTCCCAATGTGTTCAACAGTCCCTCCCGGGAAAACAAAGGGTTCTGGGACACCTGTGCATATGACAGTTTTTCCTTCTGTCGGTGTCAGGAACCCTTTTTTGATATGAGTTTTTGTGTTAAACACTTCCAAACAGGCTGCCAATTAATGTGTCACGTTACAATGTTCTTTCATTAATAAATCGAAAACGAAGGATTTTGGGACATATGTGTATATGAACTCTTTTTTCTTGTTTTGGTGTCAGGAACCAATCCTCAAAGTTTATAAAAGTATTTTTGAAACACCATGTACAGTATAATTTAACATTTTCTGCAAGGTAATCAGTTGCCTCACTTGAGATACTCTTCCAGTACCACATGTCACCAATGTCATCATGACTTATTTTTGCGGTTTTAATAGCAGCTACATCCTGGACGTGCCTCTTCATTGCCCCAAATGCAAGATGGAGTAAATATTTAATCAAATATATTACTTTCAGTTTCTAGCGGATCTGCCTCATTCTTGCACCAAAGATGCAACTAAATGTAATGCACAGTTATGTGCAATAAACAGTTATCCACGAATTTTGGAGTTACCCCCCTCTTGAACCAAACCCTTCAATTAACGAAAGGTAAGCAAGAGAATTCAGTGTCATTAGATAAATAACGTGGTTCATCGTAAGAAGCTTTTCTTCGATGCCTCGAAAAGGATACGATAAATAACAATATGTTCTTAAACTATCGAACTGACGCCACCTTGAATTTATGAAAACAATTGAAATAGATGCATAAAAGAATGATTCACTGTACCAAGTTTCACTGCTATCAGATGATAAGGACACTTGGAAAATTATTTCAATATTATGAAATTAGCGTGGATGCCTTGTTAGTTTCGTGCTCAACAGGTAATTGAAAGTCACATACTGTAGTTGAACTTGCTTTGATCATACAAAATTTCACTTTGACTGCTGTAAGAGTTTTGGAGATACTGAGAAGCGGTGAAATATTTCACCGTATTAATTTTTGAAAGGCACAGTCGAGGTTGGATGTGGTAATAGCAAGTTCCTACCAAGTTTCATTGATGTCACTCCACCCGTTTAGATTTTATTAGGAAAACACATACATACGCAGGTAATTGAAAGTCACAGAGGTGAACTTGCTTTAATCATACGAAATTTCACTTTGATTGCTGTAAGAGTTTCGGAGATACTGAGAACCGGTGAAATATTTCAATTTATTTAACACTTATTAAAAGTTGAAAGGCGCGGTCGAAGTTGGATGAGGTAATAGCAATTCCCTACTAAGTTTCATTGATGTCGCTCCAGCCAGTAAAATTTTATTAGGAAAACACACACACGGACAAAAGGTGATATCATAAGCCTGTAGCCTACTTCATATGATAAAAATAGGCTAAGAAACATGCTGAATGAGGTATAAAAAGAACATTATTCCAATTATTCTTCTCGAAGTATACAGCTGCATTATCCACATTTATTTTAAGAATGATAAAATACTGTAGTTTGCTCTCTACAGGGTATTACCAGAACAATTTCATATGTAAGGATTTCATTTTTATTATTTACTGTTGGAAAGGTTACCTTATGGCCGGATTAATAGCGTTGTTGTTAATTCATTTAAGGGCTTTGCAACATTGTCATGTAGGACCGTGTACTTGGGTATGTGTGTGTGTGTGTGTAATTTGTCTGATAACCTGTGTTATTGCGATGGCTGTATTAGTGGATAAATAGCCTGTGTACTCTGGTGGTGCAGGTGATTGTTGTTTTGAGGAGCGAAACATCTAGTTCATCTGCCCTCAATGAGTTAGGTGACAGTGAAAATTAATACGAAATGAACACTATAACTAATATTAACTTCAGACTTACAATAGCTCACAAAGAGAAAAGGACATAATACAGAATAAGGGAGAATATATGCCCTCAACACTCGCAGATTGATGACAAATATTTAGAAAGAAGGAGGGCCATGAAAGGCAAATAGGAGATGGTCTGCCTCAAAATTAATAGAAAAAAGGGAAGAAAATGGACTAGCTCAGGAATCCCTCGGGCACGTCAACTCCCGACCTTAACAGCCGTGTGCCCTAGAGGGTGTAGCTCTATCCAGGGTGCACCGTGCGTGGTGTGGCCACACACATCCTGCCTCCTTAAGAGCCTCTTACCATAAAAAAAAACGGTGTGTTCTGACACCTCGAAGTAAGAGGGTAGAATACGGGCAGTATGTGGTGAAGCTTCAAGGTTGCAGTACAGTATGAGGGGCGAGGAGCTGAAGCGCTGGAGGAGACACCCCTCCCTTACCTGTGCATAGCTCAAGACATTTGCAAGCACAAACTTTGAGCATTAACACGCGATGACGGCTGTGGACACTGCGGGCGACGAGTGACTGCTATCGCTGTTTCCCCATCACTGAAACGTGGCTGGAAATCTGTCTGCCCAGAGTGGTCAGCTTCACCTTAAAGCCTCACCACATACCGTCCATACTCTATTAGAAGGCCATCTTAGGCGAAACAAAATACATCCTAGATCTCCGATACTCTAATAGCGTTGGGGTTGGAAGAGAATAACAGTTGGCTAAGGGAGGCTGACACGAAAGATAAGAGATAGAAGCCTCGTAGAAGTATTTAAATGAAGAACATGATAAGAAACAACTTTTCCAACAACACTAATTGTAATTTCAAAGAGATTAATATTAACTGAGATGTTAGACCATTTAAGTTTTGTTGTTGGTTCATGTAGGGGCTTTGCGACATCGTGCTCATGCAGCCCCGTGTATTTGGGTGTACGTGAATATATCTGATAACCTGTGTCATTGTGATGGCTGTACTACTGTTTGTGTGTGTTAGTAATTGGGCTAGGATTTGAGTAGGAAGTGGCCGTGTCCTTAATTTAGGTACTATACCGTCATTTGCTTGGAGTAGAAGAAGGAAATCACGGAAAACCATTTTAGGGATGTCTGAGGTAAGAATCGAACCCGCCTCTTCTCAGTTCTGCGTGACAAGGCTGAGTGAACCCCATTCCAGCCCTCAAACCAGAATTAAATTTCTTGCGTGAGCTGGGACTCGAACCCTGACCTTCACGGTGACAACCAAGAATACATGTCACTACGCCATGAGATGGACTAATTAATGTTATGTCAGTCCTGTGAACTTCCAGTCTGTTGAATGAGTTTAAAATAACATATATTTGAAACTTTGCTCCAAGATGAGTGGAATCCACGAAGTTTGGTCGAAATATGTCCACCGTTTTGTTCCTATCGGCCATACAAACAGGCACGGGATTTAATGTAGCTCCCAGATATTGCAACTGAAACGAATATAAAGAGGATGTCCTGAACTTCCATCCTGGAAGTGGTTTACCGTGGATTCCCCACTTCTACTCCAGGCAAATGCCAGGATAGTACCTATCTTAAGGTCACAGCTGCTTCCGAACCAAATCCTACCTCAATTACAAATACACACACTGGTACAGACATCATAGTGACACAGGCTATCAGGCAAATTCCACTCACACCCAAGTACACGAGGCCTCATGATCACGATGTCACAAAGCCCCTAAAAGATTCAACAACAAACACTGTTTTTAAAATAGGTACGAATTATAATAATAAATTGAAGAAGTCACAGTTAGAAGAAAAAGTTTCATAGCCTATGAACAGATTGCGAAAAGTTTCTCGCCAGGTGATGAAAAGCCTTTAGACATATCATAATAATGATGATAATAATAATAGTAATAATAATAATAACAATCATAATAATAACAATGATTTACGTCCCTTTAACAACTGTGGCCTTTAGAGACGCCAGGGTGCCGGAATTTTGCACCCGAAGGGTACCTTTAACGTGCCAGTAAATCTACTGACACGGCTCCTTCGCATTTGCGCACACTTAACACGCGCACACCTGCGTTGCATGAAATATCAGTTGAATCAGCGTTTTCACGGTTTGACAAGTGAGTTCATGTTTCGCAGCTATGTTCCCACGCGCACACCTGCGTCACATCCTCCTCAGTATGATGATTGCACATCGCAGACCGTTTTCAGTTTAGGCCAGGTGACAGAAGATGGTGGACATGCATTCACCATCCCTGTATTTGCATAAACCTGCCATGAAAAATGACTTCTAAAAATACTCTACCCTAACCCCCTCCCTATCTAACCACTGACGTAACTGACACTATCTTTGACCAATCAATTAAAGATGGTCTTCTCAGTTACCCTCCACCACCCCTCCCTAGCCATCATTGCTCGACGGATTAAAGATACTCCGTGCTCGGCTACCCTGACAAATAAATTTTAAAAAACTTATAAAACAAAAATAATACTACCCTCACCGTCTCTCCGCTAGTCACCACCATCTTTGGTTGACCGACTAAAAATACTTCTTCTCAGCTACCCTCCCACTATCTTAAACGCTCTGCATCGTCTCTGACTGCCATCTTGAACGCTCTGCGACACCTCTTGGGGGGGGTGGCTACGCCTCTTGGGGATGTTACCCCTCCGTATAAGAGCATCCACCCTCAAGATAGCCCTCAGAAAAGGTAAGGATAGTTTAGCATAGGTTAAGTTTAGCTATTACCGCCATCTTTATTTGAAAATTGCGCCATCCATGTGGTTGGTTGCGCGCGGCCGCCAACTTGGAGATGGGGAGATGGTGGAGGCTGTAGAACCCGTACTAAACCACTACTAATGTCCGGCTTCGCGGGGATGTAGAGCCTTTCCGAAGGACCACAGGTTGGAGTCCCGGCCGGACCGTGGGATTTTAAATTCATGCTGTTCATTCCCCTGATAGGGGGAGTGAATGTGTTGTGACATCATCGTAATTCATTTCATCCTCATTGCCACATGCAGGTCGCCTACGGAGGCTAATGGGAAAGACGTGCACCAGGTCTCTCTGGAAGCCACATATTATTATTATTATTATTCACCGTCTCCACTGCATCATTACTAGTGGCATGCCTTCATACAAAATTGAGGGTTCGTCACTGGTGGTGCCGTACAGTGTCTCTCTCCTTGCTTTTTTTATGGTGCGACCGAGCACCTGTAATGCAATTTTCACGCATCATGATACATTCAGTGTATGTTCCCAAACATTCTTGACGTATCAGACTGGGGCTTGGTGTCTCGCAGAAAGGGAGAGACCTCACACTGAAAAATTGATTGCGTGAGCTTGACAATCGAGCTGGATCGTGTAACTGGTTAGCCACAGACCACTACTCTGTCCTCGATGCAGTTTGCTCTGACAACCAATAATCAGGAACGTCATTTAATGATATTATACCCTTTAATTAAAAGCGGATAAAATCAACGTTTCACTAAGCAGTGACAGTCAAAGGTCAGATCATTCCCGGTGCCAACTCTCAACTCTGAGGTGCAGGACAGACTCCCTGTTCTGCCATGAGATTTAATTCGGACCTCAGGGTTGGAACAAAGTACACATAGTCTTGCGATGCAGAACTAAAAAAGGTGGGATTGATTCCCACCTCAGCCATCATAGCAGGAGTTTTGCGTGGTCTTGCTAGTTCTACTCTAGGCGAATGCCGGGAACGTACCTTAATTAACGCCGCGGCCACCTCCTACCCAAACCTACCCAAATTGCAATTACACAGACTAATACAACCATCACAATGACACAGGGAATCAGATTGATACCACACACACCCAAGCACACGGGGTTACATGACCACAAAGTTGTAAAGCCAATAAATGAATCAACAACAAACAGCTACTGTATGGAAGCTTTTGAGCCGTCAAAATAAGATTTTATCAATCCTTTTCACTTCATTCGTGGATAATACGTTTAGGATAAATATTTCGATACCAGTATTTTAAACAAGATATGATATTTGTACGGTCAAAATTGGCAGGTGTTTTTGGAAGACCCTACTTTCTTTTTTCAAAATACATTATTTACCTCAAGACACTAATACATGTAGATCATACATTGCCGATATAAAGAGATTGTGAGAGCAGAGAATAAACAGCTCATTCAAAGCAAAATGAATGATTTAACTGATATAACGCATTAATATATCCCACTTGTGAATGATGGTGGTCGTGATGATCGTGTGGCCTCCAAGGAGGCCGACTGCAGGTCTTTCTAGTCGACGCCCGTGGGCGACCTGCGCGTCGTAATGAGGATAGAGTGATTATGAAAACGTCACATACACCCAGTCCCCGAGCCACGGGAATTAACCCCAGGAGATTAAAATCCCCGATGGCTCGGCCGGGAATAGGACCCGGAGCCCTTCGGGCCAAAGCCTAGCGCGCTAACCATTTAGCCACGGAGCCGGACAATGATGGTGGTGATGATCATCTTCATCATCATGACTACAATACAACTACTAATACTAACACTATTGTTCAATTAATAGTATTAATAATAATATTAATAATAATAACAGTACGAGTAAATGCTAATCCATAGGTAATTTTGCGCCAATTTAAATAGTTTATATTGTACCCGTGAGGAGAGCGGGGTATGTTGTTTGAACTGAAACAGCGAAACTAGCGCACTATGCTACAACCAATAGTAGCCATGGATCATACTAGAAGCTTGATATATGTTACTAAAACAGAGGTGAAATATCCACGGAAATATGCTCTAAGAACCACGTTAAATTTTCAGAATAACTGTGAATAAAATAGTGTCTCAAGATATAATATTTTAAGCGATATAAGGATTATTTGTTGTTCTCCCCACGAACCAATAGCCCGTCTGTCGTAGGCAGTTATGACGTGGCCAATGAGGAATAGGAATGGGTTGTCCACAGGACAGGTCAGCATGTCTCAAATTCAAGTTAACACGTCGATGTTCGACGACATCTCTTCTTAATAATGTTTATGCCGGAGTCACGGCTCGTCTCAGTACAATACGTGATAATACAGTATACAAGTTACGGAAATGCGAACGCTATGATCAGGCGAGTGATAGACAATGAAAGAAAGTCTGCTTCGAATACTTGTTAGTCCAGGTATTCTGCTACTGTAGTTCAGACTTCATCGCAGTTGACGCGAGAGAAGTATGGCATTTGATTCAAACAGAGCAGGTTGAACGCACACTCAATCAGCCGCTCAGCAGGACGAGAGGCTAGCGATAAGTGAAGTTCCGAGTATGTTGACGAGCGTATTTCAAGCTATTATTGCACATGGATAAATACTAGACAGGCGAATGTTAGTGGAATACAATTGTCACATTTTTACAGCGTATTTGATGTGTTACAATCACTGGAGTGAAAGCATAACATTCCCACTTGAAGCAAATATTATTTCTGACGGTTATGTGTGCGGAACATTGTAGAAATCGAATGAACAACTGTGTAGTGGAAGAGTTCAAAACGATGACAAATATTTCGTGCAACATGCAGAACTAAATCTACGAGACAGGAATGGATAGCAGCCTGGAACAGGATGGAAAACCGACCTCAATCCAAACTGAATAGCCTACTTAGATGGGGCATTCCACCACGTAAATCCAAGTCGAATGCTGAGATGGGGCATTCGATCACATCGATTTGTGTTGAATGCTGTGGTGAGGCATTCCACCACACCAGTTCGAGCAGAAAACTTTCTACATCAGTTTGAGTCGAATGCTGAGATGGGGATTTCTAGCGACCACATATGCCATTTCTTCAGATGGAATCACGAGAAAGGCAGATGGATAACACCTCATCAATCAACGACAAGAACAACAAATCCATGTAGCGCAGTCATGCACATTTAATTCAGCATTGCCAATTCATTCTACGTGGATGTTTATTCCTGCATTTATATTTAATTTTGTATTACTATTATTCTTTGAATTTATTAATTTATTCGAGTACAATTTATAATTCCCGTATTTGGCCTGCATAAATGTCTATTAAATGCTTCCTAATTAAGTCGAGTAATGGAATTACAGTATCTCTTCGAAAATATGAAGGTTACATTAATTTCAGTGATCTCCCTATTCAAATGACACTGATTACTCAGGTCTACAAAATAAAATTTTTGGAGACCTTTTATGGATTCAATAACTGATTTTGTATATTGAAAGTGTATGCATTACGGAAATGTCTTCAATGTTCCTGTATCAAATCACGTTAAAAAAACTACATATTAAAGAAATCATTACAAGATGCGTGAACTTGAAAATAGGCATTGTATTGTTTCTTTATAGCAGGCAGACATGAAAATAATAAACACATTAACTTAAGACATATTGTAGCAAACACATATCAAAGAAAAAACAAGCTTTTGTTCACTTGTATGAGTAAGTCAATGGAACCGTTGTCGCTTGGATGCAAAGCTTCTCATACTGCTTTTTCTCTTGTTCACTCTTGTAGGACACGTTTATCAGCCAACAGTAGAGATATTGTGAAATTTTGCAATATCTTGTTAATCAAAATTACTGCAATTATAACAAATTGGTATGTGATAGGACAAAAGTAATGGCACTTCTGAATTCAGATGAACAATGTACATATAAAATAAGAGTCAGAACCATGAAAGGAAAAATCGTGTAGACCTGTGTTATTCGACTGTGAGAGTAGTTCAGAAAATTATTAGAAATTGTTGTCTAAAGGCATAGGCATTAGATCAGATAGCAACCGTGCGTTTTAACTAATTGAGTGGAAAAGAGGCATTTCCGATGAGACTCAATTAAATAATAATTGTGGTATGAAGGCAACACTTGAAAATTGAATAAGAAGATAATAGTTGAAATTATGGTTATGTATAAATATTTGGCTATTATTATTATAATTAATCCTAGTGACATACTGTATATGGTTGACGATTGGCTACGATAGGAAGTATAGAATGCGTTGTATCATTATCTAAGTGATGTTTTTTGTTTTCCGTACGTTCTTGTTTATTACTAGGGACCCCAGCTGAGTTCGGCATTGCTTCCACTTACTTGTGCCAGGCTCCTCACTGTCACCTTCTCTTTCGGTCTACCTTGGTCAACTCTTGTTCTCTTCCGACCCTGATGGTATTAGGGTATCCGAGGCCTAGGGAGTCTTTCACTTTCCCGCCTTAATTGGCCCTTCTCTTATCTTTGCTGATCCCTCTGTCTTCGAGGGTTCAGACCTCTTGTTTCTTTTTTCCTGATATCTCTGCCTTCTGCTCAAAGCCTTAAAGGAGGCAGGGTGTGTGTATCCCCACCAATACTGGTGCACCCTGGATAGTGCAACACCCTCAAACGCTCACGGCTGGTGAGCTCGGGAGTTGGCAACCCCGAGGGGTTCTTGAGCTGGGTCAAGATTCCCCTTTTTTCAATTGCCTTTGGGGAGGACCATCTCCTCATTTCCTTTTCTCTCTGCCTTTATTTGCTCTCCTTCCTTCCAGGTCCCTCAGTTCTCGTTCTTCGAGGGTTGAGGGCATTTCCTTTCCTCCTGTCTTTTGTTTGCATTCTTCTCCTTTTTGTTTCCCATTGCCTCTTCCAGTTTGTAAGAGAGTAGTTAGTTTTAGTTGTAAGTTTCATTTGATCATCTTTCATTTCCTCTATCACCCAAACCATTAGGGGCCGATAACCTAGATATCAGGCTCCGTAAAACAACAATAATTATCATCATGTTTATTGTTATAATTATTAGTTTTTTATTGTTTTTAGTTTTTTAATATTTGGACTTTCACCTAAAACTTTAATAATTTATTCAACCTTCGTATAATTTAATATGTGTTAAGAGGGGCAGATGACCTCGTATTCCCCCCCCCCCCCCCTTAAAACAACAATAACTATCTAAGTGATGGGAGGCTGTTATGATATGAGTCGTCCAGTTGCAAAACTCGTTTAATCCACTTGTGAATAAGATTCATGTCGTAAGATTATTTAATTATTTCATTTTATTTTACTTTATTTTATTTTATTTTGTTTTATTTTGTTTTATTTTGTTTTGTTTAATTTTGATTTAAATTGTTTTATTTAATTTTCTGTTTTGTTTTTGTTTTGTTTTGTTTTATTGTATTTTGTTTTATTTAGTTTTGTTTATTTTCTTTTATTTTGATTTTGTTTTGTTTATTTTGTTTTATTTTGATTTTCCAGAAAACAAACATAAAGCAAAAACCAAAAACAAAACAGGAAGCAAAAAGAAAAATTCAAAAACAAAAGCAAAAGCAGAAAACAAAAAACAAGAAACATAAAGCAAAAAGCAAAATTCAAAAACAAACACAAAACCAAAACCAAGAAAGAAAAGCAAAAGCACAAAGCAAACACAAAACCAAAAACCAAAAACACAAAGCAAAAAGAAAAAAGCAGAAAACAACAAACACAAAAGATACGCGAGGCAAAGTCCAGAGAAACGTTTCTCATGAAAATGATTCTTATTCACAAGAGGATTAAACGAGTTTTGCAACTGGACGACTCTTATAGTAAAACTGTTTGATTTATGTATTAATGCATATATCCGTGAAGACATACAGTATGATGTGATTGAAAATGCATGCATGAGCCATGGATCAGTGGTTTATGTGATAAATAAATGAGATTATATTAATGCCATTGGAGCATCAAGTGTTTGTTAAATAGGATGAACAATAATGATTATAGGGTTAGAGTGTTGAAATGAGTCAGATCACAATGTCAGTGGACCGGCCTTTTTGACAGTATAGGTATGTACTGTAACTGGAATTATAATGATATAGTTTAAATTTGCCACAGGCAATGATTTAGATGATATGCTTGTGATGTGTTTAATGAAGAAGGATTTTTTTTGGGTAAATGAGATGGCATAACTTTTCTGTGAATATCGTACTTATTTATTTCTTCCTATCCACGAGAGGGACTGGAGAGCGGTTCAGTGCGCCCGAGTGTTAGTCTCTCGTGCCGCAACTTATCTCGAGGGCCATGATATGTTATCGTTGGCCTTCGGGTTAACGGGCACAATACATCCACATAATTTATTGTATCTCTTCAATTGAATGTTTGTACAGGTTCTCACGAAACCATCAAACATACGAGCATCAACATCAACACGTCGCCCATGATACCAAAATTCCACTGACTGAAGGTGATCGCAATCACTACTTGAACCGATTTGAATACATAATTCACATGTACATCACGAAGTATCACCACTCTAGCTTGTGGCTGTGATGGGTGGATAATGAAATAGGGTCTTACGACCCATTCGGGCTCTATTTAGACCAGTAATTTGCCGAATAGGAGACTTCAGTTATCGTCATACCTGTATAACTTGCGGACCCGTGCGAGAACTCTCGCATAATGGGTTGTGTGCACCCCAAGTGTACAGACTACCCGCCCGGCTCTAGTGCTATGCAGGCTGTACGCGGCACAGTTATGTAGGGGCTATCGTCTTGTTTATTTGTTTAAAAGCACTTTATAAACAAATACATCTATTTCCGTTGACTTTTCAAGACGTGCAAGATTTTTCCTGTACTATTGAGACGATTTGGAATATTTTGGTACAAACCACACCTTCTAACTCCCTCTGGTTTAGGAGCTTGAATTTTGTGAAACATACACCTTAGCGTATTACATAATAAGATAAGATGGTATAGGCGATGCATTGTAATGTTTTCTCTATTCTTGCTCAACACACAGTTTCGACTGTCAAACAAGTCGATACGATGCAATTTATTGTTAGTTGGTATTTATTTTAATAATAATAATGTTGGGGTGTGGTGGCGCAGCGGTCAAGCTTTTGGCCTCTCACCATGGCGGCCTGGGTTCGATTCCCGGTCGATGCATGTGAGATTTTCAAAGTGAAATGCCATGTCCTGTGGTTCTGATTCCATGTAAAAAGGAGGTCCCGTGGCTCATGATCTCGAGATTAACGGTCACGTTAAACTACAATCTTCCTTTTAATAATAATGTTAGGAATCCTTCGGGATCGCCAACTCCCGAACTTACCAGCTGTGATCCCCTGAGGGTGTAGCAATATCCAGGGTGCACCAGAAGTGGTGGGGCTACATACACCCTGCCTCCTTGAGGGCCTTGAGCAAAAGGCAGGAGATAACATGAAAAGATAAAGAAGGCTGACCCCTCGCAGAAGTAGGGTATCAGAAAAGATGAGACAAGAGCCAATTATGGCGGTAAAAGAAGAGACTCCCTAAGCCTCGGATACCCTAATACCGTAGGGGTCGGAAGAGAACAAGAGTTGACCAAGTACGGTCGACAGGAAAGAAGACGGAGCGGAGCCCTGCACAAGTACGTGGAAGCAATGCCGGACTCAGCTGGGGCCCTGTGGTCGCCAACCCACGTCCCACTAGATGTGAGCCCCTGGGGGGGGATCGTACTATGTCAGGGAGGGGTTTGTTACTGTTCTCCTGCAAATTGCAGCATTGTTGTTCAAGTAGTATGTCAACCCCTTATTATTCCCGATTTTCCAACGGGGTCGGGAATGAGATGCGATGGAAGTCTTAGTGTGGCGGATGGTCTTTACGGCCGGAGCCCTTCCTGACGCCAACCAATGAGAGATGAAATAAATGATGGTCAATGAAACTGGGCAAGGATGGGGAAGGAAGCGGCCGTGGCCTGTTAGAAGGCACCGTCCCAGCATTTACCAGGAGTTGAAAATGGGAAACCACAGAAAACCATTTCAAGGACGGCCGATGGTAGGGCTCGAACCCACGCGTCTACCGAGTCAGCACAGAGCTTAGCCCCATGACCTAACGCTGCGCTTTAGCGAGCGTAGCCACCACTGTTGGTAGCATTCTTGTTCGAGTAGAAACAACTTAAACTCAGGTGGTCTAAACCTCTCAATAGCATCACGTTCCTATTCAGGGAGAGAGACTTAGTTTGAGTGCCTGCATCAATTAATTCTATTCCACTTAGTGCAGGTGGCAGGGTGAGCGAGATGTGTGCTAGTCTTCAAAATGATTCTTGCCATAGAAATGAACCTATTGCTTACCTCATTTTGATGTTTGCCACGGTGGGTGAGTGGTTATCGTGTTGAGCTACCAACCCCAAGTTGGCAGGTTCGCTCCTCGCCATGGTAAGTGATTTTTAAAAGGCAACAAAAATCACGACACGCATGCCATACGTTGTTGGCATGTGAAAGATCCCATTTGAATTCAGTAGGCCGTGTTCATAATGGCAAAATTAATATCGGAATTTTCCGCCAACACAAAAAGATTCTCTATTCTCTGCTAGTAAGCGCTATAGTGTCAAGGAGCTTAGATATCTAACCTCCTTGACTTTCATAGCGCTCCCAGGAACAGCAAAATTCGACATGCAAGATGCCCTTTGGGCGTCAAATAACAAAGCTTGCACCCGGCACCCAAGGCCATACGATATTATTATTATACCTCATTTTGATACTGTTCTTGCGGGCCATTGGAAGGATTTGGCTCAGATAACCTATTTTACTCGCGGCAAACATGTATGCATTTCCCCAGCTCGTTGCGTAGTGGTTAGCATTCTTGGCTTTCACCGCGGAGGCCCGGGTTCGATTCCTGGCTCTGCCAAGAAATTTAATTCCTGTGTGATAGGGCTGGAACGGGGTACACTCAGCCTCGTAAGACAAAACTGAGAAGAGGGAGGTTCGATTTCCTCCTCAGCCATCCTGAATGTGGTTTTCCGTGGTTTCACCACTTCTGCTCCAAGCAAATGCCGGGATGGTACTGCCCCCGTAATTGAATTATGTAGAAACCACGGTGGCTATATTTGAAATTATAAGGAAAGTTATGGCTGTCATAGTTATGACGTGGGTATTCATGACGTAAGCACGGATGACGTAAATGTTATGCCAGCAAGCTACTTGAGCTGAGATTCTCAGTGACGTCAGCATTTAGTCGAGAATGTTCCAAGATTTACGACGCAGTCGCAGGAAACGAGGAATTCTGCTGAGGAAGAAACTATGCTATTGGAGGAGAGGCATGAACCAATGAACGATAGTTTAAAGGAAGACGGAGATTGCTGAAACTATGGTATTTTTATTACTTTTGGAATGCAGAATTGTGGAAATCCATTTGCAGTCAAAGCATTGATTTGGAATTTTGGTGAAATTTATTTTCAGTTTTTGAATTTTGAAAATCCGTCATGTATTAAAGAAGTTGGAAGTTCTAGCGATGACGCAGTACCACGCTTTGGAAGGGATGGAAACGCCCCTCGTGAAGTTAATAAAAGGGCTTGCGCAGAAGAGAGGAGTCTCTTTCGTTCTCTGATCATTCTGAGATCTCATTCTCAGAGCATCGAAGTATATTTGTGAAAGTTCTTTTCTTATACATTCATTATAGTGAGACGTCGAAGTGAACAGCAGTGAAAAGAATCGTCTTTATAACGCGTGGCGAGGCCACTATATTAACGAGATCCATGTCAAACTAGGTGAAGTTGAAACGGACATTAGAAAGCTTCTACAAGTTTAGCTTCGAACAGTTAGCGGTCACCGATAAGCTAATTGCATTGTGCAGTGCTACATGCAGTTATAGAGAAAAGCTGAACAATTTCGACCGATTAGTTCGGAAGATATTAGCAGTTTTATACGACTGAGAAAAGTGATTATCTCGCCACAAGAGAAGCACTTTTGTATAGCCAGAATCAACGCAACGGCTGACGCTGCGAGTGGAATAGAAAGACTTCAGAGTGCTTTGTTACAGAACGATACAGTATAATGGAGCAATTGAATACGGCAGTTTGTTCTTCTAACACTACAACCGAAGAGCAGATGGAAGGCTAAGGAGCTTATTGCAATTGGGACATACTTCAACGGAGTAAGATAGCGACATGGAACTTCGCTAATTGCTATTCCACACAAGCGAACATGCGGTGAATACCATCTACACCCATGTTTCGTAATTAAAGGCTGAATACCATCGAACAGCCATAGAAACAATTTCATACTCTGAATATGAATAATTTCTTCGGAAATTTCTACAAAACTTCATGGCGATTGTCTACTGGAACTTCAGGGAATTTTTCAAGAGAGGTCAGGGATATCCCGACTCACAAAGAAGATTATTGCCGGAAGGATGTCTATTCGTCTTCGAGGAGCAGAGCGATTCACGGAGAAGGAAGCAGTTCGATTCTCTGAGGGTGCTATTTCCTATTTCGAGGATGGAGCTCAGCTTTAACGTGGTGAAATGGATCCATCAGCAGTCTTCTTTGGGGAATTTTCCTCTGGAACGTCAATCGGCAGATAAGGTAGTCGTGAACGTTTATTGTATTTGAGTATATTAATGATGTTTGAGCAACCATTTTTCCCATATTTTTATCCTCATGTATATTTGCCCTATTTTCTTGTTGAGATTCTTATTCTCAGTACACCTTGATGAGTTTTGCATTTTTCGACGATTTATTAAGACATTGTTATGTCATGGGCATAGTTAATGATTTTGAATCAGTTGAGACTGATTTTTAGAATTTTCAGTAATTAATATTTTTGTAGTCACGATTTGACTGTAAGTTAATGATTTTTATGGCAGATTTAAATTCAGACAGCGTGTCATTTTATTAAAGTAATTCTACCCCAGTTTAATTACTTTGACCAATTTTCTGTCATCATCAAGAAGGAAGAACATTTAAATGATTTTAGAGCGTTAAAATCTCTTACGTTGTCGACGATCTTGGAAATACTAGTCGTTATTTGTATTGATTGCAACACAGACATTTATCGTCAGTTATGAATGAACATTGCATTATAGACACTTTTGTGAAAGAGTAACTTTAATAATGAATTATTGAATGCATTAAAGTCAAGTACTTTTGTTAGGAGTTTTTCTCAATTAGAGATTTATAGAACGATGTTTGCATTCCCCAGTCTAATTGGATTCTATTCCACTACTTTGCATTTTAGTCGCACTTTATTTGAAGATAGTATTTTCATACTACAATTTCTTTTAAGATGTTAATCTTAAAATTTGATAGACCAGACAGGCGTATATAAGCGTATTCACTATTAAATTTGTTTGTGATTGGCAAGTTTTGACTTCATTTCAGTTCATGAATGAAATCCACGAAGGTTAAATAGAAAAACAGTTTTGAAACAATTAATGATTATAAAATTTTTTAAGTGGAACTATGAATGTATAATCGCTAGTGCAGCGCGTGTTGAAAGTCGCTGAGATATAATGCCCTTGAATATGAAGGAAGTTCCCACAGGAATAAATGTTAAAGAATTATTTGTGGAAGTTTTGTAAGTTATGTGGAAGTTTAATACCATATAGATTAATATATGATGATTTTGGGCATATTTTTAATGCAGTTTGTGCATTAACTTGTTAGCGAAGGATTTTCCGCTGGAGTAAGATTGTCATAGTTCGTTGAAAATAAATCAAGTGATTTACTGTTATAATTAACACAAGTTTTGAAAGAATTTGAGATAAGATTTTGAATGAAGGTTGCCGTCACAAATCATTATTAAAACCTTTATTAAACCAGATTGTGACATTAACATGTATAACTAACCTTCATTGGTCGATTATATTAAACACGATTATGAAAATTACCAACCGAATGAACATGTGGTCAATGTATTTATTAAATTAATAATTTAAACAATTAAAATGTTAATATTGTAAATAATTGCTGTAAATATTTTTGAAATTAATATGGAACGAGAGTGATGTTAAAGGCGTGTATATAATATTTTTATTGTCTTTGACAAATATTATAAACAATTTCTAATTGTTATAAATAATTTATGTGATTTTGTTATAAACATTAAAGAGCTAATTAAACATTTGGATTGAACTTAACAAGTTTAAGGAATTAACATAATGATTCAATAGGATGTGAGCAAAGTACTTGAAAGATTTGCGTAAATATAATGTGAGTTGTCTTGTAGACATTTAAAAGCTTGAGAGAGCAAGCTATACTCTTACGTAACTTAGCACGTGAGAAGGGAGTGCATTTGACCAGTATGCAACAGGTTCGAGGGTAGCTCGCAGCTGGGCCAACATCTGGTTATCAGAGTGAGGTCGTCCACACTCCGGCCTTGCGACTATAAATACCATTCTCATGTTTATTAAAAGGAAACCAAATGCTCTATATATGTCACACCCTTACGTCCTTTTCCAATCCAATAGTGTTATGAATATTACGTTATTTGGAGCTCTTGGGAGCTAAAATGTTTTATATCATGTTGTATGATAATTTTTGCAAGTCCTACTGAGGACGTAGTCAGATTGACTTGGGCTACTGATAGCCACGTTGATTTTGTTGTGTTAGTAAAATCATACCCTTTATTAGAAATAAAGCTTTTGTACAGTTCAAAGTTCTCGTCTTCGTCTTGGCTCATTTTTAAATGTCATGGTGGAGGTTATTGTGTGAACAGACTTTTAGTGATCCTGTTGTCAACTCAAACCCCGAGATAATTAAGAGGTAAGTAACGGTAAGTATGAACCCCCGTCTATTTTGGTGTGTTCCACAATGATTTCCTGTGAACTTCTGTGCTCTTATCTCGATAGTATCTGTCAGTGCCATTTTCATTGATGTAACTGTGCCGGTGCAATTGATAATTGGCAATCCGATTGAGGGGGCGGATATCTGACAGCCTACTATCCAGGTAAACGGGGACAGAAAGATTGGCGACCCAAGAGCGTGGGGCTGAGTCAATAGAAAGATTGGCGCACCTAAAACGTTGGGGCTCGATTCAACATAACTGGATTACCAGGTTGAACGCCAGTAAGAGTGGCAAACCTAAAACGTAGGGTTCGATTAGACTCAAATAAAGAGGTTGATTCTTTGTTAGATGTCTAGGCCAATTGTAGTATTTAAGAGTGTGATTATATAGGAATTAAATGTTGTATTGTATTAGGAAAATTACACTCAGAAAAGATCAGATCTTATACAACTTGGGAAAGGTTAAATAGGCTGGAAACTTAGAAAAATCGCCTATAATCTGGAATCTTATTTTATTTGACCGGCTTATGACATTCAGTCATATTAAAGATAAAATTAAATTATTTGGATTGTAAATGTAAATTATTTGTGTTAGGATATTTTAAAATGAGCCAGGGAAATTTGAACATGTGCTTGAGTTTGTTTCAACATGAAGTATCTTCGAAGGTTAATTATAAGGTAGTTATAAGTTAGATTTAAGACAGAAAATTGATCAAAAATTATATATGGTGAAAAGTGTTGCTCAAATGTTGTTATTTTGCTCTTTTGATGTATGTCCCTACAGCAATCCATTTTTGAATAATATTGTAATGGCAGATGAAAGTTTGAAGAAAATGTTAGAGGAGATGTCTGCTAACATGAAGCAGATGATGGAGGAGAATGCTAGTAATTTGAATAGTAGTATGAAGGAGATGGAAGCTAGGAATACTAGTAGAATGGAGGAGAATGCTAGTAATTTGAATGCAAGAATGGAGGAGAATGCTAGTAATATGTCTGCTAATTTGAAGGGTATCCAAACTAGCGCTGCTAATTTGGAGGATAATATGTCGCGTTTACAGATTAATACCCTAGGAATTGAAAATACTGTAACGGACATGCGCACAGAGGTGTCTATTGTGCATAAAAGTGTTGATGATGTTAAATTTGATGTGTCTAAGGTACAGAAAGACCTTACAATGTTAAATTTAGATGTAGCTAATGTCCGAGGGGATATTTCTTGTGCTAGAGCCGAAGTAGTTGTTGTCAAAAACGATGTTGCGACTGTCCAAGACAAGGTCGAGGAAGTCCAAAAAGAAATTCAAAAAGTTAGAACTGATGTATCCAATGTTCAGGTAGACATTAATAACATTCATGCGGATATAACTGAGGTGCAAAGTGACATAACTAAGATTCAGGTAGAGGTCAACACAGTTTTCGTAGATATTACTAAAGTCCAAACTGATGTAAATAAAGTCAGGGAAGAAATCGAAAACTCAAAAACTCTTTGTACGCGTAATATAACTGCATTAGCGACTAGGTTAGTCGATGAATCAGTTAGAACAACAACGTCTTTAGCAGAGTTGAAGTATGATGTAGAGGTCATGAGAACACAGGTATTAGACCACAATAGAGTATTAAAAGAGGATATCGAAGTAGACATAGCCGAAATGTTAACAGCAAACGTAGCGGTATGGAAAGACGAGTGGAATAAGTCAAGTGGGGAACATGTAACCCAAATTCAGGAAAGGATTGAAAGAAAACTTGCCAGTACGCAGATAGAAATTAACAATGAAGTAGTACAGATTAGGAAAGATTTAAGCGTCAGGATAAATTCGTTATCCGAAAAACAAGTTGACGATAGAACACAACTAGATCAGGATATGCAAACTTTAAAATCTACATTAGAGGAACAGATGCATAAAGTTGTCTCGGATGTAAATGAAACGACGAGTAAACTGAAAAATTTGAAGTTAGGAGAGACTAGTTTAATGGAGAACTACAAAGAAGAGATTATCAAGAAAGTCTTAACAGAAATCACCGACAAGGATACAGAAGGCTTAGCTTGCGAATTGAATAGGAATTATGCTAGAAGACATAACCTAGAGCCAGAAGAAAGAGACGTGACTCCTGAAGAACGTGTATCCAGATTCAGAGAGGAGGATGACGAGAGGAATATGGAACCTGAGTGGAACTACCGAGATAGTGGGAAAAACTATCCGGATTCATATCCGAGGAACGTAACGGTCATTAGGAATTTCGAGGACAAACCACAAAAATTCAGTAACACTGATAGTTTGACACCTATAGAGTATGTAAGGAATCTCAAAGATTATTTCATCGAAGCTCACATTCCCAGAGAAAGAGAGATGAAGATAGTAGAGAGATATCTGATTGGAGGACCCCTTGAATGGTTTCGCGCATTTAGATACACATTCAGTAACTTTGACGAGTTTGCAGAGGCATTAATCAAGCGATTTTGGTCTATAGAAGCGCAGAATTCGTTAAGAGCGGAGGTGTATTCAAGAAAATACTCAGGTACTCTTCCAACGAGGTACGCTGATTTCTTTACGAGTCAGTTGTCCCGCTTGAGATTTTTGCAACCCCCATTGTCCACGGAGCAACTAATAGATGCGATTTCTCGTATGCTGCCAGTTGAGGTGAGGAGACTTATAATTTCGTCCAACATCAGAGATTTATCCAGCATGGATGAATTACTGAGAAGGTTAGACTACACAAGCCCAATGCCTAACGTAGTCCAGAAAGGTCAAAGGCAGGAGTTTAAAGAAATCAATACGGTATATATGGACCAAGTCCAACAAACTGACAAGCCAGAGGAGGAGAAAACTGACAATGTAGGTCCTCACAGGAATAATCAGTTTAGAAATTACAGATCACAAGGTTACCGACCGTATCAACAGAGAAGAGGTTGGAACTACAACCGAGGAAACTACAATGGAAGAGGCCGATATTACAACAATAATGGGTATAACCGTAACTATAATAGGAATAACCAAAACCAAAATAGAAACCAGAATACTCAAAGTCAGGTTATGACACCTGATCAGTATCAGCAAAGAGAAAAGGAAAGCCAGCAATACTTAAAAGAATTAAGGGATAAAGAAGCTGACAATCAAAAGAAAAGGCAGGATGTTGTAATCGATCCTGGACCTTCTACGAGCCAGCAGAACTTAGAAAATAGAAATACTGTTCAGAAGAGGAATTAGAGAGGAAGGAATACATTAACCACACATACAACCCAGAGTAGAAGAAAAATATATGATTAAGGAACATAGAGAAAAGATACTATCCTAGAGTAAGCCAGTAATAATTCAATTTCGTGTTCAAGAGAATTGAGATACTTGTAACATTGAGTTTAAAAACAATTTGCAACTGTTTTTAAAACGTGGTGAGAGGAGAATGCCCCCGTAATTGAATTATGTAGAAACCACGGTGGCTATATTTGAAATTATAAGGAAAGTTATGGCTGTCATAGTTATGACGTGGGTAGTCATGACGTAAGCACGGATGACGTAAATGTTATGCCAGCAAGCTACTTGAGCTGAGATTCTCAGTGACGTCAGCATTTAGTCGAGAATGTTCCAAGATTTACGACGCAGTCGCAGGAAACGAGGAATTCTGCTGAGGAAGAAACTATGCTATTGGAGGAGAGGCATGAACCAATGAACGATAGTTTAAAGGAAGACGGAGATTGCTGAAACTATGGTATTTTTATTACTTTTGGAATGCAGAATTGTGGAAATCCATTTGCAGTCAAAGCATTGATTTGGAATTTTGGTGAAATTTATTTTCAGTTTTTGAATTTTGAAAATCCGTCATGTATTAACGAAGTTGGAAGTTCTAGCGATGACGCAGTACCACGCTTTGGAAGGGATGGAAACGCCCCTCGTGAAGTTAATAAAAGGGCTTGCGCAGAAGAGAGGAGTCTCTTTCGTTCTCTGATCATTCTGAGATCTCATTCTCAGAGCATCGAAGTATATTTGTGAAAGTTCTTTTCTTATACATTCATTATAGTGAGACGTCGAAGTGAACAGCAGTGAAAAGAATCGTCTTTATAACGCGTGGCGAGGCCACTATATTAACGAGATCCAAGTCAAACTAGGTGAAGTTGAAACGGACATTAGAAAGCTTCTACAAGTTTAGCTTCGAACAGTTAGCGGTCACCGATAAGCTAATTGCATTGTGCAGTGCTACATGCAGTTATAGAGAAAAGCTGAACAATTTCGACCGATTAGTTCGAAAGATATTAGCAGTTTTATACGACTGAGAAAAGTGATTATCTCGCCACAAGAGAAGCACTTTTGTATAGCCAGAATCAACGCAACGGCTGACGCTGCGAGTGGAATAGAAAGACTTCAGAGTGCTTTGTTACAGAACGATACAGTATAATGGAGCAATTGAATACGGCAGTTTGTTCTTCTAACACTACAACCGAAGAGCAGATGGAAGGCTAAGGAGCTTATTGCAATTGGGACATACTTCAACGGAGTAAGATAGCGACATGGAACTTCGCTAATTGCTATTCCACACAAGCGAACATGCGGTGAATACCATCTACACCCATGTTTCGTAATTAAAGGCTGAATACCATCGAACAGCCATAGAAACAATTTCATACTCTGAATATGAATAATTTCTTCGGAAATTTCTACAAAACTTCATGGCGATTGTCTACTGGAACTTCAGGGAATTTTTCAAGAGAGGTCAGGGATATCCCGACTCACAAAGAAGATTATTGCCGGAAGGATGTCTATTCGTCTTCGAGGAGCAGAGCGATTCACGGAGAAGGAAGCAGTTCGATTCTCTGAGGGTGCTATTTCCTATTTCGAGGATGGAGCTCAGCTTTAACGTGGTGAAATGGATCCATCAGCAGTCTTCTTTGGGGAATTTTCCTCTGGAACGTCAATCGGCAGATAAGGTAGTCGTGAACGTTTATTGTATTTGAGTATATTAATGATGTTTGAGCAACCATTTTTCCCATATTTTTATCCTCATGTATTTTTGCCCTATTTTCTTGTTGAGATTCTTATTCTCAGTACACCTTGATGAGTTTTGCATTTTTCGACGATTTATTAAGACATTGTTATGTCATGGGCATAGTTAATGATTTTGAATCAGTTGAGACTGATTTTTAGAATTTTCAGTAATTAATATTTTTGTAGTCACGATTTGACTGTAAGTTAATGATTTTTATGGCAGATTTAAATTCAGACAGCGTGTCATTTTATTAAAGTAATTCTACCCCAGTTTAATTACTTTGACCAATTTTCTGTCATCATCAAGAAGGAAGAACATTTAAATGATTTTAGAGCGTTAAAATCTCTTACGTTGTCGACGATCTTGGAAATACTAGTCGTTATTTGTATTGATTGCAACACAGACATTTATCGTCAGTTATGAATGAACATTGCATTATAGACACTTTTGTGAAAGAGTAACTTTAATAATGAATTATTGAATGCATTAAAGTCAAGTACTTTTGTTAGGAGTTTTTCTCAATTAGAGATTTATAGAACGATGTTTGCATTCCCCAGTCTAATTGGATTCTATTCCACTACTTTGCATTTTAGTCGCACTTTATTTGAAGATAGTATTTTCATACTACAATTTCTTTTAAGATGTTAATCTTAAAATTTGATAGACCAGACAGGCGTATATAAGCGTATTCACTATTAAATTTGTTTGTGATTGGCAAGTTTTGACTTCATTTCAGTTCATGAATGAAATCCACGAAGGTTAAATAGAAAAACAGTTTTGAAACAATTAATGATTATAAAAAATTTTAAGTGGAACTATGAATGTATAATCGCTAGTGCAGCGCGTGTTGAAAGTCGCTGAGATATAATGCCCTTGAATATGAAGGAAGTTCCCACAGGAATAAATGTTAAAGAATTATTTGTGGAAGTTTTGTAAGTTATGTGGAAGTTTAATACCATATAGATTAATATATGATGATTTTGGGCATATTTTTAATGCAGTTTGTGCATTAACTTGTTAGCGAAGGATTTTCCGCTGGAGTAAGATTGTCATAGTTCGTTGAAAATAAATCAAGTGATTTACTGTTATAATTAACACAAGTTTTGAAAGAATTTGAGATAAGATTTTGAATGAAGGTTGCCGTCACAAATCATTATTAAAACCTTTATTAAACCAGATTGTGACATTAACATGTATAACTAACCTTCATTGGTCGATTATATTAAACACGATTATGAAAATTACCAACCGAATGAACATGTGGTCAATGTATTTATTAAATTAATAATTTAAACAATTAAAATGTTAATATTGTAAATAATTGCTGTAAATATTTTTGAAATTAATATGGAACGAGAGTGATGTTAAAGGCGTGTATATAATATTTTTATTGTCTTTGACAAATATTATAAACAATTTCTAATTGTTATAAATAATTTATGTGATTTTGTTATAAACATTAAAGAGCTAATTAAACATTTGGATTGAACTTAACAAGTTTAAGGAATTAACATAATGATTCAATAGGATGTGAGCAAAGTACTTGAAAGATTTGCGTAAATATAATGTGAGTTGTCTTGTAGACATTTAAAAGCTTGAGAGAGCAAGCTATACTCTTACGTAACTTAGCACGTGAGAAGGGAGTGCATTTGACCAGTATGCAACAGGTTCGAGGGTAGCTCGCAGCTGGGCCAACATCTGGTTATCAGAGTGAGGTCGTCCACACTCCGGCCTTGCGACTATAAATACCATTCTCATGTTTATTAAAAGGAAACCAAATGCTCTATATATGTCACACCCTTACGTCCTTTTCCAATCCAATAGTGTTATGAATATTACGTTATTTGGAGCTCTTGGGAGCTAAAATGTTTTATATCATGTTGTATGATAATTTTTGCAAGTCCTACTGAGGACGTAGTCAGATTGACTTGGGCTACTGATAGCCACGTTGATTTTGTTGTGTTAGTAAAATCATACCCTTTATTAGAAATAAAGCTTTTGTACAGTTCAAAGTTCTCGTCTTCGTCTTGGCTCATTTTTAAATGTCATGGTGGAGGTTATTGTGTGAACAGACTTTTAGTGATCCTGTTGTCAACTCAAACCCCGAGATAATTAAGAGGTAAGTAACGGTAAGTATGAACCCCCGTCTATTTTGGTGTGTTCCACAATGATTTCCTGTGAACTTCTGTGCTCTTATCTCGATAGTATCTGTCAGTGCCATTTTCATTGATGTAACTGTGCCGGTGCAATTGATAATTGGCAATCCGATTGAGGGGGCGGATATCTGACAGCCTACTATCCAGGTAAACGGGGACAGTACCTAACTTAAGACCACGGCCGCTTCCTGCCAAAATCCTACCCAAGTACAAATACACACACTAGTACAGACATCACAGTGCCACAAGTTATCAGACAAATTGCACACACTCCCAAGCACACCCTTTTTTTTTTGTTAGCAGAGATTACTAGTTAGGTAAGCATCAACTAAAAGGACAACGACTTACTTATTAGAAGGTATCTCGTCATCCAAAGAAAACTAGAATGCAGATACCTTAATTCATCGAAAAAGTGTTGCAGAAAAAAATTTCTAACGTAACGGATTCGTAAACCACAGCTTAGCTCCAAAAATGCACCCCGCCCTCCCTAAGGTGCTTGGAGAGGAATGTCGAAAATCGGTCATACATAGAGTTTATTTCTTATATTTTAAGAACAGTACTTTCCATTAGATTCACATATCTCACTTAAACAGTTTCAGAGGTATACGAACCAATAATAAATTCTTCAACTTCCATTTACCCCACTAAAAATACATCACATCGAAAATTCTTCAAGATTGTATTTCATAAAAGTGCACGCGTGTCAGGTTTCACGTTTATAACTCTGGCGGTTTCGGAGAAATGCTATTTTTAACCCGTATGTTTCAACCCCTGTAAATAAAATTTCGTCAAATCCCATCTTATTCCCTGCCTATACACTTAAAGGAACCACCATGCAAAATGTTCAGAGTCTAGGTTTAGAAGTTTCAGAGATATGATGAGTTGTTTCAGTGAGTACCATTTGCATTTTATATACAGAAATAACAGACATCGAAATGTAGAGTTCATTTTTGTCCTGTAAGTATTGAACGAATGCATACTTCGTATTATTTTTGTCACAAACCACGCTGCCCGTGATAACATACATTTTATATAATGCCATCGAAACCACACTTACAAATATATAATGCTCCTGAAATACCCTCGAGACACCGGTGCCGGACAGGGCGGATGTACCCTCCTCAATATTAATTACAAAATATATTATGATTTCCGAAATTCCCAGGTCAGCTGCCCTCTGGCTGGCTCAGGGCTGCCAAGCTGTTTGTGAGCAGGCTAGCTGCTCCGTGCGAGCTGTGAGAGTTTGTGAACAGCTTCTGAGTGGTCACCAATGAGCCCAAACCAAGCGCTAAGTCGTCAGAGGGCGCTTCCACACCAAGGACAAGGGCCGGACCCTATGCACTAGTATGAAACAAGATCCTACGTCAAAATAATATATTTTTCTTTCTTTCTTTCTTTCTTTCTTTCTTTCTTGTAGCTGGCTGCGTAGCTCAGCGGCAAGGTTCTCGACTTCTATGCCCAATGTTACGGGATCGAATCACGGTGCAGTCAGTTGGCATTTGAGGGTGCCTAAATGGGAGAGATCCGTGTTCAAGATACTCACTGGCACGTCAAAGATCCACTTGGCAATTCAGAATCCCAGTATTTCTTCAGCCGCAGAATTTAGCACGGACGTGTTTTGAACAATTTGTTGAGTGAAACAGTAGGAGATTTAGCTATCCACTAAGACTCAAGATTTTTCTACGATCTACTGTCTTAGACATCAAAGAGACGTAGCAACGCAAAGACAGTTTTGAATGATTACATCGTCTAAATGTTGTTACCCTATCAGTGTACAGATCATAAACAAAGGCCATTAATGATACTTGATAATTAAATAAGTTTTGAGAAATATAATGTAATTTATGAGTAGTAACAAAGGATCATAGCGAACGTGAATCTCCCACTCTCCCTGAAACTTTGCATATACGTTGGTAAGATCACAAGGACAGCGTATGTGATGGTGCTTCATCCCCAAAACTATTTGGAACATCCCTAGAGACGGCGAGATTGTAAGCGTCTAAATACTGACTTATTACTTGGAGCGGCCCTGCTGGGCTTACACCAGCGGCTTCCAACTTTGCACGCTTGGCGTGCTAGCTATGCTGCGCCGCATCCTGCCGCTCTTGGCTGGCCTGCCCTGACTGCCGGCGCTGCGACAGGTCTTCGCCGTGTCAGACTGAGTCAAGTTGGGATTGCTAGCACGCAGAATGTAATGTAAGCAAATTAATGGTTCGTACATTGCGTTGGTTGGCCGACACATCTACATTGTGTTTCGAACGTTTCTCCGCAGTACTTGCAGATTACCTGCTTAATATTAAACCAGTCTCAAATACTGAAAAGATATCATGGATATCATTTAAGGCATTGCAATTTCGGTCACAATATTGTTATTTTCTTTCTTGTTTTTTTTTTTTCTTTTTCATGTTTATGCCTACAATATACTGATTAGTAATGACGTTCGACCGATCAACCACAACACAGCGAAGCAATACAGGAGGGAGTGGGACGGGAAATTTAGTGTAAGAGACAGATCGGCGTGCAGCCAGCGTGCCAGCGCTCTTGGCGTGCTATATGGACACCTCTAGGTTACCCGTTGAGTTGTCACATCCTCATCGACCAATCGCACAATAGCCACTCCCCTGGAAGATTGACCATGATGAGAAGACCCACGGTATATGCTGAGAGAAGTAGTTGCAGCAGTGCGATGGTTTGAAGAGGACATGAGAACTCTGCTCGCATACCCATCAGTGATGCTCCAAGTATTCAAACGCCAACAATTTTGCCTTCTCTATGGATGGGCCCTAGGAATTTGGGAGTGCAATTCCATCACATATGTTTTCCTTGTGATCTGATCAACAATAATGCTAAGATTCAACAAGATCTGGAGGATCACGTTCGCCAAGTTCTCTTGTAAGTCCATTAACAAATATCGACTACCTCGTAGCACTGCAATGTAAGTAAGTAATGAATGAATGATTGAATGAATGAATGAATGAATGAATGAATGAATGAATGGATGGATGAATAATCCTAAAGTGTCCTGTGAGGGGCAAAGGCCTCCCACCATTGCGAGCTGCTCCATGTGATCTGGTTGGTTCTATCTCTTTGACAGTCTCATTCTATAGATATAGCAGTAGCGGCTCGCGGATAATTGTTCTGGGCGTTGCACTATTTTCATTAAGGGGAGGAGAGGTGGTAGGGTTAAAAACTGCTTGATATCAGAGAAAACTGTATTCAATTGCGCCATGAAACGAATGTACCTCATTCATCATGAATGCCGCAGTTCGTCACATTGCCATCGGATTAACTGGAGTATGAGTTAGTCTACATGAGAAACTTCATGAGAACAAAAAAAACGTAAGTTATATAAGAGGGCGAGAAAGAACTGCGAATGTCACAAGTACGCGCAAATTACATTGCAAGACTACCGGTAGTTGACGAAGAATCTCCGTCCGCACCTCGGCACCCTTGTTGCGATCGGCGGGCAACGACCAGCCGAGTTAGCTGTTGGGATAGGACTTACTCTGCCTTACCCTTCACTATTGAGATCTGGTCGGTGCCTGGGTCTTGCAACGACCAAGCGGACGAGCGCTACAGACAGTTGGCGTGCCTCGCTTTCTCAGACAGTTCACAGTAACTTACTATAAGATTTCCTGAATGATTAAAAAACAAAATTAAGAATTCCTATATATATAAAAGGAAATGTACAGCAAAAAATGTGATTACGGTATTAATTGTCTTTCTTACAGAAATCTGGTCGTTGTGCAACACTGCAACCTTATTACCGGCCACCACTGAATTATAGTTCTCGCTTTATTCATTTTATTACATCCACCATCTTGTCATCTCTTTCCAATCGGTTCTGCTTCGTGCTGTCCTGGTTCAGTGTGGCCTTAGTATTATGTCTGAAGTCATCTGCCTATCATCTACAGTACTTGGTCTGCCACTGCTTCCCTTTCCTATGCAGGGGTCCCACATGGTGTCCTCAGTTCTGGTGTAGTCTCGCGAGTCGCCCTGCCCACTTCCACTGAGTGGCGCTTTCTGAGGATGTCTTATCCTGGAGTCTCTTCTTTGACACTTTGTCTCTTAGTGTTATGTCCACTATTTACCATTCCATTAGCGGCTTCGGTGGCGTAGTCGGTAGCATACAGAACTGCTGTACTCAAGATCGCGGTTTCAAAGCCGGCCGAAGTCATCGGATTTTTTAAGAGCGTTAAAATCCTTCAGTATGCCTTCCTTCGGGGGGGGGGGGAGTAAAGCCGGCGGTCCCATGTCATAGATTTATGGCATGTAAAAGATCCTTCCACAGACTAAACTTGTGTGAAGCTAAATTTCTAGGTTATATTTCGTTGGAACGCTCTATCAAAAGTTCCAACATTCACCACTAGGTATCAGTAACATCTGGTAGCGGAAGTTGGAACTACTTGAAATTGAACGGAACTTGTAGCTCACCCTATGTGTGTCCGTTTGAAGCAGCTACAGCCTCTGGTGAGCCGAACATGTCGTCGGACACTCCTGGCACTAAAAGCCATAAGATAAATAAAAATCCTTTACATTCTCCTTTGGCATTCGTCTATTTGTTATCAAGTGCCAGGTCTAGCAGGAATGACGCATGCAGAGAGCACTGATGAAGAGAGAGGAGCAGCAGATCAGCTTGCCCGATATCATTCGAGTAAACTCACGATGACTGGTATAACACATGAGTTCAGTGTTTCGAGTCTGAATTTCCTGTTTAGTGCTTTCTATAGCACTATGAATTTTAGTTCCCAGAAGGCCTTCCAAGCTTGGGTTATTCTTATTCTTATCTCCTTGTAAGTAATGCTGAGTAATAATAATAAAAATGTACAGGGATAGCCATAAACAAGTAACACATACATCATGTTCTTTCAGAGATTTTCAATGTGAACCCTCCAAAACCAAATTAGCTAACTTCATCCGTTGCCTGAGATTGGGATACGACCAAAGCCTGACCAATGTTTCCCAGAACATTCCAACTGCCTTCATCTTAAACCTCCATTCAACATAAAATGCTTGCATTTTAATAACTCTCCTTATAGTAACTAATGCATTCATACATATATTACGGACTTTTGATTCATTTTATGCAAACCAAATTTCTCTTGTCCCGATCGATCATCATTTCTCTCTTTCTAATAATGAGGTAGAACGCCTAAGTGGAAACTCCCCCTCCTCCCTGCAGATGGACCACATATGAGATTCTCTGCATATTTAATACCCTCTCCCCGCTCAATCTCATCCAAATAAAGCAAGTGGAATAAGCAAAGAGCCAGAATGACATGAAGTGAAAGTGGAATATGAGTTTCAACTGCAGAAAAATGGCGATGTTGCAGTTAACTACCACAAAGAGTAGCCTATCATGTAGCGAACATAAATGAACTACTGAAAACTAAGAATTTGGATCAATCGCCTCTTAAACCAGGTATGGCAGGAACTGTTCATGAATGTAAGACGTCTGCAGCTGTTACAAAAAGAAGAAGAAGAAGAAGTAATGCTGTAACTCCGACAGCCCAAACTAATAAAGGTGTTTGATCTAAAGATATTTCTGAATCACAGAACCTGCACGTATAAGCAACAATGACTAATAAAAAAACGAGCCTTACAGTAGTCGCATATGATGTGTAACATGTGACATGTTATCCTACTATGTGTGTGCCGGGAGCGGAAGTCCCTTGTTAACAGTGAACTCTGTTGGTCATTGAAATAACTACTTGTAAAAATCCAGTGACAAATCCTGACCGTAATAAATCATAGTTGCTATTTTCTAAGGCGTTGTAGATGTTGTGAAATGTGTATATATGTATACTGCATTATGGCTATTTGGCAGCATTAAATATTATTATTATTAATTAAAACAAAGTTCTCCAATGGATCTGCAGTAGTGACATCTGCCTTCAACTAGTTGAACTACGGTATGCGGGAGCAATCCACTGCCTACTTGATGCGCTGTATACCGGCCAGTTAGTGAATCCATGCCAGCGATGTTATTGAAAATGGCCTCTTTTTGCCGATATAGCGCACTGCCAAGTATAGGCGCGATAAAAATTAGGTGTGCAATAGGTATATTAAATGTGTTTCTCCCAGTGATACGTTTGGACTAACGAAGTTTCAATTATTGTTAGTAGTCGGTGTTAATATACTAAATTCCTACGTTGTTTGGAGTGTTTCTTGATGCGATATAGCACTCGAGGTATCGAGTGCTTACATTAAATAAGAATACAGCAAAAGTATGAAGATATAATAAATCGTAATTGTTATCAGCAAATATGATATAATGAATATTTTCACACCAAAGAACGACAACTTGATGATGATTTATAGTAGGAATTTCTTTATTGGGGCCTCCAAACCTTAAGGTAAACCGTATGCGATTTACATTCCACATAGTCACATGGCCTTCAGTACGTCGTTGTACCGTTCTCCGCCGACGCGTGCACTCATTGTTTCCGTCCCATGCACTTCCGTCCCATCCACTTCCGTCCCTTTTCCAAAACCACTCCCACAAAAATGTCCAGCTATCGAGTGCCACAAACATATCCAGATACCGAGTGGAAAGATGTTACACATAAAAAAAGCTTTAATTAAGAATGTGTTACGGTTCTATTAGGATCCGTAGTGTGCTACAAGGTACTGTACAATGTTATTGCTTAGTCTTCTCTCTCTTAATTGTAGCTGTGGAATCAGGTACGTGATGGCGCAGCGATCAAGCTGCTTGCCTCCCACCAAGGTGGACCGGCCGGATTATATTCCCAATCAATACGTGTCAAATTTTTTAGGGGTAGCATCACGATCGGTGGTTTAGATTCCACGTAGAACAAGTAGTTCCATGAAGAACTTAATATCCTATTTTCATATATCCTACTTATGTTAATTGTCTCTATCAACATACAAAATTTCAGTTTGATTGTTGTAGTAGATTCGTAGATATTGAGAACCATCTAAATATTTCGGACGTTCACCGTGTTGGACTTTTATATATGCAGGCCATAGAGTTATGTACTATTACATGAAGACTATTGCGTAGGTGTATTATTCAAACTTCAATCGCATGATTACGACACAAGAAATAAGAAAATTATTTAAAATTTCGCACAGCCACCATATAGAGGTTAAGAAAACGACTGTTGAAATATTTAAATTTCGCGTCGGCGCTATGTTGGGTTTTTGCTCATCACGTTATTGAACGTTCCATAGATGAACTTATGTTAATAGCCTCTATCAACATTCAAAATTACAGTTTGATTGCTGTCATAGATTATTTGATATTGAGAACCGACTAACAATTTCGGAAGGTCGCCCTGTTAGATCTTTATAAATGTGGTCCATAGATGACGATTATTGCGTAGGTTCATTATTCAGACGTTGACTTCGATTGCATGATTACGACACAAGAAATAAGAACTTAGTTTTAAAATTTCGCACAGCCGCCATATTGAGGTTATGTAATCAATTGAACTAAAATATATGTCAGTGAATTACAATTTTAGAGACAGACGTGAGGGCTGGAACGGGGTGCACTCTGCCTCGTGAGGGAATTGAGTAGCGGTCTGACAGTGAAGCAGAGCCCCAGTCACGAAAACCAAGATTAACAGCCAAGAGAACCCGATGCGCTGACCACGTGTCACCCCAATGTCTTCAGACCAAATGGCTGGGCAGCGGTCGCTTGGTAGGCCTAGGCCCATCATGGGCTGTAGTGCCAGGGGTTGTTATTATTATTATATAACACATTAGAAAAGTACGAAACCAACAAGCCATACAGTATTAGCACTGACTAGCCAAAATTTTAAAAACGGTCATAAATAGTAAATAAATAATATGGCATATAGGGCTTATATTATTCTAGAATGGTTTGTTGTTGCTTAATTTGGGGACTTGGATTTCATTGTCATTTTGCCCCATGTACTTGAGTGTGTGGGTGTATTTATGTACGAAAAAAGTTCCGAAAGTAAGTTTTGTCATTTTATTGCACGAGCAGATGGTAGGCCTACACCAGGTGTCACAAACAATCGCCATAAGAATCCTCACACCCGTGGCTGGTTTAACGACGCAAGGAGCGTCAGTGCAGGGGGAATGACGCATGCACAGAGCACTGATGAAGAGAGAGGAGCAGCAGATCAGCGTGCCAAATATCATTCGAGTACAACTCACGATGGCAGACAGACGTGTACTGACAACGTGGTCGCCAATAGAAGTGCGTCTCAGTCATCCATGAACGCCTACAGACCGTGTTGGTGAAGCGGTCATGTCTCGTCAAATGGTCGCTCGCAGGTGTTGCATGCTGTGTGAAGGACGGCAGAATGTGGAAGAAGGTGTTCCAAGTGGGCGTCCCTCCACATCCACGAATGAAAACAACATAGCGTGAGTACAGGACACCGAGTTTTACCAGAGTGTTTTCTTCAAACTGATTGCACGCTACGACAAGTGTCTCAAAGTCAGTGGCGACTGTGTCAAAAATAGTGCAAAGTGTCCAGTTCATGATGCCATGGTGTATATCAGTTTGGCAATAGAGGGTCCCTTGGAAAAAATTACGAAACTTATTTTTGGAGCTTCCCTCGTACGTGAGAGAGAGAACATTTGTCAGATACCGTAGGTGAAAACAAATCCACAGCCTGCTTCCAGTCTCCGACCGGGTCAGGAATGGAATGAATGAAGCCCCCATCTAGCGGCGAGGATATGAAGTGTGCTGGCTGCCGAAGCCTGTCGCACTCCTCTGGGGAAATGATTAAATGAATGACAGATGAAATGAAATGATAGTGGAGAGTGTTGCTGGAATGAAATTGGGACAGGGAAAACCGGAGTAGCCGGAGAAAAACCTGTCTGCCTCCATTTTGTCCAGCACAGATCTCACATGGAGTGACCGGGATTTGAACCAAGGACCCAGCGGTGAGAGGCCGGCGTGCTGCCGCCTAAGCCACGGAGGCTGATACCGTAGGTAGTCTAAGTTATTGTACCCCAGGGGCTAACATCTAGTGGGAAGTGGGTTGGCGACCACAGGACCCCAGCTGAGTCCGGCATTGCTTCCACTTACTTGTGCCGGGCTCCTCTCCGTCTTCTTTCCTGTCGACCTCTCTTGGTCAACTCTTGTTTTCTTCCTACCCCGATGGCATTAGGGTATCCGAGGCTTAGGGAGTCTTTCACTTTCCCGTCTTAATTGGCCCTTGTCTCATCTTTCCTGATCCCTCATTCTTCGAAGGGTCAGACCTCTTGTTTTCTTTTCATTGTGTCTTCTGTCTTCTGCCCAAGGCCCCCAAAGAGGCAGGGTGTATGTAGCCCCCACTTATGGTGCACCCAGGATAGTGCTACACCCTCAAGTGCTCACCGCTTGTGAGTTTGGGAGTTGGCGACCCCGAGGGATTCCAGAGCTGGGTCCGTTTTGTCCCCATTTTCCTCTGACTTTGGGGTGGGCCTTCTCCTCTTTCCCTTTCCTATCTGCCTTTCATGGCTCTCCTTCCTTCCAAGTCCCTCAATCCTCATTCTTCGAGAATTGAGGGCATTTCTTTTCTTCCTGTCCTTTATTTGCCTCATCCTTTATTTGTTTACCATCTCTTCTTCTGGTTTGTAAGTTTGTAGTTAGTATTAGTTATAGTTTTCATTTTCATCTCGTCTTTCACTATCACCCAAACCATTAGGGGCCGATAACCTAGATGTTAGGCCCCTTAAAACAACAATTATCATCATCATCATCTAAGTTATTGAAGTATCTGTAGTAATGGGTGCAATTGTTAATCAGGTGAGAATTGGGAAGAAAGCGGCCGTGGCCTCAAGTTAGGAAACATCCTGGTATTTGCCTGGGATAGAAGTGAGAAACCACGGGAAACAACATTCAGGATGGCTACGGTTGGAATCGAGCACACAAAGCTGAGTGTACCCCGTTCCAGCACTCAGATCAGAATTAAATGTCTGGGCAGCGCAGGGAATCAAACCTGGACCACAGAGGTGACAGCCAAGATTGGTAGCCACTACACCTCGAGGTGGTCTTCTTCCTACTTCTCTATCCAGCATACGCGTGACTACAGGAAACTTACCTTTTTCGTCATTAACGCAATTGATGCAGCTCAATACTACTGGGGTAAACCACTCACCTGTAAGAAACAAGAAGAAGATGAGAGTTAGTATAAAAGTAATTTATGATTAATAATAATAATATTAACACTCAGCCCCATGTGACAACAACAGCAAATACAAACAACAATGATGATAATTATAATAATAATAATAATAATAATAATAATAATAATAATAATAATTTAATAATTTTACGTAAAAGAAAGCATGATATGTCTCACGAATCTGATGACAGTACAGATTATCTGTGAGACATATTAATTATTATTTACAACATATATATAGATTATATTTCAGTACAAGAGTGCATGCATTATTTTTTGGTAATGTTAATGATAAAATATTAATGTAAATAATTAAAGATACAAAAAATACACTATGGTAGTTATATTAATAAATTTATGTTATGAGTTAAGGTTTGGTTAAGTAATATTTTTTAATGTGACTTATAGCTAGTTGTTTGCTGTTAATGTTTGTCAGTCCAGGTGGTAGTTCATTAAGTAGTGATGGTATAATATAATTTAGTCTCTTGAAACCATAGCTATTTATACATAAAGGTTTAACATGTTTAGTACTTGTTATGGCTCTTGTTTGTATGTTGTGAGAGACCTTATGCCTGAATCTTGGATCATGGTAGTAGAGATTCAGTACAGTAATTTGAAACAACTCTTTAATATTAAAATAAGGGATATCAGTGAAATATTTAAAGAACCTGTCTTGGCTATCTTGAAGATTATTAATTAAAGTTGTGTTTTGATTTCCCCAAGCTGCTATAGCATATCTTAATTTGCTTTCAATCAGAGCACTATAAATTGTTTTGTAAGTTTTCCTATCAACATAAAATCGGAGATTGTAGAAGGTGTAGAGGTTTGCTCTTAGTTTTTTTATTATGTTTACTGTGTGTGTGTTCATTTTAAAGTGTTCATCAAGGGTAATTCCTAGGTATTTTTGTGTCGAAGTACTATTTATGAAGGTGTTACATTTGCAACCTGCCAGGATGTTTTGGTGTATGCATGATAAGCTGTGGTGCGTTAGTTTGTATTTTTCTTGTGTGAAGTGATCAACTCTGATGTGCATTATTTTAGATTTGGTTGTATTTATATACAAATTATTGTCATGACACCATCTTGTGATGTTATTGAAGTCTTCTTGAAGTCTATCAAAAGCTGTTTTAGAGTCTTTATGTATGGTATATATAGTGGTGTCATCAGCATAAATAAATATTTTACTGTGTTTAATGGCTTCATTCATGTCGTTTACGAACAGGTTATATAGTGTAGGTGAAATAATGCTGCCTTGAGGGATACCTTGTGTTCCTTCTACTGCGTCACTGATAGTGTTATTGACCATAACTGCCATTTCCCTGTTTTTCAGATAGCTTTCAAATAGTTTGTAAGTCGTGCCTCTTATTCCAATATCGTGTAATTTAGCAAGTAGTTTATTGTGATTTATTGTGTCAAATGCTTTAGAAAAGTCAAGAAAAAGTACCATTATGTGATTGTTCTTATTTAAGGCATTATTTATTACATTGGCAAATTCAGCCAGGAGTAGTTCAGTACTTTTCCCCTTCCTAAAACCGTATAGGTGTCCCTTTAAAATATCATATTTATTGAGGAAATTCTTCAATCTCTTATCCAAGCATTTTTCCATTATTTTGTGGAGGATTGATAAAATGCATATTGGTCTGTAGTTGCCAAAGTCTAAGTGATCGCCATTCTTATATATTGGTTTAATAATTGTGTATTTCAGATATTTTGGTATTATGCCTGATTCGAATATCTTGTTTATGAGATGTGTTATGATTGGTATAGTTTTTTTGGATGTTGCCTTTATGTCTTTCAAGCGTATATTGTTTACCCCAGGCGATTTGTCTGCTTTTAATTCCTTAATAATAATAATAATAATAATAATAATAATAATAATAATAATAATAACTACCGGTACTCAAAGGGCTAACTTATTTAAAAGAAAAGAAAACCATGAAAAACTAGATGTTCAATAAAGAACATGTAGCCTATGTTCTCTACAATATATGGACACTGTAATCCCTTTGTCCTTAAGAAGTTTAACTGAATATTCTTTTGATGAACGTTGAGAGTTGCATTTTGCGATGTGTGCCCTTGTTTACCAACTTTCGTTGTAATTCCACTCTTTTACCCGGAAGAATTAATTCTAACACTAGAAAAGTAAGTCATTCTACCATTGTGAATGTATGGAATCAATGAGCATGTGCCTTATGCAGAGGAAGCCTCGTATCTGAGACTAAATACTTGATGCGTTTTGTCACTGAAACTACAATAAACAGTGGATTATATCAATATTGATATCTTGTATTTTCAAGATGGCCGCTGCATGCTACATTCAGTGTGATATTCTTATGAGCAATGCGAGTTCTTTTATAAGGTACTTCTTTCTCACCATATTTCCTGTTAATTGTGCTATTATATCATGAGCTAATGATACTCAAGTTTTAAGAATACCCCCAGCCGCCATCGTGAATTTATGGCATCGCTGTGCCTTTTACTTATTCATAGGAAGCCGGATATAAGTTTATGCATTGCCACTAAGTTTCGTTACTGTAGCTTCAAAGTACTTTGAATTACTCATTATCACATTCTATATTTTCAAGATGGCCACTGCGCGTTGTATTCAGTCTGTCAATCGTATGGCCTATTTCAGCAATGCCCCTCGTATGGCACTTCGTTCTTACTAAGTTAATTTTTAATTGCGCAATTATATTCTGGATGACTCATCTTTTAATAGTACGCCCAGCCACCATCTTGAAAATTTTGAGTCGCTGTTTTTTGTTTTAGACATACAAACCACATGTAAGGTTCTACCTCACCCGTAATTTTCGTTGTTGCTGCTTTAACATGTAGAGTAATTTAATTTAAAGTTTCAGGATGACCGCACTCGTTATATTCAGTGTGATAAATGTATACCTATCGCCACTGAGGCCTCTTATATAATATTCTTCTCTGACCAACTTTCTTCTTAATTGTGCAATCATATCCTAAGATACAAATTTGTATATTTTAATAGTACGCCTAGCCGTCAGCTTGAATGTATGGAATCGCTGTTCCTTGGCTTAGGTCATATGAAGTGACATCAGATTGTACCTTATTGCTAAATTTCGTTATTATAGCTCTAATATACTGAAGGTACTAAAACTTCAAGATAGCCACTGAGCGCTATATTCAGTGCGATAATCATTTGACTACCGCAAGTGAGAACTCTCATCTCTTGCCCAAGATTCGGCTTAATTACGCAATTATGTTCTCAATTATCGATTTTAATGTTCTAATAGTTCGCACAGTCCCCATCTTGAATGTCTAAAGAGTCTGTTCATTTGCCTTGGTCGGACAGGGCCACATACGGTCCATGTGGTCCCATCTATATGGCCTTTAATCTATGCACAACACACGATCTATGGCAATAGAGTAGTATAGATCGCGGAACGTAAGCTAACTGCCGGGAGCCATGACGTCATGGGTGGCACTAGAGGTTTAACAATAAACACAACACAGAACACAAATGAAAATTGGCGATAAATAGAACGCTTGAAAAGAGTGCGTATTGCACTAAATACAGTGCATCAAGTAAATACTCTGATGTGTATATTTTCGAAACAAGCAACATCTTCAAATACAACGTTTTGCGATACATGGACCTAAAATCATTTGCGTTAATACGGTTTTATATACCAAAAACAAGCTGAATCTGGGGTTGTCGCTTGTAGTACAGGCAGTAATTTTTGTCCAATGGTCTCACCCAGTAGCGACCATTGGTTTGGCCCAGACCGTCGTGTAACCAAGGAGCGACCAATGGCCTTGCCTTGACCATGACTTTAGAGGAGGGTAGTGAAACCTTTCAATTGAATTGAGCAACTAAAAGTAATTTATAATCGTTCGTAACTCACAATCAAACCTCGCACACCGTTGGACCTGAACACATGTGACTGCATCCGAATGTGACCACGTAGGCCTACTATTTTAAAACTCATACCAATATAAGAAATTAACAGCAGAGTTACTGTACATAGCGGCAATTCGAGGCACTACATCAAAGGAATATTAATGTCCGTACGTCATCCAGGACGTCATTGACTACACTAAAATATTCCCCTAGACAGGTACGTATCGCAGTACATACATGAACCGTCCATCACTTAATCTCACTGGTCAAAAATTATTATTTTATCTAACATTGAAAATGCTTCACACTGTGTGAAGGTAGGATTCTGAACTTCGCCTTCTAAGTATGGATATGTTGAGACGTTAACGTTAACGTAATGAGTCTATTTTAATTTTTGAAATCTCCATTACTCTTGATGCAACAGCATTGGTGGGGCAGATGACCTCGTAGTTTCGCCCCTTAAAACAACAATAACTAACTAACAGTATTGGTATTTACACGTGTGACGGTACTTGACAGCCATGAATCTGTACCACGTATTCGTAGAAGGTTCCAGGCTTTACGACTAGAATATGTAAAGTTGGGTCCTGCCGTCATTTTATGCCACTTTTATCTTCTGTTCTTATTGAGAGCTCTCAAGAGGTCAGCAGCTATTGTGTCATCGTGAGAGTCCTGATATTTGGTATACCCTATATCTCATCACATTCTGGAGACCATCCGGGAATGTACTCCTTCGTACTCCTTTCCTGGCGTTAGCTTCAACCACACGCACAAATCGTTCATAATTGGTTGGAATTGGAAGAATCCACTGAACCGTGTTATCAAAACCTTTCTGAAGCAATTCCCAGTTCATAAGTTGAAAATTCCCCTGGGGTTGAAGGGCAAACATGAACTGAGAAAAATGACTTGTATTTGAAGATATCCCATCAAAAACCACATCCAGAATACTCCCGTGACTTCTGCATTGATATAGCATTAAGTGCGCTAAAGGTCAATAAAGCTCTTGGCTATGATGAGGTATATCCGAAGTTTCTTAAAGCTATCGGACCTATAAAAAAAAGTATAGCACATTACCGTTTTCAATGCAAGTTTGTGAACTGGAATATTACCAAAGCTTTTCAAACAGCCGAAAATAATTGCCACCTTGAAATCAGGCAACGATGATCCGATGTTTCTCACTATCGACCAGTTTCTCTACCCAGCATGACCTATACGCTAGAAAAACTTATTTTAAATCGCATTCAAGAAACTATTGGTCAAATCATTACCTCGAACAAGGTAATTTTCAGAAGTATCGGAGCTGCTGCGACCAGGTCTTAACATTCACAGCCCTAGTAGGATTTCAACGAGGATTTACGGCAGCTTATGGCTCTGTGTGGAGGGAGGCATTAATGTCAAAGTTTATTGAGATAATCCCATGTCAATTGCTGGTACTATGACACGCTCTATGACAGGCGATTTAAGGTGTTTCTTAATGGACAAGCTAGCAGATGGCGGACTCTTACTAATGGCTTACCTCAAGGATCAGTTCTGGCCCCCATTCTGTTTAACCTGTATATCCATGACATGCCAGGAATGGATTCCATTAAAATCCAGTACGCAGATGACCTAGCATTAGTCTTCCAGAGTAAATATCTTCTGCATTGTGAGCATGTGCTGACGAAATTGAATGTTTACTTTCATAAATAGAGACTTCAGCCTAACCCAAATATAACTTAGGTTACTGCATTCCATCCTAATAATAAAGAAGCCCAAAGGAAGCTAAGTGTGCCTTTTGACAGCAATGGAGTACATCATAAATGTAATCCAACTACCTAGAAATCACTTTGGATCGGTCCTTGACATTTAAACAACATTGCAACAAATTATGTAAGAAACTTGGCTCAAGAGTGAAGACTGCTGGAAGTAGTTGGGCAGGGGACGCGAATACTCTCCGGACTCGCTCGTGTATACTACTGGTGAATACCGCGCTCCGTGTGGGTCCACAGCACCCGCTAAACCAAGTGTATGTGCTGCTCAATGAAGCCATATGAGTTTTTTCACTTGTACTGTTAGATCTACTCTCATTCACTGGTTACCTGTCCTAGCTAAAACTTCTCAGCAAGAACTACGGAGGAAAGCTGCTACGGTAAAATTGCTTAAGAAGACTACTACTCATACGAACTCTCCTTTGTAGGATATACTACAAGATCCACCAACTACTCGTTTGAAATCATGCAAACCACCCTGGATTGATTTAGAAAATATCCATACTTTTTAAGTGACCCCAAGTGGCGACAACGCTGGAACGAGCATCCACCCACCAATGCTCACCGATTCAGGATCCAACAAAGAGACTGAGGGATTTCAAATCCCTCGCCAAACTTGGTCGACGCTGAACCGCATTAGGACAGGTCAAGGGCGGCGTCGTTACACCTTGAAGAAGTAGGGTTTCTGTTCATCTGCTGGCTGCGACTGCTAAACGGAGGAGCAGACAATAGACCACATTATTAAGGAGTGCCCACTTTGAACATTTGACGGTGATCTGAGGAGTCTACACTAAATGACTCCGAGTGCTCTGAACCGGTTGTCAAATTTGAACATTTCCATTTGATTACAGATATGGATATTATTTTTGTACTTGTAAAACCATACGATATAATATAAGAAAACGTAATGAGTAAGGTTGGGAAGATAGGAAAAAGTCATATTTTATCCTGTTTGCTTCGCTCGTAATTTTAAAAATAAGTGCAAATGAAGGGTTTCGTGCCCCATTTAAAGCAGATTTGTTTTACGTACAAATGCATAATTCGGTCATTTTATGGTTTCGTCATAGTTTGCACATTTTAGAGAAAAGAAGTCATATTTCGTTATATTTGGAACATTGTTGTTGAAATTTTGACAAGGTATGGGAGACTTAGCTAAATCCGGAATATTAATGGATTGATTGTTAATATGATCAATTAAGGGTAAATTGTACAAAATAATTGAATACAAATTAAATTCCTAGTGAGCCTACTGAATTTGTGACATAAATTAAGTTCTTAAAAATTCATCTGGCATGGTTTGTCTAAATCATTTAATTCTTAAAATAAAACTTTAGGGATACCAGTGGTACTAGGACTAATACCGCAAAATGGTAAGTTCAATAATATGCTTCATTACTACCACTACGGCATCACTGAAATACATGACATTTTATAAATACTTGACAAACAAAATACAACACCGGTTTTCACGATTTCACCACCAGGTGGTAGCATTTGTTGTCTTGAAATTCATAGCCAAGAGAAATTAAATAAATGACTCAACACAACTGGTGGGATGAAATCATCTCTTGCACTGAGGTATCTCTGCAGAAATACGAGTACAGTACAGTATTTAAAGTGCTGCGGAATTAGCCTCATTGCGGTGTTAGCAAAGTCTCCCCTACAAACGTTTGGTGCTTTTCAGTCGGTCAAACTTTTGTGATTAAGGCAACACTGAAAAAAGGCTTCAAACTCCGTAATGTCTCCCCTACAAGCTGTCTGGGTAGAGTTTCAAATACGAGATTACCAAATGGTGCAGTAGAAAATTTTCTCTACATTCCCAGAACAAGCACATAGCAGGTTTAGAAGACCTGATACTTCAAAACTTTCTACACTTGCCTACATTCATAGGTCATATTATCCCGTCATAGGGCATTTACTTTCTTACGTCTTAAACTTCCGAAACCTAGTGATGAGATATGCTAGTTAGTAGTAGCTGAAATTTTAGGCTGTCACCGCGGAGGCCCGGAGTTCCATTCTCGACTTTACCAATACATTGAAATCTGACCTCAGGGCTGGAACGGGGTACACACGGCCTAATGAGGCAAAACTGAGAAGAGGTGGGTTTTGGTGTATTCTTGGAATACACGGTATGATAGAGTATATTTTTAATGCTCTTTTCTTGTTCATTCCTTCCTTTTTATCAAACACCAACAGTGATCTTCTAGTTTCTCTTTGGTGGTCATGTCTCTTATGTCATTTGTGAGTCTGTTCTAGATATATATCTTCCATGACCCACCTAGCGTCATCTAGCAGCGAATCTCTGAAGTTCCTCAATTCTTCCCTGTACAAGAGGACTTCCTTATCCATCTGGCCACCAGATCTCGTCGCCATCGCCAGCTATCATCTCCGTGATCAAGAGAACTTCGTCTACTTTTTCACCCACCAGGCTTCGATAGCGTCGCCTGCTATCAACTCTTTGAAGACCATTTCCTCAAGAGAATTTAACTTTTGTATGTTGGTGATGCTTATATGTCTTCCTTTTTTCTCCTACCCCCACTCTTTTCCCCTTTCCTGGTCCCTCTGCGCTACGCTGAGTGGGTCTCACTTGTACGTCGACCGTCGACTCAGTCAAGGCTCAACTAGAGCCAGCCTCCTGAACTCAAGAGGCATTTTCTTCATTCCACGCCATGTTGGAACTCTAATGTAAACCTTCAAAGGGAACTTCACCATCGCTATGCAGCAAAGATAAGTACAGACTTCAGGTTTTAACCTCTTTCTCATCGTTTTAATATCTACATGCTTTTAAGGATAATTTTATAGGCAGTGTGAGATTACTATATTTTGGGGCAATAATCATCCTTCGCGGGATTTACCATGTTGGGCTTTTGTCTGTCTAAGCCAACGTTAATAGAAAGTAGCTTTTCTTAAGCTAATTAAATGAGAAATCTTCTCACAACGTGGGATACCAATAAATACCCACTGTCTATAAAATATTTTGCTCGTTCCACCGCTGGAATAACTTTGGCCCTATTCTTCAGTCAAAATTGCTCTGGAACCTTCCAGAATCTACCAGTCACGCCGTCATGTATTTTCCACTCACATGTGTGAATACTTTCTCAAACTAAAGGGTCTTCCTTATTATTTAATGCTCAATAGCTAACTGTTCTTCCTCCGTTGGGATTTTCTCTTGTGTACTTAATGACAATCTATAACTTTCTCAAGCAATAGACTCTCGCCTACCTAGTGCAACCAGTTTTTTCCACAATTGCTATAACTTTTTTTTGCCATAAACTTTTGTGTTACTACAGTGAACTTTTCATCCATTTAACAGACTATAGTGAAAACTAGTGCTTGTTCAACATTTCTAACGCGTCGCGATCGTCCGATTACCATAAATAAAGCCATGAACATTTATCCTCAATCCCAATTGATCTTTCCTAAACCTTTTACTAACAAACCATAATAATAAAGTTGTTACTTCAAGTCATTTTTCAATGAGGTGTCACTCTATAGAAGTGCCCTCCCCTTTTTCTTATATAACATTAATTAACTTCTGCATAAATACGTGTCGAGTACACGTTTTAAACTTACATTGTTTCTCCCTTCTAATTAGGGAATACAATTTTTTCAACTCATGAGTGAGTTATTTCTTGGTCTCACGAAAGGGAAACTTACCCCATTTGTCTCGTGATTCCTACTTAAACATAGGAAGTCTAGAACCTTCCTTTTGACTTTCACTTCAGGTTTCACAGTAAGTGACCTGTCCTATTTAGTATAACTATTATAAAAGTAATTCAGCGTAAATATAAGAAGTTATAGGAACTTCTCTTTCATTCTACCTGCTTTCTTTTTTGTTATTTTCGAAGTTGTAACTTTTTCTAAGATAGGTACTTGGAAATTTCTTAAAGTACACACCTTTTACTCGATTTAATGTCTAACTTTAATCACTTCATTTGCCTTTTTTAAATCTTACGAAGATTTTAGTACATATAAAGGTTTGAAACCTAAAGAATTGTTAATTGCCTGGAGCAACCTTTAAATGTTAGGAGGTCTGCGACCCCAAAGTGTTAACAAAAATTGAAACTATATGCTTGTTAAATTTATTAGACTCTTTTTCATTGTTAAATAAATTCAAACTTTTTTTTTTTTTTTTGACTCATCATTTCTCTAATACAACGGTTAGGCAAGACCCTGTCTTCCCTGACTCTTCCTAGGTTCATGCCCTCGTTAATGCAAATAAATCTTGTGATAGGGTTTTCACCACTTGTTGCATTTGAGCAAGACCTCTTAGCGGTTATCATGGTTAAGTCTCTCTTAGCTTTAATAGCTAATTCTAACTGGCCAGTAAGGCAAGCATAGCTCGCTACGCCAGCTTCCTGCTTGTGGAGATCCTCTCCAAAAAACTTATGGTTGGTTTTCCAAAAGATAAGTGTTTTTCTTTGCCTAAACTTTTAGTCGGCTCCTGGCTGGGTAAAAGCTTAGCCATTTCCAAACGCAACTATTGGTACACTCACCAAAATCATTCCCAAAGGTATAATTCTTTTATCACTATCCTTCTTGGAAGCACTTGGTCGCTTTTTAGGAACTCTACAACTTTGAAAACTGGAAATATCGAAACCGATTCAAATTATTGGCATTCTTCGAATTACTTGTTCAAAACGAATTCCTTTGAACAGACATACAATAAGTCTGTTACTCTCTGTCTTGCCAGACCATCACCCTTCCCCATAGTAGGCATATGTATGCTTGAGAGGGAATACGCTAAAGCTATTCTCTTGCAAACCGCCCAAGTCCTAGCTGCGTTTCCCGTTAGCTTCGACCAGGTCCTTACCCACTTTTGGTATCTGAGAGCGGATTTGCAGTGGCAACCGCCTTTGAGTGTATTTAAAGTTAAATTTGTAACTTTTGTGGGACTCTCCTCCTATTTCTCCATCCTTTCTCTCGAGTCCGAAACCCACCTCCTTTTTTTATCATCTTCCCTTGGTGGTTAGGTTATTCCTCAGCCAATAATCTACCCAGGTTTGATTCCTACCTCAGCCATCCTGGAAGTAGTTTTCCGTTTCCTACAAAAATCCCAACTCAATTATAAATACACTCACAAGTACATGCATCACAGTGACACAGCTTAAAAGACATATTCTACACACTCCCGAGTACACAGGGCTACACGACCAGGATGTCGCAAAGCCCCTAAAGAATCAACTACAACAAAGCACTGTTTCCGATTTCCATAAACGTTTTTCCAAATGAAGGGTCCACGGAAAGAAGGGTGAATGCCACACAAAATGTAAAATCGAGATATCAGCGCGATCTGGTAGACCTCTTTGCGACGTATTGAAGGCACAATTGTGTCTGGCTAAGAACAATGAGTGTCGTGAGAAAATGACATTTCAAGTTGACGCATACATATAAGTACATATAAGTAATGAGACTTTAAAACTCGTTTACTGAACATTTACATTATTTGACATTCCACTTTTTTCCCCTGGACCCTTCAAATATTCCCCATTAGCATACACAAAACGTCTCCATAAGAACCTCATAGCTGCACAAACTTACAGCACAAAAGGAATCTATCAAGCGGATTATGCAAAGTTCATTTGATGTGGCTATAAGTAGAAAATCATTAATGGCAATGGTGAACAGTGAGCCACATTATCCACCCTCGCAGTAAGTATTAGACTACGTTAAGCCACATTTCTCCCTATGTCATTACCAAACGGGAATCGATGCTAATAATACTCGGTCTATATTACAACTCTAATATACGTCCACGAATGTTATTAGCTAGAATATTAGCGCAAATTGCTACACGAATTACACGCTATCACATTTGCCAGTTATTTAGCTGAATTAGTTCAGATATTTGGTGAAATACAGATTGTTTAACACTTAGAGCGCGGGCGTCGTAATATTACGTTCGAATGTAACTTTTTAAAACTGCGGCGAGCGTAATATTACGTTGATCGATTTGCCGCGGTTTGTGATGGAGACGAACGCAATATTACAGCTCTGGCACTCGCGTGTGGGTGCCAGTAAGCATGAAGATGCACATACTATCGTTAGATAGCACCACGTCACTGTTCAGCGGAAGAATATCGATCAGTTCGAAGGCAAGCGATGCACGTTCAAGTAGGTCAAATCTGTTTTCATTTCCTTTGTTTTCATTCTTTGTGGACAGATTTTTCTCTCGCCAAAACGTTGAGTTTATTCTATGACTAGTATATATATTTGGGGTTATAATTCGCATTACAGATTCTGAATCTGACGCAACCGAAGAGACAGTTCTTCCTTCTACTTCTGCCAGCGCGCTCGCTCGTTCCAGGACGAGAGCGCGCGCAACAGCTGTTTACGGCATTTTTTTACATTATAGTTTTTATCGTGTTGGATTTTTATTAAATTTGTAGTGTAAGGGTTCGGAAATCGAACGGACTTTTCAATTTATTTGTAACTCAAACCACATTCAGTTTGAGCCATTCTGAACATAGCCATACATTCTGGAAATCAGCCAGCACAGGGGTGAGGAGCAACATTTAAGGCATCAGCAGGCTAAGTGTTAATATGTAGGCTATTAAGCAGAATAAATCAGGAAGATCTGTCATGTGTATCTTAAATGGAAATTACGGCTAAAGAAAATAACTGTAATGAAGTGAGGAGCGAACATACAAATCATGGAACTTTCTATATGCTTATACCACATATGTCACCCTCAAAATTTAATTATGACCCCCAGGGGCCCACGGCTAGTGGAACGTGGGTTAGCGACCACGGGACTGCAGCTGAGTTCGGTATTGCTTCCACTTCTTTATGCCGGGCTCCTCTCTGTCGTTTTTCCTATGGACCTCCCTTGGTCAACTCTTGTTCTTTACTGAATCCGATGGTATCAGGTTATCCGAGGCCTAGGGAGTCTTTCACTTTCCCGCCTTACTTGGCCCTTGTATCATCCTTCCTGATACCATCATTCTTCGAAGGGTCAGCCTTCTTTTTCTTTTCATGTTATCTCCTGCCTTCTGCACAAGGCCCTCAAGGAGGCTGGATGTGTGTAGCCCCACCACTTCTGGTGCACCCTGGACAGTGCTACACCCTCAAGGGCTCACGGCTGGTAAGTACGGGAGTTGGCGACCTCGTAGGATTCCTGAGCTGGGTCCGTTTTGTCCCGTTTTTCCTCTGACCTTGGAGCGGACCCTCTCCTATTTCCCTCTCATGTCTGCCTTTCATGGCTCTCTTTCCTTCCAAGTCCCTCAATCCTCATTCTTCGAGGGTTGAGGGCATTTCTTTTCTTCCTGTCCTTTATTTGCCTTCTCCTTTCTTTGTTTACCATTTCTTCTTCTAGTATGTAAGTTTGTAGTTAGTATTAGTTATAGTTTTCATTCTGAACTCACCTTTCACAATCATCCAAATCATTAGGGGGCGATAACCGAGATGTTAGGCCCCTTAAAACAACAATTATCATCATCATCATCATCATTTAGTTATGAACTGTGGGTTTAAAAATAATACGGTCACCTTCGTGATTCAAAACTGAAGAGAGGTGAGTTCGATGTCCACAGCAGTCATTCTACAGGGACATTATCTATGTGCGCGCGAGTAAACACGGCACGCTAAGCTGGCTGTGACTGGCGCAGATCGCGGGCACGCGTACCGGGTTAAGCCAGTGGTGGCGCGCACTTTCACACTTTTACCAAACATGTTCAATAATATGTACTTACACAGTTCATAGGCGATGCTGAAAATGTCCTCCCTCTCTTGGAACACATACCTGATATCATCTGATGAAATAATGTCTGTCAACTCTTTTATTATTTACGGAGCCTGTTTCCTTGAATCGTTTAGCGAGCATTAGGCACAGGTCTTCCTGGAAACTTGATTAGAAATTTTTGTCTCGCTTCAGAACAAGATTTTCTGCTTTTCATACACGAATTATGGATATACACACGATCGCGCAATTTTAATTGGTGTCTAGGCACGACCACAATCACAGAAATCTCAATACTCACTAAACGTGCAACACTAACTTCCAAGCTTTGCAGATACACGTCGATATGAACGACAAAACACGTGTTTACTAACGAAATGAGTCAGCGGAGCGCGCCACCACCGGGTGAACCGCGTACGCGCGCCAGCGATCTGCGCCAGTCACAGCCAGCTTAACTTGCCGTGTTTACCCTCGCGCACATAGATAATGACCCTGTACAAGTAGATTTCCGATGTCTTCCATTCTATTCCAAGCATATGGCATATGGTTCCTGATTAAAGCCTGCGGCGACCTCCTCCCAATTCTAGCTTCAATAACAAAACACACACTACTCCAAACACCACAATAACACAGGTGTTCAGTAAAATTCTATACACACATGTTAGTTATACACGGGGCTCATACATGAGAACTGAACACAGTAATACAGCCATCGCAATTATTCTTCTTCTTTTCCATCGTCTTTTCCCACTCAAGTGGGGTCGACGTTCCTAGCAAGCCTTCTCCATTACCCTCGGTCCCATACGTCCTCTTCCCTTAGATGTGTCTCCCTCAAGTCATCTCGTATACAGTCCCTCCATCTTCGTCTTGGTCTTCCCCTTCCACTACCATTGCTGTCATTCTCTTGCCAACATAAGTAGTCTTCTCTCTTGAACCTTCTTTGATATCTCCGTCACTATAACACTGCCTCTTAGTCTCTCATTCCTAATCCTATCGGCTCCGGTGACGTCACAAATTCTTCTTAACATTTTCATTTCAGCCACATCCATTGCCTTACAATGTGCTTTAGTTGGTGCCCATGTCTCTGCTCCTTAAATCATTGCAGATCTCACTACTGGCTTATATACCATTCCTTTAGTCCGCAGGTTTATCCTTCTATCACACAATACACCTGACGTCCGTTTCCAGTTCATCCATACAATACAGCCAGCGCAATAACACACGTTATCAGACAACTTCCACTCACGCCCAAGTACATGGAGCTACATGAGCAAAGCCACTAACTGAATCAACAACAACTCATATGGGAAGCTGCTGATGTTCCATTTATATTGTGTGTTTAGGTGTGTTTTATTTTTGTGTTATTGGATATATTTTTGTAATTTGAAATTCTTTATTTAAAATAGTGTTTTCTCATCAGTTTCCGGTTTTCAACTGCCAAAGGTGGTACCCATCAATTTTGTGATCATGTTTTGAGGTGGTACATACGGTATGGTTTGGCCGACTGCGTAGCGTAGCGCAATGGATGGCAGAATGCAGTACTCTAATATTACGCTGCACGAAACATACTGCGGACAAATTGAGGAGAGAGACGATTCAGACACAGCAGCGCCATGTATTCGAAGTTGGTATATGATAATGATAACTAGAGACCACATATTTTTGCAGTCGCGATAAAAGCGATACATTTTTTATTGAAAAGAAAAAGAAATTTGTTTGCGAATAGGATGGTAATAGTATCTAAAATTGCAATATTTTTATCGCGAATTTCTGCGATAAACATCTCTAATAGCGAAATAAACTATTTTGAAGAAAAAAGATGTTCAGTAAAGAACATATAGCCTACTTTCTCCTAAATGCAGGGTTATTGTTATAATTCTTTGTCCTTTTCAAGGAGTATAATTGAATGTTAGATGTAGTAGCTTGTTGAAATACAACGTATAATACGGATATTAAACATGAATATGAGGTGCCCTTTGCTAGTGCTACCTCTGTACAAAATTTCATTCAATTCGGTTTCATCGTGTTTGAACTTATATTGTGAATCGATTTGCACACATACATGGCCGCTATCTACAAACAATTGGGCCGATGACCTTGTCGTTTGGTCAAAACATGCCTCCCACATAAAGGTATGATGTTGCAAAATTTAGTAGAGATCAGCTGATTAGGTTGGTTGTAATTTGATTTAAGCTTTTAACATTTGGGTGGCCGCCATTACGTTTCCGTCAATATGGCGACGATATAAAACATGACACTATGTTGCCTTTTGCAAGTGCTTTCTGTACCAAATTTCGTTCAATTCGGTTTCACCGTGTTTGAATTGATAGGGGGGATCGATTTGCACACATACATGGCCTCTATCTGCAAACTATTTGGCTGATGACCTTATCGTTTGGTCAAAAGATGCCTCCCACATAAAGGTATGTTGTTGCAAAATTTAGTAGAGATCAGCTGATTAGGTTGGTCGTAATTTGATTTAAGCTTTCAACATTTGGGTGGCAGCCATTGCGTTTCCGTCAAGATGGCGGCGATATAAGACATGACACTGAGGTGCCCTTTGCTAGAGCCACCTCTGTACCAAATTTCGTTTAATTCGGTTTCACCGTGATTGAATAGATATGGGGAATCGATTTGCACACATACATGGCCACCATTCGCAAATTATTGGGCTGATGACCTTGTAGTTCGGTCAAAATATTCTTCGTACACAAAGGTATAATGTTGCAACATTTGGTAGAGATCGGATGATTAGGTTGGTCGTAATTTGATTTAAGCTTTTAACATTTGGGTGGACGCCATTACGTTTTCGTCAAGATGGCGGCGATACAAAACATGACACTGAGGTGCCCTTTACTTGTGCTACATCTGCACTAAATTTCGTTCAATTCGGTTTTACCGTGTTTGAATTGATAGGGGGAATCGATTTGCACACAAACATGGCCGCCATCCGCAAACTATTGGGCTAGTGACCTTGTGATTTGGTCAAATGATGCTTCCCACATAATGGTGTGTTGTTGCAAAATTTAGTAGAGATCAGCTGATTAGGTTGGTTGTAATTTGATTTAAGCTTTTAACATTTGGGTGGCCGCCATTACGTTTCCGTCAATATGGCGACAATATAAAATATGACACTAAGTTGCCTTTTGCAAGTGCTGCCTCTGTACCAAATTTCGATCAATTCGGTTTCACCGTGTTTGAATTGATAGGGGGGATCGATTTGCACACATACATGGCCTCTATCTGCAAACTATTTGGCTGATGACCTTGTCGTTTGGTCAAAAGATGCCTCCCACATAAAGGTATGTTGTTGCAAAATTTAGTACAGATCAGCTGATTAGGTTGGTCGTAATTTGATTTAAGCTTTTAACATTTGGGTGGCCGCCATTACGTTTCCGTCAAGATGGCGGCGATATAAGACATGACACTGAGGTGCCCTTTGCTAGAGCCACCTCTGTACCAAATTTCGTTTAATTCGGTTTCATCGTGATTGAATAGATATGGGGAATTGATTTGCACACATACATGGCCACCATTCGCAAATTATTGGGCTGATGACCTTGTAGTTCGGTCGAAATATTCCTCGTACACAAAGGTAAAATGTTGCAAAATTTGGTAGAGATCGGATGATTAGGTTGGTCGTAATTTGATTTAAGCTTTTAACATTTGGGTGGACGCCATTACGTTTTCGTCAAGATGGCGGCGATACAAAACATGACACTGAGGTGCCCTTTACTTGTGATACATCTGCGCTAAATTTCGTTCAATTCGGTTTTACCTTGTTTGAATTGATAGGGGGAATCGATTTGCACACAAACATGGCCGCCATCCGCAAACTATTGGGCTGATGACCTTGTGATTTGGTCAAATGATGATTCCCACATAATAGTATGTTGCTGCAAAATTTGGCAGAGATCAATGGATTAGGTAAGTCGTAATTTGATTTAAGCCTTGAACATTTGGGTGGCCGCCATTACGTTTCCGTCAAGATGGCGGCGATATAAAACATGACACTGAGGTGCCCTTTGCTAGTGCTACGTCTGTACCAAATTTCGTTCAATTCAGTTTCACCGTGCTCGAATTGATAGGGGGGGACAGACATTCAGAGTACACACACTCACACAAACACAGACTCACACACACACACACACAATTTTTCGCCCTGTGTTGATCTCATTAGTCTACTTTCATTTTTTGCAAAAATCGAAAGTAGGCTAAAAATTATACAGTATATATTGGTATTTTGTATTCATTACTTGATTTAATATTCCATGCACCTCTTGAACATTTGAACGTGTGAACATGTCAGCCATGCTTTGTACAAGCCAAAGTTGGAATGGGAAAAGCACACATTCCAAAAGCCGCTGAGATAAACACCCCGTGGTCACTGGCACTTGGTGGAGGGTAAATCTACGAAGGCTATTTTTTAAGTAAGGGCGGTTTTTTTAAGCCCGTAGTTAGTGCGCACGCCGCAACGAGCGTGCGCGCTACCTCCCGGCATCCTTTGCGAACAAGCAGGCGTCAGTTGCAGCTGTGAAGCTAACCTGTACGCTGAACTGTTCATCTTTACAATGTTCAAGATTATTGATTCGCCCGCTGCGTGTGAGTTACGATCTGTGATACGTTTTTTGAGTACAAGAGACATATCGGCTGAAGACAGTCATCGTCAGCTTTATGAGGTGTATGGTGATAATGCAATGACGGAAGGTAAAGTGCGAAAATGGGTACGCGAGTTCAAAAGTGGCCGTGAAAAAGTTCATGACGAACCTCAAGTTCAGAAAATTGTGCTCTCGATGGGTACCCAGACTCCTCACAGAAGACCACAAACGAAAGAGATTGGCCAGTTCCCTTACTTTTTTGAATCGTTATGCCCATGAAGGGGATGACATGTTGAGTCGAATCATCACAGGAGATGAAACATGGGTCTCCAATTCCACCCATGAAACCAAGGAACAGTCAATGGAATGGCGACACTCAACCTCTCCTGTCAAGATAAAACCCCAACAAAGAAGTTAAAACAGCCGTGAATTCTTGGTTGTCAGAGCAGGTGGCAAACTTTTATGCAGAGGGATTTCAGAACTTAGTTTTAAGGGATGACAAGTGCCTAAATAAACAAGGCAACTATGTAGAAAAATAGAGGAAGGTATGTAAAACCTAAAAATAAATGTAGTTTCAAAATAAAATGTTCGGTTAATTTTTAAAATAAAAACGGCCCTTACTTAAAAAACAGCCCTCGTATATTGGGGTTATTTTCCATCTTATGGAAGGCTGCTGGTGTTAACTCAAAGTCCAGGAAGAATGTCTGCAAGTCGCTATTTTAGGAACTTTTCCAATATTCAGCCGGAGTTGAGAATTAGACATGGGTCGAACGTCAACAGTGACAGTTCGTTCCAGAGCCAAGGAATTTTCTACTGAAGGTCTGTAAGTATCCGATCTAAAATTGGAATGTGTAAATATTGCAATTTGCGGGTAGATTGGGAGAAACCAGACACAGTGTCTAAACATTGTTTAAAAAATAGAGAGCATTTTCAGCTTAAAGAAAAAAGTGTAGCTACTAAAAGAAAGTATAATGGTTCGTTCGATCGTCAGAATAAAGAAAAACCAGATAATAATAATGTTATTGGTTTTACGTCCCTTTTTACTACAAAAACGGAGTTTGTAATGGATACCACAAAAATGTTCTCCAGTGCAAATATTCTAATTGAAAACGTGGATCACCCAGCAGTTAGAACTTGGCTTCAGAAGTATGGTTGGTTCCTTAGTTTAGGGGCTGCGACAACGCGGTCATGTAGCCCCGTGTACTTTGGGTGTGTGTAGAATTTGTCTGATAACTGGTGTTAATGGAGATGGCTGTATTAGTGTGTGTTATCTGTGATTCAGGTAGGATTGCAGACGATTAATTTTTTCAAGTAGTTCCTACTTTTGCTATCAAATGCTGCCGTCCACGACACCTATAAGGCATCCAACGTTTAGAATGAAGCACTGGTTAGATAGGGATATTCTTCTCTCTTTCTGTTGCACGCGAGACATGTATGACGCTGTCATTTTCTAGCACTCCACTGTTGCCATATCAGTCGAAATCTTTTCATTGTCGAAAAAACAGCATATTCGGATAGAACTATGTTTTGCCGATCTCTTTTGTCCTATATTAGTACTACGTAAACTTGATATAAATGCTAGAAAAATTAGATATCCATATTTTTTTTAAACTATAAACTGAGTCCCCTTTTTAGTAAAATCGATCTTATATCATGTTGCATTGACTTTGTGATGCCTATTTTTGACACACGTGTAGCTAAATGTGCCATCTTGATGATGGATTATTGAAATATTTTATACTGGCAATATTACAATTTTCATGTAGGTAAAACTTCTGAATATTCTCTCATAACCGCATGGCAGCATTGAAAAAGTTCGTATGTTGCCAACTTTTCTATTTTTAAAGATAACCATGTCATGTCAGTTTGAAGAATGTAGAGGAATGTTGGAAGAAGTTTTCTACCTGCCTACCCAGAGTGTAGGTTTAATTGTTTACACAGGCCGGGCTGTTCATTGACCGCGGATTATAAAAATGAAGTTTCGAAGGACAGTGGGGTGCAGCTTGCTACTCACAGCTTTATTACTGTGCCATTCGAGCTTGTATTTCAGTAGTTCGGCTGTCTCTATCTTGAGTGTGTGTGCAGCAGTTCCGTTAGATTTAACGTGTTGTATTTTACGTATTTCACGTACAACAATGGATAGTTTTGTGAAAAGAAAGCGTGGTCAAGTGCTCAGAAGGAGGGAAAAACAGGTCGTAATTATTGTGTTCAGTTATTTTAAGAACCTTAAACCCAACGAAAGTATAAATCATGAAAGGTAAGCCAATGATGAGTATTTTCTTTAATAATGTGCTTCAACTTTAACTGCAGTCGAAACTTCACACATTTCCTTTTACTTGTACTTTATTTATTTTATTTTGATTGTTTTCTTTGTGTCACATTCAGCATACGTTATAGTTAATTTAATTTAATTTCGTTGTATGTGTTATGTTAGGCTACTATTAGTATTATTATACAGTACTTAATTCAAGTCTTCGTCACTGCACAATCGCTGAATGTGCGGAAAGTGTACGCGAAGCGCTTTGTACTGTCTCCTCTCATGGAGTGGCAACCCTGTCGTAACGCGCCATAAGACCAATGCTTTATTCTAAACGTTGGATGCCTTATAGCTGCGGACGTGGCTGCTAAATGCCATCGCTGTCAGCACCTGGCGGAGAACGTTGGAGCTAATATAGCGTTATCAAATTAGCTTACACATTTTTAGCTTCCACAAGTGCAGTTGGTGGAAGGTTCTTTCTCATGCCATAAATCTATGGACAGGGACCGCCGGCTTTACTTCCCCTCCGAAGGAAGGCATACTGAGTGATTTTTAACATCCTTAAAAAAGAAGATGTGGTGGACTGTATAACGAAATATTTGACATTGTATGTACATGATTAAACACTGTTTAAGTAGATATTACATGCGCTGACACCATGCCCGGTAGCCAGTGCTACCTGTAAGCTAGTGAGTCCTGCTTGACGCAGGTAAGAAAACGACCCCTTTCTTAATGGGTCAACGACCGTTCCAGCAGGGTGACCAACTGCCAGCAATGCACTGAACCAGAGTTGCCAACAATACAATTTTAGCTTCCACAAGTGCAGTTAGTCTAAGGTTCTTTTTCATGCCTTAAATCTATGGACAGGGACCGCCGGCTTTACTTCCCCTCCGAAGGAAAGCACACTGAGGGATTTTTAACGCCCTTAAAAAATCCGACGACCTCGGCCGGGTTTGAACCCACGATCTGGGGCATAGAAGCTCAGCATGCTACCAACTACGCCACCAAAGCCGCTCTTCAGAAGTATGTTCCAGGTGAGCAATAAAGAATGTGTTATAATATTATAATATTTGTCATAATTTGCATGCCTAATAACATCCATTCGATGAATATCGTTATTCTATTTACCTAAAATCCCTCTCAATTTTACGCGAAATTATCGCGATAACCTTACAACTACCAGTATTTCGCGATAAAACGCGAAATTCAATATTCATATGGCGATTTTTCTTTTGAAATGAATGCGAATTTCTGTGGTCTCTAATGATAACCAATCTGAGGCGAGGAGCTCCCTTTCTGGGCAGCCGGGTTTCCTCGCCGTGCATTCAGTTTGAGTAATCAGTGTGCTCCAACTTGTGGCGTAAGACGGGTTCCATAGGGCACCGCTTCTCGCTTCCCACATTATCGCGGCAGTGAGCGGAGAAAAAAAAGAAGTGGAAACTAATTGGAGCGGTGATAGTGCACCATTTCCCACTCTATCTCGGCAGTGGAGCGGAAGAAAAAAGAAGAGGAAACTAATTGGAGCGGTTATAGTGCACCAGCCTACCTGCTTCAACCGGTTCAAACCGCTTGAACCGCCTACCGCTTAGCACGCCCGGTCAGTTTGCTGTTATCTACAGACTGTGTACGTTGTTTTCATAAAGTGGAAGCGGAGAAAGACGTTATAATCTCCAAAGTATATTCAGGAAGAATTCCCTGCTCTATCCTTTTTTATCGACTATTCGATTTTGTTCAAGATGTAGTTGAATGTTATTCCATTGGAAATTTTCGTAAAATTTCCCGGGTTGAGGTAACAAAGTATGGTATTCACCCACTTCAAGGCAAGTCCTATTTATTTCATGGACATTCGTGCTTAATTTTATGATAAATGTTATTTGTTTTCAACAAAACACACAAAATCCTCACGTGATAGCTCCATGAAGACGAGTGACGGACGCTCCCGGAAGCGGTCTCTATAACCACCAGCAGCTGGAATCACGCGGGTTCACCTCACTGTTTGCAACTGCCGTGGTTTAACTTACGCCAGGGGTTCCCAACAATGGTGGGCTCGCCCCCATAGGGAGGGGGGTTTTTATCAGAGGGTGGGAGTGTGTCTTGAAGTGATTTCCATTTTCCTCTTAATCTCGAATAATACAATTTTGTATAATAAACATTTTCCGAATCTCTCCAAGTGATTGTTTTACCAAGTAGAGCCCTGCGTGGATAAACAAAACGCTATCCGCATCCGCCCCGCATCCGCACCACTGTTATCCGCATCTGTCCCACAAACGCAAGACTTTCATCCGCATGCCCACGTTTGTTATCCGAATCTGCTGACATTACAATAATATTTTTAATTTATTAGATAAAACGTTAAGTACCAAAGCAACACCTTTAGACACTTGGGGAGAAATTCATTCCCCTAGGCTGCGTGTGAATCGCAAGACAATGTTGACTGAGTTTTGTCCCTCTGAGTAACGGCATGTGAAACAGCGAGTGGCTAATTATGACCCTTAGTCCTTTGATATACCCACGCAGGCAAGCGCAGGTATAAAGGACTTTTTTGGGGGGACAAGTCAACACTAATTGAGGATATTTCCACGATTGGCTTCTCTCACTTCTCTATTTTTCTCATACAATCCAAGTGAAAGCAAATAGGGAAATAACAAGAAACGTGAAAGACGAAAATCTTTGTAAAAACTAAAATTATTTTAAAAAATCCAGATCATCATTATATTCTAAAAATATCCGCAAATTTACTCTAAACATTATCCGCAGAATATCCGCTATCTGCACAGTCATGCAAACTCTATCCACATGGCGAAAACTTTTGCGGATATCCGCATTCGCGCAGGGCTTAGCGCCAAGTCAATCGTTCAAAAGCACTGGTAATGTTGCAAGTAATCTCCGCTGTGCTCTGTCAAATATCAAACCAAACATACCAAATCTTACCAAGAGATAACAGTGTCAACCCTCTCACCGACATTTGTTGACTAATTTAAGGATATATTGTAAAAGTGTGTTCTTTGTATTGTGCTAAAATGAAGTTAGTATGTGGCCAGCTTGGTGTTCCTAGGCGAAACCCCACACAAGACACGGCATAAACCTAGAAAATTTGCTAATTGTAAGTTTTAATTCACTGGCCGTGAAAGCCAATATACCATCTTTTTAGTATGTAATAGATATAAAGCGCCTACTTCATATTATTTTTCCAGAAATAATTATTCCATTGTGTAGTGTTATTAAGTTAGGTCTATATCCTCCGTGTCAGTTTATCGAAGAGGTTATAGAAGCGACGGATGGGGGGCACGATGACCACCCATATCTGACAAGTGGGGCGTCAGCTGGCAAAGGTTGGGAACCACTGACTTATTACGCGATAAAGCGGGAAGTGGGAAGCGGGAGCGGTGCACTATGGACGCAGCCTTACAAGTAAGATTCTCACCTGCTGTGTACCAGAGTTGGTTGGTATTTGTGATTGTCAAAGACCCGTGTCGGTAGATTTCCTGCCACGTTAGAAATCGCATTCAGGAAAAAATATTCTCCCTACGACATCTCTGTAGTTAAATTATATTTCTCTGTTGTTTCTTTTAGGAGCATGGACATTGTGGCCATTTCAGCCCCGTGTGGAAATTGCCTGACAACCTGCGTTATTGTAGTGTCTGTAGAAGTTTATGTGTTTTGTAATTGAGGCTCTGATTTGGAAGGAGGTGACTGTGCCCTTAGGAGCCATCCCACCATTTGCCTGGAGTAAAAATGGGAAACCACAGAAAACCAGTTCCAGGATGGCTGAGGTAAGAATCAAGCCCACATCTTCTCAGTGTTGCATCACTTGGTTAAGTGAACCCCGTTCCAACCCTTGACCAGAATTAATTTTTTGGCTGGCTGCGTGGCTCAGCGGTAACGTTCTCGCTTGCTAAGTCCAAGGTAGCAGGATCGAATCCTGGCGCAGCCAGTTGGCATTTGAGGCTGCGTAAATGTGAGCGAGCCTTGTCAATAGATTTACTAGCACGGTAAAGATCCCTTTCGGGACAAAATTACAGCACCCCGGCGTCTCTAAAAGCCGCAGTAATTAAAAGGGACGTAAAACCAATAACATTATTATTATTAGAATTAAATTTCTTGGCAGAGCCGAAAGTCGAATCCAGAACCTCAGAGATGACAGCCAAGTATGCTAGCTACTGCACCATGAGGTGGTTAGCTGAAAGAGATGTTAACTCAATGACAAATTAACTTGCTTGTTTGGCCAGAATTAATTTTTTGGCTGGCTGCGTGGCTCGGCGGTAACGTTCTCGCTTGCTAAGTCCAAGGTTGCAGGATCGAATCCTGGCGCAGCCAGTTGGCATTTCAGGCTGCGCAAATGTGAATCCAATCTTAACAGACCTTCCACTGGCTGACTCTGAAAACTTGAATTTCCAGAAGTATCAGTTTAGTCTGTACTGTATGTGATGGAAAATGCTTCTTTTATTTTAACAGAATTTGTAATCAGGGTTGAGATTTGGAAGGAGACGGTCGCGGCCATAAGTTATTGCCTGGAGTAGAAATAGAAAACTACGTAGGATGACTGAAGATCTCCTCAATCTTACCTCTCGAGGCTGAGTGTACCCCCGTTCAAATCCTCACACCAAAATTAAATGTCTTGGCAGAATCGGTAATAAAACCCGGGCGTGACTGTAAAGAATGTCAATCACTGCACTACAAGGTGGCCTTTTGCATTTACTTTGGGGATGACCCTTTCCTGTCTGACTTTCATGGGCTTGCTTCCTATAAAATTCCTCAGCCGACCCCAATGGTTGAGAGCATTTCTTCTATATATCATTCATTTTATTAATTCTTTACTTTCCTTCATTTTTGTTTTATTTTATTTAAGTTAGCCTACAAGCTAGTAAGAAGAACTGGTAATAAGCAGTGTTCGGTTAATCGATAAATAATTGATTAATCAATTAATTTGGAATTAATCAAAAACGATTAATCGATTAATCGGTGAACCGTCAATTCGATTAATCATTATCTGAATAATAGATCAATCTGCTAACCGAAGAATCGATTAATTGATTAGAAGGCACTAGATAAGAACAGACGTTTAAATGAGAGGTCATCGCTTAAGTTGAGTTACGCTTATTTTCGGAATGATGTAAAGAAATTTATTAAAGCTAGTTATTGCCTAAATGCACAAAGCGCCCTTCCTTGTTTATAATAACAATAACCAAATAAGAGTCAGTGGCAGTGGAAGGACAAACAGCAATCAACTTGGGAAGGGTTTCGCGGAAAGAAAACGAAGAGTTTTCAGCAATGAATTTGAATTCTCGTTCATTGTTTACAATGTAGGACAGGATTATTTTTTACTTTGTTTTAGCCTGGTTTTCACAAAGAAGTTACATTATTTAAAATTATATTATACAATATTGAGACCGTATGGCTTATGCTCGATGCCTCTTTTCTTCGCGTCGAGATACGTCACTGTCAGAATGACCTGGAGCTGTATTGAACTCACGCCAACCCAGTTAGCTCAACTCCAAAGTTCATAGTTATGCTTTGCCACATCGAAATGGTTCATAGCAATTAGGCCTACAAAATATCTTCCAATGTCGTAACAAATAATTATTAATTATGTATTTAAGTGTGGTCATAGACTATGGCTACATCCACCAACAAAACTACCGTAACAAGGTGTTATTGTGACTAACATATCGTCTTCATGGGTACTGGGTTCGAATCCTCAAACATTAGCCAGGGCTCGTCCTCCAGGATTCGCCCAATCGATCTCTCATCTTGTGCCTCATGCTATATTAATGTAGGCGGCTCACCCATAATTATGCGTTTTATTCCATAGAACCTCCCATGGAAATCATTGAATCAGGCATATGCTCCATCATAATAGTTGAATTGTTCATAATGATTTTCCCTAACACACTGACTTTAATTCTAATACTGGGAAAAATGATAACACTAGCGTTACACTTGTGCGGATAGTAAAAATACAGACCTTGGTTCCGCCACAGAATTTAACGGTAGCGCTGCACACCGTGAGAATTTGTGTTTACAAAAAATTAGTAATGAAATTAGCCAAAGTACCTGTAGTAATGGTATCTGGAGATGATAAATTAATAGATGTTGACTCGTCCGCTGTCATAGACCCACCCAGCCATCCCAAATAGCGACACTACTTATATAGTTGAAAATGAAGTATCTGGTAGACATCTTGTCACTATGTCAGGAATGCCAACCCCGCGCGTTTGGTACTATCTCGCACCGTGTATAGAAAGAAACAAAAGAGCGTCGATAATGTAATTTATAATTGCGCCAAATCCAAATCGTCAGTCGTACTTTAACCATGGATTGTGTGGCATGTGAAATTACTTCATAAATTGTATCTTATTAATGTTTTACATACAAAACCAAACCTAACCTGGGGCTTAGGCCCCAGACCCCCTTGCTTATGGTACTAGCAGTAATTTTCGGCCAGGCAGTACCTAACCTAGTAGCGGACATAAATTGTATCTTATTAATGTTTTACATACAAAAACCAAACCTAACCTGGGGCTTAGGCCCCAGACCCCCTTGCTTGTGGTACTAGCAGTAATTTTCGGCCAGGCAGTACCTAACCTAGTAGCGGACATAAATTGTATCTTATTAATGTTTTACAAGTTACTAAAACTATGTGTGTCGGAACATTTTCATACTTTAAATTTCCAACAATTTCAATTTCAAACTTTACGTCTGAGTCATTATTTACGTCTCAATAATATGTGTGTCAAAAACAATTTCTAACTTTACGTGTGAAATAGTGAATTTTGTGTGCGACATGTTGGTAACGTAGTCACATGGTGTCACACATGGTGTCACGTGTTCGTACAAAAGTTCACTTGTTATCAGTACAATCAGTTTTTTCCGAAATATTGTTCTATCAATCGCACATGTTAGTTTCATTATAAATAATAATGATTCAACAGTCTCAGGAAACACTTTATCAATTTTTCAAGATTGTCGCTACACGCCGTGCGAGTCCTCGATTCCACGCCCTGGTCGTAAAATACTTAAAGTATGTAAAAAAGACAAACATTTGTAACGATTCGATCCCATAGCTGTTATATTTAAAGGGTTATTCATTTATTATCATGTTATTATTATTATTATTAACTAGTACATCCATGAGATGATTTTTATATCAGATAATTGTAAGCGGTTTTGATTATTATATTCAATTAGATTTTTATTAACAATTACTTGTAAAGAGACGAAGTATTATATATTGCAACAAGACTGGCGATATGGACTAACCCTGTGCGTCACAAACTGAACGACGTAGTAAGAATTTCACCACGGCAAACTGCGTCATTTTCCTGAGATGCTAAGACACCCACTATGGTGTAACCTACACGCCATTTTCTACGGTACGTACGCGTCTAAGATTACAAATTGTGGTGCAATTAACCCTCGTGAGAGAATGAACACTGAAGAAAGGGAAGCTTACTGGAGGGGGAGACCGTCGAAGACCACGTGACAAGGAAGTCATTAGTACCTGCGACTCCGACAAAAGACGCATTGATCTACAGCTCTCAATGAAGTAAGGAAGTTGTAACCTTGCTTTCTGGGTCCTAATGGACTGAGCACCGAGAGTCGACACTGAACGATGTCTTGCCGACATCTATATCAATACATAATGGGTTATATCCCTGATCAAGAGTATTTCTACAGATGGCAACGTACTTAATGAGGATATTTCATAGTAAATGAGATATCACATCATTTTTTTTAAACATAAGCGACGTAACATCGAGATCATCGATCATTTCTTAAATATGACGAATCTTCGACTGGGTGAGCCAACAATTCAATAAAACTATCGTCTCTATTATAATTTAACTTCATTTAACTTTCAATTCATTTTAATATTCATTTTCTTTTAAATAATTAATTGCCGCATTGAGTAATTTTAAATTCAATTGTGTGACTATCACTATTCTGTTTTATTAATATTTTGTTTTTGCATTTAATAAATTCATTCTCTTCAACGTAATGCCTATTTCTTTCATTGTAGTTGGTACTTTAAGGCAATCATACTCCTTGATTAAATACGGATTGGTTAGATGACTTTGTCTCACTACGGCCCGGGTAAGTGGTTCTCGACTCTACTGCTGATAGCCGAGGTTAAATCAATAAATTTCGATTCACTGTCTTAAATAGGGATCTGGCGCTCAACAACTTATTATATTACACTATCACAGGTAAGGTCACACCACAGTGTATATTATTTATTCATATCATGTTTGTTTTATTGAACCACAATAGTCATCACCACGTTCAACGACATACTTTTTAAAAATGTTACATTTGGCGCCACAAAGTAGGACACGAAAACCATTCGGTATTTAGTCAGAGGAGTGTATAATTTCAGTGCAAATTGTCAGTGCTTTTGGGGGACAGTGAAGTGAAGTGAAATTTTGGAAGGGCAATTGTTATACGATGTACTTCGAGATGTCGGAGGAGGAACAGAGGCAGTTGAGAAGTAGGGATGCAGTCAAGAAAGTTAATTATAAGGAGGTTGATAGCGGTAGCGATGTTGAGAGCGTAGAGAATAATACCAAGATGTCGGAGGTAAATCTTGAGAATAATCCTGAGAGTAATCCTGAAAATAATCCTGAGGTTAACCCTGACATGAATTCAGAGGAAAATCTCGAGACGAATACAGAGGTACATCCTGAGACTAGTGGTAGTCAGGAGAAACAGAAGTCCTTAGAGGTCCATGAAATTTCATTAGCTGATATCTTGAGGGAGATGAATAAAAATAGTCAGGAGATGAATAAAAATAGTAGGGAGATGAAAGAAAATATTGGTAGGCTAAATCAAAATATGGAAGAGAATAAGAAAGATAATTTAGAAAGTAGGAAGGAATTCAATGATAAATTTGAGAAATTAGATAAAGATATGAATAAAAATAGTGAAGAGAATAAAAGAAATTATTTGGAATTCAATGGTAAATTTGAGAAATTAGATAAAGATATGAATAAAAATAGTAAGGAGATGAGAGAAGAGATGGGTAGGCTAAATCAAGATATGAGTGAAAAATTAAATAAGCATAGTCAGGAGTTCAATGTTAAATTTGAGAAATTAGAAAAGAATTGTCAGGAGTTGAATTTGAAGCTTGATAAGAATAGTCAGGAAATGAGAGAAGAGATGGGTAGACAAAATCAGGAAAGTAGGAAGGAATTTAATGAGAAGTTTGAACAATTGCATAGAAATAGTAAAACGATCAACCAAAAGCTGGAAGAAAATAGTAAAAAGCTAGACAGTGTGGTTAAGGTAAATGAAGGATTGAGTAAGAAGTATGATATGCTACAGGAAAGTATTCAGGGGGTAAAACAGGAGATCAGAGGTGAAATTAAGGAAGTGGTAGAGAAGAAGGCTAAAGATATGGTTGAAAAAATAGATAAACAATTAGAAGCAGTAGAAAATCAAATTAAGGAAGTTGAGATAGAAGTTAATAAGAAAGTAGAATCAGTAAAGACAGCCTTTCAGGAGATTTTAGATGAAAGTAGATCGGAGTCCGAGGAAATTTTAGGTAAAGGTTTTAGCAAATTGATAGAAGCGGAAACTAGGCAGATGAGAGAAGATTTTGGGGATAAGATTAAGGTATTGAGAAATGAATTAATGGATAAAGAGAGTAATTTTCAAGAAATGGAGGCGAGATTAAAGAAGCAGATAAGGGAGGAAGGAAATAAGAATAGAATGAAGTATTTAAGTAGTATGAGAGAGACTGAACTGCCTAAGTTTTCAAACAAACAGGGGTGTCCTATGCAGTTCATGAATCAGGTGGAGGATAGATTCAAAGAAAGGCTAAAGGATGGTCAAATTGAATGGAAGATAGTAGTAGAGCTATTGGACCAGGCTTTTATAGGAGATACTAAGGGATGGTTTTTAGTATACAAGCATACCTTAATAAATTTTGAAGATTTCAAAAGTAAATTTATTGAAAAATATTGGAATGAGGATATCCAATCACAAATGAGACAGATTATTAATTCTGGCAGGTATCAATCTGGGGAAGGGAGTAATATGACTGATTACTTTCTAGAGTATGTACTCATATGTAAACATCTTGACGGAATGAATCAAGATGGGGATGTGGTAAGGCTTCTCCTCAGGCATTTCCCACCCAAGGTAAACGTGGCTGCTTGTATACAAATGATCACTACAATACAGGAATTAGAGGGATTGTTAAGCAGATTCGATGCACTCGAAGATTCATACGATATGTCCATATTACAGAATAATCCTGAAAATAATTATTATGATAATAATCAGCAGGATTATAATGGCAGGGGCCAATATCAGAATAGTAGATGGTAAGAACTGTGATATGCCAGAGAAAGTAGTGATGCAAATTTATATTAACGATAGTTACTGTTCCGTATGACTTAAATATTAAGTAATGAAGTTTTATAGGATTTAACAGAGGTAGATGAGAAACCTGCTGTGTGTAATTTTAATTCAGTCGTGAAGTTAGGATGGTAAGGGGCGCGTAGTGCCTACGCTTATTGATTTAGATTGACTAAAATTATTTAATTTTGAAGACAGAGGTTGTCGTGCTATTGAGCAATGCAGGTAAGTTGAATGTAGGTCCTTAAACTGCAGGTAAGTTGGATGAAGTAAGAATTAAATTTTAAAAGTAGGAAGGTTATTACATAGGTAAGTAATCGAAAGAAAGTAATAATTATTATGGCAACCATAATTAAGAATATAATGGTAATAAAGATTTAATTCAAAAGTGAGTGAAGATCAGATGATACAGTGGTAATAAAACTAATGAGTAGAAGAATTAGGTATTGATTTTTAAAGAAGTTTCAGTTGAGGACAACGAGGTTATCAGTGGATATATTTTGAGAAATTTATAAGTGGTTTAGAATTGTTAATGGTAATGCGTTGTATGAATTAACCAACATCGGGTTGAAATGAGGAAGTAGTAACTAATTAGGACATCTGGTACTTGTTGACAGATATGTGTGTGTGTATGTGTGTATTTTCACGTAAATGGACGTGAGTTTGAAGAAGTAGGCCAACGAAGGTAATGCCGTTGAGCAATGTGGTTTTAAAGTTTTGGTAAGATGCCAAATGAAGTTTTTTAAGGAGGAAGTTTTGGTAAGATGCCAAATGAAGTTGTTTTTTGAGGAAGTTTTTGGTAAGATGCCAAATGAAGTTGTTTTTTGAGGAAGTTTTTGGTAAGATGCCAAATGAAGTAGGTTGGAGGAAGTTTTTGGTAAGATGAAGTAGGTCAGCGAGGTATATTCCGTTGAGCAATAATTATTTTTTTATGGTATCTACGGGACTACGTGAAGTTAATAAGGGAGTTTTTTTTAAGTATATATGGATGTATGCACACAAGGTAATAAGAGATTACAAAGGTAAGATTGCCCAAGTTTTTGTTACAGTTACGCACGTTTTAAAGATATTACAAGGCTTGTTATCGAGCTAAACCACTTTGTAGTAAAAAGTTACTGATGATTAATAACGAATTAATGATGTGGTAGATTGTTGTCCTACATACAGGTTAAAGTAAAGATAATAGTAATAATTATATGGTTGGCATAATATTTTCTAGAATTGAAAGGAATTTGTTATAATTCGACGTTTTGAGGATTTTAAAGATAAATCATTTTTTTAGTAGACAGGAAATTAAAGTTTTATTTATGTCATACGGAGTTAGTAAAGATAAGTTAATATTTTGAAGGAAGAATAAGTTGGTAAGATAAGTGTATACCTAAGGGGTAATAATGAAGTTACAATTAAAGGCAGGTGTAAGTTACGCATTTAATTTGATAGAGAAGAAAGTATCTGAACTGTGTTAGAACTCAGAACTTGCTTTATGAAGTGATTATGGGAGAATATTTGCTAATTATGAGTGTCAGTGTTATTGACTGTCAACTGGAACACTGTCATTATTTGAGGAAGACAATAGTTAGGAAAGCAAAGGGTGATGTTATTATTCCAAGGAGTTAGTCGAAGCATGTAAGATTTTTTTTTTAGCTGAAATTTAATGTGTTATTGGTCAGTAAGAGGTGACCTGTAACAGTAAGAAGAAGTGGGATTATACCACGAATAGGGGAGGTTTTTGTATGTGACGTGTGATGTCACGATGAGTTTTGAGAGATTCTGGTATAGCAAGAGTGAGCTATAGTCCAGGCGGTCAGAACAAGTAGGAAGTGGTGTTTGGAGGACACGGTACTTAATTAAGAGTTTTGAGAGAAAACTAAGGGGGGTTTTTAGGCATTCAGCAAAAAGTCAAATCATGAATAGACTAAGTTCAAAGTATAAGAGCATTAATATTTTGTGGAACGAAATATTTATTCCGAGGAGTTTGTCATGTGTTTTTGTGAAATAGTTTAGTGATATACGTAATTCAGGTATTGAGTAGTATTTTGTCCAAGTCTTAATCATTTTGTTATGGTAAGTAAGGAATGACGTTACGGTAAAGTTATATCTTGACGCTAAGTTAAATTTTATAAAGTGAACGAGAAGTCAGATTTTATGTTTATTGGTGATTTTGAAAATCCAAGTTATTGTTTTCGAGAAGTAGTAAAGAGGAATTATGGTTTTATGAGAAGTTAAGAAGTCGTGGAGACTTAGGAAGTATTAATTTGGAAGGAGGCGGCCGTGGCCTAAGAAAGAATTAAGCCACGAAGGCAGGTGAGTAGTAACTTGGATATTTAAATGAACTGTTTAATAACTGCTTTGAGGTATTTCGATGTCATTATGTATTTGGGGAAATATTTACATGTATGACATATGCACTGAAATAGGAATTGCCTTAGGTATCTTGCTAAGTTATTTTTTTCTTCAATTATTGAAATTTTACTGCATTTGAGTAATCCCTTTATAAAGACGAAAGGAATATTGTATTGTTTGCATCCTATTATCGTGTGCTGTAATAGTTATTATGGGTTAATCAGCTGGTATTACAACAATGTACTTCTACGCCAGACTGATATACAAAAACTACGTTCAAAAGAGATGAAGCCAAAATTGTATGTCATGCATACGATCACCGAAATATAAACGAGTGCAGCGTTGACATATATGTCAAAAATAAAAGTGAAGGGCATTTTATATGTATTTTTTTTACAGCATATAAAAAAAATGAACATTATGAACATTTGGAAGAATGAGATGAATGAAAGTTAAAATATGATTTTTTTGTGAAGAATACATTTATGTATATTTTTTTTACAACATATATAAAGAAGAATGAACATTATGAACATTTGGAAGAATGAGAAATGATAGTACAAATATGTAAAGTGAAAAGAGTATGTTCTTGTATATCTTTATGTATTGTTGAAGGGTATTATTTGTATGTTGTCGTTATGGGGGTATTAATATTTAAATTTGTATTCATTTGTGTAGGATGTGTAGTGATATAAATAATGTTACATTTTATTTTAAATTATTTATATCAGGGGCGATTGTAACGATTCGATCCCATAGCTGTTATATTTAAAGGGTTATTCATTTATTATCATGTTATTATTATTATTATTAACTAGTACATCCATGAGATGATTTTTATATCAGATAATTGTAAGCGGTTTTGATTATTATATTCAATTAGATTTTTATTAACAATTACTTGTAAAGAGACGAAGTATTATATATTGCAACAAGACTGGCGATATGGACTAACCCTGTGCGTCACAAACTGAACGACGTAGTAAGAATTTCACCACGGCAAACTGCGTCATTTTCCTGAGATGCTAAGACACCCACTATGGTGTAACCTACACGCCATTTTCTACGGTACGTACGCGTCTAAGATTACAAATTGTGGTGCAATTAACCCTCGTGAGAGAATGAACACTGAAGAAAGGGAAGCTTACTGGAGGGGGAGACCGTCGAAGACCACGTGACAAGGAAGTCATTAGTACCTGCGACTCCGACAAAAGACGCATTGATCTACAGCTCTCAATGAAGTAAGGAAGTTGTAACCTTGCTTTCTGGGTCCTAATGGACTGAGCACCGAGAGTCGACACTGAACGATGTCTTGCCGACATCTATATCAATACATAATGGGTTATATCCCTGATCAAGAGTATTTCTACAGATGGCAACGTACTTAATGAGGATATTTCATAGTAAATGAGATATCACATCATTTTTTTTAAACATAAGCGACGTAACATCGAGATCATCGATCATTTCTTAAATATGACGAATCTTCGACTGGGTGAGCCAACAATTCAATAAAACTATCGTCTCTATTATAATTTAACTTCATTTAACTTTCAATTCATTTTAATATTCATTTTCTTTTAAATAATTAATTGCCGCATTGAGTAATTTTAAATTCAATTGTGTGACTATCACTATTCTGTTTTATTAATATTTTGTTTTTGCATTTAATAAATTCATTCTCTTCAACGTAATGCCTATTTCTTTCATTGTAGTTGGTACTTTAAGGCAATCATACTCCTTGATTAAATACGGATTGGTTAGATGACTTTGTCTCACTACGGCCCGGGTAAGTGGTTCTCGACTCTACTGCTGATAGCCGAGGTTAAATCAATAAATTTCGATTCACTGTCTTAAATAGGGATCTGGCGCTCAACAACTTATTATATTACACTATCACAGGTAAGGTCACACCACAGTGTATATTATTTATTCATATCATGTTTGTTTTATTGAACCACAATAGTCATCACCACGTTCAACGACATACTTTTTAAAAATGTTACACATTGACGTTCCAGTCTGTCACAATAATTCACAAATACATCAATCACTCACTGATTCCTTCGGGTGTTGGAATACAATCTCAAATTCACCCTGATACAATGTTTTACATGTTTTCTTCAGCACACAGTAAAACGTAGCGACCAAGACACGATGTCAAAAAGTAGTGTAATGGCGTCGTCCTTTCCGGTAGGCTAGCTGGCCTAATATAAAGTCAATTGACGAGTGTAAAATGTCATTTCGCTTATCTGCTATGTTTAAATCCTTTTTATTATCGCTAAAAATCGTAGAAAAAATACACAACTGTCAGGCAGGCAATTTTCGTAGCACTAGTTATAGCCGTAATTATAATACTTCATATAGACAACATTTAGGTCTATCTATTCATGGCAGAACAGCGACGTGGGTGTATTAAAATCCTTGTAGCATTGGGAGTACGATGCTGTAATGGAAGGATCTAGCCTATCACATGACTTTATCCGAATTGGTGATGTTTTTGTCTGTTGTTTAACATGCTTTGTGGCAGCATCTTGATTATGGGAAGGTTTAGAGGAAGCCACACAAGTGTAACTGTAAATAATAGATTACGATGTATAATTTCTGAGAGCTTGTTTTAGGATGCAAGTGCCACGTCTTTCTTTAACTGCTTTGGGGCCGATAACCTAGATGTTAGGCCCCTCAAAACAACAATTATCATCATCATCATCTTTAACTGCTATTTGAAATATCTTCGTTTTTACGATCTTTGGAAAAGCCACGCACAAGGCGTGAAGATTAAATGTATACAATGTGAAGTGATGATATGAAAGTGTTGTAGGAAGAGCCTGCTTTATTGGTTAGCAATGAGCAGTGTAGAAGGCTGTGGAAGAAGATCAAAGTTTGAGAACCTGTTTGGCAGACCGGGGCAGGAATAAGCACACCTGTCAGTGTTGATGTTTTAGTTTCATTTATTTTCTTTCCGACGACGTGAAATGACAATTGGCAGGAGGCTTTGAATGTAGAAGTAGGCTACCTTAGTTTGAGGAACGGAATGTGATATTTCCCGCAGTTAGAACTGCTTGTTTGAAATCATGCGAAAATATTAATGTAATATACTTGTTTATGACTACATTTTTTTATGGAAAGATTGATTCTAAAGTTATTCATGATATTATTAGAGCTGAAAACAGCTGATTCCTTCGCCATTTTCTTGTGAAGACCCAATGTGATGTATCAATTTAGGGCAACGCGATTGTTTTGTCTTTAGAAGACAGATGATATTGGAGCTGAATCAGATCGCCCAGATCATAGTTGTAATGTTGATGGGAGAGTTGATTGACTTTTCTCACTGTTAACCAAGGTATTCTCGCGAGCGTTAGGTGCCACGAATGATTTATTCCGTTATTAGAACGATGTGTTATTGAGACTGTGGTGTACTATTCGTGTGAGTTTTTTTTCACGAATGTTGGTAACATGAATTGAGATAGCGGTTTTTCCAACTCAATGTCATGCATTTTTATAGTCATAAAGAAATTATAAAAACGCCTTGAGGGATTAAACGAATAACTAAAGCAGCACAATAATAATAAAGTAATAGATTGTTTCTCATCTCAACACGAAATTTAATAATCTGATATTTAAATAAGATGCAAGAATGTAAACTTGGATATTTAACTAGACTAGAGGACCTATTCTTCGAACTTTGTTAATGATTGATGATTTAAATACAAGCCTATGACGATCTGACACGATTTTTGAGACGACGAATTACAATTTCTGTGAGAACCTTGGAAACACAGATAATTGGCAATTACGTGGCTTAAGTCGTAATTTTTATTACGCAGTCACCGACATAATTTTTGTACAAGCACTAAGATGACAATTAACTGCAAAGAGTGGTTAATTTGCTCAGACAGGACGCAAAGTGCGTAACCGTTAGCAGTGTTTTAATTATTGATTTGTTTTACCCATGAGTTATGTGTGTATTAGATAACTGTTCCTTTATAGACAAGGAGCTGGGCACAGTTTTCTTTTTCTTGCATTGGGTGCTTCTCGCCTCTTATTTAACTTCATATAGGAATTAGCTAAATTCAGTAACGTAAATATAAATGTTGGATGTGACACCATCATATCTTAGCTATGCTTATTGGTGCTTTTATTAATGTAAATGACTTATTTTGATATTGTCAACGCTTCACTTGTTTTGCCTTGCAGTAGATTCAGTGTGTAATTATTGTTATTTTTCATTGGATGACTGTAATTGCTTAGGGATTTATTTTGTGTCACATTCTTAGCTTGCTTTTATCAAATACTTTGTATTAGGACTTCGCGAGGGTTTAACTTCAATTCAGGTTAGGAATAGAATTATATTTTTATATTTAGCTTTGCGGACTACGTTAAGTCTGGACTTCAAATTGCTAACTTTGCATTTATGGGTGTGTGTTTAATGGGCTAGTTCATAACATTCCAACTCTCAACTAACACCGATACTATCCGAGATATTAGTCCCGTGCGGGCTGGTCTGAGAACACATCCTATCATCTCAGGGATGTGAGTTCGACGGATGAGGGTGCCGAGAAGGCTGTTGTGGTCAGTAGTCCCCCCGACCTTCCTGTCCAACTGGCACAATATGTTTAATTAATTAAATGTCTGTTCTTCTTCTGTGAGAGCGTAGTGAAAGGAGCGAAGTACATCGATTAATTGACAAAACTATTAATGAATTATTCGACCAACCAATTAATTCCTTAAACGACCATTTCATTAGTCGATGAAACACACAATTGATTAATCGATTAAACACGCAATCGATAAATCGTTATTTGTAGAAATTAATAGACTTTTAATCGATTAATCGATTATTCGAAAAAGAAAATTAATCGAATAAGTAATAACTCGTAAGTAAGTTAGTAGTAGGCTAGTAGAAATAGTTGTGTATCATTCCATCGAGCAGGGTGGCAGTCCTGCTCTACGCGCAGCCCTCTGAGGTTCCAATGCATATTATTGAAAAGGATTTATCTTCGTAATATGCCACATTTGACTGAAATTCCACATTTCTACTTGTCACTAATGCGGACCTATAAGGATTTATTCCCCACTGCAAGCCGATCTGCAGGAGACAGGAATGTAATTATCGAGATCCCTGGCAGTTTTAATGCCATCATTTTCATGTTTTGACGGAGACAAGTTAACATTGCTATCTAGGTGGTGTGATAACGAGCAAGATACATTGTCACACCTCACTTCCCATTGCTCTAGAAACAAGCTTTTTTATATCAAAGATGCGCACGAATTATTAATTTACACCCGTCGTTCCAAGCCGTGAGATTATTAAATTATGCTTTCTATTCGATAAATGGGAACTTCAGAGGCAGTGGCCGGAAAATCATAGCGTACAAGTGAGAAAAAGTATTAATAAAAATGCATAAATGAACGAAATTTCAATGGTGACTTGGAAAATCTCTATAATAAGTTTGTCTGTAATTCGCTAATTGGACACAAGTTTCATGTCCTTTGTTCGATGAGTTCTTGTTGTTGATTCATTTAGGGGCTTAATACATGGTGGTTGTCATGTAGTCCCGTGTACTTGTGTGTGTGTGTACGAAGTGTTATTGTGTGTAGCCTATTTTTTATTGAAAGTAAGATGGGGAAGGAGGTTGACCATCCTGGAATCTTCCTGTAGAAGGAGTGGGAAGCCATGGAACGATGGCTGAGATCACACAGGAACCTACCTAATGTCAGTTCTGCTTCATGAGGTTAAGTGGATCCCCATTTCAGCCATCAGACCAGAATGTAATTTTTTGGCAGACCCGGGAATCGAATCCGAATCAAATCCACTATACCGCGAGATGTTCTAGGTCTACCTTAGAATGCTTTTAGTCTGTTAACATGTAGATCAGAGTTCAACAATATTGGCGGGATCATATTAATATTATCTACCTACATACCTCAAATAAGTTCACAAGTAACGCACTTTATGTAATAAAGTTTACAATATTGGCATTTACGCATTTGAGTATATTAGCCGTATACTTGGTGTCTGAAAAACAGTACGTCATCGATTAGTCAGCAAGATAATAGCAAATGATTTAAGGTAGAGTTTCTTAAAGTGTGGTCTGCGACTAGCTTAAAATTCAAAATATTAAAAAAAGAAAGATACGAGCCTTACAGTAGTCGCATATGATGTGTAACATCTGACATGTTATCCTACTCGTATACTACACAGCTTGGACATTCTTAAAATGTTAATTTACACTTCATTTTCATACTGATACTATGATGAATGTATAGATTGAATTGGAGATATGCTACTGTCACATTTGTGGCGCAGCGGTCAAGCTGTTAGTCTCTCGCCAAGGTAGACCGGGTTTGATTCCCGGTCAATACATGTGATATTTTCGAATTGAAATGCCATGCCCTGTGGTTCACATTCCACGTAAAAGGGAGGTACCGTGGATCATGATCGTGAGATTAACGGACACGCAAAACTACAAGCTTCCTTCCTTCCTTTTACATTTATAATTCATAATAACAAAGTGACACACAACGTCGACAGTACTCTCAAATACTGTGAGCACATTCCTCAGTAACTATAACATTCATTATTCTCAAGGCTCTCATACAGTTCGTCGTAAACAATCAAAACACGGCTTCCTACAATCATGAAATGACCTAGTCTCACATATGATGAAAATACAGCTTTTATTCCACTCATATAACAACATTCTGTTATGCATTTAATATTTGACTACTCACCCACAGCTTGACAATAATGCCAATTACTTAAATGTCATTTGCCGTCTTTGTCCTACCCCATGTGATATTCAACCTTGAACGTGAAGCTTCATAAACTGCTCAATGACAAATGAAAATCTGTGAAACATTTGCCACTGTGCTCGTCAAACCAGTGCCTGCTAAATGCACTGCCTACTGTATTGCCATAACATTCTCGCGCTACAGAGCACACACTGCCTTGTTTCCAATACACACTTTTTCAATTGTACATCCAGCTGGCAGTGCGTCTTCACTTCCGTCCGATCCACTTCCGTTCGATCCACTTACGACCGATTCACTTCCGTCCCATTTTTCTGGCAGTGCGTCTTCACTTCCGTCCGATCCACTTCCGTTCGATCCTCTTCCGCCCGATTCACTTCCGTCCCCAATTTTCAAAATCACTCCCACAAAACTATCCAGCAAGCGAGCGGAAAGATGTTACACATCAAAAAAAAGCTTTAAATAGCAGACACACTTTGCTTATAATAAACAAACCAAGTACTGTAGGTAAATACAGCAAACAAAGCACTAAATCATCTTATAACTTTCTTCATTACTTATGTGTGTGAGCAGGCATTTTAAACGCTTTGCAACATTAAGCTTGTAAGAAAAATTCGTCTTACGAATAATGAAGCAGGCCCTAGATTGGGAATTTCCACAATCCTCCCCATTACCTTCGATATAATAAAAATCAAAGAAACAGATTCATCCCTCCGATTGATACATTATGAACTTTGTTCGTCATTGCTGACTTAATGTTTTGTGAAAGTACGCCTACCGTAATTTTTAAAAGTACCGGTAATACATATTTTAAATATTTTTATAAGGTTTATAAGTATTTCGGATATTAAACATATTTGCATATTTTGGGCGGATGCGTGGCGCAGTCGGTAGAGGCGCTGAGCTTCTAACTGAAAGGGAGCGGATTATATCCCCACCCAGGTAGTGGATTTTAGAAACAAAACTACCACTTTCGGAATCGCGAATAGCCCTGGGGTTCACTCCGCCTACACCAGAAATGTGTACCAGAGTAATTCCTGGGAGCGAAGATGGTCGGGCATGGAGCTGACAACTCCATCCCATCTAGCGCCGATGTCACAAAGGGTGGAAGCCTCCACCTTCCACTACTCCTAGGGCCTCCATGGCCTGTATGGAGTTGGCTTTACTTTGCAAATCATCATCATCATCATCATCATCCCTGTTAAATAGTATGATGAAACTCGTATTCCTAGCTTCTAAGGCACGCGTTCTCAACCTGTTGCTCGTGAGCACCTAGGTGCTCTTTAAATGGAATTTGGTGCTCTCGTCATACGAGGCATAAAAAGTGCTCGCGTGCACAAGCTCTCCTGAGATCTATTCTTCAATTCAAATTCTGTTGCACGAGCCGGAGTAATAGTGTTTGCATTGCAAATTTTGGAAGTCAGAAATGTTATCATTTTGTGAAATAGTATTTCTTAATCAGCAGTAAAATAATTATTGGACATTCCTGTTTTATGAGTAACGAGTAACACGAAACATGCTGATTCAACTCGAATGTCTACTCGAAAATGGGTCCTATCTGCATGAGTCATGCAAGCAGTTGCAAAATGCAAGGTGAGCGGTAAATCCCACTTCTGGGGGAGAGAGAAACAGGAAAAAGAAAGATAGAAAGAAAGAAAGACTGCTTCAGGCCTCTTCGGAGGGTGCTCTGTTATTATTATCATTATTATATCCAGGAGCCTCCGTGACTTAAGCGGCAGCACGCTGGCCTCTCACCGCTGGGTCCGTGGTTCAAATCCCGGTCACTCCATGTGAGATTTGTGCTGGGCAAAGCAGAGGCAGACAGGGTATTCTCCGAGTACTCTGGTTTTCCCCGTCAAAAATCTCATTCCAGCAACACTCTCCACTATCATTTAATTTCATCTGTCATTCATTTAATCATTGCCCCAGAGGAGTGCGACAGGCCACGGCAGTCGGCACGGTTCATATCCTCGCCGCTAGATGGGGGCTTCATTCATTCCATCCCTGACCCGGTTGGTCGACTGGAAGCCGGCTGTGGATTTTCATTTTCATTATTATATCCAATTCAATGGTGCTTGGAATGACAGGAGGGTGGTGCTCACGGTTACTAAGGCTTCTACAGTATGTCTGTCTGAATTATTCCACGATTTAACCTTAATTTGGAGTGAACTTCGATGTTCGTATCTATGGGCACCGTTGGCCGGGGTGTAGGGGTAAGCGCCTCCCCCTCCCCCATATTTACGATGATTTCTAAAAATACTCAACAATATCGTAGTCTTTCTTTCTTCTTTCCTTTCCTTTCTTACTTGTCCTCCTCGTGGCGTAGTAGCTAGCATTCTTGTTTATAACTCCAGTGGTTTGGGTTCGATCTCCGGTTCTATAAAAAATGTAACTCTGGTCTGAGTGTTGTAACTGGGATCACTCATCCTTTTAAGGCAAAAATGAGAAGAGTTGGGCTTGATTCCCACCTCAACCATCCTAATAGTGGCTTCCAGTGGTTTCCTACTTCTGCTACTTGCAATACTCCTAGATTATGGTCATGGCCACCTTTCACCAAGCCATTGATTTAAATACTGCTCGGTTCCAAGCTCTGTGAACTTGCGGGATGAAGAGCAGCGGCAGAGTAGGAGCAGGCGTGAATTGAGAAGCCTATCGACAGCCCGCCGTGTTACCTGACATTCTCGTCTATTCCAATACTGCTAACATGGGTCTTTTCCAAAACCAGTGTGGCGTTGGGAATGAGTGACTGAAGCCAAAGCCAAAAGCCAACTCCGTACAGGCCATGGAGGCCCTGGGAGTAGTGGAAGGAAGAGGCTTCCTCTTTTTGTGACATCGGCTCTAGATGGGATGGAGTTGTCAGCTCCACGCCCGGCCGCCTTTGCTCCCAGGAATTACCCTGGTACTCATTTCTGGTGTAGGCTGAGTGAACCCCAGGGCTATTTGCGTTTCCGAAAGTGGTAGTTTTGTTTCTAAAATCCACTACCTGGGTGGGGATCGAACCCACTCTCTTTCAGTTAGAAGCTCAGCGCCTCTACCGACTGCGCCACGCAGCTCCCAATGAGTGACTGAGTCACCGACTAATGTAGTTGCTTCTGTTACTACACAAGGACCAAGAAACCGTATCTCGTCACCACCACTCATAATACTCATAATAGTCTGCGATGCACATTCCTCTCAGGTCCACGCAGCTTAGACTCGAGCAGTACAAGTACAGTATACATACTGCTACAGATACCACAATAAAACATCCTATCAAAAATATTCTACACACAATCAAGTACAACTGAATGATCACAATTATCCAAGGCAGTATCTTCTTATAATAAAAGTGTATTAACCATAAGTCAATATGTTGTACATTAAAACCGTACCGGTTCCAGTCACATTGGGACCTTCCCCAGCGTACTCAGCGTAATTATGTAAATGTGCAAGAACATACACTTAATATAAATGTTGCCATACCAGAGGATTCTAGAAATAGTCTTGTTCAAAAAGTTCACAAATTAAAATAATAATAAAAAAACAGATCTGTTACAAAATGTGTTAAGAAAAACATGAAAATGTCTTGTTAAAAAAGATACAGTCTGAGAGACTAGCCTTTATATCATTTCAAATGACGCATGCTACAAATGCTACACATGTTACAAAGGCTCAGGAGGGCTTCTCGCTTCACTCGATACCCCAGGGCTCTTTCAACAGACTCCAGTACCCATTAACTTAGGCTTCCTTTCGGGCACCTCTTTAAGGGTCACCCTGTATTTGAGTCTGACATCTTTTACAACTCATTATTTGAATCTGATATCTTGCAAGCCTCTTTAAGGGTCACCCTGTATTTGAATTTAATCTAACATACTGTACACCTCGTTAAGTGTCACCCTGTATTTTGCTCTGACATCCTGCACACCTCTTTAGGAGGCACCCTGTATTCTTATCTGGCATCTTGTATATCTCTTTAGAAGTCACCCTGTATTCTTGTGTGACATCTTGTACACCTCTTTAGGAGTCACCCTGTATTCTTCTCTGCCATCTTGTACACCCCTTTAAGAGTCACCTTGTATTCTTATCTGGCATCTTGTATATCTCTTTAGGAGTCACCCAGTATTCTTATCTGGCATCTTGTACACCTCTTTAGGAGTCACCCTGTATTCTTATCGGACGTCTTGTATATCTCTTTAAGAATCACCCTGTATTCTTGTGTGACATATTGTACATCTCTTTAGGAGACACCCTGTATTACTGTCTGACATCGTGTACACCTCTTTAGGAGTCACCCTGTATTCTTATCTGACATCGTGTACACTTCTTTAGGAGTCACCCAGTATTCTTATCTGACGTCTTGTATATCTCTTTAGGAGTCACCTTGTATTCTTGTCTGACATCTTGTACACCTCGTTAAGGGTCACCCTGTATTCTTATCTGACATCGTGTACATCTCTTTAGGAGTCACCCTGTATTCCTGTCTGACATCTTGCACACTTCTTTAGGAGTCACCCTGTATTCCTGTCTGACGTCACGCACTCGCCGTCTCCGTATCGCATAACACCAGACCCCAGGAGTAAACTCAGACTCGGTGCATATGCACTGAACAACATGTTGACGTCATACACGCCATAACCGTAACGCATAACATTAGACCCAAGCATAACGACGAAGTCGACAAGATCACTTGAAATGATAAAACAGCGTGGAATAGAAGATATGTGAATGTGAAACTAGATAAGTTGAAATAGTTAGGTATAGTTTGGTATGTATTTGCGAGGTGGAGACATAATGGAATGAAAACGTTGGGAATACGTGTTACGAGGTAATGTTATGAATGGGCAAGAAATGAATTGTTTTTTTTTTTTTTAATTTTAATTTGTGATATTTTGGAACAAGAATATTTTTATGTTCAACGATGTCGAAATGTAAATATTATATGTCAGAAAACTGTATCATAATGAGGGTCATTATAGTACTGTTCTTCATTATGAAACAGTTTCTCCAGCCAATCAGAGCTCATTCATTGACCAATTAGGTAAGGATAGCTTAGCGCATGCGCTCAAAATCCAACATGTCGGACATGAATTACATGATTTGAAAGTTCAAATTGGATATCGGATCAACCATTGTACAGTAGTTACAATCCCAAACACAAAGACAAAATCAGCACGAACCTTTACGGTAACATGAAAATACTATGACATATGCAAGAAGTTTATGAATCTACGTCCAGAAGTTAGCAACACAGCATCCGTCTACATAAATTACCGACATGGAAAGTGCACCGTCCCATATGTTCGCGTAAATAAACTGGCGAATATGAGACAAGAAATAGCACTGTACCTTAATATCCCGAACTCCAATTTCCACACAGCGCATTGCTTTCAAACGACTTCGGTGACAATATTAGTGAATGCTAGTTCTGATCGGCACTAGACATCATGTAGCTGTAAACAATTGCATTGCCAAGCAAAGGCAATGGTCTCTGCTTACGAAATTCTTTGACCCACGCATGCACTCTGTTCAGTCAGCAAACCACCCAGCGCACTCTGTTCACTAACTGAAGTTACTGAATCCCACAGATATGTATCAATATTTATGTTAAAACATATAATAAAGTTATAATTATTGTCGAACATAAACAGTCGTATGCAACTCGCCTATAATGGTAATTAAGACACTCGTATCTTAATTATTGCCATTATAGGCTCGTTGCATAATGTACTATTATAATCCTCTGTTATGGCAAAATTTATATTAAGTGTATATTCTTGCACATTTACATAATTACGCTTGAGGAAGATCACAATGTGACTGTAACCAGAACGGTTTTATCATTTTAAATGATCTTGTCGACTTCGTCGTTACGCTGAGGTCTGGCGTTACGTTACGGCGACGGGACGAAATGTACCTAGAATGCACTGAGGTGTGTGACGTCATAGTACCGCTTGAACTGCCTCCTTTCCCCGCGCACTCCGGTGTGACGTCATCCAGCCAGCTACCTCCTTTGACCTTGATTTGCACTTGCTAATGGATTTTGAGTTCACGCAGTTCGCTGCATGATCATGAGGCTTTCTCCCAGCATTATTCAGCATTTGTAGCATTTAAAATGATAAAGTCTAGTCTTTCAGACTGATTATCACTCTTTTTTTAATGTACAACATATATTAACTTAGGCTATGAGTACGGTATATAAACTTTTATTATAATTACATCGTCAATAAGGAATCGGGCTATCCTGGTCATTTTTATGCCATATTATACTAGCAGTAGCTTCCGTGATAGATTAACGCCACAATCCTACAATTTTGTGTTTTCATGTTGGCAACACTGCTGCTCAGTGAACGGGCTAAGCCCGATAAGAATTCTAGTTCTTTATAATTCCCTTTAACTTGAATAATAAGTACCCCACCCCCCACCTTGAAACTGGCTATAATGACTGAGTTATGAGGTTCCTATCAGCCACTGCTGGTGGCGCTCCACGATTCATGCATTCAAAAGATCCAAACGCCTGATTAGATAGAAATATGAGCCGATGCGTCCCACAAACAGTTGGTATAATTTGTGAGGTGGGTGGATGGGATATCTGTCCCATGTGTGCTCTGCCGGTAGACAATGTGCCGAGAGTGATACACCGTCGCGTCACGTCGGCCTGGACCTCTGTTTTATTATATATTCGGCCTCGTTCACCTCAACTCACATCTGTCAGTTTAATCGCAGCGAGTCAAGATAAAGCATCGTCCTCGTCTTGCTCGAACATTAAATACAAGCTCAAGGGGCTTCTTCCGCCTAGTTTGTTTGACCACCAAGACGTACCACTGCTGCTGCTACTGCTGATGATGATCGTGTGGCTGAGAGGCTGAGTGCAGGTCTTTCTAGTTGACGCCCGTGGGCGACCTGCACGTCGTAATGAGGATGATGATGTGATGATGAAAACGTCACATACACCCAGTTCCCAAGTCATGGAATTAACCCCCGGAGATTAAAATCCCTGATGGCTCGGCCGGGAATCGAACCCGGGGCACTTTGGGCCAAAGCCTAGCGCACTAACCATTTAGCCACGGAGCCGGACGCACCACTGCTGATGGACTATAAGGTTCTGTTAACGTGAGACAGTTGATCCAACATCATGTTATCTCTACAAATGATATTAAAGGCTGGTCTTGTTGTTGTTGTTGTTGCTTGAGTCCTCAGTCTTTTGAATGGATGATGCAGCTCTCCATGTTCTCAGCTAATCATATCAACTCTACAAAGCTACTACATCCTACAACCAAGGCAATCTTTTTAACATAGTTCTAACCTTGGTGTACCCCTACAGTTCTTATCAACGATCCTTCCTCCAATAACTAACTTTGCTATTCATTCATTCATTTATTTGCAATTGGGGGTGTGTCCCCAGGTGGCAAATTAGATATACATAACAAATAAATAATTATACATAACAATTCAATAACAATTAATCTGGAGTATTTACACAAATAGCCAGTCTTTTCTTAAACACACCTATATGTTTGGAAAAAGGCTCTAAGACTGCGGCAGATAAAGAGTTCCGGTTATCAATGGCACAGTTTACGAAAGAATATTTACCATAATTTGTTCGCTATGGTCGGGCCTTAACTTTGAAAGGATGATAACTCCTACTCATTCCTGGTTGTCGCAGTTGCTTTTCCAACCAACCTATTTTTTCTTTTCATTAGCAGTCGCCAGAAACATCTCTCCTCGCCCACTCGTCTTAATACGTCTTCGTTTGTTACCCTATCTACCCACTTGATGTACATCATTCTCTTGTAACACCACATTTCAAACGCTTCTATTCTCCTCTCCTCTGCTGCACCAACAGTCCAAGTTTCACTTGCATAGAGCGCCACGCTCCAGACAAAGGCTTTCAAGAATGCTTTTCTAATACCTAATTCTATATTCGATGTCAACAGTACTTTTCTGTAGGAATGCTTTCCTTGCCTGAGGCAACCTACTTTCTATATCCTCTTTGTTCGTCCATCACTGGTTATTTTGCTTCCTAAGTGGCTGGCTGCGTGGCTCAATGGTAACGTTCTCGTTTGCTGGGCCCAAGGTTGCAGGTTAGTATCCTGGTGCAGTCAGCTGGCATTTGAGGGTGCACAAATGCGAGGAAGCCGTGTCAGTAGATCTTCTGGCATGTAAAAGATCCCCTTCGGGGCAAACTTCCGGCACCCCGGCGTCTCTAAAAGCCAGAGTAGTTAAAACGGACGTAAAACCAATAACATTAATATTATAAATATTCCTAAGTAACAGAAGTCTTCTACTTCCTTTAGCTTTTCACCTGCCAATTTACCGACAGTTGTGGCTACGCTGGCTAAAGGAAGCGGTAGGTCATGGGGCCAAACACTCTGCTGACTCGATAGACGCGGGGGTTCGAGTCCCACCATCGGCCGTCCTTGAAATGGTTTTCCGTAGTTTCCCATTTTCAACACCAGGCAAATGCTGGGACGGTACCTTCTCACAGGCCACGGCCACTTCCTTCCACATCACTGCCCAATTTCATTCATCTTCATCCATTGCATCCCTCATCCCGACGTGCAGGTCGCCCACGGGTGTCGACTAGAAAGACCTGCACTCGGCCTCTCAGGAGGCCACATGACAAAAGAAACCTGCCAATTTGACTTCAGTAAGAGATTCTGATTTCTTACCGCTGCATTCCATTATCGCAACCGAGAACAAATGATCGCCCAAGCCAGGAACCGTCATAAGGTGCATGATAAAAGATAGGCTATAATAATAATTGCATTATTTAAACATGAAGGGAGCCTCCGTGGCTTAGGCGGCAGCACGCCGGCCTCTCACCGCTGGGTCCGTGGTTCAAATCCCGGTCACTCCATGTGAGATCTGTGCTGGACAAAACGGAGGCAGACAGGTTTTTCTCCGGGTACTCCGGTTTTCCCTGTCGAAATTTCATTCCAGCAACACTCTCCACTATCATTTCATTTCATCTGTCATTCATGTAATCATTTCCCCAGAGGAGTGCGACAGGCTTCCGCAGCCGGCACAGTTCATATCCTCGCCGCTAGATGGGGGCTTCATTCATTCCATTCCTGACCCGGTCGGAGACTGGAAGCAGGCTGTGGATTTTCATTTCCAAACATGAAGGATAATCGTACGCCACTGTACTATATTGAACTGTATAGCAAAATAAAGAAATGAATCTATGTAGCCTGCAGCGAGTGGTTACCCCAACAATCCATGTTACTGTAATCATTTTTTTAATCTGTGATCAGTCTGGCAACACAGTTTCAAGGGACGGAAACTTGCTCGGATGGGTTCCTTCCCTCTCCGCGATACCGTTCCATTCACGGCAGCCCTGCGTGACCTTCACCAGGATAGCTGCTGAATGCACACCAGTCACGCGTTATCTTGTTTACGTATCTCAGAAATGCTGATGTTAACACATGAAGGGTGTAGGCCTATGTCAGTTCTCTTTCTCTGGATTCTGGTTAACGCACAGTAGCAGGCTTGCAAACAGTGTTGCCGAATGCAAGGATTTATTTTTATTTTTGAAACCACGTTCCCTTTTTATGCGTTTCTTTTACGTCTTTCAACCCTTTCTGACCTGAAAAATCGTGTGTTCCCTACCCTCCCTGCATGTGAGGATAGGAGGAAGTACTGATGAAATTAATAGTGAACTTTGAATACAATCTGAGCGCATGTTTGCATAGTAATTGCGTGTTGTTTTACACAGAAGTCTTTTGTTTGACTAACAAAATATGGAAAAATCATACATTATATTCCATGACGCTAATTGCACAGACCAGCTTAGCTCAGCGCGAGAAGGTGCTGGCACTGGAAGCTAGAATTCACATGGTAGCTGTGTTCTAATCCAACCATCCACCATCCCGTGGTTTCCCACTTCCCATTTGCCTCTCTAATATAACTCGACTTCTTTCATAGAAATAACTTGTCGAACTGGATCGAGCGTGCAGGCTCTAGCTAAATTTAAGCCCATTACATGGCGAAGCAGATCTCCACCCTTCGCGATAATTGCGCGGACAGAATTACCTTGTACGTATGAAATTGTACACAAGTTAACGAGCTACCACGGCCGATGCCAACTCTCCGCGTGGTTGTAGCCTCATCGATTGTACATCACTTGATCGCATGATTTCACTGCTTTAAATCGCGCCATACACAGCTACTGTCGACCAAAGTATTATGTGCACTCGAGTTTGAAGGTTGTTTGCGAAGTAACCAATAGAACTACATAAAATCCAATAACATCATCATTTTTGTCCTTCTATTTTACGTTAGGTCATGTAGGTTTGGAATTTTTAATATATATTTTAATATTTTTTATCGCAGTTGGAACACAACTGTATTTTCCAACCACCCTGAGCCGAGAAAAAGTTACCTTACAACAATGATAACAACCATGTTCCTTCGACACACAAAATTGTGAAATTAATAAACCAGTTATACAACATTCCAATGTATATTGTGTTAAAATTTGGATTCGATCTGATGACGGGCTTTTGAGATAATAATTCTTAAATGTGACGCATGGTTGAAACACGCTTAAAACGGGCACTTTTTGTGTTCCAACTGCGATAAGAAATATTAAAATATAAATTTTAAATCCAAACCTACATGAACTAACGTAAAATAGAACGACGAAAATGTTGATGGTATTGGATTTTATGTAGGTCTATTGGTTACTTAACAAAGAACCTTCAAACTCGAGTACACATAATACTTTGGTCGACAGCATCGGCAGGCTGTCAACTTATGACATTGCCAAGCAGACAGAGCGCATGCGTGGGTCAGAGAACTTGTAAAGCACAGATAGCAAGCCCAGCGCTGGCACTCCTACGGATATCTATGAATATTTATGATCGAACATAAAATAAAATAAAGGTATAATTATCGTCGAACATAAACAGTCGTATGCAACTCGCCTATAATAGTAATTAAGACACTCATATGTAAATTAGAAAACTCGCTTCGCTCGTTTTATAAACATACACGTGTCTTAATTAATGTCATTATAGGTTCGTTGCATAATGTACTATTTTGACTGTTTGTTCTTTTTATTTACGGTCTTGCGACATCTTCGTCATTAACCCCGTGTATTTGGGTGAGTGTAGAATTTTTCTGACAACCTGTGTTAGTGGGATTGGATGGCCGTAGACTTAAATTAGGAACCATCCCAGAATTTGCCTGGAATAGACGCGGGGAAACCACGTGAAAACACTGCTAGGTGGCCTGGGTTAGGAATCGAATCCACGTCATTGCCTCACGAGCCTAAGTGTACTCCGTTTCAGTATTCAGACCAGAATTCAATATCTTGGCAGAGCCGAAAATCGAGCCCGGACTTTCGGCGTGTCAGCCAGGCATGCTAGCCGCTAATCCATGAGGTGGTCTAAGAAAGGACGTCCAATCTATATCATTTATAAGGTCGTTGAACGGAAATTACAAAGTCGCAACTCTCGGACAAAGCAAACAAGTAGTTCCGTGAAAAATATACAGCCTATTTTCATATATCCTACTTATGTTAATTGCCTCTATCAACATACAAAATGTCAGTTTGATTGTAACTGATTCGAAGATATTGAGAACCGTCTTATATTTCGGATGGTTGCCTTGTTGGATTTAAATATATGTAGGTTTTAGAGTTATGTACTAATACATGAAGATTATTGTGTAGGTGTAGTATTCAAACTTTAATCGCATGATTAGTACACAAGAAGTAAAAACGAGATTTTTAAATTTCGCACTGCTGCCATCTTCTGGTTATGAAAACAATGGAAATAAATTATATGCCAGTGGATTAACATTTGTATAGCCTAAGCATTTACCGTACCGAGTTTCATTGCACTCGGATCGTTAAATCGCGAGAAACGTCCATTGAAATATTTATACTTCGCGTCGCCGCCATGTTGGATTAGTGCTCACCAGGTTATTGAAAGTCCTATAGGTGAACTTAGGTTCATAGCCTCTACGAACATAATTTCAGTTTGATTGCTGTAAGAGATTCGTAGATATTTAGAACCGTCTAAATATTTCGGATGGTCGCCATGTTGGATTGCTATATGTATAGGCCATAGAGTTATGTACAATTAAAGGAAAACTATTGCGTAGGTTCATTATTCAAACATTCACTTCCATGGCATGGTTACGACACAAGAAATAAAAACTTAATTTTAAAATTTCGCACAGCCGCCGTCTTGAGGTTATGTAAACAATTGAACTAAATTAGATGCCATTGCATTGCAATATGTATAAACATTTAATGTACTAAGTCTTAGGCTGATTTTGGAAGGTAGAATAAGGAAAGATAAGAGAACGTTAATGGCTTTTGTAGACTTAGGAAAGGCATTTGATAACGTTGATTGGACTAAATTGTTTGACATTTTGAAATCTATTGGAATAAAGTACAGGGATAGGAGGGTGATATACAATCTATACAGAAACCAGACAGCAGTCATTCGAGTTGAAGGACATGAGAGAGAAGCTGGTATTCAGAAAGGTGTAAGGCAAGGCTGCAACTTATCACCCATACTTTTCAATCTTTACATTGAACAAGCAATGAAGGAAATTAGAGAAAAAATTAAAGTGGGAGTGAAGATTCAAGGAGAAATAATTTCAACTCTGAGATTTGCTGATGACTTCGTCATCTTGGCCGACAAGCCTGAGGATTTGAATGAGCTTTTGAATGGTATGGACTCCGTCTTACGGAAAGAATTCATGATGAAAATTAATAAATGTAAAACAAAAATACTGGAATGCAGCCGAAATAAATCAGAAACCTCTATGGAGATCAAATTGACAGGTGAAAAGCTGTAGGAAGTAGGAGACTTCTGTTACTGAGGAAGTAAAATAACCCGTGATGGACGAAGCAAAGAGGATATAAAAAGTAGGTTGGCTCAGGCAAAGAAAGCATTTCTACAAAAAAGGAATCTGCTGACATCGAATGTAGATTTAGGTATTAGGAAGTCATTTTTGAAGGCCTTTGTCTGGAGCGTGGCGCTCTATGGAAGTGAAACTTGGACTATTGGTGCAGCAGAAAATAGGAGAATTGAAGCATTCGAAATGTGGTGTTACAGGAGAATGATGAAGATCAGATGGGTAGATAGGATTACAAACAAAGAGGTATTAAGACGAGTGGGAGAGGAGAGATGTTTCTGGCGACTGCTAATGAAGAGAAGAGATAGGTTGGTAGGACACATCCTAAGACACCCAGGAATAGCAAGCTTAGTTATGGAAGGAAGGGTCGAGGACAAGAACTGTAGGGGTAGACCAAGGTTAGAATATGTTAAACAGATTGCCTCGGATGTAGGGTGTGGTAGCTATGTAGAGATGAAACGATTAGCTCAGGACAGGGAGGCATGGAGACCTGCATCAAACCAGTCAAAAGACTGAAGACTCAAACAACACATTTCACTCCGCTCAGATGGTTAAATCGCAGGAAAAGTCTATTAAAATGTTTCAAATTCGCTTGGCCGCCATGTTCGTTTTGCACTCTACAGGTTTTTGAAACTCACAAATATAAACTTGTAGTAGTGCCTTGTATCACCGTACAAAATTTCAGGGTGATATCAGAAATAGTTTCGGAGATAAAGAAAGCCGGTATAATATTTCGCACAGCCGCCATCTTGAGGATATGTAAACAATTGAACTAAATTAGATGTCAGTACATTACAATGTGTATAAACTTTTGCTATACGAAGTTTCATTGCGTTTGGATGGTTAAATCGCGAGAAAAGTCTATTTAAAAGTCTCAACTTCGCCTGGCCGCCATGTTGGTTTTGTAGTTTCCATGTTTTGAAAGTTGCATCGGTGAACTCGTATTAGTGCACTTTATCGCCGTACAAAATTTCAGGGTGATATCAGTGACAGTTTCGGAGATATTGAATGCTGGTGAAATATTTCGTACAGCCGCCATGTTGGATTGGTGAGACGTAATAAAAGTTGTAGGGCATGGTCGGGGTTGGCCAAAATGGTGCTATCACCTTACCTAGTTTCACTGAAATCGCCACACGACGACACATATACAGACACATACGCACACACACACGGACAAAAGGTGATCTCAGAAGCCTAGTTTTTTCATAAAATAAAAATAGGCTAAAATGCATCTAATTTTACCGCTAATCCTCCTAGCATGGCTTCCCCCACGGACTCTGCGAGGGATCATTCCTCTACCGTCACAAGGACGGTATCTAGGAGATGAACACACTTCGTCAGCAGATACAACTGGGGTTGGTGACCGGCCGCTAAATATGGTCTAATTAAAGACGGATTAGGGAAAGGATTTTGGAAGGAAGTTGGCCATGGACTTGTTTAAAGCACCCGTCCCGGCATTTACCTGGTGGTGAAAATGGAAAACAGCGGATTTCATTTTCAAGACGGCCGAGGTGGGACTCGAACCCACGCTTTCCGATGCCAGCGAGGCACGAACTAGCGCGTTTACACTATCGGCCACCATGGCCAGTATAATAATAATAATAATAATAAGTATAACCATAATAATCATCAAAATCATAATATTTTTTTAGCACATTAACTGCATGCTAAGAAGAAAATCGTATGAGTAAAATGATGGCCGCAAATAGTTTCCAATGCATTATGATGGATAGCCATAAAGCATTCGAAGTTGTTTGCGATACACCTACGGTGATTATAATCTGATACCATAGCTTATGTTCCCAATAATAATTTGATGGGTGCGTCTAACATCCTGAGAAACGATTGAGCCACACCCGGAGATGTAGGCGAACAGCGAAAGAAGCGATAGGCTCCCTCAAAGCCTACATACGATCTAATCAGCGTTAAATATAGGTTTAATTGAATCGATTACTTTTTTCTGAAAGTAATCTTATGAAAATAACACCGTGATCTCTGAACTGACAAGGGAACATCGCGAACCTGAATACTTGCTTCAAGTGACCTTGGAGTCAGAAGTGATCCAAAAGTTACCCGATGAGGCTTTTAACACTAAGGAAATGTGTAGTGGTGTAGCCACTCATACGAATCTTCTCTTCAAACGCCTGAATAAGCAGAGATAAATTTAAAAAACGAGATTTTAAAATTTCCAATTGAATCCAGCTTGAATAATTGAAAACAATTTAACATCATTAGAAGTCACCATGCTAAGCTCAGAATAAATATCCGCTGTGCCAAGTTCCATTGTACTCAGGTAATTTAGACAAAAATATTTTAGGATCCAACCAGCCTCCGGCAGCCTAACAGACAGAATTTGAATGGCAGAAAATATATTTTAACTATTATATATCAAAATTACTCGGCGGCCACATTGTTTTTGTGTTTGTAAGGATTTGTTAAGTCCCATATACTCTATTTCTGAATTTAACAGTCCTCTAACACCATACAAAATGTCTGTTTAATTGCTAAAATAGTTTTGGAGATATTGAGAACCGGTAAAATATATCGCTTGGACGCCATGTTGGATTGATTTATATATGGGCCATAAAATGATATGCCAGCAGATGAATATTATAATCGTGGCTGATTTTAGCAACCCACATTTCTATCACTTGTCAAGGAAACGAGAAATAAAATCATAATTTAAAAAAAATGCACAGCTGCCATTTTTAGGTTCGCATAAAATTGAATTAAATCAGATGCCATCATATTAAACCATGTATGAAGACTTACCGTGCAAAGTTTCACTGGGCCGGGATAATTAAATTTCGCGTCGCCACCATGTTGGTTTTGGGCTCATCAGATTATTGAATAAACACACAAAATTTGAGGTTGATTGCTGTAATCGATTTGTAGATATTGAGAATCGTCTAAATATTTCACACAATCGCCATCTTCAGTTTATGAAAACAATTTTATGTTTGACCCTCACTATTATGTGTCAGAAAACTGTATCATAATGATGGTCATTATAACACTCTTTTTCATTATGATACAGTTTCTCCAGCCAATCAGAGCTCGTTCATTGACCAATTAGGTAAAGATACCTTCACGCGTGTGCTCAAAATCCAACATGTCGGACATAAACACAACATCGAACTATAATAAATTACCGACATGGAATACGCACCGTCCATATGTTCGCGTAAATAAACTGGCGAATATGAGACAACAAATAGCACTGTACCTTAATATAATTTCTACACAGCGCATTCATTGTCTTCAAACAACTCCAGTGACAATATTACTGAGGGGTGGCAGATGTAAACATATGGCCTGCATATGGCATTGCAAGCACACAGAGCGCATGCGTCGGTCGTCCAGAGATCTTGAAAGACAGAGATATAACACCCAACGCTCGCTCTGCGATCACGAAATTCAAGTAGCTGACTCTCAACAGATATTTATGAATATTTATGTTAAAACATATAACAAAGTTATAGTTATCGTCGAACATAAACAGTCGTATGCAACTCGCCTATAATGGTAATTAAGACACTCGTATGGAAATTATAAAACTCGCATACGCTCGTTTTATAAAAATACTCGTGTCTTAATTATAGCCATTATAGGCTCGTTGCATAATGTACTATAACTAAATGAAATGGCAGTAGATTAAGTCTTATATAAACATTTAACGTACCAAGTTTCACTGCGCTCGCGCGACTAAATCGCGACAAAATGCTATTTAAAGATTTTAATTTCGCTTGGCCGCCATGTTGGCTTTGTACTTAACAGGTTTTAAAGTGTCACATAAGGGAACTTACTTTAGTAATTTCTATCTCCAAACAAAATTTAAGGGTGATATCATTATTCCCTACTACTACTTTCTAGGAAAGATACTGAACAGTGTGTACCAAAATCTAGTGCGTTATGAACGCAGATAAATATCAAATGAACCTCGGTTACAATAGTAAACCATGTGACCATGCGTTATCTTACTACTGTAAGGTATTTGTGGAATATTTTCACTTCTAAAAGTGGATAATGTTCCATTCAAGAACCTGCGACATGATGACCATCAATCTCGTGTACTTGCGTTGTGGTGTGCTTTCCTGTGTTCTCGATGTGTCTAATCTGGCGTGTGTACATGCAACGGAAGTTAGGACTGGTAGGAAGGCAGCCACTGCCTTCAGTTAGAAGAAGGTTTGATGGATTAGTACCCGATGACATGTCCCATCTACTATGCAGCTGCACGTGACTTTCAGAACAGGTTAATTGCACCGTTTAACCGTGACAATGTAATTTATTACCGCTGATAACTTTGTGGTCTAACACCTACCGCGCTATATGCTACCGAGCAACGGCAACTTGACATGATGAATTCAAGGGACGCACGGAAGGAGGGGCAGTAACAGGTTAACATCGGTAATAAATACGACCGGTTCACCGACAACAACTCGGTGTATAAAATCAGAAAAAAATAAAAAAGTTCTACTCTATTGATAGTGTTCAATATAACAGATGTTCTAATTTTAAGCCATGCTCGTTTAGCAATGCAGGTCATGTTATTACGGAGATTATGATCCATTTGCGTCACCTTAAAGAGGTGTGATTACATTTAATATACCGACACGCAGGTTTGAATAGAAAATATCTACGTTAGCACTGAAAAATTTAACTTAGTTCACGAGATGGTGGTATTCGAACATCGCCGAAATAGCAGAATTGAAGCCGGCCACACTAGGAAAATTCCTTAGGATATCTTAGAAACTGGAGGCCTTCCATCGCCATTTCAGAACGCATAGCCTACCGGTCATTGGCTACAACAGTGGCATGACTCAAAATATGATGTTTGTGGGAACTGCATTTACAGATTTAAAAGCAGTTTCTAAACTATGGAGTATTTAAATAATGTCAAGGTGAATTTGGGATCTATTACTTTGCTTCAGATGAGTGCAACAGACACCAACACAATTAGGAACTATGAGTGTAATTTTCGGAAATTGGCACATTGAATAATGTAGTCTCACGTTGTCAACAAACCCGATAGGGTAGTATCGAAAGTTTGATGCTTTTCAATCGGTCAACACGATTGAACCCAAATCAGATGAGTAATAAGATAATAATTATTTATTAATCTCATGCAAATTGTTTTCAGGATTAGGGATTAACCGATCTCATTTGGGTTCAATCGTGTTGACCGACTAAAAAGCATCAAACTTTCGTTTACTAAGGCAACACTGAAAATGGCTTCAAACACCATAAAGAGTAGTATCGATTTAACCCTCTGTTGGCCACGTGGATTACTATTGTAATCGAGGTTCATTTGTTTTTTATCTGCGATCATAATACACCAGATTTTGGTAGGCTACATAATGTTCAGTACCTTTCTTAGAAAGTCTCCCCACTACAATCACCGTGAAATATTACATCCATGATCACTAGCGTGTCAGTGGCATCCGAAGAGTTAACTTAGATTACAACTGCACTCCACGCGACTATTTACGGAACTACGCTTGAACTACGTTTGTTTGCTTGTCTATGTATAGAAAATGAAAATCCACAGCCTGTTTCCAGTCTCCGACCGGGTCAGGAATGGAATGAATGAAGCCCCTATCTAGCGGCGAGGGTATGAACTGTGCCGGCTGCCGAGGCCTGACGCACTCCTCTGGGGCAATGATTAAATGAATGACAGATGAAATGAAATGATAGTGGAGAGTGTTGCTGGAATGAAATGTTGACAGGGAAAACCGGAGTACCCGGAGAAAAACCTGTCTACCTCCGTTTTGTCCAGCACAGATCTCACATGGAGTGACCGGGATTTGAACCACGGACCCAGCGGTGAGAGGCCGGCGTGCTGCCGCCTAAGCCACGGAGGCTCATGTCTATGTATAGCATTGTATATAATTAGGAAACAAAATATATTATGAGCACTTGATTGTAGAAAAATACTCATCTGTTCACAAATATTTAAAGGGTTTATTCAATACAGGAAATACCATTAAATTTCTTTCACAGGTTTTTCATGCTGTGTCAAAATATTTGGTACTAGCTGAAGTACCCGTGCTTCGCTGCGGGTCATACATAAATTTAAACGTAAAGGTGACAGTTAAAACAGAGGATAGGTGAGGTGCTGCACGGAGGGAGAGTTAGTTAGTTATTGTTGTTTTAAGGGGCGGAACTACGAGGTCATCTGCCCCTAACGGAGCGAGAGTAAGGATGGAACATTTTGTCCAACTACACCGCTCGGTGTTGGGGGTGTTTTATAGCACAAATTTAGGTTTTACTCGCTAACCGTTGGAGATACACAAAAAGTGATAAGGAACTTTCGGATAGAAAATTAAATTTCAAACCTCGCATACTCCATCAAAAGTTTGCTATTTCTTAGTGTTCTCTTTTTATTTGAAATGGAAATATGAAAGTTAGGAACCAAAGGGTGTAGTGACGTCACTAAAACGATCACCATCTTTAAATAGTGCAAAGTATCGAAATAAAAAGTAGCCTATATGTTAACCAGGTAAACCAGCTACTTTCATGTAAAATTGCATGTAAATCGGACCAGTGGTTCTTGCGTGATTGAATAATACACCGACACACAAACACACACCATCTCATTTTTATATATTAGTATAGATTCATGTATTTGTCTATGATTATTATATTTATCACACTCCATCCGTCTTATAAAATCGAAAATCAATTTTTTAAAGCAAAAAATAGCTAATGAAATAGTCTACCCATTAAAAATTGGCTTGCGATTGTAATCCACGCGACTACTGGCGCTACATTTTCAATCGATAAAGAATATGGTCTAACACTACTCTTAGGCAAGAGCTGAAAATGTACAGATTTCTAGTTATGCCACTGTTGCAGCAAATTAAGCGAAACTAGAGACCCCCACTAGCATTTGTAGCTGTAAACTTCACAATACAGTTATATATTATTATTATTATTCATAATTCATTTTGATTCATTTCGTTTCGGCCTTGTATGGACCGCGTCAAACTGTCTCATTCTTCAGGCTCTGATGTTTGCACGCCCGCATTCGTTGTCAGTGGGTTTCCCTCCTTTCATGGGTCCAAATCTTTCCCGTTTTCAGACTCTGTTTTTCTTGGCATACTTGAAATGTCCTCTTCAGTGGGATGAGCTCTTGAATGTCACTTCTTCGAGGTCTCTATCTAGTTCCATGAACCAGGTCCATTTGGTTTTCCTCTCCTGAAAGTAGGTGATGATGCGGTTGATCTGTCCCTCTAGGCTCATTCGCTTCACATCTCCATAAGAGTTAATCCTTCTTTTCCGTATGGTGTCAGTTATCTTCTCCACATGAGTATACAGTTCGTGGTTATGACGTCTTCTATAGGCTATTCCCCATTGTCTTTCACGGGACCCAAGATCATTCTCAAAATGTTTCTTTCTTTGGCCTCCAGTTTTTTGAGAAACTGAATATCTTGAGGCATTCGGCATTTGGTCTTTCCTTTATCATTCTGCGTGGATTTCAGAAACAGTAAATCAAAGGAATGAGTACGCAAATCGTATAATTTCATAAATACTGAATAACCAGTGAGTGTTACAGCTAAGCTGTCAATCAATGGCCTCAGCACACAAATGATATTAGCAGTGACGAATTGCACTCAAATTTAATAATTATCGATTTTTGTAAGAAGTGTGCGATATGCAAAGTCTCTCATTATAAAGCTATTGGGGAAAGTGTGGATTATGAACATGCGAGATTTCTCACACGGGTCCGCTAGTATTATTATTATTATTATTATTATTATTATTATTACAAGACCCATCCATAAATTAAATTTCTCTATTTTCTAAAAAAGAAAACATAGTTATATGAAATCCTTTCTTGGCACCACACACAGCAATGATTGGGTTGTCACCACCAGAATTGAGACTCCTTCCATATCGTATGATCAACCTTTGTATTTCTATCTCCTAGAAGTCTGCCAGCTGGGAATGGAACAAGAGAGTGACACTCGTCTTCAGTCTTCAGTTCTTCGTCGGTGTGAAAATGCTGACCAAAGGACAGGAATTTCTCGAGGTGCAAAAAAAAGTTGTAAATCGCTTCGACCACATACGGCTCAGTGCACTGCAACGGTTTTGATCATCCACCGTACAGTCCAGATCTTGCTCCCAGCGATTTCCATTATTGTATCTGGAGCCAATAGAGCTTCTCGTGTAACTTACTTTTCTATTTATTTACATGTAAATAGGGGAAACTCATTTCTGAATTCCTGGTTTTACGAGGTTAGCCGCCAGGAGAGAAGATGCTATGGAGTATATGAATTCTTTACGCGGATACTCTTAATGACATCGAGAGTTAATGAGACTTGAAATGAATGATGATTAATGAAACTGAACAACGATTTGGAAGAAAGCGGCCGTGGTCCACTAGAGAGTACAGTCTCGATATATTGCTGGACTTGTAAATTAGGAAACCATGGAATACCATTAGCTAAACTAAGTTTTAGTGCATTGCACAAGAAGGACAATATACTGGTTTGTGTTTCACCAACATTGCTTTCATGGGTTGCATTGCCAGTATTAAGTGCACCACTGGACCACTTTTTTTTGTCGTGTAGCCTCCCGAGAGGCCGAGTGCAGGTCTTTCTAATCGACGCCCGTGGGCGACCTTCGCATCGGGATGAGAGATGGAATGTATGAAGAGGAATTAAACTGGGCAAGGATGTGGAAGGAAGAGGCGGCCGTGGCCTGTCAGAAGGTACTGTCCCAGCATTTGCCTGGTGTTGAAAATGGGAAACCACGGAAAACCATTTCAAGGACAGCCGACGGTGGGGCTCGAACCCACGCGTCTACCGAGTCAGCAGAGAGCTTGGCCCCTTGACCTAACGCAGCTCTTTAGCCCGCGTAGCCACTACTGTCGGTACTGCGCCACTGACCAGGGTAGATAAACTAAGTTCTAGTGCTTTGCACAAGAAGGACAACGGACTGGTTGGTATTTCACCAACATCGCTTCCATGGTTTACATTGCCAGTATTAAGTGCACCACTGGACCACTGACCAGGGTGGCTATACTAAGCTCTAGTTCTTTGCACAAGAAGGACAACGGACTGGTTGGTATTTCACCAAGATTGCTTCCATGGGTTACATTGCCAGTACTAAGTGCACCACTGGACCACTGACCAGGGTAGCTAAACTAAGTTCTAGTGCTTTGCACAAGAAGGACAACGGACTGGTTGGTATTTCACCAAGATTGCTTCCATGGGTTACATTGCCAGTACTAAGTGCACCACTGGACCACTGACCAGGGTAGCTAAACTAAGTTCTAGTGCTTTGCACAAGAAGGACAACGGATTGGTTGGTATTTCACCAAGATTGCTTCCATGGTTTACATTGCCAGTACTAAGTGCACCACTGGTCCACTGACCAGGGTAGCTAAGCTCAGTTCTAGTGCTTTGCACAAGAAGGACAATATACCGGTTTGTATTTCACTAACATTGCTTCCATGGGTTACATTGCCAGTATTAAGTGCACCACTGACCAGGGTAGCTAAGCTCAGTTCTAGTGCTTTGCACAAGAAGGACAACGGACTGGTTGGTATTTCACTAACATTGCTTCCATGGGTTACATTGCCAGTATTAAGTGCACCACTGGGCCACTGACCAGGGTAGCTAAGCTCAGATCTAGTGCTTTGCACAAGAAGGACAACGGATTGGTTGGTATTTCACTAACATTGCTTCCATGGGTTACATTGCCAGTATTAAGTGCACCACTGGGCCACTGACCAGGGTAGCTAAGCTCAGATCTAGTGCTTTGCACAAGAAGGACAACGGACTGGTTGGTATTTCACCAACATTGCTTCCATGGTTTACATTGCCAGTATTAAGTGCACCACTGGTCCACTGACCAGGGTGGCTATACTAAGCTCTAGTTCTTTGCACAAGAAGGACAACGGACTGGTTGGTATTTCACCAAGATTGCTTCCATGGGTTACATTGCCAGTACTAAGTGCACCACTGGTCCACTGACCAGGGTAGCTAAGCTAGGTTCTAGTGATTTGCACAAGAAGGACAACGGACTGGTTTGTGTTTCACCAACATTGCTTCCATGGGTTACATTACCAGTACTAAGTGCACCACTAGACCACTGACCAGGGTAGCTAAACTACTGTCGACCAAAATATTATGTGCACTCGAGTTTGAAGGTTGTTTGTGAAGTAACCAATAGACCTACATAAAATCCAATAACATCATCATTTTTGTCGTTCTATTTTACTTTAGCTCATGTAGGTTAGGATTTTTTAAATCGCAGTTTAAACACAAAATGTGCCCGTTTTTAAGCGTGTTTCAACCATGCATCCCATATGAGAATTATTACCTCACAAACCCGTAATCAGATCGAATCCAAATTTTAACACAATATACATTGCAATGTTGTATAACTGTATTATTAATTTCAAAATGTTTTGTGTTCAAGAACGAAAGTTTATATCATTTTTGTAAGGTATGTTTTTCTCGGCTCGGGGTGGTTGGAAAATGTAGTTCTTGGTCGAGTTGTAATCTTTATACATCAAAAAGTTATGTTGTATAACTGTGAAATACGTAAATTATTTCACTTATTTTATGTCGGTTTGTATTGGTACGGGGAAATAAGACATGGTTCACCAGCTAACTGCTCCGGAAATGCTGTACAGCGTTGCTGATATGGAGCCCATCACTTCCGAGCGAGGCGCGCAATGACGCGGGATGGAGCCCATCTTGGCAACGCTGTATAGCTTTCACCGGAGCGGCTAACTGGTGAACCATGTCTTAATTCCCCGTACAAATACAAACAGATAAAACATAAGTGAACTAATTTACGTGTTTCACAATCATACAGCATAACTTTTTGATGTATAAGGATTACAACGCGACCAAGAACTACATTTTCCAACTACCCCGAGCCGAGAAAAAGTTACATTACAAAAATGATAACAACTATGTTCCTTCGACACACAAAATTTTGAAATTATTAAAACAGTTATACTACATTTCAATGTATATTGTGTTAAAATTTGTAATCAATCTGATGACGGGTTTGTGAGATAATAATTCTTAAATGTGACGCATGGTTGAAAGACGCTTAAAAAGGGGCCCTTTTTGTGTTCCAACTGCGATAAAAATATTAAAATATAAATTAATAATTCCAAACTCACATGAACTAACGTAGAATAGAACGACGAAAATGATGATGTTATTGGATTTTATGTAGGTCTATTGGTTACTTCACAAACAACCTTCAAACTCGAGTACACATAATATTTTGGTAGCTAAACTAAATTCTAGTGCTTTGCACAAGAGGGACAACGGACTGGTTTGTGTTTCACTAACATTGCTTCCATGGGTTACATTGCCAGTATTAAGTGCACCACTGGTCCACTGACCAGGGTAGCTAAGCTCTGTTCTAGTGCTTTGCACAAGAAGGACAACGGACTGGTTGGTATTTCACCAACATCGCTTCCATGGGTTACATTGCCAGTACTAAGTGCACCACTGGTCCACTGACCAGGGTAGCTAAGCTCAGTTCTAGTGCTTTGCACAAGAAGGACAACGGACTGGTTGGTATTTCACCAACATTGCTTCCATGGGTTACATTGCCAGTACTAAGTGCACCACTGGACCACTGACCAGGGTAGTTAAGCTCAGTTTAGTTCTTTGCACAAGAAGGACAACGGACTGGTTGGTATTTCACCAAGATTGCTTCCATGGGTTACATTACCAGTACTAAGTGCACCACTGACCAGGGTAGCTAAGCTAAGTTCTAGTGCTTTGCACAAGAAGGACAACGGACTGGTTGGTATTTCACCAACATTGCTTCCTTGGGTTACATTGCCAGTACTAAGTGCACAACTGGTCCACTGACCAGGGTGGTTAAACTAAGTTCTAGTGCTTTGCACAAGAAAGACAACGGACTGGTTTGTGTTTCACTAACATTGCTTCCATGGGTTACATTGCCAGTATTAAGTCTACCACTGGGCCACTGGCCAGGGAAGCTAAGCTCAGTTCAAGTGCTTTGCACAAGAAGGACAAGGGACTGGTTTGTGTTTCACCAACATTGTTCCATGGGTTACATTGCCAGTATTTAGTGCACCACTGGACCACTGGCCAGGGTACCTAAGCTCAGTTCTAGTGTTTTGCACAAGAAGGACATCGGACTGGTTTGTGTTTCACCAACATTGTTCCATGGGTTACATTGCCAGTATTAAGTGCACCACTGGTCCACTGACCAGGGTAGCTAAACTCAGTTCTTGTGCCTTGCACAAGAAAGACAACGGACTGGTTGGTATTTCACCAACATTGCTTCCGTGGGTTACATTGCCGGTAAGTTCACCACTGGTCCACCAACCAAGGTGGCTAAACTAATTTCTAGTGCTTTGCACAAGAAGGACAACGGACTGGTTTGAGTTTCACCAACATTGTTCCATGGGTTACATTCCCAGTATTAAGTGCACCACTAATCCACTGACCAGGGTAGCTAAGCTCAGTTCTAGTGCTCTGCACAAGAAGGACAACGGACTGGTTTGTGTTTCACCAAAATTGTTCCATGGGTTACATTGCCAGTATTAAGTGCACCACTGGTCCACTGACCAGGGTAGCTAAACTCAGTTCTAGTGCTTTGCACAAGAAGAACAACGGATTGGTTTGTGTTTCACCAAGATTGCTTCCATGGGTTACATTGCCAGTATGAAGTGCACCACTGGTCCATCTGGCTACCACTGACCAGGGTATCTAAGTGCGCACGTATAATTTAAAATTGCGTACGCATGGTATCCAAATAGCGAACAACGGTTTGCAGCACAGCATGAGAAGATTCAGCGGATAAAACAGGAAGTAGACTTTATTCAAATAAATGACAATTATTTGTGAGGCATTACAGTGTCAAATACGTTTATTCCGGATTTAAGAGATTCCCTAGGTAATTCCTCCCATGAGTGTGTGTTTCCAGTGACAGCGGGACTGAGTATTAGTTGTTTTCGTTTGTTGATTTTTAGAAGCTCTGCGACATCGCAGTCATGTGTCCCCGTGTATTTGGGTGTGTGTAGAAATTATCTGATAACCTGTGTCACTGTGATGCCTGAACTAGTTTCTGTATTTGTAATTGGGGTAAGAAGCAGTCGTGGCCTTAAGTTAGTTACCCTCCCGGCATTTGCCTGGAGTAAAAGTGGGGGTGGGAAACCACGGAAAGACAACTTCCAGAATGGCTGATGTAGGAAACGAACACACCTCTTCTCAGTTTTACCTCACGAGGCTAAGTGTACGCCGTTCCAGCCCTCAGACCAGAATTAAATTTCTTGGCAGAGCCGGGAATCAAACCCGGACCTCTGGGGCGACAGACATGATTGCTTATGAGTACACCACGATGTGGTCAATAAAAGAACTAGGAAAAGTGTGTCAACCCCACAGTCTTTGGAAAAAGGGCAAACGTACTGAACTCAGGAAACCCTCGAGGCCGCCAGATTCTAAGTTCATTAGTTGTGGGCACTTGAGAGCGTAGACTGCCCAGTATAAGGGGCGTGGTGGCGCAGCAATCAAGCTCCTTGCCTCTCAGTAATGCGGACCGAGTTTGATTCCTGGTTGCATATTTAGAAAAGCTCCATTTTTTTTTATATTTTTTTTTTACCCGTGTTACAGAGACCAGCCAACTCAGCCAACTCAAGCCAATTTCGAGTGGTCCGGCTTTCGCGCGACAGGATGTTCAGGCGTATCCTACTCTTGTGGAAATATAATTCAAAGTGAGGTGATTTATATAGGTAAAGGTATATTTGGAAGATGAATCCAAACAAATAGAGTACATCGATTTGGAGTCAATTGTAAATAATGTAAACAGACGGTGGAACACAATGTATAGTCGATAAAACTCTTCCAAACCCAAAGTGGTATTATTATCATTTCATTCATTCCATAGTACAAGATTCTAGTTATTTTGTAATATGAATTTTCTTTCACGGAAAGCAGAGTTACTTTTAGCCTATTTTTATCGTATGTAAAACAAGTAGTTCCGTGAAGAACTAAACAGCCTATTTTCATATATCCTACTAGTCTTACTTAGGACACGAGAAATGAAAACGAGATTTTTAGAAAATGCACAGCCGCGACTTTTATGTTCTCATAAAATTCCATTAAATTAGTCATCAGTATGTTGTAACGTGTTTTTCGAGGGTATTTTATGCCACTGACATTAAGTCAGATGGTAGCCATTCAATGTTTATTTACGCGGCAACTTGTTCAGCCAAGATAATTTTCATTTAACTTATTATTATTATTAATGTTTCTTTTAGCTTTTTCTTTAAAGATTATAAGTATACAGAGAGGTTTTCGATTTTATAGAAAACTCTATCAAGCGAATTATTACGAACAGCATTATCACGGAAAATTATATGATTACGGAATTTTACGGATTTTAGTCAGTTAGGGTTTATTGTGAGAGATATGAGTCATTGGAAATCACGTCTACAGGAATATGCTTGTCGTGGAGCGATGATGCAACCGAGGAACACTTCCAGCTGGCTGTATCAAGAAAAGGCGATTTGGTGTGGAACGGTAAATTTTCCGAGTGTGGGGAAGTTGGTGGCGGGAGATCCCGAGCGCCTGTCTCAAGCCAAGGAGGGGAGACGTGACGCACAGTGATTGGTCTACAGGCGAGACGAGTAGCAGAGGAGTGGTACTTTGGTGGGGGTACCGGCGAGGCAATATAGTATTGGCGCGTAGTGGAGGGAGGAACTATTACTTTGTAACCTGTCCGAACTGGACGTACTTTTTTGTTGGTTCCGTTGTGATCGGACCGTAACTTGGACATTGTATTTGCATAGTCTACGGACTACGTACTCGTGTTCGATGGCGAACTTTTCAATACTGCTATTCTCAACTGACACATTAGTCAAGAGAAATACGCGAGCTCTTGTGAACAGGGAGTCAGCGTAGGTGGTTAACGGATTGTGATCCACCACTATTAAGCACTTAACTTCAACATATTAACAACGATCTCCGCAAGTAACGAAGAAGAAGGCGACGTCCAAAAGGCTGATGGAAGTTCTCGTGATTCATCATGTACGAGGGAAATGATACGGCTATTTCCAATGGTAAGCGCGAATGACTCAGAACTACATAATCTATCCTTTCATTGTTTCATAATCAGAATTTGAGTAACTTTTAGCTTGGGAATCATAGTAAATTCAGTAATTCATCCGACTCCGTTTTCACGTAATTTTCTAGTGGTAAAATTCAAATCGTTACGCTCCATTTTGAATTATTATTATTGTTATTAAAATTGCCACTACTTGTTTTTTTTATATAATAAATTCATTTCTTATACTATGCAATCTTTGCTTTCAGTAGGTAGCATTAGATATAGACCAAATCCCTTCTCCTGATACAACTGTTAGTTGGGTCAATGATCAAATCATGCCACGGTCTGAGTGTGAAGTTTCTTAAAGGTGTTCTGCCCGAGCTAGGCAGTGTTGAGGTCTTGGCGCCCATTAATTCAACGTATCTTAGTCAGAGTAAACATTACAGTTATCACCCAACAGTGGGGTCACTAGTAGAAACCATTACATTTGTCGCTACCAACGTGAGGCCGAAAACCTAATAACATTTGGGGAAGGAGAAGGGTATATATTTCTGTGCCTGTATTTTGTGGGTTTTTCATTTATTGGTGTGTATCAGCATGGGTAGTGTTGAGGAAGAGATGAAGTTGCGTATTGGTCACCAGTTGGATAGTGAAGATACGAGCAGTATGGCTAGTCTTGAGAATGAAAGCAGTACAGGGATGTCGGAGGTAAATCCCTATACTGAGGGGGGTAATCAAAACAGTCAAGCAGGGTTAGAGAGTTTGCTTCTTCAGTTTATGCAACAAAATAAAATTAGCACAGATGCTTTAAACGCTAGACTCGAACAAAACAGTAGGGAAAATAAAGAGAGTACTGAAACTTTAAATGCTAAACTTGAACAAAATAATGCTAAACTAGAACAAAACAGTAGGGAAAATAAAGAGAGTACTGAAACTTTAAATGCTAAAATTGAACAAAATAATGCTAAACTAGAACAAAACAGTAGGGAAAATAAAGAGAGTACAGATTCTTTAAACGCTAAATTGGATCAAAACAGTTGGGAAATTAGTGATAAATTTGAGCTGATTAGAGGTGAGATCAAAGGGGTGATGGAAGAAAAAGCTAAAGAGATTATTGCAGATGTAGATAGAAAATTGGGAAAAGTACAGGAAGAGCTGGAAAGTAGAATCAGTACACAGGCTGAGAATTTGAAAGAATTAGTTGAACTTGAAACAAAGCAGGTTAAAAAGCAATTGGGGGGAGAAATTGATAAGATTGAGGTAGCAACTAAAGAGGTTAAAGAACAGCTGGGGGGTAGAATTGATAAAGTTCATGCAGAAATAATCACTGAAGTTAATGATTTAAGGGAGAGGAATAAGGAAAGCATTAATAGGATTCAGGAGAAACAAGCTAAGTTAAGTGATAAAGTGGAAGCATCGGAAGGGAGTATTAGGTTAACTGTAACTAGTATTGAGAGAAAAGCTGAGGAGAAAATTACTGAATTAGAACAGAAGTTGAAAGCTAGAATTAGGCAGGAAAATAGTCAGAGTAGGCCAGTTTATGTGAATAGCACACACAGGGAGATAGAGTTGGGAAAGTTCAGCAATCGACAGGGTTGTCCCATGGAATTTATGAATGCAATAGAAAATAAATTCAGGGAGAGGTTGGAAGATGGTAGTATTGAGTGGTGCCAGGTAGTTGAGATTTTAGAGCAAGCGTTTGTAGGGGAGACAAGAAACTGGTTTGCTGTCTACAGAGACAATTTCGAGGACATTTCAGATTTTAAAGTTAAATTTTGTGAGAAATTTTGGATTGAGGTTATTCAGTCTCAGCATCGTGAGGGAATTGTGTGTGGGAAATATAACCCGAGAGAAAACTACACTATGACAGAATACTTTTTAGGACAGGTATTGACGTGTAAATATCTGGATGGTTTGAGAGAGGAAAGTGATGTAGTCAGGCTATTACTAAGACATTTTCCATATAGAATCAAAGAAGCTGCCTGTATCCAAAATGTTAAATCTATTTCGCAAGTGGAAAATCTATTAAGTACATTCGATGCTCTGGGAAGAGGTGGTTACGAGGAGAATTTCGGTAGGAACCAGGGTAACAATAATAACAGGCCTAATGAGAACAGGAATCAGGATGTTCAGGGGAACAGTGGCGAAGGAGCCAATATCCAAAATAGGGGGAACCAAAATAATAATAACAACCAGCTAAATCAGTACAGAGGAAATGGGTATGGTACGCAGTACCAAGGTAGAAATAATGATTTCAGGGGAAATCAAGGCCGAAATAATGATTTTAGGAATAATAATAATAATTATTATAACCAAAACAGGGGTCAAGGAGGGGATCAGCCCAATGGTAATAACGGACAGATAAATACCGTTAACACAGCCCAGAACAACCAGACCAGTGCAGTAGTGAGTAGTACTACACCAAGCGGTAGCGGTACTTTAAACACGAACCTGGCTGCGATGTAAGGTCAGAATCTCAGTCTGTAACATGCCCTGTCCATACACTTATACAGGAACCCTATGACCTAAATGTAAGAAGTGAATTATTACGTGAACTAAATGATGAAGGTATTATTCAGGATGTGGCTAGTAAGAGCCCCATAGTTAAATTTAACGTGTCTGAGGCGTACACAGATGTTTTAATTGATAGTGGTTGTATGAAGAGTTGCATAAGTAGTGCATTTTATGATAAAATGAAAGGAACTGGAGTAAAGTTTGAGGAGATGCCAATTAAAAGCACTTTTGTTATCACAGCTGTTGGGAAGAGGTCTAAAGTAATTTCTAAGCAAGTTTTAGTAGACATTAAAATTAATAATCGTGTAGAAAATCAGATTTGTCTTGTAATTCCAAATTAAGTATTCAGTGTTATTTTGGGTTCAGATTGGCTAAGTAGAGTGTCTGGTAACTTATGTTATGAGGTAGGAAGTTTGAAATTTAAATGGGATAATTCTGAAGTAGATGTAGCGTTCAACGACAATGTTCAGAGAAGTAGTGTTGTAGGTGTGATTTGTACTTTAAATGAGATATTGCCAGCCGTAGAGCGGGATTCTCCAAGTTTTGTGGGCAGTGAGATTACGAACGGTAGTCTAGAGGACTCGTAACGTGATGCTGCATTTCAGGGAAATATAGAGGAGGAACAGTGTGTTCTACTCTATGATGTGTTATTGTGTAATAGGAGAGTTTTTGAGGATCGCATTGGTATGGCCAATTGCTATACACATTCATTGAACGTTATTGATAGGTGAGTATTCACAGGACATAGATATCCTGTACCTTTCGCTTATCAGAGTGCAGTTGAGGCTCAAATTAGCCGGATGCTTGAAGATGGCATTATTGAACACTCCAACAGTCCATATGTAAATCCTTTGATCACCGTGCCCAAGGCCGATGGCACAGTTCGAATTTGTTTAGACGCTCGTTTGGTTAACAGTAGAATTAGTTCAGATCAGCTGAAATCCATGTCAATAGAGGAATTAATGCAAACATTTGAGGGGAAGAAGTATTTCACTTGTGTAGATTTGAGTTCCAGTGTTTGGCAAGTGCCACTTATGTACGAAGATAGACCATTTACAGCTTTTAGTCATAAATATAACCTTTATCAATTTTGTAGAACACCTTATGGGTTAAAGAGTAGTTCATCAGCTTTAATTAGGGCTTTAAACATCGCATTGGGGGATGACACAGGAGAGTTTGTAACCATTTACATTGATGATATGGTAATTAGTTCACGCAGTTTTGAGGAGCATCTACGTCATTTAGATATAGTTTTTCAGAAGTTAGATCAGGCAGGGTTCACATTGAAGCTGTCTAAGTCGTCATTCTGTCAGTCAGAAGTGACATTCTTAGGTCATAGAGTGTCGAGTAGAGGTGTGACACCAGAGGAAAGTAGGGTTAGCATGTGTGGACAGTTAGGGAATGGGGCATCGTTACAGACACTGAGAAATAGGTAGGTAGAGCAACGTGGTGACGTTCATTTAAGGGAGCCACTTGCAAGGTTGGAAGCAGGTGACACAGAAACATTTATAGTTTCCAAACGTATTGGCAAAACAGCATATGTGCTGGAGGATGGTAAGGCAAACAGATTATACGGGACGTATAATATACACAGTCTACGAAAGTATGTGTCATAAAGCGAGTGTGTTTAGCTGGCAAGCCAGCCTATCAAATGAGTAAGTGTGGTATTTGGTGCGGGGGAGATCTGGTCTTCCAGGCAGGCGTATCAGAGGTCACAAAGGGGGGTAGTATATAAGTAATTGAGAGTTTTTAAGGTACAGGGAAATATGACGGGATTTTCGGATGCTGTTGAGCACTAAAATGTCTCGATACACCAAGGCCAGAATTTGGTAGCGCTGCTGAATTCCCATTTGTCGCCTAGAGATGGGTGAGCGCTTGTACAGGGTATGTTTGCTTATGGCGTATGGGCCACCAGAATGCGAGACAGTCCTTCATGAAACTCACTCATAACAGCACACGTGATTTTTGTTTACGGCCTCGCCATGTAAGAGCTGTAGGTGTGAAATTTAAGGTAATTAGTACAAAAGTATTATTTGAGTGTGGAGAACTGGTCTGGGTGGTGAACTAGTATTAAGTAGAATAGGGTCTACGGGAACTTAGTAAGACAGGGCGATTACGGCACAGAAATATTTGGTGTTATATGTAATGCGCACTTACTGTTTTTTTTTTCAGAAATCAATATTAATTTTATCTAATACACAGAGAGATTAAGTATTATGGTCACGATGCGCAGCCACAATAGTGTGATCGTGTGCTCATGTGTTCAGTGAGATTAAGTTACACCAGATGAAATCGACAACCACTGATATTAGGAAGTTCTTTGGTGATATATATATATATATATATATATATCAGAACACCTTTGATGCGTGTGATGTGACATCATGTATACGCAGTGCTCACACATTATTTATGTATATCTTTCCCAACATAGAAATATTTGAGAGGCGGAAATATCCGTGGAACATTAATTGAAATGAAAAACATTGGACTGATTGCATAGGGCAATCCAATATTACAACAGACTTTGACGCAAAGTGCGTGAGGAAAAATTATGAGTGTATATACTGTATATACAGTGTGGTCCACCAGCCCCTTTTTTTTTTTTTTTGGAGGAAGGCAACCCAACTAACGCGTATATGACAGTCATCCTGAAAACATTCGTACCTGCTCCTTTACGTCCATTGTACAACTTTACCGTTGAGTACATCCTCGCGAATATAGTAGAAATCAATAGTGGCAGTGTTCTTTCAATGACCTCAAATATAATGCATGATTGAAACGATCAGAGCTCTGAATGACACCTTCTTACATTTGGACATGAAGCGTCTACGAATAGACTCAATACGTGCTAGCAATAAACCATGGTTCTCGGTAGCTAAGGTGGCTAAATCAAGAAGTGCTGGAGTAGCGTCAACGAAGTCGCATTGTAGTAGGTTCGAACCTTGGACTAGTGCATTTTTTCTTAGTGTCGTTTATTGTGGATGTATTATGGACGCATATCTATCTGTTCCAACGAGTGATTTTTTTATTAGGTCCTGCAAATGACCGTACTTATCCGATGGCACGCAGCAAGATTGGACGACGACATAATGATCTGTAGAACGAAAGCAAGGTAGCCTATCCTGTATATTCAAGGTAGCAAGTGTTCGAAATTTTGACCACCTTTGTTTAAAGGAAAACTGACTCACTCAGACGACCCACATAACAAATAGATTTGTTATGTGGGTAGACTCACGAATAAATACATCAGACCGAAACTATAATTTCTTTCAACGGCGTCTGTGCGAAAAGCGCTTGCTATACATTTACAGTAATAGTTATTTAGTGAGGTTTTAAGGGGCGGAACTACGATGACATCTGCCCCCAAACATACAGTAAATACAGATAATTATAACATTATTAGTTTTACGTCCCTTTTACCTGCTCTGGCATTTAGATACGCCGGGTTGCCGGATTTTGCTCCGAAGGGGATCTTCAACGTGAAGGTAAATCTACTGACACGGCTCCCTCGCTTTTGCGCACCCTCAAATGCCAGCTGACTGCGCCAGGATAGGAACCTGCAACTTTCGGCACAGCAAGCGAGAACGTTACCGCTGAGCCTCGTATCAAGGCAGTAATTACAGAACGTGTCATATTATGATTCTGGGATAAATATTGAACTATTAACATTCTAATTATCTTGAATAGAGTCGCCACCGTTGCGTAGTAGTCAGCGTGATTAGCTGCCACCCAGGACGACCTGGGTTCGATTCCCGGCTCTGCCACGAAATTTGAAACGAGGTATGAGGACTGGGACGGGATCTACTCAGCCTCGGGAGATCCAAATGAGTAGAGGTGGTTCGATTCCCACCTCAGCCATCCTCAAAGGGGTTTTCCGTGGTTTCCCACTTCGCCTTCGGGCAAATACCGGGATGTTACCTACCGTACGGCCACGGCCACCTCCTTCCCTCTTCCTTGCCTATCCCTCCCGATCGTCCCCTCCCTTCCCATCCCTCAAGAGGACCCTGTTTGCTTTGCAGGTCAGGCCACCTGGGCGAGGTGCTGATTTCACCTCCCCAGTTGTATCCCGCAGACAAGATGTTTCAAGCTCCAGGACACTGCCCATAGAGGCGGCAATGATGGGATCCCTCGCTGAGTCCATGGGAAAACCTAACCTGGTGGGTAAAATCGACTAAAAACATAATAATTATAACGAATAGTATCCATCCATGGTTTTGAACAGTATTTAGGGAAAATAACCATTTAAATGAGACAAGAAAATAGCTTTCCCTATCGTCTTCGTAGATAATGTGAACAAAACCAAGTTGAAATCTTGCTGTACGAGGTAGGGAGGGTATAATAAAATAGTTAAAAAGAATTTTAAAAATCTGCCGTTGGATAGTCTTGAACACGGAATCTTCAAAAGAGCGAGCGGGCGCAATAACACTTGCACACATTTCAAACACACTCTCGAGGTTTTTGTTGCGTTTCTTATTAACACGTATGGTAAAATATTCAATTATTACAGTTAGATCCTAAATATTGAATGGAACGCATTCATTCAGTACCTGGCATGTTTTCTAATTTACTTAAAACAAGTTTCGCGACCGCTTTGCGTTAATAAGGCGAAAGAACAGCAAATAATGCCCTCAAATGACAGCCCTTCGGTTTTATTTCATACAACTTAGCGTACAAAATGCCAGCGTGTGATACACTTCGGTCATACAAGCAGGTGTACTGACGAAGAGAACAGAATCATACAGGATTTTGTACCAGCGATCACAGCAGCTTCCTTGCCAGCGAGTGTCGTGTGATACGGGCCTAAAGATATGCTAAGATTTTTTGTTAAAATTTTATAACAAAACAAGATGTTCGGTAAAGAACGTATAGCCTACTTTCTCTTAAATGCATGGGTATTGTTATAACTCTTTGTCCTTTTCAAGGATTATAATTGATTGTTGGTTGTAGTAGCTTCTTACATACAACGTGCTATACGGATATTATACATGAATATGATGCGCCCTTTGCTAGTGCTATCTCTGTAAAAATTTCATTCAATTCATTTTCACCGTGTTTGAATTGATATGGGGAATCGATTTGCACACATACATGGCCGTTGTCTGTAAACTATTGGGCTAATGACCTTTTGGTTCAGTCAAAAGATGCTTCCCACAAAAAGGTATGTTGTTGAAAAATTTGGTAGAGATCAAATTATTAGGTTGGTCGTAATTTGATTTAAGCTTTTAACATTTGGGTGGCCGCCATTCCGTTTCCGTCAAGATGGCGGCGATATAAAACATGACACTGAGGTGGCCTTTGCTAGTGCTATCTCTGTACCAAACTTCGTTCCATTCGGTTTCACCGTGTTTTAAAAGATAGCGGGAATCGATTTGCACACATACATGGCCGCTATCCGTACATTATTGGCCTGATGACCTTGTAGTGTGGTCAAAAGAATCTCTATACATAAAGGTATTTTGTTGCAAAATTGGGTAGGGATCAGATTATTAGGTTGGTCGTAATTTGATTCAAGCTTTTAACATAAGGATGGCCGCCATTACGTTTTGATCTAGATGGCGGCGATATAAAACATGACACTGGAGTGCCCTTTGCTAGTGCTACCTCTGTAACAAAATTTCGTTCAATTCGGTTTCACCGTGTTTGAATTGATAGGGGGAATCAATTTGCAAACATACATGGCCGCCATCTGCAAACTAATGGGTTGATGAACTTGTAGTTCAGATAAACGACGCTCGTCATACAAGTATATGTTGCTACAAAATTTGGTAGAGATCAAATGATTAAGTTAGTCGTAATTTGATTTAAGCTTGGAACATTTGGGTGGCCACCATTACGTTTCCGTCAAAATGGTGGCGATATAAAACATGACTCTGACGTGTTCTAGGCTAGTGCTACCGCTGTACCAAATTTCGTTCAATTCGGTTTCACCGTGTTAGAATAGATAGGGGGAATCGATTTGCACACATACATGGCCGCGATATGCAAACTGTTGGGCTGATGATCTTGTAGTTTGGTCAAAATATGCTTCCCAAGTAAAGGTATGTTGTTGCAAAATTTGGTAGAGATCAGATTATAGGTTGGTCGTAATTTATTTAAGCTTATAACATTTGGGAGGCCGCCATTATGTTTTCATCAAGATGGCGGCGATATAAAACATGACTCTGAGGTGTCCTTTGCTAGTGCTACCTCTGTACCAAATATCGTTCAATTCGGTTTCACCGTGTTTGAAATGATAGGGGGAATCGAATTGCACACATACATGGCCGCCATCTGCAAAATTTTGGGCTGATTACCTTGTAGTTTAGTCAAAAGACGCTTGCCATATAAATATATGTTTTTGCAAAATTTGGTAGAGATCGGATGATTAGGTTATTCGTAATTAGATTTAAGCTTTGAACATTTGGGTGGCCGCCACTACGTTTCCGTCAAGATGGCGGCAATATAAAACATGACACTGAGGTGCCCTTTGCTAGTTCTACCTCTGTACCAAATATCGTTCAATTCGGTTTCACCGTGTTCGAATTGATACGGGGTGGAGGGGGGGGGGGGCGACATTCAGAGTACACACACTCCACACACAGACACGCAGTCACACACACACACACACAGACAGACACACAATTTTTGGCCCTGTGTAGATCTCATAAGTCTACTTTCATTTTTTGCAAAAATCGAAAGTATGCTAATAATACCATGGTTCGATGCGAGCACTGGCGATCAGAATATCCTTCGATATGTTGTTGTTTTGTTTCATTTGAGGGGCTAGAATATCGCGGTTATTTAGCCCCGTTTACTTGGATGTGTGTGTAGAATTTGTCTGATAACCCGAGTTATTGCGGGCTTGTAATGATGTGTTTATTTGCAATTAAGGATTGGGAAGGAGGCGGCCGTGGCCTTAAGATAGAATCCGTCCCGGAATTTGGCCGGATTAGAAGTGGGAAACCACGGAAAACCATTTCCGGGGTGGCTGAGGTGGGAATCGAACCCACTTCTTCTCATATTTGCTTCACGAGGCTACGTGTACCCAATTTCAGCCCTCAGACAAGTATTACATTTCTTAGCAGAGCTGGGAATCGAACCGGACCTCCGGAGCAACACTTCGATATGTTATGTTAATATTCATGCCAGTTTCTTAATTTTATGCCATTGCAGGTCACGTGGCATAACGTACCAATTAGATCGTATTCTCTTTATAAATCATCAAAATGCAACGTACTCTTCACAAAAATACGTCGTAAGGCAATAAATTTGGCAATGTAGTTACATCCCGACTAAAATGGAATGTGGGCTTTCGTTCAAAAAAGTATGCCTGCTACTGGATTCGATGCAGCATTCTACCTGCTCGCGCCCAGCACATACGGTGAGGCTTTAACCCTCGCAGCCACGAACACGTGGTAGATACCGCACGCTAAACGTGCTTTAGTTACTGTAGCCGTCCCACCTTAAACGTTTAAGTCCATCGCAAAGCCTTCAATCACGGTTTATGGTGTTGATTTAACTTTCTACTAATACAGATCACGTGGCGTAAGCTAATAATTCGATCGTATTACGTGTATGTGTGTTATTTCAAGGAGCAGTAAGTCATATGTTAGTAGAATGGGCCATAGTATTTGGCGGGGAAAAGTTTAAGGTCGGTTTTTCTTTGCTAGACCCATGACCCAATTACATTGCTGTCACACAGTCACAGCGCAGAGCAATATCGACCATCGGGAGAAATGCGATGTTAGTTGGGTTTCATAAAACTAAATAATAAGGGGCGGGTGGACCACACTGTATATGTAATTTAGGGGGATTTAATTTGTGTAATATGAATTTTGGATGGGGATTTTATGAACGTGTCTGGGATAATCGCATGATGTACCGTGGTCACGGTAAATCATCTGATGATCCGAGGCGAATATGTAACGTGTTTATCGAGGGTATTTTATGCCACTGACATTAAGTCAGATGGAAGCCATTCTATGTTCATTTACGCGGCAACTTGTTCAGCCAAGATAATTTTCATTTAACTTATTATTATTATTAATGTTTTTTTTTTAGCTTTTTCTTTAAAGATTATAAGTATATAGAGAGGTTTCGATTTTATAGAAAACTCTATCAAGCGAATTATTACGAACAACATTATCACGGAAAATTATATGATTACGGAATTTTACGGATTTTAGTCAGTTAGGGTTTATTGTGAGAGAGATGAGTCATTGGAAATCACGTCTACAGGAATATGCTTGTCGTGGAGCGATGATGCAACCGAGGAACACTTCCAGCTGGCTGTATCAAGAAAAGGCGATTTGGTGTGGAACGGTAAATTTTCCGAGTGTGGGGAAGTTGGTGGCGGGAGGTCCCGCGCGCCTGTCTCAAGCCAAGGAGGGGAGACGTGACGCACAGTGATTGGTCTACAGGCGAGACGAGTAGCAGAGGAGTGGTACTTTGGTGGGGGTACCGGCGAGACAATATAGTATTGGCGCGTAGTGGAGGGAGGAACTATTACTTTGTAAACTGTCCGAAGTGGACGTACTTTTTTTGTTGGTTCCGTTGTGATCGGACCGTAACTTGGACATTGTATTTGCATAGTCTACGGACTACGTACTCGTGTTCGATGGCGAACTTTTCAATACTGCTATTCTCAACTGACACATTAGTCAAGAGAAATACGCGAGCTCTTGTGAACAGGGAGTCAGCGTAGGTGGTTAACGGATTGTGATCCACCACTATTAAGCACTTAACTTCAACATATTAACAACGATCTCCGCAAGTAACGAAGAAGAAGGCGACGTCCAAAAGGCTGATGGAAGTTCTCGTGATTCATCATGTACGAGGGAAATGATACGGCTATTTCCAATGGTAAGCGCGAATGACTCAGAACTACATAATCTCTCCTTTCATTGTTTCATAATCAGAATTTGAGTTACTTTTGGCTTGGGAATCATAGTAAATTCAGTAATTCATCCGACTCTGTTTTCACGTAATTTTCTAGTAGTAAAATTCAAATCGTTGCGCTCCATTTTAAATTATTATTATTGTTATTAAAATTGCCAATACTTGTTTTTTTAGATAATAAATTCATTTCTTATACTATGCAATCCTTGCTTTCAGTAGGTAGCATTAGATATAGACCAAATTCCTTCCCCTGATACAATTGTTAGTTGGGTTAATGATCAAATCATGCCACGGTCTGAGTGTGAAGATTCTTAAAGGTGTTCTGCCCGAGCTAGGCGTTGATAAATATAAATTTAGATTTCAACTTAGTGTTGAGGTCTTGGCGCCCATTAATTCAACGTATCTTGGTCAGAGTAAACATTACAGTTATCACCCAACAGTGGGGTCACTAGTCAAACCATGACAATGTTAAGGCTTGTATGAAGATATACCGTGCCAAGTTTCACTGCGCTCGGATGGTTCAATCGCGAGAAAAGTCTATTAAAATGTTTCAACTACGCTTGGACGCCATGTTAGTTTTGTACTTAACAGGTTTATCGAAGTCACATCGATGAACTTCTAGCTGCACCCTTTATCAACGTACAAAATATAATGGTGATATCAGTTACTGTTGCGGAAATATAGAATGCCAGTGAAATATTTCGCGCGGCCGCCATGTTGTATTGGTGAAACGTATTAAAATTTGAAAAGCATGGTCGAGGTCGGACGAGGTAGTAGTATGCACTAGTGTTGGTGGGGTCATAGGTCGTGTACCAAAACCTATTTGGTATACATCACATAGAAAATCCTTCCTTAGGGGTAGATGACCTCGTAGTTCCGCCTCTTAAAACAACAATAACTAACTAAATAACTAAAATCCTTTCAATTCCTGGGAGATTTATCTATTGAAAAGACCAGTATGATATATGAAAATAGGCTATTTTGTTCTTCATGGAACTACTTGTTGAAACTGTGTGTGATCAGTAACATATAATGATGTATTTGCTGAGTTTTATGACAATGAATGGATACGCTGTTTCCCCTTATTAGGTAGTAGCATTGTCTGAACTCGGCACGAACCATAAGATTTGATTAGAAAAGACAATGGAGGGTGTGAGAGGGCTGCTAAAGCTGACGGGTTGAAATCGGGCAAGATTTCTAAATACTGCACGCTTAATGCATGTGGGACGTTGAAGGTCAAACATCACGTCCGATGGTTTCCACGGTAGAACGAGATTAATGGTCATGTAAAACTACAGGTTTTCCTTATTTCTTGCTTACCTAGGGTGCACGATGCGAGGTATAACCGCATAACCGTCCCGTGGTAGAAAGCGCCAATGACAATTCAATCATCAGTGATGATTTTGATTCACTTAGGAGGTTAGTGACATCGTGGTCATGTACAGTAGACCGGAGTACTTGAGGATCTGTGGAATATGTCTGATAACCTGTGTTTTTAATATGGCTTTAGGAGTGTGTGTAATTGTAATTGAGGCTAGACTTGCAAGGAGGCGACCGTTGCTTTTCGTTAGGTACGATCTTGGCATTTGCCTGGAGTAGAAGTGGCAAACCACAATCAGGACGGCTGAGCCGGGAATCGAAACCATCTCTTCCCAGATTTGACTCACGAGTGTGAGTATAATTACCCCGTTATAGATCTCAAACGAGAATTACAATTCTGGGCTGAGCTGGGAATTGATCCCAGGACTTTTGGTTACGGAGTATCAATACGTAACTTACCCCTAGAGCACAGTTCTGCAGGTACTTTGTCTTGTTAAACATTATTTGGCAAGGACTGGTCAGGGAGGGGATTTTGGAAGGAATTCGGCCGTGGATCTATTGAAAGGAACCGTCCTGGCATTTGCCTGGTGGTGAAAATGGGAAACCATGAAAACCATTTTCTGGACGGCAGAGATAGGATATGAGCCCACGCTCTCAAGATGCCAGCGAGGCACGAGTTAACACAATAGCCCTCTTGGCCACCGTGGCCACAATTAGCGAGACAGTCGCCGAGTGATAAGAACGATGCCTGAAAATGTAATGAGCGGTGAACAGGGCATTTTCACGGTGTTAACAAATCGAATAACTGTTTAATAATAAGATCTCGTTCGTCAAAAGATAATTTTATTGACATTCCTAACTGCCTTCTACATCATTGGCTATAATACAGAGCGTCCGCAAACTCTCTCCGCAGCGCCGAGCTACGCGGGTCTCGCCTTGCAGGACGTGTTGGGTTGGCAGCACATTCATGTAGCTGTATACGCAAAGTCTCACCAGAGCGGTTGGCATAAGCATGCACTTGTTCCTTGTTGACCTTCAACTGGAGTGATAGGGAGGGGAATACCTGTTCATTATTGCCGACAGTGAGTGCCTGTGCGTGACAGTGTTGACGCTGTAAGTTGTGTTCTTGTAAAGTTCTTGCGTAAGCTGAGTCTAGTGGGAATGTTTACTACTGAAGAGCGTGTGTTATTAGTGGAAGTGGATTTCCGTGCTGGTGGAAACTTTACAGAGTAGTGGTGAGTACCGTATATATAATTGCATTACTTAATTAATTGGAATTGTTTTCCTTGTAACAATATAACATGAATGTACAGCCAACCCAACATGTCCCGACAAGGAGAGACACGCGCTGCGGAGATACTTTGCGGGCACACTGTATTATGTTATGCATCATTATCTTAGTGTGTATTGGCGTTAGCAGGATTTGCATCTGGGGGTGGGAGGTTCATAACTATTGTATAGGCCTACAATATTAAAGGGGCAGATGACATTGCTGTTCCATCCCTAAAACGACAGTCATCATCATCATCATACATTATTAAAATATTTTGATTAATATTCATAATAAACAATAATTAAATAAACAATCACTTTGGATGAAAGCTATTCTGGGCCTCATTATATTTTCAGCACAGTGAAAAAATGACAAAAATGTTTTTTTCTAAAATATGGAAAACAGTAACTAAATAAAAAACTGAAAAGATGCAGTGGTATAAACATGACCATATGTCATGTTGATACCACTGCATGTTTTTGTCTTCTTGTTCTACTGCCATTACTATTGAATCTCAAAATGTGCCTATCCTAATGGCTTTATCTGCATCATTGATAGGAATAATTAATTGCAAAAACTCCTCATGTAGCGAATTATCTTTAACGAAACGGACACACACAATTAAAGCGATGCGATAAAAGTTACCGATCGCACACTTCAACAGAAACTGATCCGTGGCTAACTCCAACACTGAAGGAGGAGTCACGCAGCGAGTAGAGTGTAGGACATTTACCAAGTGATGAACGTGATCACATTTAATATATATACAGGAGTAAGGAAGGTGGTAATGTAAGACAGGTGATAGATGAGGCAATATATGGATTCAATTAAACAAATGTCTCTGGGGCGTTTAAACGATTACGTGCCGAGTGCGACCGTGTCGGATGCGACCCAGTAAAAATTGTGGCTGTAGCGACCCTCCTAGTAGCTTACAGTGCCCCGATGCGACCCATTGTTCGAGAGAAGAATTGAAGATCTTATTTCCCAAGTGACGTAAATCCATGAAATGCAAAACTTCAGAAATCGCGTTTTTTTTTCGTATAATTAAATTCAGATATGATTATGAATAGATCTATAATGTATTTTCATTAATATTGCTCTTATGCACATCATGACACTGTGTTTTAACAATCTCCTATCATTGGAAATTGTGGTACTGTAATCGTCTCCTGTAAGTTGGAGTTAGGACGTTTTGGAAATAAATTATATATTGACATACGCTTTGAGTGACATTTATGAACATTTAAATGGTTTAAACACAACAAACACAAACTAATGCTCTAAATATTCTTCAAAGTTAGCCATTGCCTTGATTTATCACGTGATATCACGTGATCTCCAGAGAGCCATCGGATTGGTCAAGACGCATTGAAAATAAATACACGTTAGAGTTACATCACTTTGCAATTAAACGTATTGTTAGTTCTTAGATTTCTGTTCATATGGGATATACGACGTATTGCGACTTAAAACCTTAGCTATACGTTGAGAGAACCTATAAACTTAATTATGAAAGAAAAAACTGAAAATCGTCAATTTTGGATTTACGTCGCTTTGGAAATAAGCTCTTCAATTTTTACGGCGCCTGACCTAACCAAACCTAGGCGGAATGTTAGCAGTGACAGATGTGTTAGAAATTCCCAGATTCCACCGATACATCAGTGCTTGGGTCGCTAGTGGCACGATGGCAAATTGGTGGGTCACTTATGGCACGGGTCGCATCCGGCACGGTCGCATCTGGCACGACACCGCACTGTTTCCAACCCTAATGATACCCATTCCTAAGAGTTCGAGGGCGAAGATGGGGTGCAATGGATTGCACCCAGTGTCGATATGAGGACAACCAAGAAGAGTGAAAGTTCTATTCCCACTTCAGCAATCCCACAAGTTGTTTTCCGTGGATTCCCAAATTTAGTTCTGGCAAATGCCTGGATGGTTCCTGACGTAAAGCCGTGTGTGTGCCCCCCCCCGGTATCAACTCCTAAACGGCTGCAACAATCGAAACCAAATTTGGTGTGAGTAAAGATCTATACCTGAATATATCAAGCCCATATTTGAAAATGATGTCAGTGCTACCAACTCCTAAAACCGAAATTGAAATTTGAGCTCCATGTTGGATATATTGAAAGGTATGCATGGGAGCTATTCCAAAATTGGCTCACATATAGATAGCCCAAATAATATTTCAGTTTAATTTCCAGGAGGCCATACATGGCAGTGTTGCCAAAATGATTCTAAGCCTGCTGATACATGGAGGAAGTAATAAGAGGATATGTCCTGAGCTCGTTTGAGTGAAGCCAAGCGCTGCGTCCAAATTGGGCGTAGCCTTAACTTGTATTCGGTGTTCCGTGACTTGTTGTACGAATCGAATAAGTGTTCTGTTTATTAATTTTAAGGTTCGTATTCTTGAATATCAAAATGTGTTCGAACAATGAGTGAAAAAGGCTGTGCTCGAAATTAGGCCTAAAAACTGACGAATACCTGAACACCAATAAGAACTTAAAAATCAATTTGGTGTAGGCCTAAATACCGTGATTAGTTCGGCATCAATATGATAGTTTCCAAGATGTTCCTTCTTTGGTAAAACTCGCAACTTTAGACACCTGTAGGCTATTCGATTTAATCAGTGTTTCAGCGTTTTATTACGTTTTGTTGTGTATTTCTTACAAAACTAGCCTGCAAAGGTGCTCTCATATTTCTATTTAAATTGGCTTTTAAAACAATAACGCAGCTTATTTGTGCCAATTACCGTGATGTACAGAGTGTATTCTGCATATCAAAAAAAATGACTTGTCATTGCAGTTTTATGTCACTAAATTCCAAGACTAGTTGGAGGGGTTTACGGCTCTAAGCATAGGAACAGCCATTTTCTTGCTACCCAAAGTGGGCGTGCCGTTTGGCTTCAGCAGCTTGCACTAGGCAGCGCAGCGAAGGCATCTCCTTCCATTCTTTCCTCCATGTGCTGATAGGTCCAATTTTTAAATGCATACACCTTCTACACTATCAATTGGATTTCAACCAAATTTCGTATGTACTATGTGTACATAATCAGATATGAGTGACCGTATTCTTAAGAGCCGCCATGGCTGCCAACTGTTAATAAATGCTCTCTCTATTTTTTTTAAATCCAAATACCAATATATCAGAAAGTATGCAAACCAACAGCTTTAAACTATGCACACGTACAGTACCTAACATTATAGATTAATGTGGAGTAACTAATATACGTCAGTGCTACCAACATGATTCTAAGCCTGCTGATAGGACCAATTTTTAAATACATGTAACTTCTATACTAACAAATGGATTTTATCCAAAATTGGCCCAACAAGAGATATAATGTGCCAGATTATTTCTGACCAACACATCCATGACATTGTTGCCAACATGATTTTACGCGCGCTGATAGATCGAATGTCTAACTGCATGTAACGTCCATGCTATCCATTGGACTTCAACCAAATATTGTGTTCTGTACCGGTACCTTACGAGATGAACTAAGAACATATTCAGTCACCAGGGCAGCCAACTGTAGTGCTCTATTATGCACATTATACCAGGTATATTTCGAACTAATTCAAAATGTCGATATTACCAACTTAATTTCGTCATTATTCTAGATAGGTCCATATAGATTAATCATTGGCATGAATCTTAAATTTTAAGAAAAGACGGCTCTTTAGTTCGTCACGGAACTTCTTGTTCATTATTTGGATTCACTGTTTCGTACGAATATTCTATTCGTATCGTTCGAATTACGGTATTTGTCTCATTCCTCTATCTATGGATTCAACCTTCACGCGTGTGTTTCAGCCGCGCCCGGTTAATACGCTATTCCGGTTATTATGCGACTTTTTCTCGTCTTAAATGGGTTTTTGCTGTAAGTTGTTGCGGAACAGGTTATGCATTTGCAAATTATTTAGTATGTCAGTGCTTTTATATGAGTGAATTTCGCAATTAAATGTTTTGATCAACAAAGATAAGAAATTAAATTGTGGCTTGATAAGCAGTACTGTTACCGTTTAGAGGAAACGCGCACTATGATTTGGAGATATGTAGACAAGTACAACTTTTGTACTCAGCAAATAAAGTTAGTTCGGCCAAGTAAGACAAAAGTAGCATGTAAATAATTCTTTGACCCATGGTATTTAATAAATGAAAAACCACGGAACCTTCAATGACATGTCAATTCTTTAATTCAGGGAAGAAAACAGAATACAAGCTAACCCGTGTTTGGGTAAACGACGATATATGCCTAACGTTTAAAAAAATAATATTAAAAATAAGAAACTCTTCGTGTCTTCTCTTAGCGCCGTGCAAATGCACATTTCCATCAACATAAGTCAACATTATCGACACGAGTACTTGAAAGAAAAACAAAAATAAGAAATTTCAGTGTCAACAGGCTTTTAACTCAAAGATTATTTCGCGCGAAAATTTTCTCATTTTGGACAAAAAAAACAACAATTTGTCAGCATTGTCATGATCAAGGCATGTTCTTTTGGCATTAACAATATTGCCGCCCGTGGAAAAGTGTATTTCTGATTGAACGGAGGTGCCGGGAATGCATAAGTACTTTCTCGCCAACTGACTTATTCTGGGGTATACCTTTTCATTAGCCTTCTACCATTTCAGGGGTCACCTACAGTTTCACGGGCGTTCCCAATGTTTTCGAGCTCTTCGGCCTCAGTTTTCCTGCGCGGGGACGTATATGGACGCTTGAAAATGAAGTCGAGGTCCCTTTCAAAGCTGCACGAGAGTGAGTGAGGTTGTGGTTGTGAAGCATCCGAATCTTATCCGGTATCACAAGAAAACATCTGCACTTGTAGTTCCTCCCAAATCTTTTCCGTGTCTTGTGCATTTTCGTGTAAAAGATTTTTGCAACGTGAATCCACAGCAGACGCTAATTGGGTTGAACTTACACCTGTGGTCGGTTCTTCATCACTAATGTGAAATCGTCTTTTAAGAGCCCCAGAAATTGTCGATTTTAGAGTTTTTGATGTCTTGCTCTGTGAGTCGACATCCTCATTTTTCATTTTTTAATATTCGTGAGGTTGCGAATATTCGAATAATATTCGCTATATTCGCACTATTCGGTATTCGAATATTCGAATTGCGTATTCGAATAATTCGAATACGTCTCGAATAATTTGAATACCGAATACGCAATTCGAATATTCGAATACTATTCGAATATGCGAATACGCGAATATTCCGAGCCCTATTACAGACACCGCAATAACACATGTTATCAGATAAAATTCCAAACACTCCCTAGTACACGGGACTGATGACTACGATGTCCGTGTCCCTAACTCACGCAACAACAACATCTATGAATGTCAGCTATAAGCGAATACAGTAACTCAGTTTGTATTTAAATGGTGGTGCAGTGGTAGGCTAACATTCCCGCCTGCAGAGCCCAAGGTTGCAGGATCGAATCCTGGCGCAGTCAGTTGGCATTTGAGGGTGCGCACATGCGAGAGAGCGAGGTCAGTCGATTTACTGGCACGTTAGAGATCACCTTCAGTAAAAATTATATTATCCCGGCGTCACTAAAAGCCGCAATAGTTAAAAGGGACGTAAAACAAACAACATTCTTCTTCTTTCTTTCTTTCTTTCTTTCTTTCTTTCTTCGAATGAACCAACTATGGACTACGTAGGTTAACCAAAATGGTTTTCAGCTTGATGAGTTGGGATTGGTTTCACATTCTTAAGAGCCTTCTTCCTAGCCCATACAGTATCTCCTTCATTTTCTGACCTTGTAGTTGTTTAGCTGCTTCTGACCTCTTTGGTCTCTGCCCTTTCTTAAGTTTAATCTGTTGGTCTTCTTTTAACATTTTCCGGAAAGCTTGTCTGTCTTGTATAACGGATTCAGAGATGTTAAAGGTTTGCAGATCTTGTTTAACTTGCTGGTACCACAGTGAAGTTTTCTTGCAGGAGCTGGCTCTGTGGGTTACACTGGTCAATCTTGACTCGTTCATTCTCTCAAAGTGTCCGTAGAATTGGAGGCGTCTCTTGATGATTGTGTCCATCAGAGGTTCTTGCTATAAGTATAGATCATCGTCGGGCCTGTGATACCTTTCTCCATTTATGATCCTTGGGCCTAAGATCTTCCTCAATATTTTTTTTATTATTATTAATAATATTCTTATTGCTGTTGTAGAATTCAACCGGCCCCGTGGTGGTGGGGTAGTGCGCCTACCTCTCACCCAGAGGCCCCGGGTTCGTTTCCTGGCTCCATCAGGGATTTTAGAAACTGACGTGAAGGCTAGAATGGACTGCACTCAGTATCGTGCGGGCAATTGAGTAGCTGTCTGACAGTGAGGCAGCGCTCCGGTAACGAAAACCAAGATTAACGGCCGAAGGGACCCGATGCGCTTAACACGCTTCACCCCAATATCTGCAGCTCAAATGGTTGGGCAGCGGTCGTTTGGTAGGCCTTGGCCCTTCATGGGCTGTAGTGCCAGGGGTTATTGTGTTGTTGAATTTAAATGTTACCTTTTTCTCAAACCACAGTGCGTTCAATTTAACTCAGGCCCGAGAAATTATACATACTAGTGGAGCCATGCTAGAACCTGCCCTGCGTTATTGGTATGCAGGCTGGACTCGACAAAGTTCTGCCAGGGGCTATCGTCTATTTTATTTGTCCAAAAGCACTTTATAAAAAAACTGATTTTTTAAGAAATGCAGGATTTGTCCTGTACTATTAAGACGATTTGGAAAAGTTTGGCACAATCCACACCGTCTAACTCCTCTGGGTTAAGAGCATGGGGTTTGTGAAACATACACCTTAGCGTATTATCTAGAGTAAAACCAGCCCTCAACGGACCCTTTACTAAGCGGAAACTTATCTTTATGTTAGCAATAACCGAATAGGGGTCAGCGACAGTCGAAGGACAAACATCAAGCAAATGGAGAAGGTTTTTTTAAAGAAATCTAAGAGTTATCAGCAAAGGTTTAGAATTCTTGTTCAATGTTTACAATTTAGGACTGGAACATTTTTGTTTTATTTTGTTTTGGCGTAGTTTTCACAAAGAAGGTACATTATTTAAAAATATATCATGCATTGTATGTCTGCCCCTTATTATTCCCGTTTCCAACAGGGTCGGGGATGAGATGCGATGACATTCTAACGTGGTGGTTGTTTTTTACGCCAGGATGCCTTTCTTGACGTCAAACTCATGAGAGGAGTTAATGAGAGATGAAATGAATGAATATGAATGAAACTGGGCAAGGATGTGGAAGGAAGCGGCCGTGGCCTGTCAGAAGGCACCGTCCCAGCATTTGCCTGGAGTTAAAAATGGGGAATCCACGGAAAACCATATCAAGGACGGTCGACGACCCATGCAACCTTAGGTAACGGATGTAGGGTATGTGGCAGTGATCACTTGCTGAGCCATGCAACCAATGGTGACAGCCGCAAGTGATAATTCGCTGGGCCGTGAATCAAAAGCAATTTTCGCTCATTAATTATGACGTTCTAGAAAGTAAGCCAAAACACATGTCAGTATATTTGCCATTTACTTTCAACTTGAGGAGGCATACATACTATCCCTGATCAACTATTGTTGTTATGCATCCACTCAGTGGCTTTGCGAGATCGTAGCCATATTGCCCCGTGTACCTGGGTGGGTGTGGAATCTGTATGATAACCTGTGTCATTGTAACGACTGCTGAGTGCATTTGTAATTGGGGCTAGGATTTGGGTAGGAGGCTACCGTGGCATTAATTTAAGTGGCATACCGGCATGGCAAATTGGTAGGTCACTTATGGCAAACCACGGAAATCCACTTCTGCGATGGCTGAGATAAGAATCGAGCCCTCATGAGGCTGAATGAAACGTGTCCCAGATCTCAGACCAGAATTAAATTTCTTGGCAGAGCCAGTAATAGAACCCAGACCTCCACGAAGACAACTAAGGATGCTAGCCACTACGTCACTGGGTCGACCCCTGATAAACCAAAATACTGTCACTTCATGCAGATTAAGCGCCATATCGAAGAATCCATCCATTTTGATATTGACCAGCTTGAGTAGCTACACGGAATTACGTCAAGGCTATCTCTGGACTCGGAATACGAGTTGTGTCTAATTCCACAGTCAGCCATCTTTGAAAAGAATCTCCATGGTTAACTATTTCCTACTCCAGGATAATGCCAGCACGGTACAGTACATTCTAACAGACAAAGGCAGCATCCATCTCACCTCTTGTTCTATTTCATTCATTTAATTTATCACTAACCCCTGTGACGAGGTTGACGTCAGGAACTACATCCGACCGCTAACACACATAAATCACCTCACTTCATTACTGACCCCCTCGGAATGGGAATAACATGAAGAATAATTTGTTGTAAGCCTCCTTGGAGGCTTGGTGCAGATCTATCTACTTGACTCTCAAAGGTGACATGCATGTCGTGATGAAGCTGATGAAACTGATGACGTCACAAACACCCAGTGTCCGCCCTAGGAGATTAAATTGGTGATTATAATTATCAATTTAATCTCCTAGGGCGGACACTGGGTGTACATTATGCAACGAGCCTATAATGGCTATAATTAAGACACGAGTATTTTTATAAAACGAGCGTATGCGAGTTTTGTAATTTCCATACGAGTGTCTTAATTACCATTATAGGCGAGTTGCATACGACTGTTTATGTTCGACGATAATTATAACTTTAATATATGTTTTAACATAAATATTCATAAATATCTGTTGAGAGTCAGCTACATGAATTTTGTGATCGCAGAGCGAGCGTTGGGTGTTATATCTCTGTCTTTCAAGATCTCTGGACGACCGACGCATGCGCTCTGTGTGCTTGCAATGCCATATGCAGGCCATATGTTTACATCTGCCTCCCCTCAGTAATATTGTCACTGGAGTTGTTTGAAGACAATGAATGCGCTGTGTAGAAATTATATTAAGGTACAGTGCTATTTGTTGTCTCATATTCGCCAGTTTATTTACGCGAACATATGGACGGTAATTTATTATAGTTCGATGTTGTGTTTATGTCCGACATGTTGGATTTTGAGCGCACGCGTGAGGGTATCGTTAGCTAATTGGTCAATGAACGAGCTCTGATTGGCTGGAGAAACTGTATCATAATGAAAAAGAGTGTTATAATGACCATCATTATGATACAGTTTTCTGACACATAATAGTGAGGGTCGAACATAAAAGTATTATGGCCCGTTGGGGATCGAACTCGGGACGCATTGTAGCTAAGTCTAGCATGCTAATCACTTAGCCACGGGGCCGGACATAGAGCCCATACGGATGACAATTGGGACTCGTGTTCCCATAATTCCAACGCACATTCCTTTCTTGATTCGTTTAAGGGGCCAGGGATGTATCGGTCATTTGTCCGGCTCCGTTCTTAATTGAAGACTCGACAGGAAAAACGGGGTAAGTCACATTATGTAAATTTCACAGGAGAGCGAATTTAAACTTTCAACACTAAAATGAAATACTTAAAACACCCCAATTGAGGGTAAGCCATATAGTTTTTTTGCCAAATGTATTTCTTATAATGGAAGTACTTGTAAAACAAATAACAACTAAAGTTAAATTATGAAGAAATTGAGAGGATATTGGACGTTCTTTCCGTTTCCACTACAAATAAAAACCTCTGTATCTCGGTGACATTCCGCTTTTATTTGAAATTAATTTCAACTGATCTGTAGTGACGATGTCTGGCCACCAGAATGCGCCATAAACTCATTTCCGAAAAAAAAAATGGACATACCCCGTTCTTTCCGTGAGGTCTTCAATTGGTTAGTGTGCTAGGCTTAGGCCCGAAAGGTCCCGGTTTCGATTCCTGGCCGGGCCGTGGGGATTTTAATCTCCTGTGATTAATTCCCCTGACCTGGGGAATGGGTGTTTGTGACGTCTTAATGATATACATACCGGAAGTTAAAGTTAAAATGATAAAGTAAAAGCAAAAAAAAAGTACCGTAAAACAAAAGTGAAAAAAAATATAGCAAAGAAAAACAAGCTTAAATAAATCGTTTAAAGTCCGACCGGACATGGCGGGCGATATATTGGGGGAAATAATCGTGTGGTCTCCGGAGAGGCCGAGTGCAGGTCTTTCTAGTTGACGCCCGTGGGCGACCTGCGCGTCGTAATGAGGAAGAAGTGATGATGAAGACGTAACATACACCCAGTCCCCGAGCCACGGGAATTAACCCCAGTAGATTAGAATCCCTGATGGCTCGGCTGGGAATCGAACCCGAGGCACTTCGGGCCAAAGCCTGCGCGCTAATTATTTAGCCACGGAGCCGGACGCTATATTGGGTAGAATGGATACTTGGATGTGTGTTCGATTTCTATGATAACCCGTGTTTCTGTGAGAACTGTATTTTTAGGGCCGGAGCACATCCAGGGTAGCCACTGGCAGTGCCGCCATTCGAACCTACGACCTCCGGATTGTCTGCAGCTTCCCATCACGGTCGTGATGACACGCACGGCTACGCCTTGGGGTCGTATTATTCATCTCAAAGTGCCGTCTCATTGCTCTGTCATTGCAGAGAATGTCATGTCCTAGGAATAAATGATTAACGGGTCACACTCTGAAAACAAGGATCTATTTACGACCACTTCCAATTAATGGCTCGCTCCGAGTTAATTTATAACACCCATTATCACACTTGGAGCGGAAACTTGGTCGACCCTTGTAGTCATTTATGAAGCTTCGCTGATCGACTTTTATAGCCTAGTGAAGATTCCTGGGAAATGAACTTGCGCCGTTAATTTTTATGGAGGACCGTTGAACGTATGTAAGCAGATCACGCACATGTAATGATGAGGGACACGCTACTTAAGAGCAAGTTGTTACACCACTTCATGGCTCATGGTTAGTCCCCCCAGGGGCTCACATCTAGTGGGACGTGGGTTGGCGACTACGGGACCCCAGCTGAGTTCAGCATTTCTTCCACTTACTTGTGCCGGCTTCTTTCAGTTATCTCTCCTGTCGGCCTCCCTGGGTCAACTCTTGTTCTCTTCCGACCCCGACGGTATTAGGGTATCCGAGGCCTAGGGAGTCTTTTATTTTCCCGCCTTAATTGGCCCTTGTCTCATCGTTCCTGATATCCTCATTCTTTGAGGGGTCAGCATTCTTTTTCATTTAATAATATCTCCTGCCTTCTGTACAAGGCCCTCCAGGAGGCAGGGTGTATGTAGCCCCACCACATCTGGTGCACCCTGGATAGTGCTACACTGGTGAGCTTGGGAGTTGGCGACCCCGAGGGATTCCTGAACTGGGTCCGTTTTTCCCTTTTTCCATTACCTTTGGGGCGGGCACTCTCCTCCTTCCCCCTTTCATGGCTCTCCTTCCTTCCAAGTCCCTTAGTTCTCATTCTTAGAGGGTTGAGGGCATTTCCTTTCCTCCTTTTTTATGTTTTCCTTATTCTTATTTGTGTTTTCCATTTCTTCTTCTAGCAAAGCCATCATTACTTCCGACTTGACGTTTCAGTGTTACCCTGGAGTTATCTAGTGGTGAGAAGGAAAATCACTTTAACTAGCCAATCACAGGCAGCCATTTAAATCGATATATGAGGACAATTCGAGCTTCGTTCGCGATGTCGCCATTTAGCGAACGAAACTCTAGCCTAGCACTGAAACGTCAAGTCGGAAGTAATGATGGCTTCACTTATAAGTATGTAGTTAGGTTTAGGTATAGTTTAATTTCATTTACATTTTTACTATCACCCAAACCATTAGAGGCCGATAACCCAGACGTTAGTACCCTTAAATCAACAATTATCATCATCATCTCATGGTTAGTGAGCGTTCAAATTCTCGGATTCAATGGACTCCAGTGGCGTAACAATGGGGCGTGATAAGGGAGATTATCCCCCCCCCCCCCTTCAAAAAAACATATGAAATTAGTTAAAGCTTCAAATTTTTGTAAAACCAATCGTCAGTTTGAAGATAAATGTTGTTGTTGTTTGAGTATTCAGCCATTTGATTGGTTTGATGCCGCCCTCCATGCCTCCCTCTCCTGAGCTAATTGTTTCATCTCTACATACTGTAGCTACCACACCCTACATCCGAGACAATCTGTTTAACATATTCTAACCTTGATATACCCCTACAATTCTTGTCCTCGACCCTTCCTTCCATCCATCCATAACTAAGTGTTTGCTATTCCTGGATGTCTTAGTATGTGTCATACCAACCTATCTCTTCTCTTCATTAGCAGTCGCCTGAAACATCTCTCCATTCATCCTAATACCTTTTCATACTACTCATCTGATCTTCATAATTCTCCTGTAACACCACATTTCAAACGCATCAATTCTCCTCTTTTCTGCTGCGACAATAGTCCAAGTTTCACTTCCATAAAGCGCCACGCTCAAGACAAAGGTATTCAAAAAAGACTTTCTAACACTTAAATCTATATTCGATGTCAACAGATTTCTTTTCTATGGAAACGGTTTCCTTGTCTGAGCCAACCTACAGTACTTTTTATATCCTCTTTGCTTCGTCCATCAGTGGTTATTTTGTTTCCTAAGTAAGAGAAGTCTCTCACTTCCTTCAGACTTTCACCCGCCATTTGACGTCAACAGAGGTTGCTAATTTCATTCGGCTGCATTCTAATATTTTTGTTTTATATTTATTAATTTTCATCATGAATTCTTTCCTCGAGATAGTGTCCATACGTTGTAAAACTCATTCATATCATCTATGATTGAATTATATAAATTTATACTTCCTAATTTAAAAATAATTAATTTTCACTCGTGTACAACTTTTAGCGTTAGCCTACCATAACACTTACTGAATTAGCAAAATAGCCAGCTGTTCAATTAGCCAGAGGGTTGGCAGAGAGATGGGTGTGGCACTAGATCTCTTTATTCCTATCCAAAAATACACCTTTTGTCAATTTGTGTCATTGTGGGAAGTAAGTGTAGTGTGTTAAGTCGTGTTGTTTTTTCAAGTTGAACTGCAGTTTATTAATAGACTAGGCCTATGTATACAACGGAAAATAGATATTTCGTAAAGAAAGCTGCAATTTAATATCAACAAAAAAAATCATTGATTATGTTTCATTATACCTAAAATCTCCCCCCCCCCCCCCTCCCCTAATTTCGACTACGCTCAACCCCGTCAAGAAGCAAACCCGAGTTACGCCACTGATAAACTCTACACTCTAAACTCTACAGTAAATAAATAATAAATAATTTATAGTCAATAATCCATAAATAATCATTTAAAAAGACGGCCAGAGTCTCACCACTAGTCACGTGCCTATAGCAAGATACAGTCACGAATAAATAAAATGCATCCCTCCCATACAGTTAAGCCTTTTGGGGGAAAAATTGCTAAATCAGTGGTCCTCAGCAAAGGGGGCTTTACGAGCTTTCGTTTGACCCCTCGCACACGTTTGTATGTTTGCAGGTTTGCGAAATATAATGGACAGATGACCTATTCGTTTTGGGTCTTTTGGTTAAATCAAGAGTAAATAATCCATAAATAATCATTAAAAAAAACACGAAAGTCTCGCCACTAATCATGTACATACAACAAGGTACAGTCACGTATAAATAAAATGAGTCCATCCCATGCAGTTAAGCCCTGTGAGTAAATTTGTAAAAAATCAATGGTCTGCAGCAAAGGGGGTAAAATGCCAATTATTTCAACACCTCCCACAAGTTTGTATGTTAACTAGTTTGCGAAATATAATGGACAGATGACCTACTCGTTTTGGGTTCTTTGGGTAAATGAGTGGTCCATGGGAAAGGGGGATTCATCCCGAGTAATTCGATACTTCACACAAGTCTGTACGTTTACGGGTTCGCGAGATATCGGGTTGCCTACCACCAGGGGCTCACCACTACCAGTGAGCGCCTAGAGTCACTCGTTACAATCGCTGGACGCTAACTACTCAGGGTATTTTTAAAAAAAATTAGGTATTGTCATATCGTCCCAACAGTGTAGGAATGAAAATTCCTTGATCTTCAAGATCTTTCGCGAAATAAAAGATGTGAGTTAATTTTATTTTAATCGCTCAGTTTAGGATTTTATGTTACTTGTGTCCTTCACGTAGGATGCGAGAAATCTTTGTACTCAGATAATTCACCCTGGATGCCCCGAAATCCGATTCTCTTGCTGGCACTGTTCTCATGTTTCATGTTTCATGTGGGCGGTAGTCTCAGGACTAACGGGCACAATATACAGGGTGAACAAAAAATGTCGCACTTGGAAGTCGGCATGCGGTTCCTCGTCGAAATTCACGACAAAAGTTTATGTTGCAAAACCTAGTCCCGCCAATAGGTTTTACAGAAATGCGTGTTAAGAAGCGAGACTCTGGCAACGCTGTAACTGCATGCAGCGTGGCCACAAGCAGGTCGCAGGAACTCGGCTCTCTGCCGGAGCTTTCTCTGTACATTCCGATGCACTGCAGGATTTGACAGTGTTGCCAGCTTCTCGTTTTCATACTTGTGTTTTCAAACAACACCCGATCCGATTTTGCTATTGAAACTTTCGTCTAGCAATTGGATGAGGAATCCCATGCCGACCTCCAAGTGTGGCATTATTTGTTCACCCTGTATAGTACGTGTATAGTTTCAAAGTCAGTACGGAACCATTTTTAATCATTTGTTTTTGTTGCTTATTTTAGAAGCTGCTACATCGTGGTCATATAGGTGTTGAATTTGTGCAATAACTTATGTTATTGTGACGGCTGTACTAGTCTGCGTGTTTGTAAATTGGGGGTTGAATTGGTTCCTACCTTAAAACCATGGCCACCTCCTTCACAATCTCACCTGATTTACAAATGTACACACACACTAATACAGCTATCAGAATAACACAGGTTATCCAACAAGAAATGCACCCAAATACAAGTAGCCATCCATCCTGGAAGTGGTTTTCCGTAGTTTCCTAACATCTTCTCCAGGCGAATGCTGGGATGTTCCTTACTTAAAGTCACAGCCGCCTTCTTCCCAATCCTCACCTGAATTACAAATACACACATTAATACAGCCATCACAATAACGCAGGTTGACAAACAAAATATCTGCGCGAATCCAAGGTTTGCGGATGTGAGGTGGCCTGCCACCAAGCATTTTTGGTCTAACGGGCGCAATATCGATGTAAAAGGTAAAATGGAAGATAAAAGTTAGCCCGCTAACTCCGTGCGCTCACCAGAACAGAGCAACACTGCTCCTGTGAATTACGTCACAGAGTACGTAACCTGCCGACCTGCTTGTAGCTAGCGGGGTCAATGCAAAGTCAGCAACAGCTGACTTCATCGTCGGCAATTGTATCTTTAACGGGTAATACGTATGGATGTTGTTGTTCTTTGTTTAGAGGCTTTGCGACATCGTGGTCATGCAGGCCCGTGTACTTGGGTATGTATAGAAGTTGCCTGATAATCTGTGCCACTGTCGTGTCTGTACTAGTGTGTGTAGCCTACATGTAATCGAGGTAGGATTTGGGTAGGAAGCGGCCGTGGCCTTAAGTTAGGTACCATCGCATCATTTGCCTGGAGTACAAGCGGGAAATCACGGATAACCACATCGAGGATGGCTGAGATAGGAATCGAACCCACCTCTTCTCGGTTTTGGCTCACGTGGTTGAATGTACCCCGTTTCAACCCTCAGACCAGAATTAATTTTCTTGGTTGAGCAGGGAATCGAACCCGGGCCTCCGCGGTGACAGCTAAGGATGACGTAAGGATGTGGTGGCCCCTTCTCACTTCACTTGCGATGGCCTTTACTACGGCCACTAAATTTTATCCGACATGTCTATCGCCACAATGACTTTATCGAAACTGTGTTAGATGGCATAATTCGGGGCAAGGGAGGAAGAGGGCAACCGAGCCTGCAATACTGCACGGGTTTAAGCTCTGTGAACTTGCGGGATGAAGGGCAGAGGCAGGGAAAGAGCAGGCGAGTATTGAGAAGCCTGTCGACAGCCCGCCGTGTTACCTGACATTCTCGTCTATTCCAATACTGCTAACATGGGTCTTTTCTGAAACCGGTGTGGCGTTGGGAATGAGTGAGTAATGTATTTGCTACTGTTACTACGCAAGGACCGAGGAACCTCATCACCCGTCACCACCACTACTCTTAGTCTGCAATGCACATTCCTCTCAGGTCCACGAAGCTTAGACCCGAGCAGTACATCAAACAGATCATAACAGATGTTAATGCCCATTCATACAGAGACGTGAAGAGACTGACTGGCGACAGGGAAGAATGGAAGAGGAGGATTGCTGCCGACCAATCTATGGATTGAGAACATGAATGAATGAATGAATTCCAAGTAAATGGTGGTGCAAATCCATTGTGGCAAACTTGTACAGTATCTACTGAAGACAAATTATTGGGTGTGTGCTACTACGGTGCGCGACGATATTTGTGCGTGACAATTATTCTCGGACTGATTTGTTTAAACTGTCGCTCTTGCGAAATTTCAGCTTCGTATATTTTTTTATTATGTACTTTGCGGAACGGAAAGTTCACAGGTGAAATGAAGAAAAGCTGAGTTTGCACTTCCAGGGAAACTCCAAAAACAACCACTCTTCTCTGAAGTTTAAACTCAACACGACTCGATCTGGGGTTATATGTTCGCCCCCTAGCTAGGCTGTAACTGGGGTGATAGACTGGGCCCTAGCTAGCTCGTAAACTGTCGCCTCAGTATTTGAATGGAGATTGTTGGAAGAAATGAAAACGCAAAACACTTATAGTGGGCGATGTACTGAAGATAGAGATATGATCTTGCGAACTATTTTGTAGAACTTTTCAAGTTGAACAATTCTTACACTCAGAGTAGCCTATATAGATATGTTAACGGTTTGCCCAGCGTAAACTTATAAAATGCACGGACGCCAAGTGGTTTTTTTCGACTTTTTCACTGAAATCGTTACTGCTCAGCTTCCTTTCATCATAAATAAATTATTTTTTTAGAAAAATCTTCCTCGAGATATCCTTTACAGAATGGTGTAAACCGCATCAAAATCCATCCAGAGGTGCACCCGTGACATCCAAAAACGATAGTAGCGACACTCGAGCAGCAACAGAAGATAGAGAGAGAGCGTTGCAGCAGAAGAGGGATAAGACGATATCATCACCTTCCACTGTAACACTTTTTCACTGTATTCCAAAAATGTATTTGACATTGTCACGTCAAAATCTGTGGCACCAGAGCCCGTGAAGGGCCCTGGCCTATCACGTGACCGATGCCCAGCTGTACGCTTTACGGATGAGGGGGTGACGTGTGGTCAGCACGTCGGGTCCCCACGGCCGTTAATCTTAGGTTCAGTGATCAGGGCGCTGTCAGACAGATACTCAACTGTCGTCAGAAGGCTGAGTGTAGCCTATTCCAGCCCTTATGTCAGTTTCTAAAATACCTAACAGAGCTGGGAATCAAACCCGGGAGCTCAGGGTGAGAAGAAGGTGCGTTATCCCTACACCACGGGGCTGGCTGTGCCTATTGAGCTAAACATTGAACAATATATGGTGGTAGTATATTGCCTTTCACGGCCAGTGGATTAAAACTCAGCAATTCTTCTAGGCTTGTGCCGTGTCTTGTGTGGGGTTTCGCCTAGGACACCAAGCTGGCTCATCAGCGGGCTCTTGGTGTCCCCGCTGGGACTGGCCGTGAAAGCCAATATACCATCTTTTTGGAAGCCTTCATAGGGAGGTTATGGCTGCTTGGGGTTTTAGTTCTCTCAGTAAAGAGGCGCAGTTGCGTTTCATAAAAAGGGAGGTAGCGCACAGTTCAATACTCCTATGGGGGTCCGGGTGGGGACACCAAGAGCCCACTGATGAACTAACTTGGTGTCCTAGGCGAAATCCCACACAAGACACGGCACAAACCTAGAAGAATTGCTGAGTTCTAATATACAGTGACCTCCTTGACGTTGGTAATCTCCTGGCTAACTCAAATAACTTTAACAAAGGGTGTTATTTCCCCTAAGTTTGTTATGGTTGGGAACCAACGCGTGTGTTCTAGGACCGCAGGCAGATAACACAGTTACACTCAGCTTACGGCCAAGTTCAGCCACAACAAATCGATGGGGACGGAAACAAAACACTGCCAAGCGCATACATACCCGCAACCCTCACGGCTAGAAAGGTCTGAGAACGAGGAGTTTGTCCCTTGTTGTTACTGTAATTGTGGAACATCCTCTCACGAACTGGGGTAGAACGAGCACGAGAGGGGGAGAGAAATACTCTGGTCACTTTTGTAGAAACTTAGCAGCGAGGCCGAGGTTAGTGGTCTGTATATTAACCGATGATGATGATGATATTTGTTGTTTTAAGGGGCCTAACATCTAGGTTATCAGTTCTAATTGTTTGGGTGACAGTGAAAGATGAGATGAGAATGAAAACTATAACTATCACTAACTACAGACTTACACACTAGAAGAAGGAATGGTAAACAAATAAAGGATAAGGCAAATAAAGGACAGGAAGAAAAGAAATGCCCTCAACCCTCGAAGAATGAGGATTGGGGGGACTTGGAAAGAAGGAGAGACATGAAAGGCAGATAGGAAAGGGAAAGAGGAGAAAGCCCGCCCCAAGGTCAGAGGAAAAAAGGGGGCAAAACAGGACCAGCTCAGGAATCCATCGGGTCACCAACTCCCAAACTCACCAGACGTGAGCCCTCGAGGGTGTAGCAATATCCAGGGTGCACCAGAAGTGGTGGGGCTACACACACCCTGCCTCCTTGAGGATCTTGTGCAGAAGGCAGGAGATAACATGAAAAGAAAAAGAGAAGGCTGACCCCTCGAAGAATGAGGGTATCAGGAAAGATAAGACATGGGCCAATTAAGGCGGGAAAGTGAATAACTCCCTAGGCCTCGGATACCCTAATACAGTCGGGGTCGGAAGAGAACAAGAGTTGACCAAGAGAGGTCGACGGGAAAGAAGACTGAGAGGAGCCCGGTACAAGTAAGTGGAAGCAATGCCAGACTCAGCTGGGGTCCCGTGGTTGCCATCCCACGTCGCACTAGATGTGAGTCCCTGTATGTCAAAGATGCTTATGGTTGAATCTTTCAGCCATTATGTCAACGAATATTATTTTGGAAGTGTTAATATTTCATGAAACCATATTTTTCTAACTTCTTCATCTGAGATGCTTGATATTTTTTTTAAACAAAACAATTAAAAAATAAAATACTAGCGGACCCGTGCGAGAAATCTCGCATGTTCATAAACCACACTTTCCCCAATAGGTTTATAATGAGAGACTTAAGGAGAATCGTTGTTATGTTTTTATTTCAACCAAATGATTATAGATCACTATTTACATTTCAAGAGCCTCTGTGGCCTAGGCGGCAACACGCCGGCCACTCACCGCTGGGTCCGTGGTTCAAATCCCGGTCACTCCATGTGAGATTTCTGCTGGACAAAGTGGAGGCAGACGGGTTTTTCTCCGGGTACTCTGGTTTTCCCTGTCACAACTTTCATTCCAGCAACACTCTCCCCTATCATGTCATTGCATCTGTCATTCATTTAATCATTGCCCCAGGGGAGTGCGACAGGCTTCGGCAGCCGGCACAGTTCATATCCTCGCCGCTAGATGGGGGCTTCATTCATTCCATTCCCTGACCCGGTCGGTCAAATGGAAGCAGGCTGCGGAATTTCACTTCTCAAAAGTCATCTTTTAAAGATATTATAGATATTTATGAAAATAGAGAGCACTTCGTCACGGCTAATGTCTATTCTCTCTCATTTGAATGCTCATTTGTCACGCTCGGTCGCTTGTGAGCGCCACTGGAGGGATCTATACTACTGAAATAATAACGCTTATAAAATTACAATTCAGATAAAATAAGTTTATAAAATAGAATTATAAAAAAACAAGATCATAAAAATAATATTAAAAATAAAATTATGAAATCATTTCAACATAAACATTAAAAGAATAACAAAAAATAAAATTAATAGATTAAAATTTGGCTAAAAGAATTAAATTTAAACAAATAAAAATAAAATATTTTAATAAAAGTTCTGTCCTGATCCACAACTGTAATGGGGAGTCGCATTTCGAAAGAAATATGTTTTTGATTTATTTAGGGACTTCGTGACATCGTGGTGATTTAGCCCCGTGTACTTGTGTGTGTGTGTGTGTGTGTGTGTGTGAGAGAGAGAGAGAGAGAGAGAGAGAGAGAGAGAGAGAGAGATTTGTCTGGTATCCTGTCTTATTGTGTTGGCTGTACAGCTTGGGTGAGTCGCTAGTCCCGCCTCCGCAGTTGTATCCCCCGATCCGATGTCAAGCTCCAGGACACTGTCCTTAGAGGTGGCAAAGGTGGGATCCCTCGCTGAGTCCGTGGGAAAAGCCTACCTGGAGGGTAAACTGACTCCGAAAGAAAGGAAAGTGGGAAACCACGTGAAATCACTTCCAAGATATCTGAGGTGAGATTCGAACCCACGTCTTCTCAGTTTTGACTCACGAGGCAGAATGTACCCCATTCCAGCCCTCAGACCAGATTTAAATTTATTGGCAGAGCCGGGGATCAAACCCCGACCTCCGGTGGGACAGACAACTATTCTAGCCACTACACCACGAGGTGATCTTTGGAGGAAAGATATTGAAATCTTAGCACTTGCAGCGGCCATCCTGCGAGTTTATTCTTTTCTTTTTCTTTTTTCATTTTTTACAATGAGCAAATGCCTGGACGATTCTTTATTTCAATTTCCGGGGCATGTACTCCAGCCCTAAAGCCGAATAATTCCAGTGAAACAGGACATGTTGCTGTATCTTGATGACTGACTGCAGTACTCTCACAATCATCAGTTGGCACAGGCTACAGCAAAATGTGGTTTTTCTTCGATGTATCAGTGTCATGTATGACTGTGGGAGCTTCTGAGTAATAACATTCTGGGTTAGCCTTCTGTGGATGCCGAGAAAATGCTACGCAGCTACATTGACTCAGTGTGGAAAGCAATGACATGCTACCTTGCCGATTACGCCCTGATACGCCTTGAGTTTGGGGTTTCTACCCACATATCTGTTTGAGCATCCAACCAGCTTCCAGGCTGATAACCTGACTGACAGACAGAAGGACAATACTATAGCCCGACCCCATGGCTAGGCTTTGGCCCCAAGGTTCCCGCGCTCGATTCCCCTGGCTCGGGGACTGGGTGTTCGCGACATATCCATCACTTCTTCAAGTTGCTCACAAGCGTCAACTAGAAAGATCTGCACTAGGTCTCCCAATATACTACCCAGCATTTAACCACAATAACACAGGTTATCATACAAATACTGTATTGTCCAGCTCGTGGCGCAGTGGCTAGCATTCTTGACTGTCACCCCTGATGTCCAGGTTCGATTCCCTGCCCTGCCAAGAAATGTAATTTTGGTCTGAAACTGTAAGGGGTACACTAAGCTTCGTGAGGTAAATCTGAGAATAGGTGGGTTCGATTCCCAGATCAGCCATCCTGTAAGTTGTTTTTTGTGGTTTACCACTTCTACTCCAGGCAAATGCCAGAATGATTCCTGATTTAAGGCAACGGCCGCTTCCTTCCCAAACCTCAACTAAATTACAAATACACGTGCCTTTACAGACACCACAATAACACAGGTTATGAGCCAAATTCGACCTACAGTGAATCACAAATGTAATCGGTCACTAGTGTTTTGTGATTCTTGTAGACCTTTATTAACAGAAAAACAGAATATAGGAACAATCGTGGCATGTATTGCAATGGGACACATGTGATAATTAACAGGAAACATGTAATAAATAACAGAACAGTATTTTCCTACTTGAAAACTTAACAGAAACAACATAAACAATAATATCTGCAGAAACATGCCCAATATCGCAGCCACAACAGTTTTCGGGTGACATGTAAATCAAATCAAATCAATCACACCACAGCACATTTCAATACTTTGTATGAAGTCTCTTTTGCTTAATCACTTGCTCCAAGCGTTTAGACATTCTGTGAACGAAATTTCTTGTGTACTCTGGACTTATTTGACACCATTCTTCCATTGTTCTATCCATTAAAGCTTGTCTTGATGCCACTGGCGTTTGTCTTACTTTTCTCTTCAATTCATCCCCTAGATTTTCAATAGGGTTTAAGTCTGGACTCTGAGGAGGTGTATCCAAAACTTTAGGGCAATTTAACAGAGTCCATAGTCTCACAATATTCGATTTATGTTTCGGGTCATTGTCTTGATAGCATTTGAACTTGCCCGAAATCCCAAACATTTGCAGCACTTTTCGCTAAGTTCTCCTTTAGAATATTGAGGTACTTATGCTTGTCCATTTCACCTTCAATGAATACTAATTCGCCCACCCCCGATGAAGACATGGCACCCCAAATCAGGACACCTCCACCTCCGTGCTTAAGTGGGGGTTGCAGATTCTTCGATTGAAGCTCTTCATTGGATTATCTCCAAACCATAGTTATTCTGTTTGAAGAAAACATCCGCACTTGACTTTCATCTACAAAAATTACTTCGTCCCTCCAACCGACAGGTTATTTATGTGCTGATTTGCGGGGTCCAATCTTTTTTTTTCTATTTCTCTCATTTACCATGTTGTTTTCCTACTTACTCTGCCATTATACCCTTCTCTTGTGATAACTCTCCGCACAGTTTCAGGGTGAACTTCCTTCCCATATTCCTGCAGAACTTCGTGGCCGGTAACGTTGGATTTGTCTTATTACTCCAGTTTCCTCTCGTCTACTCAGCTTCCTTGGTCGCCCTGTTTTAGGTTTGTCTTCAATTCTATCTTCTCTATTGAAACTCTTTTCGCCATAGCCACCTCATCTCCGTGGGGGGGCTGGTGTGGCGAAACCACAACACTTCTCCACTGTAGGAATCCAGAGCGCAGCACCTTCTTTGTGACTGTCGATCTGGACTCACGGAGGCAGGATCAAGGAGGCCATGTGAAACAGTTGTTATCTCTGGGGTAACCAGAGACAATAGAAACAATGTACACTGGTTGTTCTTTGGAATAGATTGTACGAGAAAAGCTTAGATAACTAGGTCTAATAAACCAAGCAAAACTCACGTCGTAATTTATTTCTACAAATTATTATACCCTTCCAGGGCCTTCTAGGATGTTGAATCTTATCTCGGGCTCGGCTCGTTCGGTGGCTAATTAACACTTTACATCCTAGGAATTCGGAATTTTGGATCATGGGAACTTAAAACTATAAATCATATGCCAGGGGAACAAGGAAACAAAATTTATTCTTAGAAGACTACAAAACAGAAGAAACAATCCCTTAATAAAACGTAGAACCACAACAAAATAAACTGTGTCATCACTGTCCTTCTCTGCCATAAAGTCCACAGAGATGGTACGACCAGGGTACCTTAAATCTAATTAGTTCGGGCAAGCCTCAGCTTCCCCCTGATCAACACTGCAGGATCATGGAACTCCACAAAAAAAATAAAAAAAATCCAAATAAAATAAAATCCCAAAAAATCAAAGTGGCGCGCTCTCACCCCAGGTGAGTTCAAATGGAACAACAAAGGACTAAATTAATGCCACAAGAAATGAATCATTACGTTAATCAGATCATAACACTAATACTCCAACGGAGCATCAAATCAACTGAATTTTACAAGCTGGAACCTCATTTTAACGCTCTTATATTGGAAAAGTGAATCGTACAGACGAGACCGTTCCGTTTGGTAAACAGACCTCCCTTCACGACCTCCGTTAGAGTCGTGTACGGTCAGCATGCAGTGCGGCCACACAAACACTACATTAAGCTACAACGTGCCTATCTCATTCACATACAACAGTTCCCGTGTGAAACATTTATCAAGACAATCATTAATACCGACTAGCGGCCACACGGAGGGTACAAATCTGATACACTAGTAACGTGGGTCCACAAAATAAAATCAAAACACAACAAACCAGAATCTCAGAATTAACAATAAAATATGTAAACAAACCAGCCATTTTAACTTTGACCAATTAACCTCGGACAGACTCAAGGCCAAGCAAAGCACCCCGTGGCGAGGAGTGGCTACCAGCTTTCACCCCCTCCACAGCTGATGTATACTGACTGAAGCATGAGCTCACAATAGCCCAATTCAACAAGCCCCGCAGAATCATCACTTAGCACGCTGCCTACGGGCGTCAGATCGACCCCAGCATCACGGCCGTGATTTTTACCTCGTGGGAATTACCCGTCCACGGAATTACCAAAAATACTTACGTGGTTCTGAACATCCACGACTTACCAATATGCATCAGTACATCCAGCCATACTCCAATTAAATTACCTCAAATCGCCGGGTTTGCCTGCCTTGTCCGTCACCAATCGAAGATTGCAACACAACCATTACCTGGTAGAACTTACCACAGTCGATCCACGAACCTGATTTACCACAAAATATTCAATATGCTCTGGTTTGCTTACGACCACTGTACAAACTCTCACCCCACCTGATCAACTGAAAAATGTATCTACAGTGACAGTAGCTGATGGCCAGATTTCCCCTGAATGATAATCTCCCCAAACTACATTGAAAACCATGACCACACGATACATATTTACACGCACGTTGCAGCAACCAACACAACAACAAAGACACAACTAACATTAAGAAATTGAATATGTACACAGCCATTGCACTTATGCTGATCCGTACACCCCTAACTAAATTATGCAAGATAATTTGCTGTACTTATCACTATTCCTGGGTCCCAGACCGTCTCCATCATCGCGGCGTGCCCCAAGGTTTTGGGTTTACGCCCTCATTCCTCGCATGACGAATTCCATAGTTGAAGATCCTCCCATTGTTCCAATCTCGGCATCAGCTTCCTCTTGCTTCAGGTACCTCGTGGTAACGAAGAACACAGAAATAGACAATTTTTTTTAATGCGACATTCAAGAAAATAACACGCACTCACTGTTCCGGACCGACAATCCTATCATTCTCCTAAATGCTACCATCTGAACTACTCAATTCATCCAGATCGTCCACCGTAGCTCCTATCGACACAACTTATATGTTTATCTAGCGCAATGGCTAGCCTATTTTTCAGCCACTAACAAAAACTCGCACTCGTATGCTATAGTGTCTAGACATGATCTCAAAAAAAACCGCCACGCTATCTCAATTTACCATCTGACGTGAAAATTAACAGAGTCCAAATCACGAACTCGACTGACGTGGAGCGTCCGTGACAGAATCACAAAATTGACTGCCTTCACTCTCCCATTTGGAGCTATTTAAGTTTTTGAGGCATAACCTGCCGTAGGAGGGGGAAATATGAGATTTATTTCCAAAAATAATAGCTCTGTCCCAAATTGACTTATATCACTGCACTCATCGCAATCTCAATGTCTCATTGGTGATATCCTTTCCAAGAATCGATCGTGGACTCCTTATCAAATAACCTCCGTAATCATCCCTCATTGTCTGCCAATTTACGCGCCAAACACGGCTTGGTGACGCTTATCCCCTCATTGGCTGATGCTGAAACGCCCCCATATCAGGCATTTTATACTGAATTAAATCAGCCTTACATCCAAATTGCATCAAATTACATTTCTGGGAGGCTGAGAGTCTCCCGCTTCCATACATGCAACTCTCATTGCTCTCCGGTCATTAATTCTTAAGTAGGTCACATTTGGGCGGCACCAAAACTTGGAGCTGTGACCTTGCCAAACTACAATTTTCCCACACAAATTCCTGCGTTCAACGACCTGCCTGTCCTACCCTCGCTCGTCTTCTCATGGTACAATGTCCTCCCTCGGCACACCCTGGAAATCTGCTAAGTGCATTTATGACCACTCAACCCTCCTGCTATTCTTCGTACACGTCTCTGCACACATCCAATAAAAGTATTCGCCGCCTCTGTACTCTGCATCTGCTGTGCCGGTCTGCGTATAGAATTAATGTTGGAATACAAACTTGAGACTAGATGGATATGCAATATGCCATAAGGTCTCATTACTCCCTCACAAGGTTAAAAATCAGGGTAAGCATTACATGATTTTTAGCACTCCACACGGCTGCTACGAGGTTCCTTTCCTCCGTCTCTACTTTGGACCCTCCTTCCTGGGTTGCTCTGAAATGACAGGGTGTCTCACTCCCTTCTCGAGCATGCCGGCCGGATTACGTCAGACCTCTGGCTCCTTTGGACTACCTGCGTGCGGTAGACAATGTCTCTCCCCTCTCTCTCCCTTGCATTACTAGCTCGCTTTCTGCCCCCTGTATATCTGGGTTATGCCTGTTCTCCATGGTATGTTTCCATTTCTCTCTCTGTGCTTCCTGTTCCTGGTGCAACTCGCTTAAATATCGCTGAGTCTCCTCGTACCGACTATTCCAATCCTGTCTATAGTCTTGCGTGGGCTCCTGCCTTTCTTCTCGCCTTCCGGGCCACGGCCGCCTCCCATCTCTCTCATGTTCGTAAGGGCCGTTCCTTCTTCGCCATTCATCCCTTCTCTGTTGGTACGGCTGCCAGTTCCTTCCGCGGTGCTGTCCCCATTTTCCTCGTTCATGTCCTTGGTATCCGTTCCGCACATTATTTTCATCCCTGCGCTCGTATGCTGGCGGTCCGGTGTTCGTACCCTGACTTCGCTTGCTGGCACCAGTGTCTTGCTGTAACACAGCCGTGTTAACCTGTCCTATGGCTCGCACGTTCCGCATCTGAGGTTGCATAGAAGTGTCATCAAGCTGTCGGAGCACTTCCTCAGCTTGTACCGCGTTATTGACGTTTGCGGCCACTAGTATCTGCTGGACGCTGGCGGGTAATTGCTTGCCGATGGTCATTATCATGTCTGCTTCCCCGGGAGCGACATCAAGATCCCTCATCAATAACATCTGTTTTGTGAAATAATCCGCGTAACGTGTGGGCTGCGTAGCATGGTACTTTCTACTGTACAGCTCCATCCTGAGGCTTAGCTGTGCCGACTGCCCCCAATATTTTCTTAGGAACGCCGATTTGAACCCTTCAAAGTCCTCGAAAGTGTACCTAAAGCTCTGGTACCAGGTCAATACTTCATTCCCTAACATTTTTTCTAGAGCTCTGAGCTGTCTATTTGACGGTACTGCGTGATCGGCAAAAAATGATTCCACCTCCTTAATGAAAGATTTTGGTGTTACTGATCCATCATTTGTGTATCTCCGAGGTCTGTCCTCCTGCATTCTTATAACCTGTACGTATTGCGTGGTTAGTTTATTCTCCATTGGTGTCGATGCTTGTCCGCGAAATTGGTGGAATCCCTCTGTAGTCTCACCTACCGTAGCCTTCTCGACCGCCCCCTGGCTTGCTTCTCTTTCGCTACGTACTGTGGCTGCGGTAATCCCATCGCTTTTATTCGTTCGCATTTCCAACATGAAATCGTCATGTTCCAGAGTTCGTATCTCAGCTTTGATAATTTTCCTATCTTGCTCATCCATTCTGGCTAGGAATTGTTTCTCGACCTCTCTGATCCGTTCTTGGTTCTCTTCCATCTGTTTAAATATTTTCTGTCTATCTTCTTTCCCTTCGACTCCTATCTGCAGGCACGTCTTATTTATTTCCTCTTTCATTCTCAAGTATCTCTCTTCGTCTTTCTTCCCTCCTGCTCCGTTATTTTCTTCCAACCGATTTAGCCTCTCACCAATTAAAGCGTTACTCTCCCGCAGGTCCCCTCTTATTCCCGCCTGCTCTGCTCCTAACTCGCTCCATTTCTCTGCTGCTTGCAATTCCCCCCTTTCTACGTCTTCGTGCATGTCTCGCACGGCTTTATTTAGCTCTGCTATCTGCCCCTGAGCCATGATATTTCCCTCTTCGAGTATGTCTAGCCTGCCTTTCATCTCCTCCTGTGTCAGTTTTAGTCCTTCCGCGCTCAAATTGCATGCTAACTCTATTTGGTTTAGTTTAGCGAATGTCTTCTCCTCGCTAAGCGCGATCGCCTCTCTCAATGTTCCCTCCATGCGCTCTAATTGTATGCCCGCGTCTACTTTAATGTCTAGCGTAAGCTTCGCGAATTGTTCCGATAATTGTCCGCTAGTGTCTGCCTTCAAATCTGCCTTTAAATGTTCATTGTTCTCGGCTATAATTTGATTTAATTGTTCGCTGGTGTCAGCTTTCAAGTCTGCTTTTAAGAGTTCATTGTTCTCGGCTATAATTTGATTTAATTGTTCGCTGGTGTCAGCTTTCAAGTCTGCTTTTAAGAGTTCATTGTTCTCGGCTATAATTTGATTTAATTGTTCGCTGGTGTCAGCTTTCAAGTCTGCCTTTAATTGGGCACACATCGCTTCCATAATGGCTCGCACTTCCTCTGAAGAAGCCATCTCCTCCACCACACAAAATACACTTATCTGAGAAATAGGGGCATGCCTTAATGAGGAGACAATCTGTTAGCGCTAAAATGAGTTCCTTTTTGTTCCATGTTCTGCCTCCCCCAATTACTTTAGTCAGCTCAATTATTTACGTTATTCTAACCCATAAGCAAATAGCTATCCAAGCTGCATATTGAGCTTCCTACGTGATGCACACTCCCTTAAAGTTTCCTTGAATAAATTCTTTCATCCTTACACTCGCGGTTTTTACGTTAATTTATCCCAGACTTGCTAATAAAGATATTAACAATCTATAGGCTACCAGCCTTCCTATTTCATTTTCACTGGAGTTTGTTACTATCAAAATTCAAATCGGGCGCCCAGCTGACATGTCTCTACTTTACCTTTGCAATAAAAATGTCAACTGTATTTCTAATACAAACTCCATGATTTTACACCCCTTTTATTTACAATAAATCAGCCACACGCTCTTGGCGCGCCATCATAGACTAACCCTAGTCGTACGAATCATACGCAAAATCCACCACGGATGGCAGATTTTACGATGTGCACCGACTAGCTCAAACAGGCATATGACTTTCCACATGATCCAATGAATTAGGTATCAAAACAACAATGCAATCAACTAGGGACGAATGGCTAATGCACCATCACATAACCCCTATATACCCTTCCAGGGCCTTCTAGGATGTTGAATCTTATCTCGGGCTCGGCTCGTTCGGTGGCTAATTAACACTTTACATCCTAGGAATTCGGAATTTTGGATCATGGGAACTTAAAACTATAAATCATATGCCAGGGGAACAAGGAAACAAAATTTATTCTTAGAAGACTACAAAACAGAAGAAACAATCCCTTAATAAAACGTAGAACCACAACAAAATAAACTGTGTCATCACTGTCCTTCTCTGCCATAAAGTCCACAGAGATGGTACGACCAGGGTACCTTAAATCTAATTAGTTCGGGCAAGCCTCGGCTTCCCCCTGATCAACACTGCAGGATCATGGAACTCCACAAAAAAAATAAAAAAAATCCAAATAAAATAAAATCCCAAAAAATCAAAGTGGCGCGCTCTCACCCCAGGTGAGTTCAAATGGAACAACAAAGGACTAAATTAATGCCACAAGAAATGAATCATTACGTTAATCAGATCATAACACTAATACTCCAACGGAGCATCAAATCAACTGAATTTTACAAGCTGGAACCTCATTTTAACGCTCTTATATTGGAAAAGTGAATCGTACAGACGAGACCGTTCCGTTTGGTAAACAGACCTCCCTTCACGACCTCCGTTAGAGTCGTGTACGGTCAGCATGCAGTGCGGCCACACAAACACTACATTAAGCTACAACGTGCCTATCTCATTCACATACAACAGTTCCCGTGTGAAACATTTATCAAGACAATCATTAATACCGACTAGCGGCCACCCGGAGGGTACAAATCTGATACACTAGTAACGTGGGTCCACAAAATAAAATCAAAACACAACAAACCAGAATCCCAGAATTAACAATAAAATATGTAAACAAACCAGCCATTTTAACTTTGACCAATTAACCTCGGACAGACTCAAGGCCAAGCAAAGCACCCCGTGGCGAGGAGTGGCTACCAGCTTTCACCCCCTCCACAGCTGATGTATACTGACTGAAGCATGAGCTCACAATAGCCCAATTCAACAAGCCCCGCAGAATCATCACTTAGCACGCTGCCTACGGGCGTCAGATCGACCCCAGCATCACGGCCGTGATTTTTACCTCGTGGGAATTACCCGTCCACGGAATTACCAAAAATACTTACGTGGTTCTGAACATCCACGACTTACCAATATGCATCAGTACATCCAGCCATACTCCAATTAAATTACCTCAAATCGCCGGGTTTGCCTGCCTTGTCCGTCACCAATCGAAGATTGCAACACAACCATTACCTGGTAGAACTTACCACAGTCGATCCACGAACCTGATTTACCACAAAATATTCAATATGCTCTGGTTTGCTTACGACCACTGTACAAACTCTCACCCCACCTGATCAACTGAAAAATGTATCTACAGTGACAGTAGCTGATGGCCAGATTTCCCCTGAATGATAATCTCCCCAAACTACATTGAAAACCATGACCACACGATACATATCTACACGCACGTTGCAGCAACCAACACAACAACAAAGACACAACTAACATTAAGAAATTGAATATGTACACAGCCATTGCACTTATGCTGATCCGTACACCCCTAACTAAATTATGCAAGATAATTTGCTGTACTTATCACTATTCCTGGGTCCCAGACTGTCTCCATCATCGCGGCGTGCCCCAAGGTTTTGGGTTTACGCCCTCATTCCTCGCATGACGAATTCCATAGTTGAAGATCCTCCCATTGTTCCAATCTCGGCATCAGCTTCCTCTTGCTTCAGGTACCTCGTGGTAACGAAGAACACAGAAATACACAATTTTTTTTTAATGCGACATTCAAGAAAATAACACGCACTCACTGTTCCGGACCGACAATCCTATCATTCTCCTAAATGCTACCATCTGAACTACTCAATTCATCCAGATCGTCCACCGTAGCTCCTATCGACACAACTTATATGTTTATCTAGCGCAATGGCTAGCCTATTTCTCAGCCACTAACAAAAACTCGCACTCGTATGCTATAGTGTCTAGACATGATCTCAAAAAAAAACCGCCACGCTATCTCAATTTACCATCTGACGTGAAAATTAACAGAGTCCAAATCACGAACTCGACTGACGTGGAGCGTCCGTGACAGAATCACAAAATTGACTGCCTTCACTCTCCCATTTGGAGCTATTTAAGTTTTTGAGGCATAACCTGCCGTAGGAGGGGGAAATATGAGATTTATTTCCAAAAATAATAGCTCTGTCCCAAATTGACTTATATCACTGCACTCATCGCAATCTCAATGTCTCATTGGTGATATCCTTTCCAAGAATCGATCGTGGACTCCTTATCAAATAACCTCCGTAATCATCCCTCATTGTCTGCCAATTTACGCGCCAAACACGGCTTGGTGACGCTTATCCCCTCATTGGCTGATGCTGAAACGCCCCCATATCAGGCATTTTATACTGAATTAAATCAGCCTTACATCCAAATTGCATCAAATTACATTTCTGGGAGGCTGAGAGTCTCCCGCTTCCATACATGCAACTCTCATTGCTCTCCGGTCATTAATTCTTAAGTAGGTCACATTTGGGCGGCACCAAAACTTGGAGCTGTGACCTTGCCAAACTGCAATTTTCCCACACAAATTCCTGCGTTCAACGACCTGCCTGTCCTACCCTCGCTCGTCTTCTCATGGTACAATGTCCTCCCTCGGCACACCCTGGAAATCTGCTAAGTGCATTTATGACCACTCAACCCTCCTGCTATTCTTCGTACACGTCTCTGCACACATCCAATAAAAGTATTCGCCGCCTCTGTACTCTGCATCTGCTGTGCCGGTCTGCGTATAGAATTAATGTTGGAATACAAACTTGAGACTAGATGGATATGCAATATGCCATAAGGTCTCATTATACGAGTATCTTCTCTATTGAATCTCCTTATAATATAACCGACAGTACTCTTACTTACTTACAACGCAATATCACTTTCAGAACGCCCTTTAGCTTGATGTAAAATGACAAGTTGTCTCTTTTCAAACGATGTTTTTTTTTCCTTTCCGCCCCTTCGTACTGAACAACGTTCGTGTTTACAGAACGGGAACTCAGCACATAATGATCCTGTTCTCTCTACTTCTACCCCCACCCCCCCCCACTCCCACATTTTCCTGCCTGCGCGTTAAGTGCCCGAATATTTACGTGGTGCCTTATAACGAAAATGGCAATCCACAGAGATAATTACATTTTATGGCAATTGCTTCTTTTTGGCTTCAAATGTTGGAAGAGTACTTCAAACTACATAACATAATAGGGTTGTCGAATACTTAAGTTATGCACTGTATAATACAGTAGACTATATATATATATATACACACACTCAAGTACACGGGTTAAATGACCACAATGCCTAAGCCCCACCAATAAAACAACAACAAAACACTATATGCATATTCTTACATACAAGTGCATAGAGCTAATGACCAGGAGGATCCCAAACCCTTAATTGAAACAACCACTACAGCTTTTGCAAATATCTTACGTAAAAATTTAGCAACATTTGCATATTCAGTCCCATTCGGAAATCACACAGTTTTCATTTATTAATAGTTTTAATGGGAAGATTGGGACATAGCGCTCTTTAGACAAGGAATTTCAATAAATCAGTGCGTATTTCGTTGACATTAATTTTGTTAGCGGCTAAGCAGTGCAAGTGTTTTGCTAGAATTTATTCTTTCTTCCCGCCGCCAAGGTCATTATTCTGTTCTCTTATTCTAATACTAAAATATAACAGCAGCCTGGTATAGCCTATACAGGGTCTTTCATATAAAGTAAGAACGGCAAGCGGCAATTTTGTTATTCGCTGCTCCGGTGGCCTTGGCCGAGCTTGTGGCGCGCCACGGCCCCCTGCTTTAAGCGTGTGTACAATCCTGTATGAAATATTACCATCTTAAAAGATGCTGGAAGTGTCGTCCTTCCTCGGTTATACAGGCATTGTATCTGGTAAACACATTCTGGTTGACGCGAGTGAGTTCTGCCACTGTAATGTTTCTGATTTTGAATTTTATCCTTTTTATTGAGCACTGAGCCAGTGGTGTCAAACTTATTTACAATTAAGTGAATTTGTGCTAGTGAAGGTGGCACTTCATCAGGAAATTGCTGAACAAATGCATCACGTACCCGCCGAGCCGACTCGTACCTAAAATAAGTTTTACATACAAAAATACGATCATGTAATGATAACTGTCTCACCATGTTAGCATATGAGGCTCAGACTGGTGACAGAGCACCTGCACGCTTATTACAAGTTCAAGTATGTACTATGCGCGCGCTTTCAATACTGCAGCAAGGGGCCGTGGCGCGCTACAAGCTCGGCGAAGGCCACTGCGGCAGTGGATAACAAAGCCGCCGCTCACCGTTCTTAGTTTATATGAAAGACCCTGTATAGGACTGGTCTACATGCTCACTTTGTATTAGTGTCTCTGGCGTTAGAATGGGAATAGAGGCTGACCTCACTACAGGTCAAATTGTGATGCACGCCGTCTTGCTACTGGCATCTCTGAAACGGCGTAGCATGTCGGTTGCTCACGTGCCATTGTTGTGAAAAAGTATCAATAGTGTTGAAACACTGGGCAAACAGCTGTGTGTTGATGCCAGTGGCTTATTTGTTATTAATACAGCCGTGAAAAATACAGTGCTCCTAGAGTTCAATTTTAATTATGTGTTACCCCTAAGCTTTTTGACGTGATAACCTGTAAGTACGTGCGCTGGTGTATAAAGTACACCAGCCGTACTAAAGCTGGTATATTTTTGGTTGTAATGTCTCTGCAGGCTGTTAGGTGCCATCTAACTTATCCCTAAAAGCTCTACCCACAATGCGCAGTCGGCAGACGGTAGTGGGCAGACGGCAGACTGTAGTTGAAGGCTGACCCGTGCTCTCTTATGGCGTCATTCACAATGTGAAGTTGCTTGTCGGTAGTAGATAGTTGACAATCGACAGCGTGTAGTCGGCTGTCGCCAATTTTATCTTTGACAGCCAACTGCATATTTGAGAGCCAATGAGAAAAGATCACAAGATGGCGTCACTTTGTCATCAGCTGTGTAGTTGACTAGTTGTATTCGCGGTATATTCTTCGCATAATTACAGTATACAAAAATATGATGACTGGGATAGAAGATATATTAATTGATCTTGTGAGGGAACGCCGTTGGATGTATGACATGAGTGAGCCCAAGTATCTAAAAGGAAACTGTTCATTGATTATAATGTTTTCCTATGTAGCAAATGTAATGGAGCGGAAGGTAACGCTGAATGAGAGCTCATCGTACGAAAACATTTTCTAAAGTAGGGCCTACCGGTACTGAAATTAGCCAAAATACATTTTGTAATGACGAAAAATAAATTAGGAAATGATGTAGTAATAGATTGAACGTGTTGGGAGCCCTCGGGCGTTCAATCAAAAATGACCAGCTACACAAAAACAATTCTGTTAAAAAAAACAGTAGGCCTAATTCAGAGTTGGATTTGTTATTAATTATTTACAAGAGGGTATACTGGATGTACGAGTATTTTTCCTCAATTTTAACAATGCTGTACCAGTTAGCTGCATTAAAAATAAACCGTACCGCTCCAAGTCATGCATCCTTGCAAATTTTAGGTTAGGTTGTCGACAATGACAACCTTCTCAAGGAATAAATGAAAGTCAAGTTATTATTTACTCCTAACATTTTAACGACTGCGCATTGTGGGTGGCTATGTTGTGAACTACCGACTTCTGACTTCATATGCCGTCTACCGTCTGCCCACTACCGTCTACCGACAGCGCATTGTGGGTAGACCTTAAAATGTTCCCAAACTACCACAAGCAGTGCCATTGTTGTCGGATTCGTTTGTGCTGATTCACAGGAATAAACATTGAGCTGTTGCGTGGTCTGGTGCACGAAGTAGGCTACACTATGCGTGCAGGTATATATGTATAATATTAATTCAGTTATTTAACTCAGTCTTATTTTTTAAATCATACTTTAGTAGAATTAGAAACTTTGGGGACGTGGTTGCGCAGTGGTCAAGCTGTTGGCCTCTCACCAAGGTGGACCGGGTTCGATTCCCACCCAATACATGTGAGATTTTCGAAGTGAAATTCCATGTCCTGTGGTTCAGATTCCACGTAAAAAGGAGGTCCCGTGGCTCATGCTCGCATTATTAACGGTCACGTTAAACTACAAGCTTCCTTTTTAGAATTATAAACTATCTCCGTGTCCCGTACGGTTCTGTGTTTTTAGGGCTTGTATACGAGCTAAAATCCGAAGTGACTTACTGAAGAGGAAATCTATGACGCTATAGCGCAAGGAGAATCAGAGGAAGTTGGAATAGACGCACATACTTTAGAGGAAGAATTTATAGAAGAAAATGATCACGATACAAAACAGCCTTAACTATTCTGCTTGTAGAACAGTTGATTTAATGTTTAGGCTAACTGATTTCGTGACATTATTTTCTTGGTGTACAATACTCACCACGCATGTACTTATTATATATTAATAGGTGCGTGCAAACGGTATGCCACAGTCTGCGAATGAAGCAAGATGTGCCGGTACCCCATTAACATGGCGCGGAGCGGAGATAGCGCTTCACGGTGTAATACGACTCCCCAGCCCATGATTCATAGTTATTGCAAACTCCTCCGCGCTCCGCTCCGGCTCTCGGAACGACCTGCGCTTGGTCACGGCCAGTGAACATTGTATGGGGGAAGGATGTACTATGGTGGTTGAGAGCATAAAAATAATTCTTGTGAAATATGACTTGTTTGATCTTGGAACACGTGAGAGTGTTACACTGTATTTGACAGCAACCGCGCAGCTGCCCTTCTCATTTACTGTGTGTGACTCCGTAAAAGAGTGAAGCATCATGTCTTAAAAGGGAACATCCCCAACTCGAATTCATAGTTAACCCTAGTCGCCCGCGACCCGGCCATTTTATGATCTCTTCTGTGCATTCGTCAACTGCCGTTAGCTTGCTGTTATTTCATCTACCTTCAATGTTGGAATAATTGTTCATGTGACTACATCGTTTAAGCGTTTGGAATATTTTGTTGCTGAGTATTGTTATATTAGGGTCACGTACGCCCCCACGGTGTGGTTTGTGTAACAAAAATTTCTACGAGGTATCTTGCTTTATCCTACAGTTTAATCATGTCTAGTTGTGAAAACACTGTAAACCCTTGTAACCTAAATAGCAGGATGTTCAGGGTGTCAGGGAATGTTCTCCGCAGTGCCTAGGCAATGCTACGTTAGGTGAGATCAGGAGTTAAGTTGGCAGCACGGTTGCTGCTGACAGCGCGGCTGCCGCCGCTTGTATCAAAACAAAACAAACAACAAACAGTCCACTTAGAGATTCCTGTTTCTTGATCTAATTTGCGTATTGATTTACTTGGACTTCACATAATTATATCGGAAATTTCATCAAGTTTTTCGTCTCTTAACAGCGTAGGCCTGCCTGTTCCTGGTACATCGTGAACTGAGCCGGTCACACGAAATTCACTTATCAAATCCCGAACGGTATCCCGGTTTGGACACTTTGAATTAGGAAACCGCGCCTGAAATTTTAGTTTTACATTTTCTGTAAACCGATCGCCTTCACGAAAAATGTATTCCACCAAAAACGCTCTCTCTTCAGTAGTAAACATTACCGCCTGTATCCTGTTGCACTATTCCAATAATCTAAACGCTCCCTTACTGCATACACACTGACGCTTTCCACAGCACAGCACAGCACAGCACAGCTCACACGTGTGTTCTGATATCCTGTGGACCTTGGAGAAGACAAGCTAGTACCTGGCTTTCGGCGAGTGAGCGAAAGGTCTGTCAACTTAACTCCGGCTCTCACTTAACGTAGCAGTGCCTAGGCACTGCGGAGAACATTCCCTGACGCACTGTATTATTGTCCATACAGAGACAGAAAAGGGTAAACAAAGTGCGTGATTTGTTCTTGCAGTCTGTGTGCAGAACACTGACAAGGAATCTGCAGCGAGTGCAAAGTTGACAGGACCGTTGTATTAAACAGCGGATTTGTGCCTTTAACAACGAAAAATTGCAGAATCTGTAATGTTAGAAGGCAATGCGCCTGCGGAAATAAGATCTGTCACTAGTTTTTTCGCAGAATGGTTGAAATGAACAAATGTGTGCTAGTTTTTGTTAATTAATATAACGACGTTTTAAAGTATGTTCTTGTATGCATTAGAATAGTGATAGTTTATTAAATTATGGCAGTTAATAGGTTGTGTTCAGTAAATTGTTATTTCCAACAAGGCAACTTTATTAATCAATAGAATACAATCATGTGTGACTGCATAGAAGCAGGGAAGTACATCAATGCGACTCTCTAGATCACTGAGAAGAGAAACAACATGAAAATTAAAATAATAAATTTCAAATGAATTCCTCTATCACTTTTCCGAATTGGATCACCAGTGACCCCCCAGTTTGGTTTATGTCCCGAAAGTATCACAGAGTGGCTCTCGGGTTAAAGGAGGAAGAGAGCTCACTTGCATTGTATTAGGTTCAGTACTTGGTCGCGGATGAACAGTTGGGCCATAATTCAGTGGCAAACGCAGTTAGGGCATTCTGAGCAAGGAGCATATAATAACAGAGGAGTGACTCTCCACGTAGTTAGGAATTTCTTAGATGAGAAGGTGATGACGTAGTATTTGGGTACTAATACCGCACACTTGAGTATTTCAAGGCCACCTAGATGCAAGAACTGACTATACTTGGAGGCAAGGAATATAACTGATTGAAGGATCAAGGAGGGTTTTGCCGACTACATGTGAATGGAAGTGAACTCATAGACGTGTGTTATAACGAACATAGATCATTATTGATTGTATTAAACAGCGGATTTGTGCCTTTAACAACGAAAAATTGCAGAATCTGTAATGTTAGAAGGCAATGCGCCTGCGGAAATAAGATCTGTCACTAGTTTTGTTCCACAAGGTTGGTAGCATAGCTAATTTAGATGGACCAGTCGCGGTTTTGTTTTAAGTTAAAGAGAGGGTGGGAGTACAGGAGATTCGTCCTTCGTAATGTCTCAACTTTGTTTAACAATGAAATGAGAACTACATGCTGCTATTCGTTATATTGAGGTACTATAGCCTCCAAAGTTCATACCCTTCCCGCTCCAACCTCCTCAACAAGATAATCAGTAGGGCTTGTTTCTTGTATTCATTGCTTATGTGTATGGGAACATCATCATGTTACATGGCAGTTAAGTTGCCTTCTGAGGTGCAATGAAGAGGCCACCAGAGCATCAATTTAATCCATATCATATCATGTTGATTGCATTTATCAAAATAACATTCTGATTAATATGAACAATACCGGGTGAGTTAGCCGTGGTGGTTACGGCATGACTGATGGCAGTCGCTCACATCCGGGAGGCGAGGAGGTTCGAATCCCCCCGCCGGCAACCTTGAAGATGGTCTTCTGTGGTTTCCCATCTTCCTTCCAGGCAAATGCCGGGGTTGGTCCCTAACTATAGGCCACAGCCGCTACCTTCCAACTCCTCGTCCTTACATTCCAACTTCCCTCCTTCCCTCCCCAACGGTACTTGTAGCTCACCCATTGGGTGTCCGTCTCGAAGCAGCTACAAAACTGGCGAGCCGAACATGTCCTCGGACACTCTCGGCACTAAAAGCCATACGCTAAAAAAAAATAAAAAAAAAAAAAAAAAAAAATATGAACAATAAAATCAAATAACATATAATCTCTCAACTAGCTACACACACATGCAATTATATGCCTCAAGATTAGAAGCTCAATTGGATTCCTGCATTGGAGAGTGTCAAGCCGGATTCAGGAAATCATCGTCATGTGCGGAACAGCTCCTGTACCTCAAAACTATTCTCTTCACCCTTTGTGGCAATTTTCGCTGACTTCCAGAAGGCTTGTGATTCCATAGACAGACAATCTCTCTTTCAGACACTTGCTGAATTGGGACTAGATAATAAGACCCTGAACCTTGTGAAGGCTACTTTGACAAATACCAAATCAAAGGTAAAATTCAGAGGGGAACTATCAAAACGTTTTGATGTCAGGACAGGTGTTAGGCAAGGGGATGGTTTATCCCCTACTCTCTTCAACTGCATGCTAGAGAAAGTCATTCGTGAATGGACGAAAACTCGATGTGACAACTCGGGGTTGAGAATTAGTTTAAAGAAGGACAGACTAAACATCAATTGCCTGGCCATCTCAGTTGATATCACACTCCTAGCATCCAGTATGGAGGAAGCTACGCACCAACTCTCCTCCCTTAGTCAAATAGCAGCTAATGTAGGGTTGAGGATTGCCACCAACAAAACGGAGTTCATCACCAACATCAGAGACGCACTGAACACATTCCCACACGGGTATACAGTAATACAGAAGAATAACTCTTACAGATACCTCGGAGAATGGATAACCCAGAATGTTAGTGAGAATCTAGCCATGAATGCTAGATGTACCAAACTGGAGATAGCTTACCATCTCTGTAAGAACATTTACAAGTCCAAATCCCTTTCCCTTCGCCTCAAACTTAGACACTACGAAACCGTAGTAAGACCTTCAGTACTGTGTGCCTCAGAATTCTTGAACATGGTCAATAAGGGACAACTCAGGAATTTGGAACTGAAAGAACGAATGATCTTGAGAAAGATCATGGGTCCCATTAAAGTGGGAGGTGAATACAGAATCAGGCATAACAATGCGCTTTACCAAAGAATAACTTCAAGAATCTTCGACATCATTTCTAGAGGGAAGGGGACAAATGCCAAACGGACGAGACTTGTTCAAAAAGACCTTGAATTTTTGAAATCGATACCAAGGATATAGACCCTATTCAACAGGAATAAATTTAGAATGCTGATCAGAATATCCGACACTCTCCAGTCATTGACAACTGAAACATTTCGTCTTGGAGTGAGAGTGAAGTGGACTCAAGAAATGAAAGCAACCCATAGGACAAGGATAAAGGAATACTGGGCTAAGAAGAAAGCGAGCGAGATTTAGAAACCACGTGGTCCAAGGGGCCTAAACGAACCGAGAAGCATAATGTTATTGGGAACAGAACTATGACCACGTTATACAAGATACTTCTCTAGTTATTGTCCACTCTGCATTAAACTGGATCCATCATGTTGCGTCTGTTTTCCCAAGGACCGACAATACAAACAGGAAGTCCCTAAAATTTAGTGGCTTTACAAGGTTGGCAACAATAATCCCTAACTTCGTACCCAAACAGAAAACCTCGGTAAATAACGGTCGCCACGTGCTCCGCCTGATTCTGAACGTGCGTGCGAGCTGCTTGTAGGCCACTAGCTCCGCTTGATTTCTGAGCGCAAGAACTGTACTACCCTGCCAGCGAATTGTTGCCGGTGACGGAAATCGAAACTAACGTGCTCCGCTCAGCCGCATGCCTGCGATAGACGTGCAGTCGTCGCCAGCGAAACCTCATCGCATGTTGTGTGTGTGCATGGTTCGTGCTGGGTCGTGCACTGTGCGGCGTGTTCTCATTATATGACTGTACATGCGTTCCCCCTCTTGTCCCGCACCCACAACGTGGTGAGTTGACGTAATGTATACACAACAGCCCCGCTCCACGTCTAGTAGTAACAATTCCCTGGCAGGGTAGTACAGAAGAGTGACAAGCAGGAAACAAACGAAGGCTGCGGAGAAGGGAGAGAGGGAAGAGGTGTTGGCGTACGGGTCAGGCCTGCCCAGTCTATTTTGAAGTTTAATTTGGCAATACGTGTTATTTCACGCGAACAGGTTAATGATATAAATAAGTCATAGTTTATGTTAACCGCGCGCATGCTTATGTTCAATATCAAAGCGCACGGGAAACAAGTGGAAAGGAGCGCGTGCGGAACATTCGGAATCTCTGCATTCAGCGAGTCTTAACTGCGTTGCAACTGCATTTTAGCGGGGCTGATAACTGAGCCTGATACACCTCGTCCGACCTCGACCGTGTCTTTCAAATTTTAATACGTATCAATCCAACATAGCGGCCGCGCGAAATATTTCACTGGAATTCAATATCTCAGCAACAGTTACAGATACCACCCTGAAATTTTGTGCGGTGATGAAGGGTACTACTAGAAGTTCATCTATGTGACCTTCATAAACCATTTACGTACAATACGAACATGGTGGCCAAGCGAAGTTGAAACATTCAAATAGACTTTTCTCGCGATTTAACCATCCGAGCGCAGTGAAACTTGGTACAGAAAATTTGTATACACATTGTAATGCACTGACCTATTTTTTCAATTGTTTACATAAACTCAATATGGCGGTTGTGCTAATTTTTTATTTTGTTTGAGTTAACGTTTGAATAATGAACCTACGCAATACTCTTCATCTAATGGCACATAACTCTATGGTCTACATATATAAGGTGCGTTCAAAAAGTAAGAAGCTGGGGGCTGGAATGCGCAAACCGGTGACGACATCGGCTAATCGTGGCGTGTGTAACGAGGTGTGGTTCTGACCAGAGCGTGGAAGGTCACAGCCCGTCGCTAGAGGGCACGCGTGCACGTCACGTGACGATACAAAACGAGCAGAAGCATGCATCAATCGTCCAACGCTGCCAGTAATGCTGACGTTCTTCTTTGACCAAGATGGCCCCCTTCTGATACACTTCATGCCGCAGGGGACAACAGTGAATGCCCAGCGTTACTCGCAAACCTTGACCACCCTTCGCCAAGCGATCAAAACAAAACGACCAGGCAATCTCACCCATGGGGTCATTCTGCTCCACGACAATGCACGACCTCATACGGCCAACACAGTCACGGCAATCCTGCAGAAATTCAAATGGGAGGTTCTCGGCCACCCTCCATACAGTCCCGACCTCTCTCCCTGTGATTACGCCATGTTTGGTCCCCTGAAAAGGGCTCTGCGGGGCCAACGATTCACCTCGGACGCCGACGTCCAGCTGTACGTGCGGAACTGGTTCACATCACAGCCCAGGGAATTTTATGAGACAGCCATTCACCGCCTCGTGTCACAGTGGTACAAGTGCCTCAACAGCCAGGGCCAATACTTCTAACATACAGAGGTACTGGTTTCTGTAATTATGCCTCCGGCTCGTTACTTTTTGAACGCACCTGATATAACAATCCAACATGGTCGCCATCCAAAATATTTAGACGGTTCTCAATATCTACCAATCTATTACAGCAATTTTGTTTGTTGATAAAGGCTATTAACATACTCGTAAGTTCACCTATGGTTCATTCCATTACCTGGTGAGCTCAAAACCACACGTTGGCGACGCAAATTTTAAATATTTAAATGGATTTTTCTCGTGACTTTTCATCGGAGCGCTGTGAAATTTGGCACAGTATATCTTCATACAAATCTTAATATACTGACGTCTAAGTTAATTGAATTTTATGATAACATAAAAAATTGGTGGTTGTGCAGTTTTTTAAATCTCTTTTTCATTTCTCGTGTCCCAGGTAAGACGAGTAGGGTATATAAAAATAGGCTGTTTAGTTCTTCATGGAACTACTTGTTGTAACACGTGTTGCTCAATGTATCTGCAATATGAGGACATAATAGTGTTCAGAGTTTGAAATTGTTTATATGAACAGCTTCTACGATACTGAGTCTAGGGCTTAAATGTTCGCAGAATGTTACTATGCAGTTAGTAGCCATGAAGACTTTGTAAATAGGCATAGTTATGCCTCTTAAGGCATAAATTGTAAGACCAAATTTTGTATTAATCCATGAAATAGTATGTCAGTTGCAGTTGATCAATGAATAGAATTCATTAACTTTGACGATGTGCTCTTAACATCCTGTACTTACAGTGTGATAATATTGAAGTTAGTTCCATACACACATCCTGAGATATTGATCCTAGGGCTCAAAAGCATTGTAATCATTGATGCACAGTTGGTAGCCCTAGTAGGATAATTCTCATAAGAAGTACAGTTAAATATTATAAGACCTACAGTGCACACAAAATTTGTTTGAAATCCATTTGTTAGTATGGAAGACGCATGCATTTAAGCGTTCACCATTTCAGAAATGGAAGAATTATGTTGGCAACACCGTCAAGAATGGGTTGGTGGAAATTATTCTGCAATGTTATGGTTTATACGCACCATAGTTAGAGCTGTTACCCGCACACTTTTGTTATACTGAGACAAAGATTCAAAATTAAAAGGAGCATTTAGCAACAGTTGGTAGCACTGGTGACTTTGAAGAAATACATTGCACATACAAAATTTGGTAAAAATTTAATATATTATGGTATATTGGCTTTCACGGCCAGCAATTCATCTAGGTTTGTACCGTGTCTTGTGTGGGGTTTTGCCTGGGACGTCAAGCTGGCTCATCACATAGAAGAATTGCTGAGTTTTAATTCACTGGCCATAAATGCCAATATACCATCTTTTTGGAAGCCTTCATAGGGAGGTTATGGCTGCTTGAGCTTTTTGGTCTCGCAGTAAAGAGGCGCAGGTGCGCTTCATAAAAAGAGAGGTAGCGCGTCGTTCGCTACTTCTGTGGGGGTCCGGGCGGGACCTCAAGAGCCTGATGATGAGTCAGCTTGGTGTGCTAGGCGAAACCCCACACAAGGCATGGCACAAACCTAGAAGAATTGGTGAGTTGTAATATATTAGTTAGTATGGAAACTAAACGCACACCGAATCAGAAAGTTAATACAATAAACTCTTGTTGTTGTTGTTGTTCGTTTTAAGGTGTTGGGAAATCTTGGTCATCAGCCTCATTTACTAGGATGTGTGTTGGACTTTTCTGGTAAGATGTCTTTCTGTGATAACTGTTGTAGTGTGTGTAGCTGTATTAGGGACATGGATGGGGTAAGTGTCCCGGGATTTAAGACAAGATAGTATCCTGGCATTTACCTGGAGGGAGTGTGGAAAAACACGGTGGAAAACGTTCAGAATAGACGCTGCCAGTGCCGGAATTCCAACCTCCAATCTCTGGACTTGCTCCAGCTCCCCGTGATTGAACTAATGCGGTCATAGGGTTAAGAAGAACAAGTGTTTTAATGGTGGGTGTCATGTGAGGAACCTGATCTACCGTGTTACTGTCTCTAGGTGGGATCCAGACAATAGCAATAATTCTCGCCCTAGTCGGCGCCACACACAGGCGGCCATTGTGTCCCAGTTCCGGGCTGTCGTAGCGCTTCCGGCCACAGACACTGGCCAACTGGGCCGTCCATTATACAGCCAACAGGCACTGCACTTTCACTGCAAACTCTAATAATAATTAATAGATGATAATAATGACAATTAATAAATAATAAAAATAATAATAATAATAATAATAATAATAATTTATGGCAATACTAATCTATGTAACGTACGCTAAGGTGCATGTTTCACAAAACTCAAGCTCCTAAACCAGAGGGAGTTAGAAGGTGTGGTTTGTACCAAAATCTTCCAAATCGTCTCAATACGGTAGTACAGGGAAAATCTTGCATTTCTTGATAAGTCAACGAAATATATTTATTTGTTTATAAAGTGCTTTTAAACAAACAAACAAACAGGACGCTAGCCCCTGGGAGAACTGTGCCGCGTAAAGCCCGCGTAACGCAAGTACCGGGCGGGTAGTCTGTACACACGGGGCGCACTCAACCCATTGTGCAACCAGCAGCAGTGATGGGGCGGTTAGTCTGTACACATGGGGCGCACACAACCCATTGTGCAACCAGCAGCAGTGATGGGGCGGGTAGTCTGTACACATGGGGCGCACACAACCCATTGTGCAACCAGCAGCAGTGATGGGGCGGGTAGTCTGTACACATGGGGCGCACACAACCCATTGTGCAACCAGCAGCAGTGATGGGGCGGTTAGTCTGTACACATGGGGCGCACACAACCCATTGTGCAACCAGCAGCAGTGATGGGGCGGGTAGTCTGTACACACGGGGCGCACACAACCCATTGTGCAACCAGCAGCAGTGATGGGGCGGGTAGTCTGTACACATGGGGCGCACACAACCCATTGTGCAACCAGCAGCAGTGATGGGGCGGTTAGTCTGTACACATGGGGCGCACACAACCCATTGTGCAACCAGCAGCAGTGATGGGGCGGGTAGTCTGTACACATGGGGCGCACACAACCCATTGTGCAACCAGCAGCAGTGATTGGGCGGGTAGTCTGTACACATGGGGCGCACACAACCCATTGTGCAACCAGCAGCAGTGATGGGGGGGTTAGTCTGTACACATGGGGCGCACACAACCCATTGTGCAACCAGCAGCAGTGATGGGGCGGTTAGTCTGTACACATGGGGCGCACACAACCCATTGTGCAACCAGCAGCAGTGATGGGGCGGGTAGTCTGTACACACGGGGCGCACACAACCCATTGTGCAACCAGCAGCAGTGATGGGGCGGGTAGTCTGTACACATGGGGCGCACACAACCCATTGTGCAACCAGCAGCAGTGATGGGGCGGGTAGTCTGTACACATGGGGCGCACACAACCCATTGTGCAACCAGCAGCAGTGATGGGGCGGCTAGTCTGTACACATGGGGCGCACACAACCCATTGTGCATCCAGCAGCAGTGATGGGGCGGGTAGTCTGTACACATGGGGCGCACACAACCCATTGTGCAACCAGCAGCAGTGATGGGGCGGGTAGTCTGTACACACGGGGCGCACACAACCCATTGTGCAACCAGCAGCAGTGATGGGGCGGGTAGTCTGTACACATGGGGCGCACACTACCCATTGTGCAACCAGCAGCAGTGATGGGGCGGGTAGTCTGTACACATGGGGCGCACACAACCCATTGTGCATCCAGCAGCAGTGATGGGGCGGGTAGTCTGTACACATGGGGCGCACACAACCCATTGTGCAACCAGCAGCAGTGATGGGGCGGGTAGTCTGTACACATGGGGCGCACACAACCCATTGTGCAACCAGCAGCAGTGATGGGGCGGGTAGTCTGTACACACGGGGCGCACACAACCCATTGTGCAACCAGCAGCAGTGATGGGGCGGGTAGTCTGTACACATGGGGCGCACACAACCCATTGTGCAACCAGCAGCAGTGATGGGGCGGGTAGTCTGTACACACGGGGCGCACACAACCCATTGTGCAACCAGCAGCAGTGATGGGGCGGGTAGTCTGTACACACGGGGCGCACACAACCCATTGTGCAACCAGCAGCAGTGATGGGGCGGCTAGTCTGTACACACGGGGCGCACACAACCCATTGTGCAACCAGCAGCAGTGATGGGGCGGGTAGTCTGTACACACGGGGCGCACACAACCCATTGTGCAACCAGCAGCAGTGATGGGGCGGGTAGTCTGTACACACGGGGTGCACACAACCCATTGTGCAACCAGCAGCAGTGATGGGGCGGGTAGTCTGTACACACGGGGCGCACACAACCCATTGTGCAACCAGCAGCAGTGATGAATTGCTCTCTGTTTTCATAAATATCGACAATTTGTTTAAAAAGTACGTTTTAACAAATAAACATATTTATAGAAGGCCGCATAACAGTAAAGCCAAGCGGGTGGTTTATACACATGCGAGAGTTCTCGCACGGGTCCACTAGTTATCAATAACAATTACATACATTTTCATTTGAGACTGATTTGCCTTTCAGCGTCCAGTCTAGTCTGCAAGCCTCTAATTGCGAACAAGTTGCCTCCATGATCCCCTATTGGCAGTTAGCACTGAGGCCTCGTCTGCTTCTACACATCTCACTTTGAAATCGTTCAACACTGAATCTAACCATCGTCTCCTACGTCTACCTCTACTTCTCTTACCCCCTATAGCCCAAATCATTAACCTCTTAGGTAATATCTCCTTCCCCATTCTCTTCACATGACCTCACCATCTGAGTCGGCTCATACGAACAGCTTCATCTAGTGTGTCCATTTCTAGCCTAGCCTCTATCTCTTAATTACGAGTAACTTTCTGCCATTGCTCCCATCTATTCATGATTAATAGGAAATAATTAATGAATAATGATTAATTATATAAGGTGCGTTCAAAAAGTAACGAGCCGGAGGCTGGATTGCGCAAACCAGTAACGACATCGGTTAATCGTGGCGTGTGCAACGAGGTGTGGTTCCAACCAGAGCGTGGAAGGTCACAGCCCGTCGGTCGAGGGCACGCGTGCACGTCATGTGACGATACAAAGCGAGCAGCAGCATGCATTAATCGTCCAACGCTGCCAGTCGCATTGCAAACAGTGACATGAAGGCGTCATACGAAGAGCAAAGAGGTGTTGTTCGGTTTCTGACAGCGGAAGGAGTAGGGGGAACGGACATTCATCGCCGAATGTCACAAGTGTACGGCGAACACTGTATGTCCCTTACAAGGGTCAAGGCGTGACACAAGCGCTTCAGGGAAGGACGGGTGTCGTTAGCCGATGATGGCCGGTCTGGGGCACCCCCCTGCATTACCGATGACAACGTCCAGCTGGTTGATAAACTCATTACCCAGGACCGCCGAGTGACAGTGAAGGCCATAGCCGCCGTGGTCGGATTGAGCGTCGGAAGTGTGCACACCATCATGAAGGAACGACTGCACTTGCGCAAAGTATGTGCCCAATGGGTGCCCCACAGTCTTCAACCACACCAGGAAGAATGTCGAATGGCCCACTGTCTTGGTCATCTGCAGCGCTATGCGAGGGAAGGGAATGGGTTCCTGGCACGACTGGTGGCTGGAGATGAGTCATGGTGTCATCACCTTGAACCAGAATCCAAACGACAAAACCTCCAGTGGAAGCATCCAGGGTCACCACCACCCAAAAAAAAAAGGCAAGGCCATCTACACGAGTGCAGGAAAGGTATCCTCCGGCTCGATACTTTTTGAATGCACCTTATAATATAATTAATAATAATAATAGTATAGCAACAGAAACTTGGCGGAATTACTTTGAGGTGCTTTCCCCACGTTAAATTCAACATTGCCATTCCAGTATCATCTGGAAGAGGGACTGAAATCGTAATGGATGTTGTTGCTGTTGTTCCTTATTTTAAGGGCGGTGTCTTAGTTGTCATGTAGCCCCGTATACTTGGGTGTGTGTGGATTTATTAGACACATTCCATACACCCACCCAAGTACATGGAGGTGATGACCACAATGTTCCAAGCCCCTAAAGGGAACAACAACAATAGCTCTACAATACGCTGTATTGTAAGGTTGCCAGACGTCGTGCTTCCCGCGGACGGTACCTGGACACAATCTCTCCCTGGTAAGAGTATATCCCTGGATTCCTTTCTATGCATGGATTTACAATAAATAGCTAATTTGCTTTACTGGAACATAAAGACCGTTGGTTTGTCTTCAGAGAGGGAGTTCTCCTGAATACCAATGTCACTAACGCATACGTCTGGGAGGTGCAGTAGTATTTCCGGTTACTTCCGCTTTCCTTATATCTTTATGGTTATGTATGTTAATGTGTTCTCTTTCATTTCTGGCCTAGTTATTTGTTCCATCCGGCCTGTATCAATCACGGGTTATTATATCCGATATGTTTACAACCTTTGAGGAATCGGACAAGATTGTATTAACATCTTTTACTGATTTTAAATTCTAAAATAGATCTTAATATTTTTTATTTATTTTTTTACGTTAACTATTAGGATGTCTCATAAGTAATGTCGTTGTTTAAGTTTGGTGTTTTATAAGATAGAGTTGGTTTTCTTTGCTTCGCCAATGCTACTTACTGGAGGCCATGACTAGAATTGTGTATACATCAGTCGCCAGGTGTTGATAAGGAATCACAAATGGAACTACAAAGTTGGAGGTTAGGGTCCTTCTAAAGCACTACTGGACACAAGATTACAAAGCTGCTGCCGCGGCTCGGAGAATCTGTGAAGTGGAAGGAGAAGGTGTTGTTAGTGAGCGTGTGTTATGGGGGGGAATCCGCAAAGTTGTACTCTTAGGCTATTAGAAGAACTTGGTTAATCAAAATATACCATACATCGCCAGAATAAGAAACTTGGGTAAACAGAACCTGTAGATCTGAACCCCATGAAATGACCCCTGAACAGGCTCAACGTAGAGTGGACATCTGTCGGCAGCTTATCGGTAACCCCACGGTTGATAGATTTATCAGGAGAATTGTCACATGTGATAAAAATGGGTTTATTACTGCAACGCTGACGTCTCGTAACAGTGGCTCAGTCCCCGTCAACCTCCCAAAGAATCGTTAAAAAGGATTGGTTCGGCCCTAAAGTGATGTGAGTTTGGTGGAATTTCGATGGAGTGATTCACTGGAAGTTTGTTGCAAACGGGCGTGCAGTCAATGCGGTTCTTTATTCTCACAGACTGGAACGAGTTCATGAAATGTTGAGACGGTGATACCCATCATTCGTTAATCAAAATGAAGTTCTCTTGCAACAGGACAATGCGAGACCTCATACTCAGGGCCGTCGCGAGGGCGGCGCGCGAGGTGCGGTCGCGCCAGGCCCCACGCTCAGAAAGGCCCCGCGCTTCACGCCATTTTTTTTTTCATAAATGAAAAAAATATAAAGAAAGTGTGTTTGATTCAGTCCAGCCCAAATTAAAATAAGCCAACAATGTAAAGGGGACCCCCTCCCCATACATCCACTTTTGGGTGACATGGTTAAATGCAATAAGTACGCTAAGACATTTTTTGGTGTAGTTCAGCGTCTGTACACTTTGTTTGTAGATTTCACGGAAAGGTGGGACATTTTGTGCGAACTACGTACTGGCCTCCTCACACTAACATCTTTATCTAGCACGAGATGGGAATGTTGAATTGACAGTGCCAAGCCCATCAGGTACCAGTTAGACAAAGTAAACGAAGCTCTAGAAAAAGTGGCAGAAACTACCAAAGATCCTGTTACCCAGTCAGAGGCCCAATCTTTGTTGCTTCATACAAGTTCGTATGAATTTGATTTAAGCCTCGTTATCTGCTACGATGTTTTATTTTCTGTGAACTCAACAAGTTAAACTCTCCAATCTGAGAAGACTTCGTTAGATACGGCTTTAACCGAACTTCAGGGAGTAAAGTATTTTTTTCAAAATTATCGCAACACTGGCTTTAACAGTGCAATGTCAACCGCTAGAGAAATAATGGAAAATATGGCCTATGCAAAGAAATTTTCTATTCGCCGTCAAGGCAATCGCAAAAGGTTCTTTGATGAAATAAACCAGAAAAATGTTCAACGGGTGGAAAAAAAAACGAAGAGGAACTTCAAAAAGAAACTGAAAATAAATTTTTGGTAAAATACTTTTTGTCTGTCGTAGACACTGCACCGAGCGGCGTAGAAAATAGATTGAACGATTTTTTTTTCGAAATACTTTGGATTTCTTTTCGATCCTTCCAAATTTTCTAATTTGGAGGAAAAGCAATTGAAAGACCATTGTCAAACACTCTGTAAATTTCTGAAAGACGGGGAGCTTGAAGATTTGGATGCAGAAGATATTTTTCTGGAGCTACAATTATTTAGGTACGCTGTTCCGTCATCTGTAAAAAGTGCTTTAGGTGCACTACAGTACTTAGCCCCGATAAAGGAGTCCTATCCTAATTTAACGACGGCCTATCGAATTATGCTTACAATTCCTATAACGGTTGCGTCGGGGGAAAGGAGTTTTTCCATTTTGAAACTAATCAAAAACTATTTGCGATCAACGATGACGCAGGAGCGTCTGAACGGTTTGGCTACTCGGTCAATCGAATGTGAAACGGCCAAAAAATTAGAAATGAACGATTTAATCAGCACTTTTGCCCTAGCAAAGGCCCGCAAAGCGCCATTTACATAAATAAAAAGCTCTACATTCTTAACAAAAAAACAGGAATTATTTGTTTTTAGAAAGAAATCCTGTCTTGTAAACCATGTTATTTCTCGAACAAAGGGGCCGTTTAGCTCATATTTATCGGTGAAAGTGGACTTATAGCACTTTTAGTAGTTTAGTTTATGAAAAACTGTAGCCTATAGCCGTAGAAATGTTGAAATATGTAAATGTTTGGGTAAGAAAGTACATCAAGCACATGCTTCGTTTTCCATAATACGTTATTTATGCACACACAAAAATTAAATGTAATGAAATGAGTTTTAACTAGCCTAAAATTGTAATTTCTTTTAAAACATCACTCTCCGTACAACACAGCCACTTACAGTCTAAAATTTGCATTTATTACCCCCTTCCCCCGCGAACGCATGTCTTTTTGGCCCCGCGCACATTCTCGCGCCAGGCCTCGCGCACCCACGCGACGGCCCTGCTCATACTGCACGAAAAAACATGGTAAAAATTCAGGAATTGGGAGGAGTCCAACTGCTACCACATCCAGCATACAGCCCTGATCTTGCGCCTTGAGATTACCATCTTTTTCAATCCATGGCCCATTTCTAGCGTGGAAGAAATTTCGAAAACTCTGAGGCTGTGGAAGTGGGTCTCGCCGAATTCTTCGCATCAAACCCCAGAGACTGGTATCGTCGCGGGATAAGAAACCTCGCTGAAAGATGGCTCAAGACCATGGAATCTGATGGTCTCTACTTTGAAGAATAGTTTAATTTCTTGACAGAAAAATTTCGAAATACAATTTTCTTAAATAACGACAATACTTGTGAGACATCCCCTGTACTTAAACTGGTTGATTTTGTGAGAAAAGAAGTGTAGTAAAATCGTCCATTTTGAGTCTAAAATTACCCCCATATTTTCGTTTCCCTTCATTCATGCGGGGGCTGTGCAATATCATGCCCTTAAGCCAGTGACAATCTCTGACAACCTGTGCCATAGTACTGTATTGGCAACCGGGTGAGTTAGCCGTGGTCCTTACGACGTGGCTGCAGGCAGTCGCTCACATCCGGGAGGCGAGGAGGTTCGAATCCCCCCGCCGGCAACCTTGAAGATGGTCTTCTGTGGTTTTCCATCTTCCTTCCAGGTAAATGCCGGGGTTGGTCCCTAACTATAGGCCACAGCCGCATCCTTCCAATTCCTAGTCCTTACATTCACACTTTTCTCCCCAGACAACACTCCACACGCGACGGTACTTGTAGCTCACCCCATGGGTGTCTGCATAGAAGCAGCTACAAACTCTGGCGAGCCGAACATGTCCTCGTACACTCCCGGCACTAAAAGCCATAGGGCCTACGCTAAAAATAAAAATAAATTAATAAATAAATAAAAAGTATTGGCAGTAGGCCTACTATATAGAGAGGGAGTGTGAGTGTGGGTGTGTGTGTGTGTGTGTGTGTGTGTGTGAGAGTGTGTGTGAGTGTGAGTGTGTGTGTGTGTGTATGTGTGTATGTGTGTGTGTGAGTGTGTGTATGTGTCACTAGGGCTACTGTCATAATTTCGAATGATAATGTGCAGGGCTGGCGCTGCTCTCAAAAAAAGATGCTAGATTAAAACGAAATGTTGTGGGGATATGTAGTAGCCTACTATTTAATACGAGCAGATGTCATTGGCTGACTGCGTGGCGCGGCGGTACGTTCTCGCCGGCTGTGCCCAAGGTTGCAGAATCGAATGCTGGCGTAGTCAGTTGGCATTTGAGGGTGCGAAAATGCGAGGGAGTCTTGTCGGAGTACTTACTGGCTTACGGCGTCGGTGGCGTGGTCGGTAGCATGCTGTACTAGTATGCCCAAGATCGTGGGTACAAACCCGGCTGAAGCCGTCGGATTCTTTTAAGAGCGTTAAAATCCTTCAGTATGCCTTCCTTCGGAGTGAAACTAAAGCTAGCGGGCCCAAAGTCATAGATTTATGGCACGTAAAAGAACCTACCACTACAATTGGTAGTGTGTAGCTAAATTTGTAGGTTATTTGGCTAGAAATGCTCCATCAAGTTCCAACGTTCGCCACTGGGTGTTAGTGACGTCTGGTAGCCAAAGTTTGAACTACTTGAAATTGAACTTGCCCAGTTTCATCAGTCTTCATTCATTTCATCTCATCCACATGCGACTGTACTTGTAGCTCATCCCATGGCTGCCCGCATAGAAGCAGCTGCAAACTCTGGCGAACCAAACATGTCCTCGGACACTCAAGGCGCTAAAAGCCATACGCTAATGGTGATTCACTAATCACTGTCAGAGATCTATTTTAAAATTTACTACTTTAGGATTGCGTAAAATGTTTTTTTAGATACCGTCCCAGCATTTGCCTTGAGTAACTTATCACTGTGATAGCACGGAAAACCGCTTCTAGGATGGATGAGCTGAGAAGGAAACCTACCTCTTTTCAAAGGCTGAGAAAGGGGTGTGTCCAGTAGCGGCATCCCCCAACCAAATGCTCCCAGCGGTAATTTATTGTGTTCGTTATACAATTGAATTGATAGGAGCTGAAAAGCATTAAGTCGAAAATGGTATTTGTTTTAAGAATTAGTATTGTGAAGTATTGACCCAAGGGCCTTGGAACTGCATGGGAAAGAATTAAGTCAGCCTTCTGTTTAAGCCAGAAACCACTGCTACTTGTAGTGCTATCAGAGGAGGAAAACCGGGTGAGTTAGCCGTGGTCGTTACGGCGTGGCTGCAGGCAGTCGCTCACATCCGGGAGGCGAGGCGGTTAGAATCTCCCCACCAGCAAACTTGAAGATGGTTTTCTGTGGTTTCCCATCTTTCTTCCAGGCAAATGCCGGGGTTGGTTCCTATATACAGGCCACAGCCACCACCTTCCAATTCCACGTCCTTACAATCACACTTTCCTCCCCAGACAACACTCCACACGTGACGGTACTTGTAGCTGACCCCACGGGTGTCCGCTTGAAGCAGCTACAGACTCGGGCGAGCCGAACATGTCCTCGGACACTCCCGGCACTAAAAGCCATGCGATTATAAAAAAAGGGGGGGGGGAGAAAAGAATTAATCGAATGACTTGCTGCCTTATTCCGTACTTAATGTTGGCCGCAGTGTTACAGAGCTATTGATTAGGTGGTTTTTATGTTACAAATCCATTTTAAAATAAACTATCATGTGAAATATTCATTCCCAATGGCTTTATGCCGCACTAAACTGAACACGGAGTAAAAAATTGATTTGAAAAATATGTTTATTAAATTAAAATTGATTTTCCGCTAACCTGAATAGATGCTTCACAACATAGATGACTAATATAGTGTGTTTGTTAAGTTCTCTTCTTTCAATGACGTTTTGTCTCCTGAAAAGTAGTGTAAACTGACTGAATACTTTTCAGCTCCGGTCGATTCAATTCTGTTTGAACCTTTGATTATTCCTCCCAGCTCGGTTTCACCCACGGACTATGCAAGGGATCATTCCTCTACCGTCGCATGGACACACTATGTCAGCATTTGACAGGCCGATCGCCCATGTGACCTCTAAATTGGGTCTAATTAAGGAAGGGTCAGGATATTCAAAGGAAGTCGGCCGTAGGCTTGTTGAAACGAACCGTTCCAGCATTTGCCTGGTGGTAAAAATGGGAAACAACGAAAACCATTATCAGGACGGCCGAGGTGGGATTCTTACCCACGCTCTCGGATGCCAGCGAGGCATGACTTAGCGCTCGCGGGCACCGTGGCCGGTACCTTAGCTCCACGGCAGGACTGGATAGATGAATGCACGGAGATCGAGGGTTCGATCCCCGGTGCTGACAATATCCATCCTGAGTGCAGTTTCCCCAAGTCTTTCGCACACCATGTAACCGATTTCAAGTAGTCCCGAGGCACCTACAGTGCCTCAACCTTAAACCCAATACAGTTGCATATACGGTACACACACCTGCAATATCACATGTTAGCAGACAAATTGCATGCTCTTACAAATTTTTATCATTTTATTGTCTGCGATGTAGCCGTGCGCGTTTAATGGTGCACCACGGTCGCGAGGGCAGTTGAGGCAAGTCCAGAGACCGTATATTTGAATCCCGGTGCTGACAGCAGCTATCCTAAGTGTGTGGTTTATCCCCCGGGTTTCTCCACACTCTCTCCAGGCAAATACCGGGATAGAACTTAACTTGAAGACTCGGGGCATCTCCCTCATCCCTGTCCCTAAGAGCCTACAAATACACACACTCTACTACAGTCATGACAAAAAATACAGGTTATCAGACAAGTTCAACACATACCCAACTACACGGGGCTGATGACCAAGATGTCCCAAGCCCCCAAAATTAATTAACAAGTATAATTTTATTCTCTGATTTAACAAATTTACAACATTTTGTCTCATTTCATGTCATATTATTTAACATTAACATTAATTTTGTTCCTTTCTTATTGTTAACTGCCGTAATCTAAACGGTAGAGTTAATTAAAACGTGAAGGTATTATCATCTTCTTGTGAGACTTAACCCGCGATCATTCGCGCTATGAGATTCAATCTAAATATTTTTACAGACTTTGCTACAATTCGTCCATTTTTAGCCTATTTTAATTTATGAAAAATTGGGCTTATGAGATCACCATTTGTCCGTGTGTGTGTGTGCGGGGGGGGGTTATGTATGTGTGTGTGTGTTTGTCCCTTATAGAATCGAAGCGGTTGGAGTGAGTTCAATGAAACTTGGTAAGGACAAAGTACTATTTTGTCCGAGCCCAACCGTGTCCTTCAAATTTTAATACGTCTCACCAATCCAACATGGCGGCTATGCGAAATATTTCACCGGCATTCTATATCTCAGAAACTATTACTGATATCACCCTGAACATTTGTGCGGTGATAGAAAGTACACAGTTAAATTCAGCTATGTGATGATTAGAAACATGGAAAGTATGAAACCAACATGGCGGCTAAGCGAAGTTAAAATATTTAAATGGCATTTTCTCGAGATTTAATCATTCGAGCGCAGTGAAACTTGGTAAGATAAATGTGTATGCAAGATGTAATCTACAGGCAACTGATTCAATTCATTTTATTTCATAACAACAAGATGGCGGCTGTGCGAAATTTTATTTTTTCATTTGTTTCCTAATCATGCAATTGAAGTGAACGTTTGAATAATAAACCTATGTAATATTCTTCATCTAATGGTACATAACTTTATGGCCTACATAAAGAACAATCCAAAATGGTGATCATCCGAGATATTTGGATGTTTCTCAATATCGCCGAATCTGTTACAGCAATCATACTGAAATTTTGTATGTTGATAAAGGCTATTGACATACGTTCACCTATGGGCTTAAGGATAACCTGATGAACACAAATCCAACATGGCGACAATGCGAGATTTAAATATTTATATAGATTTTTCTCGGAAAGTCCTTGTAATAGGCAGGAGAATTTTAATGGGAATGACCAGTGGGATTTATGAAAATAGCCTATTTAGTTCTTCACGGAAATACTTGTTAGTTTTGAATCCATGCCCATTTAAAATTGCCTCATTCGGTCATTTGAGCACGCCATGATGTGTTTGTGGAGTGGTGGAAGAAGTGGGGGTAAGAGTGAGTTGATATGTCACAACGCAGGTAATCATGTGTGTGATTTTCTTCAACGAACTCATTATCAATTGAACATTATAGTGTCGTTTTAATCTTTGCAATAATTATCACGGGAAACATGAGTGTAAGTCAATGCCAGCGAGGAAACGTCTCAGATGATGTTAGTGAACACAGTGAAGAAATGTTGTTGCTTGTATGAAGATGCTAAAAAGAACGATTATACAGAGTCATTATCTATTTGCGCTTCGATAAACACGGCAAGCTAAGCCGGCTGTGACTGGCGCAGATCGCGGGCGCGCGTACGCGGTTCATCTGGTGGTGGGCGCGCTCCGCTGACTCTTATCGTTAGTTCACACATGTTTTGTAATTCATATGGACGTGTATCTGCAAAGTTTAGACGTTAGTGTTGCACGTTTACTGATTATTGTAATTACTGTGTTTGTTGGTCATGCCCTGACACCAATTCACATTGAGCGAACGTGTGTGTATCATTAATTCATATATGAAAAGCAGAAAATCTTGTTCTGAAACGAGACGAAAATTTCGAATCAAGTTTCCAGGAAGACCTGTGCCTAATGCCAGTACAATTAGGAGGCTCGCCGAACGATTCAAGGAAACATTCTCCGTAAATAATAAAAGAGTTGGCAGAAATTCTTTCATCAGAAGATGTCAGGTGTGTGTAACAAGAGAGGGAGGACAATTTCAGCATCGCCTATGAGCACTGTAAGTACACGTTATTGAACATGATTGGTAAAAGTGTGAAAGTGCCCGCCATCACCGGCTGAACCCGGTACGCGCGCCCACGATCTGCACCAGTCACAGCCGGCTTAGCGTGCCGTGTTTATTGGGGCGCACATAGATAATGACCCTGTGTACTGAACCCGAGGAGGTTATGCTGACTGGAATTGAACGTGGTTCTCAGAGACTGTGATCTCAGTATAAAGGTTCCACCAGGGAACGAACCAGAGATCTGTAGAGGCAGTTCTATGGTAAAAACCCCTCGAAAGAAGTGTATATTTAATCACTGGTGTGATTTTTGGTGCAATGACATTATTTATTAAAGTAATGCAGGGAATAATGAGCAGATTACAGCATTATTAGACTACTTGGTGTAGGCTATACGAGGCTTGAAGCACGAAGAGGGCAGAGTTGACATTTTACAAATTAGCCCAGAATTGTGGGTGGGGCCCAGTGGAGCCATGTCCATCTCTGTGACCCCATTCTGTCGTCTGCAGCAGGGTGGAGGCCTGAATAATGACCCAGTTATTCCCCGACGGAGAATAGATTTGAGGAGTGGGAGGAGAGATGCCCAGGAAAATCATTGATTACTCGTGATTGGAGCAACGAATTGAGATGAAAGTTGCTCACAGATGAATCTTTTGGCAGGAGGCTAATTTTAGAGCCTTTTACCTGCGAAATTGGGGCATATTTAACGAAGTGCGGAAGGACTGTAAAGCTACCATTGTGCGCGGATAGATTTGAGAATGTTGCCGGGGAATACCCATAAGATAGCGTCCCACGCTATGGAGAAAGGAATTAATATTATTTAATTGGACGAGCGATTCCTTTGCACGCAGATAGTTTTGGAATCTGTGAAGAAAGAGGAACCCAATGATCATGGTTTGGAGACCAGATTCACGCTGTGAGAGGAGCCAAAATTACGCGGGAAGATTTCACCCTACTTTCAGTGAGAATCTGATATAAGGGAGTAGACCCTTGGAGGAGCGACCAGTTACTCTCAGTTCAAGCTCAGTCTACGCGCAGTTCACGTGCAGTTTGCACCCAGTTACAGTCGAGCAAGTTGCAGTCTTATGCAGTCTTCACGCTCAGTTTACGTTAGAAGTTACCCAGTGGTAACTCAGTTGCAGTAAGTTGCAATCAGTATGCAGCAAGTACGAGGGCAGTACGAGGCAGTATGTAAGCAGTATACAGCAGTCTTCAAGTAAGGTACGAGCAGTCTTCAAGTGAATCTTCAGTCAGGTACAGCCACTTTGAAGCAAGTTCGTCAAGGCAGAACGCATGGCGGTTCTACTCATAATAGACGCCGAACAAAGACTGGTACATGTAAATGAAGCATTTAATAAGCTTTTATGAATAATAGTCGTGCTATAGGCATAATCAGCAGTACGAACTATGCCGTGTTCAGTTACGAAGCACCGTGTAGGCTAATGGCAGAACTATTGTAAATAATTATTTGTGTAAAGTATTGGACAGTGTTGTGCGCAATGTGTAAAGTATTGACTGATCGTATATGTGTAAGTACGATGGTATGCGCTATATGAAACTCTATGACGCGGTTGGTAATGTCATGAGAGTACCAGATGATAAAACTCAGGACGGGAGCTAGCATATTTATGCAGCGCAGGACGCTTACCGTAGGAGTAGGAAATAATAAAACTGTTGGTGAATTCCGAAAGCAGGTAAACCAGACTTTCAATCAGGAATTGATAGGAGCACGGGAGATACCGTCGACGCCTGCAATTTCGATCTTTGCTAGGGAATTTCAGCATTGAAAAGTGTATAAAGTGACGTGTGTTAAGTGTACAACATATGTAAAATATCCTTTAAAGTAGTGATTAGATAAGTGTTTCACATGTTTGGGAGCAATAGCTTCCTGAGAGTTATGCAACGTGTCGTGTTGTTGATGAAAATTATATGTTATAAAATGTGTGTCTTCAAGATGAATATGTCGCGTTAAACCTGCTAATGGCGGGCGACATGGAGAAATATGATTGGTTGGAGCCACCATAGACGCCTATAGAAATGTAAGTACCCCACAAGTTATGATTATGTAGAAATATGGGCCATTGCATGTTGTGATTCCGTAAAGATGCCAGTAAAAATCAGTTTAGGAGGCAGATCCTCCATGTTTAATCATTATTGTGTTGATTTTTATAGAGTTGAGATGTTAATTTGCATCAGTAAGTGGAGTAATTATTCCCACTATGAATTAAGAATGGCAATCAGTTAGGTAAATGTGACGAACGCGATTGTTCGAGTTTTTAAGACGTTTAGCTATGTCGGGGATTTTTGGTAAAGTCATGTAAGAAGAATAATAAAGTAATGATTTTTGGTCATTTATGTCAGTGAGATTAATAAGAATAATAAAGTAATGATTTTGGTCATTTATGTCAGTGAGATTAATGGTAATAATAATGAATATTAAAAGATGAATGAACACATCAGGAAACAAATAAATGTTATAAGCGAGAGATTTACGCTAATTGCAAGACTTATCAATATAAGCAGTAAGATGATACAGTAAGATTACGTTACAGTAATTAAGGAAAGAAGTTTTATATCAGAATATTGCATATATTCAGTAATGATGCCAGTAATGAAAGAGCTTTTAGTGAATTGAATTTGCAGCTTATATGAGAAGCTTATAGAGTAAATTGTTAGATTTCTCTTAATAATACTATAGGTTGGAGGTCGTAGCATTGAGTAGGGGCCAGATGGTCTATTCTACGTATGAAATCTCCTATGTCATGGGCATAAGTGGAGATATAATTTTATGCCAGAGTTGTAGTGTGTACCCTAGCTCTGAGGAAGGATATGAAAGTGTTCCGGGTTGGGATCCTGTGATAGAGACGAGGAGAACGAGGACACCTCGAAACTCTATGATCTCCCGAGAACTTATTAATGAGTTAATTCCGCTCGTGGTAGCGAAACTCATGGCGACAGCTGCAGTGAGCGCCTATATTTTACTTGAGACATCGGTCACCCGTTAGACTAATGCATTACGAACCCCGAATCTTCATGTTGAATGGACCCGTGTGAGGCCAGTAATTATTATTATATCCTCTGTGTAGGAGTAATTAAAAAGCTCATTCAATACCTGTTTGCATAATAGTCAATTAAGATCCTTTGGGATATGTGTGTCGGTCAGACAACAGTATTTGTCTTGTAAATCTTTACTGCTTAGAGAGGAAAGCATTCAAAACCTTTAAGGAGGGTCGAGGTAATTGGTGGAACACCCATCCCACTTTCTATTGTGTGCGGACTCCTCTAGCCGAGGGTCTGCAGTCTAAACTCGAGCCGTCAAGGCGAGTTGAAAGGGACAGATTTTCGACCCTGGTAAATGACATATAATGAAAGATTGTTATGTTGAGTAATGTAGCCATGTGGTTTAGGAACACATGGATAATTATAGAATATCCTGATGGTTCATTATTTTAGCTATCTGACGAATAGTTAGATGATGTATTTGTACTGTCACTGAAACCAAGTGTTGAAGTTAGTTACCAGATGCCAATCGCCACGAGAGCGAGGTAATCTATTGTACCATCCGACACCAGCTATAACGTAACGTTTTATGTAGGAATCACATACAGCATGCAATGGAACCATATAAATAGAGGAAGTGGAGGGGTAGCTTACATAATTATGGAGTTGCACGTTGATTGCGGTGCAACGTCCGAATAGGTAAATGCATGCAAGCATTTGTTTGGTGAGAAGAGAAAAATCAAAACACGCACGGCACACATAATTGTTAAAACCAAGAGGTTTAAGGAATAATTAATTTGTGATATTAAAGAAGTCACAGTGTATGACTGTTATGTTAATGTACAGTTTGTATTGAAGTCGTAAGTGCATCAGCGCACTAATATATCTTTATGTAGTTCACATAAGGGTACAGGTTTATGGTTTAATATGACTTAACTATGATTTCATTTTTGTTTGTTTGTGGATTGTGGAAGTAAATTTTTGTTGCTTTGTTTTTTTACGGTTTTGGGATTGTTTTTGTGTTTGAAGCCATGATTTTCATTTACTGAATTAAAGTTTTAGAATAGAGTTGTGCCTTGTTATTGTAGAGTTGTTACCTTATAGCCTCAAATCCAAAGTATGCACTGCTCATTTGGGGGAACGGCACGCGCCTGAGACCTGATGCTAGCTGGAGGCAGCTGCATATTTACCATCGAGATTACTCACATGGGTACAGTACCAAGTTTTAGATTGTAAACCAATGAAATCTTTAATAATGCACCAAATTGTAGTTGCCATTTAGTAAGATAATAATAATGTTATTGGTTATACGTCCCTTTTAACTACCCTGGCTTTTAGAGACGCCAGGATGCCAGAATTTTGCCCCGAAGGGGATCTTTAACGCGCCAGTAAATCTACTGACACGGCTCCCTCGCATTTGCGCACCCTCAAATGCCAGCTGACTGCGCCAGGATACGAACCTGCAACCTTGGGCGCAGCAAACGAGAACGTTACCGCTGAGCCACGTAGCCTGTCTATTTAGTAAGAAAGATGATATTTTATGTTTATAGGTTTTAAGTTTAACTGTATGTTGTATTCAATAAAAGGGTGTTATAGTTATCAGTACCTATACAATGTAGGGCTGGTAGGCTACTTTAAATCGATAAATTACAGTTAACGAATAATCGATTAATTTTTAAACGATTAATTGCGGTAAAACCATTAAACGATTGTGTGTTTAATCAATTAATCTATTGGTCGTTTAACCGATTAATTGGTTGGTCGAATAATTATAACTGATTAATTGTTTTTGTCGATTAATCGATGTAGGCTACTTCGCTCCTTTTACTACGCTCTCACAGAAGCAAAGCAAAACAGACATTGAATAAATTGTATGTCTACCCCTCGTTATTTCCGTTTTCAACGGGGTCAGGTGTGGGATGTGATGAAAGTCTGTGGTGGATGTTTTTACGGCCGGTTGCCATTCCTCATGAGAGGTGAAATGAATGAAACTGGGCAAGGATGTGGAAGGAAGTGACCGTGGCCTGTCAGTAGGTACCATCCCATTATTTGCCTGGAGTTGAAAATGGGAAACCACGGAAAACCATTTCAAGGACGGCCGACGGTGGAGCTTGAACCCAGGTCTACCGAGACCGCAGATAGCTTGGCCCCATGGCCTAGCGTTGCGCGATAGCGAGCGTAGCTACCGCTGTCGGTAAAACAGACATTAAATTAATTATATAGTGTATCATATATGTTTTAAATAATGTACCTTCTTTGTGAAAACTAGGCCAAAACAAAATAAAACAAAAATGCCCCTGGCCTAAATTGTAAACATTGAACAAGAATTCAAAATCTTTGCTGAAAACTCATGATTTTCTTTTAACGAAACCCTTCCCAGTTTGAATGATGATTGTCCTTTCACATTCACTGACTCTTATTTGGTTACTGTTAACATAAACCAAGGGAGAACTCGTTGTATATTTAGAAGCAAAGTAAAACCAACTTCATACAGGCCATGGAGTAGTGGAAGGTAGAGGCTTCCACTCTTTGTGACATCGGCATTAGATGGGATGGAGTTGTCAGCTCCACGCCCGGCCGTCTTTGCTCCCAGTAATGACACTGGTACTCATTCCTGGTGTAGGCTTAGGCAAAAAGTAACCTTTATAGATTTCTATCATCTACATCATTCCCAAAATTTGGCTTTTCACCGATGTCTCGCCCTCACTCATGGCTGTGATTGTATGGAAGCTACTGAGGTATGGGTGGTGCTGAGTAATGCCATTCAGGGCACAGTCAGTGCCTGTGGATGCTATGTAAGGTTCTACTCATAGGGTTAGTACTGCTGTTCTGACTCAGTCAGGAAAGCAATAGCAAACTACCTCACTCCTCATCTTGCCTAGTACGCCTCAATATAGCGCTTCTTTGAGTTTTATCATTTCAAATTATTTTGTCGACTTCATCGTTATGCTTTGGTCTACCGTTATGCGTTACGGTTACGGCGTGTATGACGTCATCATAATGTTCAGTGCATATGCACCGAATTTGAGTTTACTCCTGGGGTCTGGCGTTATGCGATACGGAGACGGCGAGTGCGTGACGTCATGCAGCAGAGTGCACCTCCCGCTCTCCGTTCCCCGTGCGGGAAGCCTAAGTTAATGGGTAATGGAATCTGTTGAAAGAGTCCTGGGGCTTCGAGCGAAGCGAGAAAGCCCTCCTGAACCTTTCTAACATGTGTAGCATTTGTAGCATGCGTCATTTGAAATGATATAAAGTCTAGTCTCTCAGACTGACTGTATCTTTTTGTGGGTATTTACCCACATAACCTAACGGCGGTACATTTTGAGGATCCAACCAGCCTTCGGGCTGACTACCTAACAGACAGATTCCCAAAATAAGCGTAACTTAAATCCAGCCATGATCTCTCATTTAAACTTCTTTTCTTATCTCATGTCTACTAATCAATTACTCGATTCTTCGGCTAGTCGATTTAACGGCCAGTCGATTAATGGATTAACTTAACCGAACATCGCTTATTACCAGCTCTAATACAATGAAAGCATTACATTATAACAAAAGTAAGAAGAAACATGCAAAATGAAATATTTATAAGAGAAATACAGATGTTAGGTTCCAACGATGCGTGAGTGATCGCGAGTTAAAATTCGTCTTAGGTCAAGGTTCTGTAAATGTATGTATGTATATTTATGGATTTATTCCAGTTGGAAAATAAATACTGGACACGCACCTGAGTTGAGTGTACCCTGTCCCAGCCCTCCGACCAGTATTTGTATTTATTTATTTGTCGACAGTACACAACAGAGCTGTGTGTGCGCCCCAACAACAGTGCACCTACACAGTAAAATACATTGCCAGGTATTTCTACATTAAGTACCGTATTAATATCGAAATGTAATTCTTCAAGTTCACACAGATCAAGATGCATAGTAGTAAAATGCTTAATCTAAAGATAATATAAAAACTAAATCTAAAATTGATCTAATGTCAAATATAAACAAGATGCCTCCGTGGCTTAGGTGGCAGCACGCCAGCCCCTCACCGCCCGGTCCGTGGTTCATATCCCGGTTACTCCATGTGAGATTTGTGCTGGACAAAGCGGAGGGAGACAGGTTTTTTCTGGGTACTCCAGTTTTCCCTGTCCAAAATGTCATTCCAGCAACACTCTTCACTCTCATTTCATTCATCTGTCATTCATTTAATTATTGCCTCAGGGGAGTGCGACAGGCTTCGTCAGCCGGCACAGTTCATATCCTCGCCGCTAGATGGGGGCTTCATTCAATCCATTCCCTGACCTGGTCGGTCGACTGGAAGCAGGCTGTGAATTTTCATTTTCAAATATAAACACAAGTTTTGAAATTATTACATAGAAAACTAAAAGGTAACATTAATAACTAGCGAGCAGGCCTATCCACATCATATACATCGTTGATTCTGTTTTGTGTGATATTTTTTTATTTTAAGTATGAATTCAGTGACTGGATTATAATTTCCAAGAACAGTCTAATCTAGTTCCCAGTTTACACGAACCGCCTCGTTGTAAATACTGAAAAGCCTCCATACAGGTGAATTGTTATGTGAAGTAGTATTGGTTATACCACTTTTAGCCTATTTTCATTTATGAAAGAATAGGCTTATGAGATCACCTTATGTCCTTGTGTCTGTCTGTCTGTGTGTGCGTCCCCCTAAGAACATCTAAATGGCCGGAGCAATTTCAATGAAACTCGGTTAGTCCATAGCACTATTCCAGACGACCCCGACCGTGCCCTTCACATTTTGTTACGTCTCACCAATCCAACGTGGCGGCTGTGCGAAATATTTCACCTGCATTTAATATCTCCGAAACTATTACTGATATCACCTTGAAATTTTGTTTAGCGATAAAGGGAACTACTAGAAGTTCACCTATGTGACGTTCGAAAAACTGGTAAGTACAAAACCAACATGGCGGCCAAGCGAAGTTGCGACTTTCAAATAGACGTTTCTCGCGATTTAACCAACCAAACACAATGAAACTTGGTACAGTATATGTTTGTACACATTGTAATGCACCGACATCTAACTTCGTTCAATTGTTTACATAACCTCAAGATGGCGGCTGTGCAGAATATTTCACCGTTATTCTATATCTCTGAAACTATTACCGGTATCACTCTTAAATTTTGTACGGAGATAAAGGGTACTGCTAGAAGTTCATCTATGAGACTTTCAAACACCGGTTCACTACAAAACGAACATGGCGGCCAAGCGAAGTTGAGAGTTTTAAATAGACTTTTCTTGCGATTTAATAATCCAAGCGCAATGAAACTTGGTACAGCAAATGTTTATACACATTGTAATGCACTGGTATTTAATTTAGTTCAATTGTTTACATAACCTCAAGATGGCGGCTGTGCGAATTTTAAAATTATTATTTTTATTTCTTGTGTCGTAAGCATGCGATCGAAGTGAAAGTTTGAATAATGAACCTACGCAATAGTTTTCCTTTAATGGTATATGACACTATGGCCTATACATATAACAATCCAACATGGCGACCATCCGAAATATTTAGACGGATCTCAATCAATATCTACGAATCTATTATAGCAATCAAACTGAATTATTTTATGTTCATAGGGGCTATGAACATAAGTTCATAGGGGCTATGAACATAAGTTCACCTAAAGGACTTTCAATAATCTGGTGATCACAAATCCAACATGGCGGCGACGCGAAGTATAAATATTCACATGGACGTTTCTCGCAATTTAACCATCCGAGTGCAGTGACACTTGGTACAGTAAATCCTTATACAAATGTTAATCCACTAGCATCTAATTTATTTCAATTGTTTCCATAACCACAAGATGGCAGCTGTGCGAAATTTTAAAATCTCGTTTTAACTTCTTGTATCCTAATCATGCGATTGAAGTTTGAATACTACACGTACACAATAATCTTCATGTAACAGTACATAACTCTAAGACCTACATATATAAAAATCCAACATGGTGTCCATCCGCAATATTTCGTCGGTTCTCAATATCTACGAATCTATTACAGCAATCAAACTAAAATTTTGTATGTTGGTAGTGGCAATTAACATAAGTAGGTTATATGAAAATAGGCTTTAGTTCTTCACGGAACTACTTGTTGAATGTTATGGTTGATCTTGTACTTAAGCGAGGGATGTTGAAATTTATGAGCGATAGGAAAAATGAATTATTAATTTGGCCGTTAATAACTTGAACTTCATGAACCAGCCGGGAATCGAACATATCGATGTTAGACCCGGGTGCATATAAAATAATCTGGTAACCGTACTGCATATTGAAGATGTAGGGAGTGAGCAAGAGCAAGTAGAGGCTGAGTGCTAATTACCATTGTGTGTGGGCGACCATTACCCCTGTCAAGTGGAGGCAGAGGAGTCAGGCCAAGGTAGAAGAGGCCTTGGCGTCCATTGTATTTTAAATAGCAGTGGTGTTGGGATAGCCAGCTCTAATACACATAATAGCTCACAACAAAAAGAACTTAAGGGGGACCAAGAATGCACGTATGAGTGGAGGCGAGAAGATGGATGGATGGATAGAAGGAGAGAGGGGGGTATTTTAAACTGTGGTTTTTCTTGTTTATTTTAAAGGAGTTTGGAACGTCACTGCAGGAATGGGCAGGGCAGAGTTAGGGAACGTTTTAACACCTCTCCTCGCCTGTAGCCGTATCGCCAGTGCTACCAATGGAAACTGTTGAGTTGAACTATCTTTCCGAATGGAATCCTTTCTACACTACCTTCGAAATGTCCCTGATTGACTACTTGTGTTGAAACTTTGGGGTAGTTTTCTAAATGAGTACCCTGAAAGACTACTTGACACAATCTCCAGATAAACTGCACGTGCAATAGACTCCAGAACTTCGATTATTCGTTTGTTGGCCCTGTTTGCATCGAGCAATGTCATGTCTAGTTTCATCGTGTGGCGTGCTGCGTTAATCCTAACAATACTGTATTAGCAAAACTGAAGATTTAATATCACATTTTGCACATATTTAGACCATTAAATTCTTGTAATTCCACAATTTCGCTATCTTGTAATCCGTACGGAAAATTGTAATCGTAGTTTCTAAATATTTAACATTCATATTATCAAGCACTTTTTGTCATCGTTCGTTGCCTTCAGTTTTAATTGATTCAGAAATTTCATAACTCTGTAAAAGGAGACTTATGGGAAGCTGGTTTTGCTGTTTGACACACTTTTAGTCTATTTTCATTTTTGAAAAATAGGCTTATTAGATCACCTTTTGTCCATGTGTGTGTATGTGTGTGTGTGTGTCCCTAATAAAATCAAAACGGCCGAAGAGATTTCAATGAAACTCAGTAAGTGCATACTACTACCTCGTCCGACCTCGACCATGCCTTTCAAATTTTAATATCTAACATGGCAGCCGCGCGAAATATTTCACTGGCATTCTAGATCCCCGCAGCGGTTACCGGTATCGCCATAACATTTTGTACGGTGATAAAGGGTACTACCATAAGTAAAGTACAAAATGGTGGCCAAGCGAAGTTGAAACATTTAAATGGACTTTTCTCGTGGTTTAACCATCCAAGCGCACTACAACTTTGTACGGTAAATGTTTATACACATTTTAATCCACTGGTATATAATTTAATTGTTTTCATAGTCTCAAGATGGCGGCTGTGCGAGACTTTCAAATCAAGTAATAATTTTTTAGTGTGCTAATCATGCGTTCGATGCCAACGTTTGAATAGTGAACCTATGCAATAATCTTCTTCTAATGGTACATAATTCTATGGTCTACATATATAACAATACAACATGGCGGCCATCAGAGATATTTATACGGTTCTTTATATCTAGGAATCTATCTCAGCAATCAAACTGAAATTTTGTATGTTGATAGAGGCTATTAACGTAAGTTCACCTATGGGACTTCTAATAACCAGATGGGCACAAATACTACATGGTGACCACGTGAAGTTTAAATATTTAAATGGAATTTCTCTCGACTTTTCATCAGAGCATTATGAAACTTGGCAGGGTATATCATCACACAAGTCTCAATATATTGACGTCTAATTTAATGGAATTTTATGAGAGATTAAAAATGGCGGCTGTGCAAAATCTTTAAAATCATGATTTTATTTCTCGTATCCTAATCAGGCAATAGAATTGTAGCTTGGTATAATGAACTATCATTAGAATATTTATTTGCTGGCATATTCTATAGCCTGTATATGAAGCCATCAAACATGGCGTCCATACAATATATTTAACTGGTTCACAATATCTCCGAAACTATTGAAGCATTCAAACTGAACTGTTATGGTGATAGAAGATGACTAACAAAGTACATATTTGTGACTTTCCAAATCCTGAGAAACACAAACACAATATGCGGCCAAGTGATTTTCAAATATTTCAAATTAATTTTCCAGCGATCTAATCACCCGAGAACAGTGATGCTAGAACTGCGAATCTTTATTCAAAGCTTAGTGTACAGACATCTCACGTTCAGTTATTTTCAAAAAATCAAGATGATATCATTTCGAAATTTTAAAAACTTTTTGATTTTACGTATCCTATTCAAGCGATTGAAGATAAGATTCGTATGATAGGTTATTATAATAATCATAATCTAATGACATTAAATTCTTTAGCTTACATTTCATAAATCAGAGAAGTCGTGCATTTAGCTTTACTTAAATAAAACTCCCGTGACGCGTTAGAGAAAGTTGTCATCTCCGGGAGGAGTCTTATTCACCGATACTGAAAGTTATATATATATATATATATATATATATATATATTGAACCCTTATTGATCTTCGATAAATAAGTATTCATAATTATTATTATTATTACTACGGCCTAGGCAGCACATAAGGAAGTCGACTTGGATATTAGGGAGGCCAGCTTTTCGTAATGATTGCAACAGAAGCTGAGTTGGTAGCTATTCCTGGGGGACGGCCAGAATTAGTCGAGTTCAAGGCCAAATTGTGCAACTACTGTACCAAAATTGGAGACATAAAGGAAGAATCACGAGGTCCTCTCAACGAACATACGATTGAATCAGCCAATCGCAAGAGACCAAGCTGTGACCACGAGGTGGACGGCGTCAGTAGTAAAAAGCGCGCGGAAGTGTGTATCTAAGGAACCGCCGAACGGATTAATCTCCGCTCGAGTAATTTGAGACGTTGGATTTATTTGGAGAAGAATGACACTAGCCCCATTTTTGTGAGACAAAAACTCTGGAAGTTTTTATCCGACTCCGCCCCACCCCGCCGCCCTTGTCAGTTTCTCATAAATAGTCTGGCCTGACGCCAATCTAAGTCTATTCTGGTGGAGCCTTCAGAGGCATACTCCACGCCAGTTTGAAGTGTGATTTTTTTTTTTTTTTTGACGCTCGAATGTATCTAAGTCTATTCTTGTGGAGCCTTCAGAGGCATACTCCACGCCAGTTTGAAGTGTGATTTTTGACGCTCGAATTTATCGGAGTACTTATTGTGTGGAGCCTTCAGAGGTATACTCCACGCCAGTTCAAAATGTGATTTTTACGCTCTAAAATCAGTGAAGCTATTTCATTTTCTGAGCTCTGGGGAGCTAAAGTCGCAGCGTTTGCAATATCGAATTTTAAAAGCTATAATACATTTTGTTCTAAAATCAACTAAATTGTGTGATCTAAATATTTCACGCCAGCGCGTGATAAACTGTAACATTCTTTTAAAGGCGACGAGTTCAACTTTAAGGGGGAAGTATCGTATCACCCTAATTAGCGCTTACCAGAACCGAAGTCCAAGACGGGACGGAAATACCGGACGAGATAGCGACTGCGGGTGCAGCCAGGATTTTGAACTTGTTAACGAGCCAGTGGCGCGGACTCGAGATGTATATTTTATGTATAAATTGTGTGTATTGTATGTGTGTTTTTATAGTGCGTATGTGCGATATAATTAGGGCCAGTCTTCGCTATTAATCGCAGTAGGACAATTGTGGGTGAACTGAGTAGCCTGCAAGCGATTATAGATAGGCAAATATTTAACATTGAACTTTTCTGCCAAGGAATCGAGACCAAGATGATCAGCACGTGGTTTGAAGTTGGGATGAGCTTCAAGAAATCAACGCAGACGACTACTATGGAGTGCTAAATTGTCCATAGGGCAATGGGTTGAGGAGGATGTCCTTAGTCCTTCATGCAGAAGCGGTGATGTACAAAAATTGGATTATTTCAATTATGTAGTTAGATTTGGCCGGGGAACTTTGTAAACAGTCATGTTTTTCTTTCTTGTTTTATAACTGTTTTTCTTGTACCGACACTATATGTTTAAATGTCCGTTGGCGCGTGGCCAATGTGTTTGTTGATATTTTGATTTTTTTCTTGAGTCATGTGTAATGTACGCGGCGTGCGTGCGTGATTTTTATCCTTGCAATTGCGGAACCCGTTACGTTCGATAAATGGTGCTTTATTAACGTTAATATTTGAAATAGGAATGGGAGGAAATGATTGTAAAACATTTTTGCTGAACAGGTTATTATTCATGTTAGGGTAGCCGAGTGCACCAACTTAAAAGTAATTGTAGAACACCTTCGTTCTAATTTGATAGATTTTTCTTGAGTCCTTTTCAGGTGACTAGTCACGGCATAGAACGATGGCGCCAGCATGTGGATATTATTTGTGTCTTTTATTTCAGGGTCTGTCACAACCCATACGTGTGATTAAGTGTGTGTTGATGTGTCTAGTGTGTTGAGTCTACGTGAGGAGGGGGTAGTCGTCCTACCGCCCTTATATTTTTGCTGCTGTTGTATTTTAGATGGAAAGACAGAGTGCTCTTGGGAGACTGCTGATTCTTGTCCATATGTTTTTCTGACACACACGTATTATTGTGCTTTGGGGCACATTTCTTCGAGGTTCGACCCCATGCTCTGGGAGGTCGAGGTTATTGACACGTGGGTTGACAGACATGCGGAGTTCCACAAACCGCCCGTTTTGCCTGTGACTTATTTTGATAGGCAGTCCTTTGTGTCCGACTGAACCCTGTAAGCTTTCATGCAGCAAACCTGTTCATTGTGATGGCCAATTTTAAGCCATAATTAATTGGGGAGTTCGCCATGTGTGTAACGGATTGTTGTACCCCGTATGGATAAGAATATTGTGATTAACGTAAATGTTGGCTGTTTGCCTATTGCTTTGTTGATGACTCGATTTCATGTAATTTTGTTTGTCACACCCGTGTGGTGTAGTGGTAGAGTATTTGTAAATTTTGACAGCGGTCATTTGAGTATTTTTCTATTGGTCACGTGTTAATGTACTTGTGTTGATTTGTGTGAGAAGTCCTAAGTTTTTAGGCAGTAAATGTTGCTACGGCAATTTAAGTCCAATTTCACGCGGAAATTTTTGTGTTTGTTTATAGTAGATTTAGGAAGTGTCGGTTTAATTTAAGTATTGTAGTTGTGTTCCCTTGTGTCGGTCTAGCTCTAGGAAATGCGGATTCGTTGTTTGAAGGGTCATTCTGGACGATAACGAATCACGCATTCAAAGTACACATCGTGGTGCATGTAGAACGGCGTACGCACTTATATGGTCACTTTTTGTATCTTTTATTTAAGGACACTTGGTCCAGGTAATTAATCTCTCCAGAGATATCGCCTAAGTTTGGCATTTTTATTAAGCGGGAGTCAGTTGGGAGTTTTTGTTGTTAATTGTTTATGTGTAAATATGGTGATTTGTTATTAAATTCAGTTGTTTTTAACCCTGGCTTCACTCTTTCCTGCACGTTATTTTGTTATATGTTACCCTGCAAGTTAATGAAGCGCCCTGACAGCAACTTACGAATATGACCTGTTACGCCCCGAATCTGAGTCTCATATGCTTCTTTGCAAGGGTTCAATATATATATATATATATATATATATATAAGCGGATACTTTCCCAATACAATTGTGAGGGTGGAGACATAGTCGGAGGAGTTTTTAATAGAAACGACCTGTAGTAGTCGTTGACCATCTTCTAAAGGTCAGGGTAATTTTTCTATACATTTAATGAATAATGCTGCAACACCATCCAACTCAATATTAATTAACTCAATGAGGGGATAGAAAGGGCATTCATCCTTGGCTGAGACACGCAGAGGGATAAGTGGTGCAGTTGTTTAAACGCTGGCCTTCACAACCAAATTTTTCTGGTTAGATCACGTTTTAGTCAGACGGCATCCAAGGGTGTTTAAGTGCAATCGCCTCTTATAGGTGGATTTACCGGCAAGTTAAGTACACCTCCGACCCCTCAGTGTTCCTAAACCTTCAATAGTTCAAAAGGACGTAAAACCCATAAAGTTGATAAAGTATATTCACGATTGGGTCTTAAGAGGATCGTGCATGTTCAAGGTCAACTGCCACCCATCTCATGGACTGTGAATTAGGGATATGTGTGACCAGCACGACGAACAATCAGCCGCGTTACCTTGGTTTTGATCCTATATGGCACTACATTTCAATTGAAGCAATTACTCACGAGGCTAAGCTCTAAATATTTAGTGGAGTCGGTAATCGAACCCAGGGCCTCCTTTTTAAGAGGCAATTGTGCCATCTCTATACTACGGAGCCACCGGGTGAGTTAGCCGTGGTGGTTACGGCATGACTGATGGCAGTCGCTCACATCCGGGAGGCGAGGAGGTTCGAATCCCCCCGCCGGCAACCTTGAAGATGGTCTTCTGTGGTTTCCCATCTTCCTTCCAGGCAAATGCCGGGGTTGGTCCCTAACTATAGGCCACAGCCGCTACCTTCCAACTCCTCGTCCTTACATTCCAACTTCCCTCCTTCCCTCCCCAACGGTACTTGTAGCTCACCCATTGGGTGTCCGTCTCGAAGCAGCTACAAAACTGGCGAGCCGAACATGTCATCGGACACTCCCGGCACTAAAAGCCATACGCTAAAAAAACTACGGAGCCGACTGTAACGTTAATAATAATACTAATAATAATAATGTATCAAAAATCCTACACGAAGAGCTAGCTGGGAAACTCCAACTTTTAAAACAGAACAAGGTTTCGTACTATTACTATGTTCCAGAGAGCGTGGCTAAAAATGAGTATTTCAGACGGTATTGGGATCGGACTGTGCTCGCCAAATGACAGTGATTCACAATAGGCCTGATAGTGATCTTCAACAAAAGATTGAAGGAAGTCACGCTGATTGATGTTGTCATTCCGACAAAGTGTCCAAATATTTGGAACTGATGGAGCCTAATAGGATACAATGGCAGGTCATGAGAGTTCTAATTGCACCAATAGTCATCTCAAGCACTGGTGTGGTTCCTAAACATCTTCTGCAAGGGCTAAATGAACTTGATGTGAACACTAATAACGTGTATAAATTAATAGAGAAAGCAGTGATATTGGCTACAACTAGGATAGTTCGTAAATTCATTGGCAGTAATCTAAATGAAGGTGATGAGAATGCTTTGATTCAATGTAATCTGCAGTATTGCTTTATATTTTACCAGGCTATGATCTGAAATTATTATTATTATTATTATTATTATTTATTATTGGAGCCTCCGTGGCATAGGCCGCCCTCTCACCGATGGGTCCGATGTTCAAATCCCGGTCACTCCATGTGAGATTTGTGCTGGAAAACGAAAGATATTTAAAAATCATTTCAAAAATCTAAATTCATTGAATAAATTCATTGCTCACTGAGAGCACCAGGTTCCCACTTTTCAAAAGCAATTCACACCATGCCTTCACGCTTGATTATCTCAAAGCGGAGGCAGACAGGTTTTTCTCCGGGAACTCCGGTTTTCCCTGTCGCAAATTTCCTTCCAGCAACACTCTGCACTATAAGTTCATCTGTCATTCATTCAATCATTGCCCCAGGGGAATGCGACAGGCTTCGGCAGCCGGCACAGTTCATATCCTCGCCGCTAAATGGGGTCTTCATTCATTCCATTCCCTGACACGGTCGGTCGACTGGGAGCAGGCTGTGGATTTTCATTATTATTATTATTAACAGCATCCTGTGATATGCATTGAACTGCAGACGGCAGGTCTGATAAGCATATGCCATATGGTAAGGAAGTTCCTAGGTTGAAATACTTCGGTCCATCACGCAGCTAGAGTCGACGTTGATTCAGAAGCCAACTTAGCTCATTCAACAAAACGTTTGAATTGTACCAATAGTGAGACTTGTGAAAGCTCGAGGATGGAATGAATGCTGTTTGAGGTTTGTTTACATTGCAATTTACGTACAGTGTGATTCAATACAGGTGGTCCTTGCTAAGGCCGAACTAGGCTATAACTCAAAATGTAACCGGGCTAAGCCATGATAATGATGATAATTTACCAGTGGAGAACTGCCCCAATATATAAAGGTATGATAACGGCAATGAGCTTCCTTCGTTCACGAACTTGTTTTGGTTTAGTGGCCTGTGGGAAGAATCTTCAATCTCCAGCTGTAAGACAGGTTACTGCTCGGTCAATGTTTGCATTATTAATTGTGGAATGGTATCTGTTTCTTGCAGCGCGGCAGTTAGGTTTTATGAGAATTAAGGCTCCCAGACGTCAGCTGCCGAGAGATTATAACAGCCAAGAAGACGGCCGACTACATCTTTAAGATATGCTGATGTGCTGTCGGCCTAGTCATGGTTTCACATTCCTCCAGAACATGGACACAAAAGACATTTTATACTAGCCTTATTGAAAACATCTCCAGCATTATAGTGCTTGACATCGATGTAGCCAGCGGGTGCTAGCATGCATGCATAAATAAGCATATTTAAAACCTTGCTCTTTGTAGTTATGTGAATTAGTGAAAATGAATTAAGTATCATGGTAGCAGGGGCGACCGTTGATCATTTTATTTGGGACAGAACGTGGGTACCAACGCGTTCAAATCATCCAATATGGCGGAACAGGGTGGGGGTGACCCCCCTTACTTCATCCAAGAGGACCACTTCCTTCAGCACTTCACGTATGCAGATACTCAGGTTGTTTCTTCTGAGACAGGCAGAGAGTGATAGAGAGGGTGAGAGACAGACATATCATTAATATTGTACATAATGTTTAGTCAAAAATATGCCACTATGCCTAATGAGCCCCTTAATGTAGCATATGTTCGAACACTGATATTTTTAGCATTAGATGAAGATTATTCAAAATAAGTTTGGGTATAAGTTTATTTTTGACGTCGATCAAAGCAGATTGCAAAGAAATCGTAGTATTTAGATAAAGGGTTAAAAAAGAAGATCAGTGTGATAAGTAGGGCTCGGGTGTATAGGAAAATCATATATTTTTATTTGCCTCTATTTTCATGCCCGAACGGTTTCTGATACAAATCAAGTGATTATCGTCACAATACAGTGGTTTTTATTTGCCATATAAATGCATATTTCGAACATTTTTACCATTAGGTCATATTTTGAGCATTTGTTGGTAAGAGCGTCATATTTCGGTAGTTTGACCGCAACTGTAGGTGTGCAATCATCCTCAACTTACCGAACTAAAACTAGTGTGTACAGAAATGGACTGTGAATAACCACTTACACATGTATATTCAGAAAATTTATATGAAAATAGGTATAATTTAGTTAACTTAAATCAGCCATTTTTAGGTCTTAAACATCCGAGCCCTAACACAATGTGATGCTCTTTAACATTCATACGAAGAGTATGCCCTAGCATAGATTAATACAGCAATAAGAGGAAATCGGCCAATAAGGTAGAAAAATAATAACGAAAGATTTTACTACTATAACAGAGGTGGATTTGCTTTAATTTTTATAGCAGAATATGCCAGAATTTTGTTCATAAGAATATTATTTTGTGTTATATTTATAGGAAGAGATGATTTTTCTTTTGTCTTTTTTTTTAAATAACATTTTTATATTTTATATTTTTTTGAGTTCGAGGAACTTTAACCTCGATTTCGATACGATAAATTAATATATTTGGCTTGATTTAATTTTAGAGATTGTTTCTCCTATTTGAATTTTTTCAGATCTTTTCTGAACACATTGCAGCGTTTTCCCCCGGAAAGTCCTCCATTCTTCCACTAAACTTCCCTTCGTCAGATACCTTATACAGGCTGTTCATTTCTTTCGTATTCCGTATTTCTCTTAAGATCTTTCAGAAAATCGGCGAAGGTGGGTTTCATCCTATGGTGTCTGTTGTTGTGAATTTCACCGTTATGATAAAAGTTAATCACATGGGAAAGGGTGTCATACTCGTTACACATTAACTTTTTCATGAATCAACAATACACCTTAACCCTACAAGTGCCAATGCTATATTCCGTAGTGCCAGGCGTTAATGCTGAAATTGTAGTGGTTTAGAAAATATTTTATAAAATTGGTCAATATTATCAGAAATTAACAATATAAGCACCATTTTGATCAGAAAGAATTGTTTCATGATAAAAAGACATATAAAGAATGAAAATATAAGAACTAAAGGTCTTTTATAGAAAGCAAACTTTTTGATGGTTTTAATTTTTGTTATCCTGAAAACTCAAAGTGAAAAAAAAACAAAAAAAAAAACATCATAACAAACAAAACTGAAATATACAAAATGTTCCTCATACAATACTGAAATAACACTGAAGGTTTCAAGAAAATAAGTACATAATTAGCACTCTTAGAACACTTTTTGCCACAATAGGGACCTACTTATATGTGCATGATCAAGTCTGGTCTGCAATGGTGTATCATCATCTAGCAAATTTTCCGAACTTCCTCCAACCTCATCTGCATTTTCATTGTCATGAGAATCATTTTCACTGTCAATTTCACCATTTTCAAAGTCACTAAAATCACTTCCCTCATCAAAAGCTTGTAGGATATCCAGTTCAGTTAGCAATGTTTTAGACTTCCGCGCTGCCATGTTTGTTTATTACAGTCACATGACCAGTACTAGATACTAGATTTTTGTAGACATAAAACTCCAACAAATACTACCAAAAGCGACAATAGTGGTGGTATGCGTGAACTATAGACATTCAAGTTGATGTAGTACCAATGTTTCACCAACAGATGGCATAACTGTCAAGAAAACACACTTTTACTAAGGATCTCAAAGAGCGATCCTGGCACCACAGGAAGGCGCAGTGAGCCACTTTTAGCGATCCTTGGCACTTCTAGGGTTAAGCCAATAAGGAACGTGGTATAACATCTAAAGGACCTAATGGTAGACATCAAGTATATCAATAGTGGCCAGCGATTAACCACACTATAGAACATTTGTCATATTAAGCTCACCAGACATAAAGTAAACCATCCCCCTGGAGACATTGTTATAATACCGTGTAACACTGGCTCCACGAATGAGTTAGTCGTGGTCGTTACGGCGTGACTGTTGGCAGTCGCTCACATCCGGGAGGCGAGGAGATTCGAATCCCCCTGCCGGCAACCTTGACGATGGTCTTCTGTGGTTTCCCATCTTCCTTCCAGGCAATTGCCAGGGTTGGTCCCTAACTATAGGCCACAGCCACTACCTTCCAATTCCTCGTCCTTACATTAACACTTTCCTCCCCAAACAACACTCCACACGCGACGGTACTTGTAGCTCACCCAATGGGTGTCCGCATAGAAGCAGCTTCAAACTCTGGCGAGCCGAGCATGTCCTCGGACATCCCCGCCACTAAAATTGATACGCTAAAAAAATAAAAATAAAAATAAACAAGAAGTTCCGTGAAGAACTATACAGCCTACTTTTCATGCCAATGATTATTCTACAGAATATGAACCTATCTAGAATAATGAAATTAAGTTGCTAATATCGACATTTCCAATTAGTTCGAAATACTGTATACCTGGCATAATGTATCCTAATAGAGCACTACAGTTGGCAGCCCTGATGACTGAATATATTCTTAGTTCCGTCTCTTAAGGTACAGAATACAAAATTTGGTTGAAGTCCAATGAATAGCATGGACGTTACATGTAGTTAAACATTGGATCTAACAGCGCGCGTAAAATCATGTTGGCAACAATGTCATGCATGTATTGGTCAGAAATAATCTGAAATAATATGATCTATTGTTGTGCCAATTTTGAATGAAATCCATTAGTTAGTATAGAAGTTACATGCATTTTAAAATTGGACCTATCAGCAGGCTTAGAATCATGTTGGCAGCACTGACGTATATTAGTTACTCCAAATTCGTCTAGAATGCCAGGTACTATACGTGTGCAAAGTTTAGAGCTATTGGCTTGCATACTTTCTGATATATTGATATTAGGGTAACAAAAATAGGGACAGCACATATTAACAGTTGGCAGCACTGGTTGCTCCTTAGAATACGCATAGTCATATCTGTTATGGTACACATAGCACATACGAAATTTGGTTGAAATCCAAATGATAGTATGGAAGTTACATGTATTTAAAGTTGGACCTGTCAGCAGGCTTAGAATCATGTTGGTAGCACTGACGTATATAAGTTACTCCAAATTAATATAGAATGTCAGGTACTATACGTGTGCATAGTTTAAAGCTGTCGGCTTGCATACTTTCTGATATATTGGTATTTGGAAAAAAAAATAGGAGCATTTATTAACAGTTGGCAGCCCTGGTAGGTCTTAAGAATACGCTCAGTCATATCTGGTTATGTACACATACAACATACGAAATTTGGTTGAATTCCAATTGATAGTATAGAAGTTATATGCATTTAAAAATTGGACCTATCAGGAGGCTTATAATCATTTTGGCAACACTGCCATGTTTAGCCTTCTGGAAATTAAACTGAAATATTATGATCTGTACGTGTGCCAATTTTGAAATCGCTCCCATTCATACTTTCCATGATATCCAACATGGAGCTCAAATTTCAATTGCGATTTTTTAGCAGTTGGTAGCACTGACATCATTTTCAAATATGGCCGTGAGATATTCAGGTATAGATCTTTACTCCTACCAAATTTTGTTTCGATTGCTGCAGCCGTTTAGGAGTTGATAGGGGGGGGGGGACACACACACAGCCAGACAGACAGACAGAAGGACAGACAGACAGACAGACAGACAGACAGGCAGACACACATTTGCCCGATCTCATAAGTCTACTTTTTCCTCATTTTTGCAAAATGTGAAAAGTAGGCTAAAAATAAAAAAAACTTGCTGTACGCTTGACAATCATCTACATTTTGGCGATGAAGAGTCCAGTAGCCATTAGACCATGTAGAGCCACCAAATTGCGGTGATGCTGCTTTCTGCGTCTCACCCGTTGTTCCAAACAGTCCCACACACAATATTTTCGATGGGATTAAGATCGGGTGATTTAGCGGGCCATGGGTCTGTGTTTCTTCAAACCAGTCTCGTATGAGCGCAGCCTGTGATCGCAGCTGTCTGCATCATTAAAATGGTGAATAAAAGTCAACATATGGTCACCGGGAGCGCTGGTTCTTGTTCACGAACACGTGGACGAATGGGCCAAGTCATCGTACAAAAATCACTCCGAAATCATAATAGAACCACCTCTGACCTGAATTACACCCTCCACACACTGCGGGTGGGTCCACTTGATGCCTTGGATCGTTTCCAAACGGGCAACATCGTTGCTCGTCAGATGATACTGCATGCCTTCATTCATTTATTTATTTATTTATTTATTTATTTATTTATTCGGGGGGGGGGGGGGGAAGATTACCCGCACTCCCCGCGTGGCACCCGACCTTACTACGGGTGCCTTCGACATGCAGTTAGTCTACGATAGTAGAAGAGAAAGCATAGGGGATTGGATAGGGAATGTCATTTAGGACTTTGTGCCTGTCCGATTGCGGTCGCGATTTACCAGGCACAATTAGTATATATTAACATTGGTATATTTATATATGTGCACATATAAATACAGTATGTACACATATATAAGGGTTGGATTGTAGGGCCAGGGAAAACCGCATAGGCAGAAAGGAAAGATTGCCTACACGTAAAACCTGGCGGCTTGGTTATTGCCACATGCAAGGAAATGTGGGTATGGAAATGAATAGGTTGTTGTTAGTTGGGAGAAGGTATCATGCACCAGATCCATGTCCGTCTTCTCGCCAGTTCGTCTCCGGGAAATCCGTATAGAACTCGGCACTGCTGGGATCAGCGCAAGCGTCTGTCCACTTATGGTGTTGTTTGGCCCAATGATGACCTAAATACACACACACTCACACACACTACGTCATTGCCACGGTCATATACTATATTTGATATTTGCGGTGAAGGGTCACGTACCCACTTGGTAGCGATTAGTGCTCTATTTTAAGAGTAAAACTAACATTTTGTCCCGTGAACAGCCATCGGATTGATAAAATTGTACATAAGAAGGCTCAAAATTGTTCAAAATTAACACATGCGTGTACAAATGTTTAATTGTTTAGAGTCCATAAGTGTTCCGAAATATCATAGTAAGTAAATACGTTAGAAATATAAATGTTAATGGCACCCGCTATAACAGTTGACACATACAGGATCTTTCATATAAAGTAAGAACGGCAAGCGTCAGTTTTGTTATTCGCTGCTGCGTTGGCCTTCGCCGAGCTAGTGGCGCTCCACGGTCCCCTGCTTGAAGCGTGTGTACAATCCTGTATGAAATATTACCTTATAAAAGATGCTGGAAGTGTCATCCTTCCTGGGTTATACAGGCACTGTATCTGGTGACCACATTCTGGCTGACGAGAGTGAGTTCTGCCACTGTAATGCTCATTTTTAATTTTATGCTTTTTATTGAGCACTGAGTCAGTACTATCAAACTTATTTACAATTACGTGAATCTGTACTGGTGAAGGTGGCACTTCATCAGGAAATTGATGAACAAATGCATCACGTACCCGCTGAGCCGACTCGTACTTAAAATAAGTTTTACATAAAAAAAAATACGATGCTGTAATGATAACTGTCTGATGTTAACATCGGAGGTTCAAACTGGCGACTCAACATCTGCACGTTTATTGCAAGGTCGAGTACAGTATATACTATGCACGCGCTTTCAATACTACTGCAGGGGGCCGTGGCGTGCCACAAGCTCAGCCAAGGCCACTGCACCAGCGGATAACAAAGCCGCCACTTACCGTTCTTACTTTATATGAAATACCCTGTACAGTGAATGTCGAGTGTGTAGAACCACATGTGTAAGCATTGCGACTAAAAATGAAGAGGTTATTTATTTGGGGAACATACAGCTTAACCCATTATGGGATAGTGGTCTCTATATTAACCACCTGTCATAAGAACAGTTTATGCTTTCAAAGACGCTGATAGTTGAATCTTTCAGCCAAATTTTGGAGAATTTTCATTCCGAAGTGCTAGTATTTCTAAAAATCAAATATTATATACGCATGTACTTGACGTAATGTGTTGGATAAAATTATAAAAAAATTAAATTAAAGCTAAAAACATTAACAATTACAGTGTAAAAATAAAATATAAATATAGAAATAAAATCATAAAAATAAAATTACGATAATAAAAGAAATATACAAATTAAAAGAATATACATAACCATAAAAATTATGAAAATAATTGTAAAATCAATTCGAAATTAGTTAATTAATTCATTCATTCAATAAAAATATCAAAATTAAATCTATAAGAACATAAATTGAAAATTAAAAATAAATATATAAACATTAAAATTAGAGAAACAAAAAGAACATTATTTATAATTATAATAACTTAATTAAAATAAATTAAAATGCAGAAACACACGAAAGTAAAAAATAGTTTTTCCCTATAAAGGGTTAAGGAGCCAAAACAATAACGATCTTAATATTATAACCATGCCTGTCATAAATAATAACAATAAAAACAATAATAATAACAATAATAAAATTTCCAGGGAAACACACACATCTTGTTATTAGAAACAAAGTTTTAAATTTTCAAAATTCAAATCATAACTAATTTTATTAATTTTTCAAAATTCGGTTCTTGATTTGTGCTGTTCTTCACCGTTTCCCTCATATCTCCCATGTTTATTGGAATTTTTGGACTTTTCTTTTTTAAAGTGGGTGTTAAACCCTCAGTTTTAAAATTAATCTCTCTTATTTTCATATTATTAGTTAATTAATGGCTCTAGATGTATTTTCATCCCAATTTTGAGCAAACTAAAAAAAAAGTTTTATAGAAATACTAATAAAATCCACTGATGTTTGATGTCTTGTAGCGGAAGATTTAACATCCACTTAAAAAAATAAAGTCTAAAGATTGCTATAAATATGGGAAATATGAGGGAAGCGGTGAAGATCACTACAATGCCAGGCCCAAATTTTGAAAAATAAATAGAATGTGTCCCGATTTGAATTTTGAAAATTTAGAACTTTAGCTTTAATAGCAATATGTGTGTTTCCTTGGAAATGTCTACAGTATTGTTGTGCGAGATTTATGACAGTCAGTTATAATTTTAAAATCATTATTGTTTTGACTCCTTAAGCTGTACCGGTATGTTCCCCCTTAAGTCATATTTTGGATTTTCTGAGGAACAGGTCATATTTCCACTTAATTCTGCATAAACTCATATTTCCCGTCGTATTCCGCGGACTGGTAGGCTATGTTACAATAATTTCTGTGTCAAGATAAAACTGAACGCAGAATTGTTTCAAGAAATTGGAGAGGAATTATTACTTTAACTGTTAGGTGTAGGCTATATTTGTGGAGCGCATATTTCTTCGTATGAGGGGAATGTGCAGGTAGAACGCAGCATGCACAAAGGAGGCTGCTAGGACTTCTTAATGATGAGCAGTGCTCAGGAGAAAGGTAACCTGGTGAGAGCCATGAATGAGCTAGGATTTCTGTTCCTTCCAAAATAGGGGCCAGTCAGACAAGGTTGCTTGTTGATTTGAGACCTCATCTTCAGTGTGGTTTCAACATGCCCAAACTGAAGTATTCAGAGAGTCAAGTATAATGAAATATGACGAACAAAATACGTCGTCAAAAGTATTCGAACACTTATTATGTTGACGTCGAATTGGCAGGCGAAAAGCAAAAGGAAGTAGGAGACTTCTGTTATTTAGGAAGCAAGATAACCAGTGATGGACGAAGCAAAGAGGATATACAGTACCTGGTCAGACTATTATAATCAAGTACTGGTACATGATTGTGGTGGTATTTTTCTTCGTGTTCTGCTTTCCTCAACCCTCTGATATCCTGAATCGGGTCATTTCTTATTGTTTTCTTGATCCACCCCACACATATTTGGTACTGTACTTGCCTATTTGTTTGCATATTTATGTATGTAATAGATCTACATTTGCTAGTTGCACGAAACCAGAGGCTCTTCCTTTCAAGGATGAATGAATTGTTAATTTTCCCATCATAATGAAGATTATGTCAAATGCACAAATAATTGAGAGAAGCATAAAGGATTTTTAGCAAAGAACAACCAAAATTTCACTCTTATCTACAATAAGGCAGTTATCAAAAACCTACAAAAGCTAAAGACTCACTGAAACACTTAGGCCCCTATACAATGACTCACTGAAACACTTAGGCCCCTATATAATGACTCACTGAACCACTTATGCCCCTATATAATGACTCACTGAAACACTTAGGCCCCTATATAATCGCTCACCAAAAACAACTGAGTAACTCCAAGCGCTCTACAAAAATGCCAACAAACGTGGAAGTGAGTTAATCATCTTCATATAAGTAAATTCTCCTATATAGACGAAACAAAGCTAATAACAGACAAATACAAGAAATGTAGGCTTGATCATAATAATCTGGCCAGTTACTGTAAAACGTAGGTTAGCACAGCCAAGGAAAACGTGACTATCAAATACACATTAACTTACTTTTACAGAGAAATACGAAGCCCATAAGTGGTGGCGATTGTTGTATTAAGGGGTGGAACTTCAAGGACTGCTCACCCTAATCAGACAAGTGCGATAGAAAAGATTCTTGGTTTTTATTGTATTCCACATTATGGAGCCGGCCCCGTGATATAGGGGTAGCACTCTTGCTTATTACCTAGGAGGATCAGGTTTCAATTCCCGGCTCCACCAGAAATTTGAAATCTGACCTGACCCAGCCTCGTGAGGAAAACTGAGTTCTGTAGCTGTTTGTTATAAGTAGCGTTTCCCATAATCCGCAGGCAGTAATTTCATATTGGTATTGGGAGAGCGCACCTGTCTCGCACCCAGAGGCCCCGGGTTCGATTTCAGGCTCAGTCAGGAATTTAAGAAACTGGAGTGGGGGCTGGAATAGGGTGCACTAAGCCTCGTGAAGACAATTGTGAGGCAGCGCCCCAGCACAGGGACCCGACGCGCTAACCACGCGTCACGCCATAATCTGCAGGCCAAATGGCTAGGCAGCGCCAGCGGTCGCTTGGTAGGTCTAGGCCCTTCATGGGCTGTAGCGCCACAGGCTAGTAATCTCGGATACGCTCGGTATTACGGCCCAATCACGGGGTTGGTTAGTTCCATTTTATGGGATCTCTACCAGAGATCGAACCCCAGCACTGTTACTAGGCACGACTATCAAGCTAATAATAATAATAATGAAAAATATGAAAATCCACAGCCTGCTTCCAGTCTCCGACCGGGTCAGGAATGGAATGAATGAAGCCCCCATCTAGCGGCGAGGATATGAACTGTGCCGGCTGCCGAGGCCTGACGCACTCCTCTGGGGCAGTGATTAAATGAATGACAGATGAAATGAAATGATAGTGGAGAGTGTTGCTGGAATGAAATGTTGACAGGGAAAACCGGAGTACCCGGAGAAAAACCTGTCTGCCTCCGTTCTGTCCAGCACAGATCTCAGATGGAGTGACCGGGATTTGAACCACGGACCCAGCGGTGAGAGGCAGGCGTGCTGCCGCCTAAGCCACGGAGGCTCTAATAATAATAATATCGTACGGCCTCGGGTGCTGGGTTCAAGCTTTGTTAATTGACGCACAGAGGGCAACTTTCATGTCGAATTTAACGCTCCTTGAAGCGCTATGAAAGTCGAGGAAGTTAGATATCTAAGCTCCTTGACACTATAGCGCTTTCTAGTAGAGAAATGAGGAACTTTGTGTTGGCGGAAAATCCCGAGATTGCCATTATGAACACAGCCTACTGAATTCAAATGGGTTCTTTAACGTGCCAACATCGTATGACATGCGTATCGTGTTGTTGTCGCCTTTAAAAATCACTGCAAGCTTGGGGTTGGCAGTCCGACACGATAACCACTCACCCACCGTGGGAAGCGACTATCAAGCTAATTCAATAATATCTCATTGCTTACAATATGGCGTGGCCTGAGAATATTGCGTTCAAATAATGAAGAACAAAACCGATAAAAAGTTAAACTTGAGTTAATGAGAGCTCTACACCACTGAGACATGCCTTAAATGAGAACTTACCTCCAACTTCTCAGCAAAACAGTTTCCGTGCCTTCCTTATTTAGGTCAATTGGTATAAAGCTGTTGAAATAAGTTTGTAGCAGCGAAAACTTTCTCTCCCCATTTTACAATAAATCACTTGCAAACAGGAGCATACTGTGCTTTCAAGATGAACGGCATAGTCTAATTAGCTTATTAAAACGCTCACTGCCAAACTTCCAGAACAGTCAACGTCGACCACATGGAGCCAGCAGCAGTTTGTTCAACAAACTGAATTATTCCTCACTTAATGCAGCGAGAGCAGTGAATGTCAATCATTCCTCCAAGTTGGAAACAACTCCGCTTGTCCCTGTACTCTGCTCATTATTGCAGCCTGGAGTCATTGTGCAAATCGTCACTAAGCCAATCGAAGCGTTCCACAGTGCACTCACGAGTAACCTACTGGAGAGTGAAGTCTCAACAGCGAGCACCACCTTCATGTCATCTAACTATCCGAGCATCATTAAGTCGAATACAATAATAATAATAATAATAATGTCGCCTCCGTAGCGTAGCGGTCAGCGTGGTTAACTGCCGCCCCGGAGGTCCTGGGTTCGATTCCCGGCTCTGCCACGAAATTTGAAAAGTGGTATGAAGTCTGGAACGGGGTCTACTCAGCCTCGGGTGGTCCAAATGAGTAGAGGAGGTTCGATTCCCACCTCTGCCATCCTCGAAGTGGTTTTCCGTGGTTTCTCACTTCGTCTTCGGGTGAATGCCGGGATGGTCCGTACTCTAAGGCCACGGCCGCCTCCTTCCCTCTTCCTTGCCTATCCATCCTCACCTTCCATTCCCTTCCTTCATGAGGCCCCTGTTCGCTTAGCAGGTGAGGCTGTCTGGGCGAGGTGCTAATCCCACCTCACCAGTTGTATCCACTCCGATTAGATGTTCCCAGCTCTAGGACACTGCCTGAAAAATGTCGGTAGGGGTGTGTTCCCTCGCTGAGTCCGTGGGAGCCACCACCCTGGAGGGTAAACTCGATTTAAATAATAATAATAATAATAATAATAATAATGATAATAATAATAAGACAGTAGTTCCATATGCAGCCGAAACCGTATCTCTAAATTCCAACCAAGGACTCCTTGACAAACTTGAGAAAAAAGAGCGCAAAATTGCGAGAGGAATCTTAGGATCAAAGTACTGCCCCCGTAATTTGAATTATATTGAGACCACGATGGCTGTATTGGAAAATATGAGTAAAGATATGGATGTCATAGTTGTGACGTGGATACTCATGACGTAGGCACGGATGACGCAGATTTCATGCCAGTAGGCTGATTGAGCTGAGATTCTTGGTGACGTCATGATTTTGTTCGAGAAAGATCTTAGATTTACGACGCAGTCGCAGGAAACAAGGTATTGTGCTAAGGAAGAAGCTACGCTATTGGAGGAGAGACTCGAACCAATGAACGATAGTTTGGAAGGAAGACGGAGATTGCTGAAACTACGATATTTAATTACTTTTGGCATGCAGAATTGTGGAAATCTATTTTCAGTTATGGCATTGATTTGGAATTTTGAAGAAATTAATTTTGAGTTTTTGAAATTTGAAAATCCGTCAAGTATAGCCAAAGTTAAAACTTCTAGCAATGACGCAGCAACAGGCTATGGAAGGGATGGATACGCCCCTTAAGAAGTTGATAAAAGGTCGTGCACAGGATAGAGGAGCTCTCAGAACTCAGATCTCATATGTCAGATCGCATATATATTTCTGGTGATATAGAGTTATTTTCAAGTGATTCAGTGAAGTAAGTTGTCTTTAGCGTGGTTAAAGCCCGGCGCATCGAACGAACTCGGAGCAGTTCCATTTTACGCTGCTCGAAACTAGGTGAAGTTGAAACGCTCACATTAACGTTTCCACCAGTCAAGATATCTAGCGTTAACTTCAGCCTTTATTATAGTTCTATTGGGCAGTACAACATTGAGGTGTGTACAAGATTTGAACAATTTCACAGTTATACTTCGAAAGATATTGGAACTTTAAGGCTGCCAACAAAAGTGACTTTCTCGCCACATGAGAAACACTTTTAAAATTCCACATTATACACTACGGCTGACACGTGGAGTGCAACAGTGATATTGGAGAATACGTTTGGTATTACAACGATACATTCGACTATGGAACATTATAATCTTGCAGTGCTTTCAATGATTATAACAGTAGTTGAGATGGAAGGCTAAGGCTTTAATGCAATTGGGACATATATCGTTGGAGTAAAGTAACAGCATGGAACTTCGTTGATCGTCTTTCTACAAAAGCGAGCATGTAGTGAACATCCAACTACATTCATGCATCGTGAATCCATCGCTGAATTATACCAGATAACAGTGGAAATATTTTCATACTCCACAACTATGAATATTTCTGCGGAAATAACTACAATAAACTTCATGGCGAATTCCTGCAAGAACTTCAGGGAACTTTCAAGAGAGGCCAGGGTTGTCCCGGCGCACAAATAAGAGTTTTGCCAGAAGGATGTTTTTCGTATCCACGGAGCAGTGCAATTTCCGGAGGAGGAAGCAGTTCGATTCTCCGAGGACGCTGATTCCAGGTTCGAGGACGGAGCACATCTTTACGCTGGTGAAATGGAACCAACAGCAGTTTTCTTTGAAAACTTTCCTCTGGAACTTCAATCAACAGATAAGGTAGTCGTGAACGTTTCTTGTATTATTTGAGTCTTGTAGCGATATCTGAGCAACCATTCTTCCCATATTTTCTGTCCTATATTTTGCCCCATTTTCTTGATTGATATTTCTGTACTCAGTACACTTCGATGATTTATGCCTTTTTCTTCGATTTTTGAGACATTGTTATGTCATTGGCATACTTAAATAATTTTGGATCAGTTGAGACTGATATTAGATTCTTTCAGTAATTTGCATATTTTTGTAGTCACGATTTGACTGTAAAGTTAACGATTTGCTATGGCAGATTTGAATTCAGACAGCGTGTCATTTTATTAAAGTAATTCTATTCAGTAAATTACTTTGACCAATTTTCTGTCATCCTCAAGAAAGAAGAATGATTAAATGATTTTAGAGCGTTAAAATCTATTACGATATCGACGATCTTTGAAATACTAGTCGTCTTATGAACATGATTGCAACATAGACATTTATCATTGCATTATAGACAATTTTATGAAATATGAACTTTTATTTCGATTTATTGAATACACTATAGTAATGAACATTTGGTAGGAGTTTTTCTCAATTCTAGATTGGAACAATAATGTTTGTATTCCACAGTCTAATTGTATTCTATTCGACTATTTTGCAGTTTAGATGAACTTTGTTTGAAGATAGTATTTTTATACTGCGTTACTTTGAAGATGTTAATCTCAATTTTGATAGACCAGGCAGGAGTGTCTAATCGTATTGGCTATTAAATTTATTTGTGATTGGCAAATTTTTACTTCATATCGATTCATGAATGAAACCCACGAAGGTTAAATAATAACAGTCATTATTACAATTGATGAATATAAGAATTTTTAAAGAGGAACAATGGATGTATAATCGTTAGTTCAGTGGACGTGTAAAAGTCGCTGTTGAGTAATGCCCTTGAATAATGAAGGAGGTTCCCACAATAATTAATGAAGTTGATGAATTAATAAGTGGAGGTTTTTGTGTGTAGTTTGGAAGATTTTTATGCCATATATATGAAGATATATGATGAATTTTGGGCCAATTTTTGTGCCATTTTTGTGCGTTATGAGCGAAGTATTTTCCCGCTGATTGTATTGTTCTTGTTCTTTGAAAGATTATTCATATAAAGATACTGTTAAAATTAACAAGAGTGTTAAATAATTTGAGATAAAGATTTTGAATGGAGGTTACCGTCACAAATATTAATAATTATTATTAAACCTTATTAAACCTGAATTTGACAGTTAAATATAACTAACCTTCATTGGTCGATTATATCAACACGATTTGAGTAATTATCAACCGGATAAACGTGTGGTTTAATGTATTTCTTGTATAAATAATATAAACAATATAACATTGTAAAATAATTTTGTAAATATCTTTGATAATAATTTAAAAAGATAGTGATTAATAGAAGCGTGTATAAAATTTTCAATTGTCATTTGACATTGTTATAAACAATTTATTATTGTTATAAATAATTAATTAACATTTAGAGTTTTGTTTTATACTCTAAACAACGCTAATTAAACAAGTGGTTTGAACAATTAAACATGATTTGGGATTATTGGAGTAATCCACTGGTGTTTGAATGAAGCATGTAAGACATTTGCGTGATAATATTTCAGTTGAGATGTGAACATTTACGTATTTGAAAAGGAGAGCCAAGCTCTGAGGTAACACGCTTATGCTAGGGTTGAACGAACGGGAGTCCGCTTTGACAATACAGGTGCATTGCAGCTGGCCCGGACAACTGTGTTACAGAGGCCAAGGACGTTCCATAATAGCCTTGTGGCTATAAATAAAATGTGAAGTATATAAACACGCAAAACAATTGATATATGTGTCTCATCCCAAATCCCGTTTCCATTCCATGTGCATTATTATTTTTCGTTGCTATGAGCTTGAGAAAGCTGAAACATTATATGTAGAGAATACAAGTCCTACAGGGGGACATGGTTATGTGGTCGATGGCTTCTGATTGCCACGTTGATTTTGTTGTTTCATTTTTGTTAAAATCATTCTTTATGTGAAATAAATTATTGTGCAGTTTAAAGTTTCTCGTCTCCGTTCTGGTTCATTTTTAAATATCATGGTGGAGGTTATTGTGTGGGCATACATTAAGTGATCCAGTTGACAACCCAGTCCCCGAGATAAATTTAAGAGGTAAGTAAAGGTATGTATGAACCCCCGTATATTTTGGTGTGTTCCACAATAATTTTCTTGTTAACTATTGTGCTCTAATCTCGATAGTATCTGTCAGTGCCATTTTCATTGATGTAGCTGTGCCGGTGCGTTTGATTATTGGCAATCCGATTGAGGGGGCGGATATCTGACAGCCTACTATCAGGATATCGGGTACAGTACAAGAATGGAATCCTTCAAAAGAGATCCAACGAGGAAGTCTACAGCAAAATAGAGAAAATTACCGACACAATCCGAAAAAGACGGGCACGATTTTATAGTCACCTGAAAAGAATGGACGGAAGAAAGTTAACTAACGAGATCTTTCCCATTTTTGATTCAAAGCCCAAAACCACAATTCCCTGGTTTAGAAATACGATAGAAGACCTGCAAATGCTACATATCTCAGCTGAAGACACCCTTAACAGAGATCTCTTCCGCAAGACAATATTGACGAACGGGCTGAACCGAGACGAGCAACCGAAGAGAAGACAGAGGAGCGTAAGCAGGCCCACTCACAAAGAATGAGGGAAATCTGGGCTCTGAAGAAGGCCAAGTCCAGTGTCAAATGCAACAAGACCTAACGTGGTCCTTGATGGCCCCAGCGTATAAATAAGAATAATAATCATCGACATTTAATGTTTTTTCAGTCGGTCAACACGATTCTACCCAATTGTAATGGGTGGTTCCTCAATCCTGAACAATATTTAGGCTACATGAGATTAATGAATACGCTTGGATGACCAGTTTCGATCGTCAAGCGATCATCATCAGATCCATTACATATAGGCTATAGAATCTATATCCGAAAATATGGGTGAAAATAAGTAAAAATGTAGACTTTCACGACCGGCGTTGAAATAGGAATCTCCGTTTCGCGGGCTTATAGGTCGTGTTCCAAGGACATTTTGTCGTCCTGACGTTTCGCTGAATACTGCGTTCAGCATGTTCACAGGTTACATAAAGCGAGGTAAAACAAGTAAACAGAAGATATATAAATAGTCAACAACCCACACATAGAGGCTACCATAGCAACGGCGTACCACATAAAAGTAATGCATCAAGGACAGGGCTGCTCGTCTGTTGCATCTTCTCGTCTACGACGGTCAATAAGGGCAGGCTTGAGGGGATTAAGGACTGGAAGCCAAGCTCTGTTCACACGTTCTGCTTCCTCCTTAAGATTGAAGCTGTTAGTATGCTTCAGGATTTCAATGGCCTCCCTTTGTAGCCTGGCATGATAAGACACCGTGGTGGACAGAACTTCGGTGTCTCCATATCTTATATCGTGACCTGCAAGTAGCGAGTGTGCTGCTACAGTGGATTTATCTGTTTGTCCCAGCCGGCTATGTCGTTCGTGCTCCTTGAGGCGAGTGGCAATACTTCTTTTCGTTGTTCCAATATATACTTGGCCACAATCACACGGGATTTTATAAACCCCTGCCGCGGTATGAGGATGTCGCTTATCTTTAGCGGACCTAAACATGTCCTTAATTTTTCGTGTAGGCCTGTATATGGTCTTTATATCATGGGACTCGAGTAGCCTCCCTATTCTGTCCGTGACCTTTTTTATATATGGAAGAAAAGCTCTAGCCAGGGGCTGCTTGTCTCCAATTACCCTTGTAGTTGGACGTCTCGGATGGAGTGCTCGCTGGATATCTTTCTGGCTGTACCCATTCGCGCATAAGGCCTCGTTGAGGTGTTCAATTTCTTGTTGTAGGCACTGCTTATCACAAATTCTTTTAGCGCGGTCAGCCAGTGTTTTTATAACTCCGTATTTCTGTCGTGGGTGGTGGTTGGACGTCTTATGTAGATATCGGTCAGTATGGGTCGGCTTACGGTAAACTGTATGTCCCAAAGTTAGATCAGCGGTCTTCGTTACCATAACGTCGAGAAACGCGATTTTCTGTTCATTTTCTAACTCCATGGTAAACTGAATGTTCAAGTTCTGGCTGTTAAGATGTTGTAAAAACAGATTTAATTGATCTTTACCATGGCCCCATATTACAAAGGTATCGTCCACGTATCGTAGCCACACTTTAGGTTTCAAAGGTGCGGTCTCTAGTGCTATTTGTTCAAATTGTTCCATGAAGAAATTCGCGATCACCGGACTAAGGGGACTGCCCATGGCGACGCCATCAATTTGTTCATAGAAATCACCCTTCCACAGGAAATAGCTAGCGGTGAGGCAGTGGCGGAATAAGGCGGTGATATCATCAGGAAAAATCCGTGCGATGTACTCCAGGGCTACCTTTATAGGTACTTTCGTGAAAAGAGAGACCACGTCAAAACTTACTAGTAAGTCACCAGCTTCTAGTTGAATAGTTTTCAATAGATTCCGGCCATTTCATTGAAAAATTGAAAACTATTCAACTAGAAGCTGGTGACTTACTAGTAAGTTTTGACGTGGTCTCTCTTTTCACGAAAGTACCTATAAAGGTAGCCCTGGAGTACATCGCACGGATTTTTCCTGATGATATCACCGCCTTATTCCGCCACTGCCTCACCGCTAGCTATTTCCTGTGGAAGGGTGATTTCTATGAACAAATTGATGGCGTCGCCATGGGCAGTCCCCTTAGTCCGGTGATCGCGAATTTCTTCATGGAACAATTTGAACAAATAGCACTAGAGACCGCACCTTTGAAACCTAAAGTGTGGCTACGATACGTGGACGATACCTTTGTAATATGGGGCCATGGTAAAGATCAATTAAATCTGTTTTTACAACATCTTAACAGCCAGAACTCGAACATTCAGTTTACCATGGAGTTAGAAAATGAACAGAAAATCGCGTTTCTCGACGTTATGGTAACGAAGACCGCTGATCTAACTTTGGGACATACAGTTTACCGTAAGCCGACCCATACTGACCGATATCTACATAAGACGTCCAACCACCACCCACGACAGAAATACGGAGTTATAAAAACACTGGCTGACCGCGCTAAAAGAATTTGTGATAAGCAGTGCCTACAACAAGAAATTGAACACCTCAACGAGGCCTTATGCGCGAATGGGTACAGCCAGAAAGATATCCAGCGAGCACTCCATCCGAGACGTCCAACTACAAGGGTAATTGGAGACAAGCAGCCCCTGGCTAGAGCTTTTCTTCCATATATAAAAAAGGTCACGGACAGAATAGGGAGGCTACTCGAGTCCCATGATATAAAGACCATATACAGGCCTACACGAAAAATTAAGGACATGTTTAGGTCCGCTAAAGATAAGCGACATCCTCATACCGCGGCAGGGGTTTATAAAATCCCGTGTGATTGTGGCCAAGTATATATTGGAACAACGAAAAGAAGTATTGCCACTCGCCTCAAGGAGCACGAACGACATAGCCGGCTGGGACAAACAGATAAATCCACTGTAGCAGCACACTCGCTACTTGCAGGTCACGATATAAGATATGGAGACACCGAAGTTCTGTCCACCACGGTGTCTTATCATGCCAGGCTACAAAGGGAGGCCATTGAAATCCTGAAGCATACTAACAGCTTCAATCTTAAGGAGGAAGCAGAACGTGTGAACAGAGCTTGGCTTCCAGTCCTTAATCCCCTCAAGCCTGCCCTTATTGACCGTCGTAGACGAGAAGATGCAACAGACGAGCAGCCCTGTCCTTGATGCATTACTTTTATGTGGTACGCCGTTGCTATGGTAGCCTCTATGTGTGGGTTGTTGACTATTTATATATCTTCTGTTTACTTGTTTTACCTCGCTTTATGTAACCTGTGAACATGCTGAACGCAGTATTCAGCGAAACGTCAGGACGACAAAATGTCCTTGGAACACGACCTATAAGCCCGCGAAACGGAGATTCCTATGGGTGAAAATATTTATACACTTATTTAGTTGCAGTATTAGTTGAGATAATGCAACTCGTTAATATTTGTTAGTGTATATATTGTAAGTATTTTCACCCATATTTTTAGACATAGATTTTACAGCCTAAAAGTAATGGATCTGATGATGATCGCTTGACGATCAAAACTGGTCATCCAAGAGTATGTATTAATCTCATGTAATTTGTTTTCATGATTAGGGAATAATCCATCCCCTTAGGGTACAATCGTGTTGACCGACTGAAAAGCATCAAACTTTTATTTACAATGCCTTTACGTGTCCCGTGGCGTAGCGTGCACCGCTGCTGCAGCAAGTGTAGAGATGGTAGGTTCAAATTCCTGCGCTATCAGTGGCTATCCTCAGTGTGGTATTTCTCCCGTGTTTTCCACACTCCCTCCAGACTAATGCAGGCGTAGTACCTTATTTGAAGTCCCGGGGCACCTAACTCATCCCTGTCCCTTAATACAGCTACGCACACTACTACAGTCATCACAAAAATACAGGTTATCAGACAAGTTCAACACACACGCCACTACACGGGGCTGATGACCAAGATGTCCCAAGCCCCTAAAATGAATTATTATTAACAACTACTACTACTACTACTACTACGACTACTAGGCCTACCACTAAACATCCTTAAATTGCACTGGACTGAACCAGGATCGAACCAGCAATCATGCGTCTTGCAGGCCATAAATGAACTGACTGAGCCATTCAGCTTGACAAACGTTAAGATACAAGCACCTACTGTGGATAAGATAGATCAAGAATCAAACTAGAAACGAAGTAAAAATGTTCAGCGAGAGAGAAAAGATGTAAAAGAAGGAATGAAACAGGGTCTGTCATATTCCAAACTTGTGCAAAGTAACTTTCAGTTCGATAGCATCCAACCAGGGGGTGATCATCATCTAAAATATTCGGGACAAAAGTAGAGGAGATACGATAGAAGAAACTTCCCAACAAATTTTACTTGAATTTCATTTCAGTAAGAAAGTTAGCTACGACTAACCGGAGTAGTAGTACGCGGTACATTAATTCCACTGAACAAACTACCACCCCTGCTTCCGTCACGCATTGAGTCCAGCCTTCACAATGTGGAGAATTCTGCCACATCCGCCCTGTTATTCATCATATAACTACAAAGAATACTAAATAGACCATGGTTTCAAGACGTACACCTCAGCAGACGTCACCTCGCCTCTATAATTCGCATACCATTTGTCCATGGATATTATCCGAGCCAACTTACTAGAATCGGGTTTCTCATCCAACAGCATTGTGATGCCGATCAAGAGGAAGTCGCTGACCTGACCCATATCCTGTTCGCTTGCAGTAAATATCAACAAGCAATAGCCACTCCATAAAAAATCTACAAGACTAACGTATACCCTTTCCCAGCAACATACATTGCCTACTCCAGAACCCGAACAGACGCTTATGCCTTGCCCTTGCACAGTGTTAAGACTTCTGACATCAACATCTGCGTGTGTACCAGTGTGCGTGTGTTAGTGTTCTCAGCAACGAGTGATTCAAAACAATGACAAATAATAAATCTGTGTCAAACTTTCAGACGTTATTTCCTTGTGTGTATTCTTCTTTGCAGCTCTCCCAGATTTGCACATAAGTGTGTTTGTTCTCTTGCCTGCGTCTATTTCAAGTACTTGCATCCTGCACCAGGTTTCTATTTTTGCTGGCTGCATGGCCTAATGCCATAAATGAAAATTTAAAAAACTACTACAAAGAATTTAACGGAGCGATGTACTTAACAAACTATTTTCCACCAACTAGTAAGGGATGATAGTGTGCAGTCGACAGCAGTGGCTACGCTCGCTAAAGCGCAGCGTCAGCTCATGGGGCAAGCTCTCTGCTGACTCGGTAGATGCGTGGGTTCGAGCCTCACCGTCAGCCGTCCTTCAAATGGTTTTCCGTGGTTTCCCATTTTCAACACAAGGCAAATACAGGGACGGTACCCAATGACAGGCCACGGCCGCTTCCTTCCACAACCTTGCCCAGTTTCATTCATCTTCATCCATTCATCACCGGTTGCCCAAGACCTACGCCAACAGAAAAAGTTTGCTGCTTAGCCGGAATCTCCCCACCAGATATCAGACGTGAAGTGGCAGCCAGAGTTACAAGAACAAAGGCAGACAACTCAGAAAACCATCCTCTATATGGGTACACACCAAGGCTCAAGTTAAGGAAAAGCTTCCTCCATTCAGCAAAAAACCTCACGGAACCGCCCGGAAAAATTAGATTAACATCATGGAAAAGGAGAGTTAAAGTCCTTGAAGACTGGATTATCCCTCATGAAAGTTTACCTCCGGGACATGACAATGGATGGGTTTCGTGGAGAACACTGAATAGGTTGCGAAGTGGGGTAGGTAGGTCCAAGGTGAATTTGAAGAAATGGGGATACACTTCCGACACCACCATGTGTGAGTGCGGGGAAGAACAAACCATGGATCACCTTCTTGTATGCAGATTATCTCCTGCTAAGTGCACGGTGAAGGACTTGATGGAGGCAACACCTGAAGCACGTGATGTGGCAAAATACTGGTCACATAGTATATAGTTTCACTGACTGTTTTGATGAGATTGTATATAGTACCAGGTAAATACCATGTATGATGTACTTTTTTCTTGAGACTAATGTTGCTTCTGACACGATTAAATAAATAAATCCATTCCAACTCTAATCCTGACGCGCAGGTCGCCTACGGGCGTCAACTAGAAAGACCTGCACTTGCCCTCTCAAGAGATCACATGACAAAAAAAAAATGTGTGCAGTGACTCCTAAACATATGAATGAATTGCAAATTCGCAATTAGTTGGCCTTATATACGATCTGAAAATACTGTACGTTCTACTCTTGACCGATTCTTGTATAGAGAGAGCAAGAGGAATGTCATAAACACATGTTGCCATAAACATTTGTGTTTTACATGGTTACAAAGAAAAATTATAACACACTACGTGACAGAAAGGAAATCCTCTCGGCACGCCGGAAGGCGGAGGTAGATTTCTCCAGGGAAAGAAAAATATTCCGAACTCACTAAATTTGCCAATTGTTGTATACACACACACGTTCCCATGTTGAGCATACGAGAAGCTCCACTACTTATAATTCCGAAAAAATAGCCGATCCCTTGGCATAAGGGTGGGTCATATCAAACATTCTTTCAGACAAAAGTTTTGGGTAATTTTAAGAGGACTATTGACCATTCTAAGTGGTTTTCATTCTGTGCCCATTAAGAGTGGTATGATTTTTTAAATCTCCAAAACACTCCATTTTCCCACCCATTTGCTCAATGGTTCGTGCTATCAAAATTTACTTGTATACGTTTTTGGTCCTTATCCGATGAATACCGTACCGTTGTATGAACTTTGAATGAATTCAATTTTTTACATATTAAAAAAGTTATAGCGATATTTCACTTTAAAAAAAATCCCCCCCCATTTCCAGTCCCTTAGTTCGATTGTGCCCATGAATAAACTGGACCGAAATTTTGATTGGTTATACGTATTTTATGTATAAGTTTGAAAGTGATTGTTGCAAAATGACGGTAGTTATCGTGCCCACAAGAAAGTGATATACAGTATAGGCTATAGACTTTTGAACTGACGGTGGTTTTTGAAACGCAAAGATATCTTGACATTTTCCGGAACATGGTACCCATTGCAATAAGTAGCTTACTATTCAAATCTACCAAAAAAGCACACCAAAAAAATGCCGGATTTGGTGCATTGCGGTGCAAGTGCATACCAATTCAATGTTATAGGTTGTACTTCCCTTTTAACTACTGTAGCTATTAGAGGTGCTGGAATTTCGCTCCGAAGGGGACCTTTAACTTGCCAGTAAATCTCTCGCATTTGCGCACCCTCAAACGCCAACTGACTGCGCTAGGATTCGATCCTCCAACCTTGAGCACAGCGGGTGAAAACGTTACCGCTGAGTCATGCTGTCAGTGATGGCTACTTTCAAGGAACTGGCACGCCAAAAGAGTCACCAAAGGGCATGGATGGTGTTATCAGGAGTGGAGGGATGGTGTGAGGAAGGCTCATCAGACACAGAGGGTGGAGTTTCATAGGGGTAGGTTGGTTCCTTAGTTTAGGGGCTGCGGCAACGCGGTCATGTAGGCCCGTGCACTTTGGGTGTGTGTAGAATTTGTCTGATAACTGGTGTTAATTGTGATGGCTATATTAGTGTGTGTGATCTGTGATTCAGATAGAAGGACTGCAGACGATTAATTTGTTCAAATATTTCCTACTTTTGCTACCAAATGCTACCGTCAACGACAGATAGCTGCGGACGTGGCTACTAAATGCCATCGCAGTCACCACCCGGCGGCCAACCTTTGAACTAATATAGCGTTATCAAACTAACCTACACATTTTAGCCTCACACAATTGTCGTTTGTGGAAAGTTCTTTTTCATGCCATACATCTATGTCAAGGGACCGCTGGTTTTACTTTCCCTCCGAAGGAAGGCATACTGAGGGATTTCTAACGCTCTTAAAAAATCCGACGACTTCGGCCGGGTTGGAACCCGCGATCATAGGGGACTCATTGTGAATTGTGAATTTTCATGAAGTCATATGACCGAATAGTGCAATCAGCTGACGTGTGGACCATGCAGAGGTTACAGCGGCTTGATGTTGGAAAACTGGGTACGACCAGCTGCAAAAGAAAAAAAAATGTATAAAAATAAAATAAAAACTTAGGAATTTGATGACAAACAGAGAGTTCTCTTTTTCAGGAATTGCCAACTTGTAACTCGCCTCAAACCTGAGTCCTTATCTTCCGTTGTCTTCTCATAGATATTGTGGGCAAAGACACCCACCCTCTGCTTGGCACATTCGTGAGTAATCACACATTTTCTTTTACACTTTCGTGTTTTTATTCTTATAAAACACACACCTATACAACATGTAAATGTGTGTAGGCATCTGAGGGTATATAACGCAGCGGGCCGGGTTCAGTTCCTAGTTAATGTATGTGGGATTTTGGATATGAGCTGTCATATCTGGTGGTTAGGATTCCACGTAAAAGGGAGGTCCCATGGTTCATGATCGCGAGATTAGTGGTCACGTTTAAATCAATATTTCCTTCTTTCCTTCCTTCTTCCTTTCGTTTTTTTCTTTCTTTCGTTCCTTCGTTCTTTCTTTTCGTTCCTACCTTTCGTTCGTTGCTTCTTTCCTCCCTTATTTCCTTTCTATCCTTCCTTCTTTCTAGCGTTCTTTCTTCCATGAAGTGCCATAAACGAACAGAATCCCTAACGCTGTTTTGCACAGCAGACTGGAAACATCGTAGGCCTATTTATTGATGTGTAACATCTTTCCGCTCGGTTGCTGGATAGTTTTCTGGGAGTGATTTTGAAAATTGAGGACGGAAGTGAATCGGGCGGAAGTGGATCGAACGGAAGTGGATCGGACGGAAGTGAAGACGCACTGCCAGAAAAATGGGACGGAAGTGAATCGGGCGGAAGTGGATCGAACGGAAGTGGATCGGACGGAAGTGAAGACGCACTGCCAGATAAATGGGACGGAAGTGAATCGGGCGGAAGTGGATCGAACGGAAGTGGATCGGACGGAAGTGAAGAAGCACTGCCAGCTGGATGTACAATTGAAAATGTGTGTATTGGAAACAAGGCAGTGGGTGCTCTGTAGCGCGAGAATGGTATGGCAATACAGTAGGCAGTGCATTTAGCAGGCACTGGTTTGACGAGCACAGTGCAAATGTTTCACCGACTTGCATTAGTCATTGAGCAGTTTATGAAGCTTCACGTTCAAGGTTGAATATCACCTGGGGTAGGAAAAAGACGACAAATGACATTTAAGTAAGCGGCATTATTGTCAAACTGTGGGTGAGTAATCAAATATTAAATGCATAACAGAATGTTGTTATATGAGTGGAATAAAAGCTGTATTTTCATCATTTGTGAGACTAGGTCATTTCATGATTGTAGGAAGCCATGTTTTGATTGTTTACGACGAACTGTATGAGAGCCTTGAGAATAATGAATGTTATAGTTACTGAGGAATGTGCTCACAGTATTTGAGAGTACTGTCGACGTTGTGTGTCACTTTGTTATTATGAATTATTCATGTAAAAGGAAGGAAGAAAGCTTGTGGTTTTGCGTGTCCGTTAATCTCACGATCATGATACACGGTACCTCCCTTTTACGTGGAATGCGAACCACAGGACATGGCATTTCAATTCGAAAATCTCACATGTATTGACCGGGAATCAAACCCGGTCTACCTTGGTGAGAGACTAACAGCTTGACCGCTGCGCCAATGTGACAGTAGCATATCTCCAATTCAATCTATACATTCACCATAGTACCAGTATGAAAATGGAGTGTAAATTAACATTTTAAGAATGTCCAAGCTGTGTAGTATACGAGTAGGATAGCATGCCAGATGTTACACATCATATGCGACTACTGTAAGGCTCGTATCTTTTTATTGTATTACCATTTTGATTTACAACTCCATGATATGTGTATTTTGGCCATTGGCTGCTTTTATTAAATTATTTCTTTCTTTCCTTCCTTTATTCATTCTTTAATTCTTTCCTTCTTCCTTTCCTTTTTCTTTCTTTCCTTTTTGTCTTCTTTCTAATCTTCTTTCTTTCGTTTCTCTTTCCATCTTCTTTTATTCTTTCCTTTCTTGACTTCCTTACTTCCTCCCTGTTCCTTCCTTTCCTTCTTTCCTTCCTTTTTAGCCTACTTTCGTTTTTTTTTTTTTTTTTCAAAAGATGAAAGTAGACTTATGAGATCTAAACAGGGCCAAAAACTGTGTGTCTGTGTATGTGTATGTTTGCATGTCTGCCCCCCCCCCCCCCCCCCGCTATCAATTCAAACACCGTGAAACCAAATCGAGCTACCTTTGGTACAGAGGTAGCACCAGCAAGGGACAACTCAGTGTCATATCGCCACCATCATAACAAAAAGAAATGGCGCCCACCCAAATGTCCTGAGGTTAAATCAAATTACGACTAACCTAATCATCCAATCTCTACCAAATTTTGCAACAATGTACCTTAATGTGGGAAGCGTCTTTTGCTCAAACTACAAGGTCATCAGCCAAATAGTTTCAAGGTGGTGGATGTATGAATCATGCAAGTATTATAGCCTAACCGTAACTTACGTTTCAACAAGGCCTGACCTTACCAAATACGCTCACCGTACATAGGGAGGTATAAACTGTCCTCAAGGAGGTGACCGCTAGGATATTAGCATATTATAATAGAATATGTAACCGCAGTAGTGACTAACAGTTCAGGCTGACCGTACCATATCGTGCTTGTTCGTGCCGTCCCGTTGGGTCAAAATGGCGCTATTGTTTGCTCGTAAATCCATATTATATTTCCGTAACTTCGTAAGTTTATATCCTTTTAGGAATGTACTGAAGAAAATAATACATTTAGTATCAAATGGCTTATGCAAACGGCAGAAAACGCTAATGAAATCATTCATTGCAAGAAAAAATATTCTAGGCAGTTATACTAAAGCTGTTATTAACGCAGTATTTATATTCAGCGTGTATAGCGTTATGGTAGTGTCTCTGACTCATAGCTAGGAGATTCACGCTTCAAATCCCAGCAGGTTCAAATATTTTCACTTCGTTTATTTTTGTATTTATTGATTTATAACTACTCACACGTTATAATGCACTGACTTAGTACCAGAATAGCGTATCTTGATAGTGTTACCATTGTAGATACGCTTTTTTGGTCCTAAGCCAGCGAATGTTAAGCATATATAGTGTGTATTTGCAATCGAAAATATTGTATATATATATATATACTTATAACACCAAATATTTCAACACTCGACTACAGCGATTCAAATTCGTTGTCCTTGATGCGCGGTAGAGTCTATTGTTGTTTTTGTTGTCGATTCTTTAGGGGTTTTGCGGCCTCATGGTATTGTAGCCCCGTTTACTTGGGTGTGTGTAGAAGTTGTCTGATAATCTATGTCACTGTGATATCTGTAGGCTTACTAGTGTGTGCACTTTTATACGATGAAGGATTTGGGTAGAAAGCTGTTGTTGTTGTTTCATTTGAGATGCATGCACATCATGGTTATTTAGCCCCGTGTACTTGGGTGAGGGTTGAATTTTGTCTGATGACCTGTGTTATTGTAATGGCTGTATTGGTGTGTGTGTATTGTATAATTCAGGTGAGGATTCAATCAATCAACGTTTAATATCCGTATAGCACGTTGTATTTCAACAAGCTACTACAACCAGCATTCAATTATACTCCTTGAAAAGGACAAAGAGTTATAACTACTGTATACCCAGCGACGGCGCTTCATTAAGGGCCGAATGGGCCCTGTCTACCCAAGGCCGTTAGGCAGCAGTGCAAAGAATTTGTTTAATTAATGTATTTTAAAATTACTTTATATTGCAGATACTCAACTTAAAATAAGTGTTTTACCCTTCTAGAATCTCTAAAGAGAATTCATTATAAATAACTCTTCCCTAGCTTAAGATCCTGACAGTCTCGTACGGTGTATTGTCATAGAGAGGGCCGCTCCACAGAAAGTCCCATGTAAGGTATATGGCTTCATGGGCCGGGTGAGGAAGCGGTGGACATAGTACTGTCTTGCACGCGAATTCTTCAGTGCTATGAAGGGAATTTTCTCTCTCTTCAAGGGCCAGCAGAATGGGCCCATAGCGTTGCTTTGAAGTGAAATACATGATATCTCCATTTCACTTCCTGATTCTGTCTCTGTTAAACTGGACTACGGGAGAACGGTCCACCCTACCCCACGCCCTTAAACATGTATTCAGCTATTGTTCCCAGCTTGCTGACATAAGACAAAAATATATTTATACATTTTCAGTTTTCTGATATTCCAATGTGTTAGTGAGTTCTGAGGATGAAGTTAATTTCTATTGTATAAATGTGTTTTTAACTTTTGTGGCACGGTACGTAGTTATTTAATATGTCGATTGTATGCGACATAGGAAAATGAAAGTGGAATTTTTATTAACAAATCCATTTTCATCTATAGCTCTGAACATAAAGTTAGAAATTAAATAATTATTACCTCATCAACCAAGCTGATAGATAAATTTGCTTCATCCAAGCACAGGAGAGAATATATTGATAAATAAGGAGCCATGTGAGTACAGTTTTAATACATCAACTATTTATTAAACGTTGTTTCAATTGTTGTGTTGAGTGGAATTATGTTAACGGCAATATTGGCAGCAATAAATGCCAAATATAAAACTATATTTAATATGAAACAACAATAGTATTATCTGGTCCACCCTAGAATTTTAATCAGGAGCTGCCACTGCGAGTATACCCATGCATTTAGGAGAAAGTAGGCTATATGTTCTTTACTGAACATCTTGTTTTCCTTCTTTCTTTCTTTCTTTATTTCTTTCTATCCTTACATTATTTCATTCTTTCTTTTCCTTCGTTCCTTCGTTATTTCCTTCCTTTATTCCCTATTTGCTTCTTTGTTTCCTTCCTCTTTCATTCCTTCCTTCTGTAAGCCTATTTGAAGTATCACAGAATACTTATGGTAAACGCATAGTAAATTGTACGTGTTTCGACCAAGCATGTGCACGCCTGCACCACCACAATACAATATATTGTATTGCGTTAACATACAGCACATTTCGCCATCAAACAGTGTACAGTAATTTGACATCATGATTGCTTCATGACAAATACAAGTCCACGTTTCATATTGCGCTGCAATTACCAGCAAATAGCAAATTATTACAACTAGCAAAAGGATTATAATGAAGTTATAATGCGGATATTTATTAGAGAGATAGGTTACGGATTCAGCCATGATCCGTGTGGTGACAGCTGATAAGGGTTTATACAGCTCTTGAAGGCACCTCCGCTCCGCTGCCAAAATCATATCCTACCCACACGCATACCCACTCAACTACTCTATTGACCTGATGTGAAATCAAAATGGAGTAGATCTTTCCTAAGAAAGTATTCTTGCAGTTTATTTTTGAATGATAACGTGAGCTATAGTATACAACTTTCGTATAAACGCCTTAAACATGAATCTGTATCCGTGCAGCGGAGTAAGTGCACTTCATAGCTTGTAAATTTTCTGTGTTTTGTAGTTAATTCGTTTTATGGGTGTTAAAATCCTTCAGTATGCCTTCCTTCAGAGGGGAAGTAAAGCCGTCGGTCCCTTGTCATAGATTTATGGCATGTAAAAGATTCTTCCACAGACTAAACTTGTGTGAAGCTAAATTTCTAGATTAGATTTCGTTGGAACGTTCTATCAAAGTTCCAACGTTCATCACTAGGTGCCAGTGACTGTCTGGTACCGAAAGTTGGAACTAATTGAAATTGAATGGAACTTGTAGCTCACCCCATGGGTGTCAGCTTGAAGCAACTACAGCCTCTGGAGAGCCTAACATGTCCTCGGACACTCCCGACACTAAAGGCCATACGCTGAATGAATAAATAAATAAATAAATAAATAAATATATAATGGGCTTGGGACATCTTGGTCATCAACCCCGTGTTCTGAAGTGTGTGTTCTATTTGTTTGAAAACCTGTGTTGCAGTAGTGAGTGTGTAGCTGTAATTAATATGCTTGGGGATAGGCTAGGTGCCCCGGGACTTGAAATGCCAGCATTTGACTGGAGGGAGTGTGGAAAAACACGTGGGAAAATACCCTCAGGTTAGCCACTGTCAGGACTGGGATTCATAACTCCGCTCTTCGGAATTGCTGCAGCTCCCCTTCGCGACCATGGAGAGCAATTTAACGCGCACGGCTATGCCACGGGTTTGTATTTTTCTCTTAATTACGACAGTAACCCCTGGCACTAGAGCCTATGAAGGGCCTAGGCCTACCAAGCGACCGCTGCCCAGCCATTTGTCCTGCAGATATTGGGGTGACGCTTGGTCAGCACATCGGGTCCCTTCGGCCGTTAATCTTGGTTTTCGTGACGGGGGCGCTGCCTCACTGTCAGACAGCTACTCAATTGTCCTCACGAAGCTGAGTGCACCCCGTTCCAGCCCTCACGTCAATTTCTAATATCCCTGACGGAGCCGGGGATCGAACCCGGGGCCTCCGGGTGAGAGGTAGGCGCGCTAATCCAACACCACGGGGCTGGCAATAGTGAATAGGGACAAATAAACGAAAGTACGCTGAGGAAGTTGAAATCTGAAAATTAACTTGAAAACTGGTAGAAAAATGAGTAATAATCTCATTTCCAGTCTATGATAGTCTAGTCATAACCATCACTCGGAGTCTAAGAATTGAAGGCATTGGTGTAAAGGGCATTCAGCAGTTCTTATAAATAGTAATTTGGTCTGGAACAGAAATATTATTCTCATTGCTAGGTACAGATAGGATTCAAATCAAAAAGTTACAGTCAGTCTGAAAGACTAGACTTTATATCAATTCAAATGATGCATGCTACGAATGCTACACATGTTAGAAAGGCAGGAGGGCTTCACGCTTCGCTCGAAGCCCCAGGACTCTTTCAACAGACTCCATTACCCATTAACTTAGGCTTCCCGCGCGGGGAACGGAGAGCGGGAGGTGCACTCTGCTACATGACGTCACGCGCTCTCCGTCTCCGTATCGCATAACGCCATAGCCCAGGAGTAAACTCAGACTCGTTGCATATGCACTGAACAACATGATGACGTCATACGCTCAAGTGCAACCTTAGTACATTTCCTCTCCGTAACCGTAACCCATAACGGTAGACGAAAGCATAACGGTGAAGTCGACAAGACCATTTGAAATGATAACAAGAAGTTCCGTGCCAATGATTATTCTACAGTATATGAATCTATCTAGAATAATGACGAAATTAAGTTGGTAATATCGAAATATCTAATTATTTCAAAATATACCTGGTATAATGTAGCCTAATAGAGCACTACAGTTGGCAGCCCTGGTGACTGAATATATTCTTAGTTCCATCTCTTAAGATACAGAATACAAAATTTGGTTGAAATCCATTGGACGTTACATGCAGTTAGACACTGGATCTATCAGCACGCGTAAAAGCATGTTGGAAACAATGTCATGTGTGTGCTTGTCAGAAATAATCTGAAATATTATGATATCTTGTTGTGCCAATTTCGGATGAAATCCATTTGTTAGTATAGAAGTTACATGTATTTAAAAATTGGTCTTATCAGCAGGCATAGAATCATGTAGGCAGCACTGACTTATATTAATTACTCCAAATTAATCTAGAATGTCAGGTGCTATACGTGTGAAAAGTAGCCTATAGAGCTGTTGGCTCGCATACTTTCTGATATATTGATATTAAGGTAAAAATAATATAGACAGCATTTATTAACAGTTGGTAGCCCTGATTGCTCTATACAATACTTATAGTCATATCTGTTATGTTACACATTGCACATACGAAATTTGGTTGAAATCCAACTGATAGTATAGAACTTACATGTATTTAAAAATTGGTACTATCAGTAAGCTTATAATCATGTTGGTAGAACTGAAGTATATAAGTTACTCCAAATTAATCTAAAATGTCAGATTATACGTGTGCATAGTTTAAATCTGTCGGCTTGCATACTTTCCGATATATTGGTATTTGGATTTAAAAAAATAGAGAGAGCAATTATTATTAGTTGGCAGCCCTGGTGGCTCTTAAGAATACACTCAGTCATATCTGTTTATGTTCACATTTTACATACAAAATTTGGTTGAAATCCAATTGATAGTGTAGAAGTTATATGCATTTAAACATTGGACTTATCAGAAGGCTTAAAATTATTTTGGCAACACTGTCATGTATGGCCTCCTGGAAATTAAACTGAAATAGTATTATCTACATGTGTGCCAATTTTGGAATAGCTCCCAAGCATACCTTGCAAGATATCCAACATGGAGCTCAAATTTCTAGTGCGTTTTTTCAGCAGTTGGTAGCACTGACATCATTTTCAAATATGGACGTGAGATATTCCGGTGCACATCTTTACACATACTAAATTTGGTTTTGATTGCTGCAGCCGTTTAGGAGTTGATAGGGGGGGGGGACACACACACAGCCAGACAGACAGACAGACACACATTTTCCCGGATCGATCTCATAAGTCTACTTTTTGCTCATTTTTGCAAAATGTGAAAAGTAGGCTAAAAATTAACCAATCCAGTTGCATTCTAAGATGTGGTTCTTTGGGGCAAAACGGATTTAACTACACCCATACTGCACCAACCGTGCAGAAATATTGCGTTAGGGCATGACTTACTAAGAAGGAAAGAGAGAATAATAATGCTATAGGGTTTACATCTCTTTTAGCTATTCCGGCTTTTAAGGTAGAGAGATTTCGGTGAGTGTTTAAGTACAACGAAACGCATAGCAATGAGGTATGGGTGGCTCCCACAATGAACTTCGAATCTGAGGCTTGTTTAAAAATTAACTTTCTCAGATCTGTAAAAATACTGTATCTTTTACAAATAAACAATATGTTTGAACAAAAGCTTACACTTAACCTGCAAAGTTCAAGAACGTTATGAACTTGGGAATAATAAGCTATATTTTCTTCTACATGATATCTGACTTGAGCAGAAGTTCCTGTAATAGGTGTTAATGGCAATGTATAAGACACTGAAGATGACCAATACAATGACGAGGCGCGGTATTAACATCTTCAGATTATTTTGAATATTATCATGAACAGATTTCCGTCCATATTAATACGGAAAAGTTGGGAGTGAGATAGAGATGCTGTTTTATTACAGAATCTGCTAATAAACAACCACTAAAGAAACCTCTATGGACATCAAATAGGCAGGTGAGAAGCTGAAGGAAGTAGGATACTTCTATTACGTAGGAAGCAAAATAGCCAGTGATGGACGAAGCAAAGAGGATATAATAAGTAGGTTGGCTCAGGCAAGGAAAGCATTTCTACAAAAAGGGAATCTGTTGACATCGAATACAGATTTAGGTATTTGGAAGTCATTTTTGAAAGACTTTGTCAGGAGCGTGGCATTATATGGAAGTGATACTTGGACTATTGGTGCAGCAGAAAAGAGGAGAATTGAAGCGTTTGAAATGTGTTGTTACAGGAGAATGATGAAGATCAGATGGGTAGATAGGGTTACAAGCGAAGAGGTATTAAGACTAGTGGGAGAGGGGAGATGTTTCTGGCGACTGCTAATGAAGAGAATAGATAGGTTGGTAGGACACATACTAAGACCTCCAGGAATAGCAAGCTTAGTTATGGAAGGAAGGGTCGAGGACAAGAACTGTAGGGGTAGACCAAGGTTAGAGTATTGTTACGGCTGTGAGTTTGTGTCATCACTCGCCGCATGAGTCACAACTGCCCCAGGGCTGGGCTGTGGCCTGCCTCCTGTATTGCGCGCGCCTTATGCAACAGGGCTACTACAGACAAAGGGATAGTCCAGAATATTCGTGACTGGACCAGCGATGGAAACCTCGAGAAGCCGTGGACCCTGGATGGATCTAGAAGCATTTATTGAGTCACCGGCCTGCTATATAAGAGTGACCCGTGAAGCAGTGGCCGTTGTTGTGTTTTACGAGCTAGTGCGAGCGATTATCTTGTGCGACAGAAGTGTGGTGACGAAGTGCTGTGCGAGTTACGAAATCCAGTGACATTGTTTCTCCAGCTTGTGGACAGCGAAATAGCCTGCAGCAAGTGATCGTAAGTAATTGTGGTCGGTGAACATAAAGGAGAGGAGCAGGTAGTTTCTGTCAAGGCCACCGTACTCATTAGGACGGATTAACTTCTGTGATCTGTTGACAAGTGGAAGGGCCAAGAGCGCTCAAGGAAGAGACTGTGAGGAAACTGGAGTAAGGCTCCTAATTGCTTGTATTTGCTGATTAGTGTAATTTTCTGGCCACAATAAAGTTAATTATTTCTTTACGCAGTAATTGGTGTTGTGCTTTGTACCCCCACCGTAATCCAGTTAACAAAAGTGCCACTAGGGGGTGGCACGTAACAACTGGTGTCAGAAGCCGGATTACGAACTCAAGCACAACACCTGACGGTCCTGGTCTCAAAACCCGAGCAGGTCATTTTCTCTAATTTTCCTGTGAGTGCTTGCCCTTTACAAGGCAAACAACTAAAATGGAGGCGCAAATGGCAGCATTGCTAGAAAAGTTAAATGGCATAGAAGACGGCCAGAAGAATTTAACCAAGGAGCTAACTGCCAAATTAGAAGACGGCCAGAAGAAGCTAGAGGACGGCCAGAAGAAGATGGAGGACGGCCAGAAGAAGTTAGCCGAGGACCTAACTGCCAAACTAGAAGACGGCCAGAAGAAGTTAGCCGAGGACCTAACTGCCAAACTAGAAGACGGCCAGAAGAAGATGGAAGACGGTCAAAATAAGCTAGCGGAGGACCTGAAGAGGATAGAGGACGGCCAGAAGAAGATGGAAGACGGTCAGAATAAGTTGACACAGGACCTGAAGAAATTAGAACTGGGTCTGCGTGAGGAAGTCACGGCAGTGGAAAAGAAGTTCGACGCCTTACAAGTGGAAGTTGCCGAGCTGTGCCAACGACCGCTGATGGGGGTGGAGGAGAAATTCAACGCCTTACAAGTGGAAGTTGCCGAGCTGTGCCAACGCCCGCTGATGGGGGTGGAGGAGAAATTCAATGCCTTACAGAAGGAAGTTGCCGAGCTGCGCCAACGCCCACTGACGGGGGTGGAGGAGAAATTCAACGCTCTACGAGAGGAAGTTGCCGAGCTGCGCCAACGCCCGCCCACCGTCACACCGGGAATATCAGGAACGGGACATAGCAGAGTGACGCCCCCAACCTTCGACGGAAAGGTCTCGTGGAGCACCTACTTACGTCAGTTCGAGGCGGCCTGTTCCATAAATAACTGGAACAACACAGAAAAGGCTACAGCTCTCATTGTAGCGCTGAGAGGTGACGCCCTTAACGTCCTTCAGGCCATCCCGACTGGATCCCAGGACTACGCTTCACTGATCGCCCATACGGAGTCCCGATATGGAGATAGCCATCTTCAGCAGGCCAACCAGATGCAGCTCCGGACCCGGGCACAAAAGAGCGCGGAAACCCTGCAGGAGTTCGAGATGGACATCGCACGCCTCGTAAGGCTCGCCTACCCAACAGCGCCGGCCGACTTTCTGGAGCAGATAGCGACGCAGACTTTCACCGACGGGCTACGGGACTCGGACACTCAACAGGTGCTGCGACTCGCGCGCAATAATACCCTGACAGATGCGCTGAGCCACGCACTTGAGTTCGAGACGGCAAAACAGGCATCCAGAATGCACGCGCGGGTGCGTCAAGTGGACGTCGACGAACCAGTAAAAACCAACGAGACCAAGCCCCTGGCCGACGAATTAATGGAGGCGCTAAGCCGTTTCTTCGATAGTCGCGGCACCACCAGCACCGACACAGCCGGAAGGCAACCGGAGAGGCGACCCGGAAGAGGACTACCGACCTGCTGGACCTGCGGTAAGAAAGGCCACCTGAGCAAGGACTGCGGTGATCGCCGCCGCCGAGGGTATCCGACGGGAAATCAGTCGTCTGAAAACCGCGCGACCCAGGGAAACGAGTATTAGCCAGCCTTGGGGGGAAAAGGTTGGCTTGTGACAGTCGTCAAGCCCCGGCAGTCCAGGTTCGTGTGACGAAGTTACGGAGGGACAATAGCAGCCTGATGGTCGACGGAGTCGTTACGGAGAGAGCTGGCCCGTGCTAATCGACACGGGAGCATCGAGGACCATCGTCAGTCCCACCGTGATCCCGAAGTGGAGAGTGCAACCCACACAAAGGAACCTCCAGCTAATAACCGCGACCGGAGAGACCGCACCGGTACATGGCGAAGCATCACTGGAGTTCGTCATTGGTCGACGGGCGATAAAGCATCCAGTGCTTGTGGCTGACGTATCAAATGAAGTGATCATCGGACTGGACTTCCTGGACCAGAACAACATAATCTTGGATCTGAGTACCAACACTCTGCACTTTGGAGGTGAGGAACTTGCTTTGCAACCTGCGCACGAGTCCATCACCGCACGACGAGTAAGGCTGAGAGAAGACGTCATCGTTCCCGCCAGGACGGAGGTCAGTGCTGCCGTAATTGTCGACGGAACTGCTGAGGGAGTGGCGGCTGTCATCGAGCCAAAATATGAGGACATCCAGACAAAAGGATTGCTAGTTGCCAAGACTCTCATCAACACGACGTCTCGGCCGTACGTCCGCCTGTCCAACCTGAACGACTACGACATTACGGTTCACCGGGACACCAACCTAGGAGTCTGCGAGCCCGTTACCTGGATTGCCCGCATCACAGATACGACAGACGGACACCTGCAGACGGACAACCGAAGAAGACGCACACTGCCAGAAGAACTACAGAAGCTGTACCAAGGATCCCAGGACCATTTAGACGAGGAACAATCACGCCAACTTCAGGACCTGCTACGCGAATTCCAGGACGTCTTCTCCGTGGGGAGCAAAGACTTCGGCAGGACAAGCTTGGTTCAGCACAGAATCGACGTTGGGGACAGCGCACCGATTAGGGCCCCATTCCGATGTGTCCCGCTCGCCAAGCAAGCCGAAGTCGACCGGATGGTAGAAGAGACGAAGGAGCAAGGGGTGATCGAGCCATCACATAGTCCTTGGAGTTCTCCGGTCGTGCTAGAGAAGAAGGACGGTTCCACCAGGTTCTGCGTGGATTACAGGCGGGTGAATGACGTCACGAAGAAGGACAGCTACCCTCTACCCCGGATCGACGACACGCTGGATACCATATCAGGGTCAAGGTGGTTCTCCACCTTGGATTTGAAGAGTGGCTACTGGCAGGTGGAGGTCCACCCTAAGGACCGCGAGAAAACGGCGTTCACTGTGGGCAGCGGGCTCTGGCAGTTCACCGTCAAGCCATTCGGTCTGTGCAACGCCCCTGCGACCTTCGAAAGGCTAATGGAGTCCATTCTGAGGGGACTACACTGGAAGACCTGCCTGGTCTACCTAGACGACGTCATCGTTCTGGGGAGAAGCTTCGAGGAGCACTACAGCAACCTGAAGGAGATCTTGTTGAAGCTACGGGCTGCCCAGCTGAAGTTGAGCCCCATGAAGTGTCAGCTCTTCCAGAAGCGAGTCCAATACCTTGGGCATATCGTCTCCGAGGAAGGGGTGCGCACCGATCCAGAGAAGACCGCAGCTGTGAGGGAGTGGCCAGTTCCGAAGGACAAGTCCCAACTACGAAGCTTCCTGGGACTCTGCACTTATTACCGTCGCTTCGTGAGGGGATTCGCCGACATCGCCAAACCTTTACATCGACTGACTGAGAAGGACCAACTCTTCACGTGGACAGCAGAATGCCACAGTGCCTTCGAACAACTCAAGCAGGCTCTGTGCACCGCGCCTATTCTGGCCTACCCCAGACCTGGAACAAGGTTCATCGTCGATACCGATGCCAGCGACTTTGGCATAGGGGGAATCCTGTCGCAGGTAGTGGACGGCGAGGAGAGAGTAGTGGCCTACTTCAGCAAGGCCTTGTCAAAGCCAGAAAGGAACTACTGCGTCACCAGGAAGGAGCTGCTCGCCATCGTGAAGACCATTGAACACTTCCACAAGTACCTGTACGGGCAAGAATTTCTCATCAGGACCGACCATGCATCCCTGCGGTGGCTCCTGAACTTCAAGCAGCCCGAGGGTCAACTCGCGCGGTGGTTAGAGAGGCTTCAACAGTACAACTTTGAGATTCAGCACAGGAAAGGCCAACTGCATTCTAACGCCGACGCCCTGTCACGAAGACCGTGTCCCGAAGACTGCACCTTCTGTGCCCGAAGGGAGGAGAACACCGGGATACTGTGCCGACGGACTACTGTGGAACTTCAAGGGAACTGGAGCCGCGAATCTTTCACGCGGGCACAAGCAGAAGATGATGGCCTGGGACTGATAGCCGAATGGAAGAGGGCCTGTGTCCCCAGGCCCGGGTGGAACATTGTGAGTGACTGCAGCCCAAAGTTTAAGTCCTACTGGGCACAGTGGGACTCGCTGATTGTAAGGGATGGCCTCATCTGCCGCGGCTGGGAGAGCACCGACGGGAAGACATCTCGGGAACAAGTCGTCGTTCCAAAGGCTATGACGGAGGAAGTCCTGAAGGAAGTCCATGGAGGATCATCTGGTGGACACCTAGGGATAAAGAAGACCCTGGAGAAGCTGAGAGAGCGGTTCTACTGGATCGGATGCCGAACAGACGTGGAGAACTACTGCGCGAGGTGCCACGGTTGCGCAGCCAGCAAGGGCCCAGGACGAAGACGACGGGGTCCACTGAAGACCTACAACGTGGGCAGCCCCATGGAGAGAGTGGCCATCGATGTTGCTGGGCCATTCCCGTTAAGCGAGGCAGGGAACTGCTACATATTAGTCGTCAGAGACTACTTTACCAAATGGCCGGAGGCGTATGCGCTCCCTAACCAAGAAGCCGCGACGATCGCAGAGACCCTGGTGAAGGAATTCGTCAGCCGGTACGGAGTACCCCTGGAGCTGCACTCCGACCAAGGGAGGAACTTCGAGTCGCAGGTGTTCCAGAACCTATGCCAGCTGCTGGGAATCCGGAAGACAAGGACAACGCCGCTACACCCTCAGTCCGACGGGATGGTAGAGCGATTCAATCGCACCATCGAGAACCATCTCCGAATAGTTGTCAGCGAGCACCAGAGGGATTGGGACAAGCATCTTCCACTATTTCTCCTGGCCTACCGCGCCGCCGTGCATGAAGCCACCGGATGCACACCAGCCCGGGCCATGTTTGGGAGGGAGCTCCGTCTACCCGTCGATCTTGCCTTCGGCCGACCTGGGAATGATCCGATCCCGGTAAGCCAGTATTGTCAAGAACTGGTCGACCAACTGGAGGACGTGCACGCGTTCGCGAGGAGGAAACTTCGGATCGAGACCGACCGAATGAAGACCCGATACGACCAGCAGACGGATGCCGGAGGATTCCACGAGGACGACATGGTCTGGCTCTTCAACCCATTACGGAAGAAAGGCCTGTCACCCAAACTGCAGAAGTCCTGGGAGGGACCGTACCGAGTCGTGAAACGAATCAACGATGTCGTCTACAGGATCCAGCGGAGCCCGAGGGCGAAGATGAAGATCGTGCATCGAGATCGCCTGGCAGCCTACGGAGGGACACAGACGGACCAATGATTGATCGGGACGATCAGCCTTTTTAGGAAGGGGGTGGTGTTACGGCTGTGAGTTTGTGTCATCACTCGCCGCATGAGTCACAACTGCCCCAGGGCTGGGCTGTGGCCTGCCTCCTGTATTGCGCGCGCCTTATGCAACAGGGCTACTACAGACAAAGGGATAGTCCAGAATATTCGTGACTGGACCAGCGATGGAAACCTCGAGAAGCCGTGGACCCTGGATGGATCTAGAAGCATTTATTGAGTCACCGGCCTGCTATATAAGAGTGACCCGTGAAGCAGTGGCCGTTGTTGTGTTTTACGAGCTAGTGCGAGCGATTATCTTGTGCGACAGAAGTGTGGTGACGAAGTGCTGTGCGAGTTACGAAATCCAGTGACATTGTTTCTCCAGCTTGTGGACAGCGAAATAGCCTGCAGCAAGTGATCGTAAGTAATTGTGGTCGGTGAACATAAAGGAGAGGAGCAGGTAGTTTCTGTCAAGGCCACCGTACTCATTAGGACGGATTAACTTCTGTGATCTGTTGACAAGTGGAAGGGCCAAGAGCGCTCAAGGAAGAGACTGTGAGGAAACTGGAGTAAGGCTCCTAATTGCTTGTATTTGCTGATTAGTGTAATTTTCTGGCCACAATAAAATTAATTATTTCTTTAAGCAGTAATTGGTGTTGTGCTTTGTACCCCCACCGTAATCCAGTTAACAAAAGTGACACTAGGGGGTGGCACGTAACAATATGTTAAACAGATTGCCTCGGATGTAGAGATGAAACGATTAGCTCAGGACAGGGAGGCATGGAGTGCTGCATCAAAACAATCAAAAGACTGAAGACTCAAACACACAAAGAACCTTGTCCGAATATTCGAATATGTGGTGCAATAAAGATCTACCTTCAACTCCTTATTTTATTCTCATACCCTGGGATTAGGAATTGCGATTATGTGACGTACGAAATCAAATCAAGGGGCTCGTATATTTGTATCATTATCTGTTCCCTGAGAGAAGTTCCGAAAATAAATTTCGGCATTTTATTCCCAGGGGCCCTTTATTGCCAAACTGACATACACCATGGCATCATGAACTATATACCTTGCACTATTTTTCGACATAGTCGCCACTGACTTTGAGACACTTGTAGCGTGCAATCAGATTGAAGAAACCACTCTGGTAAAACTCGGAGCTCTGCGATGCTGGGAATTGTCGCACAGCCTGCTCCATCGCAGCATTGGTGTGAAAGTCACGTCCCGAGCGTGCATAGGGAATGTGATGGGCCCGGGAACGGCCAATATGCAGTGCGGACGCCATGTCTGCCATGGTTATGCGCCTGTCCACTGACACCATGTCCTGTACTCTAGTCCCACGTGCCCGTTCATACCGGATAACATCACACACTTCCATTGGTGACCACGTTGTCAGTACACGTCTGTCTGCCATCGTGAGTTGTACTCGAATGATATCGGGCACGCCGATCTGCTGCTCCTCTCTCTTCGTTAGCGCTCTGCGCATGCGTCATTACCCCTCGGCAGACGCTCCTTCCATAGTTGAACCAGCCATGGGAGTTATGGCGATTGTTATTTCAAATGATCTTGTCGACTTCATCGTTATGCTTAGGTCTACCGTTATGCGTCGCGGTTACGGCGTGTATGACGTCATCATGTTGTTCAGTGCTTATGCACCGAGTCTGAGTTTATTCCTGGGGTCTGGCGTTATGCGAACGGAGACGGCGAGTGCGTGACGTCATGCAGCCCCCGCGTGGGAAGCCTAAGTTAAAGGGTAATGGAGTCTGTTGAGTCTGAGTTTACTCCTGGGGACTGGCGTTATGCGAACGGAGACGGCGAGCGCGTGACATCATGCAGCCCCCGCGCGGGAAGCCTAAGTTAAAGGGTAATGGAGTCTGTTGAGTCTGAGTTTACTCCTGGGGTCAGGCATTATGCGATACGGAGACGGCGAGTGCGTGACGTCATGCAGCAGAGTGCAACGAGTCCTGGGGCTTCGAGTGAAGCGAGTAGCCCTCCTGAGCCTTTCTAACATGTGTAGCATTTGTAGCATGCACCATTTGAAATGATATAAGGTCTAGTCTCTCAGACTGACTGTATCTTTTTGTCTCACCTGGTGTAACATCTGCTCGTGCAATAAAATGACGAAACTTACTTTTGGAATTTCCCTCGTATTTCTCCATTGCTAATTCCAAATTTGAAATCAGTTTCCTTGTGCATACTCTACTTTTCAAGCAATTTGCGTTTGAATGTTTAATGTTGCAGTTAAAGGTTCCTATGCAGGTCATCCATATGTCGTGTCTCCACAAACGACGCGACGTGGAGTCCAGCTCGGCCGATACAAACTGCGTTGCGGTACCTTGAATAAACCAGTTATCGCCACACAACCACTGTTCCGACAGGTGGGACCGATAGCTTATCGGCCAAGCTGTGGAGACACACCCTGTATGTGCATTGACATGATACCGTATTTAAAAGAAAAGTACTTATATATTTAATTGTTTGCAGTTGGAAAGTTGCTCAAGTCCTGGCTTCCATCGAGACGCACGAAGATAGGATCTATAGGACTGTAATACGACAGTGGATCAAAAGGTTAGTTGCACTAACTCGCTGCAGCAGCGCGCTGTGTGTCGCAAACGTGGGCACAGCGGAGAAAGGGACAGACACTGCCCACACGTCTGTTAGGCAGGTCGCTGTTGTGTCTCGTCTTGTATGGTGTGAATAGGGGCCAAATAAAATGGCGCGTCGACTGGACGTTCACTCCAAATATGAGGTGCGTGCGACAATCCGATTCCTATGGGCCAAAATGAAGAATTGCACGGACATTCATCGTGAAATCAGTGCTGTGTATGGGGAGCGGGCCATTTCCCGGCAAGGGATCGTAAAGTGGTGTCAGCGAACTGCTGCAGCGTTTCAAGTGGGAGATCTGGCAACTTCCACCCTACAGTCCCGACCTAGCGCCATGTGACTTTCATCTGTTCGGTAAGCTCAAAATGGAGCTCGGTGGTCGACGTTTCCAGACCGATGAGGAGGTGAAGGCCTCTGTCTCCGTGTGGTTACAGAACGCTGGAGGAACTTTATATGCATCCGGCATCGACAAGTTGGTTGTGCGTTCGCAGAAATGTTTGGAGTCTCTTGGAAACTATGTGGAAAAGTGACGTTACATTGTATGTCGTTATAGGCGTGTTGCTGTTGTATAGGTGGTGTAATAAATGGACATAACTGGGAAGTGCAACTTATTTTTTGATCTGCCCTCGTACAACCTGTGGTCCTATACGGAGCAGAGACCTGGACTTTGACCCAAAAGACAGAAAGAAAACTCCTGACATTTGAGAATGCTGTGCTGAGACAGATTTTTGGGCCAGCGAAGGATGAAGGAGAGTGGAGGAAAAGAAAACCCCTAGAACTTCAAGAATTGTACAAACCGCTGGACATTGTGGCAGTGGTTAAAAGAAGGAGGATGAAGTGGTATGGACACGTAATGCGTCGAGAAGGCCAGGCAGGTGGTGGAAGAAAACATCAGAGGCAAAAGACCAAAGGGAGGACTAAGGCTGAGATGGATAGATGTGGTCAGAGGGGTCATGAGCAGAATGGGAGTAACCAGAGAAGGTGGAGGAGGCTGATTGGCGAGGCCAAAGACCGAATACGGTTTGTGTGGCCAACCTAGTAAGTAAGCAAGTAAGTATTTTATGCTCGAAATAAGTGTTCACATTTCTTGTATTTTCAAACTAGACATATTCTGATACAACATTATGTTTAATGTAGAAATATATAATATTCTCGATAGGATGAGGTTCAAGAAGGCACCCAACTTCAATAAGTTGCGTCTACTTCCTGGAGTAGCGACTGGCATGCTTTGAGGAGCTTGGCATCTAGTCATTTAGCTCCATGCACTTGGGTGTGTGTAGAGAAAGAAAATAGCCAAGGTTGCAGGATCGAAACCTGGCGCAGTCAGCTGGCATTTAACAATAACATTATTATTATTATTAGTATTATATATATATACATATATATATAATACGCTAAGGTGTATGTTTCACAAAACTCAAGCTCCTAAACCAGAGGGAGTTAGAAGATGTAGTTTGTACCAAAATCTTCCAGATCGTCTCAATAGTACAGGAAAAATCTTGCATTTCTTGAAAAGTCAACGGAAATATATTTATTTGTTTATAAAATCCGCTTAAATAAGTAAACAAGACGATAGCCCCTGGCAGAACTGTGTCGCGTACAGCCGCATAGCACAAGAACCGGGCGGGTAGTCTAAACACAAGGGGCGCACACAACCCATTGCTCTCTGGTTTCATAAATATCGACAAATTGTTTAAAAAGTACGTTTTAACAAATAAACATATTTATAGAAGCCCGCATAACACTTAAAGCCAGGCGGGTGGTTTATACACATGAGAGAGTTCTCGCACGGGTCCACTAGTTATTATTATTATTATTATTATTATTATTATTATTATTATTATTATTATTATTATTATTAATATAGCCAGAAGTCCTACAGAAGGTATCAGTAATTCTTACATACATTTTGGAGAAATACATATTTTGCATTCATTAGGGGCTTGGAGATCGTAGTCATTTCATTCCTGCGTACTAGGGTGTGTGTTGAATTTGTCTGATAACCAGTGCTATTAAGTAAAAAGTCTTGGATTCCCATTAAATGAAACTTTGAATTGGGATGGGCACGTTACTAATACATGCAGGAAAGTTTACTCGTCAGTTCATCCACTTCAGATTCACCAGTCCGTTCTACCCCGTAACTTGAAAATAAAACTCGTCCAAACCTTGATACTCCCTATATTTAACTACTGCGATGTTGTATTAGTAGATGCTACCGGAGAACAAAACAAGAAACTTCAGAGAGCTTTAAATTCCTGCATTAGGTTTATTTTCACCTTGAAATTTTCCTCACACGTTTCTCCTTTTCATCATCTACTTTCCTGGCTAAAAGTAGAACAACAAAGAAACCTGCACATATGTGCCCTCATCTATCGACTTCTCAATGAAAGTACACCTCACTATCTCTCTTGTAATTTTCGTTTTCTTTCTTCCTTTCATGATCGTCACACGCGATCTGGATCTATAATTGCAATTCCTCTACATCATTCTTCTGCCTTCAGTAACTCTTTCCTCGTGTCGGGAACTAGAATTTGGAATAACTATACTCGTGACGCTGGAAATTGTACATCCCTAACAACTTTCAAACGTGCATGTAAAGATTTACTCTTGAATTCGTAGGCCAACTAGAACAATTTGTGTATGAATGTGTGAGTGAATGACCATAGTATAATTTTGTGAAAAATGTTTGTCATTTAAATTGTATAGCTTAGTTAATACACACATCAAAAAAAGTTTTGCATCACCTCGGTTCCCAGATCTCCGGCATATAGACGTTGACTGTGTATATTGTATCAAAGATACAGTCCCTTTGACTGTTCATAGATGTCACTAAAACTGCTCAAAGATGTAAACAACCATGCATGAGCAGGGCCTATTAGACGGAGGGGGTACGACAGCCGATCAGTTCCAGTCATTCCACCAGGACGAAGGTACGCTGCTCATGTTGTCTGTAGTTCTACCATGCCTAGAAGGTCAATACCGCAGTTCGATCGCGTCCGCATTGTTACTTTGTGTCAAGAAGGGCTCTCAACAAGGGAAGTTTCCAGGCGTCTCAGAGTGAACCAAAGCGATGTTGTTCGGACATGGAGGAGGTACAGAGATACAGGAACTGTCGATGACAGGCCTCGCTCAGGCCGCCCAAGGGCTACTACTGTAGTGGATGACCGCTACTTACGGATTGCCGCTCGGAGGAACCCTGACAGCAATGCCACCATGTTGAATAATGCGTTTCGTTCAGCCACAGGACGTCGTGTTTCAACTCAAACTGTGCGCAATAGGCTGCATGATGCGCAACTTCACTCCCGACGTCCATGGCGAGGTCCAGCTTTGCAACCCCGACACCATGCAGCGCGGTACAGATGGGCCCAACAACATGCTGAATGGACCCCACAGAATTGGCATCACGTTCTCTTCACCGATGAGTGTCGCATATGCCTTCAACCAGACAATCGTCGGAGACGTGTTTGGAGGCACCCTGGTCAGGCTGAACGTCTTAGACACACTGTCCAGCGAGTGCAGCAAGGTGGTGGTTCCCTGATGTTTTGGGGTGGCATTATGTGGGGCCGACGTACGCCACTGGTGGTCATGGAAGGCTCCGAAACGGCTTTACGATACCTGAATGACATCCTCCGACCCATAGTGCACCCATATCGGCAGAATATTGGCGAGGCATTTGTCTTCATGGACGACAATTCTCGACCTCATCGTGCACATCTTGTGAATGCGTTCCTTCAAGATAACGACATCGCTCGACTACAGTGGCCAGCATGTTCGCCAGACATGAACCCTATCGAACATGCCTGGGATATGTTGAAAAGGGCTGTTTATGGACGTCTTGACCCACCAACCACTCTGAGAGATTTACGCCGAATTGTCGTTGAGGAGTGGGACAATTTGGACCAACAGTGTCTTGATGAACTTGTGGATAGTATGCCACGACGAATACAGGCATGCATCAATGCAAGAGGACGTGCTACTGGGTATTAGAGGTAGTGGTGTGTACTGCAATCTGGACCACAAATGCTGAAAGTCTAGCTGTATGATGGTACAACATGCAATGTGTGGGTCTCATGAGCAATAAAACGAGCTGAAATGTTGTTTGTGTTGATCTCTATTCCCTTTGTATTTAAAGGTTCCGGAACTCTTGGAACCGAGGTGATGCAAAACTTTTTTTGATGTGTGTATAACGCAGACGCCAATTTAATTTAATTTAATTTAATTCTAGTATTTAAGTTTTTCCTAGTATTTAAGTGTGATAGGTTAAGTATATCATATTTGAGTATTCATGTAAGTTGCACTGTGTGTGGTTAAGTGTAAGAAAGGGCCTAGAGCCCAAACTTCGCCACAATAAAGGCACCAATAAATAAATAAATAAATAAATAAATAAATAAATGTAGTAATATGTACAAAGCCTCCGTGGCTTAGGCGGCAGCACGCAGGCCTCTCACCGCTGGATCCGTGGTTCAAATCCCGGTCACTCCATGTGAGATCTGTGCTGGACAAAACGGAGGCAGTCATGTTTTTCTCCGGGTACTCCGGTTTTCCCTGTCAAAATTTAATTCCAGCAACACTCTCCACTCTCATTTCATTTCATCTGTCATTCATTTAATCATTGCCCTAGAGGAGTGCGACAGGCTTCGGCAGCCGGCACATTTCATATCCTCGCCGCTAGATGGGGTCTTCATTCATTCGTGACCCGGTCGGAGACTGGAAGCAGGCTGTGGATTTTCATTTTCATGTAGTAATATGTACAATTATAAATGAGACAAGGATTGGGTAGGAAGTGGCTGTGGCCTAAAGTTATGAGCCAACCTGGAATAGAAGTGGGAAACAACGAGAAACCACTAGAATGAGCTAGGCTGAGCTGTGAGTCAACCCCACCTCTTATCATGGGGTTATTATTATTATTTATTTCCATAAATCAAACAGAAGTATGGAAGGCCTAGTGAACAAGGGCAAGCCCCACCTCATACATATTACATGTTTCACTGGCAGAATTTACATCTACATTTGGTTTTGCAATATTTACATGTTTTACAAAGATATTTGCATTATTTACATACTTAGAATATTAACATAGTTCTCTCACTCTCTCACGCACGCACTTTCATCACCTCAATCATTCTATACATGCATTCATTCGGCGAGACAATCAATCACTCATACAGAAGTTTATTTATACAATGTACCTTTTTATGTACGGCCTGATTTTCCGAAGAGGCAAGATCTTGGCATCCCCTGGCAGCGTGTTCCATAACCGCGCACAGCGACCATTGAAACCTGTCAGGTAGGCAATGCTACGAGTGAAGGGTGAAACAAGAGTTACACCTCGTCCCCTCCGAACTGAGCAATATGCCAATGACAGTCGGCTAAAAGGGTCAATATTAATGGAACCTGTGAGGTTTTTTTTTGAGAAAAATTAAATCAATTTGTTTGGCTGTTGCCTCTATTGATGGATATTTGAGTGAACCCCGTCTCAGATCATAATTGAATTTCTCAATAGAGGCGGGAGTCAGAACTGGACCTCATGGGTGAGCCAGTACACCACGAGATAAACCGGTAATGCCTATCAGTCTGTTTAGTTCGCCGCATTATGAAATTAGAAGAGCGAGCACGATTAAAGGTGATATGTCTCTTAAATTATTTAAAGAGTTACATCCGCAGAAGCTTACGTGATTTATCGCCGCGACTGAAATTCCCTGATATAGGTGTTGTGTGAACTGCTACAAACGAGGTCAAGGAATAGTTCTTGCTCCTTCTGGGGTATGGAGTAAGTCAGTCTTCTACAATCAATACCACGACATTCACCCCCCTCTGCAACGAGGCCAGCGACCGGCGCTGCATGTCGTGTTTACGCCTAACGAGGTGAGAAAGAGAACCCTGATGAATACTTGGACATCAATTTCCAGGATGTAGCCTACTACAAGCTCCCCCCTGGGGCTCATAACTAGTGGGAGGTGGGTGAGCGACCACGGGACCGCAGCTGAGTCCGGCATTGCTTTCGCTTACATGTGCCAGTCTCCTCTCCAACATATTTCCCATCGACCTCCCTTGGTCAACTCTTGTTCTCTTCCGACCCCGACGATATTAGGGTATCTGAGGCGCCTAGGGTATCTTTCACTTTCCCACCTAAATTGGCCCTTGTCTCATCTTGCATGATCTCTCAGTATTGGAGGGGACAGACCTCTTCTTTTCTCTTATTGACATCTTCTGCCTTCTGCGCAAGGCCCTTAAGGAGGCAGGGTGTGAGTAGCCTTACCACGTCTAGTGCACACTGGATAGTGCTACACCCTCAAGGGCTCACGGCTTCTGAGTTCGGGAGTTAGCGACCCTAATATTATGAGCCTTTTGCCTTTCTAAGTCAGCAGCATCCTCACGGCGAATATACTAGAAAGGGAGTAAACTCCTTGGATAGGTGTTGGTCTATCATGAACTGAGATGTCTCAATTTGTGCAATATTGCCCCTGGGTACATGATCTGTCTGCTACAACATACGACTCGCATACTCAGGAGCTGAGTAACAAAGGACAATTGTCGTTACTGTCCAAGGATGAGCACTCCCACTACTTTGCGATGTCAGAAATTTCAAGAGGGGACCCTGGCGTTACAGCAATGTCCCTTATATGCCAAAATGAACGATCAAGAGTTACACCAGGGTATACAGGAGCATCACAATGTTCCAACATTCTTTCCTTTCCAAACTATACGAAGCTTCCGCGACGCTTCTTTGCTTTTGAGAACAAAAGCACAAACATTAGTTTTAGTTGGATTTGGACTGAGGTATTTCTTCTCACTAACACCCCCCCCCCCCTGGGCTTACATCTAGTGGGACGTGGGTTGGTGACCACGGGACCCCAGCTGAGTGCGGCATTGTTTCCACTTACTTGTGCCGGGCTCCTCTCCGTCTTCCTTCCTGTCGACCTCCCTGGGTCAACTCTTGTTCTTTCTGACCCCGATGGTATTAGGCCTAGGGAGTCTCTTACTTTCCCGCCTTAATTGGCCCTTGTCTCATCTTTCCTGGTACCCTCCTTCTGCGAGGGGTCAGCCTTCTTTTTCTTTTCATGTCATCTCCTGCCTTCTGTTCAAGGCCCTCAAGGAGGCAGGGTGTGAGTAGCCCCACCACTTCTGGTGCACCCTGGATATTGCTACACCCTCAGAGGCTCACGGCTGGTGAGTACGGGAGTTGGCGATCCCGGGGGATTCCTGAGCTGGATTTTCCCCCCTTTTTCCACTGCCTTTGGGATGGACCCTCTCCTCTTTCCCCTTTCCTAACAGCCTTTCATGGCTCTCCTTCCTTCCAAGTCCCTCAATCCTCATTCTTCGAGGGTTGGGGGGGCGTTTCTTTTCAACCTGTCCTTTATTTGCCTTATCCTTTATTTGTTGACCATTTCTTCTTCTAGTATGTAAGTTTGTAGTAAGAATTAGTGAAAGATGAGATGAGAATGAAAACTATAACTATCACCCAAACCAATACGAGCTGATAACCTAGATGTTAGGCCCCTTAAAACAACAATTATCATCATCATCATCTCTAGACCGGAAGTAAGGCTCTGTTCTACGGTCTCGATATTCTTACTATGAGTAACCAACGCCAAATCATGAGCATACAGAAAACTCCTGGTATGACGCGGCAAGGGTTGGTTATTAGTGCAGACGTTACTGTTGACTGACGACTGAGGAATTTAGTCACGTGGTTAAAAGCACAAGTATCTAATATTTAAACAGATAAGAAATCAAAGGAATCAAACATTAGACCAACTATTGTTGTACAGTTTATAGAACAACTTACCGCCTTATATCGTGAATAGAACTGAACGAAGGTCTTCAATACTTCAGCATCAACTTACCTGCAAAGATAAGAAGTTAAGAATTAGATTTCCCTAACAGCTGCAGTTTATATTAATCTGATAATCGCGCACGGTGTCGCGCAGGTAACAACTTATTCTCTAGAGTCCCTATTTGTGGAAATGTTGCTCTAGCCCCCATATAACAGTGTACTGCATTACAAGGTCACAGCGCTCTGAGAAAGGAGTGCATCTGTCAGTGAGCTAACACTAAAGTACGTCGCACTGTTGCAATCATCCAATATTTCAACAAATACATGTAAAAAATCAAACATTAAACCTTCTATAATTGCACAGGTAAGACGGACGTAGCCAGGTACAAATATCAACAACAAAACAAAGTTTTTGCAATCCTTTGGATATAGAGTTGTGTTTCTAGCAACGAACAGATTACATTCGTAATAAACAATAACATGGGGTGATCAGCATTCCGAGGCATTTGTAAGGTATCCGTAACAATTAATTTTTTTACAGAGTAGGGTTGTTAACCCAATGCCCAACCACCAACCTGGAGGACCAGGGAATCCCTCTTAGTGTGGCCCATCACCTTTGACCTGTCCGGCATGGGTGGCCCTACCAGGAGCTTACGCTCCCGCCGGCATAGCTCGCAGGATCATTTGGACTCTCAAGCCCCCACATCACGTCAAGATGAGGATACCATCGTGAGGGCAGGAAAAGGTTAATGCGAAGGAAAGCGGATATTGACGTGGAAGACGACCTGAGTAGTCTGGGAATCAGGAACTGGAGAAGGAAGGCGGAAGATAGAGATGAGGCAGGTGATAAAGGAGGTCAAGGTTCTTCAAGGACTGTAGCGCCGACCAGTAAGTAAGTAAGTAAGTAAGTAAGTAAGTAAGTAAGTCTAAGCAATAACATTTCCCATGCTAGCAGAATTCACCGTATTGATTAATATATCATTCCTAGAAATATTACTCTCACCAAGGACCAAGGTAGACCGGGTTCGATTCCCGGTGAGATTTTCGAATTGAAATGCCATGTCCTCTGGTTTGGATTCCACGTAAAATGGAGGTCCCGTGGAACATGATCGCAAGATTAACGATCACGTAAAACTACAAGCTTCCTTTAAAAATACTACTCCAATCAATACCGACAACCATTCAATTGTTGTACTGTACAAGTTTTGGCTTGACGATGGAGCCTTCATCAGCTAACAGTTCAATTAAGAATATTTATTAAGATATCGTTGAGTCAAATCCAGTGCTTTTTTTTTACAAAATTTAAGGGGTACTCTCAGTTGTAGTAGACAAACCATCATGATCTTGCAATTTTCGGCAATTTGCAGAGTCCGGTTATTACGTCATGGGCTGACATGTTAAATGAAAGGTTGCATTGGGTTCATTTATTAACTCATTAATTCATTAACTTTCAGCTTTTTCGATCCCTGGGTGGATGTAGAATAGTTCGTTATTTCCTTCATCCTTCAAAACTAACCACGCGCGCAAACTACCAACCTACCCCACCTCCAAACACTAGCCTGCGTGCTTATAAGAACAGAACTTCCTTTTCACGATTGTTAGAGTATGTTACTTATTTTTGCCTTAAAAAGTAAATTTCTTCGAATAAGGCAGCAATTACACAAAGCTTCTGTCGAGCAGAAAGTAATAAGGCCTATTGTTTCGATTATGCTGCTGAGTGCCGAGTTGTCGACCAAAAGAAACTGATTCGATAGCTCGATTTAAATCGTGGATTACTCGAAATCTCCTCCAGCTGTTGTGAAGAGTGCGTTGACGCAAGCTGATCGATGAACTTTCAAGTCGGAAGTTACATTTGCCGGACTAGATACAAAATGTAGCAATATTTTTTCTTAAACAGTTTACAAACGTTTAAGGGGTACGCGTACCCCCCACGTACCCCCTGAAAGAATGCCCTGGCCTCAAATCTATAAATAACTGATTACAAAGAACAATAATTTTCTATGACTAAACCTCAGGAATTGAACATGTTCAACATGTAACATGATAAGGTGGGGCTGATGAACTCGATCTATTAAACATACACTACCAGCTGTCTGAATGGCTAAAGAATGAATTGTCATTTGAAATACATAAATAAGAAGACTATAAGTTTAAAATGATAAACATTGATGAAATGGCAGTATTTGAGCCACAAAACTATGGCTGTCTTACTGTTTAATGATGGTATGTACAAAGCGTCTAAAAACATATTATGTCTATAATACTGAGAGAATAGCCTCCGTGGCTTAGGCGGCAGCACGCCGGCCTCTCACCGCTGGGTCCGTGGTTCAAATCCTGGACACTCCATGTGACATTTGTGATGGACAAAGCGAAGACAGACAGGTTTTTCTCTGGGTATTCCGGTTTTTCCCTGTCAGAGTTTCATTCCAGCAACACTCTCCACTATCATTTCATTTCATATGTAATTCATTTAATCATTGCCCCAGGGGAGTGCGACAGGCTTCGGCAGCCGGCACAGTTCATATCCTCGCCGCTAAATGGGGGCTTCATTCATTCTATTCCCTGACCCGGTCGGTAGATTTGAAGCAGGCTGTTGATTTTTAATACTGAAAGAAAGGACACTCATCCGTTTTCTCAAACCATTTGGTAACTACGTCATACAGTATCTCTTGCCTCGAGACGTGGTGTTCTGAATTCACCAGAAAATAGTTAGCGGTGAAGAGTGTTAATATTAGCAATCGAAATTCACAAGGAAAATGCATGTAGTTAATGAAATGATCACAACCTTTATTAGTGAACTGAGTGCGCCACTGAGAACCGCACAGTGTTGGCAGTGAAGTTGGAGAGCAATACCATAGGGTGCGTTTCGAGGCTCGCCAGATGTGGGGGAGAGAGTGGACAAGCTGGACATTGGGAACGAGAAATTCAAATCAGCATTAAACATACATATCTTTGTCGACTTTCTGGTGAAGCCTCCACTCGGTGGAAAGCTTCTTTCGTGTTTCTCATAAAACAGGGAAGTCCAATTTCTGTAAATCAAAAATATTATTCCAAAAAATGAAAACATTTGTGACTGTCAAAACTTGCAATGAAAACACCATTATTCCAGTTCGTGTAACGGAATTTGATTTGAAGAATGTATCTTATGGGAGTTGTGATCGTGAGCATATTTTGGCTCGTACGAAGAGAGCACCAAATTACGTTTAAAGAGCACTGTGGTGCTCGCGAGCATATTTTGGCTCGTATGAAGAGAGCACTAAATTTCGTTTAAAGAGCGCTGTGGTGCTCGCGAGCATATTTTGGCTCGTATGAAGAGAGCACTAAATTTCGTTTAAAGAGCGCTGTGGTGCTCGCGAGCATATTTTGGCTCGTACGAAGAGAGCACTAAATTTCGTTTAAAGAGCGCTGTGGTGCTCACGAGCATATTCTGGCTCGTATGAAGTGGGCACCAAATTTCGCTAAAGAGCACTGTGTTGTTCGCGAGCATCCGGTTGAGAACGCCTGGTATAGGAAATTGTAGTGTCACGTGCGATATCCCTAGCACGTCAAGCCTGTACGAACACTACCACACAACGTGGCCGAGTGGTTATCACACCCAGAAGCCATGTTGAGTAAACACGAGATTCCAGGCAAGGCTTTTGAAGCTTCTCCCTAGCTTATGCCTGAGAATACCATCCATGTTTTCCAGCGCCTCTATCTAGCATACAAAGGACTTCCATCTCCCTCTAAATGTCGAACAGCACACACGTCATGTTTACCTCCAGGTTCCGGAGCAGTGAATTTATTTAGAGATCAATTGAAATTCAGGAGCAAATATATGCTAGTATTGAAAGATTAGATTAGAGAGAATAAAGATTGAATATGATCCGACTGTTTGGATTTCAACTTAAACGTCTAAAACGTATGACAGTTTGCGAAAAAATAAAAATAAAATAAAAATGAGAGTATTTTCTACGTTAAATGTGTGATAATTGAAGTAAGCATTCCTACAAGAGACCAGTGCTTATTTTCTAAAAGAAAATTGAGAGGTAGGCCTACTCTCAGTTTTAGTCGACAAAACATCACGAGCTTGTAATTTTCGGCAATTTTCAAAGTCTGGTCATTGTTTATGTTCGAATCATTAACTTTCAGCTTTATCGATGCCAGGGTGGATGTTAAAAGTTCGTTACTTTCTTCATCCTTCAAAACTAACCTTACTTACTTCCTCGGCGCTACAGCCTGGGGTAGGCTTTGGCCTCTCTCACGATTCCTCGCCATTCGTCTCTTCTATGAGTTTTCTCCCACCATCTTCCAACCCTCATAGTTCTCAGGTCTTCTCCTAAGTCTTGTAGCCATCTTTTGCGCCGTCGTCCACGTCTCCTCTTCCCTTCCATAGTTCCATGTAATATCTTCCTTGGTGTTCTTTCTTCACTCATCCTCTCTACATGACCAAGCCAATCCAGACGTCGGGACTTAATAAATTTCACAATATCTTAACCTTTGATTATCTCTTCAATTTCTTTGTTTGTCCTGATTCGCCACCCTTCATCCTCCTTTACCGGGCCATATATCCTTCTTAAAACTTTCCTTTCAAAAATTTTGAGATCATTCTCATCATTTGTTGACATTGTCCACGTCTCAGACCCATAGGTCACCACTGGTCTAATAAGGGTCTTGTAGAGTTTAACTTTCAAGTTCCTACTTAACAGTTTTGATTTTAAGAGCTTAGTGTTAGCATAGTAAGCCCTGTTTCCATTCATGATCCGTTTATGAATCTCCTCTGATTCAGAATTCTCACAATTTAGTATAGTACCAAGGTAACTGAAGCATTTTACATTCTCAAACTTATACTGACCAATTTCTACATTTTCTCTTGCTCTTCTATCTTTTCCCGCTGACATTTTCATATATTTCGTTTTCCTTTCATTAATTCTCATTCCCATCTTTCCACTCTTCTCCTCCAGAATCTTGAACATTTCTTTAAGAGATGCCCAGTTCCGTGCCATCAACACAATGTCATCCGCATATGCATACGCCTGCTTGGACTTGCTTATTATCGTCCCTCCCAAACCCAGTTCTTTCATAACTTCATTCAGTGTCAAGTTGAATAACACTGCAGACAATGAATCTCCTTGCCTCACTCCGGTATTCACCTCAAAATTCCTGCTAGTTTTGCCTCCTACATAAACCTTGGCCTGCGATCCTTCCATTGTCATTGCTACTAGACTGATCAACTTCTTTGGCACTCCACATGCTTCTAGGGCGTTCAACATCTTCGTTCTATCAATGCTATCAAACGCCTGTTGGAAATCAATGAATAGCAAATGCAGATCAACCCCATATTCATATCATTTCTCCATAGATTGTCTCATAACAAATATTTGGTCAGTAGTTCCCCTTCCTGGCCGGAATCCACACTGGTTCTCGTCCAGTATTTCTTCAGCGTAGTCGCTCAGTCTCCTTTGCAATATACTTGAGAATATCTTATATACAACACTTAGTAATGTTATCCCGCTATAATTTCCACATTGTAACTTATCACCTTTCTTGAAGATGGGACAGATAAGGCCAACCTTCCAATCCTGAGGCATTATCTCTCTTTCCCATATCTCCCCAATCAATTCATGTAGGTTCCTAACTATCCCTTGTCCTCCATTCTTTATTACCTCCGCTATGATCTGATCCTCTCCTGGAGCTCTTCCATTTCGTTGACGCTTCACTGCCTCCATAACTTCATCTATGGATGGTTTAGTGACCTGTGGCTCTACATTCATGTAGATCTGTCTCTCATTCATCTCGTCCTTACGTTCTATATTTAACGTATCTTTAAAGTGCTCCGCCCATCTTTCAAGAACTCTCTCTTCCTCTCCAATTACTTTTCCATCTTTATCTTTACACGAGTTCTCCCGTGGTTGAAATTCCTTTGTCATTCGTTTCGTTGCTTGGTACAATTTCTTACTTTCATTCTGGCTGTTCAATTCTTCAATTCTTTCCATTTGTCTTCTTAGATACATTCTCTTCTTCCTTTTCAGAACTCTATTTGCTGTTCTTCTACTTTCTTTATATCTTTCACAATTCCATCTTGTCTCTCTTTGAATCATAATCAATCTGTCTGCATTCTTCTGCTCTATATATTTCCTACATTCATCATCAAACCATTCTTCATTCCTGTTCCTCTTCTTCTCCCCAATAGTTTCTTTCACAGTCTCTTCCAATGCTTTCTTTATTCCAGTCCATCTCATCTCTACAGTGTCATCCTCATTCATATTCTTTAATCTCTCTTCCAATTTCTTGTTCAGTGTGTCCTCATATTGCTTAACAATTTGTGTTTGCTGAAACTTTTCCACATCCCACTGTATTCTCTTAATTCCTCTGTCACATTCTACATTCGCAGTTCGTTCTCTAAACAGAGCTTTCACCAAAAAATGATCCGAATCACAGTTGGGGCCCCTTGCAGATCTGACGTCAATCATTGAAGATGCATGTCTTCTTGAAATCAAGACATGGTCGATTTGGTTTACCACTCCGGTGCCAGGCATTTTCCAGGTTCCTTTGTGTATGTCCTTATGTTTAAAACAAGTACTTTTGATTACCATTCTATTACTTTCTGCAAATTGGCAAAGAAGCTTCCCATTTTCACTAGTATTAGTATGTAAAGAATGTTTCCCTGCTACATACTGCAAGAAGTCCTCTTTACCTATTTTGGCATTGAAGTCCCCAAGAAGTATTATCACATCATATTTTGGTATCATACTACATTCCTTTTCCAACTGGTCATAGAATGCAGTTTTCTTCTCTTCGCTATCGTCTTCTGTAGGTGCATACGCTGATATAAGTGTCAGATTCCTGAATCGTCCCTTTAGTCTCATTTTACACATTCTATCTCCTAGAGGCTCAAATCCAAGAAGACTTCTTTTTATCTTTGAACTAATGATAAAGCCTGTTCCACACTGACCAGTTCTTACTTCAGGACCACTGTATAACATTGTATAGTCCTTCTTGTCAATCCTACCGTTTCCCCTCCATCTCACTTCCTGTATCGCTACTATATCCATTCCATACTTCAAAACTTCCTCAGCTACTTCTGCCATTTTTCCTATCTGCAACATCGTTCGTACGTTCCATGTTGCCATTGTCAAAGTCATGTCCTTTTTCCTTGTCCTTAAACATTTTCCTGGTTCATCATCGTTAATTCCGTCCAAATTCCGAGGCTTCGTTGAGAGTTTCGTAACTTTTGAGGTTTTACAGTGTGGGGTTGTTAGCCCCACGCCCAACCCCCAACCTGGAGGACCAGGGTACCGCTCTTAGTCTGGCTCATCACTTTAGACCTGTCCAGCTTGGGTGACCCTACCAGGAGCTTCAGCTCCCGCTGGCATAGCTCTGCAGATCATTTGAGCTCGCAAGCCCCCAAAACACCCGGCAATAACAAATTGCCTTCTTCAAGGTGGCAGTACCGGCGGGGGGTTCAAAACTAACCACACCCACAAAATAACAACCTACCCCGCCTCAAAACACCAGCCTGCGTGCTTATAAGCACGAGGTGTCGCGTTGCCGACCAAAAGAAACTGATTCGATAGATCGATTTTAATCGAGGATTACTCGAAATCTCCTCCAGCTGTTGTGAACAGCGCGTAGACGCCAGCTGATCGATGAACTTTCAAGGGAAGTTATATTTTCCGGACTAGATACAAATGTACCAATATTTATTCTTAAACAGTTTTGAAATGTTTAAGGGGTACGCGTACCCCCGCGTTCCCCCGAAAGAAAAGGCACTGCAAGAGACAATTACGTTTTATCAAGGGAACAGGGTAGTGTGGAACAACCAGTGGCGTAACTCAGATTTGCATCTGGAGGGGAATGAGCTGAGTTGAAATTACACTGGGGGGCTCGGACATAATGAGTCTTAATCAATGAAAGTAACTATACGATCTCGAAGTTTCAAAATCTCCGATCTTCGTGTTTGATTTCCTTAGCATTTGATACGTTGTGTTTGCACTCATTAAAGTGCAAATGCTTGAAAATTAACAATTTTGTTGATGGTAAATTTTAAAGTCCAATATTCTTCGCGAAATTATTTGGTCCTTTCTATTCCCCGACATTGATAAATATTTAAAAACTACAGTTTTCAACTAAATCTTAATACAGTTTAAAACACTATTATTCATTTCCAAAATGACACTCACACTCGGATCCTAACAAAAGTGGTGCATTTTTGGAAAGGGAGGGGGAAAGTTAGCGCCACACCCACCCCTTTGGCTAACTGAACAGCTGACCATTTGGTTCATTCAGTAGGTGTTAACTTAGCGTAGGCCTAACACTAAAATTTTACACAAGTGAAATGAAAAAATGCCGGCATATAAACTTACATAGCCCATTCATTTGACATCAATCCGAAGATTGGTTTTATTCAAGATTAAAATCTTCAAGAAATGCTATATTTTTATTATTTTGCTCTGGGGGGGGGGGGGATTGATGTCCCTGATCACCCCCGCCTTGTTATGCCACTGAGAACAACCAAATGTAGCAATGTGTACTATTAGGCTCAAATCATTCTGCAATACTGTATATAACACAATGACACAGGTTACTCGTATTTTAAAGGGAAATAGTGCCGGCCCCGTGGTGTTGGGGTAGCGCACTTGCCCCTCATCCGGAAGCCCCGGGTTCGATTCCTGGCTCCGTCAGGGATTTTAGAAGGCTGAAACGGGGTGCACTCAGCCTTGTGAGGACAATTGCGTAGCTGCCTGACGGTGAGGCAGCGGCCCGGTAACGAAACCCAAGATTAACGGCCGAGGGGAATCGATGCGTTGACATTATAACACTATTTTTCATTATGAAACAGTTTCTCCCACCAATCAGAGCTCAAGAAACAGTTGTTTGACCAATTAGATAATTAGATGCGCTGAGTTCCACGGCCTTCTAATTTAAATTTCACTGCCTGGCCTAGTGTCATAGTAGGGTAATCGAGGAGACCATGGTCAAATACAAGGCATTCTCTGCGTCTCATGCGCTATGACACTAGTCACGCAGTGGAATTTAAAATAGGAGGCCGTGGAAGTCAGCACAGGTACGATGCTATCTTTACCTAATTGGTCAAACAGCTGTAGCGTAATGAAAATTTGGAGCTCTGATTGGTGGAGAACCTGTATCATAATGAAACTTAAACTATAATGAGCCCCTTAAGATGCAGTTTTCTGGCATACAATATTATTCGGCATGGTCGAACATAACAATATTGACGAAATCAGAAATTCATAAAATGTGCACCAAAAGTCTATCAACAATAAGTTAGCGCTACAAGCTTTAATATTAACAAAAATTTATATATTCTAGTTCCATCAAATTATCTACAGTAACATCATAGTTTTTTAAAATGTGGCCATTTTTTATGGGTTTACATTTATTCAACTACTAGTGGCCGGGTCGCCCCGGCTTCACCCGATTTACCCAGCGTAAGCTCAAGAGGGGCACGAACGCCGGTCCCAGACGCAATTTATAAAAGTCGAGGTGAACAGCGAAACTCCAAACACATATACTCTTCTTTGAAGTCTTAACTCGACATGAATCGACAGTTTGATGCTGGCCGAAGCTGGGGTGATAGGCTCGCTAGCTCGTAAACTCACTCAGAAGCTATTAATTTAAATTTTCACTGAATGGAGATTATTGGAAGAAATACAACTTTCTTCGGCTTATCTCAATTAATTGGGGTTGCCGGAGCCAACCAGGCTCATATTTTGTTTTGGACGGACATTCAAGGCCGGATGCCCTTCCTGACGCCACGTGATTTTTGAGGTGAAAATTTCACCCCCTTGTCAACGGGATACGAACTCCGGCCGTCCGAGTGAAAGACGAGCAGCGAAGCTCCCAATTGTTGGAAGAAATGAAAACTTAAAGCACTTCGAGTGGGCGATGTATTAAAGATAGAGAGAGATATGCTGTCCCAGACTTTTTTGTAGAACTTTCCATACTGAACAACTCTTACACTCATAGTGCGGTATATAGATAATGATGTTTAAAGGTTTATCAGGCGTAAGCTTAAAAGGCGCATGGACGGCAGGTTTTTCTTTGACTCCGATCACTGAAATTGTTACTCCTCGGCTTCCTTTGGTCATAAATGATTTTTTTTGTACAGATACCATTCTTGATAAATCCTTTATAGAATGGTGAAAAGCGCATCAAAATCCATCCAGTGGTTCTCGAGATTACCCGTAACATCCAAGAATCGGGGACTTTGTTTTATACTAAGTAGAGATTCGAAATGAAGGCTTGAGGACAAGAAATGTAGGGGTAGGCCGAGGTTAGAATATGTTGAACAGTTGTTACGTGCTAAAAAGCGATACATGAATGCAGTAGCAAGATCACAGTGTTTGGAAACGGAACGCGATAGCAGTACAAGTAGTCTACTGTCCAGGCGTGGGTAATGTGATTCTCAAAGTGAGGGCAGTACGACGTTAGGAACGTTGCGTCCTATGGCTCAACCGTACATCGAGTATGGTTTCACACAGCAAGCCATTCCAAATGATTGAGGGGCTTTTGGACATCGTGGTCATGTATCCTCGTATACTTGGGTGTGTGCGGATTTTTCTGATAACCTGTGTTATTGTGATCGCTCTATTATTGTGTGTCTTACAATCTGTGATTCGGATCTGGTCGAATGGCTGAGGTGGGAATTAAACCCACAAATTCTCAGTTAATTTTTCACCTCACAACCCTCAAATTATACCGTAATTTAATTCCACAGTGCTTGTGCGATGAGACATGCAGGTGCGGATTATGTTTGTGTTGCATGGTGCCATTGCTGAGAAAACCGGGAAGTTAGCCGTGCTCGTTACGGCGTGGCTGCAGGCAGTCGCTCACATCCGGGAGGCGAGTAGATTCGAATCCCTCCGCCGGCAACCTTGAAGATGGTCTTCTGTGGTTTCTCATCTTCCTTTCAGGAAAATGCCGGGGTTGGTCCCTAACTATAGGCCACAGCCGCTGCCTTCCAATTCCTCGTCCTTACATTCACACTTTCCTCCCCAGACAACACTCCACACGCGACGTTACTTGTAGCTCACCCCTTGGGTGTCCGCATAGAAGCAACTACAAACACTGGCGAGTCGAACGTGTCTTCGGACACTCCCGGCACTAAAAGTCATACGTTAAAAAAATTGCTGATTAAGTATGTAATTGTTGAATTTATTTCACTTCAGGAGCTTGGGACATCTTCGTCATCAGCCCTGTGTACTTGGGTGTTTGTAGTACTTACCTGATAACCTGTGTTTCATTGATGACTGTAGTAGTGTGCAGTCGTATTAGGGACAGGGATGAGCTTAGGTGCCCCGAGACTTGAAATAAGGTACTATCCCTGCATTTGTCTGCAGATAGTGAGGGAAATATCGTAGATAACCACACTCAGAAGAGCCGCTGTTAGCCGTGGGATTTGAACCTCCAACCTCCGGACTTGCTCCACGCATCACGGTTATAGTGAGTAATTTGACACACAGTTTCTGATATAGTCTATGAGCTAGTTAAGGCCAAGGCCGCCTCCTTCCTAATCCTAGCTCATATTACAAAGACACACACAATGACACAGGTTATTAGACAAATTTCACACGCATTCAATAATACGGAGTTAAATAACCACGATGTCCCCAAATCTGTAAATAAATCAACGGCTACTTTCTTCACTAAGAATTACAGCTGTCGATGCTCAGATCTCTTAACACAGAACAGTCGTGAAGCGTGCCTTAGACCTCTCGGCTGATATACAACAGCTTGTCATGCTGGAGACTAAGTTATCTGGATAGAAGACACCTTAACCAGAATGCAGTGCTGATTGCGAAGCATGTCTAATGTCAGACGCAGAACTGGCAGAGATGAAGCAATTAAGTTATCTGCTTTAGGAGTAGATCTAATGAACTCCTCACGCCAATTTACCTCATATTTCTGCCACCACAGGTACAGTATGGAAAAAGAATTCAGTTTGGCACATTCTTCCAGAACATTTCATTCAACCATATGGCTCGTGTTTAACGCAATAGCTACATGAACACTATTTCCAACACCCAGTGGGCTGAAACTAATGTTACGAACGAATGTGTGTCACTGATATCATCCAGACGAGCACTACCCTGCCAGGGAATTGTTACCGCTAGACGTGGAGCGGGACTGTTGTGTATACATTACGTCAGCTCGCCAAGTTATGGCTGCCGCGGGCGGGTAGCAAGAGGGGAAACGCATGTACAGTCATACAATGAGAACACACCGCACAGCACACGACCCAGCACAAACCATGCACACACACGAGATGCGATGAGGTTTCGCTGGTGACGACTGCACGTCTATCACAGGCGTGTGGCTGGGCGGAGCGCATTAGTTCCAATTTCCGCTACAGGTAACAATTCGCTGGCAAGGTAGTACAGTGAATACAATAGGCAGTGGAGAATCCTCACTGGGTATGCCATGTGCAATGTCAGAGTTCTTTATGTGGAATCTCGGTGACAAAACCATATAACCCTACGTCTTTATAGAAATTTAGAAGACACTTTTTAAGCGTTGCTTTCATAATCTAGTAAGTCTCTTTTCAATCGGTCAACACATAAATGTGTCCAGGTAAATAGTATTATTATTATCATATATATAAACGCTAAGGTGTATGTTTCACAAAACTCAAGCTCATAAACCCGAGGGAGCTAGAAGGTGCGGTTTATGCCAACATCTTCCAGATCGTCTCAATAGTACAGGAAAAATCTTACATTTCATGAAAAGTCAACGGAAGTATATAAATTAGTTTATAAAGTGCGTTTAAACAAATAAACAAGGCGATAGTCCCAGTCAGAACTGTGTCGCGTCCAGCCTGCATAACAGTAAAGCCACGCGGGTGGTATATACACATGGAGCACTCACAAGTAAGCTATTGGAATGTTACTGGTTCAACGTCCTTTTTAACTACTGTGGCTTTTAGAGACGCCGGTGTGCCGAAATTTTGCCCCTGAGGGGATCTTTAACGTACCAGTAAAACTTCCGACACGGCTCCCTCGAATTTTTACACCCTCGTGTGCCAACCGAGTGTGCCAGGCGATCCAACAACCATGCAGCCAGTCGCACAAGTAATCGATCGTAACAGATGAGCATTCAAAAGGAGGATTACCCGCAGCAGTGACGAATTCCACTCTGATATCATATAAACAATTTGTTTGAAAAGTGCGATTAAACAAATAAACAAGACAATTGCCCCTGCCTGAACTGTGCCTCGTCGATCCCGCATTAGAGTAAAGCGGGATGGGTGGTTTATACACATGCGAGAGTCCTCGTGTGGGTCCACTAGTTCAGTATTTCCCAAACTTTTTTTGTGTGTGTACCATTTTAAGGGATGAGAATCTCTCGCGTACCACCTAATGGTTGGGAGATAGAGTAACTATAACCCCACCACTCCCACCCTACGTAGCAGACCAAAAGACGGTTTGTAAATTGTGTTTGTTAGAGTTGGAATGTTGGAGTTAAAATAATAAAAACTGTGTCCAGTTGTTTTATTATTTAAAACAATAAGTAGGCTATTCAATTCAAACATTCAGAAATGACACTGTACAAATAATATTAATACAAGAACTCGTAATAAATAAACATAAAAACGAAAGTTCAACTTACAACTTCAGTGTGAAGGGTGAGCTTGAAGATTAGAAGCCAACTTAGGAATGTCTGGTTTAAGATTGCTGAGTCTCAAACAAGGATCGTTTTCCACTGTAAGGAGCCTATTCCGGTATTTATTCTTGAGATACACAAGTGAAGAAAATGCAGTCTCACACAAGTACGAAGTAGTGAAAGGCAGTAAAACTCTAACTGCTTTGACAGCTATGTCTGCATAGTCTGCACGCCTCTTAGCCCAAAAGTTCACAGGAGTCATTTTTGAAAACGTTTGCATTAGTTCTGAATCATAATTCATTCATAAAACTGCTCCTTTTCTTTGGCCTTAAAGTCCTCTGGCAACATATCAATGCTTTTATATTTTATATTTTTATATTTTTCGTACCGTATCTCATATTTTTTATATTTTTTGTATCATCACCGCGTACCACTGCAGCAGTACGAGCGTACCACCAGTGGTTCGCGTACCACAGTTTGGGAAACGCTGCACTAGTTATCATTATTATTCTTTCTTTCTTTCTTTCTTTCTTTCTTTCTTTCTTTCTTTCTTTCTACATTTTGCCCACTTAGGGAGCACGTTTGAACTTGTTGACTCGGGTTGATGGTGTTTTCCTCTTCTTCTCCTCCCAAAATCTCCTCATGAACTCACTATGCCCCTTCTTACGTTCCTCCGTCCATTTTTTTTCTGTGGTCTTTTTAGCTTTTTCGGTGAAAGAGTGATTTGTAACTACAGTTACATTATTATTATTATTATTATTATTATTATTATTATTATTTCAGAAGCATTATGGGGCCAGGATTTCGCCATGGAAGAGAGCTGTAATGTGCTGGCTTATCTACCGGCACAAGGCTGTCGCATTTAATCACTCTTAAATGCCACCTATATGAGAAGGGATCAAACCCTCAATCCTGGTTTTAACCAGCCTAAACACGTGTTCGTGGTGAAACGCCATACAGGCCTCTGTAATAAAACACAAGTCCACGGAACAGTGAATACAATTAAACAGCGACGTTCAAATCGGTTCGTTGAACGCAAACTTCTCGCACACACAATAATCGATCAGGAGAATTCCACTAGTGTGTACACTGCTGACGTGACCTCCACTCACGCACGGGCAGCGGCACAAAGTGGGTTATGGGCTGGAGGGGGATGAACCCAGGTTATTTTGAAATTATCTTCAACTATTAACAAGACATTGTAAAGAATTATTAAACATTGAACATATTCCCCCACCACTTGTATTCTTCACTCATCCATGATAGAATGCCTCTATGATTACGTTGTTGTTGTTGTTGTTGTTGTTTTTGTTGTTGTTGTTGTTGTTGTTGTTGTTGTTGTTGTTGATTCCTTTAGTGGCTTTGCGTCATCGTGCTCAAGTAGCCCCGTGTACATGGGCGTTTGCAGGATTTGTCTGATAAACTGTGTCACTGCGATGTCTGCACCAGTGTGTGTGTTCTACTTGTAATTGAGTCCAGCTCCGTGGCTAAATGGTTAGCGCACTAGGCTTTGGTCCGAAGTGCCCCGGATTCGATTCCCGGCTGAGCCATGAGGGATTTTAATTCCCGGGGCTCGGGGACTGGGTGAATGTGACATCTTCATCATCACTTCATCCTCATCACGACGCGCAGGTTGCCCATGGGCGTAAACTAAAAAAGACCTGCACTCGACCTATCCGGAGGCCACACGATCATTATCATTACTTGTAACTGAGATAGGATTTGGTTAGGAAGTGACCGTGACCTTAATTTAGGTACCATCCTGGCTTTTGCTAGGAGTAGAAATAGAAAACCACGGAAAACCACTTCCGGGATGGCTGATGCAGGAATCGAACCCGGCTCACCTCAGTTTTGTCTCACGAAGCTGAGTGTACCCCGTTCAAGCTCTCAGACCATGTTTAAAATTCTTGTCAGAGCCGGAAATCGAACCCGGACCTCCGCGGTGACCGTCAAGAATGTTAGCCATTGCACAAACCACACACATTAAATCAAGCACCACGACTGTCACCGGGAGAGACAGTAGGCTATGTCTGGAGATTGGTGGTCTGAATCCCGGTTCTGGCATTGGCCATCCAGAGGGATTCTTTCCCCCGAGATTTCCGCACTCCCTCCAGACAAATAATACCTTGATTCTAGATTTAGACCCGGGGTACCAACCCGAATCGTAGACCCTACCCCAAATACCGTTACACACACTACCAGCAGCCACAAAAACACAGGTTGAAAATCCACAGCCTGCTTCCAGTCGACCAACCGGGTCAGGGATGGAATTAATGAAGCCCCCATCTAGCGGTGAGGATATAAACTGTGCCGGCTGCCTAAGCCTGTCGCACTCCTCTGAGGCAAAATGAATGACAGATGAAATGAAATGATAGTGGAGAGTGTTGCTGGAATGAAATTTTTTGACAGGGAAAACCGGAGTACCCGGAAAAATCCTGTCTGCCTCCGTTTTGTCCAGCACAGATCTCACATGGAGTGACCGGGATTTGAACCACGGACCCAGCGCAGCGGTGAGAGGCCGGCGTGCTGCCGCCTAAACCATGGAGGCTCTAGAAACCTGGATACACAGTTTGAATACCAAGATTCCCAACCGCCAAAATGAATCAACAACAACTTTGAGTAATATCATGTGACACTCTGTTTAACCAGGTAGCCTTAAACAGCTTCACTTTGAAAAAGGCAGGTTGCACTTCTAGGTATATTCCTATTTCAAGAGCACTCAAACTTGACATTAGGTACCATCCCTGCATCTGCTTAGACTAAACTTGGAGAAACCCGGAGAAAAAACACACTGTGGATGGTTTTGTTGGCGGTAGGATTCAAACCTCGGATGCCCAGACTAGAATGCTCCGGGAAACCGACCTTGGTCCTAAATATATAAAATTACAATTACACACACTGCTACATTCACCAACATAACGTAGTTTATCAAATTCCATGCGCACATAATGTAAGTGCACAGGACTGATGACCAAGATGTTCCAAGTACCCAAATGATGCAACAACAGTACTGTGAAGCAGTTTATCTGTCTCGTGCCTGCGACATATTTTATCACTTAAGTCAATGAATTTGATTCCTATATATCATTAAATGTCTACCGACAGCGGTGGCTACGCTCGCTAAAAGCGCAGCGTTAGGTCATGGGGCCAAGATCTCTGCTGACTCGGTAGACGCGTGGGTTCAAGCCCCACCGTCGGGCGTCCTTGAAATGGTTTTCCGTGGTTTCCCATTTTCAACACCAGGCAAATGCTGGGACGGTACCTCCTGACAGGCCACGGCCGCTTCCTTCCACATCCTTGCCCAGTTTCATTGATCTCTCATCCTGGCGCGCAGGTCACCCACGGGAGTCGACTAGGAAGACCTGCACTCGGCCTCTCAGGATCCCACACGACAACAACAAAATATACTGTAGCCTATGTCTAATACAACTAACTTTATGACATGGTTTGGCACGGATAGTTAGTTAGATGACGAGTAATTGATTTTATCTAATGATGGCGTCTGTGCGTAATGTTTAATCTGATATTTTTCTGAATTTTGTATAGTAAGTTTCTTATGCAATACATTCTTCTTTCATTGCCATTACGATTCTTTATCATTCTTTGCTACTGATTTTAATACTTTACTGTGGTTCTGTGTATAAAATAGTGCAACTGGTTTCTTTCATACAACTCAACTCTTCCACCAAGTTTCACGGGATTTGCTTGTTTAATTCTGATTGTAGCCTACATATTTCAGCCTCCAGCAGAGTTAATATCGCGTACGATACTAGTTTCTGCCAATCTCCGAAACTTATAAGTTTATTTAATCAGTCTTGTCAGTTTCAAGCTAGCATATGCATAGGTATATTCAAAATGGCAGTTGCACATTATATTCAATACAGTTACCTTGTGAATTGTGTCTCTTTGATCTCTAAAACAAAATAATTTCACCACTTATGGTGGTGATTGCTTATTTACATTCTAATTTATCCATCCTAATATTTAACAGTACGCATGCCCAGTCTTGGATTTATGAAATCTCTGCACTTGTGCCTTTAGCAGGGTAAATCTCCTACACAATCCTAGCAGGGTAAATCTCCTACACAATACTAGCAGGGTATAGGCCCATTTCCTACATAATCCTAGCAGGGTATATCTCTTACACAATCCTAGCAGGGTATATTTCCTACACAATACTATCTTTTAAAAATTTCGAAATTATAAGTTTATTATATGGTGGACAACTGGTTTTAAAATTAGGAATACATATGTGATGGCGGATGCGCGTAATATTCCAGGCAATTACGTTGTAACTCGGGCAATTTGTACCCGTCATGTGAAGCTTCATGGTTGCAAATTTTGGTGAGTATTCATCAATTAGACCGTAAATTATTGATTATAGGTCTAATAAATTAAAATTACGTGCAACAGCCATATTGAAATTAGTCAGCCGAGGAATTTGTATATTTGGCGTCCAAAATCCCTTATAAGATTGTACGTGGTACTTGAATTTACTAGGGATCTGATGATTGGTTCATCCGGTAACCGACTTAGGCAATGTCATTTCTGGGGACCGCCATTTTGTTTTCACTGAGAATGTGGCAGTGCACAGGAAAAGGTCTACCACTGTTTTATTTAATAATTATTCGGTACAGTTGTTTCGAAATTGATAGAGCGTGGGGCGGGCATAAACAGACACCTTGACACACACTAACCCTGATTGATCACGCAAGCCTATTTAAGTCTTATGAAAGGAGGTGAATATTACCTATTAGAATTGTCAAAAATTTGCACACACAAATAACTTTGAATCTCTGCCACTCCTCCCCACTGGACACCCACGTGTTCCCCTAGGTAAAGCAGTTTGGCAACCTTGTAGCAGCTTATTGTACAACAGCAACAGCAACAATAAAGATCAGCTGTTTTAACATACTTTTTTATTGATGGCCGCAAACGTTTGGTTACAAAGAAAGAGACCAGAGGATGCAAACACGCAGGTCTTGGGCCCGTTGATTGCACGGCCGTGTGTGATGAGACCATAGGGATTTGCATTTTGGTGACTTCATTAGTGGACATGATGGCTTGTAGCCTGCGCTCTAAATTAGGATTCGTTGCGTCCTCGCCCTCGACTGCGGTGTGGTGTGCTTGCTGGATCAATACCGCTACAATACAGCGGGGCCATCCAGCTCTTATGTTCGTGAGTAGTGAAAGTAAACATCGTACGGCAATTGATAGAAGAGCAGGACTCGTTCCTTCACTTACCGCCGACATCCGGCAGGCGTAGTTCAGGGCTAGAATGTGTGACTGCACTTGCTGCCACATAGTTGCGTACGTGTATAATACTAACCTTAAATGCATTTACTCCGAAAACTCTATCATTGCATATCAATTAAGTAATTCATAACAAATAAGATATATTATTGAATCCATCTCTTAATGAATGCAGCACATTTGCACTTGTCTATTGGCACAGGCTATAGTAAAATGTGGCTTTTCACCGATGTCTCAGTCTCATTCATGGCTGTGATTATATGGAAGCTGCTGAGTAATGGCCTCAGGGCACAGCCAGTGCCTGTGGATGTTGTGAATGGTTCTGCTCATAGAATTACTACTGCTGTACTGACTCAGTGAGGAAAGCAATGGCAAACTACCTCATTCGTCACCTTGCCCAGTACGCCTCATTATAGTGCTGCCTTGGTTTTGTGGGTTTCACCACATAACCTAACGTGGTGCTTTTTCAGGATCCAACCAGCCTCCGGGCTGACTACCCGATGGATAGCTGAAGTACGAGGGCTGTTATTTTTTCAAGTTCCGATGGACTGTATAGGAATAGCAGATTGACATACGAAAATGATATTACTTCTAAATGTTTGCTTGTTTTATTCTTATGTCTCAACATAATCGCCAAAACGATTGAAACATTTGTAGTATAGTTACACCAGCTTTCCAATGCCCTCGGCAAACAATTCTGCCGCCACTGAGGTGGGTACGCCTGGACAGTCTCCTGAAGTGTTTCCTTTCTGGCGAGGCGTTGCCGCCCAACCATTCCTCAATTCTCGAGAAAGGTGAAAATCATTCACTACCGCACTGTGCCAACGTTACGATAGGCTTTTTCAAAGAATTCAAGTGTGAGGTTTTGGACCATCTGCCGTTTAGTCCAAACCAGCACTGAGTGATTTTCACCTGTTTCGAAAATTGAAGGTACGGTTGGGAGGCAACGCCTCGCCAGAAAGGAAACACTTCAGGAGACTGTCCAGATGTACCCACCTCAGTGGCAGCAGAATTTTTGCCGAAAGCATTGGAAAGCTGGTGTAACGATACGACAAATGTTTCAATCGTTTTGGCGATTATGTTGAGACATAAGAATAAAACAAGCAAACATTTAGTAGTAAAATCAGTTTGGTACGTCAATCTGTTATTTTTATACATTCCATCGGAACTTGAAACAAAAAAGATACGAGCCTTACAGTAGTCGCATATGATGTGTAACATCTGACATGTTATCCTACTCGTATACTACACAGCTTGGACATTCTTAAAATGTTAATTTACACTCCATTTTCATACTGGTACTATGATGAATGTATAGATTGAATTGGAGATATGCTACTGTCACACTTGTGGCGCAGCGGTCAAGCTGTTAGTCTCTCACCAAGGTAGACCGGGTTTGATTCCCGGTCAATACATGTGAGATTTTCGAATTGAAATGCCATGTCCTGTGGTTCGCATTCCACGTAAAAGGGAGGTACCGTGGATCATGATCGTGAGATTAACGGACACGCAAAATTACAAGCTTCCTTCCTTCCTTTTATATGAATAATTCATAATAACAAAGTGACACCCAACGTCGACAGTACTCTCAAATACTGTGAGCACATTCCTCAGTAACTATAACATTCATTATTCTCAAGGCTCTCATACAGTTCGTCGTAAACAATCAAAACATGGCTTCCTACAATCATGAAATGACCTAGTCTCACATATGATGAAAATACAGCTTTTATTCCACTCATATAACAACATTCTGTTATTCATTTAATATTTGACTACTCACCCACAGCTTGACAATAATGCCGCTTACTTAAATGTCATTTGTCGACTTTGTCCTACCCCATGTGATATTCAACCTTGAACGTGAAGCTTCATAAACTGCTCAATGACAAATGAAAGTCGGTGAAACATTTGCCACTGTGCTCGTCAAACCAGTGCCTGCTAAATGCACTGCCTACTGTATTTCCATAACTTTCTCGCGCTACAGAGCACCCACTGCCTTGTTTCCAATACACGCATTTTCAATTGTACATCCAGCTGGCAGTGCGTCTTCACTTCCGTCCGATCCACTTCCGTTCGATCCACTTTCGCCCGATTCGCTTCCGTCTCATTTTTCTGGCAGTGCGTCATCACTTCCGTCCGATCCACTTCCGTTCGATCCACTTCCACCCGATTCACTTCCGTCCCCAATTTTCAAAATCACACCCACAAAACTATCCATCAACTGAGCGGAAAGATGTTACACATCAAAACCAGCCGTCGTATAAACGAGGAACAAGGATATATGTTACATTGTTACCAAGAACTTAATTATTTGCGGAACACAGGTCCATGAAGCCTCTTCTATCGACCTACTTAGTTTTAGCTGACGATAATAGATGACCATTACTATGCAAAAAATTCTGAAGAGAAATGTGCTTTGACATTCGTAGAAGAAGGGTCAATGAAGATGTTAATTGTTGTTGTTAATTAATTTTAGGCGCTTGGGACATCTTGGTCATTATTCCCGTGTAGTTGGGTCTGTGTTAAATCTGTCTGATAACCTGTATTTATGTGCTGGCTGTAGCAGTGTATGTAGCTGTGTTAGGGGCAGGAATGGGGTACGTACCACGGATCTTGAAGTAAGATACTATTCCGGCATTTGCCTGGAGGGAGTGTGGAATAAACTGGGGAAAGATCACTAAATGTATAGATTTGAATCCATTCTTTTTCAGTGTTGCCTATACAAAACTGTCATTTGTAGCTCTTCAGTTGGTAAACACGATTGAGCCCAATGAATGGGTGGGGTACACGATATAAATATGTAGCCACACTCCTGGAATAAATTACATGTATTAATTAGATTATCACACTAGCCTCCGTGGCTTAGGCGGCAGCACGCCGGCCTCTCACCGCTGGGTCCGTGGTTCAAATCCCGGTCACTCCATGTGAGATCTGTGCTGGACAAAACGGAGGCAGACAGGTTTTTCTCCGGGTACTCCGGTTTTCCCTGTCAAAATTTCATTCCAGCAACACTCTCCACTATCATTTCATTTCATCTGTCATTCATTTAATCATTGCCCCAGGGAGTGCGTCAGGCCTCGGCAGCCGGCACATTTCATATCCTCGCCGCTAGATGGGGGCATCATTCATTCCATTCCTGACCTGGTCGGAGACTGGAAGCAGGCTGTGGATTTTCATTTTCAATTAGATTATCAAAATTAATGGGGCAATTTTGGAATAAGCGTTTCGAGCCTCAAGTGGCCATCATCAGGTCCTGATCACTGTGTTGAGGTTAAAGTTCACACTAAATAATTTATTTATTTAATGTGACATAAAAATGACAAAGTCAGCCCCGTTCCTTATTGACGAAGTATAATAAGTCCTGAAGTGTTGTTTTTTAGCGTATGGCTTTTAGTGCCGGGAGTATCCGAGGACATGTTCGGCTCGCCAGAGTTAGTAGCTGCCTCTAGGCGGACACCATGGGGTGAGCTACAAATACCGTCGCGTGTGGAGTGTTGTCTGGGGAGGAAAGCGTGATTGTAAGGACGAGGAATTGGAAGGTAGCGGCTGTGGCCCATAGTAAGGGACCAACCCCGGCATTTGCCTGGAAGGAAGATGAGAAAGCACAGAAAACCATCTTCAATGTTGCTGGCGGGGGGATTCGAACCTTCTCGCCTCCCGGATGTGAGCGACTGCCTGCAGCTACGTTGTAACAACCACGGCTAACTCACCCGGTAGTCCTGAAGATTAAAAAAAGATACAGTCAGTCTGAGAGATTAGACTTTATATAATTTCAAATGACGCATGCTACAAATGCTACACATGTTAGAAAGGCTTCTTACAACAGACTCCATTACCCATTAACTTAGGCTTCCCGCGCGGGGTACGGAGAGCGGGAGGTGCACTCTGCTGCATGACGTCACGCATTCGCCGTCTCCGTATCGCATAACGCCAGACCCCAGGAGTTAACTCAGACTCAACAGACTCTATTACCCTTTAACTTAGGCGCGGGGAACGGAGAGCGGGAGGTGCACTCTGCCGCATGACGTCACGCACTCGCCGTCTCTGTATCGCATAACGCCAGACCCCAGGAGTAAACTCAGACTCGGTGCATATGCACTGAACAACATGATGACGTCATGCACGCCGTAACCGTAACGCATAACGGTTGACAAAAGCATAACGATGAAGTCGACAAGATCATTTGAAATGATAAAACCTTAAGTCAATATTAATTTGAACTTTTCCTTTTGAGTCGAGGTAAGAAAGAAGGAAAAGGAGTAATCCAAGTAGGATATCAGGAATTGGAAGTGGTGAAACACTTCAAATACTTGGGAAGTGAACTGACTGAAAATAGAAGACTAGATTTGGAAATTAGCAGATGAATACAACTCGGGAGTGCTTTCTACCAACAGGTACGGGGACTAGTATGGAACAAGGATATACCAATTAAGGTTAAAGAAGTTATGTACAAAGCATATTATGTTCCTATAATGACATATGCAGCAGAAACTTGGACAATGACTAAGAGGGATGGGAGCAGAGTACAAGCAGCTGAGATGAGATTCCTGAGAAGTATGGTCCAGAAAACGAGGAGGGACAGAGTGAGAAATGAAGATATACGGAAAGAACTGGGAGTACAGAAACTAAATGACAAACTGGAGCAAAACAGATTGAGATGGTTTGGACATGTCAAACGGATGAATGAAGTAAGGCTACCAAGACGAGAACTGGAACTACGGATGACAGGGAAGAGAGGACGAGGAAGACCAAGAATGCGTTGGATGGACTCTGTGGGGAATATTATTAGAAAACGGAACCTGGATTGGAACACCGTGTCGGAAGAGGAATGGTGGAACGACAGAACAAAGTGGAGAGGAACCATATTTTCCCCCACTCAGTGTCAGCTGGAAAAGGGGAAATGAAGATGATGATGATGATGATGATGACTTTTCATTGTACTGATCTACAGATTGGAATATATATCTCAACGATAGGTTATCATTCCATAGCTTCTTCACATTTGTACATGATTATACCCATTCTGACAAATTCAATCTTAACCTAACATTTTTGTCTACATAACATCCACATCACAGTTCCTTCTTCAAGCTGGTTTTATATCAAGATTTATTTCTTTCGTATTTAACACATTTTTGTAACAGATCTGGTTTTCTTAAATTTTAGTGTATGTGTTTTTTAGCTTTTAGAAGATTACTTTTTTAGAAATAGTTTTGAGAAAAATTTGGAGAAAATTTTTAAGTGGGAGTGAAGATTCAAGGAGAAATAATTTCAACTCTGAGATTTGCCGATGACATCGTCATCTTGGGCAACACGCTTGAGAATCTGAATGAGTTTTTGAATGGTATGGACTCCGTCTTGAGGAAATAATTCATGATGAAAATTAATAAATGTAAAACAAAAATATTGGAATGCAGCCGAAATAAATCAGAAACCTCTATGGACATCAAATTGGCAGGTGAAAAGCTGAAGGAAGTAGGAGACTTCTGTTACTTAGGAAGCAAAATAACCAGTAGTTGGACGAAGCAAAGAGGACATAAAAAGTAGGTTAGCTCAGGCAAGGAAAGCATTTCTACAGAAAAGGAATCTGTTGACATCGAATATAGATTTTGGTATTGGGAAGTCATTTTTGAAAACCTTTGTCTGGAGCCTGGCGCTTTATGGAAGTGAAACTTGGACTATTGGTGCAGCAGAAAAGAGGAGAATTGAAGCGTTTGAAATGTGTTGTTACAGGAGAATGATGAAGATCAGATGGGTAGATAGGGTTACAAACGAAGAGGTATTAAGACTAGTGGGAGAGGAGAGATGTTTCTGGCAACTGCTAATGAAGAGAAGAGATAGGTTGGTAGGACACATACTAAGACACCCAGGAATAGCAAGCTTAGTTATGGAAGGAAGGGTCGAGGACAAGAACTATAGGGATATACCATGGTTAGAATATGTTAAACAGATTGCCTCGGATGTAGGGTGTGGTAGCTATGTAGAGATGAAATGATTAGCTCAGGAGAGGGATTCATGGAGAGCTGCATCAAACCAGTCAAAAGACTGAAGACTCAAACAACAACAGTTTTGAGAACAACCTTCTTTTATGGTAACATTTTTATGTAATGTAAGACTTACTTTTCTATTCATATTATTATTTGCGCTGAGGAAGACCGGTACAGTAATACTGTAATACTGTACTGTTTTTAATCTTCAGGACGTATTAATTAATTAACTTTAAATTGCTACTGCAGTATTGTAGTAGTAGTCTTGGTTGTATTAATTCAAGGTGAATTTCGTTATTGTCTTAGCGTTTTTATATTAGTTTCGTAATAAGAATGTTTGAAAGATCACTATTCAGAACATGCTACACCAATCAGACCGACCATCCGTTCTATTCTGTCTTTGGAAAGTGGATGTTTTCTCGTTGTTTATTGTTTACTCCCGCGAAATTTGCTCCTATATAAGGGTTCGTCAAATGAAACATAAACTGATGTCTAGAAACCAACACGGTATATATTGGTCCACTTCCGGTTGCCCCGGAGGTCCGGGTTCGATTCCCGGCTCTGCCAAGAAATTTAATTCTGGTCTGAGGGGCACACTCAGACTCGTGAGGCAAAACTAAGAAGAAGAGGGTTTAATTTCCACCTCACCCATCCTGAAAGTGGTTTCCGTGATTTCCCACTTCTACTCCAGGCAAATGCCGGGATCGTTCCATGGCCACCTTCCCAATCCTCATCTGAAATACAAATACACGCACGACTACAGACACCGTAATAACACAGGTTATAAGACAAATTCTACACATACCAAAGTACACGGGGTTAAATGACCATGATGTCCAAGCCCCGTAAATGAAATAACGATAGGCCATATATTGGACTATATACTGTACCTTATATCAAAATCGCAGCCTACAGATGACAGTTCGAGGGAGTCCACACATATCGAATATAGATTTTGGTAATAGGAAGTCAGTTTTGGAGGCCTTTGTCTGGAGCGTGGCGCTCTATGGAAGTGAAACTTGGACTATAGGTGCAGCAGAAAAGAGGAGAATTGAAGCGTTTGAAATGTGGTATTACAGGAGAATGATGAAGATCACATGGGAAGATAGGCTTACAAACGAAGAGGTATTAAGACTAGTGGGAGAGGAGAGATGTTTCTGGCGACTGCTAATGAAGAGAAGAGACAGGTTGGTAGGACACATACTAAGACACTCAGGAATAGCAAGCTTAGTTATGGGAAGAAGGGTCGAGGACAAGAACTGTAGAGGTAGACCAAGGTTAAAATATGTTAAACAAATTGCCTTGGATGTAGGGTGTGGTAGCTAGTTAGAGATGAAATGATTATCTCAGGACAGGGAGGCATGGAGGGCTGCATCAAACCAGTGAAAAGACTGAAGACTCAAACAACAACACTTTTCAGGCACTTGTCCCAACGCTGAACAAGTTTCTCTACACCCTCCGCGAAGAAGGACGTTGGTTGCCTGAAGAAACCACTTATTCACAACATGACAAACCACTTGATCAATGGTGAAACTCCTACCCTTCCGGAACCTCTTCCATGGACCTAACACCTGACAGAGATGCGGGCTATAAGAGTGGTATCACCAGCAACTAGCTTCCTTCTTCGCAGAGTGTATAGGGAAAGTTGTTCACCGTTGCGACAAGTGCCTCTACAGTAGAGGTAAATATATGTAGACTCCCTCGAACTGTCATCTGTGTGCTCTCTTTTAGATCCAATACATAATTTGTTAGCAGTACAGACCTCACTCACAAAAAACGTAAGTACTAAAAATGGCCTAAATACCTTTCGTATTGATAAATAATAATTCTGGAATTCATCTAGTGGTTTCTTCACTAACCCACCCACCATCCCTTCTCAGAAGCATAACTCCCAGAGTTACCCGCCATTAACTGTGAGCATTATGCGAAAACTACAATATTGCAATCCAGGATTTTTTGGAAAGCAGTGGTTAGGGTATAAATTTCAAACGTATGGACATAATAGCAAGCATATGCCTATATGCCGCACTTCGCGGGAGCCTAACCTCTTATGCGAGTCAAGTACTAATATTTGTATTATTCAACAGACCTAACCTCGCGTGACCAATGGCTTTAGCACAGGGCTGCCGTTTTGATGGATTTTGGAATGTTGAAACGGATTGTTGGATTTCGTTTAATGATTTAAGGATTTAAAAGATATATAGTTATTTATCACGTGGGTAACTGCGTATAGAATACATGAGATGCGGTACTCACAGTGAACACTTGCAACATTACGGCGAAAAGTTCGCTTACTTGTGGGCAGTAGCCTATATGCGGTCGATTACGGAACGAGAAACGTCCGGCCAATAAGCAATGCGAGTAGTATCTACACGCGCCCGCTTAGGGGCAAAGTGTGCGATGGCAGCTTTCTCCGGCCCGTTTGGCGAGACCCGCTGTCTTTACAGTTCAGAGTTCACGACCGTGAAGGAAAAAATATTGCGATGTAACGAGATCGACGCCACTCTTCCTGCTCTCGTAGTAGAGCAGCGCAGCGGTGGAGCACTGGGTAAGCTCGCGACGCTGCTCTGCGATAATGAGTCGCAAGCACGTCGAGCAAACGGCCGATTTGGTGGGTAGACGCCAGAATTACGTAGTTGGTTAATATTTCTTACCATATTGGGAGAATATTATAACGAAAAGGCACATTTTTTCCCTTCGAACGCCGAATTATGCAGGTTACTAGAATAACGCAGGATACACCCGATGGGACCAAACTTTGAAGAAAACTTACGAATGTCGCGATATTTTAAAATTCAGTTTTGAATTAACCATATTTCGCGGGTGTACGACTACTCCTTGCACAATATTATCACCACGTGGCCAGCGCTCTTGGCTGTCATCACGGAGGCCCGGGTTTGATTCCCGGCTCGGAGAAGAGATATAGTTCTGGTCTGAGCGCTGGAATGTGGTACACTCAACCTCGTGAGAAAAAACTGAGAAGAGGCGGGTTCAATTCCCACCTCAGCCATTCTGGTAGTAGTTTCCGTGGTTTCCCACTTCTACTCCATGCGAATTCCGGGGTGGTTTCTAAATAAAGGAGACGGCCGCCTCTCTCCCAATCTTCTTCTGAATTACAACTACACACACTAATACAGCCACCACAATCACACAGATTAGCAGACAAGATCCACACCCACCCAAGTACCGTGTGCTACATGGCCACGATGCCACAAAGCCCCAAAATGAATCCACAACATCAACAAACCTTCCCATCCAATTTAAACTTTTCATTTTAATCGCTCATTCTCCCAGCTCTGCTTCGCTCACTGACTCTGTGAGGGATCATTCCTCTACCGTCCGGCTCCTTGGCTAAATGGTTAACACGCTAGACTTTGGCCCGAAGTGCCCCGATTCCCAGCTGAGCCATCAGGGATTTTAATCTCCTGGGGTTAATTCCCGTGGCTCGGGGACTGGGTGTATGTGACAACTTCATCTTCACTTCATCTTCATTACGACGAGCAGGTCGCCCACTGACGTCAACTAGAAAGACCTGCACTCAGCCTCTCCGGAGGCCACACGATCATCATCATCATTCTTCTACCATCGCAGGGACGGTGTCTGGGTGCTGATCACACTTTGTCAGCAGATACAACTGGGGATGGTGACAGGCCGATCGCCCAGGTGGCCGCTAACTTAGGGAAGGGATTTTGGAAGGACGTCTGCCGTGGACCTGTTCGAAAGAACCATCCGGCATTTGCCTGGACGATCGTTGGTTTCTGAGTCCGGTTAACAATTCCAAAGTTTTGCTGCCACAATGGCATTCTCACTTCCTCTATAAATATCTTCCATAGTGCCGGGATTGTCCAGAAGAGGGCAGATGAGCAGGTGTCATAGATCTTGTTCGGCTCCTCATTCACAAGAAGTGTCCACGTCCGCCGGAAGAATGCCCCATTTCTTCAAGTTAGTCTTCCATCGGGGGACGCCCACTCTAATTAGACGATTAAGACTTCCATACATGGCAGGGAAGTTCGCTGCCAGGACCTAGGCCTACTTCATCTTTGGGTGACATATCATGTTTAGACGATTGGCTCCTGTGTTCCCTGCAGTGGAAGAGTCCTAGCAATGAAACCCTTTCCGGATCTGAGGCGAGATTTTGCTGCCTGGTGACCGAAAATTGGGTGTCGAGGGTCAGACTCCTGCTTTGTTCTCTCGGCATCTGCAGCAACGGCCCTTCAAATGTTGGGCGGTGCTATTCCTACAAGTGGGTACAGTTTCCATACTGGCGTTGGTCTCAGGCATCTAGAGATTATACGGACAGTATCATTAACCGCAATATCAACCTGCTCTCCATGAGCAGATTCATTCCATACAGGAGCAACATATTCAGCAGCTGACGTAGGCCCTACGCAAAGCAAGTGCAGATATCCTCAGAATGTGTGGACTGGCTCCCCAAATGCTTCCAATCAGCTTCCAAAAATAGAAATAGTTCATACAACATTTTTGAAATATATCCGTGCCATACAGCTTTTTATAATATTTTTAGTATCCAAGATACAACTTCCCTGGAATTGATATTACTGTCGACCAAAGTATTATGTGGACTCGAGTTTGAAGGTTGTTTGTTAAGTAACCAATAGACTTACATACAATCCAATAACATCATCATTTTCGCCGTTCTATTCTACGTTAGGTCATGTAGGTTTGGAATTTTTAATTTATATTTTAATATTTTTTATCGCAGTTGGAACACAAAAAGTGCCCGTTTTTAAGCGTGTTTCAACCATTCGTCACATTTAAGAATTATTATCTCAAAAACCCGTCAACAGATCGAATCCAAATTTTAACACAATATACATTGGAATGTTGTGTATCTGGTTTATTAAATTCAAAATTTTGTATGTCCAAGAAACAGAGTTGTTATCATTTTTGTAAGGTAACTTTTTCTCAGCTCGGGGTGGTTGGAAAATGTAGTTCTTGGTCGCGTTGTAATCCTTATACTTCGAAAGGTTATGCTGTATGACTGTGAAATACGTCAATTAATTCACTTATTTTATATCGGTTTGTATTTTTCGGGGAAATAAGGCATGGTTCACCAGCTAGCCACTCCGGGAAAAGCTGTACAGCTTTGCCGAAATGGTGCCCATCACGCATCATGGCGCGCCTCGCTCGGAAGTGATGGGCTCCATCTCAGCAACGCTGTACAGCTTTCCGCTGAGCGGCTAGCTGGTGAACCATGCCTTATTTTCCCGAACCAATACAAAACGATATAAAATAAGTGAATTAATTTACGCCTACTTCACAGTCATACAGCATAAATTTGTGATGTATAAGGATTACAACGCGACCAAGAACTACATTTTTCAACCACCCCGAGCCGAGAAAAAGTTACCTTACAAAAATGATAACAACTCTGTTTCTTGGACATACAAAATTTTGGAATTAATAAACCAGTTATACAACATTCCAATGTATATTGTGTTAAAATTTGGATTCGATCTGATGACGGGTTTTTGAGATAATAATTCTTAAATGTGACGCATGGTTAAAACACGCTTAAAATCGGGCACTTTTCGTGTTCCAACTGCGATAAAAAAATATAAATTAAAAATTCCAAACCTTCATGAACTAACGTAAAATAGAACGACGAAAATGATGATGTTATTGGATTTTATGTAAGTCTATTGGTTACTTAACAAACAACCATCAAACTCGAGTGCACAAAATACTTTGGTCGACAGTAGTTCGAGTAATCATGTCATTCATGTACTTGTTTTAATAAAAATCCACAGCCTGTTTCCAGTCGACCGACTGGGTCAGGGAATGGAATGAATGAAGCCCCCATCTAGCGGCGTGGATATTAATTGTGCCGGCTGCCAAAGCCTGTCGCAGTCCCCTGGGGCAATGATTAAATGAATGACAGATGAAATGAAATTATAGTGGAGAGTGTTGCTGGAATGAATTTTGTGACAGGGAAAACCGGAGTACCCGGAGAAACACCTGTCTGGCTCCCCTTTGTCCAGCACAATTCTCACATGGAGTGACCGAGATTTGAACCACGGACCAAGCGGTGAGAGGCCGGCGTGCTGCCACCTAAGCCACGGAGGCTTTACTTGTTTAATAATAGATCATATTATACTTCACATAAAAATTATAGTCCTTTTTTTACGTAATATATTTTTTTTTTCAATAGATATAATAACACATTATTTATTTAATTATTATATTCTAATTTGTATTATTCGTCTTGTATAAAATGTTTGCTAATTGGTTTGTTTAGTTTTAAGTGTATTTTAAATATTGCTTTATTAGTTGTTAAGCTAGGTTTAGTTTCTTATTACAAAACTTCAAGCCAGAACATTGTATACGCTACATAAAGGGGCTCTTTAGCTTCAGAGGCAGTACTCTATGAATAAATTCAATTCAAATTAAATTCAATAAATATACCATTACATGAGTTTACTTTCATTTTTATGTTCAAACAGTGTTGTTTGAATGTCGGGGCACGATCCAGCATGTGTTGAGCAATGTCTCAGATGTTCCCCTCGCCACCTGATACCCAGCTGTCGCCTTGCTCCCCTGTTCCGCAGATGGAACGCACACACCTGTGTTTTGCTAGGGGGGTTGGTGGTGAAAATGGGGAACCACTAAAACCATTTTCAGGATGGCCGAGGTGGGTTTCGAATCCACGTTCGCCTGATTCCAGCGAGAAACGAGCTTGCGCGTTGAAGCTCTCGGCCACCGCAGCCGGTGTGATAGGCCTAAGTCACTACAGCACAGCAGCTCGCACAATGATTGTAATACGGCTGACCTCACGGCTTTCAAAAATCTGATAACTACAAAACGAACATGGCGGCAAAGCGAAGTTGAAACATTTAAATAGACTTTTCTCTCGATTTAACCATCCGAACACAGTGAAACTTAGTACAGCAAATGACTATACAAATTGCAATGCACTGAAATATAATTTATTTCAATTGTTTACATAACCTCAAGATGGCGGCTGCGCGAAATTTTAAAATCTCTTTTTATTTTCTTGTGTCCTAATAACGCGATTGCAGATTGAATAATACACTTACACAATAATCATCATGTAATAGTACATAACTCTAAATCCTATATATAACAAGAAGTTCCGTGACGAACTAAAGAGCCTACTTTTCTTAAAATTTAAGATTCATGCCAATGATTAATCTATATGGATCTATCTGGAATAATGACGAAATTAAGTTTCTAATATCGACATTTCTAATTAGTTCAAAATACTCTATACCTGGCATAATGTAGCCTAATAGAGCACTACAGTTGGCAGCCCTGGTGACTTAATATATTCTTAGTTCCATCTCTTAAGGTACAGAATACAAAATTTAGTTGAAGTCCAATGAATAGCATGGACGTTACATGCAGTTAAACATTGGATCTAACAGCGTGCGTAAAATCATGTTGGCAACAATGTCATGCATGTATTGGTCAGAAATAATCTGAAATGATATGATCTACTGTTGCGCCAATTTTGAATGAAATCCATTTGTTAGTGTAGAAGTTAAATGCATTTTAAAATTGGACCTATCAGCAGGCTTAGAATCATGATGGTAGCACTGACGTATATTAGTTACTCCAAATTCATCTAGAATGCCAGGTACTATACGTGTGCAAAGTTTAGAGCTCTTGGCTTGCGTACTTTCTGATATATTGATATTAGGGTAACAAAAATAGAGACAGCATTTATTAACAGTTGACAGCCCTGGTTGCTCTTAATAATACGCATAGTCATATCTGTTATGGTACACATAGCACATACGAAATTTGAAAGGAAGCTTGTAGTTTAACGTGACCGTTAATCTCGCGATCATAAGCCACGGGACCTCCGTTTTACGTGGAATCCGAACCACAGGACATGGCATTTCACTTCGAAAATCTCACGTGCATTGCCCGGGAATCGAACCCGGTCCGCCTTGGTGAGAGGCATACAGCTTGACCGCTGCGCCACCATGCCCCATACGAAATTTGGTTGAAATCTAAATGATAGTATGGAAGTTACATGTATTTAAAGTTGGACCTCTCAGCAGGCTTAGAATCATGTTGGTAGCACTGACGCATATAAGTTACTCGAAATTAATATAGAATGTCAGGTACTATACGTGTGCATAGTTTAAAGCTGTCGGCTTGCATACTTTCTGATATATTGGTATTTGGATAAAATAAATTAAGAGCATTTATTAACAGTTGGCAGCCCTGGTGGGTCTTAAGAATACGCTCAGTCATATCTGGTTATGTACACAGACAATATACGAAATTTGGTTGAATTCCAATTGATAGTGTAGAAGTTATATGCATTTAAAAATTGAACCTATCAGCAGGCTTATAATCATTTTGGCAACATTGCCATGTATGGCCTCCTGGAAATTAAACTGCAATATTATTATCTATACGTGTGCCAATTTTCAAATAGCTCCCATTCATACCTTCCAAGATATCCAACATGGAGCTCAAATTTCAAATGCGATTTGTTCGCAGTTGGTAGCACTGACATCATTTTCAAATATGGCCGTGAGAAATTCAGGTATAGATCTTTACTCCTACCAAATTTTGTTTCGATTGCTCCAGCCGTTTAGGAGTTGATAGGGGGGGGGGACACACACACAGCCAGAAGGACAGACAGACAGAAGGACAGACAGACAGACAGACAGACACACATTTGCCCGATCTCATAAGTCTACTTTTTCCTCATTTTTGCAAAATGTGAAAAGTAGGCTAAATTTCCAACTGTTGTAAATCCAAAATCATTAAACATCGCTTCATTAGGCCTATACCCATCTGTGGAGCGCGTAGGAATTATAAGGTGCGTTCAAAAAGTAACGAACTGGAGGCATAATTACAGAAACCAGTACCTGTATGTTAGAAGTATTGGCCCTGGCTGTTGAGGCACTTGTCCCACTGTGACACGAGGAACCACGAAAACCATTTTCAGGATGGCCGAGGTGAGTTTCGAATGGCTGTCTCATAAATTTCCCTGGGCTGCGATGTGAACTAGTTCCGCACGTACAGTTGGACGTCAACGTCCGAGGTGTATCTTTGGCCTTAGAGCCCTTTTCAGGGGACCAAACATGGCGTAATCACAGGGAGAGAGGTCTGGACTGTATGGAGGGTAGCCGAGAACCTCCCATTTGAATTTCTGCAGGAGTGCCGCGAGTGTGTTGGCCTTATGAGGTCGTGCATTGTCGTGGAGCAGAATGACCCCACGGGTGAGATTGCCTGGTCGTTTTGTTTTGATCGCTTGGCAAAGGGTGGTCAATGTTTGCGAGTAATGCTGGGCATTCACTGTTGTCCCGTGCGGCATGAAATGTATCAGAAGGGGGCCATCTTGGTCGAAGAAGAACGTCAGCATTACCTTTCCTACACTCGTGTGGATGGCCTTGTCTTTTTTGGGTGGTGATGACCCTGGATGCTTCCACTGGAGGCTTTATCGTTTGGATTCTGGTTCGAAGTGATGACACCATGACTCATCTCCAGCCACCACTCGTGCCAGGAACCCATTCCCTTCCCTCGCATAGCGCTGACATTGGGCACACACTTTTCGCAAATGCAGTCGTTCCTTCCGACGCTCAATCCGACCACGGTGGCTATAGCGTTCACTGTCACTCGGCGGTCCTGGGTAATGAGTGCATCAACCAGCTGGACGTTGTCATCGGTAATGCAGGGGGTGCCCCAGCCTGGTCATCATCGGCTAACGACACCCGTCCTTCCCTGAAGCGCTTGTGCCACGCCTTGGCCCTTGCAAGGGACATGCAGTGTACGCCGTACACTTGTGACATTCGACGATGAATGACCGTTCCCCCTACTCCTTCCGCTGTCAGAAACCGAACAACACCTCTTTACTCTTCGTTTGACGCCTCCATGTCACTGTTTGCAATGCGACTGGCAGCGTTGGACGATTGATGCATGCTGCTACTCGCTTTGTATCGTCACGTGACGTGCACGCGTGTCCTCTAGCGACTGGCTGTGACCTTCCACGCTCTGGTCGGAACTACGCCTCGTTACACACGCCACGATTAGCCGATGTCGTCACCGGTTTGCGCATTACAGCCTCCGGCTCGTTACTTTTTGAACGCACCTTATATTTTGCTAATGATGATTTTTTTTCCTTGTCCCAAAATCTCTTCGTCTGGGCACTGACAATCTTCCTCCGTTCTTCAGTCCATGAATTCTTGTTGTGGTAGTGAATTGCTCAGAGAAATGATGGCTGTTGATTAATGTAGTGTACTGAACTGGAGTTGACCTTGTTTATAGGGTGTCACAAAAATATGCGACACAAAATGCAGGACACATTCCTCACACTTAGACGAAGAAATTATGTTATATGAGCATGGGTCCTGAAACGCTTCCTTTCCATTTATCACCTCAATGTCTCCAACTCATTAATCATTGGAACACACAAGAATGGAACGTACCAGCATACCACATGCAGCTCTGTCCGGCTCCGTAGCTAAATGGTTAGAGCGCTAGGCTTTGACCCGGAGTGCCCCGGGTTTGATTCCCGGCCGAGCCATCAGGAATTTTAATCTCCTGGGGTTAATCCCGTGGCTCTGGGACTGGCTGTATGTGATGTCTTCATCATCACTTCATCCTCATAACGACGCGCAGGTCGCCCACGGGCGTCAACTAGAAAGACCTGCACTCGGCCTCTTCGGAGGCCACACGATCATTGTTATTATTATTACATGCAGCTCTTTCTCACAGGAGATGTTCAATATGCCCTCCGTGCGCAATGATACATGCATCTACCCGCCGCCGTAGTGAATCTCAGATGCGCTGATGCATCTCTGGAGATTTCGTATGGTTTCGCAACCTTCCATAATACGGGCATGCATACTCTGACATTTTGTACATGGGTTCGATACACAAGAGCGTTCAAATGTCCCCACAAATAAAAGTCCAGTGGGTTTAGGTCCGGAGAACGTGGAGGCCAGGCAATTGGTCCACCTCTACCTATCCATTGTCACCGACGTAACCAACAGTGTATGTTCTCTATGATTCGAGAGTTCTGTTCTTGTGTGTATCCCATGATTAATGAGTTGGAGACAATGAGGTATAAAATGGAAATAAAGCGTTTCCGGCCTCATGTTCATATGACATAATTACTTCGTGTACGTGTGAGGAATGTGTCCTGCAATTTGTGTCATACATTTTTGTGCCACGCTGTATTTCCTCTGCAAAGCCGATTTCTTGAAGATATTTTTCTATCTCACTAAGCCAGTTGTTCGCCGGCCCCGTGGTGTTGGGGTAGCGCGCCTGCCTCTCACCTGGAGGTGCCGGGTTCGATTCCTGGCTCCGTCAGGGATTTTAGAAACTGTTGTGAGGGCTGGAACGGGGTGCACTCAGCCTCGTGAGGGAAATTTAGTAGCTGTCTGCCAGTGAGGCAGCGCCCCGATCACGAAAACCAAGATTAACGGCCGAGGCGATCCGATGGGCTGATCACGCGTCACCCCAATATCTGCCGGCCAAATGGCTGGGCAGCGGTCGCTTGGTAGGCCTAGGCCTTTCACGGGCTGTAGTGCCAGGGGTTATTATTTATAAGCCACTTGTTCTTGACTTTCATTGAGAGAGTAGAGTGGTTATAATTGAAGGGTCCATGGGAAGACGGGGCAATGTCACTCAAAATGTAAAATCGAGATATCAGCGCGATCTGGTGGCCTCTTTGCGACGTATTGAAGGCACAATTGTGTCTGGCTAAGAACAATGAGGGTCGCGAGAAAAGACGTTTCAAGTTGACGCGTACATATAATTAATGAAATTTTAAAACTCGTTTCCTGAACATTTTTTATTATTTGACATTCCCCTTCTTCCCGTGGATCCTTCAATTATTATTATTATTTTTATTGGGCTAGAGCCGTATTGTTCACAAGAAACTTCTAGAAATAAGTGTCAACACAGATATGTCGAGGTAGTAAATGTTTCATGATTTCCAATGCAGTTCTATAGCAAGCAGCCCGAATATTTAAGGCACAATGTTTTCATACACACTGTACATCCTGCCGATACAAGTAACGTGTCGATACACAGTCCTATATTATACTCGGTCGCCATGGTGATGATTTGCACACGGTAGCCACGAGAACGCAAACACAATGTAGATGTAGTGTACAGCACTGTTTATACAGCAAGAATCACGTGCCTCTGTGGCACGAATCCGCTATCTGTATACAAACAGAGGAAATGCGTTGCACTGTCCGGGGAATCATAAAGACCATGCAGTCACGGGAGAAATTTAATTACCTAAGAAATTATGTAAATCGTGAACAAAACCTCCATTGGTATACACAAAGATGTCATACGTTCTACAGAGTCATTATCTATGTGCGCCCCGATAAACAGGGTAAGCTAGGCCGGCTGTTACTGGCACAGATCGCAGGCGCGCGTACCCGGTTTAGCCGGTGGTTGGCGCACATTCACACTTTTACCAAACATGTTCAATAATGTGTACTTACAGTGCTCATAGGCGATGCTGAAAATGTCCTCCCTCTCTTGTAACACACACCTGACATCTTCTGATAAAATAATGTCTGTCAACTCTTTTATTATTTACGGAGCCTTGAATCGTTTAGCGAGCCTCCTAATTGTACTGGCATTAGGCACAGGTCTTCCTGGAAACTTGATTTCGAAATTTTCGTCTCGATTCAGAACAAGATTTTCTGCTTTCCATATACGGATTATGGATATTCCCACGTTCGCGCAATGTGAATTGGTGTCTAGGCATGACCAACAATCACAGTAATCACAATACTCTCTAAACGTGCAACACCAACGTCTCAGCTTTGCAGATACACGTCCATATGAATGACACAACACGTGCGAACTAACGATATGGGCCAGCGGAGCGCGCCAACCACCGGCTGAACCGCGTACGCGCACTCGCGATCTGCGCCAGTCACTGCAGGCTTAGCTTAGCTTGCCCTTTTTGTATATTCGGTCACGCACGATTATTACACCCCAAAGTGGGACACTCATCGTATGGGTAAAGCCCTGCGCGGATGCGGATAGAGTTTGCATGGCTTTGCGGATAGCGGATAAACTGCGGATAATGTTTGGAGTAAATTTGCGGATAGCTTTTAGAATACAATCCGAACTGCTTAATATCATTACAAGGACCCGGGTGTTTATGGCAATCATTTTTTTCATGACAAATGTAAGATGACGATTTAAGCTAATCTCATTCAAATTATATTATTAAGCTCCAAACTCAAAGGGGTTGCAATTCTGGCTGTATAACATTCATTTTAAACATATCACATTACATACATATGGTCATTGAAAAACACTCAAACAATTTAAGTGACAGTTCAAAAAGTAAATAAGGAAAGCTTTCAACTAGTGAAGTTTCCTTAAAAGGAACCAAGTGCCAAGTCAAATCCAGAGAAACACAAGTAGCCTATGTAGAATAGCCTACTTTATAAACACATCAGTTTGTAGTTGGCATAAACAAATGAAATTGTAACAAATACAGTTGTTGAGGGAAGATCGTTAAATTATCCCCGATACACATGGTCGAAAATTTAATTTTAAATCTTAAGAAAAGAATTAATAATAATACTATACACCTGTTTATGTAACGATAATTCGAGCACTGTGGGATTTAATTATTTTACCAGTACTTATAAAAGTATTCAAAATAAGGACTAAGAGTGAGGGGGATATGCAAAAATATGAACTTAAATGTGAGTACGATTTAAACTACGATCTTCTCGAGTTAATTATAGGGTCCAGTTAACCTAAGAGGTTGGCAACGCTGTACTTGCACGTGGCAGACTCAGTTCATTTTACCATAACCAGAATGGGTGCTGTTCACGCTGGTGATTAAACATTTGCTAACTCACCACCAAATTGAATTCATATTATACATTGTATATTACGCCTTAATTTCTGGCAAGACCGTCTCGTTACGCAATGCTGATGACGGTCTAGTTTCTCCCTATCCCTGCCTGCAGTGATGCTCTCATCTTAGCCTGAACCCCGTGCGTGTACTGGTCGCACGGGCGTTTGACATTACTGTCCTAAAAGACACACCCCGGCAAGTAATATCTGTCAACTTCAGACAGTGGTCCAATGAGGGAAACTCCACAAACAACTGCCACAGTAAAGTTGGTAAGGCTGTTGGAAGACAGGCAGGGTTACCACATGTCCGTGATTACTCCGGAGAGTCCGAAAATACAGAAATTGGTTCGGAGAAATCGTCATTTTCACATTGTCACCCATGTAAACTTTCTATCATCATGTGTTCTTGATTACGTGACCACCCCCTCATGCGGTTTGTCAACACTGTCAAGTACATAGCTGAGTGTGGGTGGTGATTATTGTTTAAGGGGCGGAACATTTAGGTCATATGATATCGACAATGAAAGTCGATATGAAAATGAATACGACTACTAAAAACTACAGTAGCTGCGTGGCGCAAAAGTAACATTAGCGCCTGCTGTGTACAAGGTTGCAAGATCGAATCCTGGCGCAGTCAGTATTTGGGGGTGTTTAAATGTAAGGCAGCAGTGTCAGTAGATTTATTTGCACGTTAATGATCCTCTCCGGGGCATTATTCCGGCACCCCGGCGTCTGTAAACGCCGCAGAAGTTAAAATGGGACGTAAAACCAATTGCATTGTTATTACTGCTATTAACTTTAGACCAACAAGGGGACGGTGCCTACTCGTCATCACTGATTTCGTCCAAATATATGGCATAACTAGAGCCCTGCGCGGATAAACAAAACGTTATCCGCATCCACCCCACATCCGCTCCGCATCCGCACGACTTTTTTCCACATTCGCAAGTTTGTTATCCAAATCTACTGGCATCACAATAATATTTTTCATTAGATAAAGCATACATTACTAAAACAACATATATAGACATTTGAGGCTTTGTATGCCATGTGGTTATGTTTAAAATAAATGTTATACAGCCAGAATTGCAACCCTTTCCTGTTCGGAATGCTAATTATGCTTAATGACATAATTTGATTGAGATTAACTTAAATCATCATCCTACATTTGTCATGAAAAATTAAAAAACGGAGAAATATAATGTCACTAGCAGTAGTACCCGGCTTCGCCCGGTGGAATGATGATAATGTCTCAAAGTCTCCTTAGAAATATAATGGACTTAAAATCTAGGTCATTTGCCCCAAAAGACAATGAGGGCGTAATATCTTGGTCATTTGCCCTTTTGATAAGGATGATAATGAAAACTACTGTTGAATTGACACGTCAAACTTACAAACTACCGTAATAGAAATACATATTTCAAAATTCACAGGCGAGGAAGACTTATTGTGTGTGGTGATTAATAGTGTAATTGGCGTAACATCTAGGTAATTTTCCCTTATGATGAGGATGATAAGGGAAACTACTACCGGTATTGAATTGACACTTCAACTTATAATGTACACAATGTACTGTAATAAAAATAAATATTTAAAAAATCACAGTCGAGAAAGACTTTATGCGGCGGTGATTAGTGGTATGATGCGCGTAACATCTAGGTCATTTGCACTTATGATGATAATAATAAGGTAATGAAAAAATGACTACTAATCGAACATGGTGTAATTTTAAAACTGATACAGGTAGTTCAGATGTCTAGCTTCGATATCTTCCAAAGTCTGAACCTTATTTTCCGGCTTAGGCCTGTACTCGATGCGTCTAGTGAAAGAGATTATGGCGTACTGCTCGGCAAAGAATATGGGTCCAAGCTGCACTAACCTGAGATGATCGCAGATGATGACGAAATATGATGACACACGTTCGGGGTTCCCCGTCCCATTTATATTGGCCGAGGAATCACTCACTCTTTCGCAACACCACAGTGGCTTGAGCAACGGCCCTGTGCTGGCATCAGCATAGACAGTAAATAACACGGCGGGCTCTGGAAAGTCCTCTCATGTCACCTCGCGATGAATCAGCAAGCTATTCTCACAACTGCCCCCCCCCCAGGGTCTCACAACTTGTGGGACCTGGGTTAGTGACCACGGGACCCCAGCTGAGTCTGGCATCGCTTCTACTTCCTGGTGCCGGGCTCCTTTCAGTTCCCTTTCCTGTCGGCCTCCCTTGGTCAACTCTTGTTCTCTTCCGACCCCGACTGTATTAGGGTATCCGAGGGCTAGGGAGTCTTTCAATTTCCCGCCTTAATTGGCCATTGTCTCATCTTTCCTCATACCCTCATTCTTCGAGGGGTCTGCCTTCTTTTCCTTTTCATATTATATTATCTCCCGTCTTCTGCTCAAGGCCCTCAAAGAGGCAGGGAGTGTGTAGCCCCACCACTTCTGGTACACACCCAAGGGCTCATGGCTGGCGAGTTAACTGCAAAGAATGGAGTGGTATGTCAGAAATTTCAAGTGGACAGTGTTACTCATCGGGTTCCAAAGGGTCAGTATGTAAACTTTGTGCCAAAGGGCCTAAAAGCAGGGGATGGAGTATCCTCTCCGCAATTTCAAGCAGACAGTGTTAGTCGCAGTGTTCCAAAGGGTAAGTATACACATTTTGGTTGAGATCTGTATACATAACAGACAGACAAACAGACAAACTTTGTGCGGGTCCCAATAATGATATTAAACAAGTTCGGATTGTATTCTAAAAACTATCCACAAATTTTCTCCAGACATTATCCGCAGCTTATCCGCTATCCGCACATCCATGCAAACTATATCCGGGCGTAAAATGTTGCAGTTATCCGCATCCACGCAGGGCTTTAGGCATAGGCAGGACTTGGCCAGAAAAGAAAGTGATAGAAGTGGGAGCTCCAAATGTCAAAGCGTTTAAAAAATAATAGCATTTTTGGCGCGGGTTGGGCGAGGCATGCGCCACGTATGTCAGCGTAGTTTACAGGCAGCGGTTGGCGCAGCGGTTGGCGCAGTGGAAAGAGTACAGAAAGGTAATTCGAGGGTCGTGGAATCGAGTCCCTATGCGGAAACGTTTTTGTCTTGTTTTTATTTTTCATTTGTAGGCTACGTTAGTTACACTGAAAATAAACCGAAATAATGCTCAATCTACCTATATACACTGCTCAACAAAAGTTTGGACTGCCGGTATGCTGACGCTGCCATAGAGGAGTGGGACCTCTTACCCCAAGATAAGCTTGATGGACCCATTCAGAGCATGGCTCCTTCGTGTGTGGGGAGGACTACTGACGACTGACACTGATCATCATGAGATGCAGATTTCTGGTGCTTTCGTTTTGTTTTTGTACCGTTTCATTGTTATCTAACCACGATTGTTATTGTTTTCAGAAGGACTGATGTTTAGTTTGTTAATAAGTTAACTTATAATACTCAATGGGTTTACTATAATAAGTAATTGTAGTAGAATATATATATTCCAAACTTTTGTTGAGCCGTATATATAAAAATCAATGTTACATGATAGTTTGTCTGTCTGTATGTAGGCTATGTATGTCCCCTATGCGTTCTTATACCTTTCAACCGATTGCGATGAAACTTGGGTCAGTTGTTGTGTGCACTCCAGGGAAGGTTTCTAGCTACAAATTATTTATGTAACACAAAAGGGTGAGGGACTTAACAGGAAGCCTTAAATCCCACAGTAACTCAATTGAACAATATGTATACTTATCACACCGCAATGCCAGGTGTGAGAACGGCTTGCTGATTCATCGCGAGGTCACATGAGGAGACTGTCAGCAGCCCGCCGTGTTATCTGGTATTGCTGTCTATTCCAATACAGTTCACGCCACGGTTTTTGATCGGGGGTTCTTAAGACTGAACTCACGCTTGGCTGCCAGTTCGAATACGCGAATCGTTTCAAAACCCTAATGCGTTCATATACAGGGAGTCCGGGAATGTTCTCCGCAGTGCCTACAAGCTGCTGCGAGAGATTACGTCACCAGATATGTTGGCAGCACGGCTGTCGCTTGTATCATTACAAACAAACAGTAAACTTTATACTCACCACAGCCATTCATAACATACTGTTGCACTCTTAATCTAACTACACGCACTGACGAATTCGACAGCCCACACACGTGGCCTTCACCCTATTAAGGACACCGTGCTGCCAACTAAACCGATGACGCAACCACTCGCAGCTGCACGTAGTCACTGAGGAGAACATTCCCGGACTCCCTGTACTATCACCGATTGCGATGAAACTTGGTTGGGTTGTTGTGTGCACTCCAGGGAAGGTTTCTGGCTTAATTGACATTGCAACGAATACCGGGTATTATATTCATTATACTTGGATATTTACAGTATTTACATTCCCAAATGTGCCTTTGGCTCTTTTCATGCCTTTTTTAGCCTAATAATAAATACAGTATATCGCGCATTGTATGTCTACCCCTTATTATTCCCGTTTTCCAACGGGGTCGGGGATGAGATGCGATGGAAGTCTTTGTGGCGATGATTTTTACGGCCGGATGCCCTTCCTGACGCCAACCTCATGAGAGGAGTTAATAAGAGATGAAATGAATGATGGTGAATGAAACTGGGCAAGGCCGTGGCCTGTCAGAAGGTACCGTCCCAGCATTTGCCTGGTGTTGAAAATGGGAAACCACGGAAAACCATTTCAAGGACGGCCGACGGTGGGGCTCGAACCCACGCGTCTACCGAGTCAGCAGAGAGCTTGGCCCCATGACCTAATGCTGCGCGTTAGCCAGCGTAGCCACTACTGTCGGTCAGTATATCGCGCATTATTTCAGTTTATTTGCAGTGTACGTAACGTAAAAATTGGAATTAAAACAAAGAAGAAAGGTTCCGCAGAGACACTCGACCCCAGACCCTCAGATTACCAATTTGAACTCTCCCCGCTGCGCCAACTGCTTTCTGGAAGCTACGCTAACACACGTGACTCATGTCTCGCCCGACGCGTGCCAAAAATACTCTTTTTCTCTAAGCGCTTGACCATCTGGGGCTCCCACTTGTGCCACGTTCATTTCTGACCAAGCGCTGCACAGGCTTATACAAATATGGACGAAATCGGTGATGATAAGTCGGCGCGGTCCCCTTGAAAGACGGAAGGGAGGAAGATTGTAGTTTTACGTGACCATTAATCTCGAGATCTTAAGCCACAGGAGCTCCTTTTTACGTGGAATCCGAACCACAGGACATGACATTTCACTTTGAAAATCTCACGTGCATTGACCGAGAATCGAACCTGGTCCACCGTGGTGAGAGGCCAACAGCTTGACCGTTGCGCAACCAATCCCCCTCTCCCTTTAAAGAGAAGAAAAGCCTAATGAAGAAGGAATGCGGGAAATAAAGGACGAAAAGAAGCTACAAAGGAATAAGAAACAGGGTATCCTTTGAAATTTCTCCGAAAAGACAAAAATAACGTGTGGTCCTGTATTTAAATTTGTGCATTTTTGAACGATAAAGAGGAATTATGGAATGCTCGTTAAATGTAAGCCCTTGTTCCCTAAGACAGTAGGTTCTGTAGATGTTAGTTATTCATGTTGCTTTCCATTTGTTCCGTAATACGAGGAGCGTACTATATTGTTTTACACTTTATTTTTTTTTCTACCCAAATGAAGTACATTACACATGAGTTGTTACGTCCACCTTCTCAACTTATCTCCTTGTAGTTTTGTGCACCCTTGCCATCGATGTGTCAGACTCTCCAGACCTTCCTGAAACCATCATTTCGGAGTGCTGCGTTCCCATGCCTTGACATCTGTGTCCAGTTCTGCAATATCCGCAAAACGGTGACCAAGCAATGGAAGCATAGGGGCAGTCACCCGCCAAAGAAATGTCGAACAGTGCCATCAGTTGGCAAGCGAATTGCGACAGTGTTCTGGGACACAAAGGGCATCATCCTCATTGACTGGCAGGAATTGGAGGCCACGACTAACAGTGCAGCAAATGTGGCAGCCCTTAAGCGCTTACGTCGTGCCATTCAAACTAAGCTGCCAGGAAAATGGGCTAAAGGTATGCTTCTGCAACATGACAATGCCCGCCCCCACACTAGCCGAGAGACCACCACTGACATTGATCAAATGGGATTCATGGTGCTGCCATACTCACCATACTCTCCCGACTTGGCACCTGTTCGGGAACATGAAGAAACCTCTGGACACAGCCGTCAAGGCATGGGTACGCAGCACTCCGAAAGAATGGTTTCAGGAAGGTCTGGAGACTGGCACATCGATGGCAAAAGTGTATAAAGTTACAAAGAGATAATGTTGAGACGGTGGACGTAACAACTGATGTGTAATGAATGTACTTCATTTGGGTAGAAAATAAAGTAAAGTGTAAAACAATATAACACGCCCCTCGTATAGAAAGTGTATCAGTAAAATTCTATCCGCCTCGCGTGCTGTCGGGATACGTATTTAGACTCACAATCCAAAGGTCCTGGGCTTGATTCTAGGCTCTGCTAAGAGATGTATTCTGGTCTAAGGGTTGTAACAGGGTACACTCAACCTCGTGAGGCAAATCTGAGAAGAGATGGGTTCGTTTCTCAACTCAGCTGCTCTGAACGTAATTTTCCATTGTTTCCTATTTCTAATTCAGAGAAATGCTTGGAGAGTTCCTAACTTAAGGTTACGACCACCTCCTTCAAAATTCTAGCCTCAATCACAAATAAAGCTTCAGCCATCACAATGATACAGGTTATCAGATAAATCTTACACACACGCAATGCATGTGGTTAAATGACTACAATGTTGATAGACCTAGAGTTGAAACTGAAGTTGTTGTTGCTGTTCTTAACGATTCATTTAGGGGCTTTCGACAACATGGTCATGTAGACCCGAGTACTTGGATGTGTGTTGAATCTGTCTGATAATAATGTTACTGGGTTTACGTCCCATTTAACTGCCGAGTCTTTTAGAGACGTCGGAGTGCCGGAATTTTGTCCCGAAGGGGATCTTTAACGTGCCAGTAATTCTACTGACAAAGGAAATGCGAATGAATAGCAAAATCTATCCAGAAAAGAGGTTCCAGATAAATGGAGAAGAGATTGAGACGGTGGCAGAGTTCCAATATCTAGATAGTATAATAACAGAATATGGAGGTGCCGGCGCCGATGTCAAAAGCCGCATCCTGAAGGCAAACTCCGCATTTGTTCAACTATATGCAATATGGAAACACGCGATATTTCAACTAAGACCAAACTACGAATTTTCTGCACAAATGTAAAAGCAGTCCTCCTGTATGGATGCGAGTCATGGAAAGCCACCACACAGATCAACAGGAGTTGGCAGGTTTTCATCAACCGTTGCCTCAGAAGAATCCTGCGGATACATTGGCCAGAGACCATTACAAACGAGGAACTCTTGAAGGGGACTGGAGAGACCCACATAAAACATCAGATTAAAAGGAGAAAATTAGGATGGATAGGTCACTGTCTGAGAAAAGAGGATGCCATAGAGAAAGAAGCACTTAGATGGAACCTGCAAGGAACAAGAAAAAAGGGAAGACCTAAGGTGACCTGGAAAAGAAGCGTGGAGGAAGAGATGAGGGAAGAAGGCAAATCCTGGGCGGATCTACAACAGATTGCCAGGAGAAGAGACCAATGGAGGATCTTTATTGCAGCCCTTTGTTCCGAAAGGGGCACAGGACATAAGTCAAGTAAGTCAAATCTACTGACACGGCTCCCTCCCATTTTGCACCCTCAAATGCCAACTGACTGCACCAGGATTCGATCCTGCAACCTTGGGAACAGCAGGCGAGAACGTTACCGCTGCTCCACCACGCAACCAGTCAAAAATCTGCCTGATAACTTGTCTTGTTAGAATGACCGCTCAAGGATTCGAACTTTATATCACCAAACACAGTGGCTCGGTGTGTGGGTTAGCTTTTATGTCTTCGTAATTTAGATTGAGTACGCCTGAGTCAGCTATAAAACATAGCTTAGGAAACTGGGAGAGAAGCATTAATCTAACTGAAGGTAGCCATTGAAGGCGTGTGTATAAACTACCGTCCAATAAGGTAACGTGTTGCACGCTGCCTTCAGTCACGAACTCGTAGCAGTGGTAACCCACTATGAATGAATGAATGAATGAGTGGACAGCATGAGGTGCTATCAGTACTGCCAACTATTAAAACGAATTCAGGATTAAAATGTCACTAAATAAAATGACTGGACAGTGTGAGGTGCTCACTTTCTGCCAGTACGGCCAACTGTTGGAACTAACTCGGGAGTAAAATGTCACTGAATGAAATAACTGGACAGGCTGGGTGTGTGAGGTGCTGTCAGTACTGCCAACTCTTGGAACTAATTCGGCAGTAAAATATCACTGAATGAAATGTCTGGACATGGTGGGTGTGTGAGATTCTATCAGTACTGTCAACTGTTGAAATTAACTCGGGAGTAAATTGTCACTGAATGAAATGACTGGACAGGCTGGATGTGTTAGGTGCTATCAGTACTGCCAACTGTTGGAATTAACTCGGGAGTAACATGTCACTCAATGTTTTGTAGCGTATGGCTTTTAGTGCCGGGAGTGTCCGAGGACAAATGTAATAGCTGGACAGGCTGGATGTGTGAGGTGCTTGCTTGCTATCAGTATTGCCAACTGTTGGAACTCACTCAGGAATAAAATGGCACTAAATTACATGACTGGACAGTGTGAGGTGCTCATTTACTGCCAGTGCTGCCAACTGTTGGAACTCGGGAGTAAAACATCACTAAATGAAATTTTACAAAAGGGGAAATCTATAAGTGCTAGTCTTCAAAACCCAAGATTGCGGGTTTAGTCCCCGTTTCTATGCTATATCATTTAAGGGTCTTTTAAAAGGAGCAGCATCTTTTCAGTGTATTTGTTGTTCATTCAGGCCTAGGATATCGTGGTCATCAGCCCTGTATATTTCAATGTGTAGAATTTCTCGAAAGTGCCTGTAGTCGTAGGCATTTTTTTATGAGGTAAAGATTGGGAAGAATTCGGACGTGACCCACTATATATGCCTGGAGTAAAAGTTGAATCGTACATCGTAGTTTCACCCATATTCCTCACATCTTACCAGGGCGGTGTTGTTTGAATACACGAACGCTGTTACGATGATGATATGTGTGTGTTATATGTATGTGTGCCAGCCCTAACACGTGACAGTTCAGACCCATCAATCATAATCAAGCCGCTTTGGCACTTTTGTTCACTTTAGACTAATCGTTGACATGCACTCGAAAATCTGCGCGCTGACAGCAACTAGGGTGACTGAGTGCGCGCATTATCCATCCGGCTCACCTGGCATCGCAGCTGCTACCAACCTAACTGTACAATTATTAGTATTATTGTTATTATTTACAACTCTGACGGAGCCTTGTCAGATAGGTGTTTAACCAGTGGCGTACGCAGGATTCCTTTCTGGGGGGGGGGGGGGCTTTAATTCATATAGAACCGTAATTGTGTACATTATTAAAATGACATTTTGATTATAATTCATGAATGAAAATCCACAGCCTGCTTCCAGTCGACTGACCGGGTCAGTGAATGGAATGAATGAAGCCTCCATCTAGCGGCGAGGATATGAACTGTGCCGGCTGCCGAAGCCAATCGCACTCCCCTGGGGCAATGATTTAATGAATGACAGATGAAATGAAATGATAGTGGAGAGTGTTGCTGGAATGAAATTTGTGACAGGGAAAACCAGAGTACCCGGAGAGAAAACTGTCTGCCTCCACTTTGTTCAGCACAATTCTCACATGGAGTGGCCGGGATTTGAACCATGGACCCAGCGGTGAGAGGCCTGCGTGCTGCCGCCTAAACTACGGAGGCTCTTCGATTATAATTAATGCAAAGCAATAATTAAATAAGCAATCTCTTTCCAGGAAAACTATTATATTTACCAGCACAATAAAAAAAATTGAAATACACACATCAAAAAGTCCTGCATGTTTCTGGCCAAGACTCGTGGTGGTCTCAAACCCATTAGTCGTTCTTGCGTGTATATCGGCTTTGTACACTCTCCTGTGTCAATGAGGATAGATCTGTGCGAGTGTGGAGACGACCCATGCACGACCAATACATCCGAGACCGATACCAACAGGGTGCAATGTTTTGAGGTGGAATCATGTATGATCGCCGAACCCCTCTTGTGTAAACCTACATCCCAGGGCGTATGCCAGTCATACGTTACAAGGATACTATCCTGGCAACTGTAGTGAAAGACTAGGCTGACAATTTCGGCCCAAATTTCTCTTTCGTGAACGATAACGCTCGCAATGCCATTCTTCAGGAGAATGGTATTCACAGAATGGAATGGCCTGGCTATGCTCGCGATCTGAATTGTGTAGAGCAGGTGTGGACACTGCTTAATAAATAAGTCCTTCCTCACTTTCATCCCCACCGTGCTTCATGGTAATATGCAAAACGTTTTTTGATGTGTGTATATATATTTTAAATATGGAAAACGGTAACTATATAAAAAACTGAAATGATAAATAAATGGCCATTGACTGCATTAATAATTTTAAAAATCTAAAATGATGCAGTGTTCTTTTTTTTAGAGTATGGCTTTTTAGTGCCGGGAATGTCCGAGGACATGTTCGGCTCGCCAGAGTTAGTAGCTGCTTCTATGCGGACACCCATGGGGTGAGCTACGAGTACCGTCGCGTGTGGAGTGTTGTCTGGGGAGGAAAGTTTGAATGTAAGGACTAGGAATTGGAAGGTAGCAGCTTTGGCCTATAGATAGGGACCAACACCGGCATTTGCCTGGAAGGAAGATGAGAAACCACAGGAAACCATCTTCTAGGTTGCCAGCGGGGGGATTCGAACTTCCTAGCCTCCTGGATGTGAGCGACTTCCTGCAGCCACGCCGTAACAACCACGACTAACTCACCCGGTGATGCAGTCGTAAGACCAGACGAGAGATTTATGGGTGACATTAGTGGACTAGTAGATAAGCTCATCGGGCAATTAATCACCTTTTGGAGACACATTTCTAATACCGTGTAACATTCCGTTACATGTTGTCCGGAGTCGTTGGTTCTTCACAATACACTCGATCTTTCAGGTAACCCCATAAGAAAATGTCAGAGGGCGTAAGGTCAATTAACGCGACCTATCCAACGATCATGGTAATTAATATTTAAAACATCCCGAGCAGGGCATTCTTGTAATTCGTTCATACTTGACGTTATTAGGTTATGTACGTTGGTGTATGAACAAATGCATAGTGCTTTATACTAAATTTGTTAGTGTTTGTATGAGGAATAAGGAAGAAAATTAACAAATGTTGGTTCCCACTTGAAAACCGTCACGTGACCATCAAATTACCATCCAAATGTTCTGCAAACAAACCACGACATATACGAGGGCAGATCAAAAAATAAGCTGCACTTCCCAGTTATGGCCATTTATTACACCACCTATACAACAGCAACACGTCTATAACGACATACAATGTAACGTCACTTTTCCACATACTGTAGTTTCCAAGAGACTCCAAACATTTCTGCGAACGCACAACCAACTTGTCGATGCCGGATGCATAGAAAGTTCCTCCGGCGTTCTGCAACTACACGGAGACAGCGGCCTTCACCTCCTCATCGGTCTGGGAATGTCAACCACCGTTCTGTCTAATGATCGCATTCACACTGTTGACATTTGCACGGGTCCTGGACGTTGCGGGCCTGCCCTCGCGATATTCGTCCGTGATATCCGTGCGTCCGGCTTGGAATTGCTGACACCACCTTACGATCCCTTGCCGGGAAATGGCCCGCTCCCCATACACAGCACTAATTTCACGATGAATGTCCGTGTAATTCTTCCTTTTGGCCCATAGGAATCGGATTGTCGCACGCACCTCATATTTGGAGTGAACGTCCAGTCGACACGCCATTGCTTTTGGCCGCTATTCGCACCATGCAAGACGAGACACCACAGCGACCTGCCTAACAGATGTGTAAGCAGCGAGCGTCTGTCCCTTTCTCCGCTGTGCCCACGTTCGCGACACACAGCGCACTGCTGCAGCGCGTTAGTGCAAATAACGTTTTGATCCACCTTCGTAGCATGTTCTTTCCCCCTTCATATCACATAACTTTTATCCCAGGCAGTTATTTATAGAACGCATAGTGTTTGAGATATTGTACAGTCTCAACTTACGTGGTCAACCCTGTATATTGTGCTGCATAAGAAAATAAAGTAATAGGGCGTGTGACCACCTGGTGGTGTAGCGGCTAGCGTTCTTGGCTGTCGCTACAGTACAGAGGTCTGGTTTCAATTACCCGGCTCTGACAAAAATCTACTTCTGGTCAGAGGGCTGGAACGGGGTACACTCAGCCTCGTGAGGCAAAACAGGGGAGGGTTTGATTCCAATCTCAGCCATCCTGGAAGTGGCTTCCCCACTTCTACTGCAGGCAAATGCTGCGACGGTGCCTAACGTAAGGCCATGGCCGCCTCCTTCCCGAACACATCCATAAACTACAAATAAACACACTATTACTGCAATCTCAATAACACAGGTTATCACACAAATCCCACACACTCCCAAAATACACCGGGCTATATGGCCACGATGTCGCAACCTGACTTTTTTCAAATGGCGGCTTCAGTGCAGAGTTGGTAGCATGTGGAGCTTCTATGCCCAAAGTCGCAGGTTCAAACCCGGCCGAAGTCTTCGGATTTTTTAAGAGCGTTAAAAATCCCTCAGTATGCCTTCCTTCAGAGGGGAAGTCAAGCCAGCGGTCCCATGTCATAGATTTATGGCATGAAAAATAACCTTACACTAACTACACTTGTGTGAAGCCAAAATTTGTAGGTTGGAATTGATAACGCTCTATTAGTTCCAACGTTCGCCGCCAGGTGCTGACCGCAATGCCATCTAGTAGCCAAAGTCCGCAAGCTAGGTGTCATGGACGGTAGCATTTGATAGCAAAAGTAGGAACTACTTGAAATTACTGTCTGCAATCCTTACTTGAATTAAAACAGATAGCACACACTAATACAGTCATCACAATTAACACAGGTTATCAGACAGATTCTACACACACCCAACGTACACGGGGCTACATGACTGCGTTGTCGCAGCCCCTAAGCTAAGAAATCAACCAACCAACTTTTTCAAATACTGCAATTCAAACAAACCATTTTTCCCGCAAAACCATGCAACTTTTACTCAGTATTTTTCACATTTTCCGGTGCTTCGTGACGTGAGGAATCGAATGTTCGCGGCTGCCCACCCAGAGTGGAAGACCAAAATGAGTTCTGCAACATTATTCGGACCCCCCGCGATGGTGCCAAGCACCTAATTAAGAACAATAAGGGAGTTGGATTAAGAACTGTATCATGCTGACTATTGTGTACTAATGTGGGCTGAACAATGGGAGGAAACATGGTAGCAATTACTGAACATGTGTGCCTTCGTGTTAACACAGAGCTGCCACGCCACGAGTGGTAAGAGTAACTGATAGTAGTAGGGGTAGGTGTTGTTATTGCTTCAATTAATAGCTTGCCCTTAGTGGTCTTTCAGTCCCATGTACAGTACGTGGGAGGGTGCTCAAGTTGTCCGGTAACCTGTGTTATTGTGGTGTTATTGTGCGCGGATATCTGCAAAATTTTTAGCCATGCGGATATACAGTAGTTTACAAGGCTGTGCGGATAGCGGATAAGCTGCGGATAATGTTTGGAGAAAATTTGCGGATAGTTTTTAGAATACAATCCGAACTTGTTTAATATCATTATTAAAAAAAAAGGAAGGAAGCTTGTAGTATAACGTGACCGTTAATCTTGAGATCATGAGCCACGGGACCTCCTTTTTACGTGGAATCCGAACCACAGGACATGGCATTTCACTTCGAAAATCTCACATGCATTGACTGGGAATCGAACCCGGACCGCCTTGGTGAGAGGCATACAGCTAGACCGCTGAGCCACCACGCCCCCCAATATCATTATTAGAACTCGCATGTTTATTACATATCATTTTTCCGTAATGTATTTTTCATGACAAAATAATGTAAGATGATAATTTAAGCTAATATCATTCAAATTATGCCATTAAGCATAATTAAGACTCCGGACAGGAAAGGGTTGCAATTCTGGCTGTACCTATAACATTCATTTTAAACATAGCACATGACATACATAGCCAAGATGAACGACATTTCCTCAAATGTCTAAATATGTCGCTTTAGTAATTTATGTTTTATCCAATTAAAAATATTGTAACGCCAGTAGATTCAGATAACAAACGTGCGAATGCGGAAAGGAGTCGTGCGGATGCGGGGCGGATGCGGATAACAGTCGTGCGGATGCGAGGCGGATGCAGATAACAGTCGTGTGGATGCAGGGTGGATGCAGATAACAGTTGTGCGGATGCAGGGTGGATGCAGATAACAGTTGTGCGGATGCGGGGTGGATGCGGATAACAGTTGTGCGGATGCGGGGCGGATGCGGATAACAGTTGTGTGGATGCGGGGCGAATGCGGATAACGTTTTGGTTATCCGCGCAGGGCTCTATCTATAGGAGTGTGTTTGCAATTGAGTCTAGCATAGGAATGGAGATGGCCGTGGCCTTAAGTTAAAACCAACGCGGCGTTTGCCTGGATAAAAATGGAAAACCAGAGAAAACTACTTCCAGGCTGGCTGTGTAGGAAATCGAACCCACCTCTTCTCAGTATTGTGTCATGATGATGATGATAATTGTTGTTTTATGGGGCCTAACATCTAGGTTAACAGCCCCTAAAGGTCTGGGTGAAAGCGAAAATGACAATGAAATGTGTTGTGTATTTACTTGAGTTAACACGAACATTCTAGAAAGTGTTGTCTTAACATGAACATTCTAGTCAGTGTTATGTATTTAGGCTACTTGAGTTAACACGAACATTCTAGTCACTATGCCCAGAACATTCCAATTTGGAACATTCGATTCTGGAACTTTCCAGCTACTATGTATATATGCACCCGCGGACTGTAGACGACAGTTGTATCTTGTATCTCCCACGACATAACAGTGGTGCCAGAAGTGGGATAAGATAAATAACGTTGTGAAACCGAGTGACTTTCTAACCTCAACGCAAGTGTTGCACCGAACGACGTTCATCGCAGTGCGTGTTGGAAACTAAACCGAGTGAACTTTCTAACCTCAACGCAAGTGTTTGCACCGAACTAAGTTCATCGCAAGTGCGTGTTAGACTGTTCTCCACTCATCTTCACCATGCCGGACTTAACCTCTGAGCAACTCTAACAATTCTCGGCAATGATCGCTGACGCTATCCGACAGACAATAGGGTCAACAACGTCATCAGAACCTCGACCGCCAAAGTTCACAATGCAACCGTATCGCACTACCGACGGAAAGACTAGCCGACTATTTCACTCGCTTTACCTGGGCGCTCAACCTCAGCAAGGTACCCGCGGAACAGCATGCAAACTTTGCACGGGTTTACATGGGATCTGTACTCAATGATGCCCTGAAGATCCTGGTGAGTCCTAATGATCCGGAAACTATGTCATACAACGAGATTCAATCTAAGCTGAAAGGCCACTTTGACGCCACACGCAACAAGTTTGCTGAGAGCATCAAATTTCGCAGTGTAATGCAGAAGCAAGGAGAAACCATCGCTAGCTTCACCTTAAGACTGCGGCAGGCTGCAACGTTTTGTGAGTATGGCACATTTCTTGATCGCATGTTAATTGAGCAAATGCTCGCAGGTTCGGAATCACGAGAAATGTGCGACGAGATTAATGCAAAACAACCAGAGAACTTCACCGCAGCATATGAAATCGCGCACGCACTCGAAGCTACTCGCATTACCACCGACGAGGTCAAAACAGCTGCCGCTAAGTCTGAATCAACCAATCGGATTGGATACGAGAAGCCTCTGTCCAGGAAGAACATCAACCATCAGCCGCCACGCAGCAAGTCAGCTCATCGAAGTCAAGGGTCTTACAACCTAACCAGACAGCACCAATGGCCACATCAGGCAAACCAGAGTGCATCCCAGGACAACCAATCAACATGTGCAGGGTGCGGTGAAGCTCACCCTCGTAGTCAGGGTAGGTTCCTGAACGCAGAGTGCCTGAAGTTTGGCAAGAAAGGTCACATCAGAAAAGTTTGCCGATCGAAATCGAGGAAACATCGAACAACAAACCATGTGACCGAAGAAGAGCTTCCAGCAGAAAACCTCGACGTTGTGGACTACCTCAGCAAAATCGAGGTCATCGGATCGGTCAACGCAGCACCTAAGCCACTGGTTGATGTCAACATAGAGGGAACCACCGTCAAAATGGAACTCGACACCGGCGCCCCCTGCTCAACCATGAGCAAATCAAAGCCAAGTATGATCAAACCAGGTTTTGTGTTGCAGAGAAACGATCGTAACTTCGTCAGTTGCACTGGCCATCCGATTAAATGCATTGGCAAAACGTCAGTGTGCACCACCATCGGAACCACAACCAGGAACCTGAATCTCTACGTGGTTGACGATGAAGTCGAATCGCTCTTTGGCCGAGAGTGGATTTCAGAGTTTGTACGGGAGATCGACTTTGGTCACCTCTTCGCAAAACCCGACCCAATTCACAAGCTCTCAGACTAGCAGGCTCTGACCTTGGAACAACAGAAGCAGCTCGACAACATTCTATCTCGCTACCAGGATGTGTTCAGCGACACCCCCGGGAAGATCTCAGGTCCCCCAGCGAAGATGCACCTGAAGGCTGGAGCCACACCTGTTTTCGCCAGAGCTCGAGACGTACCAGTTGCCCTCCGCGATGCCTATGCCAAGGAAATCGACAAGAAAATTGCATCTGGCTTCTACAAAAGAGTGGACTACTCTGAGTGGGCATCGACAACGCACGTCGTCGCCAAGAAGAACGGCAAACTGAGGATCACAGGCAACTACAAGCCTACTCTCAACCCGCGGATCATCATCGATGAACATCCGATTCCCAAGGTGGAACATCTGTTCAACCGAATGCGCGGCGCCACTCTCTTCTGCCACCTGGATAGCACCGACGCGTACACTCATCTCGAGGTCGACGATGAGTTTAGCCATGCTCTCACGCTTAACACGCCAACTCACGGTCTGATCCGCCCAACGCGAGCAGTATATGGAGCAGCTAACATCCCCGCTATCTGGCAGTGGCGAATGGACACAGTCCTGCATGGTCTCCCAAACGTCGTAAGTTTTTTCGATGACCGTATAGTTTTTGCTGATAGCTTTGAAAATCTGATGCAGGCCCTCAGCACCACTCTGGAATGGTTTCGGCAACACAACCTCAAGCTCAACCGAGCCAAATGCGTTTTCGCTCAAACATCCCTAGAAGCCCTTGGCCACAAAATCGATGCGTCAGGCATCCACAAGTCGGATGCACACATCCGAGCTGTACGTGATGCACCGAAACCAACTACACCAGAAGAACTCCAACTGTTTCTTGGTAAAGCAACCTACTACAGTTCGTTCATCCCCGATTTGTCCACCAGAGACAGACCACTCAGAGTCATGCTGCTCAAGGACCCTCTCATTTGGACACCAGAAGGCGACAGGGCATACAAAGACATCAAGAACGCCCTAACCTCGCCCCAGGTACTCATGCAGTATGACCCAGCGTTACCACTCCTGTTGGCCACGGACGCCAGCAAGACCGACCTGGCCGCAGTATTGTCACACCAGCGCAGCAACGGGCAAGAACGTCCAATCGCTTACGCCAGCCGAACGATGACAGCAACGGAGCAAAGGTACCCTCATCTCCGCACGAGACTCAACTTGACCAGGCCACGTCGAGGTCACCGCACAACCGACCAAGTCATCGTGCAACCGACCAAGTCACCGTGCAACCATCCAAGCCACCGCACAACCGACCAAGCCACCGAGCCTGAGACGACCGAGACACCAGCAACAGTCCAAACACCACCAGCCACACCAGCTACACCTGTAAACAGGACATCACCTATTTCGCAAATCCCTTTTATTCCCCGCAGGAGTACTCGCCAGCGCTGACCACCGTTGAGATTCCCTCCTGATTCCTAAATCATCCATTTAAAAGAGGGAGGAAATGTTGTGTATTTACTTGAGATAACACGAACATTCTAGAAAGTGTTGTCTTAAGATGAACATTCTAGTCAGTGTTGTGTATTTAGGCTACTTGAGTTAACACGAACATTCTAGTCACTATGCTCAGAACATTCCAATCTGGAACATTCGATTCTGGAGCTTTCCAGCTACTATGTATATATGCACCCGCGGACTGTAGACGACAGTTCCGCTCAAGTTAGTTCACATTGTGTATCGTTGTGTATCGACTAGTGTTTAATAAACCGTTGTGTTATATTAACAAGTGTATGTTATTTATCTTGTATCTCCCACGACATAACAAAATGGTAACCAGAACGAAAATTAAGTGAGACTGAAAATATTTACAAAATATAACTCAGATTGAAACGACTCACAAAATGGGGAAAATAGAAGGAAATTACTCACAAAAGAATAGATTGAAAAATACGCACAAAATGTAGTTTAGGTTCAAAATACGTACAAAACGCAATTGAAATTGAAAATACACAATGCAATTTAGATTAAAAAACGCCCATTTCTGATCCAAAATACTCACAAAGTGCAATTGAATTTCAAAATGCTTACAAAATGTATGGTAGATTCAAACTACTCATTTGGATGGACAATACTTACAAAATGCAATTGAGAATCAAAATACTTAAAAAATGTTCACCATACAAAATGCAGTTTAGATTGAAAATACTTGCAAAAAGCGGTTTAGGTTGAAAATACTTACAAAATGCAATTGAAATTCATCGTATTGTGTCACGAGACTGAGTAAACTCCGCTTCGACCATCAGACCAGAATTATATCCGTCAGCCTCGTTGTGTAGTGGCTGTCACCGCGGAGGTCTGCGTTCCATTTCTGGCTCTGGCAAAACTGAGAAGAGGCCATCCTGGAAATGGTTTTCCTTGGTTCCTACTTCTACTCCAGGCAAATGCCGGGGTGGTTCCTAGCTTAAGGCCACAGCCCCTTCCTAGCCAAATCCTACCTAGATTACAAATACACACAATAGTACAGACATAACAGTGTCACAGGTTATCACACAACTTCTATACACACCCAAGTACACGGGGCACAAGACCACAATGTCGCAAAGACCCTAAACACATCAACATCATCAGCAACTCCTTTAATGAGAGAAGTCATATTCCCAATATAAGTTCGGTAGACCTCAAATGGATCATAATACTGTTTCATATTTCGCGAACATAGGAATAAGGAATCGTTACCATCTTAGGGAAACAAAGTTAAAATTTTGACAATTTTCTGAGAGTAGAAAGTACATACGTGGCTGGAGCAACATTTGATACTTTTGGTATCCAAAAAAATCATTGTTTTTTTCTTTTCTCAGGAAACGCCCATGAAACAATAGTGTTCACATAATACCTACCAAAGACCAAATCCATGCAAACCAAAACAAACAATTGATTTGATAAATTTGCCTGGACTGGAGAAAGTGTGAAATGTTTAAACTGTCATCCTGTACTGCTACAGTAATCCGATTGTTTCGATTAGTATGAACTAGCAGACCCGTGCGAGAACTCTCGCATAATGGGTTGTGTGCGCCCCATGTGTACAGACTACCGGCGCTGTTCTAGTGCTATGCGGGCTGTACGCGATGCCAGGGGCTATCGTCTTGTTTATTTGTTTAAAAGCACTTTATAAACAAATAAATATAATTCCGTTGACAATTCAAGAAATGTAAGATTTTTCCTGTACTATTGAGACGATTTGGAAGATTTCAGAACAACTTCTAACTCCCTCTGGTTTAGGAGCTTGAGTTTTATGAAACATACACCTTAGCGTGCTATATAGTAAGATAAGATGGTTGCTGCACAAGGGCTATCCTAAACACTTGATCTCTTGTTTTGCCCCTGAAAAATCGACTTTTGCCACTCAACTTTTGGAACATACTTCTCAATAAATATTCATCTCCTTACTCTTGTTTAAACAACATTATTGACTCTTTACATGTGTGAATTCGAAACCTGAAATATGACGTGTATTAATGAAACACCTGTATAAACAAGAACAGTTCAGGCCCACTGGCACACTATAGAATTTATGTTTAAATCATTACAATTTACATGAGATAAATATGACCAGATTAAGTTCATGGAATGAATGGTGTTCCTGTAACTTGAGCTGTTGCATCCCTACACATCACAGTAGCTTAAAACCAGGCCATTCTGGTCAAACGAGAATCGCCCCGACAGGGGTGCACTCACGGGGGGAGGGGGGCTTGGGGTCTTAACCCCCCCCCCCCCCAAACCTGGGAATACTTTAAAAACATTGATGATATCTTTCTAGAAAATTGATTGCATAACTGGAATGATAGGGAATCTTCTTCAGGAGCTCTAATACTACTAAACTCCTTAAGTCAAGGTGAATTTATAATTGATCTCATGGCATCAGAAAAACTGCTTGTTTACTTAATAAACCTAAGCAAAAAGCTTCAGGGAACTGATTTAGATTTATCGTCTGCAATTACACACGCTGAAACTGTGATTGAAAGCTTAAAATCTCTAAGAAAAAATGCAGATAAAGAATTTCACTCGTTGTTTGAAGAAGCTACCAAAATTCCTAATAACTGCGGTTCAATAATTTCGATGCTTCGAACAGTTGGAAGACAACTGAACAGAAGCAACGTACCAGCAGAAACTCCAGAATTATACTATAAAAGATCTGTTTTCATCCCTTGGATTGACTCTTTCATTAATTAATTGGAATCTCGATTCATCAAGCATAAAGACTTATTAAAGAGTTTTGAGTGCTTACTGCCATCAGCCAATGCATCACATACACATAAAGAAACCTTCCAAGAAAAATGCAACTTGATTTCTTACAGCTGTATAATTTTTATTAGAATGACATAATTGAAAGTGGAGGAAACAACTAAGGCCTCCTTTTGGCTGAGTTTGAACTGTGGTACAAGAGCTTGAAGACCCACGCTAATATCCCTAAAAACGCAATCGATGTGTTGAATCTATGTGACGAGGACTTGTTTCCTAATATCCACACATTGTTGAGAATTTTGAGTACGGTACCATCCCTGTGACTACAAGCACTGCTGAGGTGTCATTTTCTACACTACGTCGGCTGAAAATGTATCTTAGGAATACCATGGGTGCAGACAGGCTGACTGGACTAGCAGCACTGAATATTCACCGGGAAATTGAAGTCACCAGTACAAAGGTAGTTTCCGTTTTTAAACAAGAAGTTCCGTGACGAACTAAGGAGCCTACTTTTCATGCCAATGATTATTCTACAGTATATGAACATATCTAGAATAATGACGAAATTAAGTTGGTAATATCGAAATGTCTAATTAGTTCGAAATATTCCTGGTATAATGTAGCCTAATAGAGCACTACAGTTGGCAGCCCTGGTGACTGAATATATTATTAGTTCCATATCTTAAGGTACAGAATACAAAATTTGGTTGAAGTCCAATGGACGTTACATGCACTTAGACATTGGATCTATCAGCACGCGTAAAAGCATGTTGGCAACAATGTCATGCGTGTGCTGGTTAGAAATAAACGGAAATATTATGATATCTTGTTGTGCCAATTTTGGATGAAATCCATTTGTTAGTATAGAAGTTACATGTTTTTTAAAATTGGACCTATCAGCAAGCATAGAATCATGTTGGCAGCACTGACTTATATTAATTACTCCAAATTAATCTAGAGTGTCAGGTGCTATACGTGTGCAAAGTATAGAGCTGTTGGCTTGCATACTTTGTGATATATTGATATTAGGATAAAAAAATATACACAGCATTTATTAACAGTTGGCAGCCCTGATTGCTCTTAAGGATACTTATAGTCATTCTGTTATGTTACACATAGCACATACGAAATTTGGTTGAAATCCAACTTATAGTATAGAAGTTATATGTATTTAAAAATTGGTCTTATCAGCAGGCTTACAAACATGTTGGTAGAACTGAAGTATATAAGTTACTCCAAATTAATCTAAAATGTCAGGTACTATACGTGTGCATAGTATAAAGCTGTCGGCTTGCATACTTTCAGATATATTGGTATTTGGATGAAGAAAATAGAGAGAGAGCAATTATCAACAGTTGGCAGCCTTGGTGGCTCTTAAGAATACACTCAGTCATATTTGTTTATGTACACATATTGCATTCAAAATTTGGTTGAAATCCAATTGATAGTGTAGAAGTTATATGCATTTAAAATTGGACCTATCAGAAGGCTTAAAATTATTTTGGCAACACTGTCATATATGGCCTCCTGGAAATTAAACTGAAATAGTATTATCTACATGTGTGCCAATTTTGGAATAGCTCCAATGCATACCTTCCATGATATCCAACATGGAGCTCAAATTTCTAGTGCGTTTTTTCAGCAGTTGGTAGCACTGACATCAATTTCAAATATGGGCTTGAGATATTCCGGTATACATCTTTACTCATACTAAATTTAGTTTCGGTTGTTGCAGCCGTTTAGGAGTTGATAGGGGGGGGGGGACACACACAGCCAGACAGACAGAAGGACAGACAGACAGACAGACACACATTTTCCCGGATCGATCTCATAAGTCTACTTTTTCCTCATTTTTGCAAAATGTGAAAAGTAGGCTAAAAATCTGCTAGGCGGCTGGATTTTGTTCTGTGAAATTTGAGTTTCCACTTTATTGAAACAACGTTAATGTTCATTCATTAATACATGATTTGTATCAACTATTTGTTTAAACTTGCATTCAGCCTGTGTAATTAAGTTCAACTTGGTATTCTAGAAATGTTTAAGATTTTTTATTATAATGTTAGTTATTAAGGAAAATTAAAATAACTTATATATTTTCACAAACAGTACATAAAATATTTGTTACAATCCATAACACTAAGGTATACAATTACATCTCTTAATTTTTAAAATGTAATTTTTAGTTCCAATTAAATTTACATCTACAAAATCAAAATGTTATTATTAATTTCCTAAAACCTATACTATTTCTTGGTATAAACAACTCAAAACTTAGTAAATGATTGCAGATAATTGATGTTACACATCAATCTGGCGATCCTGGCAGCTGGATATACTCGTAGTTATGATAATAGTGAGCAGAGCAATCCAGTCGTTATCACTCTGATCGTGATCAAAAGTTAATTCTTGATAAAAATCATGCAGTTCCTTTTTATTACTTGTATAACCTTAGCTCAATGGTACTGTAACTAAAATTTGTATAAAACCAATGCACATTTTGTCTAAATAATCTCCAGTCCAAAGCATTTTTTATTGGTTTTAACAGAGCATTCTACAGTATGTTTGATCTTTTAGAATACCTTTTTATGCATATGATCTCAAATATACCGTACATATTTACATACAAGACTAATAATGGACACATTCTCTTTCTATAGCTGAAATCATGTTAATGAGGAAAGCCCCCTCCTAACCAAAAGTCTGGGTGCGCCCCTGGTCCCCGATACCTCAATACCGAGAAGAGCAAATTCGAAACAGGCAATTCCGTTCTCCATTCTCGCCTGCAAGGCCTATCGGAACTGGGAGGTGTTAGCCCATCAGACGCGTTGGTAGAAATTACGGGATGGTCAACAAGTAGTCTAAATCAAATATGTGGTCTATCGATTACTGAGCTGTGTTGGTGTATCAGTCATGCAGTCATTAACTAACCAGGCTCTCTCAGTCATCATGGACACTCCGTGTCTAATTACTACTTAACGTACCTTGTTGCTACCATTCTTCCCTCTTACTCCTGAGGTCCAGGTTCGATTCCATGCAGGCCCTCAAGGAGGCAGGTTGTGTGTAGCCCCACCACTTCTGGTGCACCATGGATAGTGCTACACCCTCAAGGGCTCACGGCTGGTAAGTTTGGGAGTCAGCGACTCCGAGGGATTTCTGAGCTGGGTTCGTTCTTTCCCCTTTTTCTACTGGCTTTGGGGAGGGCCCATTCCTTTTTCCCTTTCCTATCTGTCTTTCATGGCTCTCCTTCCAAGTCGCTCAATGCTCATTTTATTTAGTCCTGTCCATTTCTTGTATTTTTTTCTTCTAGTACGTAAGTTAGTTGTTATTCAAAAATTCAAAAATAATGTCTACACTATCGTTAACTACTTCCTCCCCAGGTAAACGTTAAAGAACGCGATTGTTTATTTCAAGTGACTCTTCATTAACAACGGTAAGAGCTGCTGAGCGGTGAGAGTAGTGAAAGCAACATCACTATATAGTTATTCAATTTGATCTTGTATTTCTGGATAGCATTTTGAAGGAATCGTTATCGTCGATCCAATCTTGCCTTCTCCTACTTGGAAATGCCACGTTGTATATTATTTCTCAGAATACACAGCGCGCATATTCATGGTGTGTTTTAATGCATAGAATTTACTATAAAGTTTATGCTGCATCAAACAGCTGACAATCGTCAGAGAACGTGAACCTCTCATTATTACGAGTAAGTCTTGACACAAATCCCCACCTATTAGGGTTACTTTACCACTGAATGGTTTGGTACATTTAGTTAGAAGTCTGTCCACTGCTAAAAATGCATGCACGTGCGTCATTGGAGCTTCATCCCTTCGTCAATATGAGTGACATGTCTTCGACCATTAGACAGCTTTGCTTTGCACGCTTGCGCGCGCTGATCATGAAGATTTCGCTGATGTCTTGCATGTATTGCGGAGGAAATAATTCCTGTTAACTGTAAACTCCTGCATAACTTACTTACAAAATGTAAAACTTTAATATTGCTCCTTGATAAATCAATATGCCAGTGGTAAAAAGAAAAAGTCATCGAGGGGTGGAATCGAGACCCAGTTCTTGAGGTCTGGAGTCCCTTGCCTTAACCAGTGCCCTGTTGGCGCCTGATAATAATGTAACGTGCCACCCCTAGTGGCACTTTCGTTAACTGGATTACGGTGGGTAGAAGCACAACGCAATTGTTAGGTTTATTGCAGGTCAGAAATATACACCGTACAATAAGCAGATAGAAACAATTATCTGTCTTACAGAAGCTACCTCTATGGAGCTCGACTCACCCTTTCACTCGGCCTTGCAGTTAATCCTCTCGCTAATGAGGTGGACCCGAGTCCTGGCTAGAAGTAACGTCACTCTCCCTCAAGTAAACAAGCCACACTCACTTGTTAGCCTACTTTTCACATTTTGCAAAAATGAGGAAAAAGTAGACTTATGAGATCGATCCGGGAAAATGTGTGTCTGTCTGTCTGTCTGGCTGTGTGTGTGTCCCCCCCCCCCTATCAACTCCTAAACGGCTGCAGCAATCAAGACCAAATTTAGTATGAGTAAAGATGTGCACCGGAATATCTCACGTCCATATTTGAAAATGATGTCAGTGCTACCAACTGCTGAAAAAACGCACTAGAAATTTGAGCTCCATGTTGGATATCTTGCAAGGTATGCATGGGAGCTATTCCAAAATTGGCCCACATGCAGATAAGACTATTTCAGTTTAATTTCCAGGAGTCAAACCATGACAGTGTTGCCAAAATAATTTTAAGCCTTCTGATAGTTCCAATGTTTAAATGCATATAACTTCTACACTATCAATTGGATTTCAACCAAATTTTGTATGTAATATCTGTACATAAACAGATATGACTGCGCGTATTCTTAAGAGCCACCAGGGCTGCCAACTGTTAATAATTGCTCTCTCTATTTATTTATTTTATCCAAATACCAATATATCAGAACGTATGCAAGCCAACAGCTTTAAACTATGCACACGTATATTCTGACATTTTAGATTAATTTGGAGTAACTTATATACGTCAGTTCTACCAACATGATTATAAGCCTGCAGATAGTACCAATTTTTAAATACATGTAACTTCTATACTATCAGTTGGATTTCAACCAAATTTCGTATGTGCTATGTGTACCATAACAGATATGACTATACGTATTGTTAAGAGCAATCAGGGCTGCGAACTGTTAATAAATGCTGTCTGTATTTTTTTACCCTAATATCAATATATCAGAAAGTATGCAAGCCAACAGCTCTATACTTTGCACACGTATAGCACCTGGCATTCTAGATTAATTTGGAGTAATTAATACAAGGCAGTGCTGCCAACATGATTCTATGCCTGCTGATATGTCCAATTTTAAAATACATGTAACTTCTATACTAACAAATGGATTTCATCCAAAATTGGCACAACAGGATATCATAATATTTCAGATTATTTCTGACCAGCACACGCATGACATTGTTGGCAACATGCTTTTACGCGTGTTGATAGATCCAGTGTCTAACTGCATGTAACGTCCATTGGACTTCAACCAAATTTTGTATTCTGTACCTTAAGAAATGGAACTAAGAATATATTCAGTCACCTGAGCTGCCAACTGTAGTGCTCTATTAGGCTACATTATACCAGGTATATTTTGAACTAATTAGATATTTCGATATTACCAATTTAATTTCGTCATTATTCTATATAGGTTCATATTCTGTAGAATAATCATTGGCATGAAAAGTAGGCTGTATAGTTCTTCACGGAACTTCTTGTTCTGAATGTACACTGCCTCGCCGTCCGCAGGCTAGGAAAACAGTCCACTACGTTTCGCAATCCACACAGCACTTCACCGCACTGCAATAGCCTCACTTGGGTTTCGTAATTTCGCACGTCACGTCACCAGCTATTGTCGCACTCACTTAAAAACACTGTTCATCCCTCGCTGGTGAGGCCGCTATATATAGCGAGGCTGGTGACTCGATGGATGTTTCCAGAATTGACCAGGGTTCACACCTTCTCGAGAATTCCAACACCAGTAGGGCCACGAATATTCGAGACGGTCTCTTTGTACTGCCTGTATTCAATGTTGCGCAAATCGCTGGTAACACACAGTCAGGATAGCCTGGGGCGGCCTGAGTCACGCGCGGGGCGACGAAGCTGTCTAGCATTCGTAACAATAAATTAGTTGGCATACCTTCTCGCTATCTTAACACCCGCTGTCCGGAGATAATTGTCCTTCATCTCATTAACAAAAACAATGTTGCACATTCATATATGTACCTACTGTTAACTGCATTTCAATGCCATTAAGGACTTGGTTGATGACCGTCTTCAAATACACGGAAGTGGTTTGAATGTATACAGTTGTATATATATATATTTATTTATTTATTTATTTATTTTTTAGTGACTTGGGCATGTCTGAATGCCAACAGTCAAATATTAATGCGCGCAAAAGAAGTATTTAATCTTGAAAATAAATATATTTCCATTGACTTTTCAAGAAATGCAAGATCTTCCCTGTACTATGGAGATGATCTGGAAGATTTGGTGCAACCCGCACCTTCTAATGTCCTCAGTGGCGGCGCGTGGATAAAACATCTGGGGGTTCACTACTTTGAAAAATAACGTGGCCAAATTTAATGTTACTTGATGTTTACATAGACGTAAAATAGTGACATTGCATGACTAGAAAAGTGACTTTCCTTTGAAGACACATGATTGCAGCTCAACAAAGTTACCAAAACTATGAGAAATGAAAGACAGAGAATATAAGGTGTAATTACCTTAAGCTGATCCAGTTTCGTCTGATGTTGAAGACGTTGCTGGCGTTGGTATAAGAGCTGTCGTCTGTGTGTACAGGAAATCCATCCTCCTTTCCTTCCTGGCGGCGAATAAGTCAATTACCTTCTCATTAAAATCGACTAATTTTTGAGTCATCTCCTTCTCGATGGACAACATAGCGAGAGCAGACAGTCTATCTTCATGCATTGTACTCCTCAGGAATACCTTCATCCGCTTTAAAGTGGAAAAACATCTTTCTGCTTCAGAAGTAGTCATGGGGACAGTAATAATAAATTCCAAAAGTTTCATTACTTCTCCGAAAGGTTCCATGAGATTGTTCTCTAACAAAAAAAGCAAGGAAGTCAGTTGCATCTTTCATTTCTTTAAATTCACTTCTTGAATAAATCACCTGCAGTTCGGTTTTCAGTTTATTTTTATCAAGAAAAGGTTAGGACTCTATAACATACGTAAGATTCTCCTCTGGAAAATTATTTTGGAAGGATGGGAAGAATTGGTGATCAATGAAGGTGGAGGCCAGTAAGTGGTTGGAGAAGTTGAATCTCTCTTTGCTGTGATTCATAATCACGTCACACACCTCCTTCGCCGCAATGTTCCTCGAGTAATAACTATTTTCGCATCTTCTTTTCCCTCTGTTGTCTTCTACATTTTCCTCCACAACGATGCTGTCAACATTGTCCCTTACTTTCAAAATTGCAGTTTCGAAGGAGCTTACTGCACTTCGCACTGATACAGGGTTAGCAGAACGCTTTTGTAATTGGCTGTATAGAATGTCCACGTGAGGCATAACACTGTAAAAGAACTCTAACCAAAAAGTAAACGATGGCTGTTGTAATTTTCAGACGCAGTCCATGTACTTGGTTCATAGTAGCTGTTTGTCTGCTCGTGTCTTCGATTTTCTCCAAGCATTCCAGAATTGCATCCTTTTGCTCATGCAATGTAAGAACACATCTTGATTTAAAGTTTCATCTCGTAGCTGAGCCCTGCGGAACTCTTCTGCCCACAACCTCATCAAGAATGCCCACTCTCTGAGGCGAATGAGAAAAAATGCTGGAATCTCTCCAATGGTGGCAAAGAACAATCGCACTTCTTTGTTGTGGCTAGCAGCCTGAGCCAGAATTAAATTCAATTGATGGGCGTAACAATGCACAAAGTAAGCAAATGGGTAGTCTTGTCTTACAATTGTTTGTACTCCGGAGTGTCGGCCACTCATAACTTTGAGAGACTACTTTTTCTTTGTGCTCTCCAACTACGTGAGTGAGGACACCTTTTATACAATCGGCTAATGAGCAGGCGTCGTTTCCTGCTGGGTTTACGAAAGTCCAGAACCTTTCAACAGGCTTCCCATTAGCTAATACATATCGAAGAACAATGATTGACACTTTGAAGACACATCAGATGTTTCATCTGCTATCAGGGAGACGAAGTCTGCAGTAGCTACTTCAGCTAAAATATTCTCGCGACACACATGCAACATACATTCCAGAATGTCATTTTGAATGTCCTTCGACGTACCCTTGAAGACTGTAGCACTGTTGAAATGACCCCTAACGACGGTATCCAATGCCAAAGTAAAATTAATGAGTCCTCTGAATACGCCTGGATGGTTTGAATCGAGTGTTTCGTCATGACCTCTCAAAGCAAGTTCAAATTCACCACAGAATTTCACGCAGTCAATGATCTTCGAGAGCACGTACTTATTTTTTCTGACACTATCATTATGCCTCTCAATATTCCTTCTGAAAGCGCTACTTAGCTGCTGCCTAATATCTGTTTTCCCCAGAAATGAAAGATCTAAACATGCACTCTTATGTGTAATAGATGCTTCGTGCTTATTGATCTTTTGTGTTAAATGGCTGAGATCTGATACCCCTGTGTTTGTCCAATTCGTGTCCTTACCCTTAGCAAAAAGCAAGCACGGGAAACAGAAGAGCCTATTAATGGTATCGCAACCACATAGCCAAGTATTCCTCTCGTAAATCTGTGGCTTAAATGTTCTACACAAATCCTTACCTCTACTAGTTTGCTTCTGAATAATGTTCAGGGAGGGAAGAGGCCTGCCAAGCTGCTTTATTTTGCACTTTTCTTCTATACTAAGTGTTGGAAAGGTATTCTCTAGAAGAAACCTAACGGTATTCATTTTCACACTGATGAATACACGACACACGCATCAAGACACCGCCACACACCGTGATAACGAACGTCAGATACAATAGAGCACTTCGATAAACACAGACTCGAGAAGATATTCGCTAAGGTATTGTTCCGGAGGTGGTTGAACTGACAGGTCAGAAATAAACACTGCTCCAAGAACGTGTTAGGCAGACTGTTATTTATGTTCTTATCTTGACGTATTTTGCCTTTATGAGCACTTCTAAATAATTAAGAGTTCACATTAATTACACAAACATAGACTACGTATGCCTATTGATGTTATACAAATCGTAGTTACAAAAATATTCTGGTTCATTGCAATTAATTATATCTAAAACGCAAAATCGTGAAATTAAAATCCCTTCAAAACGTACCATAACAGGCACATTTTAAACTGCACGCTTAGAGACAATACATCGCCCAGGGTTGCAGCGGCTAACTTCGGGGTGGTTCGAGGTAGATCGTGTCTAGCGCTGGCTTGAGCTGGTTCTTTCACCAGCGATAGTTTAGCCTTGTTCTCGGCTTACCCCCCTTGCCTCACACAACCCCGCGCCCATCGCTCCCTCCTTACGTCCCACTGCCGCATGCCTTCGATCCAGAAATTGAACCTTTTCGCTGATTCCGGAGAGGAACCGAGTGTTGATGTCAAAATTATCCCTCCGAGCGCAAATTTACATATGTAATTAAAGAAATACGCACTTGATTAACCATTTTACTAAGAGTTATATATTTCTAGGGGGTTCACTGAACCACTGAACATATAGAACGCGCCGCCACTGAACGTCCTCTGGTTTAAGAACTTGAGTTTTGTGAAACATGCACAGCATTTTATATGCTGTATATGTTCTTTTTTTTTTGTCGTGCGGTCTCCTGAGAGGCCGAGTGCAGGTCTTTCTAGTCGTCGCCCGTGGGCGACCTGCGCGTCGGGATGAGAGACGGAATGGATGAAGATGAATGGAACTGGGCAAAGATGTGGAAGGAAGCAGCCGTGGCCTGTCAGAAGGTACCGTCCCAGCATTTGCCTGGTGTTGAAAATGGGGAAACCACGGAAAACCATTTCAAGGACGGCCGACGGTGGGGCTCGAACCCACGCGTCTACCGAGTCAGCAGAGAGCTTGGCCCCATGGCCTACCGCTGCGCTTTAGCCAGCGTAGCCACTGCTGTCGGTGCTGTATATGATGATGTTATTATTAATAGCAATAATAAAACAATTTCTACTCCAGTGATATTCTGGGATGATATCTAACTTAGGACCAAGACTGCCTCCAACCCAATCCTAGACTCAATTACAAATACACTCGCTACTTCAAATGCCACAATAACATAGGTTGTCATCCAAATTCTACTCACACACCCACCCACCCTCCCACCCACCCAATTACAAGAAGCTGATGACATCGGTGCCCAAGCCCATAAATGAAAAAAATCGACTGCAACCTCCATACGTCAGATGCCGATACGTACCTGTAAAAGCTACTTCCGTTGCCTTAGCACTACGGGGAGAAAATTGCATTTTTCACAAAGCAATTAAAGCATATAATTGATATTTACTAGCAGGCCGAAGCAATTACCGGGCACATACAGCGGACAGAATCAAATACAGTATATGTGACGCCATGTGTGCTCACAGGGAACGTGTTGATACTCCGGTTTCATACGTCCTGGGTTCGATTACCTGCTCCGCCAAGAAGTTCCGTTCTGCTTTGAGGGTCACTCATCTCTAGCTTTCTTGGTGGATGAGTGGTAGAGTAGCTTGTCTGCCTCATGGTCCCAAAATTAAGGTTTCGAATCCCAGCCGAAGAAGTCTGATTTATGAAGAGCGGTGATAATCCATGACTACACTGTGTCGGCTCGTAGAAGGTCTCTTATACCATATATGGTGATTACAAGCAAAATTCAATCTCACCCACAGGTTGCCGAATGGAGTTCCAGTTTCACAACCAGATGGCAGTGCAAAACGGAACATCGAAATTAGAGAATGGCTCACAAACAGGTGGCTGAGGGTAGGCCTATATTGTTTATGTCATCTGGTGTAGGCCTACCATCTGCTCGTGCAATGAAATGGCGAAATTCACTTTCGGGACTTCCCTCGTATTATTATTATTATTATTATTATTATTATTTTATACAGTACATTTATCACATTGCAACATAACTATACGGGCTTCAGGGAACCAAAGTACAGTTACTGAAACAGCAACTTCTAAGCTGGAATGTCGCTACACATGAACTTCCGAACGATTCTGGTTGTTGATAGAACTACTGCCTTCTGCATTAGTTTATACAGTTGCGTATCCAGATCCAGTTCTTTAAGGCCTTGGAGCAAGGTATTTGGGATCACACCCGTACTTGAGACAATGATAGGTATGGTCTTTACCCGTTCTACATGCCATTGTCTTTTGATAGGGTCGACCAACTCGCTGTATTTGCTGATCTTTTCTGTTTGTTTTGACTGGAGATTCTTGTTGTTAGGAATCGCAACATCAATCAAGGTAGTTTGCTTGATTTTCTTGCTGACTACCACCAGATCCGGCCTGTAGTGTGATACCGATTGATCAGTCAAAATAGTTCGGTCCCAATACAACTTGTATTCCTTGTTTTCAAGAACCCACTCTGGCAGATATTGGTAGTACGGAACTTTCTTTCCTTTTAGAAGCTGAAACATATCAGCCAACTCCTGATGCAAGAATTTAGCAACTGCATCATGCCTTTGTTTGTGCTCCGTCTGGTTACAAAATATTTTATAATTTAACTGCACTTTCCGTGAATTTAATTATCATTTAGGCATGAGGCATGAGGCGTGTTACCACACGATGATCGCCAGGTTGTTGTAGCGTTGTAGTGATAGTTTTGTTTTGTGATAGGTCATTTTGTTTTTTCATGTTACTGGAATCCACTATTCCGTTCAAATCAAATACATTAAACTGTAACTGTAACAAAGTTACTTTTTAAAAAGTAACTTATCCAATCCTGATAATAATAATGAAACTCCAGTAAATGCCCGCAAATACCAAGAGCCTGTTGATGAGCCTTGGCGAAACCCCACATCTGACACTGCTAAAGCCTAGAAGATATGCTGGAGTATAATTTATCAATGGCCGTGATAGCCAATATGTCAATAATGATAATCTTACGTCATTTACGACATCGAAGAAACGGGATGGGGTAGACATACACGCAGTTCCGCCCTCTTAAAGCAACAACAATTAACATAACTAAACTTGTAACGTAGCCTACTTGTACGAATAGTCTATGTAACTGTACAAAGCTACCAACCATTGGTGTACGTAGAAGATGTTTGGCACCGTATCATATCAGTTAGAAGCGTATTAGTGGCATTAGTGTGGCAGGGAAGACATATTCTAGCCGACAGCTTGTGTTCATTTCCTGCTCTTTCGTGAGCGTTGTGTTCTTACTGGCTTGCGCCGGATTTTGGCAGATTTGATGTCATAAAGTGGCATTGGAGATCAATTTGCGGCAATACGGTTCACATCCCGGTAATATAATGAGTTTTGTCACGATCTAAATGTAGTCCTCATGGTCTCAATGGCTTGATGAAAACCACGCCATCAGCCTTCTCCGAGCTCTAGTCAATCGGCTTTTTAATTTAGCCGATGCTTGCTTATTCTTCTGAGCGGCAGTAATACTGCAGCCAGCTCGCAATATTATATTTCGCTACGATGCACCTTCTGAAATGTTTCAACAAGTATTGTCAAGAGTTCTCTAATTCGATTATAAAATAAGTCAAAGAGTAAGGCAACCAAACGAAAACATTATGGAAATATATGATCCTCTTCACTTTGGAGTCTGATCTCTCAAGTGCTTTAGTTCAAGTGCAGAAGTGAGGTTAGCAGGAGTTATTTTATATCTGTTGTTTTATCTCCTCTCTCTATTCCCGTGCCATATAACCGGTTTCATGATATGCAGCTATTTAACTGATGTAAACCAGAAAACGTCCAACTCACAATTCCTTTAGGTTATTACTAGGGGTTGGGTTTGTCTACAGTAAGGTCCGAATGTCTTGTCGCCCCCTGCTTCTTTGGACATGTTGTGTATTTATACTCCACATTTCATTTCAGATGGCGGGCACAAGTACCTATAGTGTGGAAGAAAGTGTTCTGGCATCTGCATGGGCTCATGAACGTCCACTCACTGGGAAAACCATAAAAGATGTGCAAAGGGACTTTGCGGCACGATTCAATAAAGAAGCTCCACCAAAGCGAACGATACTGCGATGGGAAGAGAAACTTCTCAGAGCTGGATCCATTTTGGATAAAAAGAGGACTGGTCGACCATAAACACGACAACAAACATGTACAACAGTGGCGGATCCTCTGACCAGATCTCCCAAAAATCATTGCGGAAAAAATCATCTGAACTTGGAATTCCAAAAACGACTATGCTGACACACATGGAAAAAGATCTTTTAGGCCAACATTCGTTAATGAGATGAGTGATGAGGACATGTGACGAAGACAAGAAGCTTGCTCAAGATTACTTGATGTGCTTGTGACGTTCCCACAGCGGGGCAAAGTTTTCTTCTCAGTCGAATGTGCAATTTATAAATCTTTTCGGAATAGAGGTATATTTTTCTGGAGCAAAGAAAATCCGTATTATTATGATGAGTTATACAAAAGAAACCACATTTTATGATCTGGGTTGCAATGTCCAGTAGGCACCTCATAGGGCCGTATTTTTTGACGGTACTGTCAATCAACATTCTTACCACCAAATGATGAGCGAATGGTTTATTCCAGAACTCCAAAGACTGAACATTGTTGGTGACAGTTGGTTTCAACAAGATGGAGCTCCTGCCCACTACGCTCTCTGTGTCCGAGAATTCTTGGATGAAGTGTTACCCCAGAGGTGGAGAGAGAGAGGATCATTGCATCTGCCAGCACCGATCGAGTGGCCTCCCAGGAGTCCAGATCTAACATCATGCGACAATTCCCTGTGGGGAATAATTAAGCAGCATGTTTCAAAACATCGATACCAGACAACTGAAGAATTGAAGGAAGGGATATCACACGACCTATGCTTCGGAAAATTTCACATAGGACATGGCTCTGCATCATTTTGTGCCGCGATAATGATGGTGCCCATACTGATGTTCTGAATCACTAAACAGGCTGGAACGTGAAGAATCAACCTTTGTCACACATCTGCTATGACATGTTCAAAATACATGCACATCAACATACATAAAGGGGGTGGTGACAAGACATTCGGACCTTACTGTACAACAGACCCGTGCAAAGGCATTAGTTCTACAGGGTGCCAGGAAATGTTCTCCGCAGTGCCTACTTGCGTCTGCGAGAGCTAGCATCAGTAGTTACGTTGGCAGCACGGCTGCCACTTGTATCAAAACAAACAGTAAACTTTGTACTCACCACAGCCATTCATAACAGATGCTGGAAGTGTTGTCCTTGTCTCTTACAGCTTTATGTGCTGTCCACTTAGAGATTCTCGTTTGTTGAGCTAATTTGCGTCTTGAATTACTTGGACTACGCACCATTATATCGGAGATTTTATCAAGTTTTTCGTCTGTTAAAAGCTAAGGCCTGCCAGTTCCCGGTACATCGTGAACTGAGTCGGTCACACGAAATTTACTTATCAAATCCCGAACGATATCACGGTTTAGACACTTTGAATTAGGAAACCGCGTCTGATTTTTTTTTACATTTTCTGTAAACCGCTCGCCATCACGAAAAACGTATTCCGCCAAAAAAAAACTCTCTCTCTTCAGTAGTAAGCATTACCGTCTCTATACTGTTGCACTCTTCCAATAATCTATCTGAACGCACGCTTACTGCAATACACACTGATGAATTCGACAGCCTAAAGCCCACACGAGTGGGATTCACCCTGTAGCTGTTGCTACCTCTGGCAGCAGCGCATAGTCGCTGCGGAGAACATTTCCTGGCGCCCTGTATTTCTAACAAGAGTGTCGCTGAACAGTCGAGAGTGGTTTGTTGCTATCGAAACAATAACTAGCTTGCCAATACTACTAACGCCTTTGTGTTCCAATCGTTTGATTTGCTTTCGAAACTGCCCTATACAGAGTATTTCAGAATTTCTATTACACAAGTCTAGGAGTTGTAGAAAGAACCTAGTAGATAACATTAGCCTGAGGAACCAATGTCAAGAAATATACAGTTTTGATCCTACATCGATCACAAAGTGGGCAAACATTCAGAGAAAAATGCATACGTCGAGGTGGACCAACTCCATGGCCACCACGACCGCCGGATTTGTTGCCTCTCGACTTCTGCCTGTAGGGACTCATAAAGAGTCATGTTTATGAGACTACTGTAGCGTCGGGGGAAGATCTCTTTGGATTCAGCGGACGCCAGAGGATCTTAAGCATGTGTATCTGGACATCTTTCGCAGATACACTGTGTGCAACGACGTTCAGGGTTGTCATATCGAGCAGCTCTCGTAGTTCACGTACGATCTCGATCATCAAGGTGATGCCTTTACGGTAGCCTATTATTAGACTAGTAGCATCAGTAATTTCTTTGATTTTTGAGCAGCTCTCGTAGTTCACGTACGAACTCGATCGTCAAGGTGATGCCTTTACGGTAGCCTATTATTAGACTAGTAGCATCAGTAATTTCTTTGATTTTTGTGCTCCTCATTTTTCTTTACAAAACTGTATATTAACATATTACATGAAGTAAACATTTCGCAAAATAAATTATTGCAACAATTACCTTGCAATGGGTAAGAACCCAGAATGTTCTACTGAGAAATGGGGTGGGAGAAGCAGCAGATCTCAACAGTGGGTGTGACACTCGTTCGCACAAGACATTTAAATGCACATTTAACACCTTCTACAGTAGGTAACGTTTCCGGCTAAAAATCTCTATTATATGGTAATGTAGACTTCTGGCTACCAAAACCACTGAACCTCGACCCAAAAAAGATTACAACGTTCCCTTAATTACGAGCAGATTGTGATAACTCACGTGTACTAGTAGTAAAGGGGGTTTCATTGACAGAAGAAGCGAAAGGGTGTACGACAACTGAGCATTAAATCAGGCTTTGGCCATATTACGTCTTACTTCAACTTTAACGAGAAGGATGATGAGAAAGTAGTCTGCTTCCCCTCCACGAGTTTACGTCTCCCCACTCCTCTGCGGTTAGCGTTCTCTTCCCCCTCTCCCTACTCCAACACTTCTAAGCTGAGGAGCAAGCAGTCTGCTTCCCCTCCACGAGTTCACGTCTCCCCACTCCTCTGTGGTTAGCGTTCTCTTCCACCTCTCCCTACTCTAACACTCCTAAGCTGAGGAGCAAGCAGTCTGCTTCCCCTCCACGAGTTCATGTCTCCCCACTCCTCTGTGGCTAGCGTTCTCTTCCACCTTTCCCTACTCCAACACTTCTAAGCTGAGGAGCAAGCAGTCTGCTTCCCCTCCACGAGTTCACGTCTCCCCACTCCTCTGTGGTTAGCGTTCTCTTCCACCTCTCCCTACTCCAACACTCCTAAGCTGAGGAGCAAGCTGTCTGCTTCCCCTCCACGAGTTTACGTCTCCCCAATTCCCTGAGGCTAGCGTTCTCTTCCACCTTTCCCTACTCCAACACTTCTAAGCTGAGGAGCAAGCAGTCTGCTTCCCCTCCACGAGTTCACGTCTCCCCACTCCTCTGTGGTTAGCGTTCTCTTCCACCTTTCCCTACTCCAACACTTCTAAGCTGAGGAGCAAGCTGTCTGCTTCCCCTCCACGAGTTTACGTCTCCCCACTTCCCTGAGGCTAGCGTTCTCTTCCACCTCTCCCTACTCAAACACTCCTAAGCCGAGGAGCAAGCTGTCTGCTTTCCCTCCATGAGTTTACGTCTCCCCACTCCCCTTTGGCTAGCGTTCTATCTGTTGCTATCACTCCATTCTTGTCATAAGTCATAATCATCATCAACTTGACTTTGTACTTGTGATCTGAAATGAATTTCTTGGCAGAGCCGAATTGTTGGCGACGACCTTTTAGTTTTTGTTTTTGGCCGAAGATTGTGTTTCCACTGAGAGGACTGAGATTTCAATTAAGGCTCGAAATCTCGAACCTATGTTTCATCTATTGCAACACTGTTTATAACTGATCTTTCTCTGTCTCGTAGCGTTGAAGAAATTGTTGAGCGATTATCTTGCGATTTGCTCTTTGTTCTTCACTAAGATGGTGAAGAACCCATTTTGCAGCGACATTTCCTTTCTGTGATTTCTCGGTTATCATTCTGAACACCGAAGAGACAGACTTGTATTCTTCATTTGCAATTTGATCGCATGTTTTCCGTCGATCTTTTTGCAAAATGTTGCCAATAACGGCAGTGGAAGTATAGTCGAGTATGTTGAAGTTACCGGCCGCCCACTACTTAAGTACTTGTCCCACCATGACACTGTACACTATCCCCTCAAACTGCATACAGAGCGTTGTGAATTTCAGCAGGTGCTTTTCCCTGCAAACATTCAATGAATAATAATAATAATAATAATAATAATAATAATAATAATAATGTTATTGGTTTTACGTCCCTTGTAACTACACTGGCTTTTAGAGACGCCGGGGTGCAGGAATTTTGCCCCGAAGGGGATCTTTAACGTGCCAGTAAATGTACTGACACGGCTCCCTCGCATTTGCGCACCCTCAAATGCCAGCTGACTGCGCCAGGTTTCGAACCTGCAACCTTGGGCTCAGCAAGCGAGAACGTTACAACATTCAATGATGTAAGACCACTGGTCACTAAATGAAATTTCACCTAAGTTATTTTTTCCGTCCATTTCAAATTAGAATTTCTCTTTCAAACCACGAGTTATCATAACATTGAAAACACGTGGTGATAGCTGAAGTCTGAGTCATAACTGATGCTTCGTGGGCGGGAATAGTTCCACTGTTACGTTCGCGCATGCGTTTTGTGCAGAAGTTTTATAATGGCACTCGTATTGACCACCTAAGCTGGAATACCAAAGGGGCTTTCAGCTGAAGGTAGCATTGTATACATTCAGTACAGGCCAGATGGGCGTTATACAGTTAAAATATCGTGGATCATCCAGAAATTGACCCTGAACACTTTGGCTTTATCAGTCAATGATCTGCCATTGAGCTATCGTGACAGAACATTGAACGCTCCGTTAAAAGACTTACCTACTTGTCATCAATGCGGTCGTGCAAATCCAAAGATAAGGCATAAGTTGAAAGCAATCAGCGGTGGTCCCACGGGAGACTGGAGGCGCGGAAGACGCTCCCTGCCAAACTGTGAGATTCATGAGAATGTCAAACTGCCACAGTGAAAATCTCCAACACGGCCTGGAGAAGCGAGGAAAGTGGCTCGTGACATTACAGTTGAGAATAATGGAGAAGAAATAAGTCGCATACAACCCAAACACTGAAGAAAACTTAATTTTGGTCTTGGTGTTGTTATAGTAGGGGCTATTTGCAGTTGTGGTCTTGTATCCCAATGTACTTTGGTGTGTAAAATGTGTACGATAACCTGTGATATTGTGTGGCTGTAGTACTGTAGAGTGTGTATTTGCAACTGAGGCTAGGGTTTGGAGGACAGTGGTCGTAAGCTCAAGCTAGGACACATCTCAGCATTTGCCTGGAGTAGAAGTGGGGGACCACGGAATATCACTACTAGGACAGCTGAGGTGAGATTCGAACTCATCTCTGCTCAGTTTTGCCTCAAGAAGCGCAGTGTGGCCCGTCCTAATCTTCAGACCAGATTTTAATTTCGTGTCAAGGCCGGGAATCGAACCCTGGATATTTGAATCAGGAGTTTCAATACATTCCCTGAGATCACAGACAAAGGAGAGCTGGATTTAACACACAATGCGAAACCATGATGATTTAATATCACTTGAAACGACACTGATTATGCCAGATTAGCTTTCGCGTCATTTGGGAGATCAAGTTTCTAATATGGTTTATATGCCTTGTACACGCAAAACTAGACTGCTGCTTACGGTCAACCATGCGAGTCTAGCTGGGGACGCGCAATGAGGCATCAACACTCAAAATTGCGGATTGGAGATTGGTACACGGTTTGAGTACCCCCTCGGATACATTTTCCAATATGCAAAATTTGATCATGCAAGAATCGTAGCCAATTATAATATATTACGGATACGTTTCATGCGAATTGAATATATAATTTTAGTGAATCACTGTACAGTAGGTGTCCCAGTATATTTCTAAACGTTAATGTTGAGGGATTCAGTCAATAACGTCTAAGTTGGCACTACGGTCCAAAATAAATATTTGTGGGTGTGTGTCTGAGTCATCAGTCTTGAAACTAATTCCTGAGCTAATAGTTTCATCTCTACTTATCTAGCACACCCTGCATACGAGGCAATACGTTTTAACATAGTCTAACCTTGGTCTACCCCCACAGTTCTTGTCCTCAGCCTTTCCATCTATGACTATGCTTGATATGTGTCTTAGCAGTGCCTTACGACCTATCTCTTCTCTTCATTAGCAATTCCGGAAACATCCAGCTTCGCCACACGTCTTAATACCTCTTCATGTTTTATTCTACCTACCCATCTGATCTTCATCATTCTCCTGTAACGCCACGTTTCTATTCTATTTTCTGTTCCACCTGCATTCCAAGTTTCACTTCCATAGAGCGCCAATCTCCAGGCAAATGCTTTCAAAAATGACTTTCTAATACCTAAATCTATGTAACTTACCAACAGATTTCTTATCTAGAGAAAAGCTCTCCTTGCCTGTGCTAACCATTTTTTTTTTCCTATTTGCTTCGTCCACTTCTGTTTATTTTGCTTCTCAAATAGCAAGTTATTCTACTTTCTTCAGCTTTTAACCTGTGAATTCAATGTCAATAAGGGGTTACTGATTCCTTCCGACTGCATTCAATTCTTTTTGTTCTACATTTGTTGATATATATCATGGATTCATTCCTCAAGACAGTGCCCATACCATTTACAAAATCATCTGGTGAAACAACCAAGATCATGATGCAATCAGCACATCTCAGAGTAGAAATAATTTGAACCTTTACTTCTCCTTAAAATCTATATCATATTCCCTATTTAGCTTGTTCAATGTAGATTGAGAATTGCGAGTCACAAGTGGACAGTGTTACCAGCGAGGTCTCAAAGCGTAAGTATGAAAAGTTCGGTGCAATTCCTGTAGGTGAAACGGTGTAGATTTCTGCTAAAGAGCCTAAATGCAGGGAATGGAGTGGTCTGTCTGAAATTTAAGGTGGACAGTCTTACCCACAGGGTTCCAAAGGGTATGTATACAAAATTTGATTCAGATCGGTGAACCGGTGGACATTTACGCCAGAGGGCCTAAATGCAGGAAATAGAGTGGTCTGTCCGAAATTTCAAGTAGACAGTGTTACTCGTCAGGCTCCAAAGGGTAAGTACATAAAGTTTGGTTCACATCGGTGAAACGATGGAGATTTGTGCCAAAGGTCCTGGTCTGTCCTAAGTTCCATGTAGACAGTGCTACTTGTCGGGTTCCAAAGGGTAAGTATGTACAATTTGGTTCAGATCGGTGAAACTGTGTAGATTTGTGCCAAATGGCATAATTGCAGGAAATGGACTTGTCTGTCCAAAGTTTCATGTAGACAGTGTTACTCGTCGAGTTCAAAAGGGTAAGTATGTAAAATTTGGTTCAGATCGGTGAAACGTTGTAGATTTGAGCCAAAGGGCATAAATGCAGGGAATGGAGTGGTCTGTCCGAAACTTCAAGTAGACAGTGTTACTCATCGGGTTCCCAAGGGTAAGTATGTAAAATTTTGTTCAGATCGGTAAAACGGTGTAGATTTGTGCCAAAGGGCCTAAATGCAGGGAATGGAGTGGCCTGTCCGAAATTTAAAGTGGCAGTGATACCCACAGGGTTCCAAAGGGTAAGTATACAAATGTTGGTTCAGATCGGTGAAACGGTGTATATTTGTGACAAAGGGCCTAAATGCAGGGAATGGACTGGTCTGTCCGAAATTTCAAGTGGACGACTTACCTGCAGGAGTCCAAAGGGTAAGTATACACATTTTGGTTCAGATCGGTGAAACGGTGTAGATTTGTGCCAAGGGGCCCCAATGCAGGGATTGGAGTGATCTGTACGAAATTTAAAGTGGCAGTGCTACCCGCAGGGTTTCAAAGGGTAAGTATACAAATTTTGGGTCAGATTGTTGAAACAGTGTAGATTTGTGACAAAGGGCCTAAATGCAGGGAATGGAGTGGTCTGTCCAAAATGTCAAGTGGCAGTGTTACCAGCTGGGTTCCAAAGGGTAAGTATACAAACTTTGGTTCAGATCGGTGAAAGGGTGTAGATTTGTGACAAAGGGCCTAAATGCAGGGAATTGAGTGGTCTGTCTAAAATTTCAAGTGGACAGTGTTACCTGCAGGGTTCCAAACGGTACGTATACCCATTTTGGTTCAGATCGGTGAAACGGTGTAGATTTGTGCCAAAGGGCCTAAATGCAGGGAATGGAGTGGTCTGTCCGAAATTTAAAGTGGCAGTGTTACCCGCAAGGTTCCAAAGGGTAAGTATACACATTTTGGTTCAGATCGGTGAAACGGTGTGGATTTGAATACATAACAGACAGACAAGCATTGAGTATTAGCGTAAAGTTAAGTAACTCCGTGATACTAAGCTCTTTTTGTTACTACTTCAGAAATTTTAGATTTCAGTTATTTCGATTCGTTTCATGTTAAAGAGTGATACCATACGGAACATTTCTGGCATATAGACTATCTTACAAATATTCATAAGTTATTTAGGTATTAACTAACAAAATCCGGTAATAGAAGTAAGTAACGCCGTGATATTCAAGTTACTCCGTGATAGTGTTCAAGTTACTCCGTGATAGGACGGTTTTCACCAATCAGTGTACTATTTAATCGTGAAAGCTAATGTTTAATGTAATAAAAGTGTTCAAATCGTATGTAGACTATTAGTTTTTATTTCCCCATATTGCCCATATTGAAACATTTCACTACACAGCTTTTTTATAGAAAAGATACATTCTATTAAAATATTCCATTAAACGTATTTTATGTCTTCTTAGTCACCATCAGATTCCTCACACTTATCACACATAAAGTAGACATTATAGTTACCATACATTACAAAACTGATAATCAATCAATTCGGCTCCATTCTTCCTCTTGGTGTCATCCGCCAGGAGAGCCACATCACGCACCACAACCATCCTCGTCATTGTTCTGGGCTCTGGAATTATAATAGACCGATCTATTGTCTCTATCTTGACACACTGTCTTCACTTCAAATTCAGGTGACACAACGAATGGCTTTCAAATTTTTGCAAGGGTTGCACTTCCTGGATCGGCTGAATATTTTGTACAATAATCCTTTACTGTACTCCACGGGTTATTAAAAAGTCGACTGGCCTTGTATACTGACCATCTTTCTTCCTTCATCGACCTCAATGCTTCTTCAAGTGTTTCAGCTGTGTAGGAGCGAGTCTCTTTATTCCTTTTTGGCGCCATTTCAGCGTCCAACCTACGTACTTATTGCTAAGCTCACACACTTGACATGCGTAACACTACATGCATGTAAGTTGTGTATGCGAATGGTCTGCATCTTACCTCTGACTGGTGTTAAAATGAAACCTATATAATGAAACAGCTGTTTATAAGAAATTAAAATCTTTACCACAGATTTCACTGGATGTGGATCACTTGTTGAAATAACAACTCTCTGTTAATATATTTTTAAACTTCATTGAGTTGGTCAAAGATAGAGCGCAAGGGCTTTCTGGATTCCTTGTTTCTAATGCTATCTGTTGGTAAAAACTTAGAACTTTCGGAATTGAATCTACGTAGTGATAGAGGAAATGCGCTTTATCACGGTGTTACTTGATATCACGGAGTAACTTAACTCTACCCTATATACACACATCAAAAAAAGTTTTGCATCACCTCGGTTCCCAGATCTCCGGCATATAGACGTTGACTGTGTATATTGTATCCAAGATACAGTCCCTTTGACTGTTCATAGATGTCACTAAAACTGCTCAAAGATGTAAACAACCATGCATGAGCAGGGCCTATTAGACGGAGGGGGTACGACAGCCGATCAGTTCCAGTCATTCCACCAGGACGAAGGTACGCTGCTCATGTTGTCTGTAGTTCTACCATGCCTAGAAGGTCAATACCGCAGTTCGATCGCGTCCGCATTGTTACTTTGTGTCAAGAAGGGCTCTCAACAAGGGAAGTTTCCAGGCGTCTCAGAGTGAACCAAAGCGATGTTGTTCGGACATGGAGGAGGTACAGAGATACAGGAACTGTCGTTGACAGGCCTCGCTCAGGCCGCCCAAGGGCTACTACTGTACTGGATGACCGCTACTTACGGATTGCCGCTCGGAGGAACCCTGACAGCAATGCCACCATGTTGAATAATGCGTTTCGTTCAGCCACAGAACGTCGTGTTTCAACTCAAACTGTGCGCAATAGGCTGCATGATGCGCAACTTCACTCCCGACGTCCATGGCGAGGTCCAGCTTTGCAACCCCGACACCATGCAGCGCGGTACAGATGGGCCCAACAACATGCTGAATGGACCCCACGGAATTGGCATCACGTTCTCTTCACCGATGAGTGTCGCATATGCCTTCAACCAGACAATCGTCGGAGACGTGTTTGGAGGCACCCAGGTCAGGCTGAACGTCTTAGACACACTGTCCAGCGAGTGCAGCAAGGTGGTGGTTCCCTGATGTTTTGGGGTGGCATTATGTGGGGCCGACGTACGCCACTGGTGGTCATGGAAGGCTCCGAAACGGCTTTACGATACCTGAATGACATCCTCCGACCCATAGTGCAACCATATCGGCAGAATATTGGAGAGGCATTTGTCTTCATGGACGACAATTCTCGACCTCATCGTGCACATCTTGTGAATGCGTTCCTTCAAGATAACGACATCGCTCGACTACAGTGGCCAGCATGTTCGCCAGACATGAACCCTATCGAACATGCCTGGGATATGTTGAAAAGGGCTGTTTATGGACGTCTTGACCCACCAACCACTCTGAGAGATTTACGCCGAATTGTCGTTGAGGAGTGGGACAATTTGGACCAACAGTGTCTTGATGAACTTGTGGATAGTATGCCACGGCGAATACAGGCATGCATCAATGCAAGAGGACGTGCTACTGGGTATTAGAGGTAGTGGTGTGTACTGCAATCTGGACCACAAATGCTGAAAGTCTAGCTGTATGATGGTACAACATGCAATGTGTGGGTCTCATGAGCAATAAAACGAGCTGAAATGTTGTTTGTGTTGATCTCTATTCCCTTTGTATTTAACGGTTCCGGAACTCTTGGAACCGAGGTGATGCAAAACTTTTTTTGATGTGTGTATATATATATATATTGCAGCCTTGCCTTACACCTTTCTTAACACCAGCATCTCTAAAATGAGAGTAACACTCCCTATTATCCAAAGCCTGTTCTAATATGTGACCCATCTCACATCAAACAGACCATCTCGTGGTATAGCGGCTAGCATTCTTGGCTGTCCTGGTTCTGCCAAGAAATTTAATTCTGGTCTGAGGGCTGGAACGGGGTATTCTCAACCTCGTAAGGCAAAACTAAGACAAGGCGGATTTGATTTCTACCTCATCCATCTTAGAAGTGGTTTTCCATGGTTTCCCATTTCTACTCCAGGAAAATGCCGGGCCACGGTGGCTCTTCACTGGTATCTCATTCTCACGACTATCATTACAGTGGAGTCCCGCTAATCCAAACTAATTGGAACCAAACCCTGTTCGGATTAGCGAAAATTAGGGTTAGGTGGATTTTCGTAAAATACGACAATATATTGACTTTAAGGCTCGAAAATCAAATACTGTACTGTAATGTTTTTATAAGCACTGTTGGCGACTACCCAGCTTGCAGGAATGCATCTGGGACACATAAGCTTCCACTAATTGTAATCGGCAAATCGGCAAAACCGAGGTGTTTCAAAAACATGATCATGAACTCAATCCCTGTTTTTTTTACAAAATCACTGACTTCACTTGTCAAGTGTTGATTTGCTTTTCCGTTTGTTTTGTCGTTAACGTAAAGAAAATTGCATTCAAACTTTGTTAATGCTCATTGTTAGTAGGTTTTTTAGTTTTTGTGTGCAAGATAGCAGACAGATTCACTGTTTACTCCTGTAGCATTTGTTTCACGTTTTTCTGTGCTAATAAATTTACGTTTGTAGGCTACTTGGAAAAACTAGTTTAATCGTAATCTCTATTTTTTCCTTTTTTTAAAATTCAAAACAAATTTGGTAGATATTTTTTCCTAGCCCTGTTCGGATTTGGAGTTTTTTCGAATTAGCGGGGTTTGGATTGGCGGGACTCTAATGCATCTGGAAGCTCCTGGTGTATGGACGGTGTCTAGTCATTCCATTTGGGGCACCGCTAGTGCCTGAGGACATTGTGAAAAGTGCTGCCTATTAGCTTAGTGAGGAAAACAGTGACAAACTACCTTAATCCCTCTTTGCCTCACAGGTTAAATATACCCCGTTGCAACTCTCCGACCAAAATTAAAATTCTTGTCAAAGATGGGAATCAAACCTGGCCTCCACATCCAACCACATTTCACAGTCATTCTTTTTACTTTTACCTCGCGGCGTACCTGAGCTCGTTAAATTGTGCAACACGGCCAGGAGGGTAGCTGCAGCAAATCCAGAGATCGCGGGTTCAATCCCGGCGCTGACAGCAGCTATCCTGAGGGTGTTTCCCCCAGGTTCTTCCGCACTACTACAGTCAACACAGTAACACAGGTTATCAGACACGTTCAACACACACCAAACTACATGGGGGTGATGACCAAGATGTCCCAGGCCCCTCAAATGAATTAACCTTTTAGTACACGTGCTTGGTGTATGAAGTGCACCAGCCGTACTAAAGATGGTAGGCTATATTTTTGGTTGTAATGTCTCTGCAGGTTGTTAGGTGTCATCTAACCAGTGGCGTACACAGGATTTCCTTCTGGGGGGGGGGGGGGGTCATAATTCATGTGTATAGTAGCCTACGGTAATTGTGTACAATATTAAAGGGGCAGATGACCTTGCTGTTCCGTCCCTTAAAACGACAGTCATTATCATCATACATTATTAAAATGATATTTCGATTAATGTAGGCTACATGAAAACAATAATTAAATAAACATTACATTTGCATGAAAACGATTTTAGGCCTCATTAGTTTTTCAGCACAATAAAGAAATAAAAATAAAACATTTTTTAAACATGGAAAACAGTACAGTAACTAAATATTAAAACTGAAATGATGCAGTAGTAGACTAACATCACGTGACTGCCTATAATATTGATATTAAGTGAGAGAGAAATTATGTTTTGGTCTCCATGTTCATACTGCCACTAGGCTACTGTTGACTCTCAAAACCTGCCTTTCTTGATGATGACTTTATCTGCATCATTGATAGGAATACTTTGCAGAAACTCCTCACGTACCGAATTATCTTTATCGCAACGGACACACGCAAGCAAACCGAAGCGACGTGAAGAAAAGTTACCGATCACACACTTGAACAGCAAAACTGATCCACGGCCTGCTCTAACTCTGTATGAGTCGTCTCGCTGTGAGTCGAGTGCAGGACATTTACCTAGTGACGAACGTGGCAATTTTTAACATATACACAGGAGTTAAGACGCCTCACTAGCGATAGTGTAAAACAGGTGATAGATGAGACAATATAAGACTCAAGTAAATATCTCGGGGGGGGGGGGGGGGGTCGGTACGCCACTGCATCGAACATATCCCTAAAATGTTCCCAAACGACTACAAGCAGTGTCATTGTTGCCTGATTCGTTTACCTAATTCACAGGAATAAACATTGAGCTGCTGCGTGGTATGGTGATCAAAGTATACTGCGCGAGTAGCTATTGATATAATATGGATTCAGTTATTTCACTCAGTCTTATTGTTTATTAGCTTAAACCATATTTTAACAGAATTAGAAACTATCTCCGTGTCTCGTACGGTTCTGTGTTCTTAGGGCTTGTATGCGAGCTAAAAATTCGAAGCGACTTACTGAAGAGGAAATCTATGACGCTATAGCGCAAGAAGTTGGATGAGACGCAGCTACTTTCGAGGAAGAATTTATAGAGGAAAATGATCACGATACAAAATAGGAAGGCCAAGAGATGGTTCTGCTTCTGGAACAGTTGATTTAATGTGTTAACTGAGGTAAAATATTTACGCTAAGTAATTTCGTGACATTATTCTCTTGGTGTACAATATTCACCACGCGTGTACTTATTAACTATTAATAGGTACGTGTAGTCAAAGGTTAACAACGTCATTTTCCTTTTAAATTTCTGTTACTTTTCATAAGTTTCACATACGTTGCTCTGAATCACGGCCTATTGCAATATCCAGCCCTGCGTACGTGCGGATAAACGTTAAAATTAATTTCCCCCAAATGTTCATTATATCCCTGTATCACTAACTGGAATGGTATTTACATTAGCGACTTCCACAATTATCTGTAACTCCATTAATTTCAAAGGCCAAATGCATCACGCTACAATTCATTCCACCGGCCTGATGTCAATATCCGAAGAACAAAGCGATCGCTGATCGACCAGTAAAATATCTGTTGAATGTGCTGTCGATGGAGACATCGCTCATGGGGCATTAACACGTTTGAATGGTAATTTAAGGGATTATTATATGATTGATACCTCCGCCATTATTCATTCGTACATCAACAATAAATAACTTTCCAACTTGTAAGCGTTCAAAGTTTTGTTTAAATGGGCAAGAGATCATAATGAACAGTCCGTCAAACGATCTAAACCCCCACGCAACGTACTCCGCAATTTCCAGGCGGAGCGAAAACCCCACTCCCAAAGTTGTTGTTGTTTCATTTGAGACCCCCAGGGGCTCACATCTAGTGGGACGTGGGTTGGCGACCACGGGACCCCAGTATTGCTTCCCCTTACTTGTGCCGTGCCCCTCATTGTCACCTTTCCTTTCGGCCTCACTTGGCCAACTCTTGTTCTCTTCTGACCCCGACGGTATTAGGGTATCCGAGGCCTAGGGAGTCTTTCACTTTCCCGCTTTAATTGGCCCATCTCTCATCTTTCCTGATCCCTCATTCTTCGAGGGGTCAACCTTCTTTTTATCATTTTAAATGATCTTGTCGACTTCGTCGTTACGCTGAGGTCTGACGTTACGTTACGGTGACGGGACGAAAATGCACTGAAGTGTGTGACGTCATAGTACGATGTAGCAGCCGAGTACCAAGAAGGCAGTGCGAGAACAGAGTTTCAAGAAGGCAGTGAGAGAACAATCAAGTAGGCAGTGAAGAAACAAAATAGAATCTTGAAACTCTGTTCTCGTACTGTCTTCTTGGTACTCGGCTGCTAGCATTTAAAATGATATAAAGTCCAGTCTTTCAGACCAACTCTCAGTCTCTTTTCTTTTTATATCTCCTGCCTTCTGTTCATGGCCCTCAAGGAGGCAGGGTGTATATAGCCCTACCAATTCTGGTGCACCCTGGATAGTGCTACACCCTCAAGGGCTCACGGCTGGTGAGCTCGGGATTTGGCGACCCCGAGGGATTCCTGAACTAGGTCAATTTTTTCCCCTTATTCCATTGCCTTTGGGGCGGACCCTCTCCTATTTACCTTTCCCTGCTGCTGTTCATGACTCGCCTGCCTTCCAAGTCCCTCAATTCTCATTCTTCGAGGGTTGAGGGCATTTCATTTCCCCCTGTCTTTTGTTTACATTCTTCTCCTTTTTGTTTCCCATTTCCTCTTCTAGTTTGTAAGAGAGCTGTTAGTTGTAGTTGTAGGTTTCTTTTGATCATCTTTCATATTCACTATCACCCAGGCCATTAGGGTCCGGTAACCTAGATGTTAGGCCCCTTTAAACAACAATATATTCATCATCATCTGTTTCATTTGAGGGGTTTGCACATCGTAGTCATTGTACCCCGTGTAGCTTACTTGGGTTTGTGAATTGGTCTTTCTTATTTTGATGTCTGTATTTGCAATTCAAGGGAGGATTGTGAAGAAGGGGACCGTGGCCAAAGTTAGGAACCATCCCGACATTTGCCTAAAGTAGAAGGGGAATCCACGGAATACCACTTTCAGGATGGCTGAGGTGGGAATATAACCTGGACGTCAGAGGTGATAGCCAAGAATGCTAGCCGCAACACCATGAGGCAGACCGGGTCTCAAAGGTCATCATCTTGTACAGTTTCCAGCCCCTGGCTGTGTCTGCTTGGAACGTAAGCCTCTCCATCGTTTTCTATCCTTCCACCACCTTTCACTCCTCACTCTGTCCCACTCCTTCCTTCACAACCACTATCCACCATCTCTTGGCCTTCCTCTTGGTCTCTCGCCCTCCATTTCCAGCTCATGCATCCTCCTTGGTATCCTGCCCTCCTGGAGCCTCCTAACATGTCCGTATCAACTCATTCTCTATGATCTCTTGTAAGAGATTCTCTTCCACAATCTCTGTCACTCTCTCATTTCTTACTCCATCCCTTCTTGTTATTCCTAATCTGCTTCTCTGAAATTTCATTTCGCAAACCTGGATCCTGCTCACCTGTCTCTTCTTCATAACCCACGTTTCTGATGCGTAGGTGAGTATTGGGACATAATACAGCGAGTCTCTCTCATGACTCGGCCGGCAGGCGCGCCCAGCTTATCTGTCTCCCGTTGACACATCACTCCCCGCTCGGCGTAACATAGCACTTTGCACACTTTATCCGTGCATGACATGATATAACAATTAAAATTAAGAAAATAACAATTAATTAAATAAGCTCGTACCTTATGACAGGCGATATTGGAAATTTTCTCCTCATACATCCACACATTTCCGGCATCGTCTTAGGAAACTCCGATTCACACGCATAAGTTCGTCTTCCGTAATTGAGGCTTTACATCTCTCCGGATAACTTCTTTCAGTTTGCCCAACGTGTGAGGGCTTCTTGCATACACTTTATTCTTTAAGCAACCATATAAATAAAAGTCACAAACAGTTAAATACGGGGACCGTGACTGCCATAAGTCCGTACTAATTACACGGTATTCAAAAATTTCCTCAATTAAGTTTAATGTGCTGTATGCGCGGTGGCAGAATCTTGCTGAATATATCCATTTCGAGAGTTAGTGTCAGTCAGTTCGTCAAAAAATGGTTTGAGTATATTATCCCTGTACCATTGTGCATTAATTGTGCTTTGACAAAGGATAGGCCCTATAATAATGTATCCATTCACTGCGCACCATACTCCGACCCATTCGTTATGTAGAGGAATTTCGTATTGTGCCCGTTTGGACCGCAGGGACTGATGTCGGGAGAATATGGGGGGTGATAGAAGACCTCCCAGCCCCAGCGATCCAACAATGCCGACACATCGCCTGCTGTGTGTGCCCTAGCATTGTCATGCAGAACGATGGGCGGTGTAACCATGTGGTGGCACCGTTTCCTTCTCAGAGCTCCTCGGAGATGGTCTTGCAGAAACAAACAATAGTACGCCGCATTAACGGTTTGCCCTCGGGGAAGAGTATGGCAGCGCTTCCGTACCATTGAAGACGTTAAGCAGGCTGCCGAGCGCTCTCTTCGTACCATCAATAGATTGGGCAGCGCCAACGGGATCCAACGACTTGCGCATCGCTGGGAACACGTTGTACGCAACGGTGGGGACTACATCGAGGGCCTGTGAAACTTGGAACCATCTAAGTGAGTTATTAATCCAGTTATAACTAAGGTGCCAAAACTAAAAAACCAACCCATGTACATGCTTAGCTTCCCATTTCACTTCTTTCCGTGTCTTTATCAAAGCTTTAAATATGAAATGCAAACGTGAAACAATTTCACTGAACTTAACTGTTCATTATAAGTGGGCATGTGTTAACCACTAACCTTCGGAATTAACAAATATCCGATTTAGAGTATGGCTTCAAATGTCAACTGTATTAATTATACAACCAGAAAATGATTATTATAAACCACAAATATTAATTATTATTATTATTATTATTATTATTATTATTATTATTCCAGAAAAATAGAAAAATAATAATTATTATTAAATCCCATTATTATTATTATTATTTTCAAACTTCGTTTAAAGTTATCAAACTGTTCGGGGAATATCACCCTCGACTTCATAATGATGGATAACTATCCATTCCTCAACTTAGATTAATTCTTAAATCTCAAATTATGACGGCTAATGACAGCTGTAAGAAAAAAAATCTTGAACTAAAATAAATGCTCGTTCTGCTCGTCCATAAATATCGAATCGTAGAAGTCTGAGTAAAAAATCAATTCAGGTCCTAGCTCAGGTTTCGAAAGAAACTATTTGCAAAAGCAAATAAACATATCGATGACTATAGAAAAAAATGTGTGTTAGCAGGACTGTAGAAAATACGAGAAAATCCAACTTAACTACGCATAGAAATAATGTAAATTGCAGCTTACATTCTTGCAGGTCTTGATGGTAGAAATCTGGACTGAACCAGACTACTCAATCTTCCTGTTGTCTGTCCCATTAGGACGCGTACTTATATTCTCGTATCAGCTTCCATGTTATACCCACAAGCTGTTTACGCAGACATAGTGGCGATTATAATGTCTTGCAGAAAAATGTTGGCAACTTCAAGAGCTGAAGTGTAGTTGACAGGGGTCTGATCCAAGCGATCCATGATGAAATAATTACCAAGACCCACTGTGATACAATCAGTATTCCAATACTCTTACAATCTTTTCAGCACAATTACAAATTCTGTCGAGTTGGCTGGGCAAAGCTTCTCACTTTTCAGATCGCACAAGGCTAAACCTGTATTCCCATTCAGCTTTCGAATTGTAATATGCAAGACTGGTTTTGAAGTTACTGACTTATCTTGGCTGGTCCAACTATTGGATATAAATAATCCAGCTATAAGTGAATGTGGACTGAAGAAAAAGTAGTCTACCATATGTCCAAGTTGTAGCGGTAAGAATTACCAAGTGCCACAGACTTATTTCACTTCTGTGAAATCGAAGAAAAGTTCTAAACTCACTCGAAATAGTTTAACACTTTCAGTAACCATGTACTGTCGAAAATTCCAAGTCCACAGCTTGTGCTGTAAGTTGAAGTTTAAATGCAACCATGTGCTCGGCGATAATAACGATGTTCGAAGTTCAGTGATAGTCAAGTGGCTAGAGCGCTTACGTAGCGTAACACGGCCAAGTCAACGGAGTGCTTGTGACGAAGTGAACCTACCTCTGCCTTCGAGGCTCGCCTTATATACCCATCCGCTTGCTGGCTCGAGGTCACTGCGGCGAAAACGCTGGAACTAAAATAGCTCATAACTCGGCTTCTGTTCGATCAATTTCTTTGAAACAAAGCTCATTCTTCTTCTCTTGTTCTTGCTAGTAATCTGATATAGGTTTCATGTTTCCATCTCAACGGGAAATATTTAGCGACATATAGCCTCGACTATGACGCTCTCCTCCTACGTCACTTACCCACTTCTTGGCTGTAAATTCCTTCGAAAAGCTTCTAAGAAGGTTTGGAGCGCGCTATACAAACATCCATATCCGAACTTAGAATCGTGGCCTGTTCCCTCAAATCTAGGCTCACGGCTTGTGCCCTTCAATCTAGGCAACTGGATTTGGGCACATCCACCCCACACATAGCCAAAAAAAATGTGGAAAGATTTTTTTTTTCACACATCAAGCTATCTGGTTCCTGAATGATAGATCTTCAAACTTGCAGAATTAAAAGTTCCCACGATGATACCAGTTCGTGTATTTGCTATCTTGTAACTACCGTTCTTGTTACACTCATAAATTCGGTAGGGTCCTGAGTATAAACTCGCAAATTTTGAAAAGATGCGGTTTTGGACATCAGAGGGTACTGGTCGTCTCACCAAAACAAGGGTTCCTACACGCAAGGGTCTGCGGAATCGTCTCCCTCTGATTCTGCGCTCTCTCTGACTTGCTATCTTCTGAGGACTCGCGAAATATCAAGTACCATTGGGCATCTCCCTCGATGTCTTCTTCTTCGTTTCCCCCGAAGTTTATTTCCTCGGTATTTTGAAATCTTACCGTTTTGGCACTCATATCAATCACGGCTTTATATTTCTGGATGAAATCTGTCCCTAAGATCATGTCGAAAGCCATGTCCTTCATAATCATAGTCTATTTTCGTATGACCTACAATTGCTCTGGTTCCATCTTTCTTTTCTTGGATCATCCCTCGGCGTTTTCTCTTCTCTTCCGTTGCGAGGTGTCTGAGAATATCGGTCGGCCATGACCGTAAATACCGTGTTGTCGTTCTTTCCAGCCTTCTGATGAAAGAATTGGGCATTCGTGTGATCCAGTCTCTGTAAAATTTCGTCGAATTGCTCCATGCTGTATATGTCCGCTGCTATCAGTGTTCTCTGGACATCTGCAGGAAATTGCCTGATCAAAGCAGTAATCAGTTCATTGTCGGGCATCGGCGGATCTAAATGTTGGAGTTTGGACAACTGTCTTGAGAAATAAGTTGAGTAACGAGTAGGTTGTGAAGTGGAATATCTTTTCGAGTACAACTCTGCTCTCACTTGCTGTTGGGTTTCCGGGGACCAGAATGTCTTTAATAATCCTCAAGAAAATTCTTCGAAATTGGTTAGAGTAGATCTAAAAGCTCTAAAACACGTCAAGGCGGATCCTTCCAGAAATTTTCCCATCACTCTAATCTCTCTTTCCTTCTCAATTTTGGAATCTTTAAGGTAGTCTCCTACTTCTCTCAGAAATTCTACAGGCGTCATACTTCCGGTTCCAGAGAATTTTGAAGGTTTATCTTCTACATTTTTATAGAAGGTTATCGGTGTGGATTGCATCATCGTCTTAAACTCCTCTGGTCTATGGTGATTTCCTACTGTATTTATTTCCTCAATGTCTTTATCTCGACTTGTAGCCGTAGTTTTACTCTGAGGTTCTACAATGCTCTTCGCTTGTTTTTGATAATTCAAAAATTTGTCATTAAGGGCTTTTATGGTTTCCTTAAGTTCGGCATTCTCCTCACCTACTAATCTCTTTATCTCCCCGCTATCATCCTTGCTATGAAAATAATCACCCTGACTTTTCTCTTTAACTTGATTCTTGATGTCCTCGATCTCCTTCTGATTTTCTTCAGACTTCTTTCTGATCTCTTCGGTGTCTCTTTTGATTCCTTCTGTTTCTTTACAATTCTCCTTCAAGTTATTGGAAATTTGGTTCATCATCTTTTCATGATATTTCAGTGAACTTGTCATATCCACGATGTCTTTATGAGCTATCTGGATATCTTTCGTAATGACCTGGACATGTGACGTCAAAATTTCCCTAATCTCTTTGATACCGTCTTGAGTTTCCATCTTAAGTGCGTCTTTGACCTCCTCGATAACTGTTGTCTTGATCTCAGTTATCAACTCCTTGACTACTCTCTGCTGAATCTCTCCTACTACCAGTTCTTGAAATTGTTCAGTTAAACGTTGTATGACGTTATTTGCCATGTCAGTATTTTCTTTCTGAACGCGAATTTCTAAGTTTACCATGTCTTCTCCTACTTTCCTGATACCTCGCTCGATCCTATCAGCTAATGACTGAGATTTTTGGTCGGCACCGCGAAATTTATCTTCCATTTTACTAGTGTTTAAAGCTAAAGAAGTTTCGAGTTCATGAGTTTTCTCGAACAGTTTAGACATTTTGTTTCCTAAAGAAGCTCCTAATGCATCGGCATTTTCCCTCATTTTAGCTTTCAAATTTACTGAGTTTTCCTCTAATGACTTTTCAAGACTTACTTTTAATCTGTTTTCTAAAACATTAGAGTTTTCTTTAAGTTTATTTTCTAAAGAAGATTTTAAAGAATCAGAGTTTTCTTTAAGTTTATTTTCTAAAGAAGATTTTAAAGAATCAGAGTTTTCTTTAAGTTTGTTTTCCATTGAATTCTCTAGATTAATTTTTAAAGAAGTGGTTAACCTATCTTCTAGGGTATCGGAATTTTCCATTAATTTTTCTTTTAAAGTATCAGAGTTTTCTTTAAGCTTAACTTCCATTTGATCAGTTTTGTCAATAATTTCTGCCATTTGCAATGCAGCGCTCTTGGAGCTTTCCTCCATACGTTTCAATATCCTCATGATCTCTTCCATGATTTATCAGAATCTAATTCAAAATTAGGGGTATAAATGTAAGCAGACACAGAGACTTAAATCTAAAACAAGAATTATGCGTAGCTACTTGGATTTCTCAGAATAAAATGATAGATATTCCCTAATATCGACGTGATGAAAAAAAATCTCTACTATTAACAGTTAGATTTAACAACAATATCAAAAAATACAAAGTCAATATCCTCCACCTGGATTCTAATGTAATGCAATCTTTCTGGCCATCGAACGTACACTAAAATTTTATTTGACACCCTAATGGATAAGCCATTATACAACAAAACAAATCACACTCTAACTATTTGAATATTTAATTTAAATTAAGTTTGCCCACTAAGTGGGTTTCCTATGAATTTATTTGTCAGAACCAGACATTCTTCTATTCCCAAAATATCTATTGCAAAATCAAATCGGCGTACAACCAACCGTATAAAAATCGCGACCCACGTTCGAAGCCATTTCTCTCTTCTATCTTATTTTATGTGCCCGTTTGGACCGAAGTCCGGACGACCACATATGCATTTCACCAAAAATCAGTCAGCACGAGAATCAAAATATCCCGGGGCGCCAGATGGGTTAAAGCCGAATGCAAAGACCCAACAAAAAAAATGCTTAACTGATTTTCGCTCGACGCAAAAATAAGGATAGAAGGAGATTCATGAAAACTGTGATTGCATACCATAAAATTATCTCATTTTATTAAAACTTTAAAATGACATGAAGAAAATATGCCCAAAATGGCATAAGAGATGACTGGAAAAGAGTAAGTTATTTACACAATATACAATATCGCCAACACATGAACACTAACAAAGTTGAAACGAGAGGTCAGAATATCAGCCCTGTTGACTTCGTTCAACATAATTATGTACAGGGGTAGGGTTTTATCAGCGCAAAGTCAATCGTCCATACTGATCCCTAAATTATTTAGCATTCACACGTTGAAGATCAATAAGAAAATTTATCACTGGTTGGAAAATCACTTTCACTGTTCATTTCTCAAAACTATTATCGTAGCATTTCGACTAACACTTTTTAGGCAATAGTAATATTAGGATTTGTCGAATACAAAGTTGTTCATAATAAGTGAAATACACTATGATTTACATGGACCTTGAGCATTTTTGTGGATTTAAAAAACCAGAAAATATCTATTGAGACATAGATCTCAATCCAAAGTCTGTCAAAAATAAATTTTTGACTTACTCAAAAATATAATTATCCCAAATATAACTTCCATTCCACATGGATTCAGTCAACAAATTAATTAATTATTCCTTGAAAACATTAATTAGGAAATTTGAAATATCATTTAACATGTTTTATAATTAAACAAATTATCATTATTATTATTATGAAAGTGATTTTGAAACAAATGTCAAATATGTTCAGCATCAACTTATTAAAGAAAATGTATATTTATTTTTTATAGGATCTGAAAATCCTTTCAGCTTATAGTGGTTGTTAATAAATAACAATTTCAAACAACAGCATTGGCCCATATGATTGACACGTGATAAAAATCACAGAATTATAAATCAGCATTTAGACAACGGTAAAGCTTTCCTGAATGAAAGGAACTTGTAGAATAATAATTTTCCGGGTAAGCAATTACTAGAAATATTATTAAACACGTGGATCAACAGTAATTTAATAATGATGGTTCACAAAATAACCTGTGGTTATATTACGACGAAAGTGCGGCGAAAAACGACTCTCCTACTACATCAAAAACATCCAACCTACAATTTGATTGGTGCTCCATTTTACACAACCTCATTCCTGCGACTTAAATTGCGCACTCAGAATGGCATATACTTATCTGCACACACACAATGACATCTTCCCAATTTATACAAAATAATCAAGCCTTTGCTTGTTATGACAAATGGAAGATTCAAAAATCAGTAAACCTCACCAATGAGTTTACGACAATATCCAATATAATTTCACGATCAGAAATTCCACAGTGTTAATATTAGCAAACGTTGTGGAAGACGCAGCGTCATAATGATTTTATTTTATATAAACTCTAGCAAAAACCCTGCTTTATACATGCTTAGCTTCCCATTTCACTTCTTTCCGTGTCTTTATCAAAGCTTTAAATATGAAATGCAAACGTGAAACAATTTCACTGAATTTAACTATTATTAACTATTATTTAACTATTATAATTATTATTATTAAATCCCATTATTATTATTATTATTATTATTTTCAAACTTGGTTTAAAGTTATCAAACTGTTCGGGGAATATCACCCTCGACTTCATAATGATGGATAACTATCCATTCCTCAACTTAGATTAATTCTTAAATCTCAAATTATGACGGCTAATGACAGCTGTAAGAAAAAAATATTGAACTAAAATAAATGCTCGTTCTGCTCGTCCATAAATATCGATATCGTATAAGTCTGAGTAAAAAATCAACTCAGGTCCTAGCTCAGGTTTCGAAAGAAAATATTTGCAAAAGCAAATAAACATATCAATGACTATAAAGAAAAAAATGAGTTGGCAAGACTGTAGAAAATACGAGAAAATCCAACTAACTACGCATAGAAATAATGTAAATTGCAGCTTACATTCTTGTAGGTCTTGATGGTAGAAATCTGGACTGAACCAGACTACTCAATCTTCCTGTTGTCTGTCCCATTAGAACGCGTACTTATACTCTCGTATCAGCTTCCATGTTACACCCACAAGCTGTTTACGCAGACATAGTGGCGATTATAATGTCTTGCAGAAAAATGTTGGCAACTTCAAGAGCTGAAGTGTAGTTGACAGGGGTCTGATCCAAGCGATCCATGATGAAATAATTACCAAGACCCACTGTGATACAATCAGTATTCCAATACTCTTACAATCTTTTCAGCACAATTACAAATTCTGTCGAGTTGGCTGGGCAAAGCTTCTCACTTTCCAGATCGCACAAGGCTAAACCTGTATTCCCATTCAGCTTTCGAATTGTAATATGCAAGACTGGTTTTGAAGTTACTGACTTATCTTGGCTGGTCCAACTATTGGATATAAATAATCCAGCTATAAGTGAATGTGGACTGAAGAAAAAGTAGTCTACCATATGTCCAAGTTGTAGCGGTAAGAATTACCAAGTGCCACAGACTTATTTCACTCCTGTGAAATCGAAGAAAAGTTCTAAACTCACTCGAAATAGTTTAACACTTTCAGTAACCAAGGACTGTCGAAAATTCTAAGTCCACAGCTTGTGCTGTAAGTTGAAGTTTAAATGCAACCATGTGCTCGGCGATATTAACGGTGTTCGAAGTTCGGTGATAGTCAAGCGGCTAGAGCGCTTACGTAGCGTAACACGACCAAGTCAACGGAGTGCTTGTGACGAAGTGAACCTACCTCTGCCTGCGAGGCTCGCCTTATATACCCATCCGCATGCTGGCTCGAGGTCACTGCGGCGAAAACGCTGGAACTAAAACAGCTCATAACTCGGCTTCTGTTCGATCAATTTCTTTGAAACAAAGCTCATTCTTCTTCTCTTGTTCTTGCCAGTAATCTGATATAGGTTTCATGTTTCCATCTCAACGGGAAATATTTAGTGACATATAGCCTCGACTATGACGCTCTCCTCCTACGTCACTTACCCACTTCATGGCTGTAAATTCCTTCGAAAAGCTTCTAAGAAGGTTTGGAGCGCCGTATTCAAACATCCATATCCGAACATAGGATCGTGGCCTGTTCCCTCAAATCTAGGCTCACGGCTTATACCCTTCAATCTAGGCAACTGGATTTGGGCACAGTATATAAGATGGGGGGGGGGTTTCTCTACTCAATTATCTGTTATTCTGCGTCGTCGAACCATATCCGTGTAAATGGAACCAAGCTTCGTCCGAGAAAAATATTACGAAAGACGAACAGTCGAACATGAATCGGAGTTTCCTAAGACGTTGCCGGAAATGTGTGGATGTATGAAGAGAACATTTAGAACATCGCCTGTATTAAAGTAGTAGCAGCTTATTTTATTAATTTTAATTGTTACCTCATGTCATGCACGGATAACGTTAGCGAAGTGCTATGAATTAGGGCTCGGAATATTCGCGTATTCGCATATTCGAATAGTATTCGAATATTCGAATTATTCGAGTCGTATTCGAATTATTATTCGAATACCGAATACGCAATTCGAATATTCAAATATTCGAAATATTCGAATACCGAATAGTGCGAATACAGCGAATATTAATCGAATATTCGCAACCTCACGAATATTAAAAAATGAAAAATGAGGATGACGACTCACTGAGGAAAAAACTCTAAAATCGACAATTTCTGGGGCTCTTAAAAGACGATTTCACATTAGTGATGAAGAACCGACCACAGGTGTAAGTTTAACCCAATTAGCGACTGCTGTGGATTCACGTTACAAAAATCTTTCACACGAAAATGCACAAGACACGGAAATGATTTGGGTGGAACTACAAGTGCTGTTGCTTTCTTGTGATACCTGAGAAGATTCGGATGCTTCACTACCACAAACTCACTCTCGTCCAGCTTTGAAAGGGACCTCGACTTCATTTTCAAGCGTCCATATACGTCCCCACGCAGGAAAACTGTGGATGAAGAGCTGGAAAACTTTAGGAACGCCCGTGAAACTGTAGGTGACCCCTGAAATGTTAGAAGGCTAATGAAAAGGTATACCCTAGAATAAGTCAGTTGGCGAGAAAGTACTTATGCATTCCTGGCACCTCCGTTCAATCAGAAATAAATTTTTCCACGGGCGGCAATATTGTTAATGCCAAAAGAACATCACTTGATCCTGACAATGTTGTCAAATTGATTTTTTTTTCCAAAATAAGAAAATTTTCGCGCGAAATAATCTTTCAGTTAAAAGCCTGTTGACACTGAAATTTCTTATTTTTGTTTTTCTTTCAAGTACTCGTGTCGATAATGTTGTGCTTATGTTGATGGAAATGGGCATTTGCACGGCGATAAGAGAAGACACGAAGAGTTTCTTTTTTTTTAATATTTGGTTTTGTAAACACGTTAGGCAGTATATCCTCGTTTACCCAAACACGGGTTACCTTGTATTCTGTTTTCTTCCCTGAATTAAAGAATTGACATGTCATTGAAGGTTCCGTGGTTTTTCATTTATTAAATACCATGGGTCAAAGCATTATTTACATGCTACTTTTGTCTTATTTGGCCGAAATAACTTTATTTTCTGAGTACAAAAGTCGTACTTGTCTACATATCTCCAAATCATAGTGCGCGTTTCTTCCAAACGGTAACAGTATTGCTTTTCAAGCCTCAATTTAATTTCATATCATTGTTGAGCAAAACTTTTAATTACGAAATTCACTCATATAAATGCACTGACATACTAAATAATTTGCAAATGCATAACCTGTTCCGCAACAACTTACAGCAAAAACCCATTTAAGACGAGAAAAAGTCGCATGATAACCAGAATAGCATATTAACCGGGCGCGGCTGAAACGCACGCGTGAAGGTTGAATTCATAGATAGAGGAATGAGACAAATACCGTAATTCGAACTATACGAATAGAATATTCGCACGAAACAGTTAATCCAAATAATGAACAAGAAGTTCCGTGACGAACTAAAGAGCTGTCTTTTCTTAAAATTTAAGTCTTGCCAATGATTGATCTATATGGACCTATCTAGAATAATGACGAAATTAAGTTGGTAATATCGGCATTTCTAATTAGTTCGAAATATACCTGGTATAATGTAGCCTAATAGAGCACTACAGTTGGCAGCCCTGGTGACTGAATATATTCTTAGTTCGTCTATTAAGGTACCGGTACAGAAAACAACATTTGGTTGAAATCCAATGGATAATATGGACGTTACATGCAGTTAGGCATTGGATGTATCAGCGCGTAAAAATCATGTTGGCAACAAAGTCATGGATGTGTTGGTCAGAAATAATCTGACACATATTATCTCTTGTTGGGCCAAGTTTGGATTAAATCCATTTGTTAGTATAGAAAATACATGTATTAAAATTTGGTCCTATCAGCAAGCTTAGAATCATGTTCGTAGCACTGAAGTATATTAGTTACTCCAAATTAATCTATAATGTCAGGTACTGTACGTGTGCATATTTTAAAGCTGTTGGCTTGCATACTTTCTGATACATTGGTTTTTGGATTTAAAAAATAGAGAGAGAGCATTTATTAACAGTTCACAGCCGTGGCGGCTCGTAAGAATACGCTCACTCATATCTGATTATGTACACGTCATAGTACATACGAAATTTGGTTGAAATCCAATTGATAGTGTAGAAGGTGTATGCATTTAACAATTGGACCTATCAGCACATGGAGGAAAGAACGGAAGGAGATGCCTTCGCTGCGCTGCCTAGTGCAAGCTGCTGAAGCCAAACGGCACGCCCACTTTGGGTAGCAAGAAAATGGCTGTTCCTATGCTTAGAGCCGTAAACCACTCCAACTAGTCTTGGAATTTAGTGACATAAAACTGCAATAACAAGTCAAGATTTTTTCTTGCATAGGCAGAATACACTCTGTACATCGCGGTAATTGGCACAAATAAGCTGCGTTATTGTTTTAAAAGCCAATTTAAATAGAAATATGAGAGCACATATGCAGGCTAGTTTTGTAAGAAAGACACAACAAAACGTAATAAAACGCAGAAAAACTGATTAAATTGAATAGCTTACAGGTGTCTAAAGGTGCGAGTTTTACCAAAGAAGGAACATCTTGGGAACTATCATATTGATGCCGAACTAATCACGGTATTTAGGCCTACACCAAATTGATTTTTAAGTTCTTATTGGTGTTCAGGTATTCGTCAGTTTTTAGGCCTAATTTCGAGCACAGCCACTTTCACACATTGTTCGTACACATTTTGATATTCAAGAATACGAACCTTAAAATTAATAAACAGAACACTTATTCGATTCGTACAACCAAATGCAAGTCACGGAACACCGAATACAAGTTAAGGTTACGCCCACTTTGGACGCAGCGCTTGGCTTCACTCAAACGAGCTCAGTGCATCTCCTCTTATTATTCCCTCCATTATCAGCAGGCTTAGAATCATTTTGGCAACACTGCCATGTATGGCCTCCTAGAAATTAAACTGAAATATTATTAGGCTATCTATATGTGTGCCAATTTTGGAATAGCTCCCATGCTTATCTTGCAAGATATCCAACATGGAGCTCAAATTTCAATTTCGGTTTTTAGCAGTTGGTAGCACTGACATCATTTTCAAATATGGGCTTGAGATATTCAGGTATAGATCTTTACACACACCAAATTTGGTTTCGATTGTTGCAGCCGTTTAGGACTTGATAGGGGGGGGGGGACACGACTGGCAGACACACATTTGCCCGGATCGATCTCATAAGTCTACTTTTTCCTCATTTTTGCAAAATGTGAAAAGTAGGCTAAAAAATGGGCATACCTTTCAAATTATTCGAATACAATATATTCGAATGTGCACGAAAACGTTATTATTCGAATACGGCGATTCGAATACCAGAATAACAATGGTATTCGAATAATATTCGAATATTCGAACATTATTCGCGTATTCGCGAATTATTCGTGTCTCTCGAATATTCGAATAGTGCCAAATAATTCGAATCACAGTCCGAGCCCTACTATGAATATGCCGAGCGAGGAGTGATGAGTCAACGGGAGATAGATAAGCTGGGCGCGCCGGCCGGCCGAGTCGTGAGAGGGACTCGCTGTATATTCGATACAATACCCGTTTGCTGTTCTGGGGTACGTCCCTGCTTCAGACCAGACCTCTCCCGCTCTGCAGGAATCTATGGGCTTGCCTTCTTTTTTCACTCATCTCCTTGTCATTTCTACCACTTACTTCTATTACACTCCCTAGATACTTGAAACTAACCACCTTCTTTAGTACTTCTCCTCCTATCATTATATCTGTTGTTACCCTTCCCCTATTTCTCGTCTCAAAGTTACTGGATTAAATTCTCGGCTCTGCCAAAAAAAAAAAAACTATTCTGGTCTGAGAAATAGGACGGGGACAGTACACTGAAAGAAAATGCTTCGCTTTTATTATTACGTGACCGTCAATCATGCGATCATGAGTCGCAGGACCTTCTTTTTACGTGGAATCCGAACCACTGGACATGACATTTCACTTCGATAATCTCTTATGCTTTCCCTGGAATCGAACCCGATCCGCCTTGGTGAGAGACAAGCAGTTTTACCGCTGCGTCATCATGCACTTGGGATACACTCAGCTTCGTTGTTATTATTATTGGTTTTCATTTGTATAGGGGCAGATGAACTCACTGTTCCGCCCCTTAAAACAACAATAACTAACTAACTAACTAACCTAACTTCAGTTTTACTTGGGGCTTGAGACATCTTTGGTTATCAGCTCCGAGTTTTTGGGAGTGTGTTCAATTTCACTGATAACCATGGGGAAAATGCTGGGATATTTCGTAATTTTGAAGTGTCGGAGTACCTACGTCAAGTCCTTGCCCTATTACGCACACTACTACAGTCAGCACAGAAACACACTTAGGCCTATGTACATGGGGCTGATGACCATGACGTCCCTGCCTTTTAAGAAGAATTAACAACAACAATAATGCATATTTCGATGAGGAGATGGGTTGGGTCAGTGTGTGTAGGAGATTAACAGGAGTAACGTAGTGTGTGGGAAAACTCAGCAATTGTTCTAGGTTTGTGCCGTGTCTTGTGTGGGGTTTCGCCTAGGACACCAAGCTGGCTCATCAGCGGGCTCTCGGTGTCCCCGGCCGGACCCCCACTGGATTTGCGAACTGCGCGCTACCTCCCATTTTATGAAGTGCAGCTGCGGCTCTTTACTGCGAGAACTAAAAGCTCAAGCAGCCATAACCTCCCTATGAAGGCTTCCAAAAAGGCTTCCTGTGGGGGTCCGGGCGGGGAAACCTAGAGCCCGCTGATGAGCCAGCTTGGTGTCCTAGGCGAAACCCGCACACAAGACACGGCACAAACCTAGAAAAAATGCTGACTTTTAATTCACTGGCCGTGAAAGCCAATATACCATAGTGTGTGGTGCCAGAATGATGTTTTGCACGGGTACGAAGGAGTCTTTCAGGTACATGGGGCTGATGACCGGAACGACCTAGCCTCATAAACGAGGTGTGATATCATGTGACAGGGTTTTGGTGCGGTTACTACACATTGCGGTTCTAATACAGCAACAGTGTTCGCTCAATAGCCATACATTTCCTGAGTGTATTTGAAAGCAATTAATGGCTCACATTTTATGATTAGATTATTTGTTAATTACTAATTCTATAATTTATTAACGAACAATAACATGTAACACAAACTGAAATGAAGACCTGCTCTATTTGCATGAATTAAGCCTTTGATTTAATAAATACGTCGCCTCCGTGGTGTAGTGGTCAGCGTGCTTAGCTGTCACCCCGGAGGTCCGAGTTTCGTTTCCCGGCTCTGCCACGAAATTTGAAAAGTCTGAGGACTGAAACGGGGTCTACTCAGCCACGGGTGGTCCAAATGAGTAGAGGGTGTTCGATTCCCATCTCAACCATCCTCGAGGTGATATTCCGTGGTTTCCAACTTCGTCTCCGGGCAAATGCCGGGATGGTTCGTAACTTAAGGCCACGGCCACCTCCTTCCCTCTTCCTTGTGTATACCTCCCAAACTACTCCTCCCTTCCCATCCCTCATGAAGCCCCTGCTCGCTCTGCAGGTGAGGCCGCCTGGGCAAGGTGCGGGTCCCACCGCCCCAGTTGTATCCCTAGACCAGATGTTTCAAGCTCCAGGACACTGCCCTGGCTGCGGTAATGGTGGGATCCCTCGCTGAGTCCGAGGGAAAAGCCAACCTGGAGGGTAAACCGACTAAAAAAACAAGAATAAATGCACTCCTGAAACCGTGACTAGTTGCGTGGCGCAGCGGTAACGTGCACGCCTGCTGTTTCCAAAGTTGAAGGATCAAATCCTGGCGCTGTCAGTTTACATTTTAGGGTGCGCATATGTGAGAGAACCGTGTCAGTACATTTACTGGCACGATTAAGATCCCCTTCAAGGTAAAATTTTGTCTCATCTTTATGACGTAGGCTACTGTATCTCCAATACTATGATGCGTCCCGAATAATGATTGATCCATTGGTAGCTCAACAGTAGCCTATGTTTCAAATAAAATCTGCAGCAGTTAAATGGGACGTAAAACCAATAAAATAAAATAAATATACGAACATTACAGTAGTCGCATATGATGTGTAACATCTGACATGTTATCCTACTCGTATACTACTGTAACGGCTACCTTTGTCGTTGGATATCGCTCTACAAGTTGGGCGATCATTTATAACGTTTCTACAGATATTACACTCAAGACTCCTTAAAACCACCTCATCGTTCTTATTTAGCATTGGCCTGTCTAGACAGACGACATACACTTTATTAATTTAGATTTACTGGGCGCCAGTTATCGTAGAGATAACACATTAAAATTTTATTTAGCCACGGCCGCTCCCTTCCTTGAGCCAAGATCTATCATCGGAGCGTAGGGCAATAAACTTGCTCTATGAGATACTCTTTGCATTCCAACTATCCTATATATTCAACTCCCAATGAACAAGACATTTTAACTAATACTGGTTTATTTACAACAAAATTATTAACATTTGATCTGAGGTTTCGAGCTGTGTACAATATGTGCATTAATATTCCCTAATTGCGGGGCAATATTGACTGTCTTCTCGCTAGCGCTGATCTTCTGTGTTGATAATAACTCGGTCCACATACCTGGTGCCTTGTGGTTCAAAGTCCATCTCGTTGGTCTGCTTGCAGTCTAATTTGAGATCTTACGCCAACACACGTTTATTGACCTTTGAAAACATATGTTTTCTTCTTCTTGTTGTTGTTGTTGCTGCTTGTTTCTGAGTTTGATCACCATGGTAAGCAAATTTGAACAAACCAGGCTAATTGAATTCACTAAGTCCCATCTTACTGAGGGACTGGCAGAGTCTACGACTCACAAAGTCAGTGAGTGAGTGCGTGATCGAATATGTGAATGACAGAATAGAATCTATAGAATAGCCAGTGCTGAAGTCGCGCTGGGCTTTTATACACTTTTATACACTCGCGGCATAAATTTGCCCGCGACCCATCAGACCAATTATAGCAAAGCATTTCTCAGTCCTCAAGCGACGCTAAAACTTCTCCGAGCGGGAATACAGGCCCGCGTACTTCAAATATTCCACTCAGAACCCGCTATTCCTCTCGTTGCGCATCTATATATTCCGCCGAAATCTTTCTCCAAGCCCTTGTCTCCAGTCAGCGTGGCTTCGTTCCAGAAATACATTTTCTTGCAATATGTTGCTTCACCGTCCGTAACTTCTTCCAACCATGCCCGTCCTGTCTTTACAATTTAACTAATAAAACAGCCCTAGACCTCTATAAAAACCCTGTTTCTTAATCTAAGCACTTGACAATATTATATATGACTATGGTAATGACGTGAATATGGTATGGCCCCTCCCTTGATATTAATGGGTGAATAAAACGATATAACTTTGGTATTTCAATAATAATAATAATAATAATAATAATAATAATAATTACACAATGACTTTAAAAATAATAATAATAATAATAATAATTTGTACCATAATCAAGATTACGTTACAAAACGTCCCCATGGTTTCATAAAGAATGTAATGAATGATGAAATCACAAATCTTCCCTTTAAAACTTAACAGGAAATACACTGAATATACATATATGACCCTTCAAATTACATACATAATGATTATACCCTTTTCATTTTCCTTGATTGATCTGCACTCTTCTTGCAATGTTACATAAACATTCTGATTGTCCTGTGCAGTCATACAGGATTTACATGCTACATTTGTTCTTGTAGTCCCTTACAATAACAGAACACAATATATATTGCTTCTTGTTTCACGCAACACAAGTGATTTATCTCACTTCCACCAATTCCTTAGAGCCACGACACGACTCTAATTATAAACACACGGCAGTCTGCCCTTCTTGCAGCACTTGCTCTTTTCTATGATATTTCCTCAGATTGTAAATGTTATATGTACCAATGACACAATTTTCCTGATCTTTCAATAAATAGGCATTCTTTCCTATCCTCTTCGAAACGACATAAGGTCCAGTAAACAATAAAAACAGCTTTGACATTTTCCCTTCCAATGCACAAGATGGCAACGGCTTACGTAACAATCGTTGCTACAAACTTTCATGTTCTTCCTACCTCTCAACAAAACACTGGCTAGCCTGAATAACGTCACATGAGTCAACAATACATACCTGAAATAACTACCTAGTGTCCTACCTAATTTCCTCACTAACGTTGAGCAACTACTACTAAAATCTACTGTTGAGAACCACTTCCGCCCCTGAAAACGTTGAACTAAATCCTCCACTGCTTCAGTTCTCAGCTGGTCGCTTTCGACTCTAGTATTTAACATTCTGCCGTCTATGCACAGTCTCACTGAATTGTCTTTCTTGGCTACTACAACTAATGGATTTAAACAATGGCTAGCTGAAGGCTCAATTATGTCGTTTTCCAACATTAATTCTATCTGTTCTTCGACGGCTTTCATATATTTAGTTGCGACAGGATACCTAGGCCCTACGAAACTACTTGTGTCTTTAACGACAAAACTATGCTCATATAAGTGTGTTGCTCCGGGTTTTGAGCTGAAAATTTCCTTATATTTTATTAATACCTCATGTAACTGATGACCTTGCTCATCATCCAGCTTACACTGTGACAATGCATCATGGATCCTACTCTCAAGTTCAGACTCCATTGCAACCTGACACACCTTAAAAACTTTGCTCTCACTAGGATCTCCGCGGTCTACCTCATTTACTTCAGGAAACTCATCACTCACAACCACGTTGCTTTCTTCCTCAAACATACACACTTTCATCTGTTTGTCAGTCTTAGACACCTTATACGTAACCTGAACTTCTTTATCCTGCCAAAATAAACATATCCTGCCAAAATGAAAATCTAATTTAACTTGATATAATGATAACCATTCCGCACCGAGAATCACCGGATATACTAAATTTGGAACTGCCAAACAGGGCTGAAATTTAACTAACTCACTAATGTTAATTGGAACTGCGACTTGCTTAGATATTTTCTGAGACCTACTACCTACAGCTGTGACAATGAAAGTGGACTTAACTGGAATTATATCAACATGAATACCTTCTCTCATTACATCTTCCAAAAATCTTAAATTTATACAAGAGTTTTCGCTTCCACTGTCCAATAAAACATCAACTTCTTTACCCCACACATTAAGTTTAATTACTGGTGACATAATCTCATTCTCAACATTATCTAAATTTCCACCATTTAGGTCATAAAGCAGTTCTTCTCTAACATCTATATTAAAATCTCCTAAATACTCAATATTCCTAGGACATTGAACTGCAATCACTTCGGGCTGTCTGTTGACCTCACTGCAACCCGTTATTCGTTTAAATTAGGCCTACCTGCCCCTGATGTAGATTGTTGTTGTTGACCTGTACGTCTGTCTGGCCTAGTACCTTCCCCTACTCTGTTCAAATTCTCGTTCCTCGTATTTGCTGTGCGTCCCCCATTGTCAAGTCGTCTTTCGTAATTCGCATTCCTGCCTTGTTCTCTTCCCCTCTCTCTCTCACCCTGCCCGAAATTATCTCCTCTACTTATTGGCTTGCGTTCGGTCCTACTATTTTCAAGAGAGTCAAAGTTTTCCAATAGCTTCTCGAACCCGTCAATAGTAGTAATATTCTGCATGAAGAATGCTTCTTTAATTATATCAGGAAAATGCCTTAATAATGTTTTAATTACCTGTGATTCAGTCTCTAAACCTTCTAAATTCTGGCATATAAGTACATGCGCTAAGAAATACTCTGTGTACGAAACACCATCTCTCCTTTGGTACTTCCCAAAAATAATGTTACATCTTTCTCTTTCTTGCACATTTTCATTCCAGTACTTGGCTATGAACTTCTCTTTAAATTTTCTAAAACTAGTCATCTGGTATTTATACACACTGAACCATGACCTTGAATCCCTAACAAAAGATTTATCTAGCATCTCAAGTACTTGTTCCCATTGAACGATCCCCTCTTCTAAATCTTTAGCGAACTTCTTTTCTACTGTTTTTAAGAATTCCACTGGGTTATATGCCTTGCCTGTGAATACTGGCAAATCTGCCTCTTTAGTTAGAAATCTACTTAAATTTCCTATTTGTACATTACCGCTATTTGTTGCTATTTGCTTCTGACATCTCTGCAATTTCTCCTCCATTTTATCTGTTTTACTCGCTACTTCTTCACTGATACTGTTAAATTTACTGTTAACCTCTTCCCTAATTTCTTGATTATCGCTCTCTAGTTTATTTTCTAAATTACCTATTTTAGCAATATTATTATCACACTTGACCTTCATACTGTTGACTTCGCCTTCTAAGTCAACCCTAACTTTACTACATTTAATTTTCACTTCCTCGTCAATTTTGTCAACTCGCTCCGACACTTGTTGCATTCTGGCATCAACCTTAAGTGACCATGATTCCTCCACCTCACTAATCCTGTTTTCTACCTTATTGTGAAATTCTCGGCCTACTTCTTTAATTTGTCTATTGAAGTTCTCTGTGGCTTCATCAAACCTCTTACCTTGTTCATCTAGCTTCTTACTCTGCTCAGAGAACTTAAGATCTATTGCTTTTTCTAACTGATCACTACGCACGTCAAATTTCTTACTTTGTTCCTCTTGCTTTTTACTCTGTTCAGCTAACTTAAGATCTATTGCTTTTTCTAGTTGATCGCTACGCACGTCAAATTTCTTACTCTGTTCCTCTAACTTCTTACTCTGTTCAGTTATGAGCATCGTCAGGTTTCGAAGCCAGGAAGGATTCTCCCCCTCATTAATCTGGATGTTTGTAGCCCCGTCTTGTTTATTTTCCTCAGTTTCCTGATTTTCGCTTACTTTTGACATCTCATCATTGGTACCCTGCACATCTAATTTTGACATTTTAACTGATCTTATAATACTACGGTTTCTCAAATGTATATTCCCCAAATTATCCCTGTTACTCATTATCCAAAAAAACAACTCATCAAAAGAACACTCCTAATTTATAACCGTAGTTCCCTAACTTGATATATGCCTCTTTATTGAAAAACTCGGAATGAATGCAAAGAGTACTCGTTTATATCGTACATGAAAACAACTTTAAACTTTAACATACTTGAAATAAACTGGATTTATACATAATATCCATTCACTTCAGTACGATATTTCGTAGCCCCACATTGGTTGTGCCATTTGTAACGGCTACCTTTGTCGTTGGATATCGCTCTACAAGTTGGGCGATCATTTATAACGTTTCTACAGATATTACACTCAAGACTCCTTAAAACCACCTCATCGTTCTTATTTAGCATTGGCCTGTCTAGACAGACGACATACACTTTATTAATTTAGATTTACTAGGCGCCAGTTATCGTAGAGATAACACATTAAAATTTTATTTAGCCACGGCCGCTCCCTTCCTTGAGCCAAGATCTATCATCGGAGCGTAGGGCAATAAACTTGCTCTATGAGATACTCTTTGCATTCCAACTATCCTATATATTCAACTCCCAATGAACAAGACATTTTAACTAATACTGGTTTATTTACAACAAAATTATTAACATTTGATCTGAGGTTTCGAGCTGTGTACAATATGTGCATTAATATTCCCTAATTGCGGGGCAATATTGACTGTCTTCTCGCTAGCGCTGATCTTCTGTGTTGATAATAACTCGGTCCACATACCTGGTGCCTTGTGGTTCAAAGTCCATCTCGTTGGTCTGCTTGCAGTCTAATTTGAGATCTTACGCCAACACACGTTTATTGACCTTTGAAAACATATGTTTTCTTCTTCTTGTTGTTGTTGTTGCTGCTTGTTTCTGAGTTTGATCACCATGGTAAGCAAATTTGAACAAACCAGGCTAATTGAATTCACTAAGTCCCATCTTACTGAGGGACTGGCAGAGTCTACGACTCACAAAGTCAGTGAGTGAGTGCGTGATCGAATATGTGAATGACAGAATAGAATCTATAGAATAGCCAGTGCTGAAGTCGCGCTGGGCTTTTATACACTTTTATACACTCGCGGCATAAATTTGCCCGCGACCCATCAGACCAATTATAGCAAAGCATTTCTCAGTCCTCAAGCGACGCTAAAACTTCTCCGAGCGGGAATACAGGCCCGCGTACTTCAAATATTCCACTCAGAACCCGCTATTCCTCTCGTTGCGCATCTATATATTCCGCCGAAATCTTTCTCCAAGCCCTTGTCTCCAGTCAGCGTGGCTTCGTTCCAGAAATACATTTTCTTGCAATATGTTGCTTCACCGTCCGTAACTTCTTCCAACCATGCCCGTCCTGTCTTTACAATTTAACTAATAAAACAGCCCTAGACCTCTATAAAAACCCTGTTTCTTAATCTAAGCACTTGACAATATTATATATGACTATGGTAATGACGTGAATATGGTATGGCCCCTCCCTTGATATTAATGGGTGAATAAAACGATATAACTTTGGTATTTCAATAATAATAATAATAATAATAATAATAATAATAATAATTACACAATGACTTTAAAAATAATAATAATAATAATTTGTACCATAATCAAGATTACGTTACAAAACGTCCCCATGGTTTCATAAAGAATGTAATGAATGATGAAATCACAAATCTTCCCTTTAAAACTTAACAGGAAATACACTGAATATACATATATGACCCTTCAAATTACATACATAATGATTATACCCTTTTCATTTTCCTTGATTGATCTGCACTCTTCTTGCAATGTTACATAAACATTCTGATTGTCCTGTGCAGTCATACAGGATTTACATGCTACATTTGTTCTTGTAGTCCCTTACAATAACAGAACACAATATATATTGCTTCTTGTTTCACGCAACACAAGTGATTTATCTCACTTCCACCAATTCCTTAGAGCCACGACACGACTCTAATTATAAACACACGGCAGTCTGCCCTTCTTGCAGCACTTGCTCTTTTCTATGATATTTCCTCAGATTGTAAATGTTATATGTACCAATGACACAATTTTCCTGATCTTTCAATAAATAGGCATTCTTTCCTATCCTCTTCGAAACGACATAAGGTCCAGTAAACAATAAAAACAGCTTTGACATTTTCCCTTCCAATGCACAAGATGGCAACGGCTTACGTAACAATCGTTGCTACAAACTTTCATGTTCTTCCTACCTCTCAACAAAACACTGGCTAGCCTGAATAACGTCACATGAGTCAACAATACATACCTGAAATAACTACCTAGTGTCCTACCTAATTTCCTCACTAACGTTGAGCAACTACTACTAAAATCTACTGTTGAGAACCACTTCCGCCCCTGAAAACGTTGAACTAAATCCTCCACTGCTTCAGTTCTCAGCTGGTCGCTTTCGACTCTAGTATTTAACATTCTGCCGTCTATGCACAGTCTCACTGAATTGTCTTTCTTGGCTACTACAACTAATGGATTTAAACAATGGCTAGCTGAAGGCTCAATTATGTCGTTTTCCAACATTAATTCTATCTGTTCTTCGACGGCTTTCATATATTTAGTTGCGACAGGATACCTAGGCCCTACGAAACTACTTGTGTCTTTAACGACAAAACTATGCTCATATAAGTGTGTTGCTCCGGGTTTTGAGCTGAAAATTTCCTTATATTTTATTAATACCTCATGTAACTGATGACCTTGCTCATCATCCAGCTTACACTGTGACAATGCATCATGGATCCTACTCTCAAGTTCAGACTCCATTGCAACCTGACACACCTTAAAAACTTTGCTCTCACTAGGATCTCCGCGGTCTACCTCATTTACTTCAGGAAACTCATCACTCACAACCACGTTGCTTTCTTCCTCAAACATACACACTTTCATCTGTTTGTCAGTCTTAGACACCTTATACGTAACCTGAACTTCTTTATCCTGCCAAAATAAACATATCCTGCCAAAATGAAAATCTAATTTAACTTGATATAATGATAACCATTCCGCACCGAGAATCACCGGATATACTAAATTTGGAACTGCCAAACAGGGCTGAAATTTAACTAACTCACTAATGTTAATTGGAACTGCGACTTGCTTAGATATTTTCTGAGACCTACTACCTACAGCTGTGACAATGAAAGTGGACTTAACTGGAATTATATCAACATGAATACCTTCTCTCATTACATCTTCCAAAAATCTTAAATTTATACAAGAGTTTTCGCTTCCACTGTCCAATAAAACATCAACTTCTTTACCCCACACATTAAGTTTAATTACTGGTGACATAATCTCATTCTCAACATTATCTAAATTTCCACCATTTAGGTCATAAAGCAGTTCTTCTCTAACATCTATATTAAAATCTCCTAAATACTCAATATTCCTAGGACATTGAACTGCAATCACTTCGGGCTGTCTGTTGACCTCACTGCAACCCGTTATTCGTTTAAATTAGGCCTACCTGCCCCTGATGTAGATTGTTGTTGTTGACCTGTACGTCTGTCTGGCCTAGTACCTTCCCCTACTCTGTTCAAATTCTCGTTCCTCGTATTTGCTGTGCGTCCCCCATTGTCAAGTCGTCTTTCGTAATTCGCATTCCTGCCTTGTTCTCTTCCCCTCTCTCTCTCACCCTGCCCGAAATTATCTCCTCTACTTATTGGCTTGCGTTCGGTCCTACTATTTTCAAGAGAGTCAAAGTTTTCCAATAGCTTCTCGAACCCGTCAATAGTAGTAATATTCTGCATGAAGAATGCTTCTTTAATTATATCAGGAAAATGCCTTAATAATGTTTTAATTACCTGTGATTCAGTCTCTAAACCTTCTAAATTCTGGCATATAAGTACATGCGCTAAGAAATACTCTGTGTACGAAACACCATCTCTCCTTTGGTACTTCCCAAAAATAATGTTACATCTTTCTCTTTCTTGCACATTTTCATTCCAGTACTTGGCTATGAACTTCTCTTTAAATTTTCTAAAACTAGTCATCTGGTATTTATACACACTGAACCATGACCTTGAATCCCTAACAAAAGATTTATCTAGCATCTCAAGTACTTGTTCCCATTGAACGATCCCCTCTTCTAAATCTTTAGCGAACTTCTTTTCTACTGTTTTTAAGAATTCCACTGGGTTATATGCCTTGCCTGTGAATACTGGCAAATCTGCCTCTTTAGTTAAAAATCTACTTAAATTTCCTATTTGTACATTACCGCTATTTGTTGCTATTTGCTTCTGACATCTCTGCAATTTCTCCTCCATTTTATCTGTTTTACTCGCTACTTCTTCACTGATACTGTTAAATTTACTGTTAACCTCTTCCCTAATTTCTTGATTATCGCTCTCTAGTTTATTTTCTAAATTACCTATTTTAGCAATATTATTATCACACTTGACCTTCATACTGTTGACTTCGCCTTCTAAGTCAACCCTAACTTTACTACATTTAATTTTCACTTCCTCGTCAATTTTGTCAACTCGCTCCGACACTTGTTGCATTCTGGCATCAACCTTAAGTGACCATGATTCCTCCACCTCACTAATCCTGTTTTCTAACTTATTGTGAAATTCTCGGCCTACTTCTTTAATTTGTCTATTGAAGTTCTCTGTGGCTTCATCAAACCTCTTACCTTGTTCATCTAGCTTCTTACTCTGCTCAGAGAACTTAAGATCTATTGCTTTTTCTAACTGATCACTACGCACGTCAAATTTCTTACTTTGTTCCTCTTGCTTTTTACTCTGTTCAGCTAACTTAAGATCTATTGCTTTTTCTAGTTGATCGCTACGCACGTCAAATTTCTTACTCTGTTCCTCTAACTTCTTACTCTGTTCAGTTATGAGCATCGTCAGGTTTCGAAGCCAGGAAGGATTCTCCCCCTCATTAATCTGGATGTTTGTAGCCCCGTCTTGTTTATTTTCCTCAGTTTCCTGATTTTCGCTTACTTTTGACATCTCATCATTGGTACCCTGCACATCTAATTTTGACATTTTAACTGATCTTATAATACTACGGTTTCTCAAATGTATATTCCCCAAATTATCCCTGTTACTCATTATCCAAAAAAACAACTCATCAAAAGAACACTCCTAATTTATAACCGTAGTTCCCTAACTTGATATATGCCTCTTTATTGAAAAACTCGGAATGAATGCAAAGAGTACTCGTTTATATCGTACATGAAAACAACTTTAAACTTTAACATACTTGAAATAAACTGGATTTATACATAATATCCATTCACTTCAGTACGATATTTCGTAGCCCCACATTGGTTGTGCCATTTGTAACGGCTACCTTTGTCGTTGGATATCGCTCTACAAGTTGGGCGATCATTTATAACGTTTCTACAGATATTACACTCAAGACTCCTTAAAACCACCTCATCGTTCTTATTTAGCATTGGCCTGTCTAGACAGACGACATACACTTTATTAATTTAGATTTACTGGGCGCCAGTTATCGTAGAGATAACACATTAAAATTTTATTTAGCCACGGCCGCTCCCTTCCTTGAGCCAAGATCTATCATCGGAGCGTAGGGCAATAAACTTGCTCTATGAGATACTCTTTGCATTCCAACTATCCTATATATTCAACTCCCAATGAACAAGACATTTTAACTAATACTGGTTTATTTACAACAAAATTATTAACATTTGATCTGAGGTTTCGAGCTGTGTACAATATGTGCATTAATATTCCCTAATTGCGGGGCAATATTGACTGTCTTCTCGCTAGCGCTGATCTTCTGTGTTGATAATAACTCGGTCCACATACCTGGTGCCTTGTGGTTCAAAGTCCATCTCGTTGGTCTGCTTGCAGTCTAATTTGAGATCTTACGCCAACACACGTTTATTGACCTTTGAAAACATATGTTTTCTTCTTCTTGTTGTTGTTGTTGCTGCTTGTTTCTGAGTTTGATCACCATGGTAAGCAAATTTGAACAAACCAGGCTAATTGAATTCACTAAGTCCCATCTTACTGAGGGACTGGCAGAGTCTACGACTCACAAAGTCAGTGAGTGAGTGCGTGATCGAATATGTGAATGACAGAATAGAATCTATAGAATAGCCAGTGCTGAAGTCGCGCTGGGCTTTTATACACTTTTATACACTCGCGGCATAAATTTGCCCGCGACCCATCGACCAATTATAGCAAAGCATTTCTCAGTCCTCAAGCGACGCTAAAACTTCTCCGAGCGGGAATACAGGCCCGCGTACTTCAAATATTCCACTCAGAACCCGCTATTCCTCTCGTTGCGCATCTATATATTCCGCCGAAATCTTTCTCCAAGCCCTTGTCTCCAGTCAGCGTGGCTTCGTTCCAGAAATACATTTTCTTGCAATATGTTGCTTCACCGTCCGTAACTTCTTCCAACCATGCCCGTCCTGTCTTTACAATTTAACTAATAAAACAGCCCTAGACCTCTATAAAAACCCTGTTTCTTAATCTAAGCACTTGACAATATTATATATGACTATGGTAATGACGTGAATATGGTATGGCCCCTCCCTTGATATTAATGGGTGAATAAAACGATATAACTTTGGTATTTCAATAATAATAATAATAATAATGATAATAATAATAATAATTACACAATGACTTTAAAAATAATAATAATAATAATAATAATTTGTACCATAATCAAGATTACGTTACAAAACGTCCCCATGGTTTCATAAAGAATGTAATGAATGATGAAATCACAAATCTTCCCTTTAAAACTTAACAGGAAATACACTGAATATACATATATGACCCTTCAAATTACATACATAATGATTATACCCTTTTCATTTTCCTTGATTGATCTGCACTCTTCTTGCAATGTTACATAAACATTCTGATTGTCCTGTGCAGTCATACAGGATTTACATGCTACATTTGTTCTTGTAGTCCCTTACAATAACAGAACACAATATATATTGCTTCTTGTTTCACGCAACACAAGTGATTTATCTCACTTCCACCAATTCCTTAGAGCCACGACACGACTCTAATTATAAACACACGGCAGTCTGCCCTTCTTGCAGCACTTGCTCTTTTCTATGATATTTCCTCAGATTGTAAATGTTATATGTACCAATGACACAATTTTCCTGATCTTTCAATAAATAGGCATTCTTTCCTATCCTCTTCGAAACGACATAAGGTCCAGTAAACAATAAAAACAGCTTTGACATTTTCCCTTCCAATGCACAAGATGGCAACGGCTTACGTAACAATCGTTGCTACAAACTTTCATGTTCTTCCTACCTCTCAACAAAACACTGGCTAGCCTGAATAACGTCACATGAGTCAACAATACATACCTGAAATAACTACCTAGTGTCCTACCTAATTTCCTCACTAACGTTGAGCAACTACTACTAAAATCTACTGTTGAGAACCACTTCCGCCCCTGAAAACGTTGAACTAAATCCTCCACTGCTTCAGTTCTCAGCTGGTCGCTTTCGACTCTAGTATTTAACATTCTGCCGTCTATGCACAGTCTCACTGAATTGTCTTTCTTGGCTACTACAACTAATGGATTTAAACAATGGCTAGCTGAAGGCTCAATTATGTCGTTTTCCAACATTAATTCTATCTGTTCTTCGACGGCTTTCATATATTTAGTTGCGACAGGATACCTAGGCCCTACGAAACTACTTGTGTCTTTAACGACAAAACTATGCTCATATAAGTGTGTTGCTCCGGGTTTTGAGCTGAAAATTTCCTTATATTTTATTAATACCTCATGTAACTGATGACCTTGCTCATCATCCAGCTTACACTGTGACAATGCATCATGGATCCTACTCTCAAGTTCAGACTCCATTGCAACCTGACACACCTTAAAAACTTTGCTCTCACTAGGATCTCCGCGGTCTACCTCATTTACTTCAGGAAACTCATCACTCACAACCACGTTGCTTTCTTCCTCAAACATACACACTTTCATCTGTTTGTCAGTCTTAGACACCTTATACGTAACCTGAACTTCTTTATCCTGCCAAAATAAACATATCCTGCCAAAATGAAAATCTAATTTAACTTGATATAATGATAACCATTCCGCACCGAGAATCACCGGATATACTAAATTTGGAACTGCCAAACAGGGCTGAAATTTAACTAACTCACTAATGTTAATTGGAACTGCGACTTGCTTAGATATTTTCTGAGACCTACTACCTACAGCTGTGACAATGAAAGTGGACTTAACTGGAATTATATCAACATGAATACCTTCTCTCATTACATCTTCCAAAAATCTTAAATTTATACAAGAGTTTTCGCTTCCACTGTCCAATAAAACATCAACTTCTTTACCCCACACATTAAGTTTAATTACTGGTGACATAATCTCATTCTCAACATTATCTAAATTTCCACCATTTAGGTCATAAAGCAGTTCTTCTCTAACATCTATATTAAAATCTCCTAAATACTCAATATTCCTAGGACATTGAACTGCAATCACTTCGGGCTGTCTGTTGACCTCACTGCAACCCGTTATTCGTTTAAATTAGGCCTACCTGCCCCTGATGTAGATTGTTGTTGTTGACCTGTACGTCTGTCTGGCCTAGTACCTTCCCCTACTCTGTTCAAATTCTCGTTCCTCGTATTTGCTGTGCGTCCCCCATTGTCAAGTCGTCTTTCGTAATTCGCATTCCTGCCTTGTTCTCTTCCCCTCTCTCTCTCACCCTGCCCGAAATTATCTCCTCTACTTATTGGCTTGCGTTCGGTCCTACTATTTTCAAGAGAGTCAAAGTTTTCCAATAGCTTCTCGAACCCGTCAATAGTAGTAATATTCTGCATGAAGAATGCTTCTTTAATTATATCAGGAAAATGCCTTAATAATGTTTTAATTACCTGTGATTCAGTCTCTAAACCTTCTAAATTCTGGCATATAAGTACATGCGCTAAGAAATACTCTGTGTACGAAACACCATCTCTCCTTTGGTACTTCCCAAAAATAATGTTACATCTTTCTCTTTCTTGCACATTTTCATTCCAGTACTTGGCTATGAACTTCTCTTTAAATTTTCTAAAACTAGTCATCTGGTATTTATACACACTGAACCATGACCTTGAATCCCTAACAAAAGATTTATCTAGCATCTCAAGTACTTGTTCCCATTGAACGATCCCCTCTTCTAAATCTTTAGCGAACTTCTTTTCTACTGTTTTTAAGAATTCCACTGGGTTATATGCCTTGCCTGTGAATACTGGCAAATCTGCCTCTTTAGTTAGAAATCTACTTAAATTTCCTATTTGTACATTACCGCTATTTGTTGCTATTTGCTTCTGACATCTCTGCAATTTCTCCTCCATTTTATCTGTTTTACTCGCTACTTCTTCACTGATACTGTTAAATTTACTGTTAACCTCTTCCCTAATTTCTTGATTATCGCTCTCTAGTTTATTTTCTAAATTACCTATTTTAGCAATATTATTATCACACTTGACCTTCATACTGTTGACTTCGCCTTCTAAGTCAACCCTAACTTTACTACATTTAATTTTCACTTCCTCGTCAATTTTGTCAACTCGCTCCGACACTTGTTGCATTCTGGCATCAACCTTAAGTGACCATGATTCCTCCACCTCACTAATCCTGTTTTCTACCTTATTGTGAAATTCTCGGCCTACTTCTTTAATTTGTCTATTGAAGTTCTCTGTGGCTTCATCAAACCTCTTACCTTGTTCATCTAGCTTCTTACTCTGCTCAGAGAACTTAAGATCTATTGCTTTTTCTAACTGATCACTACGCACGTCAAATTTCTTACTTTGTTCCTCTTGCTTTTTACTCTGTTCAGCTAACTTAAGATCTATTGCTTTTTCTAGTTGATCGCTACGCACGTCAAATTTCTTACTCTGTTCCTCTAACTTCTTACTCTGTTCAGTTATGAGCATCGTCAGGTTTCGAAGCCAGGAAGGATTCTCCCCCTCATTAATCTGGATGTTTGTAGCCCCGTCTTGTTTATTTTCCTCAGTTTCCTGATTTTCGCTTACTTTTGACATCTCATCATTGGTACCCTGCACATCTAATTTTGACATTTTAACTGATCTTATAATACTACGGTTTCTCAAATGTATATTCCCCAAATTATCCCTGTTACTCATTATCCAAAAAAACAACTCATCAAACGAACACTCCTAATTTATAACCGTAGTTCCCTAACTTGATATATGCCTCTTTATTGAAAAACTCGGAATGAATGCAAAGAGTACTCGTTTATATCGTACATGAAAACAACTTTAAACTTTAACATACTTGAAATAAACTGGATTTATACATAATATCCATTCACTTCAGTACGATATTTCGTAGCCCCACATTGGTTGTGCCATTTGTAACGGCTACCTTTGTCGTTGGATATCGCTCTACAAGTTGGGCGATCATTTATAACGTTTCTACAGATATTACACTCAAGACTCCTTAAAACCACCTCATCGTTCTTATTTAGCATTGGCCTGTCTAGACAGACGACATACACTTTATTAATTTAGATTTACTGGGCGCCAGTTATCGTAGAGATAACACATTAAAATTTTATTTAGCCACGGCCGCTCCCTTCCTTGAGCCAAGATCTATCATCGGAGCGTAGGGCAATAAACTTGCTCTATGAGATACTCTTTGCATTCCAACTATCCTATATATTCAACTCCCAATGAACAAGACATTTTAACTAATACTGGTTTATTTACAACAAAATTATTAACATTTGATCTGAGGTTTCGAGCTGTGTATAATATGTGCATTAATATTCCCTAATTGCGGGGCAATATTGACTGTCTTCTCGCTAGCGCTGATCTTCTGTGTTGATAATAACTCGGTCCACATACCTGGTGCCTTGTGGTTCAAAGTCCATCTCGTTGGTCTGCTTGCAGTCTAATTTGAGATCTTACGCCAACACACGTTTATTGACCTTTGAAAACATATGTTTTCTTCTTCTTGTTGTTGTTGTTGCTGCTTGTTTCTGAGTTTGATCACCATGGTAAGCAAATTTGAACAAACCAGGCTAATTGAATTCACTAAGTCCCATCTTACTGAGGGACTGGCAGAGTCTACGACTCACAAAGTCAGTGAGTGAGTGCGTGATCGAATATGTGAATGACAGAATAGAATCTATAGAATAGCCAGTGCTGAAGTCGCGCTGGGCTTTTATACACTTTTATACACTCGCGGCATAAATTTGCCCGCGACCCATCAGACCAATTATAGCAAAGCATTTCTCAGTCCTCAAGCGACGCTAAAACTTCTCCGAGCGGGAATACAGGCCCGCGTACTTCAAATATTCCACTCAGAACCCGCTATTCCTCTCGTTGCGCATCTATATATTCCGCCGAAATCTTTCTCCAAGCCCTTGTCTCCAGTCAGCGTGGCTTCGTTCCAGAAATACATTTTCTTGCAATATGTTGCTTCACCGTCCGTAACTTCTTCCAACCATGCCCGTCCTGTCTTTACAATTTAACTAATAAAACAGCCCTAGACCTCTATAAAAACCCTGTTTCTTAATCTAAGCACTTGACAATATTATATATGACTATGGTAATGACGTGAATATGGTATGGCCCCTCCCTTGATATTAATGGGTGAATAAAACGATATAACTTTGGTATTTCAATAATAATAATAATAATAATGATAATAATAATAATTACACAATGACTTTAAAAATAATAATAATAATAATAATAATTTGTACCATAATCAAGATTACGTTACAAAACGTCCCCATGGTTTCATAAAGAATGTAATGAATGATGAAATCACAAATCTTCCCTTTAAAACTTAACAGGAAATACACTGAATATACATATATGACCCTTCAAATTACATACATAATGATTATACCCTTTTCATTTTCCTTGATTGATCTGCACTCTTCTTGCAATGTTACATAAACATTCTGATTGTCCTGTGCAGTCATACAGGATTTACATGCTACATTTGTTCTTGTAGTCCCTTACAATAACAGAACACAATATATATTGCTTCTTGTTTCACGCAACACAAGTGATTTATCTCACTTCCACCAATTCCTTAGAGCCACGACACGACTCTAATTATAAACACACGGCAGTCTGCCCTTCTTGCAGCACTTGCTCTTTTCTATGATATTTCCTCAGATTGTAAATGTTATATGTACCAATGACACAATTTTCCTGATCTTTCAATAAATAGGCATTCTTTCCTATCCTCTTCGAAACGACATAAGGTCCAGTAAACAATAAAAACAGCTTTGACATTTTCCCTTCCAATGCACAAGATGGCAACGGCTTACGTAACAATCGTTGCTACAAACTTTCATGTTCTTCCTACCTCTCAACAAAACACTGGCTAGCCTGAATAACGTCACATGAGTCAACAATACATACCTGAAATAACTACCTAGTGTCCTACCTAATTTCCTCACTAACGTTGAGCAACTACTACTAAAATCTACTGTTGAGAACCACTTCCGCCCCTGAAAACGTTGAACTAAATCCTCCACTGCTTCAGTTCTCAGCTGGTCGCTTTCGACTCTAGTATTTAACATTCTGCCGTCTATGCACAGTCTCACTGAATTGTCTTTCTTGGCTACTACAACTAATGGATTTAAACAATGGCTAGCTGAAGGCTCAATTATGTCGTTTTCCAACATTAATTCTATCTGTTCTTCGACGGCTTTCATATATTTAGTTGCGACAGGATACCTAGGCCCTACGAAACTACTTGTGTCTTTAACGACAAAACTATGCTCATATAAGTGTGTTGCTCCGGGTTTTGAGCTGAAAATTTCCTTATATTTTATTAATACCTCATGTAACTGATGACCTTGCTCATCATCCAGCTTACACTGTGACAATGCATCATGGATCCTACTCTCAAGTTCAGACTCCATTGCAACCTGACACACCTTAAAAACTTTGCTCTCACTAGGATCTCCGCGGTCTACCTCATTTACTTCAGGAAACTCATCACTCACAACCACGTTGCTTTCTTCCTCAAACATACACACTTTCATCTGTTTGTCAGTCTTAGACACCTTATACGTAACCTGAACTTCTTTATCCTGCCAAAATAAACATATCCTGCCAAAATGAAAATCTAATTTAACTTGATATAATGATAACCATTCCGCACCGAGAATCACCGGATATACTAAATTTGGAACTGCCAAACAGGGCTGAAATTTAACTAACTCACTAATGTTAATTGGAACTGCGACTTGCTTAGATATTTTCTGAGACCTACTACCTACAGCTGTGACAATGAAAGTGGACTTAACTGGAATTATATCAACATGAATACCTTCTCTCATTACATCTTCCAAAAATCTTAAATTTATACAAGAGTTTTCGCTTCCACTGTCCAATAAAACATCAACTTCTTTACCCCACACATTAAGTTTAATTACTGGTGACATAATCTCATTCTCAACATTATCTAAATTTCCACCATTTAGGTCATAAAGCAGTTCTTCTCTAACATCTATATTAAAATCTCCTAAATACTCAATATTCCTAGGACATTGAACTGCAATCACTTCGGGCTGTCTGTTGACCTCACTGCAACCCGTTATTCGTTTAAATTAGGCCTACCTGCCCCTGATGTAGATTGTTGTTGTTGACCTGTACGTCTGTCTGGCCTAGTACCTTCCCCTACTCTGTTCAAATTCTCGTTCCTCGTATTTGCTGTGCGTCCCCCATTGTCAAGTCGTCTTTCGTAATTCGCATTCCTGCCTTGTTCTCTTCCCCTCTCTCTCTCACCCTGCCCGAAATTATCTCCTCTACTTATTGGCTTGCGTTCGGTCCTACTATTTTCAAGAGAGTCAAAGTTTTCCAATAGCTTCTCGAACCCGTCAATAGTAGTAATATTCTGCATGAAGAATGCTTCTTTAATTATATCAGGAAAATGCCTTAATAATGTTTTAATTACCTGTGATTCAGTCTCTAAACCTTCTAAATTCTGGCATATAAGTACATGCGCTAAGAAATACTCTGTGTACGAAACACCATCTCTCCTTTGGTACTTCCCAAAAATAATGTTACATCTTTCTCTTTCTTGCACATTTTCATTCCAGTACTTGGCTATGAACTTCTCTTTAAATTTTCTAAAACTAGTCATCTGGTATTTATACACACTGAACCATGACCTTGAATCCCTAACAAAAGATTTATCTAGCATCTCAAGTACTTGTTCCCATTGAACGATCCCCTCTTCTAAATCTTTAGCGAACTTCTTTTCTACTGTTTTTAAGAATTCCACTGGGTTATATGCCTTGCCTGTGAATACTGGCAAATCTGCCTCTTTAGTTAAAAATCTACTTAAATTTCCTATTTGTACATTACCGCTATTTGTTGCTATTTGCTTCTGACATCTCTGCAATTTCTCCTCCATTTTATCTGTTTTACTCGCTACTTCTTCACTGATACTGTTAAATTTACTGTTAACCTCTTCCCTAATTTCTTGATTATCGCTCTCTAGTTTATTTTCTAAATTACCTATTTTAGCAATATTATTATCACACTTGACCTTCATACTGTTGACTTCGCCTTCTAAGTCAACCCTAACTTTACTACATTTAATTTTCACTTCCTCGTCAATTTTGTCAACTCGCTCCGACACTTGTTGCATTCTGGCATCAACCTTAAGTGACCATGATTCCTCCACCTCACTAATCCTGTTTTCTAACTTATTGTGAAATTCTCGGCCTACTTCTTTAATTTGTCTATTGAAGTTCTCTGTGGCTTCATCAAACCTCTTACCTTGTTCATCTAGCTTCTTACTCTGCTCAGAGAACTTAAGATCTATTGCTTTTTCTAACTGATCACTACGCACGTCAAATTTCTTACTTTGTTCCTCTTGCTTTTTACTCTGTTCAGCTAACTTAAGATCTATTGCTTTTTCTAGTTGATCGCTACGCACGTCAAATTTCTTACTCTGTTCCTCTAACTTCTTACTCTGTTCAGTTATGAGCATCGTCAGGTTTCGAAGCCAGGAAGGATTCTCCCCCTCATTAATCTGGATGTTTGTAGCCCCGTCTTGTTTATTTTCCTCAGTTTCCTGATTTTCGCTTACTTTTGACATCTCATCATTGGTACCCTGCACATCTAATTTTGACATTTTAACTGATCTTATAATACTACGGTTTCTCAAATGTATATTCCCCAAATTATCCCTGTTACTCATTATCCAAAAAAACAACTCATCAAAAGAACACTCCTAATTTATAACCGTAGTTCCCTAACTTGATATATGCCTCTTTATTGAAAAACTCGGAATGAATGCAAAGAGTACTCGTTTATATCGTACATGAAAACAACTTTAAACTTTAACATACTTGAAATAAACTGGATTTATACATAATATCCATTCACTTCAGTACGATATTTCGTAGCCCCACATTGGTTGTGCCATTTGTAACGGCTACCTTTGTCGTTGGATATCGCTCTACAAGTTGGGCGATCATTTATAACGTTTCTACAGATATTACACTCAAGACTCCTTAAAACCACCTCATCGTTCTTATTTAGCATTGGCCTGTCTAGACAGACGACATACACTTTATTAATTTAGATTTACTGGGCGCCAGTTATCGTAGAGATAACACATTAAAATTTTATTTAGCCACGGCCGCTCCCTTCCTTGAGCCAAGATCTATCATCGGAGCGTAGGGCAATAAACTTGCTCTATGAGATACTCTTTGCATTCCAACTATCCTATATATTCAACTCCCAATGAACAAGACATTTTAACTAATACTGGTTTATTTACAACAAAATTATTAACATTTGATCTGAGGTTTCGAGCTGTGTACAATATGTGCATTAATATTCCCTAATTGCGGGGCAATATTGACTGTCTTCTCGCTAGCGCTGATCTTCTGTGTTGATAATAACTCGGTCCACATACCTGGTGCCTTGTGGTTCAAAGTCCATCTCGTTGGTCTGCTTGCAGTCTAATTTGAGATCTTACGCCAACACACGTTTATTGACCTTTGAAAACATATGTTTTCTTCTTCTTGGTGTTGTTGTTGCTGCTTGTTTCTGAGTTTGATCACCATGGTAAGCAAATTTGAACAAACCAGGCTAATTGAATTCACTAAGTCCCATCTTACTGAGGGACTGGCAGAGTCTACGACTCACAAAGTCAGTGAGTGAGTGCGTGATCGAATATGTGAATGACAGAATAGAATCTATAGAATAGCCAGTGCTGAAGTCGCGCTGGGCTTTTATACACTTTTATACACTCGCGGCATAAATTTGCCCGCGACCCATCAGACCAATTATAGCAAAGCATTTCTCAGTCCTCAAGCGACGCTAAAACTTCTCCGAGCGGGAATACAGGCCCGCGTACTTCAAATATTCCACTCAGAACCCGCTATTCCTCTCGTTGCGCATCTATATATTCCGCCGAAATCTTTCTCCAAGCCCTTGTCTCCAGTCAGCGTGGCTTCGTTCCAGAAATACATTTTCTTGCAATATGTTGCTTCACCGTCCGTAACTTCTTCCAACCATGCCCGTCCTGTCTTTACAATTTAACTAATAAAACAGCCCTAGACCTCTATAAAAACCCTGTTTCTTAATCTAAGCACTTGACAATATTATATATGACTATGGTAATGACGTGAATATGGTATGGCCCCTCCCTTGATATTAATGGGTGAATAAAACGATATAACTTTGGTATTTCAATAATAATAATAATAATAATGATAATAATAATAATTACACAATGACTTTAAAAATAATAATAATAATAATAATAATTTGTACCATAATCAAGATTACGTTACAAAACGTCCCCATGGTTTCATAAAGAATGTAATGAATGATGAAATCACAAATCTTCCCTTTAAAACTTAACAGGAAATACACTGAATATACATATATGACCCTTCAAATTACATACATAATGATTATACCCTTTTCATTTTCCTTGATTGATCTGCACTCTTCTTGCAATGTTACATAAACATTCTGATTGTCCTGTGCAGTCATACAGGATTTACATGCTACATTTGTTCTTGTAGTCCCTTACAATAACAGAACACAATATATATTGCTTCTTGTTTCACGCAACACAAGTGATTTATCTCACTTCCACCAATTCCTTAGAGCCACGACACGACTCTAATTATAAACACACGGCAGTCTGCCCTTCTTGCAGCACTTGCTCTTTTCTATGATATTTCCTCAGATTGTAAATGTTATATGTACCAATGACACAATTTTCCTGATCTTTCAATAAATAGGCATTCTTTCCTATCCTCTTCGAAACGACATAAGGTCCAGTAAACAATAAAAACAGCTTTGACATTTTCCCTTCCAATGCACAAGATGGCAACGGCTTACGTAACAATCGTTGCTACAAACTTTCATGTTCTTCCTACCTCTCAACAAAACACTGGCTAGCCTGAATAACGTCACATGAGTCAACAATACATACCTGAAATAACTACCTAGTGTCCTACCTAATTTCCTCACTAACGTTGAGCAACTACTACTAAAATCTACTGTTGAGAACCACTTCCGCCCCTGAAAACGTTGAACTAAATCCTCCACTGCTTCAGTTCTCAGCTGGTCGCTTTCGACTCTAGTATTTAACATTCTGCCGTCTATGCACAGTCTCACTGAATTGTCTTTCTTGGCTACTACAACTAATGGATTTAAACAATGGCTAGCTGAAGGCTCAATTATGTCGTTTTCCAACATTAATTCTATCTGTTCTTCGACGGCTTTCATATATTTAGTTGCGACAGGATACCTAGGCCCTACGAAACTACTTGTGTCTTTAACGACAAAACTATGCTCATATAAGTGTGTTGCTCCGGGTTTTGAGCTGAAAATTTCCTTATATTTTATTAATACCTCATGTAACTGATGACCTTGCTCATCATCCAGCTTACACTGTGACAATGCATCATGGATCCTACTCTCAAGTTCAGACTCCATTGCAACCTGACACACCTTAAAAACTTTGCTCTCACTAGGATCTCCGCGGTCTACCTCATTTACTTCAGGAAACTCATCACTCACAACCACGTTGCTTTCTTCCTCAAACATACACACTTTCATCTGTTTGTCAGTCTTAGACACCTTATACGTAACCTGAACTTCTTTATCCTGCCAAAATAAACATATCCTGCCAAAATGAAAATCTAATTTAACTTGATATAATGATAACCATTCCGCACCGAGAATCACCGGATATACTAAATTTGGAACTGCCAAACAGGGCTGAAATTTAACTAACTCACTAATGTTAATTGGAACTGCGACTTGCTTAGATATTTTCTGAGACCTACTACCTACAGCTGTGACAATGAAAGTGGACTTAACTGGAATTATATCAACATGAATACCTTCTCTCATTACATCTTCCAAAAATCTTAAATTTATACAAGAGTTTTCGCTTCCACTGTCCAATAAAACATCAACTTCTTTACCCCACACATTAAGTTTAATTACTGGTGACATAATCTCATTCTCAACATTATCTAAATTTCCACCATTTAGGTCATAAAGCAGTTCTTCTCTAACATCTATATTAAAATCTCCTAAATACTCAATATTCCTAGGACATTGAACTGCAATCACTTCGGGCTGTCTGTTGACCTCACTGCAACCCGTTATTCGTTTAAATTAGGCCTACCTGCCCCTGATGTAGATTGTTGTTGTTGACCTGTACGTCTGTCTGGCCTAGTACCTTCCCCTACTCTGTTCAAATTCTCGTTCCTCGTATTTGCTGTGCGTCCCCCATTGTCAAGTCGTCTTTCGTAATTCGCATTCCTGCCTTGTTCTCTTCCCCTCTCTCTCTCACCCTGCCCGAAATTATCTCCTCTACTTATTGGCTTGCGTTCGGTCCTACTATTTTCAAGAGAGTCAAAGTTTTCCAATAGCTTCTCGAACCCGTCAATAGTAGTAATATTCTGCATGAAGAATGCTTCTTTAATTATATCAGGAAAATGCCTTAATAATGTTTTAATTACCTGTGATTCAGTCTCTAAACCTTCTAAATTCTGGCATATAAGTACATGCGCTAAGAAATACTCTGTGTACGAAACACCATCTCTCCTTTGGTACTTCCCAAAAATAATGTTACATCTTTCTCTTTCTTGCACATTTTCATTCCAGTACTTGGCTATGAACTTCTCTTTAAATTTTCTAAAACTAGTCATCTGGTATTTATACACACTGAACCATGACCTTGAATCCCTAACAAAAGATTTATCTAGCATCTCAAGTACTTGTTCCCATTGAACGATCCCCTCTTCTAAATCTTTAGCGAACTTCTTTTCTACTGTTTTTAAGAATTCCACTGGGTTATATGCCTTGCCTGTGAATACTGGCAAATCTGCCTCTTTAGTTAGAAATCTACTTAAATTTCCTATTTGTACATTACCGCTATTTGTTGCTATTTGCTTCTGACATCTCTGCAATTTCTCCTCCATTTTATCTGTTTTACTCGCTACTTCTTCACTGATACTGTTAAATTTACTGTTAACCTCTTCCCTAATTTCTTGATTATCGCTCTCTAGTTTATTTTCTAAATTACCTATTTTAGCAATATTATTATCACACTTGACCTTCATACTGTTGACTTCGCCTTCTAAGTCAACCCTAACTTTACTACATTTAATTTTCACTTCCTCGTCAATTTTGTCAACTCGCTCCGACACTTGTTGCATTCTGGCATCAACCTTAAGTGACCATGATTCCTCCACCTCACTAATCCTGTTTTCTACCTTATTGTGAAATTCTCGGCCTACTTCTTTAATTTGTCTATTGAAGTTCTCTGTGGCTTCATCAAACCTCTTACCTTGTTCATCTAGCTTCTTACTCTGCTCAGAGAACTTAAGATCTATTGCTTTTTCTAACTGATCACTACGCACGTCAAATTTCTTACTTTGTTCCTCTTGCTTTTTACTCTGTTCAGCTAACTTAAGATCTATTGCTTTTTCTAGTTGATCGCTACGCACGTCAAATTTCTTACTCTGTTCCTCTAACTTCTTACTCTGTTCAGTTATGAGCATCGTCAGGTTTCGAAGCCAGGAAGGATTCTCCCCCTCATTAATCTGGATGTTTGTAGCCCCGTCTTGTTTATTTTCCTCAGTTTCCTGATTTTCGCTTACTTTTGACATCTCATCATTGGTACCCTGCACATCTAATTTTGACATTTTAACTGATCTTATAATACTACGGTTTCTCAAATGTATATTCCCCAAATTATCCCTGTTACTCATTATCCAAAAAAACAACTCATCAAAAGAACACTCCTAATTTATAACCGTAGTTCCCTAACTTGATATATGCCTCTTTATTGAAAAACTCGGAATGAATGCAAAGAGTACTCGTTTATATCGTACATGAAAACAACTTTAAACTTTAACATACTTGAAATAAACTGGATTTATACATAATATCCATTCACTTCAGTACGATATTTCGTAGCCCCACATTGGTTGTGCCATTTGTAACGGCTACCTTTGTCGTTGGATATCGCTCTACAAGTTGGGCGATCATTTATAACGTTTCTACAGATATTACACTCAAGACTCCTTAAAACCACCTCATCGTTCTTATTTAGCATTGGCCTGTCTAGACAGACGACATACACTTTATTAATTTAGATTTACTGGGCGCCAGTTATCGTAGAGATAACACATTAAAATTTTATTTAGCCACGGCCGCTCCCTTCCTTGAGCCAAGATCTATCATCGGAGCGTAGGGCAATAAACTTGCTCTATGAGATACTCTTTGCATTCCAACTATCCTATATATTCAACTCCCAATGAACAAGACATTTTAACTAATACTGGTTTATTTACAACAAAATTATTAACATTTGATCTGAGGTTTCGAGCTGTGTACAATATGTGCATTAATATTCCCTAATTGCGGGGCAATATTGACTGTCTTCTCGCTAGCGCTGATCTTCTGTGTTGATAATAACTCGGTCCACATACCTGGTGCCTTGTGGTTCAAAGTCCATCTCGTTGGTCTGCTTGCAGTCTAATTTGAGATCTTACGCCAACACACGTTTATTGACCTTTTAAAACATATGTTTTCTTCTTCTTGTTGTTGTTGTTGCTGCTTGTTTCTGAGTTTGATCACCATGGTAAGCAAATTTGAACAAACCAGGCTAATTGAATTCACTAAGTCCCATCTTACTGAGGGACTGGCAGAGTCTACGACTCACAAAGTCAGTGAGTGAGTGCGTGATCGAATATGTGAATGACAGAATAGAATCTATAGAATAGCCAGTGCTGAAGTCGCGCTGGGCTTTTATACACTTTTATACACTCGCGGCATAAATTTGCCCGCGACCCATCAGACCAATTATAGCAAAGCATTTCTCAGTCCTCAAGCGACGCTAAAACTTCTCCGAGCGGGAATACAGGCCCGCGTACTTCAAATATTCCACTCAGAACCCGCTATTCCTCTCGTTGCGCATCTATATATTCCGCCGAAATCTTTCTCCAAGCCCTTGTCTCCAGTCAGCGTGGCTTCGTTCCAGAAATACATTTTCTTGCAATATGTTGCTTCACCGTCCGTAACTTCTTCCAACCATGCCCGTCCTGTCTTTACAATTTAACTAATAAAACAGCCCTAGACCTCTATAAAAACCCTGTTTCTTAATCTAAGCACTTGACAATATTATATATGACTATGGTAATGACGTGAATATGGTATGGCCCCTCCCTTGATATTAATGGGTGAATAAAACGATATAACTTTGGTATTTCAATAATAATAATAATAATAATAATAATAATAATAATTACACAATGACTTTAAAAATAATAATAATAATAATAATAATTTGTACCATAATCAAGATTACGTTACAAAACGTCCCCATGGTTTCATAAAGAATGTAATGAATGATGAAATCACAAATCTTCCCTTTAAAACTTAACAGGAAATACACTGAATATACATATATGACCCTTCAAATTACATACATAATGATTATACCCTTTTCATTTTCCTTGATTGATCTGCACTCTTCTTGCAATGTTACATAAACATTCTGATTGTCCTGTGCAGTCATACAGGATTTACATGCTACATTTGTTCTTGTAGTCCCTTACAATAACAGAACACAATATATATTGCTTCTTGTTTCACGCAACACAAGTGATTTATCTCACTTCCACCAATTCCTTAGAGCCACGACACGACTCTAATTATAAACACACGGCAGTCTGCCCTTCTTGCAGCACTTGCTCTTTTCTATGATATTTCCTCAGATTGTAAATGTTATATGTACCAATGACACAATTTTCCTGATCTTTCAATAAATAGGCATTCTTTCCTATCCTCTTCGAAACGACATAAGGTCCAGTAAACAATAAAAACAGCTTTGACATTTTCCCTTCCAATGCACAAGATGGCAACGGCTTACGTAACAATCGTTGCTACAAACTTTCATGTTCTTCCTACCTCTCAACAAAACACTGGCTAGCCTGAATAACGTCACATGAGTCAACAATACATACCTGAAATAACTACCTAGTGTCCTACCTAATTTCCTCACTAACGTTGAGCAACTACTACTAAAATCTACTGTTGAGAACCACTTCCGCCCCTGAAAACGTTGAACTAAATCCTCCACTGCTTCAGTTCTCAGCTGGTCGCTTTCGACTCTAGTATTTAACATTCTGCCGTCTATGCACAGTCTCACTGAATTGTCTTTCTTGGCTACTACAACTAATGGATTTAAACAATGGCTAGCTGAAGGCTCAATTATGTCGTTTTCCAACATTAATTCTATCTGTTCTTCGACGGCTTTCATATATTTAGTTGCGACAGGATACCTAGGCCCTACGAAACTACTTGTGTCTTTAACGACAAAACTATGCTCATATAAGTGTGTTGCTCCGGGTTTTGAGCTGAAAATTTCCTTATATTTTATTAATACCTCATGTAACTGATGACCTTGCTCATCATCCAGCTTACACTGTGACAATGCATCATGGATCCTACTCTCAAGTTCAGACTCCATTGCAAACTGACACACCTTAAAAACTTTGCTCTCACTAGGATCTCCGCGGTCTACCTCATTTACTTCAGGAAACTCATCACTCACAACCACGTTGCTTTCTTCCTCAAACATACACACTTTCATCTGTTTGTCAGTCTTAGACACCTTATACGTAACCTGAACTTCTTTATCCTGCCAAAATAAACATATCCTGCCAAAATGAAAATCTAATTTAACTTGATATAATGATAACCATTCCGCACCGAGAATCACCGGATATACTAAATTTGGAACTGCCAAACAGGGCTGAAATTTAACTAACTCACTAATGTTAATTGGAACTGCGACTTGCTTAGATATTTTCTGAGACCTACTACCTACAGCTGTGACAATGAAAGTGGACTTAACTGGAATTATATCAACATGAATACCTTCTCTCATTACATCTTCCAAAAATCTTAAATTTATACAAGAGTTTTCGCTTCCACTGTCCAATAAAACATCAACTTCTTTACCCCACACATTAAGTTTAATTACTGGTGACATAATCTCATTCTCAACATTATCTAAATTTCCACCATTTAGGTCATAAAGCAGTTCTTCTCTAACATCTATATTAAAATCTCCTAAATACTCAATATTCCTAGGACATTGAACTGCAATCACTTCGGGCTGTCTGTTGACCTCACTGCAACCCGTTATTCGTTTAAATTAGGCCTACCTGCCCCTGATGTAGATTGTTGTTGTTGACCTGTACGTCTGTCTGGCCTAGTACCTTCCCCTACTCTGTTCAAATTCTCGTTCCTCGTATTTGCTGTGCGTCCCCCATTGTCAAGTCGTCTTTCGTAATTCGCATTCCTGCCTTGTTCTCTTCCCCTCTCTCTCTCACCCTGCCCGAAATTATCTCCTCTACTTATTGGCTTGCGTTCGGTCCTACTATTTTCAAGAGAGTCAAAGTTTTCCAATAGCTTCTCGAACCCGTCAATAGTAGTAATATTCTGCATGAAGAATGCTTCTTTAATTATATCAGGAAAATGCCTTAATAATGTTTTAATTACCTGTGATTCAGTCTCTAAACCTTCTAAATTCTGGCATATAAGTACATGCGCTAAGAAATACTCTGTGTACGAAACACCATCTCTCCTTTGGTACTTCCCAAAAATAATGTTACATCTTTCTCTTTCTTGCACATTTTCATTCCAGTACTTGGCTATGAACTTCTCTTTAAATTTTCTAAAACTAGTCATCTGGTATTTATACACACTGAACCATGACCTTGAATCCCTAACAAAAGATTTATCTAGCATCTCAAGTACTTGTTCCCATTGAACGATCCCCTCTTCTAAATCTTTAGCGAACTTCTTTTCTACTGTTTTTAAGAATTCCACTGGGTTATATGCCTTGCCTGTGAATACTGGCAAATCTGCCTCTTTAGTTAGAAATCTACTTAAATTTCCTATTTGTACATTACCGCTATTTGTTGCTATTTGCTTCTGACATCTCTGCAATTTCTCCTCCATTTTATCTGTTTTACTCGCTACTTCTTCACTGATACTGTTAAATTTACTGTTAACCTCTTCCCTAATTTCTTGATTATCGCTCTCTAGTTTATTTTCTAAATTACCTATTTTAGCAATATTATTATCACACTTGACCTTCATACTGTTGACTTCGCCTTCTAAGTCAACCCTAACTTTACTACATTTAATTTTCACTTCCTCGTCAATTTTGTCAACTCGCTCCGACACTTGTTGCATTCTGGCATCAACCTTAAGTGACCATGATTCCTCCACCTCACTAATCCTGTTTTCTAACTTATTGTGAAATCCTCGGCCTACTTCTTTAATTTGTCTATTGAAGTTCTCTGTGGCTTCATCAAACCTCTTACCTTGTTCATCTAGCTTCTTACTCTGCTCAGAGAACTTAAGATCTATTGCTTTTTCTAACTGATCACTACGCACGTCAAATTTCTTACTTTGTTCCTCTTGCTTTTTACTCTGTTCAGCTAACTTAAGATCTATTGCTTTTTCTAGTTGATCGCTACGCACGTCAAATTTCTTACTCTGTTCCTCTAACTTCTTACTCTGTTCAGTTATGAGCATCGTCAGGTTTCGAAGCCAGGAAGGATTCTCCCCCTCATTAATCTGGATGTTTGTAGCCCCGTCTTGTTTATTTTCCTCAGTTTCCTGATTTTCGCTTACTTTTGACATCTCATCATTGGTACCCTGCACATCTAATTTTGACATTTTAACTGATCTTATAATACTACGGTTTCTCAAATGTATATTCCCCAAATTATCCCTGTTACTCATTATCCAAAAAAACAACTCATCAAAAGAACACTCCTAATTTATAACCGTAGTTCCCTAACTTGATATATGCCTCTTTATTGAAAAACTCGGAATGAATGCAAAGAGTACTCGTTTATATCGTACATGAAAACAACTTTAAACTTTAACATACTTGAAATAAACTGGATTTATACATAATATCCATTCACTTCAGTACGATATTTCGTAGCCCCACATTGGTTGTGCCATTTGTAACGGCTACCTTTGTCGTTGGATATCGCTCTACAAGTTGGGCGATCATTTATAACGTTTCTACAGATATTACACTCAAGACTCCTTAAAACCACCTCATCGTTCTTATTTAGCATTGGCCTGTCTAGACAGACGACATACACTTTATTAATTTAGATTTACTGGGCGCCAGTTATCGTAGAGATAACACATTAAAATTTTATTTAGCCACGGCCGCTCCCTTCCTTGAGCCAAGATCTATCATCGGAGCGTAGGGCAATAAACTTGCTCTATGAGATACTCTTTGCATTCCAACTATCCTATATATTCAACTCCCAATGAACAAGACATTTTAACTAATACTGGTTTATTTACAACAAAATTATTAACATTTGATCTGAGGTTTCGAGCTGTGTACAATATGTGCATTAATATTCCCTAATTGCGGGGCAATATTGACTGTCTTCTCGCTAGCGCTGATCTTCTGTGTTGATAATAACTCGGTCCACATACCTGGTGCCTTGTGGTTCAAAGTCCATCTCGTTGGTCTGCTTGCAGTCTAATTTGAGATCTTACGCCAACACACGTTTATTGACCTTTGAAAACATATGTTTTCTTCTTCTTGTTGTTGTTGTTGCTGCTTGTTTCTGAGTTTGATCACCATGGTAAGCAAATTTGAACAAACCAGGCTAATTGAATTCACTAAGTCCCATCTTACTGAGGGACTGGCAGAGTCTACGACTCACAAAGTCAGTGAGTGAGTGCGTGATCGAATATGTGAATGACAGAATAGAATCTATAGAATAGCCAGTGCTGAAGTCGCGCTGGGCTTTTATACACTTTTATACACTCGCGGCATAAATTTGCCCGCGACCCATCGACCAATTATAGCAAAGCATTTCTCAGTCCTCAAGCGACGCTAAAACTTCTCCGAGCGGGAATACAGGCCCGCGTACTTCAAATATTCCACTCAGAACCCGCTATTCCTCTCGTTGCGCATCTATATATTCCGCCGAAATCTTTCTCCAAGCCCTTGTCTCCAGTCAGCGTGGCTTCGTTCCAGAAATACATTTTCTTGCAATATGTTGCTTCACCGTCCGTAACTTCTTCCAACCATGCCCGTCCTGTCTTTACAATTTAACTAATAAAACAGCCCTAGACCTCTATAAAAACCCTGTTTCTTAATCTAAGCACTTGACAATATTATATATGACTATGGTAATGACGTGAATATGGTATGGCCCCTCCCTTGATATTAATGGGTGAATAAAACGATATAACTTTGGTATTTCAATAATAATAATAATAATAATGATAATAATAATAATAATTACACAATGACTTTAAAAATAATAATAATAATAATAATAATTTGTACCATAATCAAGATTACGTTACAAAACGTCCCCATGGTTTCATAAAGAATGTAATGAATGATGAAATCACAAATCTTCCCTTTAAAACTTAACAGGAAATACACTGAATATACATATATGACCCTTCAAATTACATACATAATGATTATACCCTTTTCATTTTCCTTGATTGATCTGCACTCTTCTTGCAATGTTACATAAACATTCTGATTGTCCTGTGCAGTCATACAGGATTTACATGCTACATTTGTTCTTGTAGTCCCTTACAATAACAGAACACAATATATATTGCTTCTTGTTTCACGCAACACAAGTGATTTATCTCACTTCCACCAATTCCTTAGAGCCACGACACGACTCTAATTATAAACACACGGCAGTCTGCCCTTCTTGCAGCACTTGCTCTTTTCTATGATATTTCCTCAGATTGTAAATGTTATATGTACCAATGACACAATTTTCCTGATCTTTCAATAAATAGGCATTCTTTCCTATCCTCTTCGAAACGACATAAGGTCCAGTAAACAATAAAAACAGCTTTGACATTTTCCCTTCCAATGCACAAGATGGCAACGGCTTACGTAACAATCGTTGCTACAAACTTTCATGTTCTTCCTACCTCTCAACAAAACACTGGCTAGCCTGAATAACGTCACATGAGTCAACAATACATACCTGAAATAACTACCTAGTGTCCTACCTAATTTCCTCACTAACGTTGAGCAACTACTACTAAAATCTACTGTTGAGAACCACTTCCGCCCCTGAAAACGTTGAACTAAATCCTCCACTGCTTCAGTTCTCAGCTGGTCGCTTTCGACTCTAGTATTTAACATTCTGCCGTCTATGCACAGTCTCACTGAATTGTCTTTCTTGGCTACTACAACTAATGGATTTAAACAATGGCTAGCTGAAGGCTCAATTATGTCGTTTTCCAACATTAATTCTATCTGTTCTTCGACGGCTTTCATATATTTAGTTGCGACAGGATACCTAGGCCCTACGAAACTACTTGTGTCTTTAACGACAAAACTATGCTCATATAAGTGTGTTGCTCCGGGTTTTGAGCTGAAAATTTCCTTATATTTTATTAATACCTCATGTAACTGATGACCTTGCTCATCATCCAGCTTACACTGTGACAATGCATCATGGATCCTACTCTCAAGTTCAGACTCCATTGCAACCTGACACACCTTAAAAACTTTGCTCTCACTAGGATCTCCGCGGTCTACCTCATTTACTTCAGGAAACTCATAACTCACAACCACGTTGCTTTCTTCCTCAAACATACACACTTTCATCTGTTTGTCAGTCTTAGACACCTTATACGTAACCTGAACTTCTTTATCCTGCCAAAATAAACATATCCTGCCAAAATGAAAATCTAATTTAACTTGATATAATGATAACCATTCCGCACCGAGAATCACCGGATATACTAAATTTGGAACTGCCAAACAGGGCTGAAATTTAACTAACTCACTAATGTTAATTGGAACTGCGACTTGCTTAGATATTTTCTGAGACCTACTACCTACAGCTGTGACAATGAAAGTGGACTTAACTGGAATTATATCAACATGAATACCTTCTCTCATTACATCTTCCAAAAATCTTAAATTTATACAAGAGTTTTCGCTTCCACTGTCCAATAAAACATCAACTTCTTTACCCCACACATTAAGTTTAATTACTGGTGACATAATCTCATTCTCAACATTATCTAAATTTCCACCATTTAGGTCATAAAGCAGTTCTTCTCTAACATCTATATTAAAATCTCCTAAATACTCAATATTCCTAGGACATTGAACTGCAATCACTTCGGGCTGTCTGTTGACCTCACTGCAACCCGTTATTCGTTTAAATTAGGCCTACCTGCCCCTGATGTAGATTGTTGTTGTTGACCTGTACGTCTGTCTGGCCTAGTACCTTCCCCTACTCTGTTCAAATTCTCGTTCCTCGTATTTGCTGTGCGTCCCCCATTGTCAAGTCGTCTTTCGTAATTCGCATTCCTGCCTTGTTCTCTTCCCCTCTCTCTCTCACCCTGCCCGAAATTATCTCCTCTACTTATTGGCTTGCGTTCGGTCCTACTATTTTCAAGAGAGTCAAAGTTTTCCAATAGCTTCTCGAACCCGTCAATAGTAGTAATATTCTGCATGAAGAATGCTTCTTTAATTATATCAGGAAAATGCCTTAATAATGTTTTAATTACCTGTGATTCAGTCTCTAAACCTTCTAAATTCTGGCATATAAGTACATGCGCTAAGAAATACTCTGTGTACGAAACACCATCTCTCCTTTGGTACTTCCCAAAAATAATGTTACATCTTTCTCTTTCTTGCACATTTTCATTCCAGTACTTGGCTATGAACTTCTCTTTAAATTTTCTAAAACTAGTCATCTGGTATTTATACACACTGAACCATGACCTTGAATCCCTAACAAAAGATTTATCTAGCATCTCAAGTACTTGTTCCCATTGAACGATCCCCTCTTCTAAATCTTTAGCGAACTTCTTTTCTACTGTTTTTAAGAATTCCACTGGGTTATATGCCTTGCCTGTGAATACTGGCAAATCTGCCTCTTTAGTTAGAAATCTACTTAAATTTCCTATTTGTACATTACCGCTATTTGTTGCTATTTGCTTCTGACATCTCTGCAATTTCTCCTCCATTTTATCTGTTTTACTCGCTACTTCTTCACTGATACTGTTAAATTTACTGTTAACCTCTTCCCTAATTTCTTGATTATCGCTCTCTAGTTTATTTTCTAAATTACCTATTTTAGCAATATTATTATCACACTTGACCTTCATACTGTTGACTTCGCCTTCTAAGTCAACCCTAACTTTACTACATTTAATTTTCACTTCCTCGTCAATTTTGTCAACTCGCTCCGACACTTGTTGCATTCTGGCATCAACCTTAAGTGACCATGATTCCTCCACCTCACTAATCCTGTTTTCTACCTTATTGTGAAATTCTCGGCCTACTTCTTTAATTTGTCTATTGAAGTTCTCTGTGGCTTCATCAAACCTCTTACCTTGTTCATCTAGCTTCTTACTCTGCTCAGAGAACTTAAGATCTATTGCTTTTTCTAACTGATCACTACGCACGTCAAATTTCTTACTTTGTTCCTCTTGCTTTTTACTCTGTTCAGCTAACTTAAGATCTATTGCTTTTTCTAGTTGATCGCTACGCACGTCAAATTTCTTACTCTGTTCCTCTAACTTCTTACTCTGTTCAGTTATGAGCATCGTCAGGTTTCGAAGCCAGGAAGGATTCTCCCCCTCATTAATCTGGATGTTTGTAGCCCCGTCTTGTTTATTTTCCTCAGTTTCCTGATTTTCGCTTACTTTTGACATCTCATCATTGGTACCCTGCACATCTAATTTTGACATTTTAACTGATCTTATAATACTACGGTTTCTCAAATGTATATTCCCCAAATTATCCCTGTTACTCATTATCCAAAAAAACAACTCATCAAAAGAACACTCCTAATTTATAACCGTAGTTCCCTAACTTGATATATGCCTCTTTATTGAAAAACTCGGAATGAATGCAAAGAGTACTCGTTTATATCGTACATGAAAACAACTTTAAACTTTAACATACTTGAAATAAACTGGATTTATACATAATATCCATTCACTTCAGTACGATATTTCGTAGCCCCACATTGGTTGTGCCATTTGTAACGGCTACCTTTGTCGTTGGATATCGCTCTACAAGTTGGGCGATCATTTATAACGTTTCTACAGATATTACACTCAAGACTCCTTAAAACCACCTCATCGTTCTTATTTAGCATTGGCCTGTCTAGACAGACGACATACACTTTATTAATTTAGATTTACTGGGCGCCAGTTATCGTAGAGATAACACATTAAAATTTTATTTAGCCACGGCCGCTCCCTTCCTTGAGCCAAGATCTATCATCGGAGCGTAGGGCAATAAACTTGCTCTATGAGATACTCTTTGCATTCCAACTATCCTATATATTCAACTCCCAATGAACAAGACATTTTAACTAATACTGGTTTATTTACAACAAAATTATTAACATTTGATCTGAGGTTTCGAGCTGTGTACAATATGTGCATTAATATTCCCTAATTGCGGGGCAATATTGACTGTCTTCTCGCTAGCGCTGATCTTCTGTGTTGATAATAACTCGGTCCACATACCTGGTGCCTTGTGGTTCAAAGTCCATCTCGTTGGTCTGCTTGCAGTCTAATTTGAGATCTTACGCCAACACACGTTTATTGACCTTTGAAAACATATGTTTTCTTCTTCTTGTTGTTGTTGTTGCTGCTTGTTTCTGAGTTTGATCACCATGGTAAGCAAATTTGAACAAACCAGGCTAATTGAATTCACTAAGTCCCATCTTACTGAGGGACTGGCAGAGTCTACGACTCACAAAGTCAGTGAGTGAGTGCGTGATCGAATATGTGAATGACAGAATAGAATCTATAGAATAGCCAGTGCTGAAGTCGCGCTGGGCTTTTATACACTTTTATACACTCGCGGCATAAATTTGCCCGCGACCCATCAGACCAATTATAGCAAAGCATTTCTCAGTCCTCAAGCGACGCTAAAACTTCTCCGAGCGGGAATACAGGCCCGCGTACTTCAAATATTCCACTCAGAACCCGCTATTCCTCTCGTTGCGCATCTATATATTCCGCCGAAATCTTTCTCCAAGCCCTTGTCTCCAGTCAGCGTGGCTTCGTTCCAGAAATACATTTTCTTGCAATATGTTGCTTCACCGTCCGTAACTTCTTCCAACCATGCCCGTCCTGTCTTTACAATTTAACTAATAAAACAGCCCTAGACCTCTATAAAAACCCTGTTTCTTAATCTAAGCACTTGACAATATTATATATGACTATGGTAATGACGTGAATATGGTATGGCCCCTCCCTTGATATTAATGGGTGAATAAAACGATATAACTTTGGTATTTCAATAATAATAATAATAATAATAATAATAATAATAATTACACAATGACTTTAAAAATAATAATAATAATAATAATAATTTGTACCATAATCAAGATTACGTTACACTACACAGCTTGGACATTCTTAAAATGTTAATTTACACTCCATTTTCATACTGGTACTATGATGAATGTATAGATTGAATTGGAGATATGCTACTGTCACATTTGTGGCGCAGCGGTCAAGCTGTTAGTCTCTCACCAAGGTAGACCGGGTTTGATTCCCAGTCAATACATGTGAGATTTTCGAATTGAAATGCCATGTCCTGTGATTCGCATTCCACGTAAAAGGGAGGTACCGTGGATCATGATCGTGGGATTAACGGACACGCAAAACTACAAGCTTCCTTCCTTCCTTTTACATGAATAATTCATAATAACAAAGTGACACACAACGTCGACAGTACTCTCAAATACTGTGAGCACATTCCTCAGTAACTATAACATTCATTATTCTCAAGGCTGTCATACAGTTCGTCGTAAACAAACAAAATATGGCTTCCTACAATCATGAAATAACCTAGTCTCACATATGATGAAAATACAGCTTTTATTCCACTCATATAACAACATTCTGTTATGCATTTAATATTTGACTACTCACCCACAGCTTGACAATAATGCCGCTTACTTAAATGTCATTTGTCGTCTTTGTCCTACCCCATGTGATATTCAACCTTGAACGTGAAGCTTCATAAACTGCTCAATGACAAATGAAAGTCGGTGAAACATTTGCCACTGTGCTCGTCAAACCAGTGCCTGCTAAATGCACTGCCTACTGTATTGCCATAACATTCTCGCGCTACAGAGCACACACTGCCTTGTTTCCAATACACACATTTTCAATTGTACATCCAGCTCGCAGTGCGTCTTCACTTCCGTCCGATCCACTTCCGTTCGATCCACTTCCGCCCGATTCACTTCCGTCCCATTTTTCTGGCAGTGCGTCTTCACTTCCGTCCTATCCACTTCCGTTCGATCCACTTCCGCCCGATTCACTTCCGTCCCCAATTTTCAAAATCACTCCCACGAAACTATCCAGTAACCGAGCGGAAAGATGTTACACATCAATAACAATATTATATCCCGATATCTCATGAGCACCTGGCGTAACCTGTAGACTACAACACTAATGTCTGTTATCTCAAGCTCATCCGTTAATGATAATTGGGTTGTTCAATGGTTTCTTTTACTAACCATTGTTGGTGAGATGACCGCGTTCTAATGCACTTTCTGTCTGATCAAGGTAGCACAAAACTCTCTTATTTTGTCGTGTAGCGGCTAGCATTCTTGGCTGTCACCCCCCAGCTAGCATTCTTCACTGACACCCTGGGGATCTGGGTGCGATTCCCGGCTCTGCCAAGAAATTTAATTCTGCTCTGATGGCTTGAACGGGGTTCACTCAGCTTCGTGAGTTAAGACTGAGAAGAGCTCAGCTCAAATATCCTTGAAGTGGTTTTCCGTGGTTTCCCACTTCTACTGCAGGTAAATTCCGGGATGGTCCCAAACGCAAGGCCACGCCCGCCTCCTTTCCAATCCTCACATGAATTACAAATACACATATTAATAAAACCATTACAATAACACAGGTTATCAGACAAAATTCGACACACACACACACTCACCCAAGTACACGAGGCTGATTGACCAAGTCCTTCAAATGAAATAACAACAACAAAATCTCTTCTTTTGTCAATTTCGGATTCATTTTGTACTGCAAGTTGAGTTTTAAATTATATGGGTTGTCATGAAATATATTCCATTCGTAAATAGGCCGTGTCATAGCGATAACTAGAGACAGGAAAAAACCCATTTTCATTTGGTGACATCCCCATCCGTGGCGTTTTGACTAGCTTACTTCATCACCTCCGTGGACATCCGGGTTCAATTCCCGGCTCGGCCAAGAAAATGTAATTCTGTTCAGGGCTTGAATGGGGTACACAAAACCTCATGAGGCACTCATGGAAACAGGTGGGTTTGATTCCTACCTCTCCTATCCTAGAAGTGGTTTACCGTGGTTTTCCACTCAAACTTCAGGCAAATGCTGGGATGGTACCTAAATTACGGCCACGGCCACCTCCTACCTAAATCCTAACCTCAACTACAAACACTCACACTAATACAGCCATCATACTGACTCCAGTTATCAGACAAATTATACACACTCCCAAGTACACGGGGATACATAAATACGATGTTACGAAGTCCTTAACCCTTTATAGGATAGAGGTCTACATATTAACCACCTACTATAAAATGAGTTTGTAGGCTATTATCAAAGGTGTTAATAGTTGAAACTTTCAGCCTAATTACAACAAAATTTCTTGTAGAAAATATTATATCTGTCTAGTTTAATGGTGCTGGTTAAAATTTCAACTAGTAAATATAGCCAAAAATATTAAAATAAAACATAAATATACAAATTAAAATAAAACACACTAAAATGAAAATAAAACAAAAAGGACACTAAAACTTAAAATAAAACACACTACAAATTAAAATAAAATTAAGATTAGAAAATTAAAAGATATAATTAATTATAAAATTGAAAATAATAAATAAACAGATAATTTTTAAAATGTATCTTAAAAAATATTGAATAGGGTAAACTGTACAGTTATTGGCACTTTAAGGACACTAAGCAATTAAATGAATAATTTTGAACAGAAAATCTGCTGTTGCTTGTCTCATTTTTTTGTCTCATGTTCTGAACATTATGAATATTGATTATAAATATTAAGAAACTAAATATAGATCCTTAACATATTATAAATCGGATATGAAATATTAAGTGAGCAAACAGACAGTACTTGGAAACTAAATTTAGTTGTTGGCACTTTGGTCAGATACAGTTCTTGGTACCTTTCTTTTCTTTGGTGTGCCTCCTGCTTTTAATACAAACATGTAGAACAATATTATTCCTCACTTCAAATGCATTGCTCAAGACCTTAGACATGGAACAAGACTGTGAAAACCAAAATCACAGTTATTGGCACAGAGTGCAAACTACTGCATTTTATCGTTATTTTTAATACAGTAATTGTCACCCCCATTGTACAGAATAATTATAGGTTAGAGTGCTTCATAAACACAGAACACATGCATTAAGGCGTATTCAACATATTTTCACACTTACCCTTAAAATACAGTTTGTGTACTGAGCTCCGAACATCGAAGTTTGGAACTAGTGACCTTAACAAAACTGTAAGATGTCAACAAAATACCAGCAGTGATGAACAACACCAACTTGTTCCAACATTCACTTCAAAACTGTTCACCTGGTGACAGTAAGATGAAGTATAGAGGCCAAGGAGTAATAGAATGGAAAGATAAAACACTCTGTGGCAATGTTCTTGTTGTGAATATACTATTATATTCAAATAAATGCAAGCCGTGCCAATAACTGTCAGAGTGCCAATGACTGTACAGTTACCCTACTTAAAATCGAAATAAAAATTAGAGCTGAAATGAAAATTTAAATTTAAAAAACTGAAGTAAAAATTAGAAAATACTAGTCTGCGTATAAAGGGTTAAATGAATCAACGACAACCTTTGACAGACTAGATTTATAACACCTGTGCACATTAGGTAGTCTACTTCTATGTAAACTGGACGATTCCAAGCCCGTTATAGACACTCGACAACAGAATGAGTGAATCATATGCAACTCTGTCTCCAGAACAATAATTTTTGATAGTGGTAGAAGCAAAATAAATGTATAAGCTTATGTACGGAGGGTATTCTAGACTCCAGCCTAGAGGTCACTTAAGCTACGAATGGTTTCTGTTTCTAGCGATATCTGAACGTACGTTTGAAGGCCCGAGGATAGAGTACGGACGGTATGTAGTGAGGTTTCAAGGTCGAGCTGACCGCTCTGAGCAGAGAGATTTCCAGCCAAGCTTCAGTGGTGGGGGTACAGCGACAGCAGTACCGGGTGGGTTAGCCGTGGTAGTTACGGCGTGGCTGCAGGCAGCCGCCCACATCCGGGAGGCTCGAATCCCCCCCGTCGGCAATCTTGAAGATCGTCTTCTGTGGTTTCCCATCTTCCTTCCAGGCAAATGCCGGGGTTGGTCCCTAACTATAGGCCACAGCCGCTACCTTACAAATCCTCGTCCTCTCACATTCACACTTTCCTCCCCAGACAATACTCAACACGCGACGGTACTTGTAGCTCACCCCAAGGGTGAGCCGAACATGTCCTCGGACACTCCCGGCATAAAAGCCATACGCTATAAAAAAAAGCGACAGCAGTCACTCGTCACCCGCCATGCTGTCGACATCGCGTGCTATTGCTTAAATTCTGTGCATGCAATCGTCTTGAGCTCATCGCAGTTTATGGAAGGGTGTCTCCTCCAGTGCTCCGGCTCCCCATCACTCGAACTGAACCGCGACCTTGCCGCCTCACCACATACCGTCCAAACTCTAATTTTCTACTTCTGTGAAAGCAAGCTAACAAACGTTACTAACAGTGTTATATTCTCACTTGCCTCCCCATTATACAGTGAGAGCCTTCCCTATAGAACGGAGCCTCGCCAAGCCGTGTGACGGATGGAGAGTGATTAGTCAACGCCAGTTGACTAGCATTTGCCGATTACATAATAGCGGGTCGGGAATCCCAGATTGCTGTCATTGCATTCATTACATATGGAGATAATTAAGACTTGTTGTGAAGTACTGTAGGCTAACTCGTATCTCGTGAACATGGTTAGCTATGAAACAAAACATCGAATTTTCCTTCTGGAATCTCATCTTCTCAAGAAGAAATCTTCCAGTAAATGTGTTCATATGTTTCAGCGCCGTGTGATCTTTACTTGTGGGGGAACGTCTAACAAAATGTATACAGAAACAATCCGCGCACTCTGGAGGCTCTCAAGAACAAAATAACTGCACTCATACGAAATATCAGTGAGGATGAATTACAGCGAGTGCACCAAAACTTCCTACGATGGTGCAATGTGTGTTTAAAAATTGAAGGACAGCATTTCCAGCAACTACTCTGAAATCTATGTAAGTAATTATGATTACTAAATACGTTAAAACGAGTTGTAAATGTATTGACGTACAGTAGTTGTGCGCTAAGCTGCTGCTAGCGGCAGTGTCTTGCTTTACAGGCGGCTAGGCACAGTATCCCGGCAGTCACACGGCGCATGTGAATTTCCGTTCTGTAGAGAAGGCTCTCACTTCCGCAATGACTAGGGATTTATAGCGATGCCCTAAAGTTTGGATTGCATCACCTAATAAAGCGCGGCAACTCGGAACTGTAACTGCAGTAATTATCAAATTGTAGATTGTTGGAATAAAGCAGGCTGCGGTCAGGCTACAATAACTGCCTTATGGAGTACTCGTATATCGTGCGGCAGCTGGTAGTGGAATGACAATAAGCCAACGTTTGACAACGCTGAATGGTTTCATAGTTTTGTAATAAAGTAGCTGTGATAGTCAACACCATTGGCAACAGCCAATTGAGGACCTTACATGCAAAAACCACCAAGTCCAATTTCGGACATTTTTAAGCTGTATATGCCATTATGTGCGGAATGGAGAATCCTTTGGTTATATTATTCATAAGGAAAACCCGCCATTTTATGTTACAAATGCATGAAGAAATTTGCCGTTTCAGCAATAACCACCTAGTCCATCGGGTCATGGCAAGCAAGAACCGCCAAGTCCTCTGGAGTCAATGCAACTGCTCATCCGTATCACGTGACATAGTTCATGTTGTTATTCGGCATAACCATAACTAATTCAATTAACCATTACAGTATTCTTGAATTTACATTTGTAACAAGAAGTTCCGTAACGAACTAAAGAGCCTACTTTTCTTAAAATTTAAGATTCATGCCAATGATTAATCTATATGGATCTATCTAGAATAATGACGAAATTAAGTTGCTAATATCGAAATTTACAATTAGTTCGAAATACTGTATACCTGGCATAATGTAGCCTAATAGAGCACTACAGTTGGCAGCCCTGATGACTGAATATATTCTTAGTTCCACCTCTTAAAGTACAGAATACAAAATTTGGTTGAGGTCCAATGGATAGCATGGACGCTACATGCAGTTAATCATTGGAACTAACAGCGCGCGTAACATCATGTTGGCAACAATGTCATGCATGTATCGGTCAGAAATAATCTGAAATAATATGATCTATTGTTGTGCCAATTTTGAATGAAATCCATTAGTTAGTATAGAAGTTACATGCATTTTAAAATTGGACCTATCAGCAGGCTTAGAATCATGTTGGCAGCACTGACCTATATTAGTTACTCCAAATTCATCTAGAATGCCAGGTAGTATACGTGTGCAAAGTTTAGAGCTATTGACTTGCATACTTTCTGATATATTGATATTAGGGTAACAAAAATAGAGACAGCACATATTAACAGTTGGCAGCCCTGGTTGCTCTTAAGAATACGCACAGTCATATCTGTTATGGTACACATAGCACATATGAAATTTGGTTGAAATCCAAATGATAGTATGGAAGTTACATGTATTTAAAGTTGGACCTCTCAGCAGGCTTAGAATCATGTTGGTAGCACTGACGTATATAAGTTACTCGAAATTAATATAGAATGTCAGGTACTATACGTGTGCATAGTTTAAAGCTGTCGTCTTGCATATTTTCTGATATATTGGTATTTGGATAAAATATATTAAGAGCATTTATTAATAGTTGGCTGCCCTGGTGGATCTTAAGATTACGCTCAGTCGTATCTGGTTATGTACACATACAACATACGAAATTTGGTTGAATTTCAATTGATAGTGTAGAAGTTATATGCATTTAAAATTGGAACTATCAGCAGGCATATAATCATTTTGGCAACACTGCCATGTATGGCCTCCTGGAAATTAAACTGCAATATTATTATCTATACGTGTGCCAATTTTGAAATAGCTCCCATTCATACCTTCCAAGATATCCAACATGGAGCTCAAATTTCAATTGCGATTTTTTAGCAGTTGGTAGCACTGACATCATTTTCAAATATGGCCGTGAGATATTCAGGTATAGATCTTTACTCCTACCAAATTTTGTTTCGAATGCTCCAGCCGTTTAGGAGTTGATAGGGGGGGGGGGGGACACACACACACACACAGCCAGACAGACAGACAGACAGACAGACACACACACATTTGCCCGATCTCATAAGTCTACTTTTTCCTCATTTTTGCAAAATGTGAAAAGTAGGCTAAAAATGCTTTTTTATTATTGAAATATTTCATTGTTAACGCAAAATACTTGATTGCCGAGACTTTGCTTCTCATTCGTTTACATGACAGAATTTGGAATTGATGACTACTATCATAGTCTAACCAAGACCTTCCAAGTCCAAAATAAAATCCACATTTACAGTAAAATAATAGCTATAGGTTTATTTTTCTTTGCACATATTATTCCCAAACCCATTACATGTCACACACACGATAAGTACAAATTGTAAAGCAGAGGCATATTTTTCTGAATTTCTGAAAATTAAAAATTTTGGCAATGTGGACCTGGCGGCTTTTGCATCTAAGGTCCTCAATTGTAGTGCACCCAATAACATGGGCATCATATATTTTTCGGGTCTACAAATAGGACATCACCCACTATTCCATTCTTATTTCGATATCACCATGTTTAGAAACACTGAGACTGGAAATTAAGAAGTAGCTTGAACGTTGGCTGTAATTCCTCTTAGTCGTTTATTTATTTTGACGTCATCCATGGCTACCAACCTTCACGTCTCACGTAGGAGAATAAAATCATTGAATAGAATATTACGTTTAACATAAATAATAAACAAGATTCATGCTAGAAACTATAATAAAGAAAGAAGGCGAGTACATATCCTTAGAAAAGAAAATGATATTAATAATAATGTTTACGTTCGACGATGTTGAAATGTAAATATTATATGTCAGAAAACTGTATCATAATGAGGGTCATTATAACACTATTTTTCATTATGATACAGTGTCACCCGCCAATCAGAGCTCAAGAAACAGTTGTGTGACCAATTAGGTAAGGATGGCATCGCACCTGCGCTGACTTCCACGGCCTCCTATTTTAAATTTAACTGCTTTGAGAGTGTCATAGTGGGATATTCGAGGAGGTCGTGGTCAAATACAGGGTATTCTCTGCGTCCCACGCGCTCTGTTCAGTACATAAAACTAGCGAAATCTCAACAGATATGTATGAATATTTATGTTCGAATATAAAATAGTTATAATTATCGTTGAACATAAAAAGTCGTATGCAACTCGCCTATAATGGTAATTAAGACACTCGTAAGGGAATTATAAAACTCGCTTCGCTCGTTTTATAAACATACTCGTGTCTTAATTATTGCCATTATAGACTCGTTGCATAATGTACTATATTGTTTTTACGTTCCTTTTCAATACTGTGGCTTTTAGAGACGCCGAATCGTCGGAATTTTGCCCCGAAGAAAATATGTAACGTGCCAGAAAATCAACTGACACGACTCCCTCATATTTGCAAACCCTGCAAACTGCCTGCGCCAGTATTCGATCCTGAAACTTTGGGAGAAGATGAAGATGAAGACGAAGATGAAGATGAAGATGAAGATGAAGATGATAAATACGAAGATGAAGATGCAGATGATAAATACGAAGACGAAAATGAAGGTGATGATGGTGATGATGATGAAGATGTCTACCCTCTGTTTGTTTGTTTCCTATGGATTGGCGTCACAATTACTTCAGCATGAAAGGCAGAAGTCACACTTTAATAAAAACTAGGCTTCAAAAACCTATCCCATTACAAGAAATAAAGACGAAGCCTCCAAGTAACGCAATTGCGCAATTCATATCCCCCTCTTGACATGTCGCAGAATGCACAAGACACGATTTCATGGAACGCGATCGGAGAGAGTTGCAACCCTTCATCACTCTAGCGGCTAGCATGCTTGGCTGTCGCCCCGGAGTGCCCGGTTTGGTTCCCGGCACTGCCAAGAAATTTAATTCTGGTCTAAGGCTTGAAATGGGGTACACTTAGCCTCATGAGACAAAACTGAGAAGATGTGGGTTGAATTCCCATTTCAGCCATCCTAGAAGTGGTTTTCCATGGTTTCCCACTTCTACTCCAGTCAAATGTTGAGATAATTCCTTACTTACGATCACGGGCGCTCTACTAAATCCTAGGATCAATTATAAATATACAGAAAACACAAAATCATAGATTATAAGACAAGCTCTTTGTATTTATATACAGGATGTCCGGGAGGAAGGTCCCAATATTTACAGAAGAGTTAGTATGCAACAAATTAATAAATAATAATAATAATAATAATAATAATAATAATAATAATAATTCATTTTATGGTCACTTGCTTCGAATAAAACCCACACGATTGACGAACCGGAGTGTTACCTATTTTAAAAATAAGAAGACCTGGTTCGAAGAGGTGGAAAATGACCTGCAAAAGATGGAGATTACCTGTGGAGATATTCAAGATCGCAATCCCCTCAGGAAAAAAATAAACGACAACCAGGGTTTTCAAGTAAAACCAAAGTTGAAGACGGGAAAGATGTGGATGGAAGAAAGCAAAGAGCAACACCGGCAACGTATGAAGGAGCACTGGGCAAAGATCAAAGCCCGGAGAAGTCAGTTGAAATGGCGTGGTCCTTAGTCGGTCGATACAAATAAAAACGAAGAATAATGCTATTGGTTTTACGTCCCTTTTAATTACAGAGGTTTTATAAGACTCTGGAGTGCCCGAATTTCCAAAAGTCCACAACAAGCTCCTAAACCAGAGGGAGTTAGAAGGCGTGGTTTGTACCAAAATCTTCCAAATCGTCTCAATAGTACAGGAGAAATCTTGCATTTCTTAAAAGACAACGGAAATATATTTATTTGTTTATAAAGTGCCCCTGGCAGAACTTTGTCGCGTAAAGCCCGCAAACACTAGGGCCGGGCGGATAGTCTGAACACATGGAGCGTAACCAAGACGATAGCCCTTGGTAGAACTGTGTCGCGTAGAGCCCGCATAGCACTAGTGCCGGGCGGGTGGTCTGTACCCATTATGCGAGAGTTCTCGCATGGGTCCGCTAGTATTATATAATTCTTAATCACATGTAATTTATTTCACGTTATTTCTTTACATAATTCAATAATTGGAATGATTCCGTGTTGACCGACTCAAAGCTATAATATTAATTGATCTTTAACCTGCCACTAAATGTAGTGACACTGCGCCCTCGCATTCGCGCACCCTCAAATGCAAACTGACTGCGCCAGTATTCCATCCTGCAACCTTAAGGAACAGCAGGAGAGAAGGTTACAGCTGCGCCACCAATAGGAGAAAAAATAAGTTCCTAAAAATAAAGCCCTGCGCGGATGCGGATATAGTTTGCATGGCTGTCCGGAAAGCGGATAAGCTGCGGATAATGTTTGGAGTAAATTTGCGGGTGGTTTTTAGAATACAATCCAAACTTGTTAAATATCATTAGCCTACTAGGACCCGAATGTGTATGGCATACATCTTTCTGTTATGCTTTCTTCATGACAAATGTAAGATGATTATTTACGCTAAACTCATTTAAATTATGTCATTAAGCACAATTAACATTCCAAATTGCAAAGGGCTGCAATTCTAGCTGTATAACATGCATTTTAAGCAAACAGTAGCACATGCCATGCATAGCCTAAGGAAACGACTTTCTTCTCAACTGTCTAAATGTATTGTTACGGCTGTGAGTTTGTGTCATCGCTCGCCGCTTGAGTCACAGCTGCCCCAGGGGCTGGGCTGTGGCATGCCCCCTGTATTGCGTGTGCCTTATGCAACAGGGCTGCTAGACAAAGGGATAGTCCAGAAGATTCGTGACTGGACCAGCGATGGAAACCTCGAGAAGCCGTGGACCCTGGATGGATCTAGAACCATTTATTGAGTCACCGGCCTGCTATATAAGAGTGACCCGTGAAGCAGTTGTTGTTGTTGTGTTTTACGAGCTAGTGTGAGCGATTATTCTGAGCGACAGAAGTGTGGTGACTTGCGAAACCTCTAGTGGAGCGGGGAAGTGAGACTCCTACAGAGGAACTGTGTTTTGAGCGAGTGTACTTACTTAGTGCGAAGAGAAGTGATTGTGCTGCATTGTGAAACAGTGAGTGACAGAGCTAGTGCAGCTATTTCCATCCAGCGTACGGGGCCACCTCATTACGAGGGATTAACTGTGGTCTGTTGACAAGTGAAAGGGGAAGTATTCTCGACTTGAGGAAACTGGACTAAGGTAATAATTGCTATTTGCTGTTGAGTAGTGTATATTTCTGGCCACAATAAAGTTAATTCTTTCTTTAAAGCAGTAATTGGTGTTGTGCTTCCTACCCACCGTAATCCAGTTAACAAAAGTGCCACTAGGGGGGTGGCACGTAACAACTGGTGTCAGAAGCCGGATTACGAACTCAAGCACAACACCTGACGGTCCTGGTTTCAAAACCCGAGCAGGTCATTTTCTCTAATTTTCCTGTGAGTGCATGCCCTTTACAAGGCAAACAACTAAAATGGAGGCGCAATTGGCAGCATTGCTAGAAAAGTTAAATGGCATAGAAGACGGCCAGAAGAATTTAACCAAGGACCTAACTGCCAAAATGGAAGACGGCCAGAAGAATTTAACCAAGGACCTAACTGCCAGAATGGAAGACGGCCAGAAGAAGTTAGCAGAGGACCTGAAGGACAGCCAAAATAAGTTAGCAGAGGACCGAACTTCCAAATTAGAAGAAGGCCAAAATAAGTTAGCGGAGGACCTGAAGCAGATGGAAGACAGCCAGAATAAGTTAGCAGAGGACCTAACCGCCAAATTTCTGGATGGCCAGAAAAATCTGGAAGAGTGTCTGCTGACGAAATTAGAGGAGAGCCAAAGGAAATTAGAACAGGGCCTACGTGAGGAAGTCGCGGCAGTGGAGGAGAAGTTCAACACCTTGCAAGTGGAAGTTGCCGAGCTGCGCCAACGCCCGCTGATGGGGGTGGAGGAGAAATTCAACGCCTTGCAAGTGGAAGTTGCCGAGCTGTGCCAACGACCGCTGATGGGGGTGGAAGAGAGATTCAACGCTCTACAAAAGGAATTTGCTGATCTGCGCCGACTCCCGCCGACAGGGATGGAAGATAGATTCAAAGCCCTACAAGAGGAAGTCGCCGAGCTGCGCCGACGCCCGCCGACCGGGGTGGATGAGAGAGTCAAAGCCCTACAAGAGGAAGTTGCCGAGCTGCGCCAACGCCCGCCCACCGTTACACCGGGAATATCAGGAACGGGACATAGCAGAGTGACGCCCCCAACCTTCGACGGAAAGGTCCCGTGGAGCACCTACTTACGTCAGTTCGAGGCGGCCTGTTCCATAAATAACTGGAACAACACAGAAAAGGCTACAGCTCTCATTGTAGCGCTGAGAGGTGACGCCCTTAACGTCCTTCAGGCCATCCCGACTGGATCCCAGGACTACGCTTCACTGATCGCCCATATGGAGTCCCGATATGGAGATAGCCATCTTCAGCAGGCCTACCAGATGCAGCTCCGGACCCGGGTACAGAAGAACGCGGAAACCCTGCAGGAGTTCGAGATGGACATCGCACGCCTCGTAAGGCTTGCCTACCCAACAGCGCCGGCCGACTTTCTGGAGCAGATAGCGACGCAGACCTTCACCGACGGGCTACGGGACTCGGACACTCAACAGGCGCTGCGACTCGCGCGCAATAAGACCCTGGCAGATGCGCTGAGCCACGCACTTGAATTCGAGACGGCAAAACAGGCATCCAGAATGCACGCGCGGGTGCGTCAAGTGGACGTCGATGAACCAGCAAAAACCAACGAGACCAAGCCCCTGGCCGACGAATTGATGGAGGCGCTAAGCCGTTTCTTCGATAGTCGCGGCACCACCAGCAACGACACAGCCGGAAGACAACCGGAGAGGCGGCCGGGAAGAGGACTACCGACCTGCTGGGCCTGCGGTAAGAAAGGCCACCTGAGCAAGGACTGCGGTGATCGCCGCCGCCGAGGGTATTCGACGGGAAATCAGTCGTCTGAAAACCGCGCGGCCCAGGGAAACGAGTATTAGCCAGCCTTGGGGGGCAAAGGTTGGCTTGTGACAGTCGTCAAGCCCCGGCAGTCCAAGTGCGTGTGACGAAGTTACGGAGGGACAATAGCAGCCTGATGGTCGACGGAGTCATCAACGGAGTGAGCTGGCCCATGCTGATCGACACGGGAGCATCGAGGACCATCGTCAATCCCACTGTGATCCCGAAGTGGAGAGTGCAAACCACACAAAGGAACCTCCAGCTAATAACCGCGACCGGAGAGACCGCACCGGTACATGGCGAAGCATCACTGGAGTTCGTCATTGGTCGACGGGTGATAAAGCATCCAGTGCTTGTGGCTGACGTATCAAACGAAGTGATCATCGGACTGGACTTCCTGGACCAGAACAACATCATCTTGGACCTGAGTACCAACACTCTGCACTTCGGAGGTGAGGAACTTGCTTTGCAACCAGCACACGAGGCCGTCACCGCACGACGAGTAAGGCTGAGAGAGGACGTCATCGTTCCTGCCAGGACGGAGGTCAGCGCCGCCGTAATTGTCGACGGAACTGCTGAGGGAGTGGCGGCTGTCATCGAGCCAAAATATGAGGACATCCAGACAAAAGGATTGCTAGTTGCCAAGACCCTCATCAACACGACGTCTCGGCCGTACGTCCGCCTGTCCAACCTGAACGACTACGACATTACGGTTCACCGAGACACCAACCTAGGAGTCTGCGAGCCCGTTACCTGGATTGCCCGCATCACCGACACGACGGACGGAAACCTGCAGACGGACAACCGAAGAAGACGCACACTGCCAGAAGAACTACAGAAGCTGTACCAAGGATCCCAGGACCATTTAGACGAGGAACAATCACGCCAACTTCAGGACCTGCTACGCGAATTCCAGGATGTCTTCTCCGTGGGGAGCAAAGACTTCGGCAGGACAAGCTTGGTCCAGCACAGAATCGACGTTGGGGACAGCGCACCGATTAGGGCCCCATTCCGACGTGTCCCGCTCGCCAAGCAAGCCGAAGTCGACCGGATGGTAGAAGAGATGAAGGAGCAAGGGGTGATCGAGCCATCACATAGTCCTTGGGGTTCTCCGGTCGTGCTAGTGAAGAAGAAGGACGGTTCCACCAGGTTCTGCGTGGATTACAGGCGGGTGAACGACGTCACGAAAAAGGACAGCTACCCTCTACCCCGGATCGACGACACGCTGGACACCATATCAGGATCAAGATGGTTCTCCACCTTGGATTTGAAGAGTGGCTACTGGCAGGTGGAGGTCCACCCTAAGGACCGCGAGAAAACGGCGTTCTCTGTGGGCAGCGGGCTCTGGCAGTTCACCGTCATGCCATTCGGTCTGTGCAACGCCCCTGCAACCTTCGAAAGGCTAATGGAGTCCATTCTGAGGGGACTACACTGGAAGACCTGCCTGGTATACCTAGACGACGTCATCGTTCTGGGGAGGAGCTTCGAGGAGCACTACAGCAACCTGAAGGAGATCTTGTTGAAGCTACGGGTTGCCCAGCTGAAGTTGAGCCCCAAGAAGTGTCAGCTCTTCCAGAAGCGGGTCCAGTACCTTGGGCATATCGTCTCCGAGGAAGGGGTGCGCACCGACCCAGAGAAGACCGCAGCTGTGAGGGAGTGGCCAGTTCCGAAGGACAAGTCCCAACTACGAAGCTTCCTGGGACTCTGCACTTATTATCGTCGCTTCGTGAGGGGATTCGCCGACATCGCCAAACCTTTACATCGCCTGACTGAGAAGGACCAACTCTTCACGTGGACAGCAGAATGTCACAGTGCCTTCGAACAACTCAAGCAGGCTCTGTGCACCGCGCCTATTCTGGCCTACCCCAGACCTGGAACAAGGTTCATCGTCGATACCGATGCCAGCGACTTTGGCATAGGGGGAATCCTGTCGCAGGTAGTGGACGGCGAGGAGAGAGTAGTGGCCTGCTTCAGCAAGGCCTTGTCAAAGCCAGAAAGGAACTACTGCGTCACCAGGAAGGAGCTGCTCGCCATCGTGAAGACCATTGAACACTTCCACAAGTACCTGTACGGGCAAGAATTTCTCATCAGGACCGACCATGCATCCCTGCGGTGGCTCCTGAACTTCAAGCAGCCCGAGGGTCAACTCGCGCGGTGGTTAGAGAGGCTTCAACAGTATAACTTTGAGATTCAGCACAGGAAAGGCCAACTGCATTCTAACGCCGACGCCCTGTCACGAAGACCGTGTCCCGAAGACTGCACCTTCTGTGCCCGAAGGGAGGAGAACACCGGGATACAGTGCCGAAGGACTACCGTGGAACTTCAAGGGAGCTGGAGCCGCGAATCTTTCACGCGGGCGCAAGCGGAAGATGATGATCTGGGACTGATAGCCGAATGGAAGAGGGCCTGTGTCCCCAGACCCGGGTGGAACATTGTGAGTGACTGCAGCCCAAAGTTTAAGTCCTACTGGGCACAGTGGGACTCGCTGATTGTAAGGGATGGCCTCATCTGCCGTACCTGGGAGAGCACCGACGGGAAGACATCTCGGGAACAAGTCGTCGTTCCAAAGGCTATGAAGGAGGAAGTCCTGAAGGAAGTGCATGGAGGATCATCTGGTGGACACCTAGGGATAAAGAAGACCCTGGAGAAGCTGAGAGAGCGGTTCTACTGGATCGGATGCCGAACAGACGTGGAGAATCACTGCGCGAGGTGCCACGATTGCGCAGCCAGCAAGGGCCCAGGACGAAGACGACGGGGTCCACTGAAGACCTACAACGTGGGCGGCCCCATGGAGAGAGTGGCCATCGATGTTGCTGGGCCATTCCCGTTAAGCGAGGCAGGGAACCGCTACATATTAGTCGTCAGCGACTACTTTACCAAATGGCTGGAGGCGTATGCGCTCCCTAACCAAGAAGCCGCGACGATCGCAGAGACCCTGGTGAAGGAATTCGTCAGCCGGTACGGAGTACCCCTGGAGCTGCACTCCGACCAAGGGAGGAACTTCGAGTCGCAGGTGTTCCAGAACCTATGCCAGCTGCTGGGGATCCGGAAGACAAGGACAACGCCGCTACACCCTCAGTCCGACGGGATGGTAGAGCGATTCAATCGCACCGTCGAGAACCATCTCCGAATAGTCGTCAGCGAGCACCAGAGGGATTGGGACAAGCATCTTCCACTATTTCTCCTGGCCTACCGCGCCGCCGTGCATGAAGCCACCGGGTGCACACCAGCCCGGGCCATGTTTGGGAGGGAGCTCCGTCTACCTGTCGATCTTGCCTTCGGCCGACCTGGGAATGATCCGATCCCGGTAAGCCAGTATTGTCAAGAACTGGTCGACCAACTGGAGGACGTACACGCGTTCGCGAGGAGGAAACTGCGGATCGAAACCGACCGAATGAAGACCCGATACGACCAGCAGACGGATGCCGACGGATTCCACGAGGACGACCTGGTCTGGCTCTTCAACCCATTACGGAAGAAAGGCCTGTCACCCAAACTGCAGAAGTCCTGGGAGGGCCCGTACCGAGTCGTGAAACGGATCAACGATGTCGTCTACAGGATCCAGCGGAGCCCGAGGGCGAAGATGAAGATCGTGCATCGAGATCGCCTGGCAGCCTACGGAGGGACACAGACGGACCAATGATTGATCGGGACGATCAGCCTTTTTAGGAAGGGGGTGGTGTTACGGCTGTGAGTTTGTGTCATCGCTCGCCGCTTGAGTCACAGCTGCCCCAGGGGCTGGGCTGTGGCATGCCTCCTGTATTGCGTGTGCCTTATGCAACAGGGCTGCTAGACAAAGGGATAGTCCAGAAGATTCGTGACTGGACCAGCGATGGAAACCTCGAGAAGCCGTGGACCCTGGATGGATCTAGAACCATTTATTGAGTCACCGGCCTGCTATATAAGAGTGACCCGTGAAGCAGTTGTTGTTGTTGTGTTTTACGAGCTAGTGTGAGCGATTATTCTGAGCGACAGAAGTGTGGTGACTTGCGAAACCTCTAGTGGAGCGGGGAAGTGAGACTCCTACAGAGGAACTGTGTTTTGAGCGAGTGTACTTACTTAGTGCGAAGAGAAGTGATTGTGCTGCATTGTGAAACAGTGAGTGACAGAGCTGGTGCAGCTATTTCCATCCAGCGTACGGGGCCACCTCATTACGAGGGATTAACTGTGGTCTGTTGACAAGTGAAAGGGGAAGTATTCTCGACTTGAGGAAACTGGACTAAGGTAATAATTGCTATTTGCTGTTGAGTAGTGTATATTTCTGGCCACAATAAAGTTAATTATTTCTTTAAAGCAGTAATTGGTGTTGTGCTTCCTACCCACCGTAATCCAGTTAACAAAAGTGCCACTAGGGGGGTGGCACGTAACAGTATTGCTTTAATGAAATGAAAATCCACAGCCTGCTTCCAGTCTCCGACCGGGTCAGGAATGGAATGAATGAAGCCCCTATCTAGCGGCGAGGATATGAACTGTGCCGGCTGCCGAGGCCTGGCGCACCCCTCTGGGGCAATGATTAAATGAATGACAGATGAAATGAAATGATAGTGGAGAGTGTTGCTGGAATGAAATTTTGACAGGGAAGACCGGAGTACCCGGAGAAAAACCTGTCTGCCTCCGTTTTGTCCAGCACAGATCTCACATGGAGTGACCGAGATTTGAACCACGGACCCAGCGGTGAGAGGCCGGCGTGCTGCCGCTTAAGCCACGGTGGCTTCTAAATGTATTGCTTTAATAATTTATCTAATTAAAAATATTATTGTAAAGCCAGTCGACTCAGATAACAAACGTGCGGATGCGGGGTGGATGCAGATAACTATTTGTTTATTTGCGCAGGGCTCTACCTATAAACATTGATGGTAAACTTAAAATCTCTTGAGTTGTGATGTTATTTTGTACGAGGAACACATCTTGCAGTAGGCTATGTTTTCTCATTTGATTCGTGTCAAAAACCAAGATATGCTTGGGTGAGTGTTCAATTTATCTGAAGACCTGTGTAACTGTAATTCTTATTAGTGTCGAGAATGGGGTAGGTGCCTTGGGACTTGAAACAAGAACGAAAAGAATGAAAAGAACGACACTCAGGATAGCCGTTGTCAGCGCCGATCCTCGGACTTGCTGTAGCTCTTCATGGGATAGTGGTCTCTATATTAACCACCTGTCATAAGGACTGTTTATGCTTTCAAAGATGCTGATAGTTGAATCTTTCAGCCAAATTTCGGAGAATTTTCCTGCCGAAGTGCTAGTATTTCTAAAAATCAAATAGTATATACCTATCTACTTGACGCAATGTGTTGGATAATTTTTTTAAGTAATTTTTTTAAAGTAAAACTAAAAACAATAATCTAACATTTAAACTATAAAAATAAAATATAAATATAGAAATAAAAATCATAAAAATAATATTAAAATAATAAAAGAAATTTAAAAAATTTACAATAATGAACATAACTGTAAACGAATGATGAAAATAATTGTAAAAATCGATTCGAAATTAGTTAATTAATTGAACAAAAATATCAAAATTAAATCTATGAGAACATACATTGGAAATTAAAAATAAATACATAAACATTAAAATTAGCGAAATAAAAAATGGCATTATTTATAATTATAATAATTAAAATAAATTAAAATGTAGAAACACATAAAAGTAAAAAATTGTTTTGCGCTATAACTTAAAGGGTTAGCGTGTACTGCTACGCCGCGAGGCAATAATAACCAGAGGGTATACGGCACGCTCCTCTACAGCCCTACCGTAATGTAACACGCTGGGCCTTGCCTCAGGCAGGACCGCTGCGCGCTGCGTGCGTGCGTGCGTGGGTAGCAGGGGGAGCCGACAGCAGTCCCGCTTCACAGCCACGAGACCACTGTTGCCAATCATCCCTCACAGAGAAGCGCATCAAAATTAAAATCCCCAACCAAGACTAAAACGCAACTGTTATCCAACGCTTAGCCCATATCTGCGATACTAAAGCTCTAAAAGTCGCACTATGTTTTCTCACCCCAGGATGAAAATCATCTCATATCCTCTCCGAATGGCATTACTTATGTCTACAGTACATGAGCTTCATTGTTCAGGAAAATTTCAGCGAAATGGCCTCCCTTCCTTCCTTCCTTCGTTCCTCCATTCCTAAACCCTGTCCTTCCTTCCTTCCATCCCCTTCCTTCCTTCCCTCTGTCCTTCCTTCCCGCTGTCCTTTCTTTCTTCTTTCCTTCCCTCTGTCCTTCCTTCCCTCTGTCCTTCCTTCCTTCATTCCCTCTGTCCTTCCTCCCTTCCTTCCCTCTGTCCTTCCTTCCCTCTGTCCATCCTTCCTTCCCGCTGTCCATCCTTCCTTCCATCCTTCCTTCCCTCTGTCCTTCCTTCCCTCTGTCCATCCTTCCTTCCATCCTTCCTTCCCGCTGTCCATCCTTCCATCCCTCTGTCCTTCCTTCCCTCTGTCCATCCTTCCTTCCATCCTTCCTTCCCTCTGTCCATCCTTCCTTCCATCCTTCCTTCCCGCTGTCCATCCTTCCTTCCATCCTTCCTTCCCTCTGTCCTTCCTTCCTTCCTTCCCTCTGTCCATCCTTCCTTCCATCCTTCCTTCCCTCTGTCCCTCCTTCCTTCCATCCTTCCTTCCCTCTGTCCTTCCTTCCCTCTGTCCTTCCTTCCCGCTGTCCTTTCTTTCTTCTTTCCTTCCCTCTGTCCTTCCTCCCTTCCTTCCCTCTGTCCTTCCTCCCTTCCTTCCCTCTGTCCTTCCTTCCCGCTGTCCATCCTTCCTTCCATCCTTCCTTCCCTCTGTCCATCCTTCCATCCTTCCTTCCCGCTGTCCATCCTTCCTTCCATCCTTCCTTCCCTCTGTCCATCCTTCCTTCCATCCTTCCTTCCCGCTGTCCTTTCTTCCTCCCTTCCTTCCCTCTGTCCTTCCTTCCCTCTGTCCTTCCTTCCCTCCGTCCATCCTTCCTTCCATCCTTCCTTCCCGCTGTCCATCCTTCCTTCCCTCTGTCCTTCCTTCCCTCTGTCCATCCTTCCTTCCATCCTTCCTTCCCTCTGTCCATCCTTCCATCCATCCTTCCTTCCCGCTGTCCCGCTGTCCTTTCTTCCTCCCTTCCTTCCCTCTGTCCTTCCTTCCCTCCCTCCCTCCCTTCCTACTCGTAGGGATCGGGGATTGCTTTCACCCCTATTGAACGGATTCAATTCATACCGTAGGACAATGATTCCCTTGTCAAATACAAAAATATCGAAGTTAAAAAAATTATTGAGTAAGATTCAAACCATGTTGATATTCTAGTAAATGTTTTGTAGGGACATAACAAAAATATGTAAAAGTAGAAAACAAACATGTAAATGCTGTAGAATTGACACGTATTTAAAATATTGTGACCACCTGGTAGTGTAGCGGCTTGCATGTTTAGCTTATTGTACCCCGTTCCGGCCCTCGGACCAGAATTTAATTTCTTGGCAAAGCCGGAAATCGAACCTGAGCCTCCGCGGTGCGCATGGTAGCCTAAATACAGTATTGATAATATGACATTACTGGCGTATTTCAGAGCAGACTAGAATATAATTCCTCGGCAGAACCAGGAATCGAACCCAGACCTCGGGATCGCAAGCCAAGAAAGCTAGTCACTACGCTACGAGGTGTATTTACTCTTTTCACCACACAATCAATCAGGGGCAGATGACCTCACTGTTCCGCCCCCTTAACCCTTATATGTCAGTGGTCTATACAGGGTGTTTCGAAAAAAGTGTCCGATATTGTAACAGGGGCTGGGATTGGTCAAAACAAGAAGAAATGTTCCTATAAAATATGTCCGCCGGAAACAAATACCTGTTGAGATATGAGCCATTTTACTAGTGTTGTGTATGTACACTTCATACAATGGACGTCTTCCTACCAGCTCCTTCTAATGAACACTTGACTGCCACACACGTTTAACAGAACACGCGTTGGGCAAACATTCATCCACACCACCAACCAGGAGCTGTGATGATTTCAGCCGGTCTGTCCACGGATACCATCTGCACGTTACAAGAGATGCTCCACATGGTTACTACATGCTTTGGCTCTCCTTCGCAAGGAATCCCCAACTCGTCCAATAACGCCTGCTGCTCGCGGGTGTGGGCACACGCTCTTGTACTAATAACATCTGCACATTGTCGATGGGTGTGACATACACCAATGTCTTTAAATGTCGCCATAGCCAGAAATCTAATGGATTAAGGTCCGGCGAACGAAGAGGCCATCTACTACCGTTTGCTAATCCATAGCAAAAAGCATGTCTGCCATTTACCTCGAGGAAAACTCCATCGCACTCTCTAAGTCGTCCACACAGCACGGGACCACCAGTCTGGTGCGGGTACCATACTGCACTGTCAGCAAAACCACATACTATGACTGAACATCCGACTCATGCAAAGACCTTCAATGGATGGACGCCTACACCTCTGAACACAACGCCTTCTCCACGCGGGTAAAGTGGTGCATATCTCAACGGGTATTTGTTTCTGGACATATGTTTATAGAAACATTTCTTCTCGTTTGGGAAACCCCTGTTGCAATTTCGGACACTTTTATCGAAACACCCTGTATATTAACCACCTACTATAAGGACATTTTATATAGTCAATGATGTAGGTTGAATCTTTCAGTGTTAATATTTCTGAGAAACAAATATTAGAGCTAAGGTGCTTGATAAAATTACTTTTTCAATAATATCTAAAAAATTAAAGAGTGAAAAAATAATATGATAATAATTATTAGAATAAAAAATAAAGATGCTTGTAAAATTAAAAATAAATAAGCTCATAAAAATTAAAATTATAATAAATTTATAATCTTAATCTTGTTATTATAAAAATAGAATAAAAATTATCAAAATAAATATGAAGGAAGGATATTTGTAGTTTTATGTGACCATTAATCTCGCGATCATGAGTCACGGGACCTCCGTTTTACGTGGAATCGGAACCACAGAACATGGCATTTCACTTTGAAAATCTCACATGCATTAACCGGGAATCGAACCCGGTCCACCAAGGTCAGAGGCCAATAGCTTGACCGCTGCGTCACCTAGCCCCAAAATAAATATGAACATTAAAATGTAAAAAAAAATATATAATAATAATAATTACAATTAGGTTAAAATATTCATATTAAATTAAAATAAATATAGGAGCAGATGATCTCTCTGTTCGGCCCCTTAAAACAACAATAACTAATAAAAGATTCAAGGAGAAATAATTTCAACTGTGAGATTTGCTGATGACATCGTCGTCTTAGCCGACACACCAGAGGAGTTGAATGAGTTTTTAAATGGTATGGATTCTGTCTTGAGTCAATGATTCAAGATGAGAATTAATAAATGTAAAACAAAAACATTGGAATGCAGTCTAAATAAATCAGAAACCCCTATGGATGTCGAATTGGCAGGTGAACGGCTAAAAGAAGTAGGTGACTTCTGTTAATTGGGAAGCAAAATAACCAGTGATGGACGAAGCAAAGAGGCTATAAAAAGTAGGCTAGCACAGGCAAGGGAAGCATTTCTACAGAAAAGGAATCTGATGCCATCGAATATAGATTTGGGTATTAGGAAGTCATTTTTGAAAGCCTTTGACTGGAGCGTGGCGCGCTATGGAAGTGAAACTTGGACTATCGGTGCAGCAGAAAATAAGAGAATTGAAGCATTTGAAATGTGGTGTTACAGGAGAATGATGAAGGTCAGATGGGTAGATAGGGTTACGAATGAAGAGGTATTAAGACGAGTGGGAGAGGAGAGATGTTTCTGGTGACGGCTAATGAAGAGAAGAGATACATTGGTAGGACACATACTAAGACACCCAGGAATAGCAAGCTTAGTTATGGAAGGAAGGGTTGAGAACAAGAACTCTAGGGGTAGACCAAGGTTAGAATATGTTAAACAGATTGCCTCGGATGTAGGGTGTGGTAGCTATGTAGATATGAAACGATTAGCTCAGGACAGGGAAGCATGGAGTGCTGAATCAAACCAGTCGAAAGACTGAAAACTCAAACAACAACAACTATCAACATATCTTCAATAATAGTCTGCCCTATATAAGAGTTAAAACTACAATAACATACACATACAATCATCCCGGAAGTGTTGTTAGGTAAATCTTTTGATCATGCACATTCTGGCATGGGGCAGTTCAAATGACTTATCATTCATTGAGTCACATCTTTTAGCTTCCCATTGCCAGTTATGCCCTGAAATGACACGTTTACACGGTAGTTACTGTACCACGCGACACTATGTTCCCCTTCCCCCACAGAGGTCATTATATTCATAAATATAGCCTTTATTGACGACATACAGTATTCAGATACACTCGTATATTACAGGTAATGGCTGTTGTTAACAGGGCGAACTGTGAGCTGCACGGTCATGTTGCCTCGTAAACAAAATCGTAAATAATGAAAGCATGTTTAGGGTCTGTTTTACAATCAGTGAGGGAAATTCTAGATCCCACCACAGAGAAACATTGCCGTATCTAAACTCAAATGAACTTCAGAAAATGACTTAGTAAGAGCTTCCACGGGTGGCATTTCCACCTTTGTGTCAAAATATTTCACCAGGACCAAAGCAAATGACCACAGCTTTATGATGCAGCCGTTAGATGTTGCAAGCGTTGTGTCCGACTCAACCAACTTGAAAGCTGCTGCGGGCGTGGAAACATGGACAAACGTGGAAGTGTGCAGTGTGGTCCGTTCTTTGCACTTCACCAGTGGAAATATTCAGTGACGTGTCGACGAGGGGAGGTTTAGGGTTCAAACCCCACCTCAGAGTCATTTCTTTACTTGAATCTTTATACTGTCCCATCAAACACCTGTCTTATGCTACCGCTATTGTGGTTTCTTAATCATGAATATATCTTAAATGTGGTCACGCTCGTCACTTGGTAAATATCCTGCACTCTACTCTCAGCGAGACTCCTCCTTCAGAGTTGGAGCTAGCCATGGATCAGTTTTGCTGTTGAAGTGTGTGATCGGTAACCTTCCTCCCATCGCTTCGGAGAGCTTTAATTGTGTGTCCGTTTTGTTCAAGATAATTCAGTACATGAGGAGATTCTGCCTTTTATTCCAATTAATGATTCAGATAAAGTCACCAAGATAGGCACATTTTGAGTAATGGCAGTAGGAACACGGACAGTAAAACATTATTTTTCTCTCACACCTTATCAATATTTTAAGCAACCACGTAGCTATAGTCATGATGATACCACTACTGTGCCCGTTTAGACCGTAGTCCGCACGACCACATATGCATTTTACCAATAATCAGTCAGCACGAGAGTCAAAATATCCCGGAGCGCCAGATGGGTTAAAGCAAATCGCAAAAACGACATCAAATTAAAAAAATGCTTTACTGATTTTTGGCTCAATGCAACAATAAGGATAGAAGGAGATTTAATTGGGAGTAACACATCCTGTAAAATTATCTCAGTTTATTTTGAAGTTAAAATTGACTGCAAAAAATGCTCAAAGTAGCATCACTCACGTGTGGCGATCCACACTCTTATTTACACAATATACAGAAATTTTCCAAACACATTTGACAATCTTTTTGGAAACACAAGTCCGATTAATAGTCCTGTAGACTGTGTTCCAAAATTATTAATGATTAATTCCAGTTCAAAGTTAATTGTCTCTACTGGAAATATCGTAGTTCACTGTTTGAATATTTACATGATATTAACACTCGTAGAATAAATGTTCATAGAATTTTTAACTTTCACTTATTTTTCCAGTTTCAAAAATATATATAGTCGAAAAATATTATCATCATTGAAGCAACACAAATTATTTACACATATTAATAACATCTGAAAAGTATTTGACCTTGAGCATAGCATCGAAGAACTGTGCGAAGCACAACAACAATTAATTGTTCTTCTGACATTAAACATTCGAGAAGTGACTCGATTATGAACTTCAAGTTCCTAACAAAATATATGATTTCTGAATCATCAACTTGATCAATAAATGGTTGAACCATTCAACTATTCAATTTTCCACTTGGAATCATTATTATAAAAATATTTATATTCATGGCCATTTTTAGCAACTTTCACAACTTGCAATTCTTCGACAGAATGCGGAAATAAGAATTGTAGTTTCATAATGAATTCATTTAGTTCATGGCACTAGGATTGAAAACATCCTTCAAATTATTCGTGGTTAAAGAATTATTTTTAATTGGCAGTGGCCCATTCTATTATTTGTGTAAGAACACAATATTACAACAACAACGGCAAAGGTCTTCCTCTGAAGAAGAATAAACTACTATCACGACAAATCCGGGTTCTAGCAAAATCAAAGTCTAAATGGAATTCGTAAACAAGGTTGAAATAAGAACTGATGGTTTTCAAGAAATAACCTTCGGGTCATTCATACGACGAAATGTGTAGTTCCAATACTCCTACTATAAGCCTGAGCCATCGAACCTGCTATTTGATTGATGCTCGAAAAAACCTCTTCATTCCTGCGACTTAAACATGCGCACCTGGGAATGGCATTTCAACTACTCCACACACATAAATTATCTTCCCAAAATTTATACAATAAATCAAGCCTCTGCTTGTTATCAACACTGGAAGATTAATAAACTTACAAGTTTATTTTATTTTACCATTCAGTTCAACCCGTGAATTTACCATACTTATGAAAATCTTTATTTCACTTTCGAGTGTATTTACGTCATGATTTTATATAAATACAAAAATATCCTATTTGATACAAATATCATTTGCTTCCCGTTTCATGCCTCTCCGTGTTATCTGAAAAATATACTTTGCTCATTGCAAATATCAACTGTTCAACCAGAACTGACATGTTGGTTGAATGCGGGCTTGCGCTAACCACTCTCCTTCGGAAAATCTCCTGTTCCAAACTAGAAATGATTAAACTACTTCATAGGCTCTCTCTCAATACATATGATTATTAGAAAATATAATATCCAAGAATTATTTAGAAAAATTATAAAAATTATTATTATTATTATTATTAGTGGATTATTATTATTATTATTCGTTATATTATTTTAAATATGTTTAATTATCATCTTATTATGTGAGAATCCACATGTTCGAACCTTCGAATATGGAAAAAATATCCATTCCTCAACAAAAATAAATTTAACTTTTACAGTTACATCGGTTGTTTTCCGTGGTTTCCCAAAAATATGAAATATTCAAATAAATGCTCGAAATGCTCGGTCATCGATCCTAAACTGTTCTGAGTGCTGAAAATACTCAGAATAACTCTAACAAGTCTTGCGTAAATCATTGCAAGCTTTAAATACGAAGAAAAAATGTGTTGGTCATCTGCAGAAAAATAGTTTGTTCCAATTAGCTAGGCATAATATAATTCAAATGTGGCTTACATTTCTTGATGGTCTTGAAGTGTAGTAAACCTGGTCTGTGCCAGATTTATCCATAGACATGCCCTATCGGACAAGCATGTACAATCCTTGTATCGGCCGCCATTATATACCCACAATCCGTCTAGTAAGACATAGTGGTAGTATCTTTTGACGTTTGAATTAACTGTTGTTCCATTTTAATATGGGCTTCTATCAAAGCCATAACAGTTTGTTTAAATGGGGTCAGATCTAAGTGATCTCTTCTTAGATATGTCAGTTGTAACATAACTCACGGTAATCTGATCAGTACAAGAAAAACACCGACAGTCTAACCAATCAACGGCTGTTCTGAAGATCGTTCCCTGGGCATGGTTTATTATATCACCATCTACCATGCGCTAAGCAACTTGTAGTTTCCCTTGCGTAGACTAATGAACGCCACCGTTATAGACTAGTCTTCAGTGTACTGACAGATCGAAGTGGTTAACTAGTTACAAATAATGAAAACTGACTGAAATGGATTTAAATATCCAAGTATTATGTTATTACTGGACTGTGACAAAATACTAGTTCTAGACAAAGTCTAGCATATGTCCATGTAGAAATATAAATATTTCCACCAATGTCTGTAGAAAAATCAATCACCTCAGTGATTCTCCTCGCCGTAAACTTACTAAGTTCCACCTCGTAGCGCAGCACTTTCGTGACTATCACGACTTTGAAAAGAACTTCTGCGTAGATCCGGCAACCATGTGCCTTGGCTCAGCGTAGTAGCAACTTGCTTGGCAAATGCTTGTGTAGAAATGAGCTGTCGATGCTTGCTCCAGCCGGCTTTTATTCAAAACTGCCAGGGTCACGCGTCATCACGTTGTAATCTAGAAATCCTCATATCTCTCGTATCCCTGGTCCGATTTACTTGATACTAATTGCATTCTCTTTCATTTGGCCGTGCCAGTAATCTGATCCCAGTCTCAAGTCTCTACTCCATGGTTAACTATTTAATCAATAAATAGCCTCGACCTCTGCTATCACTCGCTACGTCACTTGACATGCAAGTATCGGTAAATTCCTTCCAAATGCTTCGGGAAGCAATGTAGCGCGATATTCAAATATCTGAACTTTCAAAAGCGGCTACAGCCTTTCCCTTGATATCTAGGTGTCTGAAACTTGGAATACCCATTCCTAGAGTTGGGCACATCCACCCCACACCTAGCAAAAAATAAAAATTGAAAAATTTTTATTTTTCCTATCTACACATTAAATCATCTGGTTCTTGAATAATAAATCTTCAAATTCGATGCATTATGAGTTCCCACGATGTTACCAGTTCGTGTATTAGCGATTTCATAGGTTCCATTATTGTTTACTTCCACAATATTCAAAATCTTCAATTTCACCAGGCTTAATATCAAAAATATCGTGATACTCTTCCAAAATCTTCCCTAGCTCTGGGGACTCCTTCTCAGTGTAGACTTCTCTTCCTTCAGCTTCATGAAAAATCAGAGACCATTGAGCATCTCCCTCGATGTCTTCCTCTTCTTTTCCCTCGAAGTTAATCTCTTCGGTATTCTTAAATCTGATCGTCTCTGTCTTCATATCTATCACTGCTTGATATTTCTGAATGAAATCCGCTCCCAATATCATGTCAAAAGCCATGTCCTTCATTACAACAAACACATGTCGGAAATCATGTCCTCCAATCGTAATACATAAGTATAATTGTGTTTTACACAGAGATATTTTATTGGGTATTATTCCTTGGATCTTAATTCCTGATACTGGAATCTCCTCTAAATTCTCTTTGAGCTTCCACAGAATATAAAGCTTCTCACTCACCAGACAAAGCATAGCCCCAGTATCGATCAAAGTATCGACAGGCATACCGAATACTTCGCATGATATGATTGGCATTCTAATTCTTGTACCCATTTCTTTTCGTTCGTCATTCTGTTGAATTAAGTCATCATCCTCTGCTTGCCATTTAATAATTCTGGAAGTGAAAGTATTCAAAATTCTATCTTCTACTGTGAATTCGAAGTTTTTTTTTTCGTTACCATTCCCCGGGATTGTTGTGTTCCCGATGGACCTGGTTCGTTGGGCCTCTGCTCCAAAAACTGCAAGTTATCTTGGTGTCTTGCTTCCAAATTTTTCCTCGTCTCCTTGTTGAACTCTTCATTGGACTGACGAGTATCTACATTCCTTCTGTTATTGTAGTTGTTTCTACCATAATATCTTCTTTCCTGGTACCTTCCTTGACTATCTCGTGGTCTTCTCCATCGAGTATTTATCGATTACCACCATCCGGTCTCGCATATGGTTTGTAACTGTATCTGTTACTGTACTGGTTCCATCCTCTCTTATCGGAATCTTCCCTCGGCGTTTTCTCTTCTCGCTCCTCTCGAATCTCTCGAGGTGTCTGAGAATAACTATCAGCCATAACAGCGTACACAGCGTTGTTATTTTTTCCTCCCTTCTGATGGAAGAATTGAGCGTTCGTATGATCCAGCTTCTGTAATACTTCGTCAAATTGCTCCATATTATAGATATCAGCAGCGATCAAAGTCCTCTGGACGTCTGCTGGAAATTGACGTATCAATGCAGTAATCAATTCGTTATCTGGCATCGGCGGATCTAAATGTTGAAGTTTAGAAAGCTGTCCAAAAAAGTATGTAGAGTATCGAGTAGGCTGTGACGTCGAGAATCTCTTAGAATATAATTCTGCTCTGACTTGCTGTTGGGTTTCCGGGGACCAAAACTTTTTCAATAGCCCACGAGAAAACTCCTCAAAAGTGGTTAGAGTGGATCTAAAAGCTCTAAACCAAAGAAGTGCAGGACCTTCCAAAAACTTCCCTATCACTCGGATCTGTCTTTCTTTAGGGATCTTGGAATCTTTCAGGTAATCCCCTGCTTCTCTAAAAAATTCCACGGGTGTCACAGAATCTCGCCCTGAAAATTTAGAAGGCTTATCTTCTATATTCTTAAATACAGTTATGGGGTTGGATTGAAATACTGTCCTGACCTCATCCTGTCTTTCAGTCTCTCTAGCTGCTCCTAGATTTATCTGTATCTGTTCCTTTCCCCTTACATTTGGCATTTTCAACAGATGATCAGACTGTTTCTCATCCTTGATTTGAGTTTTCATAGCCTCAAGTGCCTTCTGGTTTTCTTCTGCCATTTTCTTAATTGCTTCAGTTTCTTTACAATTCTCCTTAACATCAATGGATATCTGGTTCATAACAGCCTCATGACTTTTCAATGACCCTGTCATATCTGATATGTCCTTCTGAGTTGCTTGGATATCTTTGGCAATTACTTCAATATGGGATGACAAAGATTCCCTAATCTCCTTGATTCCTTCTTGGTTCTCCAGCTTGAGTGTGTCTTTAATTTCATTGACAACTGTGGTTTTAATTTCAGTTTGCAACTCATTAATCACACCTTCTCTTATTTCTCCCATGACAAGTTCCTTGAATTGTTCTGTCAACCGTTGAACAACTAGAATTCCCATCTCATTACTCTCCTTCTTCACTCTGACTTCCAGGTTGACCATGTCTTCACCAACTTTCCTAAGACCATGTTCTATCCTATCAGCTAAGCTTTGGGATCGAAGATCGGCATCGCGAAATTTATCGTCCATTAAACTTGCGTTAGTAGCTAATGAAGTTTCGAGCTCATGTGTTTTTTCGCATAATTTATTCATTTTACTCTCAAGTGTCATTTTCAAAATTTCAGAATTCTCTTTAAATTTACTTTCCATTGAATTAAATTTACTATTTAAATTTTCCTTTAAGTTATCTTTTAACCTGCTCTCTAACAAATCGGAATTTTCTTTGAGTTTATCCTCTAAACTTTCTTTTAAGTTACCTTTTAAAGAATCAGAACCTTCTTTAAGTTTATTTTCTAAAGAATCAGAATTTTCTCTAAGTTTATCGTTCAAATTTTCTCTAAGTTTATTTTCTAAAGAATCAGAATTTTCTTTAAGTTTATCGTTTAAACTTTCTTTAAGTTTATCAGAATTTTCTTTAAGTTTCTTTTCCAAAGCCTCAGTATTTCCTTTCATAATGGCTGCGACACGCAGTCCAGCCTCTTTTGAACTCTCCTCCAAACTCCTCATCATCCTCATCATTTCTTCCATAATTTCAATTATTATTCAAACTTAGGGGTATACAACAGTGGCAAACACAAGCTTATAACTAGAACAAGAAATATGAATAGCTAATTGGAACACTCTAATAAAATGAGATTTGTCCTAATGTGGACGTGATGGAAAAACAAAATTCTCTACTTTTACGAATTACATTTACCATAATATCACAAGAAAAATATGCAAGTTCTCAAATATCCTCCACCTGGATTCTAATAATGTGTATGTCCAGTCATCGAACGTTTACTACTGAATTTACTTGACGCCCTAATGGTTAAGCCATTGTCAAAATTATCAAACCCATTCTAATTATTAACCAAGTTAAATTTTTAATTTTCCCCACTAATTGGGTTTCCTACTAATTTATTCATCCAAACCAGACATCTCTCAACTCCCAAAATATTTCTATAAAAATTATCACAATTTAAATCGGCATGCGATTGACCATGTCTAAATCGATCCCCACGTTGGGCGCCATTTCTCTCTCTATCTTATTTTATGTGCCCGTTTAGACCGTAGTCCGCACGACCACATATGCATTTTACCAATAATCAGTCAGCACGAGAGTCAAAATATCCCGGAGCGCCAGATGGGTTAAAGCAAATCGCTAAAAGACATCAAATTAAAAAAATGCTTTACTGATTTTTGGCTCAATGCAACAATAAGGATAGAAGGAGATTTAATTGGGAGTAACACATCCTGTAAAATTATCTCAGTTTATTTTGAAGTTAAAATTGACTGCAAAAATGCTCAAAGTAGCATCACTCACGTGTGGCGATCCACACTCTTATTTACACAATATACAGAAATTTTCCAAACACATTTGACAATCTTTTTGGAAACACAAGTCCGATTAATAGTCCTGTAGACTGTGTTCCAAAATTATTAATGATTAATTCCAGTTCAAAGTTAATTGTCTCTACTGGAAATATCGTAGTTCACTGTTTGAATATTTACATGATATTAACACTCGTAGAATAAATGTTCATAGAATTTTTAACTTTCACTTATTTTTCCAGTTTCAAAAATATATATAGTCGAAAAATATTATCATCATTGAAGCAACACAAATTATTTACACATATTAATAACATCTGAAAAGTATTTGACCTTGAGCATAGCATCGAAGAACTGTGCGAAGCACAACAACAATTAATTGTTCTTCTGACATTAAACATTCGAGAAGTGACTCGATTATGAACTTCAAGTTCCTAACAAAATATATGATTTCTGAATCATCAACTTGATCAATAAATGGTTGAACCATTCAACTATTCAATTTTCCACTTGGAATCATTATTATAAAAATATTTATATTCATGGCCATTTTTAGCAACTTTCACAACTTGCAATTCTTCGACAGAATGCGGAAATAAGAATTGTAGTTTCATAATGAATTCATTTAGTTCATGGCACTAGGATTGAAAACATCCTTCAAATTATTCGTGGTTAAAGAATTATTTTTAATTGGCAGTGGCCCATTCTATTATTTGTGTAAGAACACAATATTACAACAACAACGGCAAAGGTCTTCCTCTGAAGAAGAATAAACTACTATCACGACAAATCCGGGTTCTAGCAAAATCAAAGTCTAAATGGAATTCGTAAACAAGGTTGAAATAAGAACTGATGGTTTTCAAGAAATAACCTTCGGGTCATTCATACGACGAAATGTGTAGTTCCAATACTCCTACTATAAGCCTGAGCCATCGAACCTGCTATTTGATTGATGCTCGAAAAAACCTCTTCATTCCTGCGACTTAAACATGCGCACCTGGGAATGGCATTTCAACTACTCCACACACATAAATTATCTTCCCAAAATTTATACAATAAATCAAGCCTCTGCTTGTTATCAACACTGGAAGATTAATAAACTTACAAGTTTATTTTATTTTACCATTCAGTTCAACCCGTGAATTTACCATACTTATGAAAATCTTTATTTCACTTTCGAGTGTATTTACGTCATGATTTTATATAAATACAAAAATATCCTATTTGATACAAATATCATTTGCTTCCCGTTTCATGCCTCTCCGTGTTATCTGAAAAATATACTTTGCTCATTGCAAATATCAACTGTTCAACCAGAACTGACATGTTGGTTGAATGCGGGCTTGCGCTAACCACTCTCCTTCGGAAAATCTCCTGTTCCAAACTAGAAATGATTAAACTACTTCATAGGCTCTCTCTCAATACATATGATTATTAGAAAATATAATATCCAAGAATTATTTAGAAAAATTATAAAAATTATTATTATTATTATTATTAGTGGATTATTATTATTATTATTCGTTATATTATTTTAAATATGTTTAATTATCATCTTATTATGTGAGAATCCACATGTTCGAACCTTCGAATATGGAAAAAATATCCATTCCTCAACAAAAATAAATTTAACTTTTACAGTTACATCGGTTGTTTTCCGTGGTTTCCCAAAAATATGAAATATTCAAATAAATGCTCGAAATGCTCGGTCATCGATCCTAAACTGTTCTGAGTGCTGAAAATACTCAGAATAACTCTAACAAGTCTTGCGTAAATCATTGCAAGCTTTAAATACGAAGAAAAAATGTGTTGGTCATCTGCAGAAAAATAGTTTGTTCCAATTAGCTAGGCATAATATAATTCAAATGTGGCTTACATTTCTTGATGGTCTTGAAGTGTAGTAAACCTGGTCTGTGCCAGATTTATCCATAGACATGCCCTATCGGACAAGCATGTACAATCCTTGTATCGGCCGCCATTATATACCCACAATCCGTCTAGTAAGACATAGTGGTAGTATCTTTTGACGTTTGAATTAACTGTTGTTCCATTTTAATATGGGCTTCTATCAAAGCCATAACAGTTTGTTTAAATGGGGTCAGATCTAAGTGATCTCTTCTTAGATATGTCAGTTGTAACATAACTCACGGTAATCTGATCAGTACAAGAAAAACACCGACAGTCTAACCAATCAACGGCTGTTCTGAAGATCGTTCCCTGGGCATGGTTTATTATATCACCATCTACCATGCGCTAAGCAACTTGTAGTTTCCCTTGCGTAGACTAATGAACGCCACCGTTATAGACTAGTCTTCAGTGTACTGACAGATCGAAGTGGTTAACTAGTTACAAATAATGAAAACTGACTGAAATGGATTTAAATATCCAAGTATTATGTTATTACTGGACTGTGACAAAATACTAGTTCTAGACAAAGTCTAGCATATGTCCATGTAGAAATATAAATATTTCCACCAATGTCTGTAGAAAAATCAATCACCTCAGTGATTCTCCTCGCCGTAAACTTACTAAGTTCCACCTCGTAGCGCAGCACTTTCGTGACTATCACGACTTTGAAAAGAACTTCTGCGTAGATCCGGCAACCATGTGCCTTGGCTCAGCGTAGTAGCAACTTGCTTGGCAAATGCTTGTGTAGAAATGAGCTGTCGATGCTTGCTCCAGCCGGCTTTTATTCAAAACTGCCAGGGTCACGCGTCATCACGTTGTAATCTAGAAATCCTCATATCTCTCGTATCCCTGGTCCGATTTACTTGATACTAATTGCATTCTCTTTCATTTGGCCGTGCCAGTAATCTGATCCCAGTCTCAAGTCTCTACTCCATGGTTAACTATTTAATCAATAAATAGCCTCGACCTCTGCTATCACTCGCTACGTCACTTGACATGCAAGTATCGGTAAATTCCTTCCAAATGCTTCGAGAAGCAATGTAGCGCGATATTCAAATATCTGAACTTTCAAAAGCGGCTACAGCCTTTCCCTTTATATCTAGGTGTCTGAAACTTGGAATACCCATTCCTAGAGTTGGGCACACTACATCGTTTCAGTTTTAATATTTAGTTTCTGTTTTCCACATGTTTTCATTTTGTCTTCATTTTTTATTGTGTCGGAAAAATAATGAGGCCTAAAATAGTTTCCATGCAAAGAGAATGGTTATTTAATTATTGTTTTTTTATGAATATTAATCGAAATATCATTTTAATTATGATGACTGTCGTTTTAAGGGGCGGAACAGCAAGGTCATCTGCCCCTTTACTAATGTACACAATTACCCTATTATGTTAGTGAACCCCCCCCCCAGCTTGCTGAGGTGACCGGTGAGAATGTTACGTCACGATAACAGGTTTGGCATTGGTGTTCATACCAATCATTTGTCCTACCGTTATCCGTGCTACGGGTTCATTTTCCAGCTCTGCCAAGAAATGTAATTCTGGTCTCACAAAGGGACCACGGCTATTCGTCATCACCGATTTCGGCCAAATTTATGGTTTATGCAGGGCTTGCGCAGAAATGAATGTGACAGGAGTGGGAGATCCAGACGGTCAAACGTTTAGAAAATAGCATTTTCGGTGCGGGTTGAACGAGGCATGAGCCACGTATGTTGGGTAGCTTCCAGGCAGCAGTTGGTGCAGCGGAAAGAGCACAGAACGGTAATCCGAGGGCTGTTGGCCAAGTCCCTTTGCGGAAACATTTTTGTGTTGTTTTTATTTTTAATTTGTACGTTGCTTACACTGCAAATAAACCGGAATAATGCACAATATATTGTAGACCTATCTATTAATATTTTCATCAAAGCCATGAAACGGAAAGGCAAAGGAACATTTTGGATAGCAAATAAATTTCCAGAAGCCTCCGTGGCTTTTCCCTGTCACAAATTTCATACCAGCAACACTCTCCCCTATCATTTCATTTCTTCTGGCATTCATTTGATCATTGCCCCAGGCTTCGGCAGTCAGCACAGTTCATATTCTCGCCGCTAGATGGGGGCTTCATTCATTCCATTCCCTGACCAGGTCGGTCGACTGGAAGCAGGCTGTGGATTTTCATTTTCAAATAAATTTCCAGGAAGAGAATGCAATTAAGGCGTACACGAGAACGAGAACTTCGTTTATACGATTTTAGAGTTGATGATTTCCACGTGCTGGGGTGATATTCATCGAAAAAATAGCGGAAGCAGTAATATTCTTGGTATCTTGGACACGCTATAAACGCCGCATTACTAGAATTGCATGGTTGTTTTAAAGATGATATAGAAAGACAAACAACTTACGTAGCTCATGCCTCACACGACCCGCGCCAGAAAAAAAAAATTCTTAACGCTTCGCCATCCGGGGCTCCCATTTCTGGCCAAACCCTACATTGACCATAAATTTGGACAAAATCAGTGACGAGTAGGCGCGGTCCCCTTGTTAGGGCTAGAACGGAGTATACCGATCCTCGTGAGGCAGAACTGGGAAGGGGTGGGTTCAATTCACACCTGAGACGTTCCAGAAGTGGATTTCTAAGGTTCCCCACTCGTACTCCAGACTAATTCTGGGTTGGTTCCTAACTTAAGGCTCCGGACGCCTCCTAACAAATCCTAGTCCCATTTACAAATGCACACACCAGAATAATAAAATAATTCACTTCAATTCACACTAGAATAGCCATCACAATGACACAGGATAAAGACAGATACTACAAAAACCCAAGTTCACGGGGATGAATGACCACGATGTCACAAAATCCTTAAATTAATCAACAACAACCTTGTGTTATAAATTAACGTTAAACGTAAGAGTTTAAGGATTTCTTGAGGTATGTTAAAATATAATATGTAGTTTTGTTTGTTATCCTGCAAGTAACTTGCGTCAAAAAATTCACATTTGCCTTAATTTTGTTCTTAGCTGCAATTAAACATTAATAATTACGACAAACATCACCCGCTGTCTTAAAAAGAAAACGAATTCCCGCCCCAAGAGTTATATTCCCCGCATATAACAGTGGCATTACCCACAAAAACCATACAAATAGAGGAATCTTCCTCCAAATATCAATTCTAATTAGTTGATACAAAACAATGTTAGCTAAGTGAAAGCGAGAGTTCACTTTCTTAACAACGTTCCCCTAAGGAACTGATTGCTACTACAAGCGACTTCACTTAGCCGCTTTCCAAGGAAATATTGCTTTTACTCATAGCCAGGTATGCAAGGTCTTCTAGAAGTTTCCTCTTTCTGTAAGTGGGTCATAAACAAGCTTATCGTAACATGACATGTATTTCAAGAAAGGTATTCTGGAACCCTCTCGGGTGTTTACCGCTTCTGCCAAACTATAAAAGACGGAAGCCATTTACCCTCAATGTTCACATCTAGTCTGTAAGTCAAGCTGTAACTTAGTATGTAACCAGGTCTTTCTAATTTGAAGAATAAAACTATTGTTGGAACTTCACTGCTGAATACTTCATTCCGACAAGTCTGGTAAATTGCAACGGTGGTATTGAACCTTGAGTGACCATTGCCTAATTAAGGGCACAAATTTAAGTGGGGGCCCGCTCCGGGATCGAGCAGCGTCTTCCTAGCCAGAAGACCAAGAAGGAACTGTTGAAGGAACGACAACCCTGGGAGAAGTCTTCCGCTTTGCAGTTCTACCAAACAAAATTTGGGTGACTGCACAACTTCAAAGGGGCCTTTCTGACCGCCAGCAGGACCTGACTGCCGATTCCACCATTCACCAGCAGTAACCGACTCGTCGAGGAGAGAAGCTGCCTGGCTGTTTTCTCAAAAAGAAGCTGCCCAGCTGTCCGCTGCAGACCGAGGATGCTGAAATTGCTGTTCATCTTTTCAAGCCTGTAAGTGGATATTCAATACAAGTTCTCTACATAGTGTCTTTCTTTTTGAACAAAGTGCAGAGGTCTAAGCCTATTTCACGTTCAAAGGAAATATTCTTGTGAACCCAAATTAAGATAGCCTGGTTTATTCTAATTTTAATAGAAATTAATAATTAATATATCAATTTTACATAATAATATTTGAATTTTAATAATAATTAATATATCAATTTTATACAATAATATTTGAATCTGAATATAAATCAATAATTAAAATATCAATTAATTATTTTTTTAAAGAAACTAACTATTATTTAAGTTAATAAGTAAAAATGGCCGAAGCAGAATTGCTTACTAAATTCGAATATGCACATATTCAATTATTGCCCGAATTTGATGGCAGTTCAACCTGTAGTTTAGATTATTTTATTGCCCGATGTGACTCTTTTTTGAATAATTTCAAGAGAGCGCAGGGCCATCATGCAGAATTAATTAATTAATTTTTATTTAATGTAATTAAGTCTAAGCTTAAAGGAGAAGCACGCAGTATATTAGATGTGGATGCCAATACCAATTATGACAGATTCAAAGATAAATTAGTAAGAAAATACGGTGACGTTAGAAATGAGCGTCTCCTATTACAAGAGATTTCGAATTGCTTTCAAAAGACTAATGAATCGTATACCACTTATCATGAACACCTTGATTCTTTGATTATCAGATACAAGAGTTTTTGTAAATTAAATTACCGAGACCAGATTCTAGATTTAAAACTCAGAGAAATAGATGAGTTAGCACTCAACACTTTTAAAGCCGGAATTTTGGAACCTTATAGAGCATACTTGCGTTATGCTCAAATTACCGATTTCAGTCATGCACTTAGAATTTGCAGGTCATATGATAATGACCGAGCTCACGAAAAATATATGGATCAATTAAGAGGAGGACATAAACAACCTCTCGACAAATTCATCCCTTTTAAACCTCCATTTATCAACTCAAAACCACTACCTAACAATTTTGGTAACTTTAATCATAATCCATTTGCATCTTCAGGATTCTCTCCATTCAACAGACCTCAAGTCTCTCAATTATCACAGAATGTATATGCACAAAATTCTCAAAACCAGTCCAACAGTCCAATGAGACGAAGTTGGCCAAGCACACCTCAACAAGCTCCTCAAAACTCTATACAGAGAAATGTTCCTATGTCAAGACCATCATTTCCAATGAATCGTCCTTACCCCACTCCAAATAACATTGGAAGACGGTTCACCCCACAAAATCAAAATTTCCCAAAGCCTATGTCAGGCGTGTCTACCATTAGAAGTAACCTTAATTCTCATGAAGAATCTGAAAACCCCCTCAATGCAGAATGGGTTGAGAACACTCAATAAGAAGTTCCCTATTCTGAAGAAATGGACTTAATTCACCAACAAGAAAATTATCATGATAAAAATATAGAATTAAGAGAACAACTTTAGCCAGAAATTAGTAAATAGAAGCACAATTTAAGCCATATTGGTCAAACCACTCGAAAATGTAGACATTCAACTAATAGAAATTAATTCCATTAAATTAATAATTAATAATTTTAAAAAATAATTCCATTAAAACCATTAAGGTATATAAAAGAATACCTCATAACACAACATTCTAATGATCTAGAGAACGAAGCCATCTACAAACATTGCTCTCAATATCATGATAAATTTTAATACCCAGATGTGATTTATCATTCACCCATGTTGTAAAACATTACATAAGTACCACTAAGGAAGATCCAGTTTACCAGAAAATTATCACTATCCACCCCTTATAAACGAGATAATTAATAAAGAGGTAAATAAACTCTAACAAGGTATTATCACACCCAGTAAATCACCTTATTGCAACCCAGAAAAACTAAAAGCAGTAAAACAGTACCCTATTCCAAAAACCTCAAAAGAAATCAAACAATTTCTTGAACTAACAGGTTTTAATAGGAGATTCATTAAATACTTTGCAAAAGTCGCGCAGCCCATAACGCGTTGCTTAAAAAAAGGTTCAAAAATTGATACTGAAAGTCCAGATTATAAAAATGCATTCGAAACACTAAAAACGCTTCTATGAATGCTCCTGTCTTAACACATCCAGATTTCAATGAACCCTTCATACTGACAACTGATAGTTCAGATTTTGATATTGGAAGTGTTCTCTCACAAAAAGGACACCCTGTTGCTTATTATTCAAGAACACTCAATCCAGCCGAACGAAGGTACTCAACTATCGAAAGAGAACTGCTCGGTATAGTAGATAGTTGCAAACATTTCAAACCTTATCTTTGGGGACGACATTTCCAAGTGGAATGCGACCACAGACCACTCCAGTGGCTATTTACTCCAAAAGACCCAAGTTCGAGGCTCTACCGATGGAAAATTAAACTCGAAGAGTTTGATTTTGACATTAAATATGCAAAAGGTAAAACTAATTTTGTCGCTGATGCCCTTTCACGCTTAGAAATTAATGCAAATGAAGAAACAGAATCCAATGTAGCCATAGTAGGAAATGATAAATATCAGGATGATATTGATAATCAAACGATACACTCAAATCAAGAAGATCCCATTTTCACTTTAAAAGTCTCTGAAAGAAACTTAAATCAGAATCGTAATCAACTCCTTGTCAAAATTGGAAAATCACCAAAAATAATCGAACAAAAGCTCTTTAAGAAACATACCCGACACATTTTGATAGTCACCCAGGATAATCTTTACCAAGATTTAAGAGATCACTTATTGAAAGTAATCATTACTGCAAATAGATATGCTGTCTATTTTGATGATATTACTTTGGAAATTCCCTTTATTAGAACCTGCCAGAAATTATTCACATCAGAACTCATAATTATCAGAACTTCAAAATTCCTAGAGGACGTCGAAGACACTGATAAACAAAGACAATTTATCTTACATTACCATTCAATTAACCATAATGGAATCTCGGAAACTATTGAGCACTTGCAAACAAAATACTATTGGCCTCATTTAAGAGAACAAGTTAGGAATTTAATTAATCAATGCAACTTGTGTCAACGAAACAAATATGAGCGACACCCCAACGAAGTAACAGATCAAGGCCCAATAACGGCAGATTACCCCTTTGCTCAGATCCACATTGATACGTTCTTCTTTGAACAAACCCGAATTCTAACAATTATTGACGTATTTTCCAAATACGGTCAAGCCTATATATTGCCGGATGGCACAGCTCTGGCTGTATTGAACAAATTACAATTCTATTTCTCACATCACGGTCTACCCAAGAAAATAACGCATGATCAAGGCGGAGAGTTTGAAAATAACATAATTAAAGAATATTGTAAATCATCGAATGTGGAATACCACGCAACAACCCCTCTGAACTCCTCATCAAACTCCCCTGTGGAAAGACTTAACTCCACATTGCTTGAAAAACTACGTATCTCAAGGGATAATGACAAATTCACTCCCTTAGCTCAGCTCCTAATCAACACCATCTTGAATTATAATTCATCAATACATTCAACAACCAAGAAACCTCCTTTTAACATCCTCTATGGACCCTATTATAACACATTAGATCACATTTTTTCTCCCTCTCCTAAAATCAATGAATATATCCAAAGAAAAAGTGATCAACTCCGCATCTTAAAAGAAAATACTACAAAACCTAGCAATCCCACTTTCCAACACTCCTATCAAATCGGAGAGACTGTTTATGTAAAAAAAAACCATTGACCAGAAACAAAAATCTAAAAATCTGTTTAATGAAGGAGTTATAACAAAGATAGAGGATAATAAGATTTACTGCACAATGAAAAATGGCAAAGTGCATGTCAGAAATTTTCGAGATGTAAAACCTAAGAGGAAAAAACTTTCTCTTTCAGATTCCTCTCAGGATATGGCTCAATTAACGTCAAACAAGTAGAAACTCAAGGATTCTACGCTGATTCACTCGGACCCGCAGTAATAGTCAACAATTATCACAAATTTATGTTCCATTTTAATTTAACTAACCTATCTCGCTCATATATCAATGCTAGAAATACAGTATCCACCCTTGTATTAAATGCTAATAATACGTTTCCATATTTATCCATTGAATTAAATAATCTTATAAAAGATACTCGTGAAGAATTAAATAAACTCCTACCAACAAAACGTAGAAACAAAAGAGGTCTCATTAATGCCTTAGGAAAAGCAATAAAGTTTATATCAGGTAATTTGGACCAAGACGACTTAGATAGTCTGCAAGGCCAAATAGATTTATTAAGAAAAAGTCATAATAAAGAGATTCAGCATATTAATAAACTAGTGTCATTTAGTAACTCAGTTGCAAAGAAATTTTATGACGAAATGAACCATGTCAATCTTAATCTGGGTATAATAAAAGATATGTTACAAAAAGAAAACTTTGAAATCGACCTCTTAGAGCGATATCAATATGTGTTGCTATGTGTGAATAAATTAAGAAGAATCATCAAGACCTTAGAAGATACCATCAGTTTATCGTTCAGTGATATAACCAGTGTGGAATTGTTTTCTCAAGAGGATTTACGCAATATCATAAAACATTTGCATTCTATTTATCCTACAAAATCGATAATACATACCGACCCTTATCACCTGTATGAAAACCTTAAATTCACAAAAACTCAAGTGATAATGATGGTCACTGAATTGATTGTAATCCTTTCTGTTCCTATTACAGATGCTAATAATTACCAATTGTACTCCATTTATCCTGTACCTACTATTGATAATACTATATTAATTCCTTCTGAAAGATATTATTTACAAGGACCAGGGTCAAAATGGTCCAGTACACCATGTACTAAGGGTACGCAATCTTATGTATGTGTATATTATAATGTACGTATAACCACTTGTAATTTAACTAAAACAACGGGATGTGATTTTGCTATAGTAAATAATGATGTACAATTATTCCAAGCACTAAATAATGAACATATCCTCTTCTTTACCAAAAAAGAAGAAACCGTATTACAAACATGTGTTGATTATCAAAAGACTGTTCATATTTCAGGACCAAATATTGTATACTCAAATGATTCATGTTCAATCTCAGCAATGAGTGTTACTCTAGAACCAAAACCAACTAATTATATTCATAAATTTCCTCTTCTCTATATTCAAAAGGAGCCCTACGTAAAACATGAAATACAATTTCAATATTCACATCTTGATGTAAATGAATTAAAATTAGATTTGAAACCACTTGCTCCTAGATATAATGTTGTAAAAGAAATTACCCCTGTTAATGGAATAATGATATTCGTTATTATATGTATCATAATGTTAATATTTAGAAAAAGATTGTATAATTTGTATCTTGTATGTAAAAAGAGGAAACTGAGAAATATCAAGGTATCAAATGTTACTGAGGACAGTAACAAGAAACAAAGGGGGGATGAGTTATATTCCCCGCATATAACAGTGGCATTACCCACAAAAACCATACAAATAGAGGAATCTTCCTCCAAATATCAATTCTAATTAGTTGATACAAAACAATGTTAGCTAAGTGAAAGCGAGAGTTCTTTCTTAACAACGTTCCCCTAAGGAACTGATTGCTACTACAAGCGATTTCACTTAGCCGCTTTCCAAGGAAATATTGCTTTTACTCATAGCCAGGTATGCAAGGTCTTCTAGAAGTTTCCTCTTTCTGTAAGTGGGTCATAAACAAGCTTATCGTAACATGACATGTATTTCAAGAAAGGTATTCTGGAACCCTCTCGGGTGTTTACCGCTTCTGCCAAACTATAAAAGACGGAAGCCATTTACCCTCAATGTTCACATCTAGTCTGTAAGTCAAGCTGTAACTTAGTATGTAACCAGGTCTTTCTAATTTGAAGAATAAAACTATTGTTGGAACTTCACTGCTGAATACTTCATTCCGACAAGTCTGGTAAATTGCAACGGTGGTATTGAACCTTGAGTGACCATTGCCTAATTAAGGGCACAAATTTAAGTCAAGTACCTCACTGTTACCTTCACACTCCTTTTCTGGAATTGAAAGCTAGTGCAGCTGCCTGGGTCACCTTGAGATCAAATTGTGACGTCACATCTTGGTTATCTGCCCCGTTTACTTGGGTGTGTGCTGAATTTGTCTGATAACCTGTGTTTCTATAGGGACTGTATTGGTTTGGGCAATAGGACTGGCATTGGTGCCCTGGGGTTTGAAATAGGGTACCATACCAGCATTTGCTTGAGGATGGCCGCTGTCAGAGTTGGGATTTGATCCCTCGATCTCTGGACATTTTCGCGACTTAAAGCGGAAGGCTAAGCTGTGTAAACACGCTTATTATTAAAATGTCAACCAATTGTACTGGAAAATCCACAGCCTACTTCCAGTGAGACCGACCGGGTCAGGGAATGGAATGAATGAAGCCCCCATCTAGCTGCCGAAGCCTGTCGCACTCCCCTGGGGCAATGATTAAATGAATGGCAGATGAAATGATAGTGGAGAGTGTTGCTGGAATGAAATTGTGACTGGGAAAACCGGAGTATCCGGAGAAAAACCTGTTTGCCTCCGCTTTGTCCAGCAAAAAATCTCACATGGAGTGACCGGGATTTGAAGCTCGGACCCAGCAGCAGTGAGAGGCCGGCGCGCTGCCTCCTAAGCCACGGAACCAATTGTACTATAGGCCTATTTCCAAAAAGTGTTTACAGAATATGAATTGCAATGAACTCCTTTCTACGGGTTTGGGGATGAGATGCGGCCAAATGTCCTTCCTGACACTAACCCTATGATAGAAGTTAATTAGAAATGAAATTAATGACGATGAATGAAACTAGTAGAAGTTGGAAGGAAGTGGCAATGTCCTACTGTATTAGAAGGTTTCATCAAATATAGAATTGGGTAATAGAAAGTTATACTTGAAAGCCTTTGCCTGGAGTTAAAAATGAGAAAAAAAAACACGACAAAACCATTTCAAGGATGACCGACGAGTTGAAACCCACTCATTTACCGAGTCCGGAGATGCCTGGCTTCATGGTTGTACTCCTTAGAACGTGTAGCTAGAGCAGTCGGTTGTGGTACAGAAAGCATCATCATATGAATATTTTAGAGATCTTATGGGTTTCATGGTGAAGTGCATAAAAGTGGTGGCTTGGCTGACAATAGTGGATTATTATTATTATTATTATTATTATTATTATTAATAATAATAATAATAATCGCTTTCTCGCCACTACAAATGAAAACTGTTGATATCAAGTATAGATATGGGTAATAGAAAGTTATTTTTGAAAGCCTTTGTCTGGAGCGTTGTGCTCTATCGAAGTGGAACTTGGTCTGTTGGTGCAGCTAAAAAGAGATGAATAGAAGCGTTTGAAATGTGGTGTTACAGGAGAATTATGAAGATCAGATGGGTAGATAGAGTTACGAATGAAAAGGTATTAAGACGAGTGGGAGCGGAGAGATGTTTCTGGCCACTGCTAGAGATAGGTTGGTAGGACACAATCTAAGACACCCAGGAATAGCAAACTTAATTATGGAAGGAAGGTTCGAAGACACGAACTGTAGTGGTAGAACAAAGTTAGAATATGTTAAACGGATTGCCTCGGATGTAGGGTGTGGTAGCTAAGTAGAGATGAATCGATCAGTTCAGGAGAGGGAGGCATGGAGGGCTGCAAACCAGTCAAAAGACTGAAGACTCAAACAACAACAACAACAACAACAACGACGACGACGACGCTAGGTCTTGCATTCAACAATAAACCTCAAATACGTTTTGCCCCGGACCTCACAAATCTTAGCCCAGCCTCTTGTGGCAGCAATCAGGAGACCCAGGGGTATATTACATAAATCTCGACATAGCCTACGTAAAATGTCCAATATATATACCCTGACAATTTTGTAAGTTCTTCGTAATTCCTACTTTGCTGGCAGAGAAGCGTTCGGGCGGGCCCACAGTTGGTAACCGATTGCTAACTCCTCTGATGAGGTTGCCGTCAGGAAGGCACAGAAGCTCATATTGTCTCATCCCTAACTACGTTAATATAGTTAATAAGCGTGAATGTTATGCCAGAATGACTACAATTAGATTAGATGCAACTTCAACTGTGTAAAAATCACAGGAATTGTTTATATCATGAGAACTACATTTTCTGCAAATGTCGCTTCGATGAACACTGGTATTATCCACTGAATCCTTCAACACTAAATTATACTAATCAGAATTTGAATATCTTATGTACATCCTTTTGTTGCTTTCATTAAGGGTGTGTTCAGAACGTGTGTGATGATAATCTGCGCCATATCGGTGTCTGTAGAAATGGTTGCATTTGTAATCGAGGATAGGAGGCAGCCGTGGCCTTAAGTTAAGAACTATCCAGGTATTTGCCAGGAATAGAAGTGCGAAACAATGCATAGCTACTTACGGAAGGCTGAGGTGGGAATCGAACCCACCTCTTCTTAGTTTTGCCTCATGAGGCTGAGTGTATCACGTCCCAACTTTCAGATTAGAATTAAGTTTCTTGGCAGAGCTCAGGGGAAAAGAATGTTAGTGGTCTCAACAGTGAGTGTTCCAGAGCCTTGTCCTCCTGAAATGGCTGTTGTCTGTACAAGCAATCACCCTCCCTTCTGTATCGTTGTAATCTGGGTCCTTATGAGGTTTCGTACGTTAGAATGGTGCGTGATACAGCTTAAAACACATTATCTGGACGAGACTTATTTTAAAACTTTTACCTGCTTTCGTCTGTGTAATCAAAACCTATAGAAGGTCTCGTAAAATTCGAATGCATACGCATTAATATGAACACTGATTAAAGTTCGGAGAACAAGCAACGAGCCTAAAAACTTTTCTAATATTCCCCGGTGTAATAAAAACTCAATTCCTTGGCACAGGAAAGATAATGAAATCAGAGCCATGCTAAGGAATTTGCGTGCTTAGAATTTACAGTATTTTTGTGAGAAAACCAAATATCATACGACAAAAGTGGATATTCTTCAAACTATCCCTTAACGTGAGTGGCGTGTTTCTCAAATAATGATAATAATGTATGTTTTTCAATGAGTTCAGGGATGAGCTAAAATGAATTTATGTGATGAATAATCTTTACGGTTGCATGCCCTTCCAGGCGCCAACTTTTATCAGAGACCTCAATGAGAGATGAAAATTAATTAAGATGAATGAAACTAGATAAGGAGTTAAAAGTAAGCTGCCATGGCCTATTACACGTAGAGCCTCGATTTATAAAAGGGAAACTTCCCAAAACCTTTTCAAGGATGGCCAACAGGCAAGGGTGGGGGGTGGAACCCCCTCTCATCTATCAAGTCCGGGGACAGTCTGGCGCCAATGGCCAAGTGTCTTAGCCTCAGTGTACAAACAATAATAAAAGTTCTGCGTCCAGTTCTACTATTCAGCTACGGAGACGCCACCGGGGTGCTGGGTTCTTGCCCTGAAGGGGATCATCAACGTGCCTGTTAAGTTACTTAAGCGAGTCTCTCATATTTATCCTAGTTTATCCTAGTACAGACAGCACAGTGCCACAGGTTATCAGACAAATTCTACACACATGGGGCTACGTGACCACGATGTCACAAAACCCCTAAAGGAATCAACAACAACAGCAACTCTCTCACATTTAAGGGGATGTGGACTCTCCTATCTTACCAATGTAGAATTTGTTTAGTTCATGTTCCTTTTCCTCAGGATATTATACAAGTATGATAATGATATTTATGTCACCCTACTTGGCATATTAATAGAGCGTTTTCTATTAAACTTCAGGGGAGTCAGAAATATTTTTAACTGTATGAAATATAATTATTTCTTCTTAAAAACAGCCAAATCCCAAAACGATTTACTTCAAATAAGGAAACTTCTCAATTAAAATGTTAACTAATATCAGACAAATTCATGGTAAAAACTACACAGTTCTGTGATAAATGGTCACATAGGAAAATAAACAAACATTTAAACAATTAGAAACTGAAAAAAACTAGAGTTAGAACGTTGCACACATGTGTCCATGCTCCAGTGCATCCCTGCTCCATACGAAGGCGAATCTGGATCATTCTGTATTCATACAGGGCTTCTAACTTCCATTTAGCTTTATCCCTGGATTCCCTAGACTTTTGCTCCACTTCCCGAGCCATTCACTCTGCTTGCCGTAGTCTTTCTCGGTCCAACCGCTTCATGAAATTCACATAATTCCTTCCTATTTTCAGTCTTAACTCCTGTCATATCAGACACTTAGAAATGTTTCACCTTTAATAAAATTGGTCACTGCATCATGAACTCCAAATCTTAGTGTTTTTACGCACACAAATGTGCCTCTAAGGATGCGAGACCATATATAATTGCTTACCGATTTATTGGGATTTTGACATTGACCATGAGGACACTTCTCCAACAGCTCGTGGATTGGACAGATCTTTTAAAAAATGGGCTTCATTTCTTCGATACAGGCGAGGAAGATGTGTGGGTTTGAAATGGTTCTAGAGAATTCGTACTTCTTTTGCTTTCTGGATTTTTGCAGCAGATTAATAAACAAAGTAAATACTCAAGATGTTTCCTCTCGATAACAGATGAAAATAAATGGCCTATATTGCATGATTTTTGTTCTTTGGAATGTTAATGTTCCATCTTTCCTATAAAACGCATTTTGAACTTTAGTTATTGAATATTCACTACTGATAGCTTAAATCACATCAAAAATAAACAGTTCCAATTGTAAGTTCATGGAAATTCATGTAATGGAATACACAAGGAATAAACAAAAGGTAATCAAGAACAGTACAGTCTAGCCATACAAAAATATTGAAGAATGGAACAATTCAATGCAGGTACGTGACAGCAGTGGAATTGAATCATATTTGCTTCATCGAGTTCATTTCAGCCGAGGTGTTACGACGCTAGTGTATTGCAATGGAGAGCATTCCATTCTCCAACAGGTGGCCCTATGGGTGAATTAAGCATGATCAATGATATACAAGCCAGTATGGATCTATAGGCTTATGAGAAGTGATCGATGACCAGTAGGAAGAGTTCACGTTAATCGTATGAAAAACTGGAAGAAAATGCCCCTATGCTGGCTTGTTTTATTATTATTTATTTGGATGTATTGTGCTTCAAACAGGCATATGCTTAATAAAAAGAAACACATGTACATTTCGTTACACAATTCCATAATATTATAATATAATTGACAGGCATAATTTTGAGATTGTAATCTAAATTAATTCTACTGCTAAATACGAAAATATAACAATTCTGTGCAGGAAATTGGCGGTACTAGCAGAAGTACCCGGCTTCGCCCGGTGGATTTAGTTGCTTTATGGATGATAATGAATTCTACTACAGAACTGGCACATGATACTTTTAACAGTAAAAATATTTTAAACATATAACGTTTTGTGGTGTTAGTGGGGGTGATAAGTAGTACAGTATAATGGACGTAACATTAAGGTCATTTTCCCGTAATTATAATAATAATAATGAATTGGGAAACGGCTATTTACTAACTACAGTAATGACAAATGTAATTTACAAACGAATTGAAAAATATGATTAGAAAGAGGAGTAAGTGAAATAAAAGACACTGCCCAGGGCCTATATCTCATTGGCTGTTAGAAAAGTACAGAGCAATAGTGTCGTCTTTTGTCACATAGTGCTGTAGGAAAATAATCAGAGCACTTTGGAAAACTTCGGCTGTACCGAGCTCCTGAGGTAGCAATAGTGTCATTTATCGCCACATAGCGCTGAAGGATGAGGATCGGAGTAAATTAATGTAAATTTGACAGCACCAAAGCTTATTGCAGCTGGTTACCCCAATGTACTGCACCAACACCATCGCATTTATACAAAGACATAATATTTTCATGTTGATAACTATTTTAAGGGGCCTAAGAAATCTTTTTGCACTAATTACTGCCCGTGACTGAAAATTTATGAGCAGCTATTTTCGCAATTCTGCACCAGAACACGGGTAGGGGCGGCATGATGCAGCCCGCATTGCCAGCCAACAATAGACTTATTAAAATATTCTTACAGTTACACTACTACGGACATGAATGATTCTAGGGCCTTAAAACGTCGTTTTCAAGTTTCCTTTGTCTGTTATTTTAAATGTGGGGAATGGAGAGGGTTGTCCAAAATATTAAGTGGACTGTGTTACTCGTCGGGTTCCAAAGGGTAAGTATGTAAAATTTGGTTCAGATCGATGAAACGGTGTAGCTTTGTGCCAAAGGGCCTACATGCAAGGAATGGAGTGATCTGCCCGAAATTTCAAGTAGACAGTGTTACTCGTCGGGTTGCAAAGGGTAAGTATGTAAAATTTGGTTCAGATCGGTGAAACGGTGTTGATTTGTATAAATAGCAGACAAACAGACAGACAGACAGACAAACATTGAGCTTTATATATTATAGAAGATGTTGGCCATAGAGTTATGTACCAGTAGATGACGAATATTACGGTGGTTCATTATGCAAACTTTCAATCCAATATTTTTTAATATTTGCTCAACTGCCATACTTAATTTCTCAACACAATTTAATTAAATGTAATGCTAGTAGGCCTATATTAATCCTTGCATAAAGATGTATCATGCCAGGTTTCGTTTTTTTTTTTGTTTTTTTTTTTTTCAATGCATATAAGAAGTCCGGCTCTAAGGCTAAGATATTACCGGGCTGGATATTAACCCAAAGGGTTCTGGGTTCGATTACTGGCTAGGTTATGGAATTCTAACCTTCTATGGCTAATTCCCCCGGCCGCCAGTGAACATGTAATTGAAAGGCCTGCATCAGGCCTCTTAGGAGGCCCCGCACCATTACTTGTAGTTATTAATATTATTAGGGCATAATTAAGCTAATTTTTGCCCTTCACAAACACTCGAAATTGCACTTACTCCATGCATCATATAATACTGCCGTCAGTCTACTTGGCGCTGTCGGCTCAACAAGGCATAGTTGTTAAATAGCCGGTTGCGTAACGGATCATTCAACTCAAAACCAAGCTACTTGCTTACGTATGTTTGTAGTATAAGAGGCGAGACAACATGTTCCATTTCTCAACGTAGATACAAAGATTACCTACCCAGGTTTAATGAAGATCAACTGAGTTGCATTAGGAAAAGACTCAGCGATAACAGTACGCTATTCTCCATGTAGAGGAAGAAGACTGCATCGAGAGAACTAAACAGCCCAATTAATGTGTACTTTGATTGGAAACTACTTAAGGACCGATATTAACTTCCTTCTTAATTCTATGTTTAACTAAAATTGGCCATTTTAAAGACTTTCACATAATAGCATCATCTGATCCTGCGCAATTAGACTGGAATATAGTACGGAATCCATTAAATCTCATCGTGTAGCTTACAACCTTCCGTAGCGAAGTGTACAAAGACAAAGAGACTAGGCAGTTCTGATCGTGGTTTTTCCACATTTACTCCAAGAAAATGCTGGAATAGTAACTCATTTCGAGTCCAGTGGTACTATTCACAACCTAACCCCTACAGATTACAAATAATAAAACAGGCTCCGAGTAGCCTATGTTAACGAAGACGTCTATGGTGATAGGCTATAACGAGTAGGTTCAAATCCCCACCGCTGCTCGTCCTTGAAATGGTTTTCCGCGGTTTCCCATTTTCTATTTCATGCCGGGGTGGTACCTTTCAATTAGCCATGGCTGATTCCTTCTAGCTCCTTGCTCAATTTCATTTATCTTTATTCATTTCACCTGTCTTTAACTTCTCTGATCGGGTTTACGTAAGGAAGGGCATCCCGCCATAAATGCCATTCGCCACACACAGACTCATCTCACCCCATACCCAATCTCGTAGTAACGGGAATAATAATAATAATGTTTTATTATTATTATTATTATTATTATTGTGGCATGTGGTCTTCAGATTAATGTGTGAGCATTTTAAATATACATGTCGGGGATCTCTTCCGCAAATATGGCGTATTACTTTTAGAAGCGAGCATGGATTGGGATGTATTTATTTACATAACAAAGGCTCATTCACATGCTGTTGTGTATGAACTCACCAGGGCATATATTTCTCAATGAGTCTACCCAGCGATCTGAGCTCAAGCACATTGCTAATTATTGTTTTGGAGAATGAACCATCCACTCAGCTTCTGTTCGTTCCTTATTTAAGCATTCTACAGCTGTTCAATATACTAAAGTGAAGCAATGTGAACTCAATAAAACATTAAAGACGATACAACTTTTTCAGCATTCAGTGAAAAGAATGTAATGCTATGAAGATCGAAACTGGTCATCCAAGTGTATTTATTAATCTCATGTATTTTTGTTTTCAGGATTAGGGAACCACCCATTACATTCCCGGTCAATGCATGTGAGATTTTCGATGTGAAATGCCATGTCCTGTGGTTCGGATTCCACGTAAAACGTAGGTCCCGTGGCTTATGATCGCGAGATTAACGGTCACGTTAAACTACAAGCTTCCTTTCCTTTCCACCCATTACAATAGGATACTATCGTATTGACCGACAGAAAAACATTGAATTTCGATTACTAAGGCAACACAGAAAAATGGCTTCAAACACCATTGACGAGGGTACAGTATATAAACATGTTTGTAAAAACTAGTGCTAATTCAAACACTTTGCATCGTGAGTGTGATTACTTCGAGAGTTAATAAAGATGGGAGAGGGAGTGCTGTTTGGTGTTAAGAAATCAAATGTGCGTATCATTCGACATGATTCTACCTATCTTGTAACTCGGCAACTTATACCTATCATCTCATGCTTTCTGCATACCTACAGTATTGTGGAGTGCATTGATCTAATGGATCATATGTTGTTGACTATATTACTTGAAAACTTTTTGCGACCGCCATATTTAGCCGAGAAATTTGCTGTATAAGAGACTCATATTTAGTAGGGTTCCGACGATTGATTCAGCCAGTAGCCAACTTGGGCAATGAAAATTCAGGTTGCCACCAGTTTGTATTTGCTAAGATCGCTGAGAGCTTAGTTAAGGTGTAACTACAGTCAATTCGGCTCAGGTGTTCAGAAATTGATTTGAGGGGTACATGTGCATAATCAAGAAATATAGGGAATTATAGTTACAGCAGAATTACAACCGTCCCCGTGGTGAATTGGTTAGCGTGCAGGACCGAAGGTTTCCGGGTTCAATTTCTGGCAGAACCCTCGACAATTTTAATCTCCTGCGGTTAAATCCCCTGGGTGCATGTGTTGTCATCAACATCACTCCATCCTCATTCGGACGCGCAGGCCGCTACGGGAGTCAACTAGGACGACCTGCACTCGCCCTCCCAGGAGGCCACACGGCATTATTATAGCAAAATTCCTTAATTTGGTTGTATCAACAAATGAGATCCATGAAGAGTGTCGGACAACTAGGAGTATATCATATTTTTGAAGCTATGTTTAGAGGCATCCAACGAAATAATACCTAGGAATGTCACATGTGGTACAAATATCTTACCTCCCCACATCAGGAGAAGGAAGCTGAAAGAAGATCACCAACACCTTCATCATCAACTTACCTGCAAAGAAAGAAATGCATAGTTAGAAATACATTGATTGCACTGAGTATTCACTCTTATTTCTCAACAGATACAGCAGAGTTTTTTTCTGCTGTGGGTACATATAAGTTGTGAATAGAAACAAGTAGTTCCGTGAAGAACTAAATAGCCAATTTACATATATACTACTGGTTTTAGGGCACGAGAAATGAAAACAAGATTTATAAAAAAAAAGCACAACTGCCATTTTTAAGTTCTCATAAAATTCCGTTAAATTAGACGTAAATATATTAAGGCTTGTATGATGATAAACCGTGTCAAGTTTCACAGCGTTCGTATGAGAAGTCACGAGAAAAATACAGGTAAAGATTTAAATTTCACGTAGCCGCCATGATGGTTTTGTGCTCACCAGGTTACTGAATGATCCATAGGTGAACTCATGTTAATAGCCTCTATCAACATGCAATATTTCAGTTCGATTACTGTAATAGATTCGTAGTTATTGAGAACGGTCAAAATATTTCGGATGGTCGCCATGTTGGATTGTTATACTGTATGTGCAGCGCTATAGTTAACTTATGTACCATTAGATGAAGATTATTGCGTAGGTTCATTATTCAAACGTACACTTCGATCGCATGATTAGGACACAAAAATAAAAATAAAACATTTTAAAATTTCGCACAGCCATCATGAGGTTATCAAAACAAATCTATTTAATTGAATGGCAGTAGATTAAATTTTGTATGAACATTTACCGTACTAAGTTTTACAGCGCTTGGATGAATAATTGCGAGTCAATATCATTTAAATGTTTCAAATTCGCTTGGCCGCCATGTTCGTTTTGTACTTAACAGGTTTATGAAAGTCACATAGATAAATATTTACAGTCCCCTTTATCACCGTAAAAGAATTCAGGGTGATATCTGTTACTGTTGCGGAGATATAGAATAGATTCGGCCGTTTAGATTTTATTAGGGGGACGCACACACACATACATACACACACACACAAACGGGCGAAAGGCGATCTCTTAAGCCTATTTTTGTCATAAATAAAAATAGGCTAAAATAAATGGAATCTTGTGATTTTACGTCACCGTTAATCTCGCGATAATAAGCTACGGGACCTCCTTCTTGCGTGGAATCCGAGCCACAGGACGCGACACTTCACTTCGAAAATCTCACATGCATTAAGCGGTAATCAACCTTGGTCAGAGGCAAGTAGCTTGACCACTGTAAATAAATAAGTACTTTTGCTGAATGATTACACCGAGTTAGTGACTATTTGTTTTACGGAGTTTATAATGCATTAATGTACTGTACGATAATTCTCTTGGTCAAACGTTTAAGAAGAAGTATTGTCAATAGCCAATGGCTCTTACATTTTCAGGAATAATAATAATAATAATAATAATAATAATAGATGATGATGATGATGATAATTGTTGCTTTAAGGGGCCTAACATCGAGGTAATAATAATAATAATAATAATTAATAATAATAATAATAATAATAATAATAATAGCCTAATAAGATAAATCGATCTGTGAATAAGCTTCAATTTTATTTGTATTTTCCCTATACTGAAGTATACAACCAAACGTCCCTAATTATTTATTTATTTATTTATTTATTTATTTATTTATAGACTACATTTTTATAGTTATTTAGTTAGTTATTGTTGCCTTATGGGGAGGAACAGCGAAGTCATCAGTCCCTTATTTAAATATTTATTTGGTTATTTATTTAGTTATATGAAACCTGCATCAGCAGTTCATTATGGTGACCACCGCATGGTGTAACGGCTAATATTTCTTAGCCTTCGGCCCGGAGGCCCGGATTCGATTCCCGACTCTGCCAAGAAATTTAATTCTAATCTGAGGGCTGGCTAAGAGGTACATTCAACCTCTTGAGGCAAAACTCAAAAGACTTCGGTTTGATTTCCACCTCAGCCTTCCTGGAAGTGGTTTTCCGTGGTTTCCCCACTTCTATTCCAGAAAACAAATGCTGGGATGGTTCCTAACTTAAGGCCACGGCCGCTTCGTTTCCCATCCTCACCTGAGTTACAAATACACGCTCTACTACGGAGACCACAAAAACAACTGTTATCAGACAAATTCTACCCGTATCAAAGGACCACGGTGTCCAAGCCCTGAAATGAAACAACAACAACAACAACAACAACGGTTCTTTAGACATAGTCTACATAGAGTAGACATTTCTCGAAACTAACAATCATACAGAAACGTCTAAATATGTGGCTTATAATATATGAAATACGAATCAAAGAGAACCCTATTCACAGATGGAGTTTTTCTGGGTTAGGTTGTTGTTGTTAATTCATGTTAGGGGTTTGGGACATCTTGGTCATCAGCCACGTAGAGTTTGGTGCATTGTATTTGCCTGATGACCTGTGTTATGACTATTGGAGTGTGTGTAACTGTAGTAGAGCCAGAGTTGAAGTAGGTGCTATCCTGGCATTTGCCTGGACGGAATGTGGGAAAAAAACAGGAGAAAAACCACACTCACGATAGCCGCTGTTAGCAACATTCTTTCAACATAAGGCGCCAAGAAATGTAACTAAATCACTCGGTATTAAAGTGTATGAGAACTGAGTGAACAGCTTAGGAAGCTGGGTGTCTCATCCAACACATTTCAGTCACATTAGATTTTCTCCGGTGTTTGTGAATATACAAAAATTTCAATTGCTTTTTTTTTAAGAGTAAGTCCATATATCCACTACGTCATGCGACGTCCAGTGAAAACGAAAAATGTCTGTAGTTCGCCAAATTATGTTTAAAGTTTAATTTTATTTGACTAATCGATAAAGCAGCATCGAATTGCGATTTCAATTCAAGGATATTTATTGGCAATAACCGTAAGACAAGAGTATTAGTTTGTTCTTCAAGCAGCGGTCGAGTGAGGTTGCACGGCACACACTCTGTTGTCAACCAGCAGCCCTCAGTCGCTATTAACATGTTGACTCAGCCATTTAGTATGTAAATATTTCAATTCAGGATTCGTTACATATTTGATCATCAGTTACAAATACTTGACTGTGTGAAAAATGTCCAAAACCTGTGTTTTTGTGGTTGTGTTCTGGCGACCAATTCCCAAATATATTAAAACAAGATGTTCAGTAAATAACATACAGCTGAAATGTATTTAGTTATAACTCTTTGTTTTTATCAAGGAGTATACGAGAATGTTCTTGTGATGAACTTTAGGAGTTGTGCCCTATATAAGTCTCCCCGTTTACTAAGTTTCATTATAATTCCACTGCTTGCCACGGTGAGTTGGTGGTTAACGTGTCGGACTACCAACCCCCCCCCCCCCCAGCTTGCAGGTTCGTTCCTGGCCGTGGTAAGTGATTTTTGAATGGCGACAAAAATCACGGCACGCATGTCATACGTTGTTGGCATGTTAAAGAACACATTTGAATTCATTAGGCCGTGTTCATAATGGAAAAATTAATCTCGGGATTTTCCACCAACCCAAAAAGTTCCCGCTTTCTCTACTAGAAAGCGCTATAGTGTCAAGGAGCTTAGAAATCTAACCTCCTTGACTTTCATAGCGTTCCAAGGAACGACGAAATTCAACATGCAAGCTGCCCTCTGGGCGACAAATAACAAAGCTTGCACCCGGCATCCGAGGCCATACGATATTATTTATTATTATTATTATTATTATTATTATTATTATTATTATTATTATTATTATTATTATTATTATTATTATTATTATTATTATTATTATTATTATTACAATTCCACTTTTGCACCCATGGAAATTAATTGGAACATTAGAAAGTACGCCCATTTACCATCTTGATTGTATGGAATTGTTTATCTTGCTCTTTCTGTAGAAAAATACCACATATTTGCTGCGTTTCGTCATTGAAACTGTAATAAATAGTGGATTGTCGATATTAATTTCTTGTATATTCAAGATGGAATCTACGTGCTATATGCAGTGTGATGGTGTATGACCAATACGAGCGAGGTATCTTATCTGTTTCTCCCCTCTTGCATAGTTTCGTATTAATTGTGCAATCCTGAGTTAATGATTTTGAAGTTTTAGACTAATAGTAGCCTATACTCAGCCACCATTTTGAATGTATGACGGGAGTTATTTTGCCTTTGGCATATAAACCCATGTACGGCTCTACATTAATGCTATTTTGAGATAATGTATCTCTATATAAAGTTATTTGTTTGTATATTTTATAATTTCAAGATGGCCGCTCCACGGAACATTCATTGTGATATTCCTGTGAATAATGGAGACCAGGTATTAATGTAGACTATTGTACTCCTATCTCACATAATTTCGCGTTAATTGTGATATTATATCGTGAGTTAAATATACTCGAGTCTAAAGTTTACGCCCAGACAACATCGTGAACGTATGGAGTCGCTGTTCATTTGACTTGATCATAGGAAGCCACTTACAAGTTTCAAGATTACTGCTATTTTTTGTTGTTGTATATTAAAATGCTTTGAGTTATTTTTTTATTGTTACTATATTTTCATAATGGCCGCCGTGCGTTGCATTTGTGTGTTATTCTTATGACTTATTTCAGTAAGAAGATCCCTTACATGGTGCTTCTCACTAAGTTTTGTTTTAATTTCGTAAATGCATTCTGTATGATTCACTATTTTGTTTAGTCAAAATTTGATAGAAATCCGATGATTAGTTTAGTCGGAATTCAATTTTTCCATTGAACACTCGGTTACTGTCCGTTTTTTGTGTGTGTGTTAAGATGCCAACGATATAGTGTAATATATGACACTGAGATGCACTTTACTAGTAGGCCTACTACCTCTATGCCAAATTTGATACAATTCGGTTGTGTAGTCTGGCAATTAAAACAGGGTGGGTTGCAGTTATACTTACAAACCACATCCAGGATGGCTGAGGTAGGAATCGAACCCGCCTCTTCTCAGATTTTCCAACCCTCAGACCGGATTTGAATTTCTATGTAGAGCTGGGAATCGGATCCGGGCCTCCGCGGTGTCAGCCGAGAATGCTAGCCACTACGCAAAGAGGTGGATGCATCTGGTATTAATGCGGTTGGGATGAGTACAATACCTCCAAAGACATGCTGCTTAATCCATGTAACATGACAGACCCATAATCTTCAATATATTCGTAATCATACTGCTCATAATTAACGCAGAATAATGCACAGTCTACATTTCTAAATAAATTCCCAGAATATTAAATTTTTGTCAAATTTTGACGAATTTGATGGTCAGGTTACTCGAAAATGTAGGGAAGATATCGTCACTACCCCTGAAAATTCCAATATTTGTCTCTGAAATTTCGTTAAGACCACTACATGGCGTAGTGGTTAGCAATCTAGGCTGTCATTCCTGAGGTCCAGGTTCGATTTCCAGCTGTACCAAGAAATTTAGTTTTCATCCGAGAGCTGGAATGGGGTACACTCAACCTCATGAGGCATAAGTTAACTGAGAAGAACAGGGTTCGATTCCTAGCTCACCCATCCTGGAAGTGGTTTTCCGTGGTCTCCCACTTCCTACTGAAGGCAAATGCCGGAATGGTACCTAAATTGAGGACATGGCTGCTTCCTTCCCACTTCTAGTATAATTATAAATACACACACTACTAGACATCACAAAACATAGGTTATCAGACAAATTCTACACACACCTAAGTATACGGTGGTAGGTGAACACGTTGTCGCAAATCCTTTAAATGAATCAACGACAACAACTACTATTTTCGTTAGGATCGGCCACGCCTCCAGCGTAATGTTCATTTTCCTATTTTCGTATATACAGTAGAAGAGAATAACGTGACGTAAATAGCATTGGGTAGGCCAGTGAGGCGAGTCTGTCTTGCAGAAATGAAAGGTAAAGCGTAACATTCTCACTTAGTGGATTTTGCAGGCGCAGGCAAGATATAACATGGCGTCATTGGTATGATGTCACACGTTCTTGTTTCCAACGTCAGCAGACAGAGTGAATATAAGTAAAGCCCTGCGGATATAGCTTGCATGGCAGTGCGGATAGCGGATAAGCTGCGGATAATGTTTGGAATAAATTTGCGGATAGTTTTAAATAATACAATCCGAACTTGTTGAATATCAATACTAAGACCCGGATGTTGACGACATATTTTTCCGTTATGTTTTTCTTTTCATGACAAACGTAAGATGATGATTTACGCTAATCTCATTGAAATTATGTCATTAAGCAGAATTAACACTCTGAACAGGAAAGGGTTGCAATTCTGGCTGTGTAACATTCATTTTAAACATGGAACTTGGCATACAAAACTAAATGTGTTGCTTTAATATGTTATTGTGAGGTTTGAAGCCATTTTTGAGTGTTGCCTTAGTAAACTTAAGTTTGGTGCTTTTCAGTCGGTCAACACGAATGTACCCAAAAGAGTTGGGTTATACCCTAATCCCGAAAAAAATATAAGCGATTAATAAATAAACTAGGATGACCAGTTTCGATCGTCAAGCCATCGTCATCAGATCCGTTACACTTAGGCTGAAAAATCTATGTTTGAAAATACAGGTGAAAATATTTACAATATGTACACTTATTTAGTTGCAGTATTGGTAATGCAACTTGTCAGTTAGGTGAAATTCTAAAATGGTGATAGAAATCCGGAATTTGTCTGTTTGAAGTGATTATATGGTTGTAAAAGTCAACTATGGTTGTACTGTATAGTGCAGGCTATTAACTTATCTGGTTCGATGTCTTCCGCGCTGGAGTTGCTAGCAGTGTCAACTTCATTCTTTCAACAGATGCCAAGATGGCGGCGCGTGCCTGCATCAAGGGAAGTGTGCTCCGTGTGATTTTAGTATTTTTAATGGTAAAATGTGCAGTGACTGTGGCAAGACGTGTTCATTCTGTGACCGTTAATGGTGAACAGGATCTGAAGAATCAACCCCTTATGGAAAAACTTCTGGTGAGTGACAAATGCACAATACATTCCTGGACATGGTGTGGCAGTGAAGGTCTGGGGCTGGCCACCATTAGCCGGCCACGCCGAGCGGGAGGGGAAGGTGTCGCAAGGCTACCTGCTACCGGGTTCTCACTCTGCTGTCTAGCGCTTGCTCTAAGCGGCGACATAGAACTCAACCCTGGACCTTTGCAATGCGCAATATGTGAAAAAATTGGCCGAAAAAATCAATTATATATTCAGTGCAGTAATTGTAACATGTCGAGTCACAGGACGTGTGCTAAAATCAGTACCTCTGAGTTCCGGTGCATTAAAAAAGGCACGCGAACGTGGACATGTTGGCAATGTGCTATGCCGCCGTTTACCGACTTGTTGTGCAACAATACCAGTGATATTCCCAGTGACTCTGTAAATAGTGTAAATAACCTGAATAGTTCACTTGTAAATAAACACTTATCACTGTTCGCCTTCAATGCCCGCAGCATCACGCGGCCGGGACGGAAACAAAACATTCATGCTACAGTGACCGCCCTAGATCCAAGTATTGTGTGTTGCAGTGAAACGTGGCTCTCTGGGGTGGTAGGTGATCGGGAGGTGTTACCAGACACATACCAGCTGTTCCGGAAGGACCGACCACGGACTTCAGGGGGCGGGGTTCACATTGCTGTGAAACCTGAGTACAATGCAACTCGCGTCCATCAGCTGGAAACTGACGCTGAGGCCGTGTGGGTTGAGGTTCAATGCAGTAACGGTAAATATCTGATCGGATCAGTCTATCGCTCTCCGAAATCGTCCCAGCTGATGAATGATGAGCTGATTCTCTCCCTCAAACGGGTGCAAAACCTTCAACAAAATTATGACGCTGTCTACATTGTTGGTGATTTCAACCTACAAATCACATGGAATAGAAATGCCGCTCCTATCCCAAATAATCCTATATCCAACAACTTCCTTACAGCATTCTATGATCTATTCCTCCATCAACTCATATTTGAAGCTACCCGTATCACTGAGACCTCACGTTCAACCCTCGATCTCTTCCTAACAAACTCTCCATCCTCAATTCAGTATCTACAAGTCATCCCTGGATTTTGTGATCACCAAGCCCTCCTAGCTATATTTACCCACAAAAAGAACAGTCCAAAATTACAAACCAGAACAGTTTACAATTACTCCCGTACCAACTGGAAACTCCTTTCTGACATCTTACTTGACAGATTACCGGTCATTACACCTTCAGTCACCAACAGTGTAGATATAGATGGTACCTGGCATACTTGGAAGGAAATCTTTTTTCAGTGCGTCGATGAAGTGATCCCTAAGGTTACAATTAAAAATAAGAAAAAAAACACCTTGGATCTCAAAGGACATAATATCCAAAATAAGAAAGAGAAATCAGCTCTATAACAAGTGGAAACAGTGCCCAAGTGACAGCAGGTGGGAAAAGTATAGGCTGGCTAGAAATAGTACCAAATCTGCAATTCGTGAAGCCTATAGTACGTATATGGACAAATTAAGCTTTAATCCCAAGGCAATGTGGATGGACATTCATTCGGAGCAAAAGTGGCAACACCGCACCACAGAGCTTTAAACATAACGGACTTTCTATTTCCAACCCACTAGACATAGCCAACTCATTCAACTGTAAATTCCAAAGTAACTTCTCTCCACCTGACACCAGTGAAGGAATGTTCCTACCAAGGACATCATCCCCTCTCTTTCCCCTAGCCAGTCTATATTTCACACAACAGGAAGTTCGAGACAGCTTACGGAGAACTAGACCCCATGCCGCGACAGGACAAGACTTAATCCCTGCTCGGATCCTTCATTACTGTGCTGATGCCCTAGCACCCTCATTGTGCGCACTTTTCAACCAGTCCATTAACACCGGGACTCTACCACAAGAGTGGAAACATGCTAACGTGGTCCCTGTGTTCAAAGATGGTGACAAGGAAGACATGGACAACTACCGCCCGATTTCTCTGACGTCTGGTATCTGTAAATGTATGGAGCGCCTGGTTGCTAAGAACATACTGGAATTCCTGAGTGAGCGAGGCCTGTTAAATCCAAGCCAACATGGCTTCGTTCCGGGGAGATCTTGTACAACTCTTTTGACAAAAGTGATTGATGACTGGCAGAACTCTTTGGATCAGACTAACGTCTCCCAAGTGGACTGTGTGGCCCTGGACTTAAGCAAAGCTTTTGATCAGGTGCCTCATCAAAGACTCTTGTTAAAGCTTGGCAAATATGGCATCGGAGGCAAACTGATTACATGGTTGACGTCGTTCCTGGTAGGTCGAACGCAGTGTGTCGTGTTTGGCGGGGCCAAGTCACCGAACATAGTGGTAACTTCGGGAGAATCACAGGGGTCGGTGATTGGGCCTTTGTTGTACATGGTTTTTACCCTCGACCTTCCAAGCTGTGTGACGTCCACGATGGCGCAGTATGCAGACGACTCAATAATTTACAGAGCCATAAAAAATAATGATGACGTCAAAGCACTACAGGAAGATCTGGACAGTGTGGCACTGTGGTGTGATGTAAATAAGATGACCTTGAATGTAAACAAGTGTAAATATATTCGGCTAAGTAGGGCCAGACAGCCTATTGCACATAGCCTTTCACTGAGCGGCAAAGTTCTTCCCATGTGCAATTCACTGCGAATGCTGGGAATACACATTTCCAGCAATTTGAAGTGGAATGTACACGTTGAAGAATCTAGGTGTAAGGCATTTAGAATTCTAGGATTTGCAAGATGTAATCTTCTGGGATTCAGAAGCCGTGCACTCCGAGCGGTGTATCTCTCCACGATACGGCCCATTCTTCTGTACGGACTTCCTGCCTGGCATCCCACTACCGTGGAAAACATGAGGAAGTTAAGTGCAGTCCAACGTCGAGCAGAGCGACTCATTTACAATCAGGGTAACAAAGTTTTGACAAAACCATTAACATCCATCAATGACATATGTAGCCAAATAGATCTCACCTTTCTCCGAAAATCTCTAGCTGGCACCATTATACTGTACCCATTTCACCGCCTTCAGCTGTCATATCGTTCAGTCCGTAGAGCACAGGGTGTCACACTTGTTCCTCCATTCGCTAGGACAACAGATTATCAATCTGGATTCTACAATCGCTCTGCTCGACTTTGGAATGACCTGCCTCGTGAAATAAAAGACCTTCCTCCACGACAATTTTGCCGCAAAGTGAAGGCTCTAAAGGGACTAAAACCCCATGTAAATTGAATTATATACTGTATAATGTAACTTTGTGAGTGATTGGGAGTGGGCGCGTGCGTGTATATATGTATGTATGCGTGTGTGAGCGTGTATATGTGTGTGTGTGCATGCCTGTGTCTTCCCTTTTATTTATGAATTGTATGATATAGACGTCATGTACAGCAGATTATGTGTATATAGCAAATGTAAAGGTGTAAATTGAATAATGTAACATTTGAGATTTGCTTAGATTTAATGAACGGAGATGGAGACACTGATGTGTATGTGGGGCTTGCCCTTTCTCTATCTGCCGTCCATAAATTGTAGGCACAATTTTTGGTAAATAAATAATAATAATAATAATAATAACAGCCTAAGTGCAACGGATCTGATGATGATGGCTTGACGACCGAAACTTGTCATCCTAGTGTATTTAATAATCTCATGGTTTTTTTTTTTCAGGATAAGGGTAGAACCCAACTCTTTTGCGTACATTCGTGTTGACCGACTGAAAAGCACCCAACTTTAGTTAATGAAATGAAAATCCACAGCCTGCTTCCAGTCTCCGACCGGGTCAGGAATGGAATGAATGAAGGCCCCATCTAGCGGCGAGGATATGAACTGTGCCGGCTGCCGACGCCTGTCGCACTCCTCCGGGGCAATGATTAAATGAATGACAGATGAAATGAAATGATAGTGGAGAGTGTTGCTGGAATGAAATTTTGACAGGGAAAACCGGAGTACCCGGAGAAAAACCTGTCTGCCTCCGTTTTGTCCAGCACAGATCTCACATGGAGTGGCCGGGATTTGAACCACGAACCCAGCGGTGAGAGGCCGGCGTGCTGCCGCCTAAGCCACGGAGGCAACTTTAGTTAATATTTTATGTAATTGACAATATTATTGTAATGCCAGTAGATTCGGATAACAAACGTGCGGATATGGATAGAAGTCGTGTGGATGCTGGGCGGATGAGGATAACAGCCGTGCGGATGCGGGGCGGATGCGGATAACGTTTTGTTTATCCGCGCAGGGCTCTACAAAGGACGAGTGAAGTCACTGGCCAGGCAGATGGTAACCGTAGTAAGACGGGAGATGTGATTACAGGTATTAGATCACAGAGGCCCTATTCTGGGGAGGAAACTGACCACTACACTTCCTAAGTCACGGTAGACAGCTGATTCGGCAAAGCCTTCTGCGACAACGTGCGAAGCCGTAGAAATGTCCCACCCACAAGAGGATATTCAAGCTTAGCCATGGCCACCTGAATACATGCTAAAATCTGTTTCCATCCACCCTTCCTGCGGTGCCATAGATACACTCAGCCAGTTATTTACATAACTAGTTGAAACATGACGGACAATGAACAACATATTTACTGAAGAAGTTTCATATATAAGTTACATGCTTTCTACGATTACTTTTTGGGCACTATTGCAATTTTAAGGGAGTCGAAAGATTGCACTCTCGACATTGCATCATACTACTGGCACAAACCTCACGTGGAGTGACCGGGGTTTGAACCACGGACCTTCCGGTGAGAGAGCGGCGTGCTGCCGCCTAAGCCACGGAGGCTTCCCCGAGAGATAAGGTATGAAAATGATATATTGTCGTAATAAAAGAAATATTTCCGGTGCAGCAGTGACAATTCAAATTGAAATCAACTCCCAGAAAGGTATGTGAATAATAAACTAGGTATTTTCAGTAATCTGCCTTGTGAAAGTTATGAAAAGGCAGGAGTACCTACTCTCAACAATTAATAAATCTTCCCCTCCTTTTCAAATATATAGATATGGGAACGGAATCACGGAGAATTAGTTACTTTGCGGGAATGATAAAAGTGAAATATGTTTCGACAATATAATACGAATTGTAAGAAAGAATAAAACGAAAATAAAAAACATATCCGAGGTGGGATTTGAACCCTTCTGATGATGAATAATAAGAATTATGGGACTGTAACGACAGCCCGTCGGCCAACCAGACAACCATGTGCGGGGAAATATTAAGCTACCTAACCAGCATAGACACTCAACTGCCAGTTTTTAAGTCCTTCAATACTTTGCTTATTTTATAATTCGATTTCAATGTAGGCCTATATTGTGGAAACACCATAAACAATATTGGAGACCCTTTTAATTCTCATAAACAAAGATCTCAGTTAGACGCGGCAGGAAGCGCCATTTCCCTGGTTGAAAAAGACCTTTGTGCGCATGCGTGGGTCGACAAATGTTACATATTTCTTTAATTTAAAAATATACCCTAATATATATTTTTCCTTCTAAAGACACTGTGCAAATCTACATGCCAAGAGCTTTCGTTTGAATGCCTTACAATGCCAATCGGTTAAATCGTTTTCTCAATCTCGCGGTAACAAGAAATAACTAGCCGTTTTAAATATCTCGGATGAAACAGGTAATCTCGAGAACCACTGGAGGTATTTGGATGCGGTTTTCACCATTCTGTAAAGGATTTCTCGACGAAGGTTTCAGTAGAAAATCATTCACTTGTGACCAAAGGGAGCCGAGCAGTAACACTTTGAGTGAATCGAATCGATGATAAACCGGCCATCCGTGCGCCTGCGTAAACCATTAAAATATCTATATACTACGACTAGGGCTCGGATTTTTAGGAAATTAAATAAATTAAATATTTGTTTGTTTAAATACCTATTTACCTATTTTAAGCATTCTTTCTATAAATACATAAATCCCCCCTCCTTCCCCCCTCCCCAGCTACCAGGAACCAGTATCACTCACATGCAGTTCATTTCTGGCACTGTGAAGTGTAAGGCAATTCTACGATGCCTAAAGTAAAAAGTAACTCCAAGTTATCGTCTGATGGGGGCGTTCTGTTTTGCCAACATTGTGGGAAAGCAATCAAGGCTGAACAGCGATCTCAAGTTACACAACACCTCGAGAAACATATTGCCGCAATTTTGCGCCTTCAGAAGAAGTGTTTCGTGATAATCGTCGGTCATTTGTGATGGACAACCTGAAGTTGTATCTCGTTGTGTATTGTAATTCTTCAGTAGTCAGTGAGGCATAGCATAAATTGCATTCGTGAGTACTGCATATTTTTTATTTATATTCACATTAGTATACTTATTATTATTATTATTATTATTATTATTATTATTATTATTATTATTATTATTATTATTATTATTGATTTAAGCCCACTACGGAGCGCTTATGACTAGTTCTTCTTCGATGCTCTTTTCCGTTCCCAATAGATCTTGAACCCTGCTGATAATTTCTCCTTTCTCTCCTGCGAAAGGGGATTCCGACATTTAGGGACTCTAGGTGGTGGGGTCCAAGATTCTACCATAGCAAAAAATTTGGAACGATCTTCTACATCAAGGTCAGCAATTACAGCCGAATCCAAGACCTTTCGAACTTCATTAAGCCACAGGCTTCCTGTCTTGTAGCTGTCTTGTAGGAGAAGATCTTCTTGGTAAGTCTGTTGCTGTTCATTCGTTGTAGGTGCCCGTAGAACTTGAGCCTCCTACGTCGCATACTGGTATTGGCTGATTCTAACTGTCGATACAGGTCAGAATTAGATTTCAAACGGTAGGTTGTGGGATAGTTGGTATTTTGCGTTGAGTTTGGTACGCCTTGCTAAGATGGAGGTGCCATCTCGATTCTTCGGGTTCCAGCTCCAATGGCAACTGGTTTGATTCTTAGATTCCTCAAGTGCATTCCCAGGTCTTGATGACTTTATCAAGCACCAGATTAAACAGAATGGGCGAGAGGCCATCACCCCGTCGTACTCCGGTTTTGATCTTGAAACTCCGAGATAGTTCTCCTCTGAACTTCACCTTAGAGGTTGTATCCGTGAGAGTCTGTTTAATGAGAGTGCGTGTGTTATAATCCACACCTCGTTTTTGGAGTATTGAGAAGAGTGTCTGGCGGTCAATGGAATCATAAGCTTTTGAGAAGTCGACGAAAACCACAGTGATGTTCGTACTCCTTACTAGTTTTAGTTGGAGAATGGTTTTCAGATTGAAGATCTGCTCGGTACAGGACCTTCCACGCCGAAATCCTCCTTGATATTCACCAATTGGTTGATCATATTGACTTTCTACATTGTCCAGTAAAATCCTGGAGGGCACTTTGTATGCTATTGACATTAGTATAGTCTACTAAATTATAATTAAATATTTTTAATTTTTTGTCACATATTTCAGGTATTTTAATACATTAAAAAAATATTTTCCCGATTTTTAGCACCTAAAAATCTGAGCCCTAACTATGACTGTAATAATTGATCAGTATGAAAAGTTCTACAAAACATTCCGCGACAGCATATCATTATCTTTAATACTTCGCCCATTATAAGTGTCTTTACGTTTTCATTCCTTCCAATAATCTCCATTCAGTGGAAATTTAAATTACTAGCTTCGGAGCAAGTTTGAGCTAGCGAGTGATCCTATCATCCCAGCTTCGGACAGCATCAAACTGTCGAGTTAAGACTTCAGAGAAGAGTATATGTGTTTGGAGTTTTGCTATTCAACTAGGCTTTTCTAAATTGCGTCTGGGACCTGCCGTCCGTGCACCTTTTGAACTTTCGCTGGGTAAACCGTTAAAGATACCGGGCGAAGCCGGGGTTGGTTGCTTGTTACTTAAATAAAATAAAATGGATATCCTTACAATAATTTGTTTAAATAAAAGTTCCAAACACTTTTTTTTTTCTTTTCAAAAACACCTTGAAGATGTTTCTAAACAGGAGTTGTGATGGATGGTGGTGAAATTGTAAACACTGATACAGGGGAATTGTGATTTTAACTATCGACATCTGCCAAATTCAAAGCCTTATTAGCTGGCTTATTCTCGTTGTAATTGTTCAGATATCTTCACAAAATATTTATATCAGTAGAGTCCCGTCAATCGGAACCCCGCTAATCCGAAAATCCGCTTAATCTGAACAGGGCTAGGAAATAATATCTACCCAATTTGTTTTGAATTTTAAAACAGGGAAAAATAAAGATTAATCAACTATTTTTTACAAATAAAATCGTAAATTACTTGGCACAGAAAAACATGAAATAAATGCTACAGGAGTGAACAGTGAATTTGCCGGCTATCTTATACACAAGGCCTAGAACAACTAACAATGTGCGTAACGAAGTTTGAATGCATTGGTTTTTTACGTTAGCGACAAGGAAAAGCAAATCAACACTTAAGAAGTGAAGTCAGTGATCTTCTTTTGACGCAACGCACTGAACCGACTTCGTGCCTTAACCCTAGAATGCTAACCTTTCTTTGACATACGTTAAGGCTAACCATTCGTAAATCTTACGCCCTCTGATTTCATTAGAATTTAATAAGTCTAAAATGTTAGAGAACGTTATTTATCTGTTGCGAACATGCATTTTATTAAATATACTGCATATTGACATGATAAAATCTTGATTACATCATCAAAAACTTATTTTACATAGTTATTTAGAATGTATCTACATGTTCATGTGATACTGTCTTAAAATAAGATTTTTGACAAATGGAATGTTTGGAAAATTTTTACTTTTGTATTCAGTGAGTAAGCAAGTGTGCACTATTATATAAATATGAAATATGAAAACATAAACACACAACACCATGCCTAAACTCGCGTTAAAGCTAATCACTCGTAAAATTTACGATTGCGACTGAGTAAGAGTGCACACATACCATCCACGTCTGTTGCTTACAGCATACTGAGGACTGGGAAGTGAGTGAGGAAGATATTGAGACGCTTGGCGTTATCAAGCGGCTCGAATTTGAAAAATAACCGAAAACGTTTCCTTGATCCTATAATTTACGAATGTTTAAGCATTCCAGGGTTAAAGTCAATATGTTGTCTTACTTGACGAAAATCCACCTAATCTGAATTTTCCCTAATCCGAACAGAGTTCGGTTCCAATTAGTTCGGATTAATGGGACTCAACTGTACCTCATAAAGACTTAATCATTCCGTGTTGTTGGAGGAATGATTCCTTTTATCAGAAGTTTCACTCGAACTAATGCTATGCTCTCTTGTGCCAAGCAGGTTATATTTGCATCGGAGTTGAAATTGAATTGTTCAAACGTTGAGAATCACCTGTTATTGCAGATGTTACAATGTATGGCTTGGTCAGTAGACTTACTCTGTTATGTGTACTTACAATTGCACTTGTTGGTTGTATCATTTAGATATAACTGGTAAATTATTGAGTGCTTTATTTATTCAGATACTCTTAATTCGATACCATTGCTTTCTTATAACAGTCTAGGGTCCATAATAATACCCAGGAAAATCCGGATAATTGAGCCCCCAGTTAAACCTTTATAGGGCAGACTATTTTTTAGCCTACTTTTCACATTTTGCAAAAATGAGGAAAAAGTAGACTTATGAGATCGGGCAAATGTGTGTCTGTCTGTCTGTCTGTCTGTCTGTCTGGCTGTGTGTGTGTGTCCCCCCCCCCCCCCTTACAACTCCTAAATGGCTGCAGCAAACGAAACAAAATTTGGTAGGAGTAAAGATCTATACCTGAATATCTCACGGCCATATTTGAAAATGATGTCAGTGCTACCAACTGCTGAAAAATCGCATTTGAAATTTGAGCTCTATGTTGGATATCTTGGAAGGTGTGAATCGGAGCTATTTCAAAATTGGCACACGTATAGATAATAATATTTCAGTTTAATTTCCAGGAGGCCATACATGGCAGTGTTGCCAAATTAATTATAAGCCTGCTGATAGGTCCAAATTTTAAATGCATATAACTTCTACACTATCAATTGGATTTCAACCAAATTTCATATGTGCTATGTGTACATAAACAGATATGACTGAGCGTATTCTTAAGAGCCACCAGGGCTGCCAACTGTAGTGCTTTATTAGGCTACATTATGCCAGGTATACAGTATTTCGAAATAAATAGAAATTTCGATATTACCAACTTAATTTCGTCATTAATCATTGGCATGAATCTTAAATTTTAAGAAAAGTAGGCTCTTTAGTTCGTCACGGAACTTCTTGTTTTTTCAAAATTTTACTTTAATTTTTTAAATTTAAATTTTCATTTCAGCTCTAATTTTGATTTTGATTTTTAATATTCAATATTTTTTTTTAATACATTTTAAAAATTATCTATTTATTTATTATTTTTAATTCTATAATTTTAACTTTTTAATTTTATAATCTTAATTTTATTTTAATTTTTAGTTTGTTTGTTTTATTTTATTGTTTAAATATTTTTGATTATATTTACTAGATAAAATTTTATCCAGCACTATAAAACTAGACAGATTGCTTATCAGAAATATTACATCTACAAGAAATGTTGTTGTAATTAGGCTGAAAGTTTCAACTATTAGCACCTTTGATAATAGCCTACAAACTCTTTTTATAGTAGGTGGTTAATATATAGACCACTAGCCTATAAAGCAGCGTTTCCCAAACTCTGGTACGCGTACCACTGTGGTACGCTCGTACTGCTGCAGTAGTACACGGTGATGTTACGAAAAGTATAAAAAATATTAGATACGTTACGAAAAATATAAAATTTAAAAATATAAGAACATTGCTATGTTGCCGGAGGACTTCGAGGCCAAAGTTAAGGAGCAGTTATGAATTAAATTATGATTCAGAACTAAGGCAAACTTTTTCAAAAATGGTTCTTGTGAACGTTTGGGTTGAGAGACGTGCAGACTATGCAGACATAGCTGAAAAAGCAGTTAGATTTTTACTGCTTTTCACTACTTCGTACTTGAGTGAGACTGCATTTTCTTCACTTGTTTATCTCAAGAATAAATACCGGAATAGGCTCCTTACAGTGGAAAACGATCTTCGTTTGAGGCTCAGCAATCTTAAACCAGACATTCCTAAGCTGGCTTCTAATCTTCAAGCTCACCCTTCACACTGAAGTTGTAAGTTGAACTTTGGTTTTTATGTTTAATTAATAAGAGTTCTTGTATTAATATTATTTGTACAGTGTCATATCTGAATGTTTGAATTGAATAGCCTACTTATTGTAATAGATAATAAAACAACTGGATACACTTTTTATTATTTGAACTTTAACTCCAACAGTCTAACTCTAACAAACACAATTTACAATCCATCTTTTGGTCTACTACGTAGGGTGGGAGTGGTGGGGTTATAGTTACTATATCTCCCAACCATTAGGTGGTACGCGACAGATTCTCATCCCTTAATGTGGTACCCACACAAAAATGTTTGGGAAACACTGCTATAAAGCAGGCCACGCCAACTCAGGAGCTTCGCAAGCACCAGCCGGTACCGGCAAAAGCACAGGTGCTCTGGTGTAGCGCCGGTAGGGTGGGGGAAGGTCACTGTTGAGGCCATGGCAGTGGTAGGAGAGGAACATGTGGAAGCGCTTAGCGAGGCGAGAGTCGTGTTGTTGTTTGGTGAATGGGGCTGGGAAAATCAGCGCGCGTCAGGCGGCGTACCGGTATCAAAACGAATTATAATGCCATTTTTGTGTACAGACAGAAATAATAGTTCTACTGCGTTCCGGATTTTGCACTAATTTTCAACATTCTTTGTTTATCTTTGGCATCGCTTTGAAGCCAATAATTTTCCGATATGTGGAACAATCGTTTTGGCAGTTGCAATCCGAAGTGTAGCTTCCAAGGAAGCATCAGACAAACTTGACCTTGTTTTCGTTTTGTCAATATTCATAACTGAAAACATTTGTTCACAAACGAAAGTTGTTCCGAACATAGCAGCAAATTTTAGGGCAAGGGCATGAATCCTCGGAAATTCTTGTTCCTCGACGCCTTTACAAAATGAAATCAAATCACTACTGTGCTACCGTCACTACACGGGGAGGAATGAGGGGAGAGGAGGGAAATGCACCGGTGCATCTCGGTACGGCCCCGGGGCGCGCAAGCACGAAGTGCTCGCGATGGCGTGGACTGCTAGAAAGGGTTAATCGGGGCAGTCGTCCATTTAGATGTAAGCTAAAAGAACGGTATAAAATGAATATAAATAATGTTAATTTTCAACACGTATTCGGGCCATTCCGCCACTTAACTGGTTGTGCGGCTAGCATTCTTCGCTGTCACCCCGGAGGTCCGGCTTCGATTCACGGCTCTGCCCAGAAATTAACTTCTGGTCTGAGGGCAGGAACGGAATCTCATCCCCGTGAGACAAAATTGAGAAGAGGTGGGCTCGATTCCCAAACCAGCCATCCTGAAAGTGGCTTTCCGTGGTTTCCCAATTCTACTCCAGGTGAATGCTGGGATGGTTCCTTACTTAAAGGCCACGGCCGCTTCCCTCCTCACCTTAATTGCAAATACACACAGTAATACAGCCATCACAATATTACAGCTTTTCAGACAAAATACCACTCTCACCCAAGTACACAGGGTTAAATGTCCACGACGTCCAAGCCCACCAAATGAAACAACATCTAACTGGAAGTACGAAGTTAATTGGTGAGGGAATGTTTAAGCACGTGATGCCAAGTCTGCATTGCGTACAGCTTCACACCATCTGGTTGTATCAATTGTGAAGAGGAAATGTCACACAGTACAGATACCGGCGTTTAGCTATGCACTTGGCCATGAGATCTCAGTGGTAGGAGAGGGGTGTAGAGCGGTGCGGGGAGCTGGCCGAATACCACCCTATCTGAAAACATGACGTGCATGACAATAGGTTCTCACAATCACACACAGCCACGTTCAGCGTGGCAAGTGTTCTACGCTTCTGTAGTAGCCTATACCGAGGGAGTGGGATGAGGAAGTGGAGAGTGAACACGGAATGAAAATGGAAGCAAATTTGTTACACGTCGACTTCTACGAACAGTTGCAGCTACGTGAAGACTAGGAAAATAATTATAATGTTATTGGTTTTACGTCGCTCTTAACCACTGTGGCTTTTAGAGACGCCGGGGTGCCAGAATTTTGTCCCGAAGGGGATCTTTAACGTGCCAGTAAATCTACAGACATGGCCTCTCGCACCTTCAAATGCCAACTGGCTGCGCCAGGATTCGATCCTGCAACATTGAGCACAGCAGGCGAGAGCGTTACCGCTGAGCCACGCCTACTACTGAAGGAGGGAGGGAGAGTTCTTGGAATGATATCGTGACTTAGATCCCTCAACTACGGTGGTGGGTCCATACAAAGCACTGAAGACCTTTTGCGTGCTGCAAATATTAAGGTCGAGATTGGGGACAGGTACCCCGGGATTTATAAAGGTACTATTCTGGATTATGTATTTATTTATTTATTTATTTATTTATCGTATGGCTTTTAGTGCCGAGTATCCGAGGACATGTTCGGATCGCCAGAGGCTGTAGCTGCTTCAAGCGGACACCCATAGGGTGAGTTAAAAGTTACGTTCAATTTCAGGTAGTTCCAACTTTCGCTACCAGATGTCACTGATACCTACTGTCGACCAAAATATTATGTGTACTCGAGTTTGAAAGTTGTTTGTGAAGTAACCAATAGACCTACATAAAATCCAATAACATCATCATTTTCGTCGTTCCATTTTACGTTAGGTCATGTAGGTTTGGAATTTTTAATTTATATTTTAATATTTTTTTATCGCAGTTGAAACACAAAAAGTTCCCAATTTTTAAGCGTGTTTCAACCATGATTCACTTTTAAGAATTATAATCTCACAAACCCGTCATCAGATCGAATCCAAATTTTAACACAATATACATTGGAATGTTGTACCGACAGTAGTGGCTACGCTGCCTAAGCGCAGCATTAGGTCATGGGGCCAAGCTCTCTGCTGACTCGGTAGAAGCGTGGGTTCGAGCCCCACCGTCGGCCGTCCTTGAAATGGTTTTCCGTGGTTTCCCCCATTTTCAACACCAGGCAAATGCTGGGACGGTACCTTCTGACAGGCCACGGCCGCTTCCTTCCACATCCTTGCCCAGTTTCATTCACCATCATTCATTTCATCTCTCATTAACTCCTCTCATGAGGTTGGCGTCAGGAAGGGCATCCGGCCGTAAAAACCATCGCCACAAAGACTTCCATAGCATCTCATCCCCGACCCCGTTGGAAAACGGGAATAATAAGGGGTAGACATACATACATACATACATACATACATACGAAAGTTGTTATCATTTTTGTAAGGTAACTTCTTCTCGGCTCGGGGTCGTTGGAAAATGTAGTTCTTGGTTGCGTTGTAATCCTTATACATCAAAAATTTATGCTGTATGACTGTCAAATACGTAAAGTAATTCACTTATTTTATATCGGATTGTATTTGTACGGGGAATTAAGACATGGTTCACCAGCTAGCCACCGGGTGAGTTAGCCGTGGTGGTTACGGCATGACTGATGGCAGTCGCTCACATCCGGGAGGCGAGGAGGTTCGAATCCCCCCGCCGGCAACCTTGAAGATGGTCTTCTGTGGTTTCCCATCTTCCTTCCAGGCAAATGCCGGGGTTGGTCCCTAACTATAGGCCACAGCCGCTACCTTCCAACTCCTCGTCCTTACATTCCAACTTCCCTCCCCAACGGTACTTGTAGCTCACCCATTGGGTGTCCGTATCGAAGCAGCTACAAAACTGGCGAGCCGAACATGTCCTCGGACACTCCCGGCGTTAAAAGCCATACGCTAAAAAAAAAAAAAAAAAAAAAAAAAAAAACCAGCTAGCCGCTCCGGTGAAAGCTGTACAGCGTTGCCAAGAAGGGCTCCATCACGCATCATGGCACGCCTCGCTCGGAAGTGATGAGCTCCATATCAGCAACGCTGTACAGCGTTTCCCGGAGCGGCCAACTGGTGAACCATGTCTTAATTCCCCGTACAAATACAAATCGGTATAAAATAAGTGAATTAATTTACGTATTTCACAATCATACAGCATAACTTTTTGATGTATAACGATTACAACGCAAACAAGAACTACATTTTCCAACCACCCCGAGCCGAGAAAAAGTTACCTTACAAAAATGATAACAACTTTGTTTTTTGGACACACAAATTTTTGACATTAATAAACCAGTTATACTACATTCCAATGTATATTGTGTTAAAAACTGGATTCGATCTGATGATGGGTTTTTGAGATAATAATTCTTAAATGTGACGCATGGTTGAAACACGCTTAAAAACCGTGCACTTTTTGTGTTCCAACTGTGATAAAAAATATATATAAATTAAACATTCCAAACCTACATGAACTAACGTAAAATAGAACGACGAAAATGATGATGTTATTGGATTTTATGTAGGTCTATTGGTTACTTCACAAACAACCTTCAAACTCGAGTGCACATAATACTTTGGTCGACAGTAGTAGTGAACGTTGGAACTTTGACAGAGCGATCCAACGAAATCTAACCTAGAAATTTAGCTTCACACAAGTTTAGTCTGTGGAAGGATCTTTTTACATGCTATAAATCTATGGCATGGGACCGCCGGCTTTATTTCCCCTCCGAAGGAAAGCATACTGAAGGATTTCATGCTCTTAAAAATCTGTCGACATCGGCCTGGTTTGAACACGCTATCTTGGGCACAGCAGTTCAGCATGCTACCAACTACGCCACCGAAACCGCTATTCCGATATTTGTCTGGAAGTAGAGGGGGAGAGCAGGTAAAACTAAGCTCAGAATTGCTGCTGTCAGCTCCGATATTCGAATCGATGATCCTGAACGGATTATGCTTGCAAATAGCAAACTAGTGAACTGGGGCTAACTACTGTCAACATGAACGTCACTTGAGTGACACTAATGTTGTTTTATGCAAATCTTCTAATGTTAGCATTGCGTGGAAACGTTGCAATTCATGGGGAGATAAAGTAAATTAGATAGCGTTCACTGGGTTTATCTGATTATAAACTATGTATAAATACATATTAATCAGGCAGTATTTATGCGTGAACTAAAGTTAATTTTTCACGTTCATGCACACTTGGTGTAGGATATGGGATCGGTTATTATTACACCAACCTTCTACCTATATTATTCCATCACATAATTAATGCAATATTTTAATTCATTAACATCAAATCATCAAAAATTAGATGCTTATAAAACTCTCCACCTTCTATGGCCCAAGGCTACATACAGTACGCACAGACCCTTCTGTCTCAGGTTGAGTCAATTTCTAGCACGGCCAAGAAATAAAATTCAGATGTCACGATTGGAATGGTGTACACACAGCTTCGAGAGGACCACTAAGAAGAGCTGGCTTCGATTATCACCTCAGCCCTCTTACAAGAGTGTTTTCGTAATTACTCACTTCTACTCCACGTAAATATCGGAAGGGTACCCAACGTAAGGCCATTGTCACCTCATTTCCAATTATGGTCCAATTACAAGTATACAATAGTTTAGACCCTACAAAAATACAAGTTATCACTTTCAAGCACAGTACATGGGACTAATGAACATCATTCCACAAAGCCCTGAATGAAACCACAGTAAGAGCAACAGAAAAGTTACAAAATCATATTTAACACGTCTTTGGGAATCTTTCACTAGAAGACCACTTCGTGGTGTAGTGGGTTCTTTTTGGCTGTCGCCCAGGAGTTCCGGGTTCGATTCCCGGCTCTGCTGAGAAATTTTAATTATAGTCTGAGAGCCGGAACGGGGTACACTCAGCATCGTGGGACAAAACCGAGCAGAGGAGGGTTTGATTCCCATGTCAACCCATCTCGGAAATGGTTTTCCGTGGTTTCCCTCTTCTACTTCCAGGAAAATGCCAGGATGGTGCCTAATTTAAGGCCTCGGCCGCCTCCTTCCCAACCCTCACCTGAATTAAAAATGCATACGCTAATACAGCCAACACAATAACACAGGTTATCAATTTCCACACACTCAAGTGCACGGGGCTACATGACCACGATGTCGCAAAGCCCCTAAATCAATCAACAACAACCTTCTCACTCGAGTTTACACAGGGTGCGCAATTATAAGGGAGCTGTGTCAGTAGATTTACTGGCACGTAAAAGATCCCCTTTGTGGCAAAATTCCGGCACCCTGGCGTCTCTAGAAGCCACAATATCTGTAAGGGTCGTAATACCATTAACATTATTATTGCTATTATTATTACAATTATTATTATTATTATTATATTAATTATATTATGAGCAGAGGAGGGTTCGAATCCCATGTCAACCCAACTTGGAAGTAGTTTGTCCAACATGAACAACAAACATCTAGCTATACGTCGCATTAAAAATTATTACCTAAATAACCATTAATTTAAAACATAAACTTATTACTGCAAGCACTCTTGTATTGAAATACAATGTGTGCATATGTTGTAAAATATAATTAATATGTCTCACAGACAATCTGTGCTGGATTTGCCGTCAGATTCGTGAGACATATCACAAATGTCTCTATATGTCACTCTCTCTATATAAAAAGATACGAGCCTTAGGGTAAGGTGGTACAATTTCGATATAGGTACAATTCCGATCAAACTACGGTTTAGCGGATATTTACCACTTCGGAGTGTTGGTAGTACTTGACTGTGTATGCCATTACAGTGCGGAGGACTTCTCGAGTTGTGTGTGATTGCATCACGAATACAGCGGTTTGTGCTTCAGATATACAGATTATTTTTTGTAGCTAGGTGAGTTCAATTATGTAGTTTTGTACTCTGTTATAAAATTGCCTAGTTTTTACACGCTGGCAAACAATGATATTATGAGGTTAGAACCATGCTGTTGATTTCCGCTTGTGCTCGCACTACCTGAGTAACCTTCTGCGTGACATATGCTGCCAGCTCTCGTCATAGTGGGGTACTACTTGACGATATATACAGTGATGTCAATGGTACATTTTCGATCAGCAGAGAGGTACAACTTCGATACACTAGTACAATTTCGATCGGAATTGATTCAACCTGATATTTGTGTTGGAATATAAATCTTATTACGAAGCAAAAATGAATTATGAGTATTTCAAAGGATTTCAGCATCTAACGTTTGTATAAATTCAGAGAAAATAATGGTACACTGTTCTTAAGTTTCTAATATCTGAGAAATAAACAATATGGTTCCTAACTCAAATTCATATTTATGGTTCATCATTTATCATTATTAGGTCAAACAATGTTAATAATGTTATTGCTTATCATTGTGGGGTTTGAAGCCATTTTTCAGTGTTACCTATGTAAACAAAAGTTTGGTGCTTTTCAGTCGGTCAACACGAATGTACCCAAAACAAGAGCTGGGTTATGCCCTAATCCTGAAAACGCAAACATCAGTTCGACTCACTTCCAACGAAAATCTGGAAAAACTCCGAAGCAAGAGACGTCTTTTTCAACAGGCACAGAAGAAAGTAAGAGATCCCCAGCAAACGACGATGAGGGTGGATTTTGTTTGATGAACTATTATAGTGAACAATCAATGAAAAAAGAGACTGGATTCGTTGCCAGAAATGTCATGTGTGGTATCATGAATTGTGTGTTAGTTCAGTTTGAAAAAAAAAAACACTTCGTATGTGGAAGATGCCAGTGATCGAAATTGTACCAACAGGTGATCATGATTGTACCCGACTAGGTACATTTCTGATCAATTACACAAAATTATGTTTTTTATTCTTGTGTCTAAAGTAACAACTGTAATTTTGTCTATATATATAAAAATCAATGTTACGTGATAGTTTGTCTGTGGGTGTGTATGTCTCCTATGCGTTCATATACCATTCATCCGATTACGATGAAACTTGGGTGAAATGTTGAGTACACTCCAAGGAAGGTTTCTGGCTTAGTAAATCCATCTTGCAATGGGTAGCGCATGAGTAGATTCAACAAATGAGCGACGGCGTGCGGTGTGTTTCAACAAAGTCCCGTATGCGTTCATATAGCATTCGTCTGACAGCGATGGAACTCGGATGAGATATTGAGTACACGCCAAGGAAGGATTCTGGCTTAGTAAATCTACTATACAATAGGTAGCGCACGAGTAAATTCAACAAATGAGTGACGAAGCGTTTCAAAATAGACCCGTATGCGTTCATATACCATACATCAGATAGCGATGAAAATTGGGTGAGATGTTGAGTATACTCCAAGAATGGTTTCTGGCTTAGTAAATCCACTTAACAATAGGTAGCGCACGAGTAGATTCAACAAATGGGCGACGACGCGCGAAGCGCTTCAAAAAGTCCCGTATGCGTTCATATACCATTCGTCCGATAGCGATGAAACTTGGTTGATATATTGAGTACACTCCAAGGAAGGATTCTGGCTTAGTAAATCCACGATACAGTAGGTAGCGCACGAGTAAATTCAACAAATGAGCGGCGACGCACCAAGCGTTTCAACAAAGACCCGTATGCGTTCATATACCATCCGTCAGAAGATGAAAATTGGGTGAGATGTTGAGTACACTCCAAGGGAGGTTTCTAGCTTAGTAAATCCATTTTACAATAGGCAGCGCACGAGTAGATTCAGCAAATGAATGACGGCACGCGAATCGTATAAGTAAAATCCCTTATGCGTTCATATGCCACTCATCCGATTGCAATGCAACTTGGGTGAGTTGTTGTGCACACTGCAGGGAAGGTTTCTGACTTAGTAAATACATTGTTCAATAGGAAGCGCACGGGTAGATTCAATAAATGAGTGTCGGCGAGCGAATCGTGTAAATAAAATCACGTATACGTTCATATACCATTCATCCGATCGCGATGAAACTTGAGCGAGTTATTGTGTACACTGCAGGGAACGTTTATGATTTTGTAAGTCCATTGTATAATAGGTAGATAGCACACGAGTAGTTTCAACAAATGAGTGACGGCGCGCGAATAATTTCAACAAAGTTCCGTCTGCGTTCATATAGGCCTACCATTCATCCGATTGCGATGACATTTGAGTGAGTTATTGTGTACAATGCAGGGAACGTTTATGATTTAGTAAATGCATTGTGCAATAGGTAGCGCACGAGTTGATTCAACAAATGAGTGATGGCGCGCAAATCGTTTAAACATAATCCTGTATGCTTTCATATGCCATTCATCCGATTGCGTTGAAACGTTGATGCTTTGTTGTGTACACGCCAGAAAAGGTTTTTGACTTAGTAAATCCATTTTACATTAGGTAGCACACGAGTAGATGCAACAAATGAGTGACGACGCGCGAAGGGTTTCAACAAAGTTCCATCTTCATTCATATACCATTCATCCGATTGCGATGAAGCTTTGTTGAGTTGTTGTGCACGCTCCCACGAATGTTTCTAAATTGGTAAATCCATTTTACGATAGCTTAGAGGCAGTTAACGGAAATTGAACAAAATATTGTGTATCCTAGAGCTTTTCAAGGAACAAAATTACAACGCCAACACTTTCTTTGGTTGGCATTGCAAGGCATGCCGGGTACAGCTTGTAATATATATAACATACATCCACTATAGTTCAAGGAACGTGTACCGCTATTGAAATTCATTCTAGCTTCTGCACGCCGCCTGTGGTGGTATGATTTGTCTTAACTGATCGAAATTGTACCACCTTACCCTACAGTAGTCGCATATGATGTGTAACATCTGACATGTTATCCTACTGGTATACTACACAGCTTGGACATTCTTAAAATGTTAATTTACACTCCATTTTCATACTGGTACTATGATGAATGTATAGATTGAATTGGAGATATGCTACGGTCACATTTGTGGCGCAGCGGTCCAGCGGTTAGTCTCTCACCAAGGTAGACCGGGTTTGATTCCCGGTCAATGTATGTGAGATTTTCGAATTGAAATGCCATGTCCAGTGGTTCGCATTCCACGTAAAAGGGAGGTACCGTGGATCATGATCATGAGATTAACGGACACGCAAAACTACAAGCTTCCTTCCTTCCTTTTGCATTAATAATTCATAATAACAAAGTGACACACAACGTCGACAGTATTCTCAAATACTGTGAGCACATTCCTCAGTAACTATAACATTCATTATTCTCAAGGCTCTCATACAGTTCGTCGTAAACAATCAAAACAATCATGAAATGACCTAGTCTCACATATGATGAAAATACAGCTTTTATTCCACTCATATAACAACATTCTGTTATTCATTTAATATTTGACTACTCACCCACAGCTTGACAATAATGCCGCTTACTTAAATGTCATTTGTCGTCTTTGTCCTACCCCATGTGATATTCAACCTTGAACGTGAAGCTTCATAAACTGCTCAATGACAAATGAAAGTCGGTGAAACATTTACCACTGTGCTCGTCAAACCAGTGCCTGCTAAATGCACTGCCTACTGTATTGCCATAACATTCTAGCGCTACAGAGCACACACTGCCCTGTTTCCAATACACACATTCTCAATTGTACATCCAGCTGGCAGTGCGTCCTCACTTCCGTCCGATCCACTTCCGTTCGATCCACTTCCGCCCGATTCACTTCCGTCCCATTTTTCTGGCAGTGCGTCTTCACTTCCGTCCTATCCACTTCCGTTCGATCCACTTCCGCCCGATTCACTTCCGTCCCCAATTTTCAAAATCACTCGCACAAAACTATCCAGCAACACATCAAAAATGAATGTTACGTGAGAGTGTGTATGGGTGTCCTTTATGCGTTCATACACCATTCACCCGATTGCGATGAAACTTTGGTAAGTTGATGTGTACACGCTGGGGAAGGTTTCTGACTTAGCAAATCCATTTTTCAATAGGTATCGCACAAGTAGTTTCAAAAAATGAGTTACGGCGCACAAATCGTTTCAACTTAGTCCCGTATGCGTTCATATACCTCTCATACGATTACGAAGAAACTTTGGTTAAATATGCACGCTCCCATGAATGTTTCTGAATTAGTAAATCCATTTTACAATAATTTGGAAATTAAATATTGTGAATCCAAAAGCACTTCAACAAACAATATTACAACGCCAACACTTTCTTTGATTGGCAATGTAACGCATGCCGGGTACAGCCTGAAATTATTAAATAAATTCAAATTCAAAATAATAATAATAATAATAATAATAATTATTATTATTATTATTATTATGCAGGAAAGTGGGGATCACTCGGCGTAACTAATAACTACCTCAAGGCATACACAGTACTCGAGGACTGATGATGATGATGATAATTGTTGTTTTAAGGGGCCTAACATCCAGGTTATCGGCCCCTAATGGTCTGTGTGAAAGCGAAAATGTCAATGAAGTGGAAACCAGAACGAAAATTAAGTGAGCAGGAAAATACTTACAAAAAGGAAATCAGATTGAAACCACTCACAAAATGGAGAGCGGTAATAGGCCTACTTACAAAAGGGAATTTCGAACGAAAATACTCACAAAAGGAATAGAGTGAAAAATACGCACAAAATGTAGGTTAAGGTCAAAATACGTACAAAATGAAACGTATAGTCGAAATACTTACAAAATGTAAGTGAAATCAAAATACTTACAAAATGCAAATGAGATTGAAAATACATACAAAATGTAATTTAGATTCAGAATACCCACAAAATGCAATTGAGAATTAACTACTTGCAAAAAGCGGTTTAGGTTGAAAATACAAAATGCTATTGAAATTGCTTACAAAATGTATGGGAGAATCAAACTTCTCATTTGGATGGACAATACTTACAAAATGCAATTTAGATTGAAAATACTTAAAAAATGTAATTTAGATTCAAAATACCCACAAAAATGCAATTGAGAATTAACTACTTGCAAAAAAGCGGTTTAGGTTGAAAATACAAAATGCAATTGAAATTCAAAATACTCACAAAAGGTCCGCCCCCTATATTGAAAGACTTACTAAAAAGCAATTTAGATTGTCAATCCTTACAAAATGCAATCGAGGTTGAAAAACACTCACAAAATGCAACGTAGATCGAAAAGACTTACAAAATGCAACGGAGATAGAAAACACCCACAAAATGGAGTGGAGGTGCAAAAATAACAGTGCGGGAATCTTAAAGGGAAAAGGAAATATAATTAAAAGAAAAGCAACAGGAAAGTGAAAGAAGAGAGGGCCCGCCCACAGGTAAGGGACAAAAGGGGGGAAACCAGACCCAGCTCAGGAATCTCTCGGGGTCACCAACTCCCGAACTCACCAGCCGTGAGCCACTGAGGGTGTAGCACTTTCTAGCGTGCACCAGAAGTGGTGGGGCTAAATACACCCTACCTCCTTGAGGGCCATGAGCAGAAGGCAGGAGATAACAGGAAAAGAAAAAGGAGGAGGAGATCAGGAAAGATGAGACAAGGGCCAATTAAGACGGGAAAGGAAGAGACTCCCTAGGCCTCGGATACCCTAATACCGTCGGGGTCGGAAAAGAACAAGAGTTGACCAAGGGAGGTCGACAGGAAAGAAGACAGAGAGGAGCCCGGCACAAGTACCTCGAGGACTAGACTGACTTCCATAAGACTGGAGATACTTATCCACGAAAACAGGAAACTTCTAATCTGTTTGAGTATTCCTGATGAGGTATAGCGTAGACCTATCATTAAAATGAACCCGAAGGTGAAACTCCAAGCCTATTAATTAACTCAGTAATCCAATAGAGTACTTTATTTTCGCAATTAAAAAAAAAAAACTCCACACATGCACCATTCCAGCGTTATCACAAATTGAATTACAAGATGACGTTACAGTGAGCAAGAGAATTAATGTTGGAACAAAGGCAGCATTATTTTCATCCACAATTCAATGCACGCCAATTACTAAAGCTGCAAACTAGTGAAAGCTCTTTATGAAATTGGAAACATTGTCATGAGCATCAACTATTGACATCTCTACATGCACAAACATCATTCCCAATTGACACCGGGCAGAAACTTGCTGTTTCATTTAGGGGCTTGGATATCGTGGTCATTATGCCCTGTACTTGGGTGTGTATATAGCCTACTGTATATATATAGAGAGAGAGAGAAAGAAAAAAAAATATGTCTGATAACCTGTGTTATTGTGGTGTCTGTATTAGAGTGCGTGAGTGTCTGTAATTAGGGCGAGGAATGGGATGAAGGCGGCCGTGGCCTAAAGTCAGGAACTATCTCGTAAATGCCTGTAGCAGAATTGGGAAACCACGGAAAACACTTCAAGGTGGGAATCAAAACAGCCTGTTACCAGTTTTGCTTCTCCAGGCTGAGTGTACCTCGTTCCAACCCTCAGATCAGAATTAATCTTCTTGCCACGGCCGAGAATCGAACCCGGACCTCCGAGGTGACAGCCAATAATGCTAGCCACTACACCACGAGGTGGTCATGAGCAGAAATTCTGCGTTACGCTATGCATGTAAAGAGACGGATTAAGGATGTAATTAAAACGAAGTTGAGGAATTAGTACTCATGGATTCTCTTTGCTCTTAGGAGGTGCTATTTTCATTATTACTATTATTATTAATATTTTATACTTTCGTAGTTAAATTCCGCCAGGGGACGATAACCTCGATGTTAGGCCCCTTAAAACAACAATTATCATCATCAACGTTTAATTCCGTTACATGTGCAGTGATACGTAGGTTGGTTCGGCTTAACACCCTATTACACATCATAACAAGAAGTTCCGTGACGAACTAAAGAGCCTACTTTTCTTAAAATTTAAGATTCATGCCAATGATTATTCTATATGGATCTATCTAGAATAATGACGAAATTAAGTTGGTAATATCGAAATTTCTAATTAGTTCGAAATACTGTATACCTGGCATAATATAGCCTAATAGAAAACTACAGTTGGCAGTCCTGGTGACTGAATATATTCTTAGTTCCATCTCTTAAGGTACAGAATACAACATTTGGTTGAAGTCCAATGGATAGCATGGACGTTACATGCAGTTAAACATTGGATCTAACAGCGCGCGTAAAATCATGTTGGCAACAATGACATACATGTATTGGTCAGAAATAATCAGAAATAATATGATCTATTGTTGTGTCAATTTTGAATGAAATCCATCAGTTAGTATCGAAGTTACATGCATTTTAAAATTGGACCTATCAGCAGGCTTAGAATCATGTTGGCAGCACTGACGTATATTAGTTACTCCAAATTAATCTAGAACGCTAGGTACTATACGTGTGCAAAGTTTAGGGCTATTGGCTTGCATACTTTCTGATATATTGATATTAGGGTAACAAAAATAGAGACAGTATTTATTAACAGTTGGCAGCCCTGGTTACTCTTAAGAATCGGCATAGACATATCTGTTATGGTACACATAGCACACACGAAATTTGGTTGAAATCCAAATGATAGTATAGAAGTTACATGTATTTAAAGTTGGACCTCTCAGCAGGCTTAGAATCATGTTGGTAGCACTGACGTATGTAAGTTACTCCAAATTAATATAGAATGTCAGGTACTATACGTGTGCATAGTTTAAAGCTGTCGGCTTGCATACTTTCTGATATATTGGTATTTGGATAAAATAAATTGAGAGCCTTTATTAACAGTTGGCTGCCCTGGTGGATCTTAAGAATACGTTCAGTCATATCTGTTCATGTACACATAGCACATACGAAATTTGGTTGAAATCCAATAGTTAGTGTAGAAGTGATATGCATTTAAAATTTGGACCTATCAGCAGGCTTATAATAATTTTGGCAACACTGCGATGTATGGCCTCCTGGAAATTAAACTGCAATATTATTATCTATACTTGTGCCAATTTTTAAATAGCTCTCATTCATACCTTCCAAGATATCCAACATGGAGCTCAAATTTCAATTGCGATTTTTCAGCAGTTGGTAGCACTGACTTCATTTTTAAATATGGCCGTGACATATTCAGGTATAGATCTTTACTCCTGCCAAATTTTGTTTCGATTGATGCAGCCGTTTAGGAGTTGATAGGGGGTGGACCCTCACACAGCCAGACAGACAGACACACATTTGCCCGATCTCATAAGTCTACTTTTTCCTCATTTTTGCAAAATGTGAAAAGTAGGCTAAAAATCAAACCAAATCCCGTGAAGGGCCTAAGTCTAGCAAGTCATTTGACCTACAGATTATGGGGTCAGGCAGCTATTCAATTGTACTCAGTCCTTGACGGAGCTGGGAATCACACCCGGACCTATTCCTTAGTGAACCGAGTACTGACAGACCAATGTTACCTGTCCCCTTATGTCTCTCTGCTTCAGTTTGGTACCTTCTTCAGAATGGTAAGATGGCTTGAAAAAGATGAATAGCTTGATGATCTAAATGACAGTTCCTAGTGTGTGGGTTTACTTGTGGGGATATCTTAAAAATGAACTATACTAATTTTAAAAAACTAATCGAATTTCCCGCTAAATCACATTAGCGTGGCGCTAGTAGTGGCCCCATGACTTTGCACATCAGGTTTGCTTTAAATACGGGCTGTACTGTGCGAGAGCTTTAGTTGCCTGTGAGATTGGACGGAGTGACTGTGAGTGGGTCAAGAATGCCTTTATGACGTCGAAGAGGCCGGTATCAACAGCTGACTGTGTTTCAACAAGACCGTGTAAGAGGGCTACGTGAAGGTGGATTTTCCTTCCGCGCTATTGCAGAACGACTTGGCAGGAATGTCTCCACTGTGCATGCGCGCTGGCAGCAGCAGTCACGAGAAGGTACGGCTGCAGGAAGACCGAGCTTCAGACGTCCCAGTGGCACCAGCGAGAGGGAGTTCCGCTGTATTCGGTGTATGGCTTTAGCGCATCGGACGGCGTCTGCAGCAGCAATTTGAGCGGCAGTTGGCACCACAGTGACGCAACGAACTGTTCGAAATCGGTTACTCGAAGGACATCTCCGAGCCAGGCGCCCTGTGGCGTGCATTACACTTACTCCAAACCACCGCCGTCTGCGACTTCAGTGGTGACAAGCGAGAGCTCATTGGAGGATGGAGTGCAGGTCCGTGGTGTTTTCCAATGAAGGCCGATTCTGCCTTGGTGTCAGTGATGCCTGTGTGTTGGTTAGACCTATAAGGAGGCCAGATGAGCGCCTGCATTACACTTGCCTGTGGCGTCGACACACTGGCCCTACACCGGGTATTCTGGTCTGGGGAGCAATATCCTCTGACAACAGGAGCACTCTCGTGGTTATCCCACGCACCCTGACTGCAGATGTGTACGTCCGTCTGGTGATTCGATCTGTTGTGCTGCCATCCATGAACAGCATTCCCGGGGGTGTTTTCCAACAGGATAACGCACGCCCCCATGCCGCTGTTGTAACCCAACGTGCTCTACAGATTAACGGCATGCTGCCTTGTCCTGCTCGATCCTGTTCCCAATCGAGCACGTATGGGACATCATTGGACGACAACTCCAGCGTCATCCACAACCGGCATTAACCGTCCCTGTATTGACCGACCAAGTGCAACAGGCATGGAACTCCATCCCACAAGCTGACATCCGGCACCTGTACGGCACAATGCATGCACATTTGCATGCCTGCATTCAACAGTCTGGCGATTATACCGGTTATTAATGGACCAGCATGGCACGTTTGCGATGGCCTTTCTCGCGCGGACATTAAGCTGTTGTCTTGTACCTTTTTTCAATTTAATATGTGTGTTACCTCGTCAAATATATTGCAAAAATGTCCGTATTTCCGTATTTCCGTATTCTACATTCCTTATTTCATGGTGATGGGATATTTTTTCCTGCCAGTGAATGTACTTTATCTGTTAATTAAGCATTTTTATTAAATTTTTAAGCAGGGTGACTTAAAAATCTTTCCGTTTTATAGTTTTACCTAGTTTTGCCTAAGTGAGGTAACCTGGAGTTGGAGTTACAACAAACACATTTAAAAAGGAAAAGTTTAACAATTCCTAGACACTTGGAAGTTACCAAGCAATCATGTCAGAGCAGGGGCAAAGTTTAAAAACTGGACAAGAATAGCTGTCATGAAAATTTTGGAAACCAGACGTTTGTTCCTGGTAGCAACAGTGTTTCGTTGTTGCACAAGACAAGCTGTATCTCGCCCTAAAAGGAGCTTTATGTTGCCAAAACAGCGTGCATGGGTTCTTCAACGATCCGTGAACATATATTTCCTTATTTTTAAGAACATTTACCGCATTTTCCACACTTTTTGCTCAAGCAGTTTCAAAGATACAAATACGTTCAAGAAACATTTTTATTCCTATTTTTACCTGTAAAACTGCATGAAATTGAGATTTCCTTAAAAAAATGGGTCTCTTGCCTATGAACCTTATGCAAAATTACTATCTTCCATGTCCAGCCTGTGTTTTAGAGATACGGTGATGAGGGTGTAAGTAAGTAAGTAAGAATTGCTATTTATGGAGATTATTATTATTATTATTATTATTATTATTATTATTAATATCATCTCTGTGAAATCTACGGACTTCCAGTGAAATAGGCTGATTTAGTTGAATCATTCGAAACATGAAGTTCCGCTAGATCCTCTCGAAGTTTTTTTTTTATTGAGACAGTTCTTGGCCACCCTTCCCTGAAGATTCTGATTTTGCATGACTCGAAGTTTGAACTTGCTGTGTAGCAATGTCAGTACATGCACTGCCTGTGTTTTGCGAGCGATGTCAACAATTTCCTGTAATATATTCCTAAATGGGCTGTCGAGCTTCTGCTCATAAATAAATGACACCATATATCTGTTAATCGATGTAAACTACGCAGCTGTTTAAACAACATAGAGGGTAATATGTTAAACTGGTCATATTTAAAGCCTGAGATATTTACAATTCAGTCCGAGTATGATTGATCTGCTTGTCATCTCTAATATGGAACACACTGCCATTTGCGTGTTGTTACAGTGTGGAACTTGTGAAGCAGTTGATCTTCAAGTTACTTGGCGTGTTGCATTTGATTTTGGTTTTACTTCAATATTTATGCTGTTGTTTGAGGTTGAGGCATATTTCTGGTGTCGGTTGTGACGATTTAAATATAATTTATGAATCCAATGAAACAGTCTTGTTGATGTTTTATGTAGGGACTTGGTCATACTAGGCATCGACCCCGTGCACTTGGTGTGTGTGGAATTTGTCGGATGAGTGTTTGTACTTGTAATTTAGGCTAGGAGAGGGAGAGAGTCGGCCAACATCCCAGCATTTCCTTGCAGTAAATGTGGGGGAAACCACAGAAATCCTCTTCTAGGATAACTGATGTAGGAAATTAATCATTTTTTCTCAGTTCTTGAGGCAAAGTAAATTCCGTCCCAGTCCTCAGGTCAAAATCAAAATTTCTTGGCAGAGCTAGGAATAGAATCTGAAGCTCAGGAATGGAATCCAAGTACACCATGAAACAGTCTCCTGGTCTTTCGCTCAAGTTATTTCACTTCAATGTACCATCCTGCAGCATTTCTGCAACGAGTAAAGGAAATTCCAAGGATGAAAGATGAAGACACTTGGCTCCGACGATTAGATTTATTAAGACAGGTTTAAAGTTTTCCAACAGCTTAGTGTTCTGACATGCAAGTTCTGTCTGTTCAAGGCTGCAATGTTTATTGTAAATAATAAATCAATGCTCTGCCGGCCCTAATTCCTGTATACGTATAACATGGACACGAACATTACCACGGAGATAATGATACTACATTATACTCTCGATTATGTAATTTTCGTTTTATTTTAGTACTGGTCAGGGAAGGGATTTTGGAAGAAAATCAGCCGTAGACCTATTGAAAGGAACAGCATTTGTCTGGTGGTGAAAATCGGAAACCGCGAAAACCATTTTCAGGACGGGCGAGATGTGATTTGAACCCAAGCTCTACCGATGCCAGTAAGGCACGAGTTACAGCTCTCGGCCACCGTGGCCAGTCAATGATTATTATAGTGGTCTTCGCTTTTCTTCGCTTGAATACTAAACGAGAATTTTTAAAATGTTTTTAACATTTCGAACTAATGCCAACTACAAATTTTCGAAAACAATTGAACAACATTACCTGCCAATATACTAAGCTCTAAATAAAGCTTCACTGTGCCAAGTTTCACCACTGTCGGACGATGAATTCGCAAGAAAAATCATTTTAAATATTTGAAATTCGTATGGTTGCTATGCAGTCTTTGTGTTTATCAGATTTTACTTACTTACCAGTCCTCTATCACCATACAAACTTTCAGTTTGATTTCTGTAAGAGTTTCGGAGATATTGAGAACCGGTAAAATATTTCGCATGCCCGCCATTTTGGATTGTTAAATATTTTATAGGCCATAGTTATGTACCAGTAAATGAAGATTATTATGGTGGTTTATTATACATACATAATTTTAAAATTTCGCACAGCCACCATGTTGAATTTCTCAAAACAATTGAATTAATTTAAATGCCAGTAGGCTATATTACATTTTGTATGTCGATTTGCCTTGCCGAGTTCTACTGCGTTAGGATGGTCGAACCGCGAGACAAATCAATATGACTGGCTGCGTGGCTCAACGGAAACGTTCTCGCTTGCTGGGCCCAAGTTTGCAGGTTCGTATCCTGGTGCAGTCAGCTGGCATTTGAGGGTGCGCAAATGCGAGGGTGCCGTGTCAGTGGATTTACTGGCACGATAAAGATCCCCTTCGGGGCAAAATTCTGGCACCCCGTCGTCTTTAAAAGTCAGAGTAGGTAAAAGGGACGTAAAACCAATAACATTATTATTACAAATCAATATGAGCATTTGAAATTCGTGAGGCCGCCATGTTTATTTTGTGCTTATCATCAGGTTTATGAAAGCCACGTAGGTGCAATTACCATTATATTCTCTATCACCATACGAAATTTCATGTTGATAGCAGTAATAATTTCGGAGATATGAATAACCGTGAAATAATTCCCGCAGGCTCGTGACACATATCAAAATTTTAAAGTCTTGTCGATGTCGGATGAGGTTGTAGTAAGTCCTTACCAAGTTTCATTCAAATTGCTCCAGCCATTTTGATTATATTACAGGGGCACAAACCCTTACACAAACACGGCTAAAAGGTGATCTGATAAGCTTATGTTTCATAATTGAAATTGGGCAAAAACATGTTTTCAAAATTTTGGAACAGCCACCATCTTGAATTTTTCAAATCATCCAATCACCATATTAACCTGGAGTAGATGTAGGAAACCACGGAAAACCACTTCCAGGATGGCTGAAGTGGGAATCGAACCATCCTGTTCTCAGTTTAAGCTCACAAGGCTGAGTGAACCCCGTTCAAGCCCTCAGAACAGAATTACATTTATTTGCAAAGCCGGGAATAGAACCCGGACAACAGGGGTGACAGCCAAGAATGCTAGCCACTACGACACAAAGTTACATCCTATATTACGTCGTAAATTTTGAATTTGCTTCAGGTACTGTTGAATCCTGGTTAATTTTCTACTGGAGTAATTAGTCAGGTCGTATTCACTATTCTAATATTATACACTAGTGGACCCGTGCGAGAAATCTCGCATGTTTATAAACCACACTTTCCCCAATAGGTTTATAATGAGAGACTTAAGGAGAAAGGTTGTTATGTTTTTATTTAAACCAAATGATTACAGAACACTATTTACATTTCAGTTAGAATTCCAAGTTCTACGTTCCCTAACTTAAGAAGCCAATCACTGAAAATTGGATCGTCATAACACTCACCGGTTATTCGATATTTATGAAATTATACGATTTGAGTACTCATTCCTTTGATTTACTGTTTCTGAAATCCATGCAAAATGATAAAGAAAAGACCTCAGAATATTAAAATGACAAGAAACAGGTGTTACAGCGGCCAAAATGTGAAGTGGACTGAAATTATGGAGCGTATTTTCCTACAGCAACAGTATCTGCATTTTCTTTAGTCATTTTTTAAATAAATCCCTATATATATTATAATTTTGAATGTCTGTGTGTCCGTTAGTTTGTTACCTCTTCACACTAAAACGGCTCGACGGATTTGGATGAAATTTTAAATGGAGATAGATTATACCCTGGATTAACATATAGGCTGCCTTTCATCCAGAAATAAATCATTGTTCCCGTGGAACGGGCAACGCGACTGAAAAGTCACCAAAAATACTCAACTGGGACAAAATATCGAAGTTGTCGCATAAAGACCGGACATAGCTCATTTTACACCCCTCGATGCGAGAAACAATACTCAGTATGTCCCTACGGGTGAAAGCTGTACAGCGTTGCCAAGATGGGCTCCATCGCGCGTCATGGCGCGCCTCGCTCGGAAGTGATGGGCTCCATATCAGCAACGCTGTACCGCATTTCCCGGAGCGGCTAACTGGTGAACCATGTCTTAATTCCCCGTACAAATACAAACCGATATAAAATAAGTGAATTAATTTACGTATTTCACAGTCATACAGCATAACTTTTTGATGTATAAGGATTACAACGCAACCAAGAACTACATTTTCCAACGACCCCGAGCCGAGAAAAAGTTACCTTACACAAATGATAACAACTTTCGTTCTTGAACACACAAAATTTTGAAATTAATAAGCCAGTTAAACAACATTCCAATGTATACTTTGTTAAAATTTGGATTCGATCTGATGACGGGTTTGTGAGATAATAATTCTTATGTGTGACGCATGGTTGAAACACGCTTAAAAACGGGCACTTTTTGTGTTCCAACTGTGATAAAAATATTAAAATATAAATTAAAAATTCCAAACCTACATGAACTAACGTAAAATATAACGAGGAAAATGATGATGTTATTTGATTGTATGTAGGTCTATTGGTTACTTCACAAACAGCCTTCAAACTCGAGTGCACATAATATTTTGGTCGACAGTAATGGTGTAGCAGAAAAGAAGAGAATTGAAGCGTTTGAAATGTGGTGTTACAGGAGAATGATGAAGATCAGTTGGGTAGATAGGGTTACGAATGAAGAGGTATTAAGACGAGTGGGAGAGGAGAGATGTTTCTGGCGACTGCTAATGAAGAGAAGAGATAGGTAGGTAGGACACATATTAAGACACCCCGGAATAGCTAGCTTAGTTATGGATGGGATGGTCGAGGACAAGAACTGTAGGAGTAGACCAGGGTTAAAATGATTGCCTCGGATGTAGGGTGTGGTAGCTAAGTAGAGATGAAACGATTAGCTCAGGAGAGGGAGGCATGGAGGGCTGCATCAAACCAGTCAAAAAACTGAAGACTCAAACAACAACAATCAGGAACTTTAATTACTTAGAGAGGCATGTGAGGCAAAAGGGTTGTTGGAGAATTTCAATCCCTGGGATGTAACACTGGAAGAGACTGCATAATGTACATCAGCGGCCAATGTGAGAGATATTTTACTATAGGTCTATTAATAGCGACACGTTGACGTTCAAATCATCAATAAGTGTGGCAAAATTACACCCAGAATAGCTTAAGTAAAAATACTTTTGATTCCCCAAATTCCGATCGATTTGCCATTCCAGTGTTCAAGAGTGCAGTTCCTTCTTCAAACAATATTCGCAATTTCTATTAACAAAGCGCAATGACACACGCTTAACAGCAGCAGGAGTACATTTAGACAAAACCATTTTTTCCCATGGGCAACTGTATGTGGCGTGCTCGCGAGTATCCGGACAAAAAAATCGTTATGTCTCAGCAGAAGAGGGCAAATCCAAAAAAGTAATTTTAAAATGTGTTCACATAATGTAACATCGTACCCTGCAGACTTTCACAACTCTATAAAATTCCCACTTAGCTGCTCATGTCAATATACTGTATGTATCAGAATTTTCAGAATTAGAATGGACCCACCTGTAGCCGCGATTGCTGTAATAGAATTGACCAATTATCAGCAATAATGCATCGTCCCCATTGTCTTGATCGCGAGCGAATCCGCGGGTACCTGCGAGTTATAGATATTTTTGAAATTAGAGTGCAATTTTTCACTGCTAATGTCTATTCTCTTTCATTCGAATGCTCATATGTCACGATCGGTCGCTTGTGAGCGGCGCAGGAGGGATCTATACTACTGAAATAATATATATGATAAGTGCAGGAGAGAAGTCTATATTATTTGCGACAGTGAGTCCGGAAGGACGCCTGCAGCATTAAGTTTTAAGAGAAAAACTCGTGAAACTGTTTTATCGGACTTAGTGTCAACTGTGGCACTCATACATCTTCCAGTAGACAAGCTAAAAACTTGAACTTGTCTTCCTTTAAGTTTTACCTGCTGGGCTTACTCGCCCAGGCAATCGATGTCGTGTCACGGGGAGATGAGATACACTGGAGTTTTGAGGTTGCCTCCAACACGCACCGTGACAGGCTTTGATCACTCAAAACTCTCTCAGCGATAGAACGACGATAAAGGAATGCGAGTGGAAACCCTTTATCCTGATAAGCTTTAATCCAGCGGCGTAGCCGTGCGCACTAAAGCACGCACTACGGCTTCATTGAAGAGCTGTAATCAAGTGCGGAAATCGGGGGGTCAAATTCCAGCGCTGACTGTTGTTGTTGATTTCTTTAGGGTCTTTTACGACATTGTGGTCATGTAGCCCAGTGTATCTAAAGGAAGTAGGAGACTTCTATTACTTAGGAAGTAAAATAACCAGTGATGGACGAAGAAAAGAGGATATAAAAAGTAGGTAGGCTCAGGCAAGGAAAGCATTTCTACAGAAAAGGAATCTGTTGACATCGAATATAGATTTAGGTATTAGGAAATCATTTTTGAAAGCCTTTGTCTGGAGCGTGGCTCTCTATGGAAGTGAAACTTGGACTATTGGTGCAGCAGAACAGATGAGAATTGAAGAGTTTGAAATGTGGTGTTACAGGAGAATGATGGAGATCAGATGGGTAGATAGGGTTACAAACGAAGAGGTATTAAGACGAGTGGGAGAGGAGAGATGCTTCTGGCAACCGCTAATGAAGAGAAGATATAAGTTTTTAGGACACATACTAAGACACCCAGGAATAGTAAGTTTAGTTATGGAAGGAAGGGTCGAGGACAAGAACTGTAGGGGTAGACCAAGGTGTGAATATGTTTAACAGATTGCCTCGGATGTAGGGTGTGATAGCTATGTAGACCTGAAACGATTAGCTCAGGACAGGGAGGCATGGAGAACTGGCTCAAACCAGTCAAAAGACTGAAGACTCAAACAACAACAGCCCAGTGTACTAGGGTGTGTCTAGAATTTGTCTCATAACCTGTGTCACTCTGATGTCTGTACCAGTATGTATATTTTGTAATTGATTTAGGATTTAGGTAGGAAGTGGCCACGGCTTTAAGTTAAGAACCATCGTGGTATTTGCCTGGAGCAGTAGTGGGAAAACACGGAAAATCACAACCAGGATGGCTGAGGTAGAAATCGAACCTTCCACTTCTCGTTTTTGCCTCACGAGGCTGAGTGTACCCCCTTCCAGCCCTCAAACCAGAATTAAATTCCTTGGCAAAGCCGGGAATCAAACCCGGTACATACTGATGTGGGTGCGGCTTCGGTGGCGTAGTCGGTAGCATGCTCAACTGCTGTGACCAAGATCGCGGGTTCAAAACCGGCCGAAGTCGTCGGATTTTTTAAAAGCGTTAGAATCCTTCAGGGGAAGTAAAGCCGGCGGTCCCCTGTCATAGATTTAGGGCATGTAAAAGATCCTTCCACAGACTAAACTTGGGTGAAACTAAATTTCTAGGTTAGATTTCGTTGAAACGCTCTATCAAAGTTCCAACGTTAACCACTAGGCGTCAGTGACACCTGGTAGCGAAAGTTGCAACTACTTGAAACAGAACGGAACTTGTAGCTCACCCCATGGGTGTCCGCTTGAAGCAGCTACAGCCTCTGGCGAGCCTAATATGTCTTCGGGAACTCCCAGCACTAAAAGCCATGCGCTAAATAAATAACTGATGTGGGTATTGTGTACAGTTCACGCAACTGTTTGTGGCCGGTCAGCTCCAGTTTCGCGGTCGTACAGAGTCAGTCGGTGAGCCTCAGACATCTGCAATTGATACGTGAGTCGTCATTTGCGCGGAAAGCAGCTCCCGTATCAATTGCAGATGTCTGAGGCTCACCGAATATTCTCTGTACGACTGCGAAACCAGAGCTGACCGGCCAAAAACCGTGGCGTGAACTGAATGTTTACCACCAACTACACACAAACAGTCAAGATAACAATACGCTCACAGGAGTGTTGTAAAACTTGATTTGACCAGTGTATTTTGAGAAGAAAAAATTGTTTTGTATTCAAATCATCTAACCAATAAACATTAAAATTCAATAGATCTCTTTTAATACAGTATAATCGGACACATCCTAGCTTGTGCTGTAAGTGGGTTCGGGTTGGCACAGGAAATCTACAACTCTCTTCATTATTCACTTCAACTCATTGCTAACAACATGAGTTATATATGACCAGAAATATGAGGTTCTATCTGAAGAAAACTACAAGTGAATAATCATTTGCACAGATAACAAGAGTATGACTCGCAATTATTCGCACTGATTACAAGAGTATGACTCGCAATTATTTGCACAGATAACAAGAGTATGACTCGCAATTATTCGCACAGATTACAAGGTTATGACTCAAAATTATTCCCACAGATTACAAGAGTGTGACTCGCAATTATTTGCACAGATAACAAGAGTATGACTCGCAATTATTCGCACAGATTACAAGAGTATGACTCGCAATTATTTGCACAGATAACAAGAGTATGACTCGCAATTATTCGCACAGATTACAAGGTTATGACTCAAAATTATTCCCACTCATTACAGGAGTATGACTCGCAATTATTTGCACAGATAACAAGAGTATGACTCGCTATTATTCGCACAGATTACAAGGTTATGACTCGCAATTATTCGCAAAGATTACAAGGTTATGACTCGCAATTATTCGCACAGATTACAAGAGTATGGCTCGCAATTATTCGCACAGATTACAAGGTTATGACTCGCAATTATTGGCACAGATTACAAGAGTATGGCTCGCAATTATTCGCACAGATTACAAGGTTATGACTCGCAATTATTCGCACTGATTACAAGGTTATGCCTCGCAATTATTCGCACAGATTACAAGGTTATGCCTCGCAATTATTCGCACGGATTACAAGGTTATGACTCGCAATTATTTGCACAGATAACAAGGTTATGCCTCGCAATTATTCGCACAGATTACAAGGTTATGCCTCGCAATTATTCGCACTGATTACAAGGTTATGCCTCGCAATTATTCGCACTGATTACAAGGTTATGATGCGCAATTATTCGCACAGATAATAAGAGTATGACTCGCAATTATTTGCACAGATAACAAGAGTATGACTCGCAATTATTCGCACTGATTACAAGGTTATGACTCGCAATTATTCGCACAGATTACAAGAGTATGGCTCGCAATTATTCGCACAGATTACAAGGTTATGACTCTCAATTATTGGCACAGATTACAAGAGTATGGCTCGCAATTATTCGCACAGATTACAAGGTTATGACTCGCAATTATTAGCACAGATAACAAGAGTATGACTCGCAATTATTCGCACAGATTACAAGAGTATGACTCGCAATTATTCGCACAGATAACAAGAGTATGACTCGCAATTATTCGCACAGATTACAAGAGTATGACTCGCAATTATTTGCACAGATAACAAGAGTATGACTCGCAATTATTCGCACAGATTACAAGGTTATGACTCAAAATTATTCGCACAGATTACAAGGTTATGACTCGCAATTATTTGCACAGATAACAAGAGTATGGCTCGCAATTATTCGCACAGATTACAAGGTTATGACTCGCAATTATTCGCACTGATTACAAGGTTATGCCTCGCAATTATTCGCACAGATTACAAGGTTATGACTCGCAATTATTCGCACTGATTACAAGGTTATGCCTCGCAATTATTCGCACAGATTACAAGGTTATGCCTCGCAATTATTCGCACAGATTACAAGGTTATGACTCGCAATTATTTGCACAGATAACAAGGTTATGCCTCGCAATTATTCGCACAGATTACAAGGTTATGACTCGCAATTATTCGCACTGATTACAAGGTTATGCCTCGCAATTATTTGCACAGATAACAAGGTTATGCCTCGCAATTATTCGCACAGATTACAAGGTTATGACTCGCAATTATTCGCACTGATTACAAGGTTATGCCTCGCAATTATTCGCACAGATTACAAGGTTATGCCTCGCAATTATTCGCACTGATTACAAGGTTATGACTCGCAATTATTCGCACAGATAACAAGGTTATGACTCGCAATTATTCGCACTGATTACAAGGTTATGACTCGCAATTATTCGCACAGATAACAAGGTTATGACTCGCAATTATTCGCACAGATTACAAGAGTATGACTCGCAATTATTCGCACTGATTACAAGGTTATGACTCGCAATTATTCGCACAAATTACAAGGTTATGCCTCACAATTATTCGCACAGATTACAAGAGTATGACTCGCAATTATTCGCACAGATTACAAGAGTATGACTCGCAATTATTCGCACTGATTACAAGGTTATGATGCGCAATTATTCGCACTGATTACAAGGTTATGACTCGCAATTATTCGCACAGATTACAAGGTTATGACTCGCAATTATTTGCACTGATTACAAGGTTATGACTCGCAATTATTCGCACAAATTACAAGGTTATGACTCTCAATTATTCGCACTGATTACAAGGTTATGACTCGCAATTATTCGCACAGATTACAAGGTTATGACTCGCAATTATTCGCACAGATTACAAGAGTATGGCTCGCAATTATTCGCACAGATTACAAGGTTATGACTCGCAATTATTCGCACAGATTACAAGGTTATGATGCGCAATTATTTGCACGTAGACTTTTAGGTAGAATAGTATTTTCCCTGCTTTTATAATTGGGCATATATTCGTGTTGACCAATTGAACGTTACCAACCGATTTTTAAGTAGAGGAAGGGGTAGGGATATGAGATACCCTCTTTATTTTGGTGCTTAAAATGTGACTCATTAATCGTAAATAAGAAAATCAAAGGAGGACGCTTAGTAATTTATATTCGACCCTGACTATTATATGTCAGAGAACTGTACTATAATGAGGCTCATTATAACACTATTTTTCATTATGAAACAGTTTCTCCCATCAATCAGAGCTCAAGAAACAGTTGTTTGACCAATTAGATAATTAGATGCGCTGAGTTCCACGGCCTTCTAATATAAATTTCACTGCCTGGCCTAGTGTCATAGTAGAGTAATCGAGGTGGCCATGGTCAAATACAAGGCATTCCATGCGTCTCATGCACTCTGTTCAGTACAAAAAACTGGCGAAATCTCGACAGATATTTATGAATATTTATGTTCGAACATAAAATAGTTATAATAATTATCGTCGAACATAAACAGTCGTATGCAACTCGCCTATAATGGTAATTAAGACACTCGTATGGAAATTATAAAACTCGCATACGCTCGTTATATAAACATACTCGTGTCTTAATTATTGCCATCATAGGCTCGTTGCATAATGTACTATTTTATATCGAGCAATTAGTATTTCCACCGTTTTGTCTTAGTAAACTCAGTTTTAGAGGATTTTTAATATGGGTAGTAATATGAGACACTTCTATTTGGTATTTAAAACAACATGAAATTCATACCAAGCCTGAGGGAAGAATTTACTGGCATAACATTGATCTACAGTAAGTACAGTACCAGAATGTTCAGGATTCACTTAGTTTTATAATAATCACAAACATATACCACACAATCACTGTGGGCCCACATTTTGCCCAAGAGGGACTGAATTTACAATTCACCCTTAGCATCATTCGCAAAATTGGAGTTACAGAATGAGCAGGTTGCATCTTTTGATTCAGGTTGGAACTGTCCAGGCTCGTCAAAATCGTCATTGCTGTCGGTTCGAACTGAAACACTTGTGTCACTGGATAAGTCGCCTATTTCTTAATAAGTAAATTTCTTTTTTATTGGAATAGTTTTTATTTTCTTCAGGACTGCAGGCTGGTTTGGTGCGTTGCTAACCAAATATTATCCATTACGATGATGCTGTTGTCACATCTGAACCTGCCTGTTTTACTTCGTCGAATGGTGGGCATAGACTTAAAAGATGGAGCTTGAGATATGACACTAGGACACTTTATATTTCTTTGGTGTTTGTAGAAAGCACATTCGTTCGATTTAATTGCTTCAATAGCTTTTATCATATAATCTTCGTTGTAGTTCTTTGGTGGGGTTGGACTTTATTTTTAAACCTATTTCTTGGGGTCTGGAGTGGATTAATAAAGATTAAAACTTTAAAAATTGCACAGATTAATGGTGGTAGCAATATGAGACAGTCTCATATTACAACCAACCATGTGTCTCATACTCGTATTAATAATAATATAAAGGTCATTTCATTCCCACCCAAGAAGGGTGGGTGGTCCCCTATTGATTGCCGCACCATCACTTGGGCCATAGGAAGGGGGTGTTTGGGAGGTTGAGAGTTATAGGAGAAGGGTACTCTTATTACGACCATGTCTCCCTTTTAGAGTTTGTCATAAATTCATTCGTGGCACCCCAATAGAGGCGTGTATTATTTCCGAATTTCTACGAGTGGAATTAATGAATAAGAACTTATTGTTTCGTGGACAGTAACGATATGTATCGATGAGAACCTCACTCCCGCGTATAGGTACAAAAACTTTCCTCAGATCCATTACGAACAAACATCAACACTGGAGTAGAGCTGAGGCAGATATGGCCATCTGTTGTGTAAATACATTAGTGACCCTTGGACACGTAGTTTCGATCTCCGTCGAAAGATGTCAGTACTACACAAAGTCGAAAAACAAGGTAACTCATATCTCATATTCCTACCCCGTCCTCACTAAATAACGGATTCAAATTATTTTGTGATTAATTTCTTTTAAGGGTTAAAAATTTGGAACAGGACTGTATCTTGAACTCGAGAAGTAATCATCCTACTCTAAACTTTAAAAATAGGAACATTCCTATTCACGCGATGTGCATACAAGAAAATGTCGACAGAAGTCTTCCAAGTACGACTAATATTCTGTAGCCTAAGTTATAAGAGAAAAATGACTTCCTTTAACGACAGGAGGGACTGAGTCAAACCATCTGAGTGACATCAAAGCCGGGGCATAGGAATTATATTTATTCACTCTTTGCAAATATACAAAGCAAATTCCTATGGTAGCTGGTAGCTTTTAAAGCCACATTAATAGGACGAAATAACTGGATACTTTCCCTTTGATGGCGAGAGTTAAGGGATAGGGAGAAGCGTATGTGATTAATGCTCGCTCCCGCTTTACATTCATTCTATCTCGATAAGTAATGCCCTAGTTTGTAAGCAGGTGAAGGAATCTCGGAGATGGAGAAAACACGCTGTATTCAAGCGTGCTCTTAGACTAAGGAGCCAGCACGGCTTTTTTCAATCCGACCATTACCAGTTAAGTGGAATACATAAATTATAATCACATCTAGCGGAGAGGCGCAGGCTTCCCTTCGTAAATTAAACACATTCACTTCTTGTTATAGTAAAACAACGCGCGCGCAAAGGCGTAGATTTCTCCCTCGAAGCACTTAACAGCAACATTTAATTACAGAATTGTTCTTATCTGCGTATAAACATTACAAAATGCAGGTAAAACAGCGACTATCTTGACTGAGTTTAATGTAATTAAAGAGGAGCTGGACCGAATTTCACGCCGCAAATTAAATCTCTCTCAGCAGTATAAGTGAATAAAAAAACATTTAATAATAGTTTAATCGTTTCGGGGAACAAAAGGATTTCCAGTTGCTCTTAATGAAGGTGGTTCATCCTCTTGCTTGGTGCGGATCTGATTATTAACACTGCTATTAAATGAACGACGTCATTGTTGCCTCAATTTTAGGTACCGTACACATTGAGGTCATCAATAACGGGCAGACGTTTCTGACTCAAGAAATCATCTAAAATCATCAATAAAAACCCCCTTAATGTAAAAATGCCACTTTTATATATAAGGCGGGATCAAAATTTTTCCGTTTGAAGAAACGTGGACCATTAAAAGGCAACATGTCAGTCTAACAATCTGCTATTATTTTACTCTCCAAAGCACTTACAAACAAGGAGGTTATATACAGTAGGCCCATATAGATGGCGCTGTATAGTCGTGGATTCCATACTGGGAGAAAGGTAAACGGCATCGTTAATCTGCCACATCCTCCCCCACCCTGGTCGATTTCCAACGGTACGGCCAACTATACCAGTCGGGTGATCTCCGTTCCATCGCCGAGACGGAGGACGAGAGTCCTCGCCTTTCCGTCACGGCCAGGTCTCACTCCAGATGTGCGAGCTCGTCGCCATATATGACGTGGACGCAGGACGACATTCCCTTCCCGGGTTTCGGCACCAAATGTTACGTCTTATTTACAGTACGTGGAACATAAAAAGACAACATGTCAGTCTACCAGAGGGTGTTGCTGCACCGATATCCCGGGCGTTGAATGCCCAACCAAAAGCACACTGGATAGATGTTTGCCTGCAGCACCTGATGCGTTTCAATGTTAAAGACAACATGTTCCTGGAGCGCATTGTTGCAGGCGACAAAAGTTGGTAACACCACTGGGAACCGGAATAGGAAGCGTCGACGATGCAGTGGTTTCATTCATCTTCCGTTCGTCCCAAGAACTTCAAGAGTCAACCATCCGCTGGAAAGGTGATCATCACCCTGTTCCTTGATTACCGTGGTCCATTGCTTATTGATTTCCAGGAACGTGGTGTCTCCATCACTGGAGAACGGTAGTGCGCTACACTGGAGAAATTGCGGCGTGCAATTAAGGCGAAACGTCCGGGAAAACTGCGACAAGGGTGCTGCTGCTTCATGATAACGCACGTCCCCATACCACAAAGGTAGTAAAGCAGACCCCCACCCAGGGGCTCACATTTAATGGGACGTGTGTTGGTGACCACGGGACTCCAGCTGAGTCCAGCATTGCGTCCACTTACTTGTGCCGGGCTCCTCTCTGTTATCTTTCCTGTCGGCCTCCCTTGGTCAAATCTTGTTCTCTTCTGACCCCGACAGAATTAGCCTATCCGAGGCCTAGGGAGTCTTTCATTCTCCCGCCTTAATTGGCCCTTGTCTCATCTTAACTGATACCCTCATTCTTCGAGGGGTCAGCCTTCTTTTTCTTTTCATGTTATCTCCTGCCTTCTGCACAAGGCCCTCAAGGAGGCAGGGTGCATGTAGCCCCACCACTTCTGGTACATCCTGGATAGTGCTACACCCTCAAGGGCTCACGGCTGGTGAGTTTGGAAGTTGGCGACCCCAAGGGATCCCTGAGCTGGCTCCGTTTTGTCACTTTTTCCTCTGACCTTGGGGCGAGCTCTCTTATCTCTTTCCCTTTCCTATCTGCCTTTAATGCCTCCCCTTCCTTCAAAGTCCATCGATCCTCATTCTTCGAGGGTTGAGGGTATTTCTTTTCTTCCTGTCCTTTATTTGTTTACCATTACTTCTTCTAGTATGTAAGTTTGTAGTTAGTACTACTGTACAGCGTTACTGAGATGGAGCCCATCACTTCCGAACGAGACTCGCCATGATGCGTGTGGGCACCATTTCGGCAACGCTGTACAGCTTTTGCGGAGCGGCTAGCAGGTGAAACATGTGTTATTTCCCCGTAGAAATACAAACCGATATAAAATAAGTGAATTAATTTACGTATTTCACAGTCATATAGCATAACGTTTCTATGTATAAGGATTACAACGCAACCAAGAACTACATTTTCCAACCACCCCGAGCCGAGAAAAAGTTACCTTACAACAATGATAACAACTTTGTTTCTTGGGCACACAAAATTGTGAAATTAATAAACCAGTTATACAACATTCCAATGTATATTGTGTTAAAATTTGGATTTGATCTGATGACGGGCTTTTGAGATAATAATTCTTAAATGTGACGCATGCTTGAAACACGCTTAAAAACGTGCACTTTTTGTGTTCCAACTGCGATAAAAAAATATTAAAATATAAATTTAAAAATCCAAACTTACATGAACGAACGTAAAATAGAACGACAAAAATGATGACGATGTTACTGGAATTTATGTTGGTCTATTGGTTACTTAACAAACAACCTTCAAACTCGAGTACACATAATACTTTGGTCGACAGTAGTTATAGTTTTTATTCTCATCTCATTTTTCACTATCACCCAAACCATTAGGGGCCGATAACTTAGATGTTAGGCCCCTTAAAACAACAATTATCAACATGATCATCGTAACGCAGAAGGTACACCAACTCAAGTGGAAGATACTCAAGCCCCCACCGTACAGTCCAGATCTCTCCCCATGCGATTATCACGCCTTCGGTTCCCTTAAAAGAGGCCCCGAAGGGTCAACGATTCTTGTTGGATGATAATGTGCAGCAAGTGGTTACGCACACTGTGTTTTACCACACGAGAATCTTCAACCTGGCGCGTCGGTGGGATGAGTGCCTAAATGCTCACGGCAATTTCGCCAGATTGGCATATCGATTCTGGGCGGACGACCGCCAAACGGAAACTTTTTGATCACGCCTTATATTTGACCAAACTTAATTCAGGTGAACATATTTTTTCGGTTGTCTATTCACTTCGCAATTACTTGTTTAATATGAAATCAATACTAATATAAGGTGTGTTCAAAAAGTAACGAGCCGGAGGCTGGAATGCGCAAACCGGTGATGACATCGGCTAATCGTGGCGTGTGTAACGAGGTGTGGTTCCGACCAGAGCGTGGAAGGTCACAGCCCGTCGCTAGAGGGCACGCGTGCAGGTCTCGTGACGATACAAAGCGAACCGCAGCATGCATCAATCGTCCAACCAAGACAAAGACAGTGGGCCATTCGACATGCTTCCTGGTGTGGTTGAAGACTGTGGGGCACCCATTGGGCACACACTTTCCGCAAGTACAGTCGTTCCTTCATGATGGTGTGCACACTTCCGACGCTCAATCCGACCACGGCGGCTATGGCATTCACTGTCACTCGGCGGCCCTGGGTAATGAGTGCATCAAGCAGCTGGACGTTGTCATCGGTAATGCACGGGGGTGCCCCAGACCAGGCATCATCGGCTAACGACACCCGTCCTTCCCTGAAGCGCTTGTACCATGCCTTGACCCTTGCAAGGGACACGCAGTGTTCGCCGTACACTTGTGACATTCGGCGATGAATGTCTGTTCCCCCTACTCCTTTCGCTGTCAGAAACCGACCAACACCTCTTTGCTCTTCGTTTGACGCCCCCATGTCACTGTTTGCAATGCGACTAGCAGCGTTGGACGACTGATGCATGCTGCTGCTCGCTTTGTATCGTAACGTGACGTGCATGCGTGCCCTCTAGCGACGGGCTGTGACCTTCCACGCTCTGGTCGGAACCACACCTCGTTACACACGCCACGATTAGCCGATGTCGTCACCGGTTTGCGCATTACAGCCTCCGGCTCGTTACTTTTTGAACGCACCTTATAGATAAAAATGAGATGGTGTGTGTCTGTGTATTACTCAATCACGCAAGAACCACTGGTCCGATTTACATGCAATTACACATGGAAGTAACTGATTTACCTGGTTAACATTTAGGCTACTTTTGATTTCAATACTTTGCACTATTTAAAGATGGCGACCGTTTTAGTGACGTCACTACACCCTTTGCCTTCAAACTTTCTTATTTCCATTTCAAATAAAAAGAGAACGCCAAGAAATAGAAAACGTTTGATGGCATATATGGGGTTTAAATTTTAATTTTTTATCCGAAATGTCTTTATCACGTTTCGTGTATCTCCAACGGTTAGCGAGTAAAACCAACATTTGTGCTATAAAACACGGTCAACGCCGAGCGGTGTAGTTGGACAAAATGTTCCATCCTCACTCTCCCTCCACGCAGCACCTCGCCTATCCCCTGTTTTAACTGTCACCTTCACATTTTAATTTATTTATGACCCGCAGCGAAGCACGGGTACTTCAGCTAGTTCCTAATAAAATCCATGTCCTCTTGCAGTCTCTTTGTGTGGCATTTTTCCGTTGACACAGGCTAGAGCGAAGGGTGGCTTTTCACAGATGTGTCATTTTTATTCATGGCTGTGATTTTATGGAAGTTACTGGGGTAGTAATGGACACAGTTTTAGCATGTGGATGAAGTGAAAGGTGTTACTCATAGGGTGAGTGAGGAAAGCAATGACAAACTACTTTGCTTTGCCTCATCGCAGCGATTTGGGGGTTTCTATCCTCGACGAAGTGTCCCGGGTTCGATTCCCGGCCGGGCCATGAGGGATTTTAATCTCCTGGGATTAATTCCCGTGGCCCGGCGACTGGGTGTATGTGACGTCTTCATCATCACTTCATCCCCATTACGACGCGCAGCTCGCCTACGGGCGTCAACTAGAAAGACCTGCACTCGGCCTCTCAGGAAGACACACGAAAGAAAAGAAAAACACTCGACAGTAGGCCTACTGTTTCAGAATCCAACCTCCCTTCTGGTTGATAAATTGACATAATTTACTTTAATGAACATATTAGATAGTTAAAATACTATTTCAGATCATCATTTCACAAAGAACCCTGTGTATTTAAACTTTTTTTAAACAGGCTTTCCTAATAAAGAATGTGAAACCAAACTATATGCGTAATTAAATGCAGTAATACATTGGAATCGGTTCATTCCATGCCCAAAATCTAAAATGATAAATATATCGTTTATTATTCGCCGTATCTCTACTTAGTATAAAACGAAGTCCCCGATTCTTGGATGTTACGGGTAAACTCGAGAACCACTGAATGGATTTTGATGCGGTATTCACCTTTCTGTAAAGGATATATCGAGGATGATTTCTGAAGAAAATAATTTATTTAAGATCAAAGGAAGCCGAGCAGTAACGATTTCAGTGGAAAAATCGAAGAAAAAAACTGGCATCCGACCGCTTTGTAAGCTTACGCTGGGCAAACCGTTAAAAATATCTGAATACTATGAGTGTAAGAATTCTTCAGCATGAAAGGTTCTACAAAAAAGTCTGGGAGAGCATGCTGTATGTCTGTTTTCAATACATCGCTCACTATAAGTGTTTTTACGTTTTAATTTCTTCCAACCTTGTCCATTCAACTACTGAGGCGACAGTTTACGACCTAGCTAAGGGCGAGTCTATCATCCCTGTTACAACCTAGCTAGCGGGCGAACCTATTGCCCCAGATACAGCCAGCAGCAAACCGTTGAGTCGTGTTGAGAAGGATGGTTGTGTTTGGAGTTTCCCTGGAAGTGCAACTCGCGTTTTCTTCATTTCGCCTGTGAAACACAGTCAAGTTAAGATTGGACGGAAGGGGGATTTGAGTTTCATTCATCTCGCCATTCCCTGGAAGTGCAACTCTCATTTCGCCTGTGAACTTTTCGTTCCGCAATATTCACAGTCAATTTAAGATTGGACGTAAGGGGGATTAAATTATATCAAATTATACTGATTGGCGTATAATCTCTACTTAGTAAAAAACAAAGTCCACGATTCTTGGATGTCACTGGTAATCTCGAGAACCACTGAATGGATTTTGATGCGGTTTTCACCATTCTGTAAAGAATATCTAGGGGAAGGTTTCTGTAGAAAATAATTTATTTATGACCAAAGGAAGTCAAGCACTAACGATTTCAGTGAAAAGGTCGAAAAAAAACTGGTCTCCGTGCGCGTTATAATCTTACGCTGGGCAAACCGTTAAAAATATCTATATACTATGAGTGTAAGAATTGTTCAGCATGAAATGTTCTACAAAAAAGCCCGGGAGAGCATATCTCTATCTTCAATACATCGCCACATCGCCTACTATAAGTATTTTTTTCGTTTTCATTTCTTCCAACAATTTCCATTCAGTTACTGAGGCGTCAGTTTACGAGCGAGCTAGGGGCGAGTCTATCACCCCAGTTACAGCTTAGCTAGCGGACGAGCTTATTGCCCCAGATACAGCCAGCAGCAAACTGTCGAGTCATGTTGGGTTAAAAACTTTAGAGAAGAGTGGTTGTGTTTGGAGTTTCCCTGGAAGTGCAACTCGGCTTTTCTTCATTTCGCCTGTGAACTTTTCGTTCCGCAAAATTCACAGTCAAGTTAAGATTGGACGGAAGGGGGATTTGTGTTTAATGCACCTCGCCATTCTTAAATTACGTCTGACAAGGATTTGTTGCACATGCATCTCCATGATAATATAATTAATAGTCCAGTCAGTGATTTTAACCCATCATGCCAAGACGTAAAACGAATATTGGTCGTTGTTCATTGACATTGGAAAAAAAAAAGCGCTTATCACGTAATGCATTAATAATTGTTCCCGGGCGAAGCCGGGTCAGGTTGCTAGTGATAAAATAAGCAAGAGACATAAAATATCCGAACATTTGATGTCTACAACATGGTTCATGTCCAATATTACCATCAGTTATATTAATAGAGATATTGGAGAATTGAGGCCTGCATTTTGATATTATGGTAATGTCATTTTACTGATTACAATGGGTCAATTCTGTCAGCTGATTATTAACTAGAACCTCAAAACGTATGTACATATTGAATATCAAGGTTGTAGGCAGTAAAATGTAAATTTTGATAACTTTTTCGCAATATTGAATCCCCTCAATATATCCCCGAATTTAAAATGTTGGTATTTCGTATTTTTGCTTTCAGTTGCTACCTACGTTCTACCAACATAACAAATTTCAGCCCTGTACCCGTGTTTGGGAAGTAGCCTACCAGTTAACTTTTCATTCATGAAACTAGTGCAACATAAAAATATATTTCTCTTCTTTTATCATAAAGTCGAATGACTTTTTAATAGGCCTGCTGCTGGAAATAAATTTCACTAATACTATTGACAGGAACATACTGCCTCATTGGTTTCAAGTAATACTAAAACAAACAATTCTGAATTAATTTATCAGAAATATTAATTTTATATTACATGTATAAAATCTAGATGCTTTCTTCTAACACAAGGAACATTTCTAAAGAGAATAAGAAAAGTCTCTGGAGCTGGATTCGAACCCGCAACCTAACAACTTCCGAAACTGGATAGATGTCATTCATCATATTAGACGTAACCAAGACTGGTTTCACAGCGGGGCAGTGATGGATGGGGTAGGCTTACCAACTGCTATTAAATATAACCCTAGTAATCCCTGTGAGCCCCTGTCACAAGCATATTGCGTCTTCCTCTGCGAGTTGGATTAAACTGGGCCCAAGTCCACTCAGCTCCCGGAGTGTTCGAGTGTGAAGTGTAAAGCAGTCATATCCACCACACGACCTAGTAATTCCTCCAGCTCGTCATATCCACCACACGACCTAGTAATTCCTCCAGCTCGTAATAACACTGAATCGTATTATGCGCAATCTCTGACAGGGGCGTATATACAATTTCTTTTCGGGGGGGGGCTGACTATCCTGGAAAACTGTGAGTATTCTCAGGGGATATTCACCGCAAGATACCCAGAAATATAAACCAATATCTTAGAGCATATAACTTTGTGCAATTATTTTAGATAAGAGTTAATTGTAAAATTCTAAGTTTATGTAGCCTACAATTAGTGGCAATACAAAAATCCTGTAAAATACAACACAAAATAAAATTTTATACTTAATGAATTTTCTATTATGGCCTATGGAGTGTGAATGGCAAATATCTAAATACTTGTCACTATATTAAGCAGAAAGGTAATCATTTTATTTTATTATTATTATTATTATTATTATTATTTTGTTTTTTTACATAATGATAATTTATTTCTCAAAAGTACCGTACTGTGGAATTCTCAGTTTTGCCTCACAAGCCTGAGTGAACCCCGTTCCAGCCCTCAGACCAGAATTAAAATTTCTTGGCAGAGCCGGGAATCGAATTCGCACCTCCGGGGCGGCAGCCAAAAATGCTAGCCACTATGCCACGAGGTAGTCTAATTTCAATCTTAATATTGTTTATAACTTAGTCAATAAGTTAAGATTAGGGTACAACCAAATTTACAATTATATTATGCTTTTAACAAAACAACACTTTCTTAATTTTTATTGCTTTATCAGGAGGGGGGGGGGGCTCCCCCCTTATATACGCCCCTGACCTCTGGATATGAAATGCACATTTTGTCATTTATTCTAAAGGTATCATAATACCTTATACTCCATGTACGACAAACCATAAATCCACCTTCAAAAAATATTTGTAAATGTTTGGATAACTGTTCCCTTCAAGGCACTGAAATCGATGCATGTTAAATTATCAGTTCGAAGGCTAGTTGGATCCTCAAAAAATCTCCTCCATTGGCAGCGCTAGGCAGGGCGAAGAGTGTGGTATTTTGTCATTGTTTTTCTCTTCCCTCTTGGAGCTTAAGTTTAATGATCTCGTGTACTCGTTCAAGTAAGCTAAAAGCCAACTTTTTCTATTTGAAAATCACCACTCTTCACTTGTGGGCCGCACTAAAAGGTTTGATGTTTGGCTTTAGGCCTACTTTGGAATTCCGGGCTTTAATTCTAGCTGTGTAAGATATATTTTATCAATACTAAATGGACTAATGAAAGTAGTACCGGCAGTCTATCGTTCTTCATTTGCTAGCTTTGTAGGCCACAGTGTTCCAAAATTAAATTGATAGAAAATCGCTACGTTTACCGTTAAGATTTCTGCTCCTTAAATCAATAGAGAAGATTTATTTTGCAACGAATGGACGCTACTTATACTTATTTGCTAATCCCGCAGTACTTGAAATGTAATACCCCAATGTGTTGAGTCAACTATGCAATTTCCCTTGGCTATAAATTTACAAACGATTGTGGTAAAATCGAGAGAACCTGTGTTATTTGTTTGTGAAGTAATTATAAAATGTCATGTATTTCGGTGATACGAGAGTGGTAGTAGTGAAGACAAGGTACCACTAGTATCAGCAAAAGAAATCCCTAAAAAGTTACTAAATTTAAATATCTTTGAAAGTGTTATTTTAGGTATTAGATGATTTAGACAAACCATGCCGGATGAAACTTTAAAGAACTGAATTTATGCCACAAATATGTAGTAATTATGGTGTTTGAAGCCAATTTTCAGTGCTGCCTTAGTAAACAAAAGTTTGGTGCTTTTCAGTCCGTCAACACGATTGTGCCCAAATGAGATGGGTTATTCCCTAATCCTGAAAAAATTATCCAAGTGTATTTATTAATCTCATGTAATTTTTTTCAGGATTAGGGAATATCCCATCTCATTTGGGTACAATGGAGTTGACCAACTGAAAAGCATCAAACTTTTGAAATATGTTGTAATTTAATTTCTATGTTACTTTTTTGAATCCCTTTCCCTTAATCTATTATTTTTAGCATATTGCAGACTTAACCGAATCTCCCCTATATCTCAATAGCCAGCCCCGTAGTGTAGGGGTAGCTCTTACCGACGAGGTTTCAGGCTCGATTCTCGGTTTCAATAGGGATCATACAATTGGCGTGATGGCTGAAGCGGGGTGCACTCAGAGCTAAGATTAACGGCCAAGGAGATCCGTTGTGTTGACCACGCGTCACCCCACAATCTACCAGCCATATGGCTGATCAGGGGTAACGTTCTCGCTTGCTGGGCCCAAGGTTGCAGGTTCGTATCCTGGTGCAGTCAGCTGGCATTTGAGGTTGCGCAAATGCGACGGAGCCATGTCAGTAGATTTACTGGCAGGTTATAGATCCCCTTCGTGCAAAATTCTGGTACCCCGCCGTCTCTAAAAGCCAGAATAGTTAAAAGGGACGTAAAACCAATAAAAAAAATCTATGGGCAGTAAAGCCACAGGGAAGGTACAAAATATATTCCAATTTATTCCTTGTCTTGCAGCTCTGAGAGGATCGATTTTGATGGCACTTTGATTCTCCAACAGGGGCTCGGGGCTGGTGAGTTCGGGAGTTGGTGATCCTGAGGGATTCCTGAGATGGGTTCGTCCCCCCCCCCCCCTTTCTCCACTGATTTTGGGGCGGACCCTCTTCTCTTTCCCTTTCCTATCTGCCTCTCATGGCTCTCCTTCCATTGAACTTGCAATTGTAACGCTCTCCATGGTGAACTCAGGTGACTCAACTATGCGACTTGTGTGAAGGACGAATGCCGAGTAGTGTCTTTTGTGTTGAGTCAACAAGAAAGTGGGGATGGGCGGCACTTGTGCCTGGTGGCCATGCGTCTGAGCGGACAAGTTGAGTGCGTGTGAAGGGGTTCGGGTGATTCCCAAGCATTTGCTACCTGGCAACAATTCTTGACCCAACTAGCCGCCTCGTCTGAAAGAGCAACTTCAACCGAGTTCAATAGAACAAGGAGTATGTGCGAACAACCTGCATAAGTGGGGTAAACAGTCAAGCTATTCGGCACATCGTCAAAGAGTGCAAATTAAGAGCCTACATGGGTGATCTGAATGACATTTTAGCCGTAAACCATCGAACTTTGATCCCTCAGTATGCCTTCCTTTGGAGGGGAAGTAATGCCGGCGCGGCGGTCCCATGTCATAGATTTATGGCATGAAAAAGAACCTTCCACTAATTACACTTGTGGAAGCTAAAATGTGTAGGTTAGTTTGATAACGAGGTGTGGTTCCGACCAGAGCGTGGAAGGTCACAGCCCGTCGCTAGAGGGCATGCGTGCACGTCACGTGACGATACAAAGCGAGCAGCAGCATGCATCAATCGTCCAACCAAGACCAAGACACTAGGCCATTCGACATGCTTCCTGGTGTGGTTAAAGACTGTGGAGCACCCATTGGGAACACACACTTTCCGCAAGTACAGTCGTTCCTTCATGATGGTGTGCACACTTCTGACGCTCAATCCGACCACGGTGGCTATAGCGTTCACTGTCACTCGGCGGTCCTGGATAATGAGTGCATCAACCAGTTGGACGTTGTCATCGGTAATGCAGGGGGTGCCTCAGACCGGACATCATCGGCTAACGACACCCGTCCTACCCTGAAGCGATTGTGCTACGCCTAGACCCTTGTAATGGACATGCAGTGTTCTCCGTACACTTGTGACATTCGGCGATGAATGTCCGTTCCCCCTACTCCTTCCGCTGTCAGAAACCGAACAACACCTCTTTGCTCTTCATTTGACGCCTCCATGTCACTGTTTACAATGCGACTGGCAGCGTTGGACGATTGATGCATGCTGCTGTGCGCTTTGTATCGTCACGTGACGTGCACGCGTGCCCTCTAGCGACGTGCTGTGACATTCCACGCTCTGGTCGGAACCACACCTCGTTACACACGCCACGATTAGCCGATGTCGTCACCGGTTTGCGCATTACAGCCTCCGCCTCGATACTTTTTGAATGCACCTTATAGTAGCCACGTCCGCAGCTAGGTGTCGTGCATGGTAGCATTTGGTGGCAAAAGTGGGAACTACTTGAAAAAATTAATGGTCTGCAGTCCTTCTACCTGAATCACAGATAGCACACACTAATACAGCAATCACAATTAACACCGGTTATCAGACAAATTCTACACACACCCAAAGTACACGGGGCTACATCACCGCGTTGTCGCAGCCCCTAAACTAAGGAACCAACCAAACATCGAGCTTTGATTGAATAGCTGATCTGTAAGTTGGCCAATATTCCCTGATATGGAAATTCTATTATCCTTTTTATGTTCTGTTCAGGGCTGTCATTAAGGGCCAAAAGGGCCCCTCCCACCCCGGCTCATTAGGCCGTGTTGTACAAACTTTGTTTAATTAATGTCTTTTGAAATTACTTTAAATTACAGATATTCTACTTATAAGTGGTTTTCCCTTCTCGAATCTCTAAGAATAAGTCAGTATACATAACTCATCCCTAGCTGAAGTTCCTGGCAGTCTCGTACGGTGTATTGTCATCGTGAGGGCCGCTTTACAGAACCTTCCATGTAAAGTATATGGAGTGAAGGGCCGGGTGGGAAATCACTGGACATAGCACTGTCTTGCACGCGAATTATCTGTGCTATGAAATTACTTTCTTTTCTATTCAACTAATTAGCTATTAGCGTTTCAATAAATGCGGTCTATCTCGTCTACTTTATTCCTTCGTAAGTGTTAATTTATTTGTTTCGTCTTTATAGATTCTGTGAATGGAGCAATTCGTTGTGGTTGCTGTACTCGTCAGTTCAATTGATTTCTTCCAGAACACAATATTTCATCTCTGCTTACAGTTTATGTTGTTGTTATGTTGTTGTTGTTTTTTTTTTCATTTAAGGGCTTTTAACCTTGCGGTCATCAGCCACGGATGTGTGGTATATGTCAGATAACCCGTGTTATTGTGATATCTGTATAAGTATGTGTGCACTTGTAAGAGGACCTGGGATAGGAAAGGAAGCGGCTGTGGCCTTTAGTTAGGAACCATCCCGGCATTTTCTTGGAGTGGAGATTTGAGACTGCAGAAAACCACTTCCAGGATGGCTGATATGGGAATCCAGCCCACCTCTAAACAGCTTTGCCTCTCGAGGCTGAGTGTGCCTCGTTGCAGCCCTCAGACCGGAAATAAATTTGTACGCAGAGCCAGGAATCAAACCGGGACCTCCGGGATGAAAGTCAAGAATGCTAGCCGCTGCACCATCAAATGGAGTTACCGCATTTACCTCTAAGTTTTCTAAGAATAGGAAAGAAATTAATGTTGCCTGATGTAAAAAATAAAACAAAAAAATAACCTCGAACAAGGAAACGGCACGATCGGGGATATATAATTTTAGGGGCTTCGGACATCTTGGTCATAAACCCCGTGTAATTGGGTGTGTTTTGAACGCCTGACAACCTGTATTTATGTGGTGACTGTAGTAGTGTGTGTAAATGTATTAGGAACAAGGATGAACTACGTACCCCGGGACTTGAATTATGGTACAATCCCCGGGGTACCCACAGCATCGTGAGGCAAAACTGAAAAATAGAAGGATTTGATTCTCACTTCAGCTGTCATCGATTTTCGTTTTTCTTACATTTATCGGGTTGGTCCCTAACTTAAGGCCGACTGACAAATCCTGGCCTCAATTACAATAGACCTCACAGGTTATCGGATAGATTACACACACAATAACATGGGGCTATATGACCTTGATGTCGCGACGCCTCTTAACCAACCTTTCTGCTAGCCTCACACAGTTCAAGTATTCAACTTAGAGACACTCTGTAGAAATGTTAATATTTCTGGTAGGTATATTTATTTCTCCTGCAGTGTGGTTTGTGACGGCTAGAGCCCTGCGCGGATTAAAAAAACGGTATCCGCAACCACACGACTGTTATCCGCATCCGCCCCGCATCCGCACGACTGTCGTGTGGCTCTAGCCACGAACGAGTAAGGTCATGCTTGTCTGGTGCATCTGAGCAGTGAGAGTGCAGCCAACACACAACAGTTAAGTGCGCCGAATAGCTTCGCCTAAGCTTAGTACAGGCTCTTTGTCAATTGGATAGAACCCCAGGAAGAAAATGCAAACCATCAGGAAAAATACGTTGAAATGCTCCTTCCAACGGAACACCACGCGTCCGTCGGCAGCGGAAATTCACACCTTTGTGGCGGAGATGCTGAAAATCACGGTCGACCAACTGGAGACCCTGCAACTTGACGCACCGTCCAACTCTGTTTTTATCAAGGTAATCTCTCAATCTATTATGGACAAACTTTTGAGTAAATTTGCGGGAACACACAGGCTTACTTTGTTTAATGGGGAGTCTGTTTCGGTAGAAATTGCCGCTGCCGGCATGGAAGCCACGCGGGTAAGGCTCTTTAATATTCCGCCTGAATTATCAAATGATACAATACGCACCCATTTTGCAAAATATGGTACAGTCAAATCCATCACAAATGAAAGTTGGTCCCAGTATTACAAGTTACCAGTTGCAAATGGTATCCGACAAATACAAATAGATTTAAAAAAGCAAATTCCGTCCTTTATCATGATTGATGGGCACCGTGGACAGGTTAGCTATGAAGGGCAAGTTAAAACATGTGCCATATGTCAAGCTATAGACCATCTGCGTATCGACTGTCCGCGCCGATACTCGGCCATGACGCGCCTTGAACGCGACACACGGACAACTAGCCTTGCGGCTATGGTCACCCCTAGATCCAGCCGCCGTATAGACGACTCCCCGCTTCACAGCCCAGGCGATACTCAAGCACGCTACGATACAGATTTTCCCCCGCTAGACAGCACGCCTCCCATGGAGACGGAGCCTGTCACCCTGGCTGACAGCATAGGTGTGCCTGACATGAATCCAGAGTCTGTGGTCTTGCACCAGGATGAGTCTTCACAGCAACCCTTGGATGCTGACCGGTCACCCCCTCCAGTTGCCAAACCTACCCATAGTTCCCCCCAAGGAGAAGGCTCGGCACAGGAAAATTCGGGGATACGCAAAACGACCACCTGGTCTGAGGACATTGAGGAAAGCATGCTCGTTAGCCGTGGGCATACTTCTGATGACTCAGATGCTTCGCTCGCAACCCCAGTCGTGAAAAATCGTAAACCTAAGCGCAAGGTTAACCCTACTTCCGATGAATCCGATGCTTCGCTCGCCACCGAACTTGTTAAAACCCGTAGAGCACAGAACAAGCCTAAGCAGCTGAAGAAAGGTGAAATACGTGTCAGTGAGATAGACCCTCGTTTCCGAGTGCCGGAAACCACCAGAAGTTGTCCAACAGAGGCCTCATCTGCTGCGAGCCTTACTACCGGCGAAGCCCTTGAGGTTCAGCAAATGATGTTGGACCTGTGTCATATGGCAACCCTTCCTAGCCCCGGACCCATTCTTTCACTTCTACGCAAGTGCGCTCAAATGGGTCAGCATGAGGGAGTCCCCGAGTTCGTTAGCAAGATGCGGGCTAAATATAGTGAGCAGTCCCGGGAGGCACTGCAGGATTTGGATCTACAGTTAGCTCCCCTCTTAGCCGATATCAACTATGGACCATAATTCACATTTGAAGACCTATGCCACAGTAAATGTTCCTGGCTTGAGGAATCCGGCCACTCAGGCGCTGTTAAGCCGTTTTCTGCGTGAATATGATGTTGACATTCTTTTTCTGCAAGAAGTCAGCGAATGCAATATTGGCTTCCTCTATGAACATGACTATATAGTTAACATGGGCACCACTGCTAGGGGTACGGCCATTATCTACCGTAAAGGCACCCTAGTAACGGATGTGGTGATGGATCCTTCCGGGCGTATAACATCTGCTACGGTACATGGTGTCAGGATCATAAATGTTTACAGTCCATCTGGCTCCAATTATAAATCTGAGAGAAACGTTTTATTTAGGCAAGACATCTTACCCCACCTGGTAACGAATCTCCCCATTCTATTGATGGAGGATTTCAACTGCACCTTACGCCCCCAGGATCAGACGGGTTCCTTCAATTTCTGTCCTGGGTTACAGGGACTCACCCAGAGCATGCAACTAATAGATATATGGCCACACATACATGGCAACCAGATCCAATATACATTTTGCCGTGGCGCCTCTAAATCCAGGATTGATCGGGCGTATATGTCCAGTACGCTTGCCTCACGTGTACGCGGCTGTCGGATAATCCCTGTCGCCTTTAGTGATCACAATGGCTTTTTATTTACGGCGCGAAGTGCCGTCCCTGCACACACAATACAAGGGCGAGGCACGTGGAAAATGAATACCAACTGCTTTGAAAAGGAAGAGGATTCACAGCGTTTTGAGGCTGTGTATCGGCAGTGTCAACGGCTGAAACACCGTTACAACAATGTGGCTGACTGGTGGTTAGAAAAGGTGAAGCCGGCCATTCGGGCAGTCGCCAAAGCCATAACCTTTGAACGTAATCAACGTTTATATCGGAAACTGGACTTCTATGACACCGTGTTACAGGACCTCCACCATCGAGAACAACTAGGGGAAAATGTGTCGGTGGCACTACGCACGATTAAGACAACCATCTGCCATGTCCAAGAAAGCAATTTAGCCACCCTACAGCAGCATGTCAAGAAATATTCCTTGATTGACAGGGAAAAGATGTCTGTTTATCAGCTTGGCCGTCTCCGCCGCTCGCAAGGGCGTCAGTGTATTAGTCAGTGGACGGGACCGGTTGGGGGCATATTAACGACCCGTGAGGAACTACTTGCAGAAGGTGAGCGCTATTTTCGGGAGATGCTGGCTGAGGAACCAGTCTCGGAATCGGCAGGTAACCAACTCTTGACGTCTACGGACCGGCACCTGGACAACGACTGCATGCGTCAACTTGGCGCCCCAATCATGAAGGCAGAGATCGACTATGCTCTCCGAAACACAGCTAATAACAAGACGCCGGGAATAGATGCTCTGCCGTATGAATGGTACAAACACTTCTGGCACCTTGTTGGGGATGAGGTCACCCAAGTCCTCAACTACCTATTCACACATGAAGTACCCCACGGCTTTACGGAAGGCGTTATCCATTTGATTCCCAAGATTAATGGTGTGCGTGGTATTGCTGACTACAGACCAATAACTATTCTCAACACAGATTACAAGTTGCTGGCCAAAGTCCTAGCACTTCGGCTCAAAAGTGTGCTGCACAGCTTGATAGGCCCTGGTCAAACCTGCACGATACCCCAGAAGACCATTCTGCATAGCATTCTTGCTATCCGAGACCTCATTCTTTATGCTTCAGGTAATGGAAATCACGCGACTGCCTTGCTGAATATTGACCTGAACAAAGCCTTTGATAGGGTCGCCCACGCATATCTTTGGCAAACTTTGCGTCACTTTCACATTCCTCTGGGCGTCATACACTGCCTCCAACGACTCTACGCATCCGCTTCATCCAGAGTGTTGATAAATGGATTTTTATCCCGTCCAATTCCCGTCCATAAATCCATCAGGCAGGGCTGCCCATTGTCGATGGTGCTCTTTGTTTTGGCTATTGAACCCCTGATCCGCAGTCTGGACGAGAAACTCCAAGGTATCGATCTGCATGGTGCCCATATCACCCTGCGGGCATATGCCGATGACGTGACCGTCTTTATCACTGATGAGTCAGAACTTACGTCTACGAATAGCATCATGGACACCTACGCCCTAGCATCAGGTGCACGCATCAATGCTGCGAAGTCATCGCTCATGCCCATCTGCTTGCCTACAACAATCAGGACGCCGCACGACCTAGCCATTCCAATAGTTGACAGGTGTACAATATTGGGGATAACTTTCTTCCCCGAATTTGCAGAAACTGTCAGCTATAACTGGAACCGGAGGCTAAATACGCTGAGATTTCAATTAAAGGAAGAACTGACGAGAAGATTGAACCTGATACAGAAAGTGTGGTTTATTAATACCTTTGCCCTGTCCAAAGTATGGTTTCTGGCACAAGCAATCCCAGCTCCGCACGTTCTCTGCCAACGAATGGAAATGGCCATCGGGTATTTCCTCTGGTCTGGATACCGCTATCGGATTCGTCGAGATCAAATGAACCTGCCACTCCGAAGAGGCGGACTGCAACTTGTGGCAGTTGAACACAAATGTGCCGCCTTGCTGGCCGCACAGCTTTTTCGAGCGCAACACCATACGGGGGACCCCTTTGACACTGTCTGCATCCAGTCACTTGTCCCAGGTGTGAATCCCCAGATGCTCATCCCAGCCAATGTTTTCAAGAAGGAACTCGCAATTCTTAACCGTCTGAAATCCAGTGTCTCCACACCCTTCACCGCCCTCCCTACCAAGGTGCTTTATAGGTTTCTGCTCGCCGAAAGACTCTTCACTCCCTATTTACAGATGAAATATCCTACGCGAGCCTGGTCTACTATTTGGGAGAACCTGTGGAATCCCTGGATTCCACTGGAATGGCGATCGACATTGTATGAGTACCTCAATGAAATTGTGCCGACCAGAGAAAAACTGTCTCGGCATGGGCAGAGTGATGTCGACCAGTGTGACGCCTGTGGTCACACTGACACATTAGACCATCGAGTCACTACGTGTGGGAATGCGACAGTCGTCTGGACTTGGACCCTCCAGGCAATATCTGGAATCTGCGGACGGCCGCTGGACGTGTCCGATGGCATGAAGGTGCAACGTTTTGCAGTAACACATTCCACTGGGGAAAAGCGTAACGCCATCCTCTGGTTCACGGCGGGAGCGATTCATTACAACCTCTCCCGCCACAGGTCTCGGGACCACACACTGGTGGGGTTCTTGGACCACCTCCGCAGGGAGAGATGGAAATCCGCCAAACATGGAACACTGACTGCAGCGTTTGGACGGCTGTTATGTATGTTTTGAATTGGACAGCCACGAGTTCTTATCGTCAGCCTGGAGTGTTTAATGCGTATAAGTGCTTGTGACTTTAAAATGGTGCAGTGACGATTACTTTCTGTGTTGACCTTTACAAAGGTGCAGTGACATTTTGCTTCTGTGTTGCTTTATAAACAATGGTGCAGTGACTTTTATTTTCTGTATTAACTATTCAAATTGTGCACTGACAATTCCTTTCTATGTGTGTAAAGTTATTACTATGTAAAAACAAAAAAAAACTGTTGTCCGCATCCACCCCGCATCCGCACGACTGTTATCCGCATCCACCCCGCATCCGCACGACTGTTATCCGCATCCGCCCCGCATCCGCACGACTGTTATCCGCATCCGCCCCGCATCCGCACGACTGTTGTCCGCATCCACCCCGCATCCGCACGACTGTTATCCGCATCCACCCCGCATCCGCACGACTGTTATCCGCATCCGCCCCGCATCCGAACGACTGTTATCCGCATCCACCCCGCATCCGCACGACTGTTATCCGCATCCGCCCCGCATCCGCACGACTGTTATCCGCATCCGCCCCGCATCCGCACGACTGTTGTCCGCATCCGCCCCGCATCCGCACGACTGTTGTCCGCATCCACCCCGCATCCGCACGACTGTTATCCGCATCCACCCCGCATCCGCACGACTGTTGTCCGCATCCGCCCCGCATCCGCACGACTGTTATCCGCATCCACCCCGCATCCGCACGACTGTTATCCACATCCACCCCGCATCCGCACGATTGTTGTCCGCATCCACCCCGCATCCGCACGACTGTTATCCGCATCCACCCCGCATCCGCACGACTGTTGTCCGCATCCACCCCGCATCCGCACGACTGTTATCCGCATCCACCCCGCATCCGCACGACTGTTATCCGCATCCGCCCCGCATCCGCACGACTGTTATCCGCATCCGCCCCGCATCCGCACGACTGTTGTCCGCATCCACCCCGCATCCGCACGACTGTTATCCGCATCCACCCCGCATCCGCACGACTGTTGTCCGCATCCACCCCGCATCCGCACGACTGTTATCCGCATCCACCCCGCATCCGCACGACTGTTGTCCGCATCCACCCCGCATCCGCACGACTGTTATCCGCATCCGCCCCGCATCCGCACGACTGTTATCCGCATCCACCCCGCATCCGCACGTTTTTTTAAATCCAAATCCGCTGACATTACAATGAAAATGAAAATCCACAGCCTGCTTCCAGTCGACCGACCGGGTCAGGGAATGGAATGAGTGAAGCCCCCATCTAGCGGCGAGAATACGAACTGTGCCGACTGCCGAAGCCTGTCGCACTCCCCTGGGGCAATTATTAAATGAATGACAGTGGAAATGAAATGACAGTGGAGAGTGTTGCTGGAATGAAATGTGTGACAGGGAAAACCGGAGTACCTGGAGAAAAACCTGTCTGCCTCCGCTTTGTTAATCTCACATGGAGTGACCGGGTTTTGAACCACGGACCCAGCGGTGAGAGGCCGGCGTGCTGCCGCCTAAGCCACGGAGGCTCTTGATGTTACAATAATATTTGTAATTTATTAGATAAAGTATTAAAGCAACACATTTAGAAATTTGAGGAGAAATTCATTCCCCTAGGCTGCGTGTGAATCGCAAGGCAATGTTGACTGAGTTTTGTCCCTCTGAGTAACGCCATGTGAAACAGGGGGCAGCTAATTATAGCACTTACTTAGTCATTGGATGTACGCACGCAGGAATAAAGGACTTTTTTTCTTTTTTTTACAAAAGTCGACACTAATTGAGGGTATTTCCATGACTGGCTTCTCTCACTTCTCTATTATTCCCAAACAATCCAAGCGAAAGCAAACTGGGAAATAACAAGAAACGTGAAAGACGCACGTCTTAGCAAAAATTAAATAATTAAAAAAAATCTAGTTCAACATTGTATTCTAAAAACTATCCGCAAATTTACTCTGAACATTATCCGCAGCTTATCCGCTATCCGCACAGTCATACAAACTATATCAGCATGGCAAAACATGTTGTGTGTTTACCCGTGCATATCCGCATCCGCGCAAGGCTTCAGTGATGGCTAGGCACGTCACTTGCAACTCAACTGTTCATTACTAACCTTCCGTCGATGTCTAACTCTAGTTGTTTTGATGTTAGTACCAGTGTATCTCACTGATGAAACTTGTGACGACAACATATATATCCTTGCCCAAGATTCTGTTTACATTGTACTTCTCATTCTAGACGTTAATGTGAGGTGATTTCTCTTGCTGTCTCAATGTTGGCCTAGTGCCCTCACTTCACTTGACACTTCCTCCAAAATAAATTCTTGCTACTTCCCCAATAGAATACACGATACGGTATCTAAAATAGATTCAATGGCGTCACATCATCTAATATGCTGTTGAGGCCAGCAATGAAACTCCTGTGTGCATAATACCTGTTGTTGTTGTTGTTGCTTATTTTCGAGGCTGCGACATCGTGGCCAATATAATCCCATGAATTTTGGGTGTGTGTAAAACGTATGTTTGAAAAGATATGCATTATGAAATAACTACGGAAATTACAATCACTCCGTATTATTTAGCGTTTTTATTTCGAATATAATAGTACATTATGCAACGAGCCTATAATGGCTATAATTAAGACACGAATATTTTTTATAAAACGAGCGTATGCGAGTTTTATAATTTCCATACGAGTGTCTTAATTACCAAAAGCAAGCTTGTAGTTTTACGTGACCGTTAATCGCGAGATCATGAGCCACGGGACCTCCTTTTTACGTGGAATCCGAACCACAGGACATGGCATTTCACTTCGAAAATCTCACATGCATTGACCGGGAATCGAACCCGGACCGCCTTGGTGAGAGGCATACAGCTAGACCGCTGAGCCACCACGCCCCCCTTAATTACCATTATAGGCGAGTTGCATACGACTGTTTATGTTCGACGATAATTATAACTTTATTATATGTTTTAACATAAATATTCATAAATATCTGTTGAGAGTCAGCTACTGGAATTTTGTGATCGCAGAGCGAACGTTGGGTGTTATACCTTCGTCTTTCAAGAGCTTTGAACGGCCGACGCATGCGCTCTGCCATATGCAGCCATATGTTTACATCAGCCGTCCCTCAGTAATATTGTCACCGCAGTCATTTGAAGACAATGCGCTGTGTAGAAATTAGTGTTAGTGATTTTAAGGTACTGTGCTATTTCTTGTCTCATATTCGCCAGTTTATTTGCGCGAACTTATGGACGGTGGGTATTCCATGTCGGTAATTTATTATAGTTCGATGTTGTGTTTATGTCCGACATGTTGGATTTTGAGCGCATGCGCGAAATTATCGTTACCTAATTGGTCAATGAACGAGCTCTGATTGTCTGGAGAAACTGTATCGTAATGAAAAACGGTGTTATAATGACCATCATTATGATACAGTTTTCAAACACATAATAGTGAGGGTCGAACATAAAGAACATAATATGAACAGACGGACATATAACTACACCTTTCTTTTAAGACATCTCAGCTAAGAAACAGTTCGAAATAGTAGGGAATGTTATCTTGTGGCGAACGACACCTGCGATCGAAGGATGAAGGACAACCTAAAGTCAAAGATCTATCGTAATGATATCCGTCCTGTCGCATTGTACGGACGCGAGTGTTGGCCAACAACTACAGTGACAGAACGTCGCTTGGGCGTTATGGAGACCAAGATGTTCCGATGGACAGCGGGTGTTACCAAATTGGTTCATGTTTCCAATGACAACATCAGGAAACGGTTTTGGGTTGCACCAATCAGTGACAAGATGCGGGAGTGCCGTCTGCGTTGGTTTGGGCATGTTCTACGAGCGGAAGCGGACACAATATTGCAAAGACTGGCTGCAATATACATGTCGTCGGCAAGAGACCTAAGGGAAGACTGAAGCAACGGTGGGATGATACGCTACATGGTGATCCGAAGAACCAACGCCTTCATCCTAACAGAAGCAAATGGCGACAACGTATCCATATAGCGGACCCTGCAGCTAGGCGGGACAAACGCTAAGGAAGAAGGATCTTCAAGCGGTGTTGATCATCAATTATTGTATAATGTTAATTTTTAAGTACACCTGATTTACAATTGTAATACAATTGATCTTTTAATGGAAATAATGTTACAATACTTACTGTACATAGTGAATGCTGAATAAAGATAATTCATATTAACTTGCAAGAAGGACTGAAGCGTACAGGTATTTAAATAATTTCAGTATTATTCTTTGATAGATGTCTTGGAGTCCGAATCGAAATATAGGCTACGACTTTAAGAACGTAAAGTAACAAAAAGCGCTTCAAAACAATTCAATAGGGAATTAGAATATACGCCCTTCTCAAGCAGAGATATGCACTTAAACAGGCAAAGGAGAAACATATGATGCATTGTGCCAAGATAACCAAAATAGCATACATATGATTTTGCATAAACTTCCGGGCCTTGGTGATAACCTGTGTTATTGTGTTGGCTGTACTAGTGTGTGTATTTGTAATCCAGGTGAGGATTGGGAAGGAGGCAAACGTGGCCTGAAGTTAGGAACCATCCCGGCATTTGCCTGGAGTAGAAGTCGGGAACTACGGAAAACCACTTCCAGGATGGCTGAGACGGGAATCGAACTCTCATCTTCTCAGTCTTTCCTCACGAGGCTGAGTGTGCCCCATTCCAGCCCTCACACCAGAATTAAAATTTCATGGCAGATTCGGGAATCCTGGAAGTGGTTTGGCGTTGTTTTTCCCACTTCTACCCCAGGCAAATGCTGGGATGGTTCCTAACTTAAGGCCACGGCCATACAAAACTTAAATGAAATCCATTTGTAGGTATGGACGTTACATATACATTGAACCAGGGGGCGTGGTGGCGCAGCGGTCAAGTTGTTGGTCTCTCACCAAGGTGGACCGGCTTCGATTCCCGGTCAATGCATATAAGATTTTCGAAGTGAAATGCCATGTCCTGTGGTTCAGATTCCATGTAAAAAGGTGGTACCGTGGCTCAAGATCGCATGATTAACGGTCACGTAAAACTAAGAGCTTCCTTAAACATTGAACCTATTAGCACGCGTAGAATAATGTTGACAACACTGCCAAATAAGCGTCTATAAAAATTTATCTGATATACTATGAGCTACATATGTGTTAATTTTGGAAGAAATTCATTATATTAGTATATATGTTACTGTGCCCGTTTAGACCGGAGTCCGCACGACCACATATGCATTTTACCAAGAATCAGTCAGCACGAGAGTCAAAATATCCCGGGGCGCCAGATGGGTTAAAGCTAATCGCAAAAACGACATCAAATGAAAAAAATGCTTTACTGATTTTTGGCTCAATGCAACAATAAGGATAGAAGGAGATTCAACTGGGCATAACACATCATGTAAAATTATCTCATTTTATTCTGAATTTAAAATTGACTGCAAAATAAAATGCTCAAAGTAGCATCATTCATGTGTGGCGACCCACATTACTATTTACACAATGTACATAAATTTTCCAACACATTGGACAATTATCTTTGGAGACACAAGTCTGATTATCAGTCCAGTAGACTGTGTTCCAAAATTATATCCATTATCTATGATTAAATCCAGTTCAAATTTAATTGTCTTTACTGGAATTACTGTAGTTCACTGTTTGAATTTTTACATAATATTAACACTCGTAGAATAATTGTTCATAGAATTTTTAACTTTCACTTATTTTTCCAGTTTCAAAAAATATTGTCAAAAAAATATTATTATCTCTGAATCAACACAAATTATGTACACATATTAATAACAACATCTGAAAAGTATCTGACCCTTGAGCATAGCATCGAAGAACTGTGCGAAGCACAACAAAATTAATTGTTCTTCTGACATTAAACGTTTCGAGAAGTGACTCGATTATGAACTTCAAGTTCCTAACAAAAGATATGATTTCTGAATCATCAACTTGATCAATAAATTGTTGGACCATTCAACTATTCGACTTTCCACTTGGAATCATTATTAAGAAAAATATTTATATTTGTGGCCATTTTAGTAACTTTCACAACTTGCAATTCTTGAACAGAATGCGGAAATAAGAATTGTAGCTTCATAATAAATTCATTTAGTTCATGACACTAGGATTGAAAACATCCTTCAAATTATTCGTGGTTATAGAATTATTTTTAATTGGCAGTGGCCCATTCTATTATTTTTATAAGAACACAATATTCCAACAACAACGGCAAAGGTCTTCCTCTGAATAAGAATAAAATACTATCATGACAAATCCGGGTTCTAGCAAAATCAAAGTCTTAATGGAATCCGTAAACAAGGTTGAAATAAGAACTGATGGTTTTTAAGAAATAACCTTTGGGTCATTCATACGACGCAATGTGTAGTTCGAATACTCCTTCTTTAACACTGAGTCATCAAACCTGCTATTTGATTGATGCTCAAATAGAAACCTCCTCATTCCTGCGACATAAACATGCGCACCTGGGAATGGCATTTCAACTACTCCACACACATACATTTTCTTCCCAAAATTTATACAATAAATCAAGCCTCTGCTTATTATCAACACTGGAAGATTTATAAACTTACAAGTTTATTTTATTTTACCATTCAGTTCAAATCGTGAAGTTACCACACTTATGATACTCTCTATTTCACTTTCGAATGTGTATCTACGTCATGATTTTATATAAATACAAAAATATCCTAATTGATACAAATATCATTTGCTTCCCGTTTCATGCCTCTCCGTGTTATCTGAAAAATATACTTTGCTCATTGCAAATATTAACTGTTCAACCAGAACTGTAATGTTAGATGAATGCGGGCTTGCGCTAACCACTATCCTTCGGAAAATCACCTGTTCCAAACTAGAAATGATTAAACTACTTCATAAGCTCTCTCGCAATGAATGTGATTATTAGAAAATATAAGATCCAAGAATTATTTAGAAAAGTTATGAAAATCATTATTATTATTATTAGTGGATTATTATTATTATTAGTGGATTATTGTAAATGTGTTTAATTATTATTTCATTATGTGAGAATCCACATGTTCGATTCTTCGAATATGGATAAAATATCCATTTCTCAACAAAAATAATTATTAACTTTTACAGTTAGCTCGGCTGATTACCGTGATTATCAAAAAATATGAAACATTCAAATAAATGCTCGTTATGCTCGGTCATCGATCCTAAACTGTTCTGAGTGCTGAAAATACTCAGAATAACTCTAATATGTCTTGCGTAAATCATTGCAAGATTTAAATACGAAGAAAAACAAATGTGTTGGTCATCTGCCGAAAATGAGTTTGTTCCAGTTAGCTAGGCATAATATAAAAGTCAAATGTGGCTTACATTTCTTTTTGGTCTTGAAGCGTAGTGAACCTGGTCTGTACCAGATTTATCCAGATACATGCCCTATTGGACACGCACGTCTAATCCTTGTATCGGCCGCCATTATATACCCACAATCTGTCTAGCACGACATAGTGGAAATATTTCTTGAAGTTTGAAGTAACTGCTGATCCATTTTAATATTGGCTTCAATTAAATCCATAGCAGTTTGCTTAAATGGGGTCAGATACAAATGATCTATTCTCAAATACGTCAGTTGTAACATAACTCACGGTAATCTTTTCAGTACAAGAAAACACTGACAGTCTAAATCAATCAACGGCTGTTCTGAAGATCGTTCCCTGGGCATGGTTTTCCACCATCTATCATGCGCGAAGCAACTTATAGTTTCCCTTTGTCGGCTAATGAACAACACCGTGATAGACTGGCCTTCAATATACTGAAAGATCGGAGTGGTTATCAAGTTACAATTTATGAAACTGACTAATTGGATTAAAATATCCAAGTATTGAATTATTATTACTGGACTGTGACAAAGTACTTTCTAGACAAAGTCTAGCATGTGTCCATATAGAAATAAAGTATTTCACCAGTGTCCGTAGAAAAATAACAATCACCTTAGTGATTCTCTCAGCCGGAAACTTACTATGTTCCACACGTATCGCAGCATTTTTGTGACTATCACAATTTAAAGATATCTTCTACGTAGATCCGGCAACCATGTGCCTTGGCTCAACGTAGCAGCAGCACCTTGTCATGCAAGAGCTTGGTTCGAAGTGAGCTGATGATGCTTGGGCCGGTCGGCTTTTATTCAAAACGGTCGGGTCCACGCTGGATCACGCTGAAATCTGGAAATCCTCATATCTCCGGTGTCTCTGCTCCGATTCGCTTGAGACTAAGTGCATTCTCTTTCATTTGGCCGTGCCAGTAATCTGATCCAAGTCTCAAGTCTCTACTCCATGGCTAACTATTTAATCAACAAATAGTCTCGACCTCTGCTACTCTCGCTACGTCACTTAACATGCTCTTGGCTGCACAAAGTTTCCATTCCATTCTAGAAGTAATGGAGCGCGATATTCAAATATCTCAACTTTCAAAAGCGGCTGTAGCCTTTCCCTTGATATCTAGGTGTCTGAATCTTGGAATACCCATTCCTAGAGTTGGGCACATTACGTGCAGTTAAAAATTGAATCATTTCGGCAGCACTGTGGTATATGGGCCTCTGCAAACTAATCTGATATATTATGGTCTATATGTGTGTCAATTTTGGAAAAGATCCTAACTGCTACCAACTGAAGAAAAAATACAATTAGAATTTGAAGGTATTCATGGGAACTGTCCGTGCAAGGATCGTACATACTGGTTTGATTCTTCAGTTGGTAGCAGTGACGTTATTTTCAAATATGGCCTTGGAATGTTCTGGTATAGATCTTCATTCATACCAAATTTGGTTTCGATATTTGCAGCCGTTTACGAGTTGATAGGGAGGGACATACACACACACAGACAAAAGAACAGGTATATACACACACACTTGATCTCATAAGTGTTCTTTTTCATTATTTTCGCAAAATGTGAAAAATAGGCCAAGAATGACAGGCGACGCGACGGTACCGTAACTGTCTGTTCAGGTCACTAACATAAATACATGCGAACAGCAAATATCATTTGGATAAAAGGGCTGTAGGATTGTTGAAATGAATGCTGCCGAGCAGCACGGGTCTTCTAGTTACTTATGAAATGCACTGATGGCCAACGTACTGCTTTATACAGTAAGATCAATAATTCAACCAATAATTATGAATCATGGTACAATGAACCACTATGATGACCTACAGTACATATTCTGTAAAATTCTATGACAATCTGTTCATAAATGATACTGTGCGTAAGTGTACGTGTGTGTTTTTCTGAAAATGAAGTACGTTAAATTGTAAATAGTTGATACCCGTCAAAATATGACGGTCATTGGGAAAATATTTACTGAATGATTCTCTGCATTTTTTGAACGATTTATTTTTGACACTACTTTAAGGGCGTCGAAAAATCGACTTCGCAACATATAACTGGCCATGACTGGAACCTTGATGAGGCAAATAGAGACCTACACGTTCTAGAGTTTACCCTTGAGCTTTATTGATTGTAATAAAGTACGCTAAGCGAATTGGAAATTGGAAAATTGAAGTGCTTCATCGGAAGATATTAAATCAAGTCGAAGGATTAAAGCTCTCTGCCCATTTAGTGCTTTGCCTCCACATATACTTACTCTAAAAGTTTGAGCCATAGAGCCACAACAATATTTCCCCCCTTTTTAATTCTGATAAACAAAGATCTCAGTAAGACGCGGCGGGATCCGCCATTTCTCTGGTGGAATAGAGTCATTGTGCGCAAGCGCCGGAGTGACAAATATTACATTTTTAGTAGTGGTTTTGTAGCGGTTCTACAGCCACCTCCACCTCCCCACCTCACAAGATGGCGGCGGTGCGATATCTCTCGAACGCATGGTTGGATTTTAACAAATGAGGTGTCATTGAACTCGGGCTGACACCCCATTTCCAATGGACAACATATTTCAACCCCAAAAATAAAATCTACCCTACTAGGGGGTGAAATTGTAATTTTTTAGAGAATCTCTCTTTCCAATTGCAACATGTGAGAGTTTGAATGCCGATATGGATTTAAACGTTGTTCTACATAAAGTGCATGTGTTCGGTGGATAGCCACTATGAATTAACATGCTTGTTTTTGTTTTTTACGCATGCCCACTCATGGCTTTTGTAAGAGGGTGGGAGAGCGGATCCCTATGGATGGGTTATTGTTGACGGGTCATTGTTGGCAGGTCATTGATGACAGGTCCTTGTGGACGAGTCCTTGTGGACAGGTCCTTGTGGACAAGTCCCTGTGGACGAGTCCTTGTCCCTTTGGACTGATCCCTTTGGACGGGTCCCTTTGGCCTGGTTCCTACGGACTAGCCCATGAATTTATTTAAATTATGTCAAAGGGCCTAACTACATTTGTGTGTGTTGAATTGACGTTGTTCACTAATCCCCCACTACTATAATGGGATAACGATATGAAAGGAAAGTGACGAAATACATGTGAACACGTGTGAGATGACCTTATTACCGTCCTCCTTGTGAAACAAGTCACATCCTGTTTTGGTTCATACGTGAGAAAATGCAAGTTCATGTGTAATATGACCTAACACACAAGTGTACACATGTGCACGTGCACGATAAGAGCTAACAAGTCACAACCTGTTTTGACAGTAGTGGGAATAAGGCTAGAGACATGTACAAGTAGTCAAATTACTCCGGCAGACAACCCCTTTCCTATGGATAACTTATTTCCACTCAAAAATAAAATCTACCCCTACTAGGAGGTGAAATAATAATTTTTAGGTAAAAGTCGCTTTGCATGTGCAACATGTGGGAGTTTGTATGCCAATATGAAATTAAACTCGTTCCACATAATGTGCATGCATACAACTGAATGCCGCAATGATTTATCATTTTTGTTCTTTGTTTTACGGATGCGCAATTGGGGTTTTTGTAAGAGGGCGGGCTTTTTGAATAATGATTTATAGATACGTTTTTTTTTACAAATTAACCAAAGATCCAAAAAACTAATAGGTCATCGGCTTCTTAATATCTTATGAACTAAGAAAGCTAGGGACTTGTATGAGGGGTCGTTGGACTTGGGGTGACGCCCTGTTTTTGAATGTATTATTCATTTTTTGTCAAAAGGGCCTAACTGCACTTTCGTTAATACCTCGCTAACTAATAATCACAGAGAGTCAAGTGAGGTGTCATAGGACTTAAAATGGCCAACCCCTCCCCATGACCAATGAATTTACCCCCCAAAAAACAGCAAGGTCATTAACCTAAGATCTTATCAACTAATAATCAGAGAGGGACAAGTGAGGTGTCACAAGACTCAGGATGGCCAACCCTTTTCCATGACCAACGAATTTACCCAAAATACCCAAAACAGCAAGGTCATTGACCTAAGATTTTATAAACTTATCAGTAGAGAGGGTCAAGTGAGGTGTCATAGGACTACGAATGGTTAACCCTTTCCCATGACCAATGAATTTACCTCAAAAATTCAAAACAGCAAGGTCATTGACCTGAGATTTTATAAACTAATAATCGGATATCAACATGTGAGGTGTCATAGGACTTAGAATGGTCAACCCTTTCCCATGGCTAATGAATTTACCCAAAAATACCCAATACATCAAGGTCATCGACCTGAGATTTTATAAATTTATAATCGGATATGGACATGTGAAATGTTTACAGTGAGTGATGAAACATAGCTAGGTAGTGAAATAATTATTGTAGGCTACATGTATGGTGACTGACAAATCTTTCACCATTGGAACTGGTTTTCAGATCAAACTGCAGTACAGAGAGAGTATAGGTTGTAGGTATGGGATAATAAATGACAAATGGTGTATACAAAATCTGATTCATCGATTCAAGAAAATAAGAGTAGACAATCTTTAATTGATTGGTTAAAGAGGATAGCGGAAATCCAAAATGGTGACTACATTGAACTAAACAGAACCAAACTGAATCAAACCCAACCAAACCGAACCAAACTTAATCAAAAACAAGCCAATGGTTTAAGTGTAAAACTTGTGGGTGAATGTGGTCATTGGTAATGTCAGAAAGGAAAGGGATAACGCTCTACCTATAGAGGGTAAGGTAAAGCTAGTGCATGATGCTAATGCACACACACAAGTACATGAACCACACACAACTATCCTATGCAGTTATTATGGGTTGACTGTTAAAACTTGCTCAGTGGTTACTGGGACAAGATGGTCGCTACACACAACAAGCTATAAATACCTGAGGCTAATAATCTATACACACACACACACACACACACACACACACTTGTTCTAAACTAAACTGTCTTTCTGGCAGAGCTCACACAGTAGGTAAATGACAGAAATGCTTGGCTAACAGAAATACAATCAATTTCGGTTGTCTAATGTTACCAGCTAAACATTACGTGCTATAGTGGTGAGCACATGTGCCTCTTTCACTGGAGATCTTAACTCGATTTCTAGCTCTAAGGCCTAGAACGAATCAAACTAAGAAAAAAGGGTATGGTGACGCAGTAGTTAAACTGTTAGCCTTTCACTAAGGTAGACTAGGGTTTGATTTTAGGTTAATATGCATATCATAAACAAACAAATAAAAGCAGAGATAATGTTTAAAACTAATTACACTTGTCTCTTTTCAAATTATTACTTAGATTACAAATACAAACGTGGACTGGGTTTGACATACAGTTAATGCTTCCTATCACATACTAGACTGTAAGAAAGCCAAACAAGCAAAAGGCGTAGGTAGAACAGTGGTAAAATCGCTATGTGTAGAGAAATACCTAACGGTTTTATGAACTGGCAAAGGTATGTCGCATAAACAGTGCTGGATACAATCCAGCAACCATAATTTTTATCTCGTGGACAAGAGAAAACAAATTAAAAATTCCAAACCTACACGAACTCACGTAAAATAGAACGACGAAAATGATGATGTTATTGGATTTTATGTATGTCTATTGGTTACGTCACAAACAACCTTCAAACTCGAGTACACATAATACTTTGGTCGACAGTAGTCTACTCAGTCTCGAGTGGTCCAAATAAGTAGAGATGGTTTTGATTCACACCTCAACCATAGAGCACCATGTTCTTTTTTTTTTAATAAGGATAGCCATTTGTTCAATTTCACATTTCACACATTGCAATTTGTCAATTTTCCATTTGCATTTTTTAAAATGACAGTTTGATGTTTTTCAATTTCATGATATGGAAACATGGATTTTTTTTCCATTTTCATATTTACACATTTGTCAATTTCCCATTTGCATATATTTTCTTAAATGTCCGTTTAAGGGGTTTTAAATTTTGTCTATATGGAAACATGGATTTTCCATTTTTGCTGTTTACAAATTTTTTATATATTTATTTTGTGTGTATGTTGAAAAACGATATTTCCAAAACAAGATTTTTAATTTTTCATTTTATGATTTTGTAAATGATCTTAATGTGAGTGCTTGACCATGGCAATAATACAGTCTGTCTATGTGTTAGCGGAACCATAGAGGCTTATTACTACTGCAAGTAAGAATGTTTTACAAAAAACGACTATCTACCACTGCATTTGAAAAACAAAACGATTGAAAAAAATCTATTTTCCATTCATGTATAAGTGCTATTTCTCCCTCTCCCCACCCTACCTCACCGTATTTTCTCTGGTCAAAACAACCAATGCTACCCACACACACACACACACACACACACACACAAGCTTTCTATCTCTCTCTCTCTCTCTCTCTCTCTCTCTATATATATATATATATATATATATATATGTTTTCTCTTGTCCACGAGAAAAAAATTATGGTTGCTGGATTGTATCCTGCACTGTTTATGCGACATACCTTTGCCAGTTCATAAAACCGTTAGGTATTTCTCTACACATAGCGATTTTACCACTGCTCGACCTACGCCTTTTGCTTGTTTGGCTTTCTTACAGTCTAATATGTGATAGGAAGCATTAACTGTATGTCAAACCCAGTCCACGTTTGTATTTGTAATCTAAGTAATAATTTGAAAAGAGACAAGTGTAATTAGTTTTAAACATTATCTCTACTTTTATTTGTTTGTTTATGATATGCATATTAACCTAAAATCAAACCCTAGTCTACCTTAGTGAAAGGCTAACAGTTTAACTACTGCGTCACCATACCCTTTTTTCTTAGTTTGATTCGTTCTAGGCCTTAGAGCTAGAAATCGAGTTAAGATCTCCAGTGAAAGAGGCACATGTGCTCACCACTATAGCACGTAATGTTTAGCTGGTAACATTAGACAACCGAAAATGATTGTATTTCTGTTAGCCAAGCATTTCTGTCATTTACCTACTGTGTGAGCTCTGCCAGCAAGACAGTTTAGTTTAGAACAAGTGTGTGTGTGTGTGTGTGTATAGATTATTAGCCTCAGGTATTTATAGCTTGTTGTGTGTAGCGACCATCTTGTCCCAGTAACCACTGAGCAAGTTTTAACAGTCAACCCATAATAACTGCATAGGATAGTTGTGTGTGGTTCTTGTACTTGTGTGTGTGCATTAGCATCATGAACTAGCTTTACCTTACCCTCTATAGGTAGAGCGTTATCCCTTTCCTTTCTGACATTACCAATGACCACATTCACCCACAAGTTTTACACTTAAACCATTGGCTTGTTTTTGATTAAGTTTGGTTCGGTTTGGTTGGCTTTGATTCAGTTTGGTTCAGTTTAGTTCAATGTAGTCACCATTTTGGATTTCAGCTATCCTCTTTAACCAATCAATTAAAGATTGTCTACTCTTATTTTCTTGAATCGATAAATCAGATTTTGTATACACCATTTGTCATTTATTATCCCATACCTACAACCTATACTCTCTCTGTACTGCAGTTTGATCTGAAAACCAGTTCCAATGGTGAAAGATTTGTCAGTCACCATACATGTAGCCTACAATAATTATTTCACTACCTAGCTATGTTTCATCACTCACTGTAAACATTTAACATGTCCATATCCGATTATAAGTTTATAAAATCTCAGGTCGATGACCTTGATGTATTGGGTATTTTTGGGTAAATTCATTAGCCATGGGAAAGGGTTGACCATTCTAAGTCCTATGACACCTCACATGTTGATATCCGATTATTAGTTTATAAAATCTCAGGTCAATGACCTTGCTGTTTTGAATTTTTGAGGTAAATTCATTGGTCATGGGAAAGGGTTAACCATTCGTAGTCCTATGACACCTCACTTGACCCTCTCTACTGATAAGTTTATAAAATCTTAGGTCAATGACCTTGCTGTTTTGGGTATTTTGGGTAAATTCGTTGGTCATGGAAAAGGGTTGGCCATCCTGAGTCTTGTGACACCTCACTTGTCCCTCTCTGATTATTAGTTGATAAGATCTTAGGTTAATGACCTTGCTGTTTTTTGGGGGGTAAATTCATTGGTCATGGGGAGGGGTTGGCCATTTTAAGTCCTATGACACCTCACTTGACCCTCTGTGATTATTAGTTAGCGAGATATTAACGAAAGTGCAGTTAGGCCCTTTTGACAAAAAATGAATAATACATTCAAAAACAGGGCGTCACCCCAAGTCCAACGACCCCTCATACAAGTCCCTAGCTTTCTTAGTTCATAAGATATTAAAAAGCCGATGACCTATTAGTTTTTTGGATCTTTGGTTAATTTGTAAAAAAAAACGTATCTATAAATCATTATTCAAAAAGCCCGCCCTCTTACAAAAACCCCAATTGCGCATCCGTAAAACAAAGAACAAAAATGATAAATCAAAGCGGCATTCAGTTGTATGCATGCACATTATGTGGAACGAGTTTAATTTCATATTGGCATACAAACTCTCACATGTTGCACATGCAAAGCGACTTTTACCTAAAAATTATTATTTCACCTCCTAGTAGGGGTAGATTTTATTTTGGAGTGGAAATAAGTTATCCATAGGAAAGGGGTTGTCTGCCGGAGTAATTTGACTACTTGTACATGTCTCTAGCCTTATTCCCACTACTGTCAAAACAGGTTGTGACTTGTTAGCTCTTATCGTGCACGTGCACATGTGTACACTTGTGTGTTAGGTCATATTACACATGAACTTGCATTTTCTCACGTATGAACCAAAACAGGATGTGACTTGTTTCACAAGGAGGACGGTAATAAGGTCATCTCACACGTGTTCACATGTATTTCGTCACTTTCCTTTCATATCGTTATCCCATTATAGTAGTGGGGGATTAGTGAACAACGTCAATTCAACACACACAAATGTAGTTAGGCCCTTTGACATAATTTAAATAAATTCATGGGCTAGTCCGTAGGAACCAGGCCAAAGGGACCCGTCCAAAGGGATCAGTCCAAAGGGACAAGGACTCGTCCACAGGGACTTGTCCACAAGGACCTGTCCACAAGGACTCGTCCACAAGGACCTGTCATCAATGACCTGCCAACAATGACCCGTCAACAATAACCCATCCATAGGGATCCGCTCTCCCACCCTCTTACAAAAGCCATGAGTGGGCATGCGTAAAAAACAAAAACAAGCATGTTAATTTATAGTGGCTATCCACCGAACACATGCACTTTATGTAGAACAACGTTTAAATCCATATCGGCATTCAAACTCTCACATGTTGCAATTGGAAAGAGAGATTCTCTAAAAAATTACAATTTCACCCCCTAGTAGGGTAGATTTTATTTTTGGGGTTGAAATATGTTGTCCATTGGAAAGGGGGTGTCAGCCCGAGTTCAATGACACCTCATTCGTCAAAATCCGACCATGCGTTCGAGAGATATCGCGCCGCCGCCATCTTGTGAGGTGGGGAGGTGGAGGTGGCTGTAGAACCGCTACAAAACCACTACTATTTTTCTTTAATAATTTAAAACAAGATGTTCAGTAAAGAACATATAGCCTACTTTCTCCTAAATGCATGGGTATTGTTATAACTCTTTGTCCTTTTCAAGAGTATAATTGAATGTTGGTTGTAGTAGCTTGTTGAAATACATCGTGCTATACGGATATTAAACATGAATATGAGGTGCCCTTTGCTAGTGCTTCCTCTGTAAAAAAATTTCATTCAATTCGGTTTCACCCTGTTTGAATTGATATGGGGAATTGATTTGCACACATACATGGCCGCCATATGCAAATTATTGGACTGATGACCTTGTAGCTTGGTCAAAGGACGCTTCTCACATAAAGGTATGATGTTGCAAAATTTGGTAGAGATCAGATGATTAGGTTGGTCGTAATTTGATTCAAGCTCTTAACATTTGGGTGGCCGCCATTACGTTTTCGTCTCGGTGGCGGCAATATAAAACGTGACACTGAGGTGTCCTTTGCTAATGCTACCTCTGTACCAAATTTCGTTCAATTCGGTTCCACCGTGTTTGAATTGATAGGTGAATCGATTTGCACACATTCATGGCTGCCATCTGCAAACTATTGGGCTGATAACCTTGTCGTTTAGTCAAAAGACGCTCGCCATATGAATGTATGTTGTAACAAAATTTTGTAGAGATCGGATGATTAAGTTAGTCGTAATTTGATTTAAGCTTTGAACATTTGGGTGACCGCCATTACGTTTCCGTCAAGATGGCGGCGATCTTAAACATGACACTGAGGTGTCCTTTGCTATTTCTACCGCTGTACCAAATTTCGTTCAATTCGGTTTCACCATGTTCGAATTGATAGGGGGGGGGGGCAGACATTCTGAGTACACACACTCACACACACACACACACACACACTCACACACACACAATTTTTGGCCCTGTGTAGATCTCATAAGTCTACTTTGATCTTTTGCAAAAATAGAAAGTAGGCTAATATACCCTAACATATATTTTCCTTTTAAAGACACTCTGCAAATCTACAATGCCAAGAGCTCTCGTTAGAATACACTACGAAGTCAATCGGTTAAAACGATATGTCAATCTCGCGGTAACAAAAATCACCTTAGTGTTTTAAATATATAGATAGATGGAATGATCGTATTTCTTTAAAAAAAATATACGGGGCGTTGCTATTAGGAATCGGATCAGTCTACCTAAGTAAGCATCTGACATCTGTGGGAAGATAATTGCAAAGGAATGACTGAGTCTGGTGGACAGCTACTGCCAGAGCACGTAGCGTGTTGATGAATTGGATTTAAACGGTGAAAGTTTGATTATAGATAACTAGGAGTATTCTCTGAGACACGTCTGCCTTACATCCAACCGAGACCCAAGCGATTCTACATCGTTAATGAAGAAGCAATGCCATCAAACTGAATTCATTTGTTCCTCGGAATAGCTCCTTCAAGTAAGTTTCCTTTACGGTTAATAATAATAATAATAATAATAATATCGTATGGCCTCGGGTGCGGGGTGCAAGCTTTGTTATTTGACACCCAAAGGGCAGCTTACATGTCAAATTTTGTTGTTCCTTGGAGTACTATGAGAGTCAAGGAGGTTAGATATCTAAGCTCCTTGACACTATAGCGCTTTCTAGCAGAGAAAGGAGGAACTTTTGTGTTGACGGAAAATCCAGAGATTAATTTTGCCATTATGAACATAGTTGAAAACTGAATCTAACCATTGTCTCCTTGGTCTACCTCTGCTTCTCTTAACCTCTCTGGTCGAGCTCATAAGTGATATCTACTTCCCCATTCTCATCCCTTCCCCACCATTTCATTCGGCTCCTACGAAAAGCTTCATCTACCATTTTTATTTTTAACTAGCTAGTCTATACCCAGCATGCCTTGCGATGCCAATCAAAGACAGATAGAAACAAAGGAAGATAATGATGTTATTGGTTTTACGTCCCATTTAACAACTGCGGCCTTTAGAGACGCCAGGGTGACAGCATTTTTTGCCCAAGGGGGATTTTTAACGTGCCAGTAAATCTACTGAAACGGCCCCCTCGCTTTTGCGCACCCTCAAATGCCAATTGGCTGCGCCAGGATTTGATCCTGCAATGTTGGTAACAGCAGGCGAGAACGTTACCGCTGAGCCACGCTGCCAGCCCAAGAAAGATAGAAACTGAAGTGCCTTTGGATAAACAACATTCTTTGTTTTTCTGTATGGTTGCCCGGTCCTTATGCATTAGGCTGTGCTGAGACATCCATGTCAGGACGTCACCTCGCGATGAATCAGCAAGCCATCTCACACCTTGCATTGCGGTGTGATAAGTATACAGATTGTGCAATTGGTTACTGTGGGATTTAAGACTTCCTGTTAAGTCTCACCCTTTTGTGTTACATAAATAATTTGTAGCCAGAAACCTTCCCTGGAGTGCACACAACAAATCACCCAGATTTCATCGCAATCGGATAAATGGTATATAAACGCATAGAGGACAGACAAACAGACAGACAAAAATCACGTAACATTGATGTTTATACAGTGAGATTCTTTTGCTGGAGCGGGGCCAGCGGCCGACTGCCGGGCGCGCGCATCTTCCGCCAGCCAAACTAGCTCGGGCCGCAGGGTTGCGCGGAGCCGAGCTAACCAGGGTCATTCAAGTCAGTCACTCAACTTTCATCAACGAGGATGTGAAGTGTCGGCGCACAGATAAGAAGGTAACATAACACCTTCCTGCAAGATTTAATTAAAGAAGCACAGATGTTCTTTTTATTTCTTAGGAGTCCGGAGGACCTCACGTCACCCGATAAAGGTTAGAACATACCTGCTGCTAATCTGTTTTTAAAGCCGCTGGCTGCGAGCGAAGCGAGCAGGTCTGCGGCGCTAGGAGACCAGGTACCGCTGCGACTATGCGCTACTCTGCCTGGTGTATTTTATTTTAGGGACGTGAATTTTGATTTTATTTAAAATATGTATGGTTCTTTAATATATAATAAAGTTTTTCCGCCGCAAGCGATTGTCGGCCGCGAAGCGGCCAGCAGTCGCTTCGGCGGCTGCGTGTATAAATTGATAAATGGTTTTAAGTTGTCTTTATGGAATAAATTTTAAAAGTAACGTAAAAAGATTCGTTATTTCTAGGTTTCGTGGGATAAACAGTTGTCATAGCAGTCTAGCTCTGTTAGCCTCTGATAGCCTGATGTTCTGGCTCTGGTGTGTAACGTGCGCCATGGCCGGCGTTGCAATAGCTTCAGCTTAGTAATAATAATAATAAGTTTTGAGTTGAACATTTTAAGTTATAAGCTTCAGGAAGGAAGACAGACCTCTAGTGGGTTGGCGTTTGATAGTATGAAATGATAGATAGACCTGTAGTAGGTATGCTTGTTTAAAAATAAAATTAATAATAATAATAAGCTTCGCTTTTGGGGAAAATGATGAATTTAATGATTTTAATGAGATGTATGAGCTGTGTGTTGAACTGGGCTATGATTGGCTGTATTTGAACGTGTTGGCTGAGCGGGTAGCTGTACTGTGCTGTGATTGGTGGTTGGGTTTTGGCCTATTTAGAGTATTTTCAGGTTGTAAATTTACGGTTTTTGATTGCGAATGTGTAATTTGGGGATGTAGCTACGCTGTAGAGTAGTTTTGGTTTTCCTAATTCGTTGTGATATGGGTGAAAAAGTTGGCCGGACGTTCCAATTTCCAATGAGGGCCTGTGATTGGCTATCTGTGTTCTGTAGTCTCTGAGCTGTTTTTGCTAGTGAGTATGTAAAATTGTGTTTCTAAACGAGTTGAAAATGAGTAATTTAGTGTGTGTTAGGACATACCATTTCACAGAAGATGCTGAAAATGTACTCTTTCAGCTGACGTACAGTAACTTTGGAAGTTACATCGTTACATTATGTAGCTACTCTTGTACCCTCATACGTGTTTACTGTAATTAATCGAAGCACGGACCTAAGCTCATTTGATGTTAAATTGTGGCGTAATTTAAAATTCAAAGTGTAGAGACCAATTACCCGTATTCTAGTGGAGCTGGAGAACAATATACGGCAGCAGATATCCTTCACAACAGAAGGGAATTACAACGTGTAAACGCTAATTTATATACACTGTACAATGCCTGCCTGTCAGCTGAAGGAGAACATTCTCAGCATCTTCTGTGAAAAGGTAAGTTCTTTAATCATGATTTGCAAGTGAAATTACCATTAATTAATGTACTTTTTTACGGTTTACACCTGTCGGCAATCCGCGGCGCGAGCTCGGTTGGCTGGCGGAAGGCGCGCGCACCCGGCAGTCGGCCGCTGGCCCCGCTCCAGCAAAATAATCTCCCTGTATAAAGAGATTAGCCTTTATCTCTTCATTACGAGAACCTTCCTGCCTTTGCTCCCATCTATTTGTCCCTGCAACTACTCGTGGTACACTCATATCAGTCAGATCCAAAGTCTATCCAGCTCTCACTTCAATACAGCAAGGTCGATCTAAATACTGAGCGATGTAGGGAGAGTTTCTTGCATAATACTGTAGATCGGAACTGAGAACTCACTGCGTTGGCTTTTCTGCACCTCTTTAACTATACTACCATCCTGAGAAAATACACAGCCCAGCTCATTTTAGTTCCTCCTACCTGGCATGTGTTTCTTCTCTATCGATATCACCGTCGTGTATGAAACGTGAACAAAATCCATTAGGTATTTATAAAAACTAGTTTTTTTTATAGAGGTGACCCTAACTTTTATCGAAGAAGGGGAGAAGTCAGTTGATTCGAGGTTCTTTCTACTGAAGTCTTCATTAGGAATAGACGTGTTCCAAGGCAGCGCAACAATTCGCAATATAAGTGTAAATTATTGCAAGTACATCGCAGAAGAAAATTTAACTACGAGTAATTAGTATAAGAAAGCATCAAGAATTACGGCACAGTTATTACGTACTTATTATCTACGTATTTTTGAAAGTGCAATTACGATATTTGAAGAAGGCACGTAAAAGTTGTATGAAACGACGTTCGAGGGTGACTGAAATTCATAACTACCAACGCAACGGACCTTTGCAAGAACTCTCGCATAATGGGTTGTGTGCGCCCCCACGTGTACAGACAAGCCGCGCGGCACTAGTTCTATGCGGGCTGTAGGCGACTGAGCTCTCGCAGGGGCTATCCTCTTATTTATTTGTTTAAAAGCACTTTATAAACAAATACATATATTTTCATTGACGTTTCTAGAAATCCAGCCTGAATCCAGCGTTACCAGATTTGTTTACGTGGACAGGTTGATTTGGTTGTTGTTGTTGTTACTTCTTAAGCGTTCTTGCATGTGAGAAATGAAGGAAACTTATAGTTTCACGCGATCACTAATCTCGCGATCATAAGCAAGGAACCTCCTGCTTGAGCCGAATCAACCCGGAATGACATTTTAACGAGAAATCCCACAATTATTAACCAAGAATCGAACGCGGTCCACCTCGGTGAGGGTAAACAACTAACAAAAGAAGTATCAGGTAAGACAGGTCGGAACCTATCTTGAAACTTTGTGGACGCAATCGTTGTACTGTAATAGGACAACGTGCGGAAAATCAGCTGCCAGATTGAACTGCAAGGCTCCGAAATCGTACCTGACATCCTGGGCACAGATATGACGGCTGGGAGAGCTGGACATCCCTGTGGCACTCAGAGTAGTAGCGAGGCGGGGCGCATATGCTGACTGGAGCGTGCGGCTGCTTCCCACCGGAATTGAGTGCTTGGGCCGTGAGGACTGCCCGTTCCAACATGTACGGCACTCGCTACTTCCCATTGATTTATAAGGTGCGTTCAAAAAGTAACGAGCCAGAGGCTGGAATGCGCAAACCGGTGACGACATCGGCTAATCGTGGCGTGTGTAATGAGGTGTGGTTCCGACCAGAGCGTGGAAGGTCACAGCCCGTCGCTAGAGGACACGCATGCACGTCACGTGACGATACAAAGCGAGCAGCAGCATGCATCAATCGTCCAACGCTGCCAGTCGCATTGCAAACAGTGACATGGAGGCGTCAACCGAAGAGCAAAGAGGTGTTGTTCGGTTTCTGACAGCGGAAGGAGTAGGGGGAACGGACATTCATCGCCGAATGTCACAAGTGTACGGCGAACACCGCATATCCCTTTCAAGGGTCAAGGCGTGGCACAAGCGCTTCAGGGAAGGACGGGAGTCGTTAGCTGATGATGCCCGGTCTGGGGCACCCCCTTGCATTACCGATGACAACGTCCAGCTGGTTGATGCACTCATTACCCAGGACCGCCAAGTGACAGTGAACGCCATAGCCGCCGTGGTCGCTCCACGACAATGCACGACCTCATACGGTCAACATAGTCGCGGCACTCCTGCAGAAATTCAAATGGGAGGTTCTCGGCTACCCTCCATACAGTCCAGACCCCTCTCCCTGTGATTACGCCTTGTTTGGGCCCCTGAAAAGGGCTCTGCGGGGCCAACGATTCACCTCGGACGTCGACATCCAGCTGTACGTGCGGAACTGGTTCCATCGCAGCCCAGGGAATTTTATGAGACAGCCATTCACCGCCTCGTGTCACAGTGGGACAAGTGCCTCAACAGCCAGGGCCAATACTTCTAACATACAGGTACTGGTTTCTGTAATTATGCCTCCGGCTCGTTACTTTTTGAACGCACCTTATACATATACATATATATATATATATATATATATATATATATATATATATATATATATATATAATAAGAGATTCTCCACACGATTTCAGAGCCTTGCAGCTCAATCTGGCGGCTGGTTTTCGGCACGTTATCCTCTTACAGTACAACGATTGTGTCCACAAATTTTCAAGATAGGTTTCGACCTGTCTTACCTCATACTTCCCTTGTAAGTTATTGGCGCGCTTATGATAATTACTGTTAACTACGTCCATAATAACAATAATAGATAACGGAGAAGGGAAATGCCCTCGACCTTTGAAGAATGAGGGGTCAGGGACTAGAGCATGAACGAGAAAGAGAGGTTCCGTTCCAAAGTGCCAGGATAAAGAAGAAAACGAATCCAGCTCAAAATCCTTCAGGATGGATGATTCTCCACCCCAATAGCCATGAAAATCTGAGTGTGTAGAATTCTTAGTATTGCTCAGGATGTGTCATAGATGGTGGGCTTCACAGAATCTGTCATTTTAGCCACTTTTTTTTTTAACAGACAGGGGATTCCATGGGTAGATTCAATCCCGTCTACAGTGGGAAGAAGAGAAACAGGATAGCAAGGGAATTCCCATGCTAATTTTATTTACCTCTTTCAAAGAAACTGTTAACAAGAACTAATCGGCGATATTCTTCAAGACACTTCTTACTTTGCACAGGCCTTTTGAAAATAAATGTTTTTTTTCTTTTTTTCCTCTTTTTTTTAAATTAAATATCCGTGAGTGAATCTTTATAAAATTGTGTAATTTTAACAGCAATTTGGTTGGTTGGTTCCTCAGTTTTTGGTCTGCGACAACGCGGTCATGTAGCCCCGTGTACTTTGGGTGTGTGTAGAATCTGTCTGATAACCGGTGATAATTGTGATAGCTGTATTAGTGTGTGTTATCTGTTTTCAATTCAAGTTAGGACTGCCGACATTCAATTTTCAAGTAGTTCCTACTTTTGCTACCAAACGCCACCGTCAACTAGTCCTGAATTTGGTTACTAGATGCCACCGCAGTCGACTCCTGGTGACGAACGTTGGAACCTAAGAGCGTTAGTCAAATCTAACCTATAATTTAGCTTCACACAAGTGTACTTAGTGGAAGGTATTTTTACATGCCATAAATGTATGACATGGGACCGCCGGCTTTACTTCACCTCCGAACGAAGACATACTGAGGGATTTTAACGCTCTTAAAAAATCCGACGACTTCGGCCGGGTATGAACCCGCGACCTTGGGTATAGAAGCTCAGCATACTACCAACTACGCCACCGAAGCCGCCTGAAATAACAGCAATTTCATGAACATTATACTGGCAAACTGAAACTTTACGTTTGTAAATCGAACGTGTTAAAATATAACGCATATGAGGAAGAATTGGATACACAAATTTCAGCTTTCTATGTAAAAAGCTCCGAATAAGAGAGAAGTTTTATATAACAACAACAAAAAATTAAGCGAGAAATTGGAATCGAAGATTTTTTCGGTTTTTAGAACATGTCAGTACCATAGGAGTCATCTTCTTCCATTTGAAGCATTTGCAACCATTTTGCTGTTGTTCCATGTCCCTTTGCTCTTGTTTCTTGCGCAGCCTATTCCTTTTTTTTTTAATCTATAGTCTAATAGAAATAAAAATTACTGTGGGGGGTTTACAAATAGAACGCCCGATTGTAGAAAGTATCAGGAAAGTAGACTAGTCTTAGGAATCAGATAAGAAATGTCTATTTACACTTAGCAGTGGCGTAACCGTGACGTTACCGGCACGTGATCCCGCCGGCCGTGAACTCACAGTGATGGCTATTCACACTTAAACGTGGCATGATCGGCATCAGGCAGTGTTTTCTATACCGCGGAAAATGGCGAACTTCGCAGAAGCTGATTTATATATGATTGCTCTTATTTTGGATGAAGAGGAGGAGCAACAAGTGAGATAACGGAAGTGGTTTCATCATGCCTGGAAAAAGAGAAGAACAGACGGGGAATTTGCTACTCTTTATATTTATAGCCTACTCCATATATTATTCTTAAAATCCGTGTTCATGTACTTAGGGTTGACAGATGATACAGCGCAGGATAATTGCGCAATTGATCAATAATGTATTAGTCATTTATCTATATAAAACTTGGAAATGAGCCAGTAACACGGCCGTGAAATGAGAGAAATATCGGTGGGGACTAACGTGACTGTCACGGCAAGGTACCGGGCGAGTGTGAACACCACCACTCAATATCCTGGAAGAATATTTCCAGGCTCACCGGTAGAAGCACGTGCCGGTCACGTCACGGTTACGCCACTGCTAAGTGTAAATAGACCTTAATAGTCCACAGAGTAATATGGCGCAAACATTAATTTATTAATTTATTTTAGTGTTTAGGCATTTTCGAGCCCTTTAAGACGAGAAAATGAAAGATGATGAAGATAATTGTTCTTTTAGGTTATCGGCCCCTAATAACGATTATGTCATGAGATGAGATGGCGATGAAAACTATAACTAATACTAACTACAAACCTACAGACTAGAAGAAGAAATAGTAAACAAATAAGGGATAAGGCAAATAAAGGAGAGGAAGAAAAGAAATGCCCTCAATACTCGAAGAATGAGGATTGAGGGACTTGGAAGGACGTAGGGCAGATAGGAAAGGGAAAGAAGAGATGGCCCGCCCCAAGGTCAGAGGAAAAAGGGGACCAAACGGAACCAGCTCAGGAATCCCTCGGGATCGCTAATTCCGAACTCACCAGCCATGAGCCCCAAATGGTGCACCAGAAGTGGTGGGGCTACATACACCCTGACTCCTTGCGGGCCTTGAGCAGAAGGCAGGAGATAACATGAAAAGAAAAAGAAGGCTGATCCCTCGAAGGAGGGGATCAGGAAAGATGAGACAAGGGCCAATTAAGGCGGGAAACTGAAAGACTCCCTAGGCCTTGGATACCCTAATACCGTCGGGGTCGGAAGAGAACAAGGTGACCAATAGAGGTCGACAGGAAAGAAGACGGAGAGGAGCCCGGCACAAGTAAGTGGAAGCAATGCCGGACTCAGCTGGAGCCCCGTGGTCGCCAACCCACGTCCCACTAGATGTGAGCCCCTGGGGGGGGGGGGGAATGAAAGACATCGCAAGCCTAGGATGCCCTAATATTGTCGGGGTTAGGGGGGAGGGGGGCGGGGAGGATGCAGGAGGAATGTTCTGCCCATGTTAGTCGACAAGAGAGGGGAGAGAGGAGACCGATCCCCGTGATTGTGGTTATGGTAGTGGTTGTGGTTGCTACTTATGAGGCTATAAATTTCACCGTACATATTGACGAACGAGCTGACATAATATTTCACGTCATCAACCCCATTAGTTGTGTGTACATGGTGTTTGTCTGATAACCTGTGATATTATGGAGGTGATGATAATAATAAGCTAAACGTTATTGATTTTACGTCCCTTTTAACTACTGCGCCTTTTAGAGTCGCCGGAGCGCTGGAATTTTACCCCGAAGGGGATCCTCAAATGTGCCAGTAAAACTACTGACATGGATCCATCGCATTTGCGAACCCTCAAATACCAACTGACTGCGCCAGGATTTGATCCTACACACTTGGGAACAGCGGGCAACGTTACCACTGCGCCACGCAGCCAGTTGGTATTATGGTGACTGTGGTTGTGTGTGAACCTTGAGTCTAGTATTGAGAACGGTGCCCCGGACTTTCAGTACATTAAGTACACGCTATATGAATTTTCTAAACGTATTATTTTGTATAATCCCAGCTCTTATCTAGAAGCGCAATTAATGAAAGTAATCTGCAACGAGGAAATTAACGTAATCCCTCTGAGTGTGTGTGTTGTGATATTATGCAGACCTGTTTTCCCACTTCAAGGTAATATAGCTTCTAGTAATTATCTGCGCGAAGAAAGAGCGGTAAGATGTGGTAGTTAAGACAAATTGTCTATCGTATAGAAAGCTCATTTACATAAGCCTTTTGGGAAACTCCATGCTGCTGTGCTATCTCACCTCGTCCTCATATTAACCGCATGGCCAACAATCACCTACCTCTATAGCCGTGCGTTTGATTCTCATGGGCTATTTCCAAGCTAATAAACATTCACTCCAAGACACTTCAGAAATGGTACCTTATTCATGGCCTGTTGCCAGCTCTTGTTGAATGCAGTACATTCGCATTTCACCGATGTCTCAGTCTCACTCATAGCTGTGATTATATGGAAGCTACTGAGGTATGGGTGGTGCTGAGTAATAACATTCAGGGCACAGTGAGTGCCTGTAGATGCTGTGAAAGGTTCTACTCATAGGGTTAGTACTGCTGTTCTGACTCAGTGATAAAAGCAATGGCAAACTACCTCAGTCCTCTTCTTGCCTAGTACGCCTCAATATAGCGCTGCCTGAGGATTTTGTGGGTATGTACCCACATAACCTAACGGCGATACTTTATGAGGATCCAACCAGCCTTCGGGCTGACTTCCTAACAGACAACAACAGACATGTTCTGGGCCACTTCATCATAATGCTAGATCCTGGTTACTACACTTACAAGCAATGTTCTACGCACCACATCCACAGTGACTTAGGTTATCACGCAAATTTAACCTACACCTAACAGTCACCTGCTATGAATTTGAATGTATTGATGCTCTCGTACTAAGGCTGTGCAGCTCTCTTCATTGAGAGGGGGGAGGGGGGTTGAATACAACAAATATTCAATTGGAATATATCTTTTCTACAGAGATAAGCCTCCGTGGATAAGGCGGCAGCACGCCGGCCTCTCACCGCTGGGTCCGTGGTTCAAATCCCGGTCACCCCATGTGAGATCTGTGCTGGACAAAACAGAGGCAGACAGGTTTTTCTCCGGGTACTCCGGTTTTCCCTGTCAAAATTTCATTCCAGCAACACTTTCCACTCTCATTTCATTTCATCTGTCATTCATTTAATCATTGCCCCAGAGGAGTGCGACAGGCTTCGGCAGCCGGCACAGTTCATATCCTCGCCGCTGGATGGGGGCTTCATTCATTCCATTCCTGACCCGGTCGGAGACTGGAAGGAGACTGTGGATTTTCATTTTTCATTTTCTGCAGAGATACCGCGGTGCAAGAGACGAGTAGTGTTGAGTCAAATATTTAATTTCTCTTTACAGTGTTGTTTGAGTCTTCAGTCTTTTGACTGGTTTGATGCAGCACTCCATGGCCTCCCTGTCATGAGCAAATCGTGTCATCTCTACATAGCAACCACACCCTACATCCGAGGCAATCTGTTTAACATATTCTAACCTTGGCCTACCCCTACAGTTCTTGTCCTCGACCCTTCCTTCCATAACTACGCTTTCTATTCCTGGGTGTCTTAGTAAGTGTCCTCCCAAACTATCTCTTCTCTTCATTAGCAGTCGCCAGAAACATCTCTCCTCTCCGTCACGTCATAATACCTCTTCGTTTGTAACCCTATCTACCCATCTGATCTTCATCATTCTCCTGTAACACCACATTTCAAACGCTTCAATTGTCCTCTTTATTGCTGCTCCAACAGTCCAATTTTCACTTCCATAGAGCGCCACGCTGCAGACAAGGGCTTTCAAAAATGACTTCCTAATACCTAAATCTATATTCGATGTCAACAGATTCCTTTTCTGTGAAAATGCTTTCCTTGCCTGAGCCAACCTTAGAGCGTGATAATGCGGATCATTTCCGGTGAAAATAAGGTTGATGTGAATACATGCCTACATATTTGTCGAAAAAGAGCGTTGATGCGACAGGCTGGGCGGGGTCGTCCTACCGCTACGAATCAAAGACTTGGCCGCAAAAGAACGAACCACTACTGCAGTTCAAAAATCAATAACGGATTTTTAAAGAGCTCTGACACTGTATAAACCTTACAGTATTCTGTAAATATCTGCATATTGTACATATTGTACTGTGCTATGAATATTGAAACTACAACTGCTACCACTTGGTGGTAAAATCGTGAAAACCAGTGTTGTATTCCGTTTGTAAAATATTTATAAAATCACATGAGTTTTGGGGATATGAGTTACTGGTAGTAATGAAGAATATTACTAGACTTTGCATTGTAGTCTACATTTAGACATAGTATCTGTGATTTAGCACTAGTACCATAAGTATCAACAAAAAAATGTTATAACATTCAATTTACTCGAAAGTATTTTTAATCATTTAGACAACCGATGCCAGATGTAATTTTAAGGACTAAATTTATGGCACAATGTGGTAAGTTAATTTCTATGATCATTTTTTTTGAAAAGCTTTATCATGTTCACCATGAACACATTAATATTGCAGATAGCCTAGTAGTTATTACTCCCAGGTGATCTTTGAATTTTTGCGACTTATACAATGTTTCAGTATGACGCTGGGAAATAGTTTAAGGTGGAACATACAGCTTAAGGAGCCAAAACAATAACGATTTTAATATTATAACCAAAAACGGTTGAGCGAGTTTCATTTTGTACCTGTAGGGTTAACACCCACTTTAAAAAAGGGAAAGTTCAAACAATCCAATAAACATGGGAGATATGAGGGGAAACGGTAAAGGTCAGCACAAAGAAAGAATCAAATTCTGAACAATGGACAAAATTAGTTACAATTTGAATTATGAAAATTTAAAGCTCTCTTTCTAATGACAAGATGTGTGTGTTTCCTTGGGAATGTTTATTATTGTTGTATAAGATTTATGACAGGCACAGTTGTAATATTACGATCGTTATTGTTTTGACTCCTTAAGCTGTATGTTCCACCTTAAGTACAACATAATTACATTTGTTTTCACTTTCATTAAAACAATTGTATGTTCACATTGGCCGTGATCATTGTCTACAGAAGTTTTTTTTTAGCGTATGGAATTTAGTGCCGGGAGTGTCCGAGGACATGTTCGGCTCGCCAGAGTTAGTAGCTCTTTCTATGCGGACACCCATGGGGTGTGCTACAAGTACCGTGGCGTGTGGTGTGTTGTCTGGGGAGGAAAGTGTGAATGTAAGGACTAGGAATTGGAAGGTAGTGGCTGTGGCCTATAGTTAGGACCAACCCCGGCATTTGCCTGAAAGGAAGACCACAGAAAACCATCTTCAAGGTTGCCGGCGGGGGGATTCGAACCTCCTCGCCTCCCGGATGTGAGCGACTGCCTGCAGCCACGCCGTAACAACCACGGCTAACACACCCGGTATTGCCTAGTTGATAAATTACCATGAAGAGATTGTTTTATCAGTCTGGTGGTAAGTCCTGAATACTGGCGCAAGGGAGCAAGTGATGAGGGCCCTGGGCTCGATTCACGGCTCTGTCAACTGAGGGTTGAAACGGAGTACATTCCGCCTCGTGAAGCTAAACTGAGCACAGCTGTTATCCCACTTCTACTCCAGGAAACGTGTATCACAGCTGCCTCTTTCCCACTCACAGCTCCAATTACAATTACGAACAATAGACTACTACAGACACCGTAATACGATGGGTATTCAGACAAACCCCACACACACACCCAAGTACACGATAGATGACCACTATGTTCATGCCCTTACTTTGACGTGGAAAACATAATGCGGAAATTATGAACACCCAAACACACGAAACTAATGATCTCAATGTTGAAGCCCCTGTTCTAACATGAGAAACAAGTAGTTCCGTGACGAACTAAAGAGCCTACTTTTCTTAAAATTTCAGATTGATGCCAATCTATATAGACCTATCTAGAATAATGACGAAATCAAGTAATAGAGTAATAGAGTAACTTACTACAGTAGGTAGCCCTGGTGACTCTGAATATATACTTAGTTCCATCTCTTAAGGAATAGAATGCACATACAAAATTAGGCTGAAGTCTAACGGATAGTATGGACGTTACATGCTGTTTGATATTGTATTTATCAGTGCGCATATAATCATGTTGGGAACAATGTCATGTATGTGATACTCAGAATTAATCTGAAATATTACGATCTATTATAGTGCCAATTTTGGATAAAATCCATTTATTAGTATATAAGTTACATGTAATTAAAAATTTAAACTATCAGAAAGCTTAGAATCATGTTGGCAGCACTGAGGTATATTAGTTACTCCAAATTAATCTAGAATGTCAGGTACTATACATGTGCAAAGTTTAGAGATGATGACTTGCATACTTTCTGATATATTAATATTAGGATTAAACAAATATAGAGAGCATTTATTAACAGTCGGCAGCCCTGCTTGTTCTTAAGAATATGCATAGTCATAATTGTTATTGTACACAAAGCACATCCGAAATTTGGTTGAAATCCTTTTGTTAGTATAGAAGTTATATGCATTTAAAAACTGGACCTATCAGAAGGCTTAGAATCGTGTTGGCAACACTGATGTACATACTGAAAGTTACTCCAAACTAAGGTAGAATGTCAGGTAGTATCCTGTTCGTGTGCAAAGTTTGGAGCTGTTGGCTTGTATACTTTTTGATATATTGATATTAGTGTTAAAATATAGAGAGAGCATTTATCAACAGTTGGCAGCTCTGGTGGCTCATTAGAATACGCACAGTCATATCTGCTGTAGTGCACATAGTACATACAAAATCTGGATGAAATCCAATCGATAGTAGAGATGTTACATGCACCTATCGGCAGGCTTAGAATCATGTTGGCAATACTGACATATATGGTCTTCTGAAAATTAATTTGGAATGCTGTTGTCTATATGTGTGCCAATTTTGGAATAGTTCGCCTGCATAACTTCTGAGATATCCAACATAGAGCTCAAATTACAATTGTGATTTTTCAGCAGTTGGAGGCACTGACGTCAATTTAAAATATGGCCGTGAGATATTCAGGTATAGATCTTTGCTCTTACCAAATTTGGTTTCGATAGCTGAAGCCGTTTAGGAGTTGATAGGGGGGGGGCACACACTCAGCCAGCCAGACAGACAGAAGGACAGACAGACAGACAGACAGACAGACAGACACACATTTTCCCGGATCGATCTCATAAGTTTACTTTTTCCTCATTTTTGCAAAATGAGAAAAGTAGGCTAAAAATGGGGAACTAATGAACACTCAAATATACGGAGCTTATGACAACGATGTTCAAGCCCCTGCTCTAATTAGGGGAAAATGGGGAAATAATGAACACTAAATACGCGGAGCTTATGACCACGATGTTCAAGCCCCTACTCTGACGTGAGAAACTAATAAACACCCAAATACACGGAGCTTATGCCCACGATGTTCAAGCCCCTGTACTAACGTGGAAAAGAAGCGGCGACTAATTTACGGCGCTGACTGTGATGTGCTTGCCTGGATCGATAGCTATCAAGTTATTGCCAGTCACAAAAGGAAAATAAAAGCCTCGAGGGATCGTCAATAAGAACACAAAAATGCTATCAAAGAGATGTTAAAGAAAGACAAATAAAAACTCCGAGAAAAAAAACACTCCTCTCTGATAAATGTGCCAAAGTTGGGATGAAGAAGTTTGTTTTAAATAAGAGTCCAATAGGGTGTATTTAAGTGAAGACTACCTCATACTTCCAGGACTTGACTGAGGTCCTTGACTCCTGCACCCAAGGTAGGCCTACTTTCAACTGTCGTTTTAGGGTGTTTAAATGCAACTGATGCATACAAGTAGATCTTGTTGTTGTTGTTGTTGTTGTTTCATTTAGGGCAGGGATTTCTAACTGGCGGCCCACGTGGCACGTTTTTGCGGCCCGGGAAATCTTTTAGAACTAAAATAAATTTTTAAAAAGTCATGAATGAATCTATTTTCATTGCTCGTTTTAAAGTACAGTACTATGTATTTCTATTCGACTAAAATGAACAAATTGATAAATAATTTATGGCGAACCATTATACAACGCGCCGCATCACACAGAAGGTCACTGACCCCCCCCCCCCCCCCCTCGGGTTTACTCACGGAATAATGAAACCATTTTTAATATTGATTCAAAGAAAACTTATTACTACCAAATTGTCCTTTTGCAAGTATTGTTTGGATAACGTTATTAATTTCAGTGTGTCTTTATAGGTTTTTGGCTCTGTTTGCCATTTTTTATATTAATTCAAAAAAACTACATTGTGGAGTGTCCTTCGTCAAAACTAAATTTTCCTTGGTTTCTTTAATTTCACTCCTTTATGGATATTGTAGAATAGATTTTAAGCAATAAAATCGTAATCTCGCTGATAGCTGGGGTAGGATTTTCAGTTGAAAAATTCTGTGTTATCAGGAAGGGCATCCAGCCTAAAGTTTTATGAAATTAGTCTATTATTAAAGTGCGGCCCGCAACAATACCTGAAGTTCCAATTTTGGCCCTAAAGTTCTTACCAGTTGGGAACCACTGATTTAGGGGATCCCGGCGGAGTCATTGGGCATTTGAGGATGCTAAAATGTGATGGAGGCGTGTCAGTAGATTTACTGGCACGTTAAAGATCCCCTTGGGGGCAAAATTCCGGCGTCTCAACGTCTCTAAAAGCCGCAGTAGATAAAAGGGACGTAAAACCAATAACATTATTATTATTATCATTTATGGGCTTGGGTGCGTGGGGAATTTGTCTAATAACCTGTGTCTTTGTGTTGGCTGTATTAATATGTGCATTTGCAATAGGGGCTAGGATTTGGAAGGAGACGTGACCATAAGTTAGAAACCATCCCTACATTTGTCTGGAATAGAAGTGGGAAACCACGGAAAACCATTTCTAGGACAGCTGATATGCAAATCGAATCCACCTCTTCTTAGTTTTGCCTCACGAGGCTAAGTGCACTCCGTTCCAGCTCTCAGACCAGATTTTTTAAAAACATTCTTGACTGTCACCGCAGAGGCACGGGTTCGATTCCCGTTTCTGCCAGGAAATTGAATTGTGGTCTGAGGGCTGGAACGGGGTACACTCAGCCTTATGAGGCAATACTATGAAGAGGTGGGTTCAATTCTCATCACAGCCATCTTGGTAGTGGTTTTCCGTGGTTTCCCACTTCTACTCCTGGCAAATGCCGGGATGGATGGTTCCTAATTTAAGGCCACGGCCGTCTCCTTCCCAAAACCTCACTTGACTTACAAATACACACACTAATACAGCCATCTCAATAAGACTGGATTTCAGACAAATCCCACGTACACCCAAGTTCACGGGGATACATGTCTGACTCCGTGGCTAAATGGTTAGCGCGCTAGGCTTTGGGCCGAAGTGGCCCGGGTTCAATCCCCGGCCGAGCCATCAGGGATCTTAATCTCCTGGGGTTAATTCCCGTGGCTCGGGGACTGGGTGTATGTGACTTCTTCATCATCACTTCATCCTAATTGGCCTCTCTGGGGGCCACACGATCATTATCATTGCGGGGATACATGACCACGATTTTGCAAAGCCCCTAAATAAAAATCAACATCATGTTTAATGAAAGTAAAGTAAAGTAATTTTTTCTTCTCTTCAGTTTCTCTCACCAGTTTTTTGGTTTTTATTTAACATGTTTCTCTGTACTGCATGCGCTAGTATTCCTTGTTCCTAGGGATTGGAGATGATTTTCTGCACAAATACCCTTCTTGACGTCAACCTCTTCAGTGAGATGAAATTAAAGAAGATGGGCAAGTAGTGAAAAGAGGCGGTCTTGGCCTCGTCTCCCGATTCTGGATATAACCTCCCCCAGTGGCTCAGAACTACAGTAGTGAGACGTTGCTTGGCGACCACAGGACCCCAGCTGAGCCCAGCATTGCTTCCACTTACTTGTGCCGCGCTCCTGTCTATCATCTTTCCTGTCGACCTTCCTTGGTCGACTTTTGTTCTCTTCCGACCCCGACGGTATTAGAGTAAAGTCCAGGGAGTCTATCACTTTCCCGCCTTAATTGGCCCTTGTCTCATCTCTCCGGACACCCTCATTCTTTAAGGGGTCTGACCTCGTATCTCCTGCTTTCTGCTCAAGGCAATCAAGGAAGCAGGGTGTGTGTACCCCGCCATATATAGTGCAGCTTGGACTCACGGCTGGTGAGTTCCAGGTTTGGCAACCTTGAGGGATTGCTGGGCCGGATTTTTACCCTTTTTCATTGCCTTTGGGGCGGACCCTCTCCTCTTTCCCTTTGCTATCTGCCTTTCATGGCGCATTTTCTTTCCAAATCCCTCCATCCCCATTCTTCGAGGGTTTAGGGCATTTCTTTACCTCCTGTCCTTTATTTCCTTTATTCCGTTCTTAATTTATTAATTTATCGAAATTTAATGTTTTTCTATCGGTCAACACGATTTATCCAATTGCAATAAATAAGAAGAAGAATAAATAATTTCATGTATTTTTTTTTCAGGATTAGGGAACCACCCATCACAATTGGGTACAATCATGTTGACCGACTGAAAAACATTACATTTCGATTACTAAGGCAACACTGAAAAATGTCTTCAAACACGATAATAATGTATTTATTGTTTTGTTGTTGATTCTTTTAGGGGCTCTGGGACATCATGGTCATGTAGCCCCGTGTACTTGGTTGCGTGTACAATTTGTCTGATAACCTGTGTCACTGTGATGTCTGTTCTAGTATGAGTATTTGTAATTGAGATGGGATTTGGGCAGGAAGCGGCCGTGGCTTTAAGTTAGGTACCATCCAGGCATTTGCCAGGAGTAGAAGTGGAAAAACCACTTCCAGGATGGCTGAGGTAGGAATCGAACCCGCCTCTTCAGAGTTTTGTCTCACGAGACTGAGTGTACCCCGTTCCAGCCCTCAGACCAGAATACAATTTCTTGGCAGGGCCGAGAATCGAACCCGGGCCTCCGTGGTGACAGACAATAGTGCTAGCCACTACGCAACGAGGCGGACGAATATTTATTTCTTCTTCTAGTAGGCTCATAGTAGTTTTAGATGTAGCAGTAGTTTCCATTTCATCATCAGTTAGGGGCTGATAACCTCGATGTTAGGGCCCTTAAAACAACAATCATCATCGGATGTACCTTATCTCTGGCTCACAGCCAGGTTAGCCAACGTGCACAGCTAAACCAAAGTGAGCTCTGTGCCTACCAACCGAACAACTATTGCACATTTATTTAAACTTCCTAAAACTCAAACAAAACGAGTGTCCATTCTTCCGCTCAAGCACTTGCGGTTAACAATGGAGTTCGGCAAGTTTCTTCGGCAGCTTTCTGCTGAGAAGTTTGCACAATATCTTAAGGTTGTGGCCATTGTTCACCCCAGGCTTGCTCTCGATTCTTTCTTTTGGTAATCTTATTTAACTTGTGCAGGTGATGAACGGTGGGCGGGAATTGTTTGCGTTCTGCTAATAGCATGAAGAAATGTTTGGCAAAATATGAAACTAATCTGCTAACATATGGTCTTGCAGCCAAAACCAAGAGATTCAGTAAAAACCATGAAGCCTACTTCTTCTTAAATATATGGTAATAATTATCTCTCTCCGACTGGCTGCGTGGCTCAGCAGTAACGTTCTCGCTTGCTGTTCCCAAAGTTGCAGGATCTAATCCTGGTAGTCAGTTGAGGGAGTGTAAACGCGAGGGAGCCGTGTCAGTAGATTTACTGGCACGTTAAAGATCCCCTTCGGAACAAAATTCCAGCAACACGGCGTCTCTAAAAGCCACAGTAGTTAAAAGGGGGGCGTAAAACTAATAACATTATTAGTCTATTATAATTACCTAACCAGTATAATTATTGAATAATCCTGTTATGAACGTTAAGAGTTGTACCCTGCAATGTCTTGCCTCGTTTACTAAGTTTCCTTGTAATTCCTCTCTTGCATCCAGCGAACAATAGAAAAGTACGGCTATCCATCATTTTGAATGTATGGAATCATTGATCTTGTGCTTTATGCAGAGAAAGCCTCTTATCTCAAACTACATACCTGCTGCGTTTCGTCATTGAAACTGTAATACATAGTTCATTATCCATATTAATATCGAATATTTTAAAGATGGCCGCTTTGCTCTATATTCAGTGTGACGTGCTTATGTATAATGCTAGCGAGGTATTTTATATGGCACCCCTCTGTCACCAAATATGTCGTTAATTATGCTATTCTATCGTGAGTTAATGATATTCAAGTTTTAATAATACCACCAGCCACTATCGTGTATGTATGGAGTCGTAGTTCTTTTAACTTGGTCATAGGAAACCAATTGCAAGGCTCTACATTAATGTTAACTTTCGTTATTGTAGTTTCAAAATACTTTGAGTTATTCATTGTAATGTTCTATATTTCCATGATGGCCGCTATGCGTTGTATTCAGTGTGTTAATCTCATGGCTTATTTCGACAAGGTTTCCTATATGGTGCTTGTTTATTACTACGTTTCGTTTCAATGGCGCCGTTACTTTCTGAATGACTCACTATTAGGTATAGGCATAATATTACGCTCAGGCGCCATCATAAAAAATTAAAGTCGCTGTTATTTTGCTTTGGGCATACAATACTCGGTATAGGTTTCTACCTTATCACTAAATGTTGTTATTGTAGTTCTATCTAAAGCATAGAAAATTATTTATTTCTAAATTATGAAATTTCAGGATGGCCGCTGCGTGCTATATTCAGGGTGATAAATTTATCACTCGCGCCTCTTACATTATATTTATATTACATTCTACCAAGTTTCGTCGTAATTGTGCAATGGCATCCTGAGTTACTAATTTGTATACTTTTATAGTAGGCCTAAGCCTATGTGCCATCGTGAATCTATGGAGTCACTATTCTTTTACATTGGGCATACGAAGATACTCATAGGGTTCTATTTTATTACTAAATTTCGTTATCAGAGCTCAAGGATACCAAAATTTAAAAATGTATTTTATAATTTCAAGATTGCGACTGCTCGTAATATTCACGGCCATGGTAACAGAGGGTTCTTGTTTAAAAATATCGTAATGCTAAATACTGTGAACATTGCTTCATTGGATCTTATGTTATGGATTATAATAATGACAATGTTATTTGTTTTACGTCTCTAATAACTACTGCGGCTTTTAGAGAAGCCGGGGTGCCGGAATTGTTACCCCAAAGGGGATCTTTAACGTGCCAGTAAATTTACTGACACGGCTCCCTCGCATTTGCGCACCCTCAAATGCCAGCTGACTTATGGATTATAATGTTCGCATGATTCGCACGGCCGCTATCTTGAAATTGTTTGGCTGATTACCTAGTAATGTGGGCGCAAGACGCTTCTCACGAAAAAAGGTATGATTTTCCAAAGTTTGGTAAAAATCCGATGGATAATTGAAGTGTAATTTGTTTTAAGTTATGAACATTTGGGTGGCTGCCATTTTGTTTTGTTTAAGATGGCGGCAATATAAAACATGACACTGAAGTGCTCTTTGCTAGAGCAACCTCTGTACCAAATTTGTTTCAATTCGGTTTCTTCATATTGGAATTGACATAGATTCATACATATATACATACACACACACATACATACACACATACTTACATACATACAAACATACATAGGCCTACATACATACATACATACATACATACATACATACATACCTAGACAGACATACGGACATTTGACCCGTGTAGATCTCATAAATGTACTTTCAATTTTTACCTAATCGAAATTAGGCTAATCATGTTAGAACGCTGGTTTGTCGTGAAGGTGAAGGTGGGAAGACCGAGGAGGAGAGGCGAGAGTAGGAATGAAGGCTCTAGTTGTCCATTGTTCCATGAGTCACTTTAAGTCGCACGCATGGTGTATTGAGTTTTGTTGATTACCATCAACAATGCTGTTCGGTGTCAGAGAACGTGCTTCCAAATGCTGTAGCACAGATAAGAGATGTTCTGTGTCGGCGCCAATTTAAAATTATCGCACTCTATTAATAATTGCATGAACTTACCAATCCTCGGCACCTGTGTGTGTTGCCGTCATATTGGGCATATGCACTAGAAGCAATGGGGTATCCCGTGACTTTTGTCCACAAAGTGTAGTTAATATCTCATGTAATTTTGTAAATCGGGAATATTTTCATCACAACAGTGTACCTGTGTTTGGAAGGCGCGAACGTGGATGGCACGCAGCGTAATTAGTACTATCACCAGCCCGCTTATTGCATTACGAGATAGGTGACGGGTCTGATCGATAGAGTGAGGCCAATTGTAATGCTTCCTCAGCCATGATACAACCAATCAGTGCAATGAGGCTGCGCCAATTTATTTAATGCTCTAGGAAATCTAGCATTGTAAATGTAAGTATTTACTGCATTGTCATTAACTTTGTTGAAAAATTCACTTGATTCAATCACATAATAATAATAATAATAATAATAATAATAATAATAATAATAATAAACCAGAGAAACCAAAACCTACACCTTACAGACCTCAATGGTCTGACGAAAGAAAATTGGCATTCTCCAACAGAATGAAACAATACTGGCAAAATAAGAAGAACGTCAAGAACTGAGTCAAATTGCTTAACGCTTTCCAATGCTGTATTGGGAAAATACGCTGTAAATAAATAAATAAATATTAATATTAATAATAATCAGTGCTTTTTAGGGGAAACACGGGGGTGCGCGTACCCTATAACATTTGAAAACTATTTAAGAAATAATATTGGTACATTTGTATCTAGTCCGGCAAATATAACTTCCGACTTGAAAGTTCATCGATCAGCTGGTGTCAATGCACTGTTCACAACAGCTGGAGGTGATTTCGAGTAATCCTCGATTAAAATCGATCTATCGAATCAGTTTCTTTTGGTCGGCAACTCGGTACTCCGTACTTATAAGCACGCAGGCTAGTGTATGGAGGCGGGGTAGGTTGTTATTTGTGCGTGTGGTTAGTTTTGAAGGACGAAGAAAATAACGAACTATTTAACATCCACCCAGGCATCGAAAAAGCTGAAAGTTAATGATTCGAAAGCAAACAATGACCAGATATTGCAAATTGCCGGAAATTGTAAGATCGTGATGTTTTGTCGACTACATCTGAGAGTTCTCCTTAAATTTTTTAAAGAAAAAAAGCACTGATAATAATAAAAAAAGATACGAGCCTTACAGTAGTCGCATATGATGTGTAACATCTGACATGTTATCCTACTCGTATACTACACAGCTTGGACATTCTTAAAATGTTAATTTACACTCCATTTTCATACTGGTACTATGATGAATGTATAGATTGAATTGGAGATATGCTACTGTCACATTTGTGGCGCAGCGGTCAAGCTGTTAGTCTCTCACCAAGGTAGACCGGGTTTGATTCCCGGTCAATACATGTGAGATTTTCGAATTGAAATGCCATGTCCTGTGGCTCGCATTCCACGTAAAAGGGAGGTACCGTGGATCATGATCGTGAGATTAACGGACACGCAAAACTACAAGATTCCTTCCTTCCTTTTACATTAATAATTCATAATAACAAAGTGACACACAACGTCGACAGTACTCTCGAATACTGTGAGCACATTCCTCAGTAACTATAACATTCATTATTCTCAAGGCTCTCATACAGTTCCTCGTAAACAATCAAAACATGACTTCCTACAATCATGAAATGACCTAGTCTCACATATGATGAAAATGCAGCTTTTATTCCACTCATATAACAACATTCTGTTATGCATTTAATATTTGACTACTCACCCACAGCTTGACAATAATGCCGCTTAATTAAATGTCTTTGTCGTCTTTGTCCTACCCCATGTGATATTCAACCTTGAACGTGAAGCTTCATAAAATGCTCAATGACAAATGTAAGTCGGTGAAACATTTGCACTGTGCTCGTCAAACCAGTGCCTGCTAAATGCACTGCCTACTGTATTGCCATAACATTCTCGCGCTACAGAGCACACACTGCCTTGTTTCCAATACACACATTTTCAATTGTACATCCAGCTGGCAGTGCGTCTTCACTTCCGTCCAATCCACTTCCGTTCGATCCACTTCCGCCCAATTCACTTCCGTCCCATTTTTCTGGCAGTGCGTCATCACTTCCGTCCGATCCACTTCCGTTCGATCCACTTCCGCCCGATTCACTTCCGTCCCCAATTTTCAAAATCACTCCCACAAAACTATCCAGCAACCGAGCGGAAAGATGTTACACATCAATAATAATAATAATAATAATAATAATAATAATACAAATTCTCTCGTTTGATTCTTCCTGGCAAAAAGAAAGGCCCCAGTTCGAAATTTGTATCCCAAACTTTGACGTTCAGAACGACTTACTTTCCACGTCAGTTCTCCCAGAGATAATCTTCCGGGAGAGACAAAGTTGCCATCTTCTCACACTTCTCCGTTCTAATCCAATTCAGCTCACACCTGACCCAGCCTCACGTACTTCACTGTTACCCGGAGTTGCTGATAACTTCTGTGCATGTGCCTGTTGAGATCTATTTAGTTCAGAAATTCTTCTTCATGTACCGATTTATTCTTACATGTAAATCACAGTTATATTACGAGTTTATATCTGTCGGTTGGCTGAGATGCGCACCTCCCGGTTCAGTTGCCAGGCATTAAAGGGGGCTTGAATGTTAGAGACGTGAGTCAGTCATTAGTCTAACTGGCATGTTAATGAACCCCTCCTGAGTAAGACTACGGTAGCTCAGCGTAGGCTGGCTTGTTAAACAAATTCAGTGTGTTCATTAGTTAGTTATTTTTAGAACATCCAGAATGGACATCATAACTTAAATCAGGCTGGCTTCGTGGCTCAGCGGTAACGTTCTCGCATGCTGAGCCTAAGGTTGCAGGTTCGTATCCTGGCACAGTTAGCTGGCATTTGAGGGTGAGCAAATGCGAGGGAGCCCTGTCAGTAGATTTACTGGCACGTTAAAGATCCCCTTCGTGGAAAAAATCTGGCACCCCGGCGTCTCTAAAAGCCAGAGTAGTTAAAAGGGACGTAAAACCAAAACATTTTGTTTTACACATAATTTAAATCAGTACACGCCATCCAAGCAGCACGTCTGTGAAGCGCTTATATGTTGAGAATATTTTCGTTCTACAGTGGGAGCCTTCCCTATAGAACGGGGCCTCGCAGTCGCAGCGTAGCGCCCAACTAGTTTAACACATTTACAATTTTTAACATATTTAATAATCATAATTACTTCCATGAATTTGTCCTTCATTTCCTAAACACACATTGCAACAACGTAGGAAGTATTGGTACACTCTCTGTAATTCATCCTCACAGATATTTCGTATCTGAGCAGTTATTTCGTCCTTTAGAGTCTCCAGAATACGCGGATTGTTTCTGTTTACATTTGGTTTGAGATTCCCCCACAAGTAAAAATCGCACCGCGCTGAAACTTACGATCACATTTACTGAAAGACTTCTTCTTGAAAAGATGAGTTTCCACTAGGAAAATGTGATGTTTTGTTCCATACCTTACCATGTTCACGGGATACGAGATAGCCTACAGTACTTCACCACAAGTCGTAATTATCTCAACTAAGGTATTTTGCCAGCTAAGAATGTAATCTAGCTATGACCGCATGCGGTAACCCCGATCCGCTGACCGCTGTTGTACAACGGTTGATGCTAGTCAACTGGCGCTGACTAATCGCTCTCGACCCGTCACACGGCCTAGGCAACGCTCCGTTCTATAGGGAAGGCTCTCGCTGTAGAAATCAACTGCGAGCGTATAAGGTTGATATGTGCTGTCTTGTACGTGCTCCGTAGTATGCATATGACCTAACAACAGTAACCGGTACGTTCTTTTAGCGCTATAATCGTTCTCTTCAGAACTACAACCAAATTGTTCATGTTTTAATTATATGGTGTGCGTCGTTTTCTTTCGTTCGTAGAGCTACCTCTCTTCACTCTTGAGATACGAGTATGTTTTTATGGAATAGAACTGACGAATTATCTCCTTATTTTTTATTTTTATTTTCTTTGTTAAGAAGTAATATGTTCCCAAAATGTTAAGTCTCACTTCAGATACAAAATGATGAGTTATTGCATTATGAGCTCTATGTCCGGGTAACATTATTGCCTAGAGTTCAGAGAGTTACAGGCAGCATGGTATAAATAGGGCAAGTCTCAAGGCTCGGAAAATACCTCCAGCGCAGAATGGGAAAAGCGGCCGAGAAGTCAAATTTTGATGCAAGTTGCCTTGGTATCAGCATCTTTTTATTAGCCTATTATTATTATTTCGTCTGGTCTCCTCAGAGACCGAGTACAGGTCTTTCTATTCGACGCCCGTGGGCGACCTGCGCGTCGGGATGAGAGATGGAATTGATGAAGGTGAATGAAATTGGAGAAGGATGTGGAGGAAGCGGCCGTGGCCTGTCAGAAGATACCGTCCCAGCATTTGCCTGATGTTGAAAATGGGAAACCACGGAAAACCGTTTCAAGGACGCCTGACGGTGGGGCTCGAATCCACGCGTCTACCGAGTCTGCAGAGAGCTTGGCCCCATGACCTATCGCTGCACTTTAGCCAGCGTAGCCACTGCTGTCGGTAGCATCTATGAAAGAGCACGGTTTGTTGGCTGCTCGTGTGGTACTGATGTGAGTATGTATCGTAAATAGTGTACGTCCCTGCCAAAGAATTGTTGCCGGTGGTGGAAATCGGAACTAAGGCGCTCCGCCCAGCCACACGCCTGCAATAGACATGCAGTCGTCGCCAGCGAAACCTCATCGCATATCGTGTGTGTGCATGGTTCGTGCTTGGTCGTGCGCTATGCAGTGTGGTCTCATTGTATGACTGTACATGCCTTCCCCCTCCTGCTCCGCACCCGTCCGCGGCAGCCATAACGTGGCGAGCTGACGTAAAGTATACACAACTGGCCCGCTCCACGTCTACCGGTAATAATTCCCTGGCAAGGCAGTATGACTGGGCAAACCACGACCCATCTAGCCATGTATCGACAACGGTTCATTGATACCAGAGGCCAGCGAAGGCAGTCAGGCATTATTCGGAGCGATCATAGGGCCACAGTCCGAAAAAGCGCTTCAGGTACAATAATGGTGACGAGGACAATGCTTCGCAGCACTGGTCAGCGAACTCTTCTGCGCATGGGACTGCGGAGTTGACAATCCGGCAATACCCAATTGTTGACTGCACTCCACCGAAAGTAGCAATGATCACGCAATAATTGACTATGGACCGTGGAAGATTGGAAAAAAGGCCTCCTGGTCCGATTAATCCAGACACCAGGTTCATTACATCGACGGCCAAGAGACAATTCCCGGTAATGAAACACAGATATAATAATATGAACTTGTATCCGTTTAAGAGCGTGTGTCTCTCTGTGTGTGGGGCCCCCTTATGACTTTCTATTTGCTAGAGCGATTTCATAGGAACTTTCTAAGGGCTGACTACTATCTCATCCAACCCGAACGCACCTTTAGAACTTCGAAAAGTGACACCAATTCAGCATGGCAGCCACGGGAATTATTTCACTAGTTTTCAATATCTCGATCTCTTTCAGCTTGAAATTTTGTATCATCATAGAGGAGTATAAGACAATTTGGTGATAGGCCTATAACTTCTAAAACAATGATAAGCATGAAACCATTATAGCAGCCACGCGAATTTTCAGAATCCAATTCCCATCCCTCGGAACATGTTGTATCATGGTAGTAAACGACTAAAATACAAGTTCAAAGATGTGACATTCAAAACCGTGACAAGCACAAAACCATTGACGTCCACGTGAATTTTAAAAATTCAAATCTTCTTTCTCGGAACTTCTTACATATTTAAGTCTGAATAATTTTACCGTGATAAAATACTAATCAGGACCAAGACTAGAACGAAACTGACTGTGGCTGCGCACATTTTCTCATTTCAATTGCCATTTCTCGGGACCAATTTGAGATATCAGTGAAAATTTAGCATGATAGACTAATAACAAGTTTAGTTAGTTAGTAATTGTTGTTTTAAGGGGAGGAACTATGAGGTCATTTGCCTCCAGTAACAAGTTTAATGAAATGTTTGTCAAAATTGCGAAAAGGACGAAACAAGTATGGCGGTAAGGCGAATTTTCAAAATGCAGCTGACGTTTCTCGGGACTCATTACAGCAATAAACCTGCACTTTAGTTCCATTAGAGGACTATGAAACGAGTTCACACATTTGGCTTTAGAGATAGTGACAGGCAAGGCAATAGACCAACATGGCAGTCGTGCAAACGTTTAAAATTGATCTATTTATTTCTCGTAATCTACTTGGTTATATCTAAAAGCCTACAATTTGTGCCACGATCCAGGACTACAAAACAAAACAAAAATGATATGTCTTTGAAAATTGTAATAAGCAATGAACCAACAACGATGGTCGCGGAAATTTAAAATATGTAATTATCCTTTTTGGTGACCTGATCATTCAAGAGCAGTGAAACATGGTGTAAGAAATGTGTATTTTATGCTAAATATAGCCTCCTGTAATCCAATTGTAAAATCATCTCAGACGTTGAATTTCGAGGACTAGACTATATTCTTATTTCTCACATTCTACTATATGATTAGCCATCGGGTTGTACAGCATCATGCGGATACTTGATTGGACTGAGGTGTTTAGTTCTTCAAGGAACTACTTTTTTTTAATCCATTTTTCCGAAAGTTGGAAAACCTCCCCCCTACCCCTTTACAGCCCAGATATGAACCCCTCCGATACCTTCCGAGTCTGCCTCGTAGTGTAGTGACTAGCACGGTTTGCGGCCACCGCGGAGGTCCAGGTTTGATTCCCTGCTCTGCCAAGTAATTTAATTCTGGTCTGAGGGCTGAAACGTGGTACACTCAACATCGTGAGGCAGAACTGAGAAGACGTGGGTTAGATATTCACTTGGCCTTGCTACAAGCGGTTAGCCTCTATACCAGATGAATGCCGGGGTGGTATCTAAACCGAAGCCATGACCACTCCCTAACTAAATCCTAGTGCCAGGTACACACACTAGTAGAGTCATCACAATGACACAGGTTACAGAGGTTTGCAAATTATAAGACTCGACGCCGGTTTCCCAAAATTACATTTATACATGTAAATTTCATGGCTTAATGCACTAAATAGGTTTGCAAGGCGCTGAAATTACTCCCAATGTTTTACCAAGAGTCTTACCGACAGCAGTGGCTACGCTCGCTAAAGTGCAGCGTTAGGTCATGGGGCCAAGCTCTCTGCTGACTCGGTAGACGCGTGGGTTCGAGCCCCATTGTCGGCCGTCCTTGAAATGGTTTTCCGTGGTTTCTTCCCATTTTCAACACCAGGCAAATGCTGGGACGGTATCTTCTGACAGGCCACGGCCGATCCCTTCCACATCCTTGCCCAGTTTCATTCACCTTCATCCATTCCATCTCTCATCCCGACGCGCAGGTCGCCCACGGGAGTCGACTAGAAAGACCTGCACTCGGCCTCTCAGGAGGCCACACGAAAAGAAGAAAAAAAAAACAAGAGTCTTAATTATTTCTTTTAAGAAACTCAAAGTAAAATGTTTTTTAGAATTTCCACTAACAGAGAAGCCTTGCTAATGCAAAATGCCACACGTTTTATCATTTTAAATGATTATGTCGACTTCGCTGGGGTCTGGCGTTACGTTACGGTGACGGGACGAAATGTACCGAGAAGGCACTGAGGTGTTTGACGTCAAAGTACTGCTTGAGCTTCCTCCTTTCCCCACGCGCTCCGGTGAGCGTGACGTCATCCAGCCACCTACCTCCTTTGACCTTGGTTTGCACTTGCTTTTTTTTTTCTTTTCCTAACGGACTTTGAGTTCACGCAGCATTTGTAGCATTTAAAATGATATACAGTAAAGTCTAGTCTTTCAGACTGACTATCAGTGTTTTTGTTTGATTACTTCACTCTACTTTTCGTGTGAATTTAGAGTTGAGGGTTTTGGAGTCATTTTACTGATGATCCACTCTTGAACTAATCAAAGATTCATGAACTATGGAATGAAATCACCTAATTTAGAGGAAATATTCCAAAGTCAATTAAAAAATAGAAAAGCGGCCAAGCTCAGGTATCCCTCGGAATCCCCAATTCTGAAAGTTTCCAGACACAATTCCTTATTTTTTTTAGCGTATGGCTGTTAGTGCCGGGAGTGTCCGAGGACATGTTCGGCTCGCCAGTTTTGTAGCTGCTTCGAGGCGGACACCCAATGGGTGAGCTACACGTACCGTCGCGTGTGGAGTGTTGTCTGGGGAGGAAAGTTTGCATGTAAGGACGAGGAGTTGGAAGGTAGCGGCTATGGCCTATAGTTCGGGCATTTGCCTGGAAGGAAGATGTGAAACCACAGAAGACCATCTTCAAGTTTGCCGGCGGGGGGATTTGAACCTCCCCGCCTTCCGGATGTGAGCAACTGCCAGCAGTCATGCCGTAACGACCACGGCTAACTCACCCGGTACAATTCCTTATGGGATGAGGTGTAAGTCGATAAGGGAGAAAACGTTACTAAGCAGGGTTACAAGAGATGCCAGAAATTGATCAATAAAATGATTTTGAATGAAAAAATGTGACTGATATAATTCATTATTTGATTCTAATAATTTGCACACCTCTGTTTTAGAGAGATCATACACACACCCAAGCACACGGGGATGCTTGATCACGATGTCGCAAAGCCCCTAAATAAAACAACGATAACTTCCGCCACCTCGCGGTATCGATTGCTCGCCGAGTGGCCGCGGTTCTGCTTGCTAAAAGTGGTCCCACACCGTACTAAATCGGTGGTCAATACGTAGTGAGTGTAGTCCATATTTTAGAGCAGCATTGCAGCATTTCCAAAACATCTTCCCCACTTTGGTATTCACTTTATATGCGGATTGTATTCTGCGCCATCCCGCTTATCCCAGATACATTTGAAGTAAGAAACAGCCTGAGATGGATCAGCTCACTTGCTTCATCTCACTGTATTTTATCTTCCTTCGCTAAGAACAAGAATCGCTTTTCAGTACTCTCCTATATCTGCACTCGTCTACGCTTTTTCTTAGATTCCTAAGGTACTTTGCGCGAGTATAAAGAAACATGGAAAATAGATAATGATGATGATAATTGTTGTTTTAAGGGGCCTAACATCTAGGTTATCGGCCCCTAATGGTTTGGGTGGTCGTTAAGATGATAATGAATTGTAAACAACATAACTAAAACTAACTACTAACTTATAAACTAGAAGAAGAAATGGAAAACAAAAGGGGAATAAGGCAAATATAGGACAGGAGGAAAAGAAATGCCCTCAACCCCCGAAGAATGAGGATTGAGGGACTTGGAAGGAAGGAGAGCCATGAAAGGCAGATAGAAAAGTGATAGAGGAGAGGGTCCGCCCCAGAGGTAATGGATAAAAGGGGGAAAACAGGACCCAGCTCAGGAATCCCGGGGGGGTCGCCAACACCCGAACTCACCAGTCGTGAGCCCATGAGGGTGTAGCAATATCCAGGGTGCACCAGAAGTGGTGGGGCTACATACACCCTGCCTTCTTGAGGGCCTTGAGCAGAAGGCAGGAGATAACATGAAAAGAAAAAGAAGGCTGACCCCTCGCAGAAGGAGGGTATCAGAAAAGATGAGACAAGGGCCAATTAAGGCGGGAAAGGAAGAGATTCCCTAGGCCTCGGATACCCTAATACCGTCGGGGTTGGAAGAGAACAAGAGTTGACCAAGTGAGGGCGACAGGAAAGAAGACGGAGAGGAGCCCGGCACAAGTAAGTGGAAGCAATGCCGGACTCAGATGGGGCTCCGTGGTCGCCAACCCACGTCCCTCAAGATTGGAGCCCCTGGGGGGAAAACAGGGAAAACGCAAATTCTCTAACCACATCAGTAATCTCGTATTAAACTCGAAAGTCCAGGATGCCACAAGACATACGGCAGCTGTGAGATAGATTCGGGGGAGGAGGAGGAGTTGAAACAGACAAGTTAGTTAGTTATTGGGGATTTAAGGGGCGGAACAGCGAGGTCATCTGCTCCGGAGGAACAGACAAGAACGAATGCATGGAGTTTTCACTTCACTTGCGATACGAGCTCGCTCCATCATGCAGCATGGTTGGCCATGTTCGCAACTAATATTGGCCACCAAATAATGTTATGCATCTAGGGCTCTTTTCAATTTGATGCAGTCTTGTGATTCCCTTGTCCTGAGCTAATCGATCCATCTCTGCACAGCTATTACACTCTACATCTGAGGAAATCATTTTAACATATTCTACCTTGGCCTACCTCTACAGTTCTTGTCCTCCACCCCTCCATAACACTGTTCGCTACTCCTGGCTTCCTTAGGCCTGGTTTCACAGTCCGAGCTTAAACCGAAGCTTTTCGAAGCTTTTGGTTGGGTTTGAGCTTTGGCCTTAGTTCCGTGAGTTTCACCACAAAACTACGGGGGTCTCCTTATCAAAGCCGAGCTATATATAATGAATGCCAAATGAAAGTACGTACAACTTAACCACACAATCAAAGATGACCTACGAATCATATAACGGAGAATTACGAGCAAGTCAGTTACCATACCTCAAAGAGATATTAATGTAGTTCAGTGGCGTATTGGTCTGGACTTCAGTAGATCCTTGTACACACGAACATGAGTTTCGTACAACTGGGTTTCGTATAAACCAGCTTTAACTGTATATCAACATGTTCATAATAATAATATCAACAATAATAAGAATGCATAGCCTCCGTGGCTTAGGAGGCAACACGCTGCCTCTCACCGCTGGGTCCGTGCTTCAAATCCCGGTCACTCTATGTGAGATTTGTGCTGGACAAAGCGGAAGCAGACAGGTTTTTCTCCGGGTAGTTCGGTTTTCCCTGTCACAATTTGATTCCAGCAACACTCTCCACTACCATTTCATTTCATCTGTCATCATTCATTTAATCATTGCCCCAGGGGAGTGCGACAGGCTTCGGCAGTCGGCACAGTCCATATCCTCGCCGCTAGGTGGGGGCTTCATTCATTCCATTCCCTGACCCGGTCGGTCGACTGGAAGCAGGCTGTGGATTTTCATTTTCATTAATGATAATAGTAGTAATAATAATAATAATAATAATAATAATTAGACTATTATTATCAAAATGATATTTTAAACGGAATTAATGCTTCTTTTGCTTGTAACCAACGAGATGGGCGGAACAGATATAAACCCTAACTGCCCCGGTCAAAAATGGACGTATGGTAACCCTGATTCTGAAACTCTCCCAGTTAATACGTGAAAAGTATTGTTGAATTTATGCCATCCCACCTTCTTATAAACCGAGTAGACTCGGCATGGAACCGGGAACATGTCAGATTATCAAAAACTATAGATTACCGAACCTTCAATGTAAAACTGTGTCTTGAAGAGAAAAACTGCACATTTGAGCATCAAGTAGCCTACAGTAAGAAAAATCACTACGGTATATTATAGCTTAAACTTAAAGAAACATTATTTAAACATTGTCTACATTTCATGTTTACAACATAAGCTAACTGCACACAAACCGTTTGTAAAGGAATGCACTTTATGGCACAAGAAACTCACTACAGCTAACCAAATGTACCGTGTCTGTACACTATTTACACGACTTTCATGACTTCTGCTTTTATTTTTACTTGTTTTTAAAGTAGTCATGAAGAGTATTCTGTGATTTTGACTTGAACGAGTCCGTCATCACTTTCTCTTGAAGTGACTTCAAGCCAGCAATCACGTGCATGGCAATTGGTGGGTGGGTTCTTCAGCACGCCTTTCTCCAAGTGAAGGTCACTGACTGTTGATCAACCCCACCACAGCACTTAAGTCTATTCACCGAGTCGAGACAGTGCCCCTGGCTACCCGGACAGGGAAACACGCCCAGCTCACGACATCGGCTCTGCCGGACAGGGGTAGCCAAGAAGCTCCGAGATCATTAGTCATGCCGTAGCCCTAGAAAAGACAAGACTTGCTGCACTGTGTACTGTTGCCTGCCATAAGCAGTTAAGGACTTATTAATTAATTAATTACACAATTACATAAACGAACAATTAATAAACCGCGCTGTAGCATGTAACCTTCACATGTAGGCTCTACACAGCACTGGAGTTGGCACAGCTCTATGCACCCCTTGCGGGCAGCTATGTTTATTTCACTATCTGGACTCGGTGAACAGACCTTAGACCCCTTGCGATCGGTGCGAGGACTTTCTTTTTTTTTCATTTTAGCTTCAAAGGATTCTTTAGAAAGCCTGATGGATTAGTGAACCTGTCGGACGTCCACATCACTACCACTACTTTAGTCCAAAGCCTCTTTCTTCTGTGATTATATTCCTAAGTCGACTCACGGAAAAGACAATTATGCCTGGTCACATGCTAGAGCCACTCGTCTGGCTGCTATTTAAACCTAGGATGTCTCGCAGGCATGAGCATAGCTCTCTTCAACTTGCCTTGGAGTTTATACCACAGTACTTACTAATATCGTTGTTCCTCGGCGTAACCGTGCTTGTTAAATCGTGCACCACGACTGCGGGGGTAGCTGCAGTAAGTCCGGAGATCGCAGGTTCAAATCCTGCCACTGATTGCGGCTATCCTGAGTGTTGTTTTCCCCCAAGTTTTTCCACACTCGCTCCAGGAAAATGCCAGGATAGTATCTTATTTCAAATCCCGGGGCACCAACCCGATCTCTGTCCTTAATACACACACTGCTTCAGTCAACACATAAATACAGGACATCAGACAAATTCAACATACACCCAAGTACACGGGACTGATGACCAATATATCCCAAGCCCCTGGATTAAATTAAAAACAGCAAGTTACAAATGTCAAAGCCTCCGTGGCTTAGGCGGCAGCACGCCGGCCTCTCACCGCTGGGTCCGTGGTTCAAATCCCGGTCACTCCACGTGAGATCTGTGCTGGACAAAACGGAGGCAGACAGGTTTTTCTCCGGGTACTCCGGTTTTCCCTGTCAAAATTTCATTCCAGCAACACTCTCCACTATCATTTCATTTCATCTGTCATTCATTTAATCATTGCCCCAGAGGAGTGCGTCAGGCCTCGGCAGCCGGCACAGTTCATATCCTCGCCGCTAGATGGGGGCTTCATTCATTCCATTCCTGACCCAGTCGGAGACTGGAAACAGGCTGTGGATTTTCATTTTCAAGTTACAAATGTCAAGTTGGTTCAAGTCCAGAGAGAAGCGAGGCCAAGGATTGTGACAGCACATGACCTAACAGAGCAATGTTCGTGCATCTGCGAGTCGACACCTAAAGACTCTCCCCCACACCATTCATTCCCGTTAAGTACTTCTTTGTCGTGTGGCCTCCAGAGAGGCCGAGAGCAGGTCTTTCGAGTCGACGTCCGTGGGCGACCAGCGCGTCGGGATGAGAGATGGAATGGATGAAGATGAATGAAACTGGGCAAGGATGTCAAAGGAAGCGGCCGTGGCCTGTCAAAAGGTACCATTTGCCTGGTGTTGAAAATGGGAAACCACGGAAAACCATTTCAAGGACGGCCGACAATGGGGCTCGAACCCACGCGTCTACTGAGTCAGCAGAGAGCTTGGCCTCATGACCTAACGCTGCGCTTTAGCCAGCGTAGCCACTGCTGTCGGTGTTCAATATTAACAAGCCTACTTCACTTGTAGAGCTAATAGCCTTTATAGATTACGATCTTGTACATGGAAGAGCTGGAAGTGGCCCGAAGGTCCTGAAGCTGCTGGCTCAGCGGTCTTATCGGTTTTATGACGAAGCCTGGTTTAATATAACTGCTTGCACAAAGTATATGGACCCACGTTCATTATCTCGCTGTATTTACATTTTTAAGTGTGAGAACTGTCTCTAATGTTTTGACGTACCATTTGGTTACACCCTGCATAAATCTATGCTTGCTGTTTCATAGTAATTAGTAGGGCTCGGATTTTTAGGTGCTAAAAATCGGGAAAATATTTATTTTTTATGTATAATTATTATTATTATTATTTTCGCTATCGTTTTACCCTCCAGGATCGGCTTTTCCCACGGACTAAGCGAGGGATCTCACCTCTACCGCCACCGAGGGCAGTGTCCTGGAGCTTGAGACTCTGAGTCAGAGATACAACTGGGGTGTGTGACCAGCACTACGCCCAGGCGGCCTCACCTGCAAAGCGAACAGGGGGCCTGATGAAGGGATGGGGAGAGTGGGGCGGTTAGGCAAGGAAGTGGGAAGGAGGCGGCCGTGGCCTGACAGTAGAGACCATCCCGGCATTTGCCCGAAGACGAAGTGGGAAACCACGGAAAACCACTTCGAGGATGGCTGAGGTGGGAATCGAACCCCCTCTACTCATTTGGGCCACCCGAGGCTGAGTAGACCCCGTTCCAGTCCTCAGACCACTTTTCAAATTTCGTGGCAGAGCCGGGAATCGAACCCAGGACCTCCGGGGCGGCAGCTAACTGTGCTGACCGCTACGCCACGGAGGCGACTTTTATGTATTATAAATACCTAAAATATGTGACAAAAAAGTAAAAATATTTAATTATAATTTAGTTTATTATTGTGAATATAAGCAATTTGCAGTATTCACGAATGCAATTTAGTCTATGCCTCACTGACTGCTGAACAATTACAATACACAACGAGATACATCTTCAGGTTATCCATCACACATGACCGACGATTATTGCGAAACACTTCTTCTGGAGGCCCGAAACTGTGGCAATACGGTATGTTTCTTGCCCTTGAGGTGTTGTGTAACTTGAGATCGCTGCTCAGCCTGGATTGCTTTCCCACATGGTTGGCAGAACAGGACGCCCCCATCGGAAGTAAAATCATCTGGAAATCCTCGGCTTCCACAGTGAGTGGTATGGGGCGACAAGTTAAGAATAACACAGTTACAAGCTGACATACGCTCTGCATGAAGATTAGATAGCTCACAGGTTCTTCACCGTTGAAGTAACACAGAACAAAAATGCAATAAACTGAAAGATCTAGCATACTGATTTTTTAAATGTAAATATTATGTATGTTTATGTGCTAATACGTGAAAAGCAGGAATGTATGTATTTAGAGAGAAAAAATGCTTAAAATATGTATTTACATAAAAATATTTATTTACCCAAAAATCCGAGCCCTAGAAATTAGTGTAGTTATTAATTCGATTCACGGGCTTGGGTCTTTTCTTGGTCATCAGTAGGGCCCGGATGTGGATGCCGTAAAAAGTTTAAAAAATGCACTTAAAATTTTCAAAAATGACTGTAATAAATGTCCTAAAAATTTGAGAAATGCACTATAAAATGGAGAAAATGATCTTATAATAATGAACTCTCCAATATTTCCAAAATGACATCTTAAGCTCTAACTGAAAAGTCAAACAAAATAGATTTCTAGCGCTTAACAAAAGGTTTATGTTCACTTTAGTCTGAGTTGCACTGCACTACGCATGTCATTCTGATGTTGTCAAATGTAAATGATCTGCAGTTATCAGCCAACAAGTTTTTATATCTCGAAAAGCTGCGTTCAACATCAACTGATGTGATGGAGCGTACTTGAAGTGAGGAAGGTCATTTGCTGCTAAATCCTCCTCAATCCCATCCGTGCGGTAATTTTTATCAGAAAGAATGTCAGAGATTTTGCATAATGTTTTATACCCCGTGTTTTTGTCCAGCACTTTTTTCAGTTTTGATGCAAAACCCGCAGCAATTTCGCCACGATTGTTGCTAAGACTAGTTTCCACCCGGTTGATTAAGGAAATTGATTCAACCATTTCTTCGCCCGGTTTCTCCAACGATGTGATTGTTGTTGTCAATAACGCGAAATTTGATTTTATACATGCCAAACTACCTTCACTGTTTGGTTGAGATAGCATGTCCTCATTGTCCTGGGTAATTTTTATTGCTGCAGCTTCTTCGCTGCCAAAACTCTGCACTATTTCCTTCACTAACTTGAAGTGTTCGCAATAATACATACACACATTTAACCATGTGCCCCAGTGTGTTAAAGGTTGTTGAGGTACGGTAATGCAATGTCTGGAGCTCCCGCTCTAAAACGTGTGACTCGCGAGGGTGCTTTCAAGAAAACTTTCTTAACGCTCGCTGTAAGCCTGTCTACACTGGAGTAAAGAGCCCTTGCTTCTTCACAAACTGTGCAGTCCATGGGCAAGACATGTAACATTGTCCATTTTATAATACAGTGCCTTCAATGAATTAGCTGATCGTAACATATACGGTGCAGCATGAGTTAAAATTAAAAGTGCATCGTCATGTTTGATGCCCTCAGGCCACAGGAGAAACATAGCACTATCAAACAGTTTTGATATGGTAGAATAATTGGTCTTTTCTAACACTTCGGCAGACAATACAAATATTTCACCTGGTGTATGCACTTCTAAAGTTCCGATCACAACGTTGGCTATATGACGCCCGATAGCATCTAAAGTTTCGTCGATTGACACCCATATCTTCTTCCCGCGAGTTTCAGATCTTATTTTGTTTAATGTGTCTTCGTAACACTGCGGCAAATAATTCTTACGTTAAGTTGATTCATCTGGTATTTCTTGATTCGTATGTTTCTCCAAAAATCCACGTAATTTTGGGCTGTTGAGTTTATACGGTACAGCGGAATGTTTGCATCACACAATTCTTTACTGAACTCTGAGGACCTGCCGGAAGTCGAAGCAACCGAAGGCAATAAGCGCTGAGTTGCAGGTTTATTTGAAACACGCTAAAGAGCACAAATGTGTTTATCGCGACCAATATGTTGCGTTACAGTAAATCTTCTTTCAGCAGCTACTTTAGTTCCACACAGTTTGCAAAACAATATATTTCCATCGGTAGAAAGCACATCGTCACCAAATTCAGAGTTGTTTTAAATGCACTGCCACACTCGGTTTCATTTTAGGCATTTTGAATGCGGCAAGGAACAATATATCTCACCTTGAACTATGCGGAACTGAGACAAGAATATACACCCCTTCCCCGTTCTACCCTGCCACAGCTGGCCTTGGTCAGCAGAGCAAATAACATTCCATTCCGCTAATAACCGGTTTGCGACGAAAACAAGATCATCTGTTTACCTACGGTACCGTTCTTCTGCATCCAAGATATATATAAAGCTGTGAAATGACTAAATTGGGGAAAAAAATGACCTTAAAAGGCCGATTTCTATAAAATATGACCAAAAAATTCAAGCAAACTTAAAAAAATGCTCTAAAAATGGAAAAATACCGAAAAATGCAAAAAGATGCAAAATAAAAATTATATATTTGAAGACGGGGTGGCCCGTCCGGAGTTTCTATGTACTTCAGCATTGTTTTAGACAGCTCAGTAAAAAGATGACATGTCATCAACATCCGGGCCCTAGTCATCAACCACGCGTACTTGGATGTATGTTTAATTCGTGTTTCTATAGTGTGTGCATCTGGGATGGGTGCTGCGGGCCTTTATCCCTTTATAGGATACTGTATTAACCACCTACTATAAAAAGAGTTTGTAGACTACAGTATTATCAAAGGTGCTAATAGTTGAAACTTCAGCCTAATTACATCAAAATCTCTTGTACTGTAGATGTAATATTTCTGAAAGGCAAATATTATATCTGTCTCCTTGAACTATGGCGCTGGATAAAACAAGTAGTAAATATAACCAAAAATATTAAAATTAAATAATAGAATAAAACATAAATACTGTACACAAATTAAAATAAAACACTAATAATTAAAATAAAATTCAGATTATAATATTACAAAATATAAAATTAAAAATAATACATAAATAATTCTTTAGAAATGTATTTTAATAAAATTAATAATATTATTAAAATCAAAATTAAAATTATAATAAATAAAATAAAAATTAGAGTTGAAATGAAAATTTAAATAAATACAATTGAAATAAAAATTTAAAAAATTTAGTCTGCACTATAAAGGGTTAAAGGAATGTACTATCCTGGCATTTGTACGAAGGGAGAAGGGAAAACCCATAGCCCAAGTCAGCTCCGGGATTTCTCTGGACTTGCTGCAGCTTCCCATCGCAGCCGTATTAAGCGATTTATTGCGCACGGCTACAATGAAGGGTCATAGTAACTGAGGACTGTTGGATACTCAAGTACTCAAACGACTTCAAGGGAAAGAAAGGAAAGTTGTAGTCTAGTTTCATGTGACTGTCAACGCCGCTGTAATAAGCCTCGCAACCTCCTTCATACGTGGAATCCAAACCACCAACCGTGACATTTTAGCTCGAAAATCTTGCATGCACTAACCAGGACTCGAACACAGTCCACTTTATTGATGGGCAAGCAGCTTCACACCCCATCAAACGACATACCTGGAGGATATTACCGTTTGCTCCAATTTCCCGCTGATGGTTCCAGAGGTGGCCTGTGGCTCAATAAACGTACGCGTGATAACTGGAACCGAACATCAACTCAAAAGCTTTTAAGCTAAGTAATGTGCTTTAATGGTGACTATCGGATTAACGTTTCAGTAATTTGTTTACCGCGCGGTAGCTTTGATGCCCACGGGAAATGCTGTTGCTTGGAAATTGGCTCAGTAAATTTACATAGCGAGCTAAAAACTTGATCAGGGCATATGGTTCAGTTTGTAAAGACACACGGATAGACCAATGGACATCCGGATTTCAATCCTCTATTGAATAAATGCATTATTACGTTCTTTTGGGCAAACACCCTCGACGATTCGCACTTTAAAATGACAATCCCACCACTACGGCCGTGCAACAAAATAATGGGAATATCATGTTTTAGACACCCAATGCTTCCTGGATTGCGACCAACCCTCCAGACGATAATGGACGGTTCAGTCAGCTTATTCAGCTGATCTTATTACACGACCACTTGATCAGGCACCACATGTAACATGCACTTTGTGTCACGAGACGTTAGGCACCAGATGAACCCCACGATGTAATATTTCTGTCCTCACATGACCATCTTCCAGACAATGATGTGCGATGCCACCAAGGAAATATTGCACTTGAATAGTGCGATGAACCATATGGACTGGCCCCTTAACTCTCCCGATCTCATTCCAAGGAGTATCTATGGAATGTTCTGCTATTCAAATTGTAAACTCTTCACTGACCACGATAGGCTCGTTTATGGGCTACCAAAAGGGATATATAGGTTATGATCCCATTGGATCAGCAGGTAATGGAATCCATAACACGATGTATCTTGGCTAACTTTCTAGTCAGAAGTTGGCTGGACAGTCAATTTTGTAATACGCAGCCCGCGTTAACATTCCTAACACACCATGCTGAATCCTTCTCCACTTCCTTGGCTGTCTACGTTTTCCTTCCCCTCCTAGAGTGTCGGTGGGCAGGGGAGCTGGTGCCATGGTATAAGAAAATTGTCAAATAAAAAGGTGATCCCCCCAACCCCAAGAGACTTCAGGTGAAGAGTCCCACTCTCACAACCTGCACGCTAAAGCACGATGGATTATCCGAGTTTACCCACAACCTGCACGCTAAAGCACGATGGATTATCCGAGTTTAGCCACAACCTGCACGCTAACGCACGATGGATTGTCCAAGTTTACCCACAACCTGCACGATAAAGCACGACGGATTATCCGAGTTTACCCACAACCTGCACGCTAAAGCACGATGGATTATCCGAGTTTAGCCACAACCTGCACGCTAAAGCACGATGGATTGTCCAAGTTTACCCACAACCTGCACGATAAAGAACGATTGATTATCCGAGTTTACCCACAACCTGCACGCTAAAGCACGATGGATTATCCGAGTTTAGCCACAACCTGCACGCTAAAGCACGATGGATTGTCCTAGTTTACCCACAACCTGCACGATAAAGCACGATGGATTATCCGAGTTTAGCCACAACCTGCACGCTAAAGCACGATGGATTGTCCAAGTTTACCCACAACCTGCACGATAAAGAACGATTGATTATCCGAGTTTACCCACAACCTGCACGCTAAAGCACGATGGATTATCCGAGTTTAGCCACAACCTGCACGCTAACGCACGATGGATTGTCCAAGTTTACCCACAACCTGCACGATAAAGCACGACGGATTATCCGAGTTTACCCACAACCTGCACGCTAAAGCACGATGGATTATCCGAGTTTAGCCACAACCTGCACGCTAAAGCACGATGGATTGTCCAAGTTTACCCACAACCTGCACGATAAAGAACGATTGATTATCCGAGTTTACCCACAACCTGCACGCTAACGCACGATGGATTATCCGAGTTTAGCCACAACCTGCACGCTAAAGCACGATGGATTGTCCTAGTTTACCCACAACCTGCACGATAAAGCACGATGGGTTATCCGAGTTTACCCACAACCTGCACGCTAAAGCACGATGGATTATCCGAGTTTAGCCACAACCTGCACGCTAAAGCACGATGGATTGTCCAAGTTTACCCACAACCTGCACGCTAAAGCACGATGGATTATCCGAGTTTACTCACAACCTGCGCGCTAAAGCATGATGGATTATCCGAGTTTACTCACTACCTGCGCGCTAAAGCATGGTGGATTATCCGAGTTTACTCACAACCGGCACGCTCAAGCACACTCGAATGTCCGAGTTTATTTACAATCTGCACACTCAAGCACACTCGATTATCCGAGTTTATCCACAACCTGCACGCTCAAGCACACTCGATCATCCGAGTTTACCCACAACCTACACGCTGACGCACACTCGATTATCCGAGTTTACCCACAACCTGCACACTCAAGCACACTCGATTATCCAAGTTTACCCACAACCTGCACGCTCAAGCACACTCGATTATCCGAGTTTACCCACAACCTGCACAATCAAGCACACTCGATCATCCGAGTTTACCCACAACCTACACGCTGACGCACACTCGATTATCCGAGTTTACCCACAACCTGCACAATCAAGCACACTCGATTATCCCAGTTTACCCACAACCTGCACGCTCAAGCACACTCGATCATCCGAGTTTACCCACAACCTGCACGCTCAAGCACACTCGATCATCCGAGTTTACCCACAACCTGCACGTTCAAGCACACTCGATTATCCGAGTTGGAAATAGGATACTTCTGCTACTTAGGAAGTAAAATAACCAGTGGCAGAAGAAGCAAAGAGGATATAAAGACTAGGTTAGATCAGGCAAGGAAAGCATTTCTTCAGAGAACAAATCTGTTGACATCAAATATAGATTTAGTAGAAAGTCATTCTTGAAAGCCTTTGTCTGGAGCGTGGCGCCCTATGGAAGTGAAACTTGGACTGTTGGTACAGCAGAAAAGAGGAGAATTGAAGCGTTTGAAATGTGGTGTTACAGGAGAATGATGAAGATCAGATGGGTAGATAGGGTTACAAATGAAGAGGTATCAAGACGAGTGGGTGAGGAGAGTTGTTTCTGACGACTACTATGAAGATAAGAGATTTTTTTGTCGTGTAGTCTCCTGAGAGGCCGAGTGCAGGTCTTTCTAGTCGACGCCCGTGGGCGACCTGCGCGTCGGGAAGAGAGATGGAATGGATGGAGATAATGAAACTGGGCAAGGATCTGGAAGGAAGCGGCCGTGGCCTGTCAGAAAGTACTGTCCCAGCATTTGCCTGGTGTTGAAAATGGGTTGGTAGGATACATCCAGGAATAGCAAACTTAGTTATGGAAATAAGGGTGAAGAATAAGAACTCTAGGGGTAGGTTAGAATATGTTAAACAGATTGTCTCAGAGATAAGATGTGGTAGCTATTTAGTGATGAAACTTTTAGCTCAGTACAGGGAGCCGTGGCGAGCTGCATCAGAACTGTCAAAAGACTGAAATAACAACAGACTCGAAAATACAGTCATAGGTAATAAACGGTGGCTATACTGGGAACTGTTGTATACTCTAGATAGCACAAACTGTCGTTATACACAGAGCCTCCGAGTTGTCTTCAGAGCCTCTGTGCAATCGTGGTCATGTAGCCCCGTGTACTTAGGTTTGAGTGGAATCTGTCTGACAACCTGTGTCATTATTGCGGCTGTAGTAGTGTGTGTGTTTGTATTTGTAATTGGGGATAGGAATCGAATGACTGAGGTGGGGATCGAACCAACCCCTTCTCAGTGTTGCCTCACGAGGCTGAGTGAACCATGTTCCAGCCCTCAGACCAGAATTGTCAGGACCGAGGATCGAATACCGGACTTCAGGGTGACGTCACTACACGCGGGGTGGGCAGATAATTGGCTTCCATTAGCAAAATGTTGGTCTCAATATTTTAAAAAAGTCAACCCCTGGCACTATACAGCCCATGACAGGCTAAGGCCGACCAAGCGACCGCTGCCCAGCCATTTGGCCTGCAGATATTGGGGTGACGCGTGATCAGCGCGTCGGGTCCCCTCGGCCGTTAATCTTGCTTTTCGTGATCGGGGCGCTGTCTCACTGTCAGACAGCTACTCAATTGTCCTCACGAGGCTGAGTGCACCCCGTTCCAACCCTCACGTCAGTTTTAAAATCCCTGACGGAGCCGGGGATCGAACCCGGGGCCTCCGGGTGAGAGGCAAGCGCGCTACCCCAACACCAAGGGGCCGGCGGTCTCAATATAAAGAACATTCAAATTGTTCCCAAAAGTGGTAGCAGTAGAATGTTTAGTGAGGGTGGTCCGCGCATCCTCGCGGCTCCTCTACGTCTCACGTTTATATTCAAAGATGTCCAGTCAAACGCTTTCTAGGAATGACTCGAGTGGGTTTGGGGCAAAATACAATCACTGATGTATTCCTGTGGTCTTCTGTTTTCTTGTTTTATTAAGATGCGTGGGACATCTTGGGCCAACTTTCGGTGTGAATGATATTTGTGTGATAACCTGTTTAGTTGTGGTTAATAAGTTTGAGGATGGAGTTTTGGAATAAGTCAACAGCATATGCCTAGAGTGAGCAGGTAACATTCTCCCCGGTGGGAATAATACATCCAGGATGGCCTCTGTTGGCGCTGGGGTTCGAACCTCGGATCATTCCATTATAGTCATTGCTCATGATTTAACGCGTACAGCTACACTGCTGGGTTCCTTGTGGTCTAGCCAGCTTCAGCATGATTGGGGAGCTTACGTTCAGCTTGGCTGCCGATGGGTTAGGTGATTATCGTGCCAAGGTTCAGGTCAGATCGAGCCATTAAGTCATCAGCCCAATTGAATGGAACGGAAGGTCTCAAGCCATCGATCGCTCTGTAAACCCTCAGACCCGATGTCAGTGGAGCGGGAAGAAAGAATTGTTTTCTTTCGAGCAGAAAAGGGGAGGCAGTCGCTTTGAAACTCGCTTACTCTGCACAATAATCTCACGGATCCTGGTTCACAGCCTGTCTGGATAAATTATGTGGATCGTATATTTTGATAGCAGCGAATAGTGAATAGATCGCCAATAAAACGTCCTTATTTTGAATTCTAGGAGTTTAAAATACCACACGTAAGCCTAAATAACGTTTAAGAACTGTGTTGGTTGTGCAAAGTGTATTACAAACAGTGAAATGTACTCGTGTGGGCCTACACGGCCGGGGTTAAAATCCTCGGAACGGCTGTTGAAATATTCAGGGAATACAACGTATATAAAACTTCTTAATATTTGAACAAATCTTAGAAAATTCCTGTCGTACCTGTTGGAGAAACGTTGGTTTTCCAGAAGCTTATGACATCATCTAACAGCTGTGAAAGTTTTTGTGAGGAAACTCCTAAATATGTTGGTATATACTTTAAATAGACGCTCAATGTAATACGCATTTTGCACCCATATTAGGATTTCTTTTTTCTCCTTTCTTATCTTTTTATCCCGCGAAACCCACCAACAGAGAATTCTGTGTGATTTTGCTCTCCTCTTTTCACCTTGTTAATTTCTTGTATTAGTATGTTACAGAGTACGAGTCGCCTTTCCCCCTGTTAAAAGAAACACCAAGCTTTGCCTTGCTGCGCTATCATGCGGCACGTTGCTTTACTCACTCGTTTCTGGCGGTCAGTGTGGGAACTCGCTGTCAACCGCTACTCAAGAATGCTCATTAATTCAACACATTCCATACAGATGGCAGCCTACTCCCTCCTACGTTCTTTGGAGTTGGCGTCAAGAAAGAAACTTGTATATTTTGTGACAGGTCATGTAAGTGACACGCACAGCAACCGACAGCCAACATAAAAGATGAGTTATCAATACAATTTTAAACTAACTCTCATGGAATTCTTTCAAGCTCACTTGCAAGAAACGTCATACTTTCAGTTTATCCTGCTGGCAGGAATATTTGCCCTGATGTTATCCCTTAATTTCGTCCACCGTGGGAGAGCTTTATGTGCATGAGGTATAGTTAACGGCTAGACCTACGTGGGATTTATCCTTTCTTCTTTTCCCTGTCAATGCCAGTAATTGAGTTGGTCGCGGGATTAACCCTGTACTCCATTCATCTAGGTCAAAGCCACTCCAAAGTTCTTACAGTGTATTCGTCGAACTTGAAGTCTGTAATTGACATACAGTGAAACTCACTCTGCTTTGGTCCAAACAGTTTGATGGGTCAATTCTGCCCATGCCCTAGATTTTCAACCTCCAGCAATTTCTTCAATGTTGAAAACTGATACTATTCTGAAATTAGAGAAGGACAAAAAAGGAGCCGCTTATTTCAATTCCGAAACTGTCTAGGATTTTGTATATACAAGCGACCTTAACAGCGAAACAGAAATAGAAATTGAACCTGAAGATCATTCTTCAAACCATTTTCAGTAGCGCGATTGTATTACCAAATGGAGAAAAACGGTGTTCTTATCATAATGTTTGAATGCCTTGGCACAAGTTTGTAACTGACCTTCCGGGGGTTATAGGAGATGCAGAAATTGGCAAAACGCACTGATTTTTTTCGCTTCTTATTTCACTAGGTGTAGTTGAACGATTTTTTATCAGCACTAATAATAGAATAATGAGGCAAAGGGAGAGTAAGTCAATCGGTGGTGTGAGATACAGATGAATGTGAAAATGGCAGATTTTGGTCTTCTTTATCTACCTGCTACAATGAGGGCCAGTCATCTAAATCTGCACGAGTTCTTGGCAGATGACGGTAAGGGCATAGAAATTTTCGGGGGTGGGGTGCCATGTGTCAAATCAGTTTTCGAATTTGTGTACACCGCCTGAGATCTGATGACCCCGAAGCAAGGGATCAAATGACCCAAATTCCTGGAAATTGTTGATACGTTTGTTACTAGCTGTGGAAAACATTATTCCTTGGGAAAGTATGTGACACTAGATTCAAAATTCAGGAGAGACTTTTTTTTAGTTTAATGTCAAATAAACCAGCCAAATGTAGCATCAAGAGATTTGCTTCAGTAGACGCAGGGATGTTTTACACTGTAAACCTTAGAATGTATGTGGACAAGCAACCAGGAGGGCCGGGCCGTTACAGAAATGGAACAGTCACCGACCGGATAAGCATGTGATTAGCCCCACAGCAAGAAACAAATCCCTCCTGTACTTCTTGACACAAGAAACAGACTAGAATTTCAGGTGTAATCAAGTTTTCTTGCTATAAAACACTGGCATCGTACGTAAAAACCACGGGTGAAGATTTTCTGTTGTTACTCACCATGCATCATGATCCTAGTGAGAAAGCCAAACCGGAAATGAACACTTTTTACATACTAAATGTGGTGTAGACGCTATCAGCAACGTGCGATGTTGCAAGAAACAGCAAACACAGTATTACAGTGGTGAATGTTGCAGAAATCAATGCAAAGTTTACTTATGAGAGGTGAATTTTATTGTAAGCGAGGGGTTGTTGCACCCGCGACCGGGAGCGGTCATGTCGTCTGAGGAGTTTGAATGAAGCGCCACGCTGCATTTTCAAGCGAGTGCCGTGTGATTGGGGGACCAGTCCGCTGCTCAGCACGAGTGTGCAGCGAATGACGAGCCATCGATGTTGCGAGAATAACTGACTAAAGCTTATCCCGTTGCCCAACAGAGGAGATGACTACGCTATAAAATAGGCCTGATTTATACGATGAATTTACAAAAAGAATTATATTTCTGTCGGCACGTGTTCATGAGATATAAATGAAAGAAAATTTGGAGCATTACGTCATCCGGACCGCAAGCCACACCCCCGGGCAGTATAAATGTCGCAGCAGCGATCGTTGAGACTGCTTTCTTTGCCTCGGTGATCTTCACTAGTAGCAGGGCGAATAGAGCAATAAGTGGTGGAACTTCCGTATGAGTCAATGGTTAAGATGAAGTAGTTCTAAATTTCAACACCACGCGCCGCGCTGAGCGTATGGTCGTAGCAGATGCCGGCTGCCAAGCAGTGATGCATTACCGTTCGCAAATTGTACTTACAATACAAGTGCATATTAACTGCAAAATTAAATCAAGACCCTTCTGAGAGGTATTTTGGACTTAAACGAGTTTTAAGCAGTGACGATCATCCTACTTCTACCGACTTCTTTCGCCTCCATTTGCTTCAGTCTATATACTGTACATAGGCCTACCAGTGAAAGAGGTCCTTTCTTCACAAGCTAATTATGAGGACTTTATTGACAATTAGCTTTCTTCTCTTAATGAATACGGTCAATGGCGAGAAATGAAATACATACGAGCAGAGAGATGAAGGATAACAATTGTCAGCAAATTAAAGAAACTATAACACTGACAGAAATTGAACCCTATAATCCTGTCAGTTAATGATGAGAGTTCTGAGAGAGCAGGCGATAACGTTGTTTATTATTTGAGTGGTTACCTGATTCACACAGCAGCAACGAAGATTGTGATATGTACTTCCTGCATTTGGTCACTGGAAAGTGATTCCGAAACATTTAATGCTGTTGGTGATGTATGTATCCTCACCATGCTGAGAGACCTTGGCGGAAGTGAATCTAAATTTCTCAAATACCCGGCTTTATCTTTATTTCACGTGATGAAAAAAATGATCGTGTGGCCTCCTGAGAGGCCGAGTGCAGGTCTTTCTAATTGACGCCCGTGGGCGACCCGCGCGTCGTAATGAGGATGAGGTATGATGAAGACGGCACATACACCCAGTCCCCGAGCCACGGAAATTAACCCCAAGAGATTAAAATCCCTAATGGCCCGGCCAGGAATCGAACCCGGGACACGGCGGACAAAAGCCTAGCGCGCTAAAAATTTAGCCACGGAGCCGGACATTTCACGTGATGAAACGTGTAATGAAACGTGTAGATGCAGTAGTGGAGGCAAAGTTGGAGCAAGAAGGCGCGTTGTGGGGCGATATCTTTTCAGATTATGTGGATATGATCTGTGAACTTCCTGTGTTCCGAAATATGTGCTGCTCAGAGGATCAAAATAATAACCCCTGGCACTATAGCCCTTGAAGGGCCTAGGCCTACCATGCGACCGCTGCCCAGCCATTTGGCCTGCAGATATTGGGGTGACGCCTGGTCAGCGCATCGGGTCCCCCCGGCCATTAATCTTGGTTTTCAAAACCGGGGCGCTGTCTCACTGTCAGACAGCTACTCAATTGTCCTCACGAGGCTGAGTGCACCCCGTTCCAGCCCTCACGTCAGTTTCTAAAATCCCTGACGGAGCCGGGAATCGAACCCAGGGCCTCCAGGTGAGAGGCAGGCGCCCTACTCCAACACCACAGGGCCCACGTTCAGAGGATCATCTGTTACTATACTTCCCTAGGATAGTGTTTCATTACATTAAATGCCGGTTCATTTTCCTGGCGAAAGATATGTCCAGGGAACTGAGATCCAGATCGTCTTCAAAATCAGCGAAAAAAATAATGAAGGTCTCTTCTGTTTAGAGGTAAGCTCTATTCTTCTTAGAAATGTATTTTAGTGTGTTCTGGATAGTATTTTAATATGTTCGTATTCCCTTCAAGATTTGTTTCTGTTATTCACAACTTGCTTAGTGAAAAATGAAAATCCACAGCCTGCTTCCAGTCTCCGGCCGGGTCAGGAATGGAATGAATGAAGCCCCAATCTAGCGGCGAGGATACGAACTGTGCCGGCTGCCGAAGCCTGACGCTGAAAACAAGTTTTCACTGAAATCTGAAATGACAGATGAAATGAAATGACAGTGGAGAGTGTTGCTGGAATGAAATTGTGACAGGGAAAACCGGAGTACCCGGAGAAAAACCTGTCTGCCTCCGTTTTGTCCAGCACAGATCTCACATGGAGTGACCGGGATTTGAACCACGGACCCAGCGGTGAGAGGCCGGCGTGCTGCCGCCTAAGCCACGGAGGCTTAACTTGCTTAGTATTTAGTGCAATACTTCTTTTAATAAACAACTAGCAACCCGCCCCGGCTTCGCCTGGGAACAGTTATGAATGGGCAAGGAATTCCTGTCAGACGTAATTTAAGAATGGCGAGGTGCATGAGACATAAATCCCCGTTCCGTCCAAACTAAACACACTTATAGTGGGCGAAGTATGGAAGATAGAGATATGCTCTCGCGGACTTTTTTGGAGAATTTTTCATGCTCAACAATTCTTACACTCATAGTATATTGATATTTTTAGCGGTTTGCCCAGCGTAAGCTTAAAAAGTGCTCGGGAGCAGGTTCTATTTTCGACCTTTTCACTGAAATCTGAAATCGTTACTGCTTGGCTCCCTCTGATCATAAGGGGGCGTGGTGGCTCAGCGGTCTAGCTGTATGCCTCTCACCAAGGTGGTCCGGGTTCGATTCCCGGTCAATGCATGTGAGATTTTCGAAGTGAAATGCCATGTCCTGAGGTTCGGATTCCACGTAAAAAGGAGGTCCCGTGGCTCATGATCTCAAGATTAACGGTCACGTTAAACTACAAGCTTCCTTCCTTTTTTCCTCTGATCATAAATAAAGTATTTTCAACAGAAATCTTCCTCGAGATTACCTTTACAGAATGGTGAAAGCCGCACCAAAATCCATCCAGTGGTTCTCGAGATTACCCGTGACATCCAAGAATCGTGGACTTTGTTTTATACGAAGAAGAGGCGAGCCAGACAGGCAAGCGGAGGCCAAGTTACGCTAGTACCACCTAGCGGCGGAAACGGTCAACTAACGGAGTTCCTTCACTTAATACTTTATTCGCCACGTTAGTAGTCTACGAGAAGTGTCAAGTCCGCAGCACGCCTGTAAGATAGGCCACTCAAGCCACGCTGAAAACAAGTTTGTACCGGTGAGTGTGAGTAATTAACTAATTATCTCACTCAGTCTTTTCCAGTGGAAGTGTGCTGGGCTTTTTGAACCCATTAATTATTGAAGAAACATGGTTAGTGCACTAGGGCTGTGTGAGTTAGTAGTTGAGACTATAATTCACAAACAGTGAAGTGTGATTGCACCTAAGAATACCTTAGTGATTGTCGCAGGGCATGTTTGTTACTAGAACATTCTATTGAAGTGTGCACCTGTTATACGAAGTAACTTATTGCAGACAACGAATCAAACAGTGAACAGCAAAATATTTTACGTGACGAACTCACAGTAGGTATTGCAGCTTTTGTGGCATACCGTTTATATAACAATTAGCCCAGCGAGTGCAGAACTTTCCAGAACTTCAATACATTGACATTTCCATTATGTGTCCGGAACATTGAGACAGTCTGAAGAACTATTTTTCTAGATCTTTCCACGCTATGAACGTTTCCTATATCCAAGCGTTGAACTCGAATTCGGTTAGCACCATTAGCACCCAGTTTGCCCCGAATGTTTACCGAGTTCCGTGCTCAACCGATTTCGAAGTTCATGCATATATGGGCGTTGGTCTCCGGACTAACGGGCAAATAGAGAAGAGGAATTTTTGGGGGAAATCTTTCCTTCAGCTTTTAAAAGGCTTGATCCAGAAAAGAAAACAATTTACAAATCTGCAGCGGGAATCAGCCAGTTGAGTGAAAGGAAATAGTTCTGAAACACCCAGCGCTTGAAAGACAGCAGCAAGCAAGATATCATGTGGCACAGCCACTACCGTCCACGAGGCAAGGACCAATAATCTTGTTATCGGTGCCTGACGTGTTACGTCTCCTTATGTATGGAATACATAAATCCCATTTGTGTACAGGGTATTTCGGTCGTGGAAGAGGGAGGAGGATGAGCTGTATTTTCCCTTGTACAAACTGTAATAATCTTTGGTCCGTGAGTTCTTATTGTATTATTTTGTGTCGGCTTATAGACTAGTGTTCCAAGAGGCAATGCGTACTATTCTTAAAGTGTTCGATAGATGTGAGACATAATGAATTCATTTATTGAGTACTGTACGATACCTCACACCGCACGATACCGCTGGCGTCAAGTTCCATAGCGAAGGAATATTCGTAAAAAGATGGACACGTAATGTTTAGAGATTTGCCCTTTGCCTCGGCGTGTACGAATTTTAGATCTGTTTCGATTTTAGTGAATTTGCGAATATTGTTTTAAATGCGATAACACATAGCTGAATGTTTTCGACTTCTGTTTTCCTAGTGCACAGTATCAAATTTCCTAACGCTCTGCCCAGCACTGTGAACTCTACAACCGGATTCCTGGCTAGCTAACTAGTAAACTTTTAACCATTAGAAAGAAATTGCTCTAATGTAGATACCTACTAAGTGTGTTCACGGTTCTGAGTGGCACTTTCAGTCCTTGTTTTTTATTTCTAGTACATTTCTTTTATCCCATTTTCATCATATGAAATATAGCCTTATGAGATTGCATTGGGTGTATGGGTGTGTGCGTGTGATCCACTCTAATAAAATCTAAACGGCTGGAGCGATTTAATGAAACTCGGTAAGGACATAGTACCACCTTCTCCGACCTCCATCGTGCCTTTGAAATTTAAATACGTTTCACCAATCCACAATCACTGCCTTGCGAAATATTTCACCGGCATTCTATATCTCCGAGACTGTTACTGATATCACCCTAAAGGTGAGTTAGCCGAGGTCGTTGCGGCATGACTGTTGGCAGTCGCTCACATCCGGGAGGCGAGGAGGTTCGAATCCCCCCGCCGGCAACCTTGAAGATGGTCTTCTGTGGTTTCCCATCTTCCTTCCAGGCAAATGCCGGCCACAGCCGCTACCTTCCAACTCCTCGACCCTCCCTTCCAACTTTCCTTCCCAACGGTACTTGTAGCTCACCCATTGGGTGTCCGTCTCGAAGCAGCTACAAAAACTGGCGAGCCGAACATGTCCTCGGACACTCCCGGCACTAAAAGCCATACGCTAAAAAAAAACACCCTAAAATTTTGTATGGTAATATAAGATACTAAGGTAAGTCCACCTATGTGGTTTTTGAACCCCTGTTAAGTACAAAAACAACAAGGCATCCAAGCCAACCTAATATATCAAAATGGAATTTTCTCGCGGTCTATTCATTCCTACGCAGTGAAACTTGAAATGGTAAATGTCTACATCTACTGGAATCTAATTTAATAGAATTGCTATCATAACGTCAAGATGGCGTCTGTGTGAAATGTTAAAATTAATTTGTTTTGTGCCCTATTCATAGATCGAAGTAAACGTTTGTGTAATGAACCAAGGCAATAATGTTCGTCTAATGGTACATAACTCTATGTCCGACACATAGAACACTCCAACATGGCGATCATCCAAAATAATTAGCCAGTTCTCAATATCTACAAATCTATTTCAGCAATCAAACTGAAAATGTGTATGTTCATAGAGTCCATTAAAACAAATACACCTACGGGACTCTCATTGACCTGAAGAGCATTAAACCAGCATGGTAGCGACGCGAAATTTAAATAATTCAATGGATTTTATCTCGCGACTTATAAACTTATTCTTTAATTCTCGAATCCTATTCAAGCGATTATAGAAAATTTAGAAACTTTGGTGTTGCCTTCTTATATTGTACGTAAAAATGCTCTTGAGTTCTGAGTGGCCAGTCTCAATATATTTCACACAGATTGTGGGATGACGCGTGGTCAGCGCATCGGGTCCATTCAGCCGTAAATATTTGTTTTTGTGACGGGGCGCTGCCTCACTGTCAGACAGCTACTCAATTGTCCTCACGAGGCTGAGTGCACCCCTTTCTATTCCTCACGTTAGTTTCTTAAATCCCTAACGGAGCCGGGAATCGAACTCTGAGCGCGCTACCCCAACACCTCGGGGCAAGCTGTAGTCAGTGAACACTTGTTTGAATATATATTATATACTGTATATATATGTATATGTATATTTCTGCGCGGTGATTTTTAGAAATGGGGACAGCCTGCTGCCAAGAATGGTCAGCACAACCCATCTGGTCATTGCTGTCCCAAACCCACCCCAGACCCAAAGCTCCACTGAGCAGTACGCGTCTACTTCAAACACGAAGTCAAGCAAAGTGTCTGGTCTCCCATTCCAGACCCGCATGTCGGACTGCTTGCACGGAAATCGAAACTTAGTCAAGGAGATGTTGTACTAATTTTGTTAAAAGTATCGCTGTTGCTGTTGAGTTCAATCTAATTGCTAGTGGCTACATGGGTTTAAATGATGGCGTTTGTATATCCCGTCTACGTTATTTCCTTCTATGAGCTAATTTATTTGCCTTCGTCTTTCATCTCTATAGATCCGGTGGTAACTGTATTAGGTTCTAATTGTTTTCTTTCAGAACACAATATTTCCCCTTGTACTTACAGTTAAGGTGATGTTGTTTCATTTAGAGGCATGCAGTTTCATATTTATCAAACCCATGCACTTGGGTGTAAGTGGAACAGTCAGATAGCCCTTGATATTGTAGAGTCCGTACTAGTATGTGTGTAATTGTAGCCCAAATCAGATAAGGATTGGGGAGGAGGTGGCTGTGGCCATACGTTAGGAACCATCCCGGCATTTGCATGGAGTATAAGTGGGAAATCATTGAAAACCACTTCCAGGAATGCTGAGGTACAAATCGAAACCGCCTCTTCTCAGTTTTGCCTCACGAGGCTGAGTGGACCACGTTCCAGCCCTCAGACCAGAATTACATTTCTTGACAGAGCCAAGAATCGAACACGGTGCACAATCAACCTCGTTAGGCGGGCGGGACTGAAAAGAAGTACGTTTGATTCCCAACTCAGCAATTTTAGAAGCGATTTAGAAGTGATTACACTAGGCAAATGTAGGGAAGGTTCCTAACTGAAGACCAATGAAAATCCACAGCCTGCTTCCAGTCGACCGACCGGGTCAGGGAATGGAACGAGGATATGAACTTCGCCGGGTGCCGAAGCCTGTCGCACTCCCCTGGGGGTAATGATTAAATGCATGACAGATGAAATGAAATTATAGTAGAGAGTGTTGCTGGAATGAAATTGTGACAGGGAAAAACGGAGTACCCGGAGGAAAACCTGTCTGCCTACGCTTTGTCGAGCACAAATCTCACATGGAGTGACCGTGATTTGAACCACGGAAGCAGCGGTAAGAGACCGGCGTACTGCCGCCTAAGCCACGGAGGCTTTTCGTAACTGAAGACCAATACCTACCTAAATTACAAATACGCCACTATTACAGACACCATAATAACACAGGTTTTCAGAAAAATAGTGTAAGATGCGTTCAGAAAGTAACGAGCCGGAGGCTGTAATGCGCAAACCGGTGACGACATCGGCTAATCGTGGCGTGTGTAACGAGGTGTGGCTCTGACCAGAGCGTGGAAAGTCACAGCCCGTCGCTAGAGGGCACACGTGCACGTCACGCGATGATACAAAGCGAGCACCAGCATGCATCAATCGTCCAACGAAAGACCAAGACAGTAGGCCATTCGACATGCTTCCTGATGTGGTTGAAGACTGTGGGGCACCCATTGGGCACACACCTTGCGCAAGTGCAGTCGTTCCTTCATGATGGTGTGCACACTTCCGACGCTCAATCCGACCACGGCGGCTATGGCGTTCACTGTCACTCGGCGGTCCTGGATAATGAGTGCATCAACCAGCTGGACCTTGTCATCGGTAATGCAGGGGGGGGGGGGGGCAGATCGGGCATCATCGGCTAACGACACCCGTCCTTCCCTGAAGCGCTTGTGCTACGCCTTGACCCTTGTAATGGACATGCAGTGTTCGCCGTACACTTGTGACATTTGGCGATGAATGTCCGTTCCCCCTACTTCTTTCGCTGTCAGAAACCGAACAACACCTCTTTGCTCTTCGTTTGACGCCTCCATGTCACTGTTTGCAATGCGACTGGCAGCATTGGACGATTGATGCATGCTGCTGCTCTCTTTGTATCGTCGCGTGACGTGCACGCATGCCCTCTAGCGATGGGCTGTGACTTTCCACGCTCTGGTCGGAGCCACACCTCGTTACACACGCCACGATTAGCCGATATCGTCACCGGTTTGCGCACTACAGCCTCCGGCTCGTTACTTTTTGAACGCACCTTATATATACACTCAAGGAAACAACAAGAATACGGATATGAGCTAATCAATAACATGGACTTGAAGGGCACGAACTTGCTGATTGAAACGCTAATTACTGTTCATGGAATGAGTTTGTCTTCGCTGCGCCATTAAGCCCCTTGTCTTGGACCGGCCGGGTGATGGATGGCACTCACGGACGCACGATAATGACACAGTGCCTGCCACAGTAAACGAATATGTGCAACATTATACAGTAAATCAGTTTGATAAATGTTCAAGTACCAGTTTTCTGCTTTGCAGTTAAACCATGCTGGACAATATGCGTGATTCTTTTGGTCGGTTTATTCTCGGTGGGGTGTCCACCAATTGAAACGAAAACTTAATTAGCATGAAATGAATTATATGGCAAGCGGGTAATTCATCCTCCAGGTAGAACCCTTTACTGACACTGCCATTTGATCTTAGACAGTATCCTTCTTTCTTGGTTTGTACGAAGAATGTCAATATTTTAACTAATCTGATTTTGTTATCTATTCTGTCTGATTGATTGATTGATTGATTGATTGACAATTTATAATCGTGATTGTTTGTGAATGTTGACCATGTTTACGGTTTCAGGTGAATTTGCTTGCTTTACCTTGAAATCTGCCTGATATTTTCATTTAATTTCGACCATCTTATGGTGTAGGGGCTAGCATGATTGGCTGTCATCCTGGAGTTCCAGGTTCGATTCTCGGCTCTGCCAAGAAATTTAATTCTGGTTTGAGGGCTAAAACGGGGTACACTCAGCCTCGTGAGACAAAACCGTCAAGAAGTGGGTTCGATTCCCACCTCAGCCATCTTTGAAGTGGATTTCCGTGGTTACCCGCTTCTACTCAAGGCAAATGCCGGGATGGTTCCTAACTTGAGGCCACGGTCGTCTCTTTCCCAATCCTCTCTTGACTTACAAATACACACACTAATACAGCCATCACAATACGACAGGTTAACAGATAAATTCCATACACACCCAAGTACACGGAGCTACATGACCACGATATCGCAAAGCCCATAAATGAGTCAACAACAACAGCAACTAAGCAGGCAGATGGCCAGTTCTACTCTCTTCGCGATATTTATTTCCAGATAAAACTTGAGTCTGATGCAAAAGTTCTTCTTCAGTCAGTCAGCACGCTACTAAGAACCCATATTACTTGATAATATTAGCCTAATACAGAATAAACACTTCTGGACAGAAATATGAAATAAGCACTCGAAATGTAAACGTTACAGCAATTACATAGCATAGCTGAAAATATTAAAAAACAAAACTAGACACATTTTGCCTCATGAAGGATGAAGTTAATGAAGATAGATTAAAGTGAGTGAGGAGGAGGTACCATCCGAGCAATTGCCTGGAAATGACAATAGAAAAATAGGGAAAACGATTTCAAGTATGGCCAATAGTAGGGTTCCAAACCTACTCGTCACCCTTGTCCACATATAGCCTGGACCCATGGCCTTACACATTAATTTGATCAGTGCCACATTCATCACAATAACACAGGTTATCAGACAAATTGCCTGCATACACGCATACATAGAATACATACATACGGTACATACTGCTATGTCCCGATGTCAGTTGAAGGCGAAAACGTATCGGACATTCAACCTCCAATTCAACCTGGTCAGTAAGAACCTCGCTTCCTCTCTAAAAGAAGCTGCGGGCTCAGGACGTGTAAGGTCAGTAAGGCTTGCATCGGTGGAAGCCAGCCCATCACAGAGATGGGGAGTTGGATCGTCGGACGCTCGTTCACTAAAGTTAAGAGCACCATCGCTTAGTTTTTACAGCAGGACTGATTATACAATTCATTCAATCCTTGTGTCCATGGTGGGAGATTCCCTTACTCCCACATTGAATAAACTGGGTGTTAAACTTTCCAACTCATTTATCGGGGAGTATTCCCCGAATCCTGGAATCACGTCCCACTCCCATTTCCTTGTATAGTAGGGACTCTACTGTGATCCTAGTACATAATCTTGCAAAACCCCTGATCGGCTTATGACGCAAGTCCGTGCCGTCAGGTGCGAGTTAACCATACATACTGTACCCTTCGGTCAATACGTACATGTATACGTACATGCAAATACACACTCACACAAGTGCACGGGGCTGATGACAAATATGCCCCTTGTCCTTAAATGAACTAACTACTCAATTCCAGTGCCAACGCTACTAGAGAACCCTCAAAACCATAGGTTGCTATACAAATTTAATCGAAAAGCAAACTTATAGTTTTACGAGAATCTCTTATGCGTTGGCCTAGAATCGAACCAGCCCCACTTCGATGAGAGGTGAGCAGTTAGACCATTCTGCTATTACGCCCCGTCAGGTTTAATCATACGTTATACGAGTACACGGGGTTATTGTCCTAGATGTCCCTTGTCCCTAAGAAACAACCCAATTCCAGAAGGCATCACAATGTTACCACCAGAGACACCACATAAACATACTTTGCTAGACAGCGTTCATCGAAAAGCAAGCTTATAGTTTTACACAAATCCGGGAATCAAACCTGGACCGCTTTGGTGAGTACATGTGGCTGATGACCAAGGAGTTTAGCACTGAAGTGGGACGTCATGGAAAGTGGCTGAGTCCACTACAAGTGTTTCTCCCGGAATAGTGGAGTGTTTGGCTGTGTTGGTTGTTTGGTTGAATCTCAGTTTTGTGGGGATGCGCTCTCATTTTTCACCTACCCTATAATCGATTGGAACAATACAATCGAACTAAATCCTCTTGGTAATTTGCACGATTTATGTTGATAGATGGAAAGTAAACATTCACGGGGAGCAATTTATCGCACAAACACGCAAACCAGGGCACTCCTTTACACGCGTGCTGTGTGTGACCTAGCGTTACAACACATTTCTCTTAGTGCACAAAAACTGATGTATTGTCACTAAGGCCCGGATAATTACGTGTTTAAATATGTTTTATTTAAATAAATATGTTCTATTTATTTGCATGCTTTTGCCGGTTTTATAAATTCTTATATACTGAACCCTTATTGATCTTCGATAAATAAGTATTCATATTTATTATTATTATTACTACGGCCTAGGCAGCACATAAGGAAGTCGACTTGGATATTAGGGAGGCCAGCATTTCGTAATGATTGCAACATAAGCTGAGTTGGTAGCTATTCCTGGGGGACGGCCAGAATTAGTCGAGTTCAAGGCCAAATTGTGCAACTACTGTACCAAAATTGGAGACATAAAGGAAGAATCACGAGGTCCTCTCAACGAACATACGATTGAATCAGCCAATCGCAGGAGACCAAGCTGTGACCACGAGGTGGACGGCGTCAGTAGTAAAAAGCGCGCGGAAGTGTGTATCTAAGGAACCGCCGAACGGATTAATCTCCGCTCGAGTAATTTGAGACGTTGGATTTATTTGGAGAAGAATGACACTAGCCCCATCTTTGTGAGACAAAAACTCGGGAAGTTTTTATCCGACTCCGCCCCACTCCGCCGCCCTTGTCAGTTTCTCATAAATAGTTTGGCCTGACGCCAATCTAAGACTATTCTTGTGGAGCCTTCAGAGGCATACTCCACGCCAGTTTGTTGTGTGATTTTTGACGCTCGAATTTATCGAAGTACTATTCTTGTGGAGCCTTCAGAGGCATACTCCACGCCAGTTTGAAGTGTGATTTTGACGCTCGAATTTATCTAAGTCTATTCTTGTGGAGCCTTCAGAGGCATACTCCACGCCAGTTTGTTGTGTGATTTTTGACGCTCGAATTTATCGAAGTACTATTCTTGTGGAGCCTTCAGAGGCATACTCCACGCCAGTTTGAAGTGTGATTTTCGACGCTCGAATTTATCTAAGTCTATTCTTGTGGAGCCTTCAGAGGCATACTCCACGCCAGTTTGAAGTGTGATTTTTGACGCTCGAATTTATCTAAGTCTTATTGTGTGGAGCCTTCAGAGGTATACTCCACGCCAGTTCAAAGTGTGATTTTTACGCTCTAAAATCAGTGAAGCTAATTTATTTTCTGAGCTCTGGGGAGCTAAAGTCGCAGCGTTTGCAATATCGAATTTTAAAAGCTATAATACATTTGTTCTAAAATCAACTAAATTGTGTGATCTAAATATTTCACGCCAGCGCGTGATAAACTGTAACATTCTTTTAAAGACGACGAGTTCAACTTTAAGGGGGAAGTATCGTATCACCCTAATTAGCGCTTACCAGAACCGAAGTCCAAGACGGGACGGAAATACCGGACGAGATAGCGACTGCTGGTGCAGCCAGGATTCTGAACTTGTTAACGAGCCAGTGGCGCGGACTCGAGATGTATATTTTATGTATAAATTGTGTGTATTGTATGTGTTTTTATAGTGCGTATGTGCGATATAATTAGGGCCAGTCTTCGCTATTAATCGCAGTAGGACAATTGTGGGTGAACTGAGTAGCCTGCAAGCGATTATAGATAGGCAAATATTTAACATTGAACTTTTCTGCCAAGGAGTCGAGACCAAGATGATCAGCACGTGGTTTGAAGTTGGGATGAGCTTCAAGAAATCAACGCAGACGACTACTATGGAGTGCTAAATTGTCCATAGGGCAATGGGTTGAGGAGGATGTCCTTAGTCCTACATGCAGAAGCGGTGATGTACTAAAATTGGATTATTTCAATTATGTAGTTAGATTTGGCCGGGGAACTTTGTAAATAGTCATGTTTTTCTTTCTTGTTTTATAGCTGTTTTTCTTGTACCGACACTATATGTTTAAATGTCCGTTGGCGCGTGGCCAATGTGTTTGTTGATATTTTGATTTTTTTCTTGAGTCATGTGTAATGTACGCGGCGTGCGTGCGTGATTTTATCCTTGCAATTGCGGAACCCGTTACATTCGATAAATGGTGCTTTATTAACGTTAATATTTGAAATAGGAATGGGAGGAAATGATTGTAAAACATTTTGCTGAACAGGTTATTATTCATGTTAGGGTAGCCGAGTGCACCAACTTAAAAGTAATTGTAGAACACCTTCGTTCTAATTTGATAGATTTTTCTTGAGTCCTTTTCAGGTGACTAGTCACGGCATAGAACGATGGCGCCAGCATGTGGATATTATTTGTGTCTTTTATTTCAGGGTCTGTCACAACCCATACGTGTGATTAAGTGTGTGTTGATGTGTCTAGTGTGTGTTGATTCTACGTGAGGAGGGGGTAGTTGTCCTACCGCCCTTATATATTTTTGCTGCTGTTGTATTTTAGATGGAAAGACAGAGTGCTCTTGGGAGACTGCTGATTCTTGTCCATATGTTTTTCTGACACACACGTATTATTGTGCTTTGGGGCACATTTCTTCGAGGTTCGACCCCATGTTCTGGGAGGTCGAGGTTATTGACACGTGGGTTGACAGACATGCAGAGTTCCACAAACCGCCCGTTTTGCCTGTGACTTATTTTGATAGGCAGTCCTTTTGTCCGACTGAACCCTGTAAGCTTTCATGCAGCAAACCTGTTCATTGTGATGGCTAATTTTTAAGCCATAATTAATTGGGGAGTTCGCCATGTGTGTAACGGATTGTTGTACCTTGTATGGATAAGAATATTGTGATTAACGTAAATGTTGGCTGTTTGCCTATTGCTTTGTTGATGACTCGATTTCATGTAATTTTGTTTGTCACACCCGTTTGGTGTAGTGGTAGAGTATTTGTAAATTTTGACAGCGGTCATTGGAGTATTTTTCTATTGGTCACGTGTTAATGTACTTGTGTTGATTTGTGTGAGAAGTCCTAAGATTTTAGGCAGTAAATGTTGCTACGGCAATTCAAGTCCAATTTCACACGGAAATTTTGTGTTTGTTTATAGTAGATTTAGGAAGTGTCGGTTTAATTTAATGTATTGTAGTTGTGTTCCCTCGTGTCGGTCTAGCTCTAGGAAATGCGGATTCGTTGTTTGAAGGGTCATTCTGGATGATAACGAATCACGCATTCAAAGTACACATCGTGGTGCATGTAGAACGGCGTACGCACTTATATGGTCACTTTTGGTATCGTTTTATTTAAGGACACTTGGTCCAGGTAATTAATCTCTCCAGAGATATCGCCTAGTTTTTGGCATTTTTATTAAGCGGGAGTCAGTTGGGAGTTTTTGTTGTTAATTGTTTAAGTGTAAATATGGTGATTTGTTATTAAATTCAGTTGTTTTTAACCCTGGCTTCACTCTTTCCTGCATGTTATTTTGTTATATGTTACCCTGCAAGTTAATGAAGCGCCCTGACAGCAACTTACGAATATGACCTGTTACGCCCCGAATCTGAGTCTCATATGCTTCTTTGCAAGGGTTCATAAAACAAAAATGGCGCCCAACGTGGGGATTGTTGTTGTTGTTGCTTCGCTGATCTCATATTTATTTCGTTGAGAAATGATGCCAGGTCAAGCGGACATGTAAATTCAGTAAATGGAGGCGATGTTGTACCGCCATGTGCATTAGTAAAATCACTGAGTTCCTAAAGTTAGAAATATTGAACAAGGTTAGAATTTGATTTGGTATTTGTTATAAACTTGTTCTGGCGCCCACATTAAAATTAGAAATTTGCATTATTAATGAACTCAGTCAAAGCAGGAAGATGTTGCCTTATATCTGACATTTAATTGACTTCGGTTAATTGGTGTTTCGTAAATTCTGTTGGTTAGGAATTTAAAAGCAGATCACTAGGGGTTATTTTGTTGTTTGGGAATAAATGTCATTGTATTCAGTAAATTTTGTTACTGAAATTTTCATTAAATTAGAGCCAGTAATATTTAAATGTGTGACATGTATGTGCGTATAGGGCTGAAACCTTAGCCCATAACCCTGTTTTTCTCTGAATATATTTTGTGTGTGATATGGCGAGTGTTGAGGAGATAAAGGCATTGTTAGAACAGATGTCGATCCAAATGTCCGTAAAGACGGAAGAACAATTAAAAGAACAATTAGAAGCTCAGCGTGAGCATAGTGAAAAACAATTAGAACAAATGTCCGCGAAAACGGAAGAACAATTAGTGCAGATGTCCGTAAAGACGGAAGAACAATTAAAAGAACAATTAGAAGCTCAGCGTGAGCATAGTGAAAAACAATTACTTGATATGAGCGGTAACATTTCGGTCCAGTTAGAAGTCCAGAAATTAGACACTGACAAACAATTCAATGAACTAAACCACAAATTGTCACAACAGGCGGTAACACAAACCGAACAGTTAGGAAAAATCACGAATGATATTAATCAGAGCGTTCAAAAAGTAGGGAAACTGGCAGGCGAGGTTGCGGAAAACAACATCAAACAGTTAGGCGAAATGAAGAAATTGGAGGCGAAATTTGATAACAAATTAGTACAATTTGACGAGATGGTGGCAGATAAACTCAAGCAGATAGAGGCAGCATGTGTCAGTAACACCGCGGGAGTGAAGAAAACCCAAGAGAAACTACAGCAGCAAATTAATTCGGTAGATAACAACGTGCTGGAATTAATAAAGGAAATAGATAAAGTCGAAGTTAAGGCTGAAACCGAGCGGATACACCTGCGGGAAAATTTAGAGGAGCAATTAGGCAGAACACAAGAGATCATAAGAAAAGAGATGGAAGGCCAGCTAATAAACACACAAGAGGTCATAAGACAAGAAGTAGGGGAGCAGCTCGTCAAAACTCAGGATAATTTGGAAGAACAACTAGTGAAAACGCAGGAACGGATAAGTGAAGAGCTAGAGAAAAATCAGGAGAGGAACGAGGAGAAAATAAATAGCTTAAAAAGTAGGATCCGGCGAGATTGGGACCAGCAGGCTCATGCGAATAAGGAAGACAGGCTGGCAGTTTTAAAGCGAATGCAGGCACTGGAAGAAAATATGAAGTCGAAATTACAGGAACACTCAAAATTAATCATAAAAAACGAGATTAGATCGTTAGAGAATGCGACGTTATTTTCAAACGAAAATATTCCCGAAAAGCAAACAAGTATTGGAAGTCCGGCAGGTTCGAAGTTGGCTGAGGACACGAGTCGGGGTCAAAGTCCCAGACTAACGACTAATGCATTCCAGCAGTACAGGGGGGAGACTTCAACTCCGCAACCGAACTTGGCACCAGCCCAAGTCATCCAAGTCATTCGGGGTAATGATTTTAAGCCCGATAAGTTTAAAGAACATTCAGGAACCACTCCCAAAGCATTTCTACGGCAATTAACTGACTACTTTAATGACCAACACATCGGCCCGGAGAAACAATTAAGACTGGTGGAGAAATTTTTAGAAGGACCTAGCCTGACCTGGTTTTTAAGTTTCAAGTACACGTTTACAGACATGGCTCAATTCCGCGAGGCGTTTTTGAAGAAGTTTTGGAGTCCTTCGTTACAGCAAGGGTTAAGAATGGACCTGTACACACGCAAATACCACAGTACACATCCAACCTGTTTTTCAGAATTCTTCAGTCAGCAATTGGTAAAATTCAGGGATTTTGATGACCCGCCTAGCGAGCCGAATATGGTTCTAACCATCGGAAAACAACTCCCAATGCATATCCAACAATTATTAGTCGCAGGAAATATTCAGACCGCAGTCCAAGCCGAAGAATTACTCAGACACTTAGATGAGACGAGTATGGTAAGCCCACAGACAGGAAGAAGGAATTTGGAATGTGTCAACACGGCAGAGGTAGTTCAGGGACTCCAAAATAACCACGGCCAGGGGAACCAAAGTAAGACACAGTCCACAGGGACACAGTTCACGCCAAGAAGACAAGATTTTGACGGCCGAAACCAGTTCCATAACAACAATCAGAATTATCAGAATAACCGCGGGAGATATCATCAGAATAACCAAAATCAAAATAATCAGTGGACGTACCAGCGGGAATACACGAATTGGAGGGGAAACCAGAGACAAGGTAGACCTTACCAAAGAAATGGAGATGGTAGATGGAGTTACGGCAGGGACTATCGCCAAGAAAACAGAGGGGGTTATAGGAATAACTGGGACGAACGATATATTGAATCCCGTAAATACTTGGATCAATTAAGTAATGAAGAAGCGGAGAAGGAGAAGTGGGGGCGTGCCATGGCGAACAGACAGAGCCCAGATAACCATCAAGGAGAGGGGGCAGAGAGTTTACTGAGGCAACAGGAGCGACAGAATGATAACCGGCGAAACACATCTAATGGGGCCCGGGATAAAAAAAAAACCAAATGAACTGAAAGGAGACAGGCTAAAAACGGAGATCGCCAGGGAGCAAGAAGAGATGATAGTGGCCAATATAGAAGAGTGGGTAGCATTCCCAGACGACTGCCTGGAGGAAGTGGTGAAGAACCGTGAAAATGTTATCAGACAGCTACCAATTATTTACGCGCATATTGGAGGTATGAGGGTGAGATGTTTGATTGATACAGGTAGCCAGGTGAGCCTAGTCACTGAAAATTTGATAAAAGAAATAGCAAGAAAACAGACTGTTCCTATTATGCCGGTACCGCTAATGAAAGTCAGAGGTGTCATTCCTGACAAAACTATGAATTGTAAACAGCAAGCATTTCTAGATCTGGAAATATTGAACCATACTTTTTCGCAAACATTCATTGTTATTCCAAAGATGAACTACAATATAATTTTAGGAGCCAACTTCATCTGCGATTTTCATGCTGTAATTGATTTACATAACAACACTGTAAGCTTCAAACAAGTAGAAGGATTGGATCATGTGGGTTTAAATATGGAAGAGAATCCGCTGGAGAGAGAGGCCAATACTTGGGTTGTTGAGGAATGCACTAATGAGGCCGGAGATAAGATCTTGAGGGGAGAGCAAGTCAACCAGACAGCAGTGCTAGAAATGGACAGCCGAGATATTTCGCAGGAACTTTGGGTGCATTTGGCGGAAGAAGAAATGGGCGGAACCAAATTCGAAATTCTACTTCAGGAGCGACTTAAGGAAGCCATCGTAGGGGAATCTGATAGAAGAAGATTGGAAGAAATTTTAAGATTACATAAAGGAGCGTTTGACACCGTACCTGGGAAAGTTTTAAATTTTCAATATGCGATGCAGGTAACAGATTGGACCCCATTCAAAAGTAAATTGTACCCGATCCCAGAGAAGCATTTTTCTCAGGTGAAGGACATTATTACTAACTTATTAGATTCTGGTATGATAAGGAAAGCTGCAACTCCTTATCTGAACGCAATATTGGCTGTGACCAAGCCAAACGGATCAATTAGGCTATGCCTAGACGCGCGAGTTTTAAATAGCAAACTGCTAGTTGAGCACGACCAAGCACCGAGGATCAAAGATGTTTTGAAAGGCTTCCGCGGGAAGAAGATATACTCAAGTGTTGATTTGACGAATAGTTTCCACCATCTTGAACTTGAAGAAAAATCCCAACTGTTGACGGGATTTTTATTCGATAATCAAAGTTATATCTGGTGTCGAATGCCCTTTGGCGTGAAAACTGCGGGATGTGCACTCATTAGAGCACTCGATAGAAATCTGACTGAGGAGGTCAAGAACTTCACCACGAGATATGTTGATGACATATTAATCGCTTCTGAGACAATGGAAGAACACTTGATAAATTTAAATAAACTGCTGGACAACCTGAGAACCATGAACTTCAAGATCAACTTAAAAAAGTCACATTTTTGCCAGAGCGAAATTTTATATTTGGGACATATAATTGATGTTGAGGGCGTGCGGCCTAATCCAGCCAAGATTGATGCTATTAAGAAATTTCCCACACCTACCAAAGTCAAACATGTTAGAGCATTTTTGGGAGTGACAGGTTTCTTCAAAGAAAATTGCCCTGGTTACACAGAAACAGTAGCGCCTATGCAGGAGATGTTGAAGAAAGCGAATCGATGGTCGTGGAACGAGGAGTGCGACAGGTCTTTTAAAGCAACGAAGGATTTATTGGAAAACTGTGTGAAACTTGGATATCCGGATTTTAAGAAACAATTTATCATTCAAGCAGATGCTTCGTTAATTGGGATTGGTGCTATGCTGTACCAAGAGGACGCTGAAGAACCCAAGAAGAAATCCTATTTGGCATTTACGAGTCGTAAATTACGGAAACATGAGAGGAACTACACAGTTACGGAACTTGAGCTACTAGCAATTCTATATTCTCTCCAACAGTGGCGCAAGATGATCTATGGTTATTCCATCATTGTTAGAACCGACCACCATGCACTGACATTTTTATTTAAGACAACAATAGCAAGTGAGAGAGTTACACGCTGGTCCATCTACATACAGCAGTTTGACATCACAATAGAGCATTGTCCTGGGAAATTGAACGTCATACCAGATGCCTTGAGTAGAAACCCTGAGGACGGAAACGAAGTAACAGCGGAAGTTCACAATATTACCTTGACACCTAAGGCTCGTGAGTTTTTGGCGAGATTGAAGGATATTCGGAAGGAGCAAGAAGCTGACCCATGGATGATGATGATGATAAAATTCTATAGGAAGGAGTTACAACCAAATTCACCGGAGTACCGGGAAGCCAGTGCTAAACAAGCGAGATTTCACTACTTGAATAACTTGTTACATAAGTACGTGGATGAGCATCATACTAAACTGCGGATCTTAGTTCCAGCATCACTACAGAGGGGATTAACTTGGCATGTTCACGAGAGCCTAGCACATATCGGCACGGATAAGACTGAAGCTACGATAGGGGAGACCTTTACTTGGCCCAAGATGAGATTCACCATTGTTGAAGTAATTAGAACGTGTGACGCTTGTCAGCGCACAAAGCCGAACAACTTTATTCTGAAACAACCTCCAAGGCCACTATTACCGCAGAAACCATGCGAGATGCTCGCGATTGATTGCTTTGGTCCTTAAGTAAAAGGAAAGCGTGGATGCCGACACCTCTTGGTATGTGTCGATGTATTTTCGAAGATGGTCGTGCTATGTCCTATTCAGAAGACGACATCAAGACAAGTCCTTAGTCGAATTAAGAACAAAGTCATTCCGATGCTTGGGAAGCCGGAATCCATTCTATCAGATCACGGTACCTATTTCACAAGCAATGTTTTTAGGCAAGGTTTGGAGAGCCTAGGAATAAAACACATATTTTCAAGTATTCGTCATCCTTGTGGAAATCCGAGCGAAAGAACAATTCGCTGTGTCGCTAAATACTACAGAGTAATGATTCCTAACGAACACAATAAATGGGTAGACAAAGTAGGGGAAATTGAGATGTGCATGAACACTACTAAGCACGAGTCGACGGGTCAAGTCCCACTGATTGTACACCACAACAGGTTGCCGGAAAGAACTTGGGACAAGATCATTCCTTGCCCAAGGGATCCATTATTAGCGCATGATTTGCGAATCCAGCGAACGAGAGAGCACATGAGGAACCAAGCGGACCGAAGGCTGAGACGGTACCGAGGAAAGAAGTTTCACCGAGAGTTACAAGAACAAGAATTAGTGCTGGTTCGTAGACCACCAATCTCCGACCCTAAGAATAAAGTCTTCGCCAAGTTCTGTCCGAAATTCATTGGCCCGTTCCGGGTAATTAAGAATCTGGGTAACAATGCCTACAGATTAGAAGAAGTGAGCACTGGTGCAAAATCTGTTTTTAATAGCGCCAATTTGAAACCGTACTACAGAAGGGAACCATTGGAAAGATGATATGTGCAGAATCTGTATTGCCAAAAATTTTTTTTTTTTGAAAGCAAACACTCAAATCCACGGGGAGCGCGTGAGTACGCACTTTGTTTGTAAACAACGAGCAGCTGAGACGACGGGAGTGGCAACTACGTGAGGAGAAGGGGGAGACCTAGAGAAGATATGAATGACATTCCAGCGAGAAGGGAGCACACTAATTGAGTCAGAGGGGCATACACTCGAGCAGCTGAGTGAGATTTAAAGAGATGTGTTGTTACTACAGTGGATTTTGTTTTTGAAATCCAAACCAATAAATTGTTTCGAATTTCAAAACCTTGCTGAGGATAAATGAACCCTTATTGATCTTCGATAAATAAGTATTCATATTTATTATTATTATTACTACGGCCTAGGCAGCACATAAGGAAGTCGACTTGGATATTAGGGAGGCCAGCATTTCGTAATGATTGCAACAGAAGCTGAGTTGGTAGCTATTCCTGGGGGACGGCCAGAATTAGTCGAGTTCAAGGCCAAATTGTGCAACTACTGTACCAAAATTGGAGACATAAAGGAAGAATCACGAGGTCCTCTCAACGAACATACGATTGAATCAGCCAATCGCAGGAGACCAAGCTGTGACCACGAGGTGGACGGCGTCAGTAGTAAAAAGCGCGCGGAAGTGTGTATCTAAGGAACCGCCGAACGGATTAATCTCCGCTCGAGTAATTTGAGACGTTGGATTTATTTGGAGAAGAATGACACTAGCCCCATCTTTGTGAGACAAAAACTCGGGAAGTTTTTATCCGACTCCGCCCCACTCCGCCGCCCTTGTCAGTTTCTCATAAATAGTTTGGCCTGACGCCAATCTAAGACTATTCTTGTGGAGCCTTCAGAGGCATACTCCACGCCAGTTTGTTGTGTGATTTTTGACGCTCGAATTTATCGAAGTACTATTCTTGTGGAGCCTTCAGAGGCATACTCCACGCCAGTTTGAAGTGTGATTTTGACGCTCGAATTTATCTAAGTCTATTCTTGTGGAGCCTTCAGAGGCATACTCCACGCCAGTTTGTTGTGTGATTTTTGACGCTCGAATTTATCGAAGTACTATTCTTGTGGAGCCTTCAGAGGCATACTCCACGCCAGTTTGAAGTGTGATTTTCGACGCTCGAATTTATCTAAGTCTATTCTTGTGGAGCCTTCAGAGGCATACTCCACGCCAGTTTGAAGTGTGATTTTTGACGCTCGAATTTATCTAAGTCTTATTGTGTGGAGCCTTCAGAGGTATACTCCACGCCAGTTCAAAGTGTGATTTTTACGCTCTAAAATCAGTGAAGCTAATTTATTTTCTGAGCTCAGGGGAGCTAAAGTCGCAGCGTTTGCAATATCGAATTTTAAAAGCTATAATACATTTGTTCTAAAATCAACTAAATTGTGTGATCTAAATATTTCACGCCAGCGCGTGATAAACTGTAACATTCTTTTAAAGACGACGAGTTCAACTTTAAGGGGGAAGTATCGTATCACCCTAATTAGCGCTTACCAGAACCGAAGTCCAAGACGGGACGGAAATACCGGACGAGATAGCGACTGCTGGTGCAGCCAGGATTCTGAACTTGTTAACGAGCCAGTGGCGCGGACTCGAGATGTATATTTTATGTATAAATTGTGTGTATTGTATGTGTTTTTATAGTGCGTATGTGCGATATAATTAGGGCCAGTCTTCGCTATTAATCGCAGTAGGACAATTGTGGGTGAACTGAGTAGCCTGCAAGCGATTATAGATAGGCAAATATTTAACATTGAACTTTTCTGCCAAGGAGTCGAGACCAAGATGATCAGCACGTGGTTTGAAGTTGGGATGAGCTTCAAGAAATCAACGCAGACGACTACTATGGAGTGCTAAATTGTCCATAGGGCAATGGGTTGAGGAGGATGTCCTTAGTCCTACATGCAGAAGCGGTGATGTACTAAAATTGGATTATTTCAATTATGTAGTTAGATTTGGCCGGGGAACTTTGTAAATAGTCATGTTTTTCTTTCTTGTTTTATAGCTGTTTTTCTTGTACCGACACTATATGTTTAAATGTCCGTTGGCGCGTGGCCAATGTGTTTGTTGATATTTTGATTTTTTTCTTGAGTCATGTGTAATGTACGCGGCGTGCGTGCGTGATTTTATCCTTGCAATTGCGGAACCCGTTACATTCGATAAATGGTGCTTTATTAACGTTAATATTTGAAATAGGAATGGGAGGAAATGATTGTAAAACATTTTGCTGAACAGGTTATTATTCATGTTAGGGTAGCCGAGTGCACCAACTTAAAAGTAATTGTAGAACACCTTCGTTCTAATTTGATAGATTTTTCTTGAGTCCTTTTCAGGTGACTAGTCACGGCATAGAACGATGGCGCCAGCATGTGGATATTATTTGTGTCTTTTATTTCAGGGTCTGTCACAACCCATACGTGTGATTAAGTGTGTGTTGATGTGTCTAGTGTGTGTTGATTCTACGTGAGGAGGGGGTAGTTGTCCTACCGCCCTTATATATTTTTGCTGCTGTTGTATTTTAGATGGAAAGACAGAGTGCTCTTGGGAGACTGCTGATTCTTGTCCATATGTTTTTCTGACACACACGTATTATTGTGCTTTGGGGCACATTTCTTCGAGGTTCGACCCCATGTTCTGGGAGGTCGAGGTTATTGACACGTGGGTTGACAGACATGCAGAGTTCCACAAACCGCCCGTTTTGCCTGTGACTTATTTTGATAGGCAGTCCTTTTGTCCGACTGAACCCTGTAAGCTTTCATGCAGCAAACCTGTTCATTGTGATGGCTAATTTTTAAGCCATAATTAATTGGGGAGTTCGCCATGTGTGTAACGGATTGTTGTACCTTGTATGGATAAGAATATTGTGATTAACGTAAATGTTGGCTGTTTGCCTATTGCTTTGTTGATGACTCGATTTCATGTAATTTTGTTTGTCACACCCGTTTGGTGTAGTGGTAGAGTATTTGTAAATTTTGACAGCGGTCATTGGAGTATTTTTCTATTGGTCACGTGTTAATGTACTTGTGTTGATTTGTGTGAGAAGTCCTAAGATTTTAGGCAGTAAATGTTGCTACGGCAATTCAAGTCCAATTTCACACGGAAATTTTGTGTTTGTTTATAGTAGATTTAGGAAGTGTCGGTTTAATTTAATGTATTGTAGTTGTGTTCCCTCGTGTCGGTCTAGCTCTAGGAAATGCGGATTCGTTGTTTGAAGGGTCATTCTGGATGATAACGAATCACGCATTCAAAGTACACATCGTGGTGCATGTAGAACGGCGTACGCACTTATATGGTCACTTTTGGTATCGTTTTATTTAAGGACACTTGGTCCAGGTAATTAATCTCTCCAGAGATATCGCCTAGTTTTTGGCATTTTTATTAAGCGGGAGTCAGTTGGGAGTTTTTGTTGTTAATTGTTTAAGTGTAAATATGGTGATTTGTTATTAAATTCAGTTGTTTTTAACCCTGGCTTCACTCTTTCCTGCATGTTATTTTGTTATATGTTACCCTGCAAGTTAATGAAGCGCCCTGACAGCAACTTACGAATATGACCTGTTACGCCCCGAATCTGAGTCTCATATGCTTCTTTGCAAGGGTTCAATACATATATATTCGTATATACATTTTTATAAATATTCTGGCGTATTTATTCATAAGTACAGCCTGTTCTGATAAAACACGGAACTTTAAAATGGGTTGCCAACTCACCCGCAATCGGATTAAAATCTGCTCGCAACGCCCTAGCGACAGGGGCCGATTTCGATTTCACTGATAGCCGCCTTCTTATGCAGCATTGCAAAGTATTTTGCTCTTTCAAAATATATTTACACAGACTTCACAATAAGTTTCAATGATTTCTGTTTCATAACTCGTTATTTTACGCTTCTGTTAATGGCTTTTGCAGAGCATTTCTATGAAATAAAATTTTATTATACAGCATAGTTTATTACAACACAATGTATTTTTGTGTTGCATTTTATTTACAACACAATTTATTGCTTTTTAACCCAATACCCCAAAACGAGATAAAATTTGGAAATGATGTGATACGAAATTGTAATCAGTCTTCGACGCGACATATTTTGAAAGAGCAAAATACTTTGCAATGCTGCATAAGAAGGCGGTAATCAGTGAAATCGAACTCAACCCCATCGCTAGCGCACTGAGGGCAGATTTCAAGCCGATTGCGCGTGGGAAGGCAACCCATTTTACTGTTCCGTGTTGAATCGGAACAGGCTGTACACATTTCTTATATATAGTGGTATGATGTACTCCTCAGATAACTCCTGCCCGCATTTTCGACCCTTGGCAATTCCAGTAATTTGCTTCTCTATTTCGTGAATGCACTCTTGTCTCTGCATTATAGTAGTAATTCAAGACATGGATTCCCCGGGCATTAAGTATAGCAGGGGGCTGGGGTCAACAGTCTCATTAAGGACGAATGCGCTGATGTTCTTGTAGACACTTTTGTAGGCACTAAACCTATATCATATAGCTATCTGACAATTGATAATGTGGTAATAAAAAAATAAAGAGTCAAAAAGAATTTGTTAGTAAAGTGTTAGATATAAGTAGCCTATTATAAGAACTGTATTCTTAGTAACCCACCTATATTACATAAGAAAATGTGTGTTTTTAGAAGCAAAAAATAATAATCAGCAACATACTGATTTGCTGAACAAAGTTGCTTTGATACTCTCGCTTGAAGAAGCAGTCGTATTGATGACTATTACTTTACTTAAGTCTATAAATAATATTTTGTAAATAATGATGACCTACAACTTTGCTCTTTCAAACTCCTTTCAACATTTGGCAAACATAACATGTGAACATTACTTGAAATTTTAAAGTTCGATTCATAAAATGATTTTCTTTAATATAATCTCAAGTAGGTATGTATTTGTTGTCTGTAAATAGAATGTTTTTTTTTTTCATGTAAATAGTACCTGCTTTGGCGTTGAAGTTCAACAGGAAGTAATTTTATGACACCATTTAACCTTTTCAGATCAACTACAAGAGAACAACATATTTTCTGAACACTATTTACTGCGCTGGGTATACGACACACAAAATATAAGGTGCGTTCAAAAAGTAACGAGCCGGAGGCTGCAATGCGCAAACCGGTGACTACATCGGCTAATCGTGGCGTGTGTAATGAGGTGTGGTTCCGACCAGAGCGTGGAAGGTCACAGCCCGTCGCTAGAGGGCACGCGTGCACGTCACGTGACGATACAAAGCGAGCAGCAGCATGCATCAATCGTCCAACGCTGCCAGTTGCATTGCAAACAGTGACATGGAGGCGTCAAACGAAGAGGAAAGAGGTGTTGTTCGGTTTCTGACAACGGAAGGAGTAGGGGGAACGGACATGCATCGCTGAATGTCACAAGTGTACGGCGACCACAGCATGTCCCTAGCAAGGACAAGGCGTGGCACAAGCGCTTCAGGGAAGGACGAGTGTCGTTAGTCGATGATGCCTGGTCTGGGGCACCCCTCTGCATTACCGATGACAAGGTCCAGCTGGTTGATGCAGGACCGCCGAGTGTCAGTGAACGCCATAGCCGCCGTGGTCGCTCCACGACAATGCACGACCTCATATGGCCAACACAGTCGCTGCACTCCTGCAGAAATTCAAATGGGAGGTTCTCGGCCACCCTCCATACAGTCCAGACTTCTCTCCCTGTGATTACGCCATGTTTGGTCCCCTGAAAAGGGCTCTGCGGGGCTAACGATTCACCTCGGACGCCGACGTCCAGCTGTAAGTGCGGAACTGGTTCACATCGCAGCCCAGGGAATTTTATGAGACAACCATTCACCGCCTCGTGTCAAAGTGGGACAAGTGCCTCAACAGCCAGGGCCAATACTTCTAACATCCAGGTACTGGTTTCTGTAATTATGCCTGCGGCTCGTTACTTTTTGAACGCACCTTATAGATACACAATTAAGGCTTAAACCTACCAGTTTCAAGGAATGGCATTTCTACAAATGTAGAAATACATCGAATTGTTTTTTCAAGTTTCCTTGCAATATTATGCAAAAAAAAATATAGGGATGCTTTCATAATTTGCAATTCCCGATAATTTATAGGATTTATAAGATTTTAGTGATTCCGTTACGAGCTTTCGCAATAACAATGGTATAATTGATGTAAAGATATATTATATTAATTTCAATATTTAGACATTTTCATGGATATCAAAAAAGGTTGCTTTTAAAAAATGGACGTGAACAAACGGAACTAAATTTGGGGATTGTAACTACCCACAGGGGAGAACTGAAAAATATTAACAGTTTCTCTGTAGCAAAATGGTTGCATATCAGTGTTGTATATGTCTCATTATGCCCCCTACCCCCCTCGTCCTCCCAGAAACGAATCCTTCTTACGCCACTGCTATGCACAATCGCGACTGTGTTTAAAGTAGCCTTGGCTAATGAATAAAAAAAAGGGAGCGAGTTGAGAACGACAAGAATAGAGCCCTCTTCAGTTGGCAAGCATAGCCGTGACACGTGTCTTTGTGCCGACTTTGATTCAGTTACCTACACGCTACGAATAAAACGAACAGAGAATGAATTACAGGCTTTCTTAAAATAGCTTGTTATTGAACCGAACGGAACAAAAACAGATGAGTGAAGACCTTGCCCTAGAGACGCGTGAGTCACCTGGAAGTGGCTCTTTGATTGTTTACATTCCAGACGAGAAGCAGACCAAGCAACATCATCTCCAACTCCATCTCATGAACTCGCGTCATATAACGAGCCTTCACTTCACACAAGGCGGAACCTCGAGCCTCAAGGTCATTCCCGCCGAGCATGTGCACATGTTGGTCATCAGGTGATGTATCTGAGTGTGTGTGTTTGAGTCCTCAGTCTTTAGATGTATTCTAATATATTTATATTTTGTTTTACTGTACCTTTCTTTCATTCTCACGTCATCTTTTGACTTTGACTTCCCAGTCGCCGAGCTAGGGGAAATAATCACCGGAGATTGGATTCCCCACGGCCCGTCCGAGAATCCAACCCGGGACCCTTCGGGCCAAAGCCTAGCACGCTCACCAATTAGCCACGGAGACGGGCAAATTTAGATTAGTTTGATGCAGTACTCTACGCTTCCATGTCCTGAGCTAATCGTTTTTTCTCTACATAGGTCCGCGTTGTTGTGCAGTGGCTAGCATTCTTGGCTGTCAGCGCAGAGCCCCGGATTCGATTCCCGGGTCTGCCAAGAAATTTAATTCTCGTCTGACAAGTGAGGGCTGGAACGGTGTACACTCAGCCTCGTGAGGAAAAACGAAGAAGAGGCGGGTTGGATTCACACCTCAGCCAACCTGGAAGTGGTTTTCTGTGGTTTCCCAATTTTACTCCAGACAGATGTCGGAATGGTGCCTAACTTAAGGCCACGGCCTCTTCCTACCCAAATCCTACCTCAATTACAAATACACGCACTAGTACAGACACCACACTGACACAAGTTATCAGACAAACATTTTACACACACCCAAGTATACGGGGATACATGACCACGATGTCGCAAAGCCCCTAAAAGAATCAATAACAAAAATCCTACTCTACATAGCTACCACACCCTACAGTACATGAAATGAAAATCCACAGCCTGCTTCCAGTCTCCGACCGGGTCAGGAATGGAATGAATGAAGCCCCCATCTAGCGGCTAGGATATGAACTGTGCCGACTGCCGAGGCCTGACGCACTCCTCTGGGGCAATGATTAAATGAATGACAGATGAAATGAGATGATAGTGGAGAGTGTTGCTGGAATGAAATTTTGACAGGGAAAACCGGAGTACCCGGAGAGAAACCTGTCTGCCTCCGTTTTGTCCAGCACAGATCTCACATGGAGTGACCGGGATTTGAACCACGGACCCAGCGGTGAGAGGCCGGCGTGCTGCCGCCTAAGCCACGGAGGCTTCCTACAGTACATACTTTAACATATTTTTACATACCGGTATTGTAACCTTGGCCTACCCTTACAGTTCTTGTCCTCGACCCTTCCTTCCATAACTAGACCAAAGTTTGCTATTCCTTGGCCGCAGGTTCAAATCCCAGCACTGACAGCGGCTATCTTGAGTGTGATTTTCCCCTGGATTTTCCCACACTTCCTACAGGCAAATGCCGGGATAGTACCTTATTTCAAGTAGCAGGCCACCTACCCTAGCCCTGTCTCTAATACAGTTTCACGCACTCCTACAATCACCACAGAAGCACAGATTATCAGACAAATTCAACACACACCTATGTACACGGGGCTGATGACCAAAGATGTCTCAAGCCCCCAATACAAATTAACAACAACGCTATTACGTGGTGCCTTAGTTTATGTTCCCTACTAACCTATCTCTTCTCTTCATTATCACTTGCCAGAAATATTTCTCCTTCCCCTTTCGTCTTTATACCTCTTCATTTGTTACTATTTCTGCCCACTTAATCTTCATCATTCTCCTGTAACACCACATTTCAAGTGTCGCTACCCGCACTTCAAACGAAGGATTTCAAAATGTACTGTTACGGCTGTGAGTTTGTTTCGTCGCCTCGCCGCGTGAGTCACCGCCGTCCCCGGGCTATGCTCTGCCTCTGTGTATTACCTGCGCCTTACGCAACAGGGCTACTAGGACAAAAGGGATGATCCAGAATATTCGTGACCCAGCCAGTGATGGAAATCTCAAGAAGCCGTGAATCCTGGACGGGTCTAGAAGCATTCATTGAGTCACCAGCCTGCTATATAAGAGCGACCTGGCCAGCGAGGTAGTCAGTGTTCTTGAGCTAGTGCGTGCTTTTACCAGATCGACAGTTGTTGGTGACGTGACTTGCGAAACCCTAGTGAAGCTGATTCTCTTGACAGCGAAGGAGTGTGAAGCCTACGAAGGGACTGTATTTGAAGAGTGTGTGTTTACCTAGTGCGACAGAGATATTGTGGTGAATTGCGAAAGCACCGGGGTCTGTTTCCCTAGCCAGCGGACAGCGAAGCAGAGTGTAGTGGTGAGTGACTGGCTATCGTAAATAACTGTAGCTTGTGTATTCAAGGAAGTGTTGCAGGTAGTTCTACCGAGCCCACCGGTCCCGTTAGGAGGGATTAACTTCTGTGGCTTATTGACAAGTGAAAGGCAAGTGTTCCCTACAAGAGGAAACAAGAGTGAGATATTAATTGCTTGTATTTGCCATTGTGTGGTGTATCTTTCTGGCCCGCAATAAAGCTAATACGTTTCTTTAAAGGAACAATTTGTGTTGTGCTTCTACCCACCGTAATCCAGTTAACGGAAGTGCCACTAGGGGGTGGCACGTAACAGTACTTTCTAATTCTTATATTTCATTTCTTTTCTGTAGAAACGTTAGTCTTACCTTGACTTTACTTCATCCGTCACATTTCTCAAGAAGCAGAACTCACCAACTGCCTTCTTCAACTTATTACGTGTCAATTCAATGTCAATTGATTCTTTTTAAATACACACATCAAAAAAAGTTTTGCATCACCTCGGTTCCCAGATCTCCGGCATATAGATGTTGACTGTGTATATTGTATCCAAGATACAGTCCCTTTGACTGTTCATAGATGTCACTAAAACTGCTCAAAGATGTAAACAACCATGCATGAGCAGGGCCTATTAGACGGAGGGGGTACGACAGCCGATCAGTTCCAGTCATTCCACCAGGACGAAGGTACGCTGCTCATGTTGTCTGTAGTTCTACCATGCCTAGAAGGTCAATACCGCAGTTCGATCGCGTCCGCATTGTTACTTTGTGTCAAGAAGGGCTCTCAACAAGGGAAGTTTCCAGGCGTCTCAGAGTGAACCAAAGCGATGTTGTTCGGACATGGAGGAGGTACAGAGATACAGGAACTGTCGATGACAGGCCTCGCTCAGGCCGCCCAAGGGCTACTACTGTAGTGGATGACCGCTACTTACGGATTGCCGCTCGGAGGAACCCTGACAGCAATGCCACCATGTTGAATAATGCGTTTCGTTCAGCCACAGGACGTCGTGTTTCAACTCAAACTGTGCGCAATAGGCTGCATGATGCGCAACTTCACTCCCGACGTCCATGGCGAGGTCCAGCTTTGCAACCCCGACACCATGCAGCGCGGTATAGATGGGCCCAACAACATGCTGAATGGACCCCACGGAATTGGCATCACGTTCTCTTCACCGATGAGTGTCGCATATGCCTTCAACCAGACAATCGTCGGAGACGTGTTTGGAGGCACCCTGGTCAGGCTGAACGTCTTAGACACACTGTCCAGCGAGTGCAGCAAGGTGGTGGTTCCCTGATGTTTTGGGGTGGCATTATGTGGGGCCGACGTACGCCACTGGTGGTCATGGAAGGCTCCGAAACGGCTTTACGATACCTGAATGACATCCTCCGACCCATAGTGCAACCATATCGGCAGAATATTGGAGAGGCATTTGTCTTCATGGACGACAATTCTCGACCTCATCGTGCACATCTTGTGAATGCGTTCCTTCAAGATAACGACATCGCTCGACTACAGTGGCCAGCATGTTCGCCAGACATGAACCCTATCGAACATGCCTGGGATATGTTGAAAAGGGCTGTTTATGGACGTCTTGACCCACCAACCACTCTGAGAGATTTACGCCGAATTGTCGTTGAGGAGTGGGACAATTTGGACCAACAGTGTCTTGATGAACTTGTGGATAGTATGCCACGGCGAATACAGGCATGCATCAATGCAAGAGGACGTGCTACTGGGTATTAGAGGTAGTGGTGTGTACTGCAATCTGGACCACAAATGCTGAAAGTCTAGCTGTATGATGGTACAACATGCAATGTGTGGGTCTCATGAGCAATAAAACGAGCTGAAATGTTGTTTGTGTTGATCTCTATTCCCTTTGTATTTAACGGTTCCGGAACTCTTGGAACCGAGGTGATGCAAAACTTTTTTTGATGTGTGTATCTTCCATCTCCATTGTAGGATTTTTGTTTCAGCATAAAGTCTTTCCTCAATCTTGTGTCCATAGCATTTAGATACTGTCTGGTAGATGAGAATGTCATCATCAAATCGGCGAGTTGGAAACTCCTGGTTTTAATTATTGTCTAATTTATTCTTCAAGGAATAGATTGAAAACTATGGGGGGGGGGGGGGAGGAGTTGCAGCCTTCCCTCACACCTTTCGGAATATGAGCCTCTCTCTCAAAGAGAGTTGTTGTTGTTTCATTTGGGGCTTTGGATATCGTTGTTATTTTACCCCCAAGTACTTGTGTGTGTAGAATTTGTCTTTATCGTTTTGGAAGCCATTTTTCAGTGTTGCCTTAGTAAATGATATTTAAATGTTTTTCAGTCGGTCAACACGATTGAACCCATATTGTAATAGGCTAGGTGTTATTGCCTAACCCTGAAAAAAAATTACATGAGATTAATTATTACACTTGGATGGCTTATTTCAATCGTCAAGCAATCATCATCATCAGATCCTTTACACTCAGGCTATTAATCCTTGTCTACGAATATGTGAGTTAAGATATGTACGTTAAGTTACAGTCGCCTCCGTAGCGTAGCGGTCAGCATGGTTAGCTGCCGCCCTCGAGGTCCTGGGTTCGATTCCCGGCTCTGCCACGAAATTTGAAAAGTGGTATGAGGACTGGAACGGGGTCTACTCAGCCTCGGGTGGTCCAAATGAGTAGAGGGGGTTCGATTCCCACATCAGCCATCCTCGCAGTGGTTTTCCGCGGTTTCCCACTTCGTCTTCGGGCAAATGCCGGGATGGTACCTACTGTAAGGCCACGGCCGCCTCCTTCCCTCTTCCTCGTCTATCCATCCCAATCTTCCATCCCTTCCCATCCCTCATGAGGCCCCTGTTCGCTTTGCAGGTGAGGCCGCCTGGGCGAAGTGCTGATCACACCTCCCCAGTTGTATCCATCCCGGCCAGATGTTCCAGGCTCCAGGACACTGCCCATAGAGGCGGTAGTGGTGAGTTCCCTCGCTGAGTCCGTGGGAACCACCAACCTAGAGGGTAAATTGACTAAATAAAAAAATAAAATAAAAATAAACGTTAAGTTACAAGTTTATTGTTTGTTAGTACGTGATATTTTGTTGTGATATGTTAGTGGCTATTCCCGTCCAACGCAGGATGGAACGAAAAATCCTCAATATCACGCTGAAATACAGAATAAGGAACGAGGAGATACGTAGAACCTCATAACAACCTTGTTATGAGCCTCATAACAAGCCACATTTCATACTGCTATGACCACCCAGGGCCGAGAAAAAGTTGTTTTACAAAATTCACAACAACTATTTTAAGAAACGTCAGATCAGATTAAAACTTCATATACGCGTTAACAATAAGTTCCTTTAAGACGTATTAAAGTTTCGTTACGATCAGATCAATACTTTTAACGTAATGATCTTTCTAAGTGAGCGCTCCGTGAACTTGGTAAGAAAAACCGGTACTTTTTTTGTTCAATCTGCTATAAAATTTTAACGCGATACAATGAAAATATTTACTCTATATCGTTAAACGACCAATAAAACAAAGAAAACTTTGGTGTAGATTGTTCTTATGTAAGACTACGGGTAAAGGTTTTATTGACCTCTAAACTCGAGTATCTATACTTATTTCCCGGACAGGGTAGGTGCCTCACTACTCTTTAGGACTGCTCACCTAATGAGTGTAATGGAGCAAAATCCCTGCCTAGGCAGGAGGCCTTTGCCCTTAGGCTTAGGGGATTAAAGGGCTTTATTTATTATTATTATAATTATCATCATTATTATAAAATAATAATAAGATTGCCTTGAATTAAAAAATCCTAATGATATATATAACAATATAACAACCAAATTTAAGGAAATCTACCAAAAAGCATCTTACATAACAACTCGTAAACACAGGAAAAGCAAACAATGGTTCACTTATGACCTAAAAATACAATGTAAGGAAAGAGACAGACTTTACAAAACAATGCTCAGAAACAAGGATAATATTACAATAAAAAATGAATACAAAGCTTTCAGAAACAAATTAAATAAGCTAATAAACAAAACAAAACATCAATATTTTAAAAATAAGATAAATAGTTCCAAAAACGATAATAAAGGAATGTGGAAAGTCATTAATGATATAACAGGTCGGAAAACACAAACTGTCAATGAAGTCATAAACAAACATTTAATATTACATTATACTAACGAAGTGATAGTCAATAAATTCATCAATACCTTTAGTGAAAAAATAAACAGCCTAGCTCATAACTGTAGTATCAACATATGGCAATCAAATAGAAACACATTAATGAATTCCTTTACATTACTTGAAACTGATGAATATGAAATAGAAAACATAATTAAGGAATTAAAAACAGACAAATCGCCTGGGGTAGACAATATACGCTTGAAAGACATAAAGGCAACATCCAAAAAAACTATACCAATCATAACACATCTCATAAACAAGATATTCGAATCAGGCATAATACCAACATATCTGAAATACACAATTATTAAACCAATATATAAGAATGGCGATCACTTAGACTTTGGCAACTACAGACCAATATGCATTTTATCAATCCTCCACAAAATAATGGAAAAATGCTTGGATAAGAGATTGAAGAATTTCCTAAATAAATATGATATTTTAAAGGGACACCTATACGGTTTTAGGAAGGGGAAAAGTACTGAACTACTCCTGGCTGAATTTGCCAATGTAATAAATAATGCCTTAAATAAGAACAATCACATAATGGTACTTTTTCTTGACTTTTTTAAAGCATTTGACACAATAAATCACAATAAACTACTTGCTAAATTACACGATATTGGAATAAGAGGCACGACTTACAAACTATTTGAAAGTTATCTGAAAAACAGGGAAATGGCAGTTATGGTCAATAACACTATCAGTGACGCAGTAGAAGGAACACAAGGTATCCCTCAAGGCAGCATTATTTCACCTACACTATATAACCTGTTCGTAAACGACATGAATGAAGCCATTAAACACAGTAAAATATTTATTTATGCTGATGACACCACTATATATACCATACATAAAGACTCTAAAACAGCTTTTGAGAGACTTCAAGAAGACTTCAATAACATCACAAGATGGTGTCATGACAATAATTTGTATATAAATACAACCAAATCTAAAATAATGCACATCAGAGTTGATCACTTCACACAAGAAAAATACAAACTAACGCACCACAGCTTATCATGCATACACCAAAACATCCTGGCAGGTTGCAAATGTAACACCTTCATAAATAGTACTTCGACACAAAAATACCTAGGAATTACCCTTGATGAACACTTTAAAATGAATACACACACAGTAAACATAATAAAAAACCTAAGAGCAAATCTCTACATCTTCTACAATCTCCGATTTTAGGTAGATAGGAAAACTTACAAAACAATTTACAGTGCTCTGATTGAAAGCAAATTAAGATATGCTATAGCAGCTTGGGGAAATCAAAACACAACTTTAATTAATAATCTTCAAGATAGCCAAAACAGGTTCTTTAAATATTTCACTGATATCCCTTATTTTAATATTAAAGAGTTGTTTCAAATTACTGTACTGAATCTCTACTACCATGATCCAAGATTCAGGCATAAGGTCTCTCACAACATACAAACAAGAGCCATAACAAGTACTAAACATGTTAAACCTTTATGTATAAATAGCTATGGTTTCAAGAGACTAAATTATATTATACCATCACTACTTAATGAACTACCACCTGGACTGACAAACATTAACAGCAAACAACTAGCTATAAGTCGCATTAAAAAATATTACTTAACCAAACATTAACTCATAACATAAATGTATTAATATAACTACCATAGTGTAATTTTTTGTATCTTTAATTATTTACATTAATATTTTATCATTAACATTACAAAAAAAATGCATGCACTCTTGTACTGAAATATAATCTATATATATGTTGTAAATAATAATTAATATGTCTCACAGATAATCTGTACTGTCATCAGATTCGTGAGACATATCACAATAATGTAACATAAATAGTATTTAATAAATAAATTAAATTAAATTAAATTAAATTATTACTATTATTATTATTATATTATTATTATTATTATTATTATTATTATTATTATTATTATTATTATTATTATTGACCTTCAAGTTTACTTGTTTAGTGCGATTAACTGTAAAGGTCAGATTGCTGATCTGACTTAGATGTGGGTTTGAAGTACTTGGCTGATTATTTGCTCGTCCAGCTTCTATCACACTTCACTGTCTGATTTAAACTGAGGGGTGATTTTCCTTTTGGGGTTGACCCCTTCTTATCTCTCCTCTTCATTGTCTGACCTTGCATTCATAAGTGTCTCCACTTGTCTCGCTTGTGAGATATTTCTGTGTTAGCCAGGTCTAGATACTCCTGAGAATGTGTATGTTACATTATTCTGGACATCTTCAACTATTAATGATCAATCTTGTTCCCACCACGCGTGAACTAAACAGCCCTCTTTAAGCGCACTGGCTTTATTGAGAACGTCTTGAGCGTTTATAAAGAAATTTTACTTGATGTTGGTTAGACATTTCTCCAAAAGATAAACTGACTTGATTGTCATGAGACTGCTTCTTGAAGTCAAAGCCCCGAAATAGATAAGTAGTGATGGCAGTTTGGGATTTTAACTTCAAGTTGACTAGGCACTTAAAAATACAAATGTTACTCTACGGCTACATAAATTCACAGCTTCCTTAGATATTTATTTCTCTAACTCGCCACGGAATGATCCGATCTATATATCTAATATATTGGATCACTGCAAAAATCGAAACCTACCAATACGTAAATCTATAGCTTACTTTCCATAAATTATAAATGTCACGTTATCAGATATGAATTAATTTTACTCGTCACAGAATGATTCTATCTCGGTGTAAGCCAACTATGATGAACAAAAGCTGTGAGTGAAAAATTCTTACATATCGACGCTGTTTCTCCAGATCCGTTACCTTATGTGGTGATATTGTTTCCTTCAATTCTCTTCCGTAAAAGCAGCCACACGTCCCAGCTATGTGTGAACCTACAGTACAACAAAACTATTCACCTGTGTTATTTTCCTCTGTTGTAGAACACAGCAAAATGACTTTCACGACATTTTCATACAGTCTGTGTTGCAGGTAGAGTAACGATATGATTTCGTCGAGTATTTATCATAAATTACAGTTGAAGCGCGTGAGCCTGTCGCTATTTTCATTGAAATCAAGCACAGCGAAAGTTGGCAAAATTGAACTTTGTTTCCCAAATCCCCTTATAGGCCGTGGGAACTTGATTTCAATGAGTTCTGCGACGGAAAGGACCAATATAATAGATGAAATTGGGTGGGTACATTCTTTAATTGTAAACAGTTATGTTTCGTTTTCCTCCGAACTTTCTTGTGAGGATTCCTGATATATTGTTGCACAACAAAATAATGCTACTGATGGTATTTCTAAATCATTCTTTTGTCCTAACGCAGTCGTCGAACAGCCCTATAATTTGGATCACAAGCGTTAGTGTAGAAAAACCGACAGCAGTGGCTACGCTGGCTAAAGCGCAGCGTTAGGTTATGGAGCCATGCTCTCTGCTGACTTGGTAGACGCGTGGGTTCGAGTCCCACCGTTGGCCATCCTTGAAATGGTTTCCTATTTTCAACACCAGAAAAATGCTAGGACGGTACCTTCTGACAGGCCACGGCCGCTTTCTTCCACATCCTTGCCCAGTTTAATTCATCTTCAGCCATTCCATCTCTCATCCCGACGTGCAGGTCGCCCACGGGCGTCGACTAGAATGACCTGCACTCAGCCTCTTAGGAGGCCACACGACAAAAAGAAAGTGTATAAAACAATAAAATAACACGGGTAAATGGCTTTTCCCACCCGTCCTTCTGGCTAAGCAGTGAAGTAGATTTCACACGACTCTTGTCAGCTCCCTTCCCCAATCAGAGCTCCAAGCTGGTTAAGCGACAGTCTCTTTTGGGCAAGCCTGCCATAGAAGACACTGCGAAAGTTGAGACATTACGTACACAAGGGAAGGCTGAGATAGGCAATCAAGGCATTTGTGTTGAATGTCAGGCTAAAGTAGAATGATTTGTTTAATCAAGATAGTTACAATAGTCACATTAAGTAAAGGAATAAATTGACAAGGTGGAATTGAGTTGACTGAAAATCTTAAAGGCAGATTGGCTTATGATGACCTTGTTATTCCCGTTTTCAACGGGGTCGCGGATGAGATGCGATGAAAGTTTATGTGGCGGGTGACTTTTACGGTCGGATGCCCTTCCTGGCGCCAACCTCATGAGAGGAGTTAATGAGGGATGAAATGAATGAAGATGAATGAAACTGGGCAAGGGTGTGGAAGGAAGTGGCCGTGGTCTGTCAGAAGGTGCCGTCCCAGCATTTGCCTGAAGTTGTAAATGGGGAAGCCACGTAAAACCATTTCAAGAACGGTGGGGTTCGAATCCACGTCAACCGAGTGCACAGATAGCTTGGCCGCAAGGCCTAGTGCTGCACGTTAGTGAGCGTAGCTACCGCTGTCGGTACGCTAATGCCGGTTGTTGGAATTTGTTGAACAGAAATGCAGGAAGAATGATATGAAGACACAGGTGATCTCAGTAAGGAGGGAAGGTAAGAAAATAGAATGTCAGTAAAGGTAAAATCACTCCTTTCTGGGCTATCGAACAAAGGGTGATGGGAAAGGTAAGACCTCCGGTACGAAAAATTACAGCAGTGTGGTCAGCCCCTCGCCTTGACTGGCCTACAACTCCAGAGGGAATCCCTCCAGTACGCATTCTTACAGCTGACAGACGCCTTACCCGGTGAACCTTCACATCCCTTTAGAATGTCAGAAAGGAGACAGGTCCTTAGTCTGTGGGTTCTCACATAATGGCAGGCAACGGGCATCAAAGCCAATGCAACGAGTTCATTAAATTTGCAGTTCTCTCTCAGAGCAATCCCTGCTGTATGGTAGAGAAAACTGTAAACTGCGCAGGATCTATACATTTGAAAGCAGAGTGATTGTTTGCTGGAACAAATTGATGGGAGCAATGGTCAGATTTTTTTAAATTTAGCGTATGGCTTTTAGTGCCGGGAGTATCAGAGGGCATGTTCGGCTCGCCAGAGGCTGTAGCTCCCTCCAGCGGACACCCATAGGGTGAGCTACAAGTTCCGTTCAATTTCAAGTAGCTCCAACTTTCGCTACCAGATGTCACTGAAACCGAGTGGTGAACATAGGAACTTAGATACAGCGTTTCAACGAAATCTAACCTAGAAATTCAGCTTCACACAAGTTTAGTTAGTGGAAAGATCTTTTACATGCCTCAAATCTATGACATGGGACCGCCGTCCTTACTTCCCGTCTGAAGGAAGGCATATTGAAGGATTTTAACACTCTTTAAAAATCCGACGACTTTGGCCGGGTTTGAACCCGCGATCTTGGGCACAGCAGTTGAGCATGCTACCAACTACGCCACCGAAGCCACTTAATGGCCATAGAATACTGCTCATGGAGAGATAAAAGAAGCGTTAGTAATGAACACGCTGGGTGAGGCTGATCGTACAAGGAGGAGCCGCAATAATGAACTCACCGGCCTATGAGACGTTAGTCAAACTCGGTGTTGGAACGATTCCAACCTAAAAAAGAAAATGTAAATTCATACGGCCACACTAGCCTGGCGTAAGTCTTAGAAATTGACACCAATTTGGTGACTTGCATGTCAACTGTACCATTCTACAGTGAGGTCCTTCTCTAAATGACGGAACCTCGCAGGGGCCCGCGTGGCGGAAGAACCACTGTATGTGGGAGCGTGTCGAGCAAGGCCCTGCCGCGTAGTTCATAACATTCACAATTTAAACGTATTTAATGATCATCATTTAAACTAAATGTTGATCCTTACAGTCGGTCGAGTGTCCAAGTGAACTGCTCTCACCAGGACCGCGCAAGACTCAACCAGATAAGTATCCTGTACAATACAATCTGAATTGACCATTTATGACAATCACATATTCACTCCAAACAAGCAAATTCCGGAGATCAATCAACGCTTCCAGTACCTCAAGAAAACATCACATAGACGACAACTAACAAATACTGACGAGTTGCATTATAAGTATATTGTAAACTAGCAACCCGACCGGGCTTCACCCGGGAACAGTTATGAATGAATTACGTGATAAGCGCTTTTTTTTTTCATTGTCAATGAACAACGACCAATATCCGTTTTACGTCTGGACTATTAATTATATTATCATGCAGATGCATGTGCAACAAATTCTTGTCAGACGTAAATTAAGAATGGCGAGGTGCATAAAACACTAATCCCCCTTCCGTCCAATCTTAACTTGACTGTGAATTTTGCGGAACGAAAAGATCACAGGCGAAATGAGAGTTGCACTTCCAGGGAATGGCGGGGTGAATGAAATTCAAATCCCCCTTCCGTCCAATCTTAACTTGACTGTGTTTCACAGGCGAAATGGAGAAAAACCGAGTTGCACTTCCAGGGAAACTCCAAACACAACCACCCTTCTCAGAAGTTTTAACTCAAAACGACTCAACGGTTTGATGGTGGCTGTATCTGGGGCAATAATCTCGTCCGCTAGCTAAGCTGTAACTGGGGTGATAGACTCGCCCCTAGCTAGCTCGTAAACTATCCCCTCAGTAACTTAATGAAGATTGCTGGAAGAAATGAAAACGTAAAAACACTTATAGTAGGCGATGTATTGAAGATAGAGATATGCTCTTCCGGGCTTTTTTGTAGAACTTTTCATGCTGAACAATTATTACACTCATAGTATTTAGATATGTGTAACGGTTTGCCCAGCGTAAGCTTACAAAGTGCTCAGACGCCAGTTTTTTTTTTCGACGTTTCCACTGAAACGTTATTGCTCGGCTTCCTTTGATCGTAAATAATGTTTTTTTCTACGGAAATCATCCTCGAGATATCCTTTACAGAATGGTGAAACTCGTATCAAAATCCATCCAGTGGTTCTCGAGTTTACCCGTAACATCCGAGAATCGGGGACTTAGTTTTATACTAAGTAGAGATATTTTCACCCATACTTTCGAACATAATTTTCATAGCCTAAATGTAATGGATGTGATGATGATCGCTTGACGATCGAAACTGGTCATCCAAGTGTATAGTCCGGGACAGCTTAATTAAGTTACTAATAAAAAAAAAGGGTAGCCAACTTTAACATCCATCCCCTATACCTTCTCGCATGTTGGATTGTGATTGAATTTCTTGAAGTTAAGTTGTCTTTTGTGTGAGCACAGTTTCGCCAACCCTGCTGAAAATCTCGCCATCTACAAATACCACAATACCTCTAAGATTTTTTACCGTACAGTTGAAACAGTTTTGAAACACGTAGAAGCGGGAAATATCGCTACCAGTGTGACCAACATTCTCAATCTTATATCACCAAACGCACGTGACTGTTCAATTAATTGTATATTTATTAATCTCATGTCGTTGTTTTTTTTATTATTATTCAGATTAACCCATCTCATTTGGGTACAATCGTGATGACCGAGTGAAAAGCATCAAACTTTTGTTTACTAAGGCAACACTGAAAAATGGCTTCAAACAACATATCACCATTACTTGCATGCATTGCAGAGTAATTGCTGGACATGCTGTCCTATTCCTAGACACACGTTGCACCGACGTAGGAACGTTTGCTACACTCGCTGTAATTCATCCTGATTGATATTTCATATCAGTGCAGTTATTTAGTTCTCGAGATCCTCCAGAGTGCGGTACGCGGATTGTTTCTGTATACCTTTTGCTTCAGGTTTCCCCACAAGTAAAAATCGCACAGCACTGAAACTTACGAACACATTTACTGTAAGACTTCTTGAGAAGATAAGTTTCCACTACGAAAATTCGTGTTACTGTTCTATATCTAACCATGTTCACGGGATACAAGATGGGCTACATTACTTCACAACAAGTCTAATTTATCACTTCTAAGGGTGGCGTAGTGGCGCGGAGATCAAGCTATTCGCCTCTCACCAAGGTGGACCGGGTGCATGTGAGATTTTCGAAGTGAAATGCTATGTCCTGTGGTTCGGATTCCACGTAAAAAGGAGGTCCCGTGGCTCATGATCACAAGATCAATGGTCACATAAAACTACAAGCTTCATTCCTTAGCTTCCTTCTCCACTAAGGTATCGTGCCAGCTGCGTATGTAATCAATGCTATGGTAGCATCCAGGGCTTCCCGACACGCTGTTTTGTAATCGGTACATGCTAGTTATCTGGCCGTGTCTCATCGCGGCCCTTGCGAGGTTCCGTTATTTAGAGAAGGATCTCCCTGTAGTATCTCAAACGACAATTAACCCTCCGTCGGGCGCAACCTAAATATTATCACCGTCGGGGCCCACTAATCTGTCAGATTAACCATTCAAATATATGTTTATTTACATTATATCGCCTAGCAACAGTAAGCTATTAGAATGTGGCTTCTCGTTTAACTGTTGTATATTTAACTTGAAGGGAAGAAAATATCCAGTTAAAATTATAAAATGCCTAATTTTTACTAAAATCAAAAAACTAATTACATATAATGAACAAACTCAAATTCTCCAATCATATTGCACTCAAGATTTTCTACTGAGATGTAAGCTAACCACATATTGAATTAACTAAAACAAAGAAATGTTTTTTATCAATATTAGAAAAATGATACACATAAGTAAACAAAAGCATAACTTACTAATACGCAATTGGGCGTATTTAATCTTACGAATGAATCTGCCCCCCAAGGAGTAGTGAGGGGCACTGAAACGAGGACGACCTCACCCTCACGCAACTAGCAGGGAGAGCGGAAGCTATTGCGACGCGCACTCTGTTCATGAAAAAAAAACAAGCCTGGGAGGAAAAAAGTATTCCTTTAATCTCACAGATTATTTGCGCCCGACGGAGTGTTCAATTTCTTGGCAGAGCTTAGAACCGAGACGTTCAAACTGTGGACGCAGATGAGGTCTAGAGGGTCATAGCGGTGTGTCGCTCTCTGGCCGAGGCTTAGAGCCTCGACGACAAGACAGCCCATGAACATTAATTAATTTCTGAAAAGTTTACGAAAGTCTTAAAATTGTTGTTAGCTAAAACACGTTATATTGTGGTAAATCCTCTGGGTATCCGATTAGACTGAAAGCCTGAACGTCCCCATTAGTGTGGTGCAGTATTGGCAAATAATGTGCTGGAAATATCTCCCTAATTCGTTCTGAAAACAAAGGTGCTTGATGTTGGTGGTTTAGAGCACATGTGATGGGGCAGCCGGTGTATGAATGCCCATATTAATCGAATTAATTCTAGTGTTCGCTCGCTAAACCGCTATCCAATAGACTGTACAGGAATACCAGACAATCAAATATGAATGGGTATAAGGGAAGAACATGCATCTGTTATCTCCATCAACTCATAGTCTACTGTATATAATCCAATACCTTTACCACCTAAATGTTAGTGAGTGTTCTCAAATACAATGGCGGAAGAATATCCCAACACCATGAAATAAGGACTGTGAAAAATGGAATTTCGGTAATATATTTGGCGAGGTAACACATTTAATTGATTAAAGGTACAAGAAAAAGCAAGCTTGTAGTTTAACGTGACCGTTAATCTCGAGATCATGAGCCACGGGACCTTCTTTTTACGTGGAATCCGAACCACAGGACATGGCATTTCACTTCGAAAATCGCAGGTACAAGACAAAAGGTTAATGTCCGCACGAGTAAAGCCATCGCAAATGTGCCATGCTGGTCCATTAATAACCGGTATAATCGCCAGACTGTTGAATGCAGGCATGCACTGTGCCGCACAGGTGCCGGATGTCAGCTTGTGGGATGGAGTTCCATGCCTGTTGCACTTGGTCGGTCAATACAGGGACGGTTAATGCTGGTTGTGGATGACGCTGGAGTTGTCGTCCAGTGATGTCCCATACGTGCTCGATTGGGGACAGCTCGGGGAATCGAGCAGGCCAAGGCAGCATATCGACACTCTGTAGAGCACATTGGGTTACAACAGCGGCATGGGAGCGTGCGTTATCCTGCTGGAAAACACCCACAGGAATGATGTTCATGGATGGCAGGACAACAGGTCGAATCATCAGACGGACGCACACATTTTCAGTCAGGGTGCGTGGGATAACCGTGAGAGTGCTCCTGCTGTCATAGGAAATTGCTCCCCAGACCAGAACGTCCGGTGTAGGTCCAGTGTGTCGACGCCGCAGACAAGTGGAATGCAGGCGCTTACCTGGCCTCCTTCTATAACCAACACACAGCCATCAGCGACACCAAGGCAGAATCGGCTTTCATCGGAAAACACAACGGACCTCCACTCCATCCTCCAATGAGCTCTCGCTTGAAACCACTGAAGTCGCAGACGGCGGTGGTTTGGGTTAAGGGGAATGCACGCCGCAGTGCATCTGACTCGGAGCTGTCCTTCAAGTAACCGATTTCGAACAGTTCGTTGCGTTACTGTGGTGCCAATTGCCGCTCGAATGGCTGCTGCAGACGCCGTCCGATGCGCCAAAGCCATACGCCGAATACAGCGATCCTCCCTATTGGTGGTGCCACGGGGACGTCCAGAGCCCCGTCTTCTTGCGACCATACCTTCTCGTGACCACTGCTGCCAGCACGCATGCACAGTGGAGACATTCCTGCCAAGTCGTTCTGCAATATCCCGGAAGGAAAATCCACCTTCACGTAGCCCTCTTACACGGTCTCGTTGAAACGCAGTGAGCTGTTGATACTGGCCTCTTCGTCGTCGTAAAGGTATTCTTGACCCACTCACAGTCACTCCGTCCAACTAACGCTCTCACACAGTACAGCCCGTATTTAAAGCAAACCTGATGTGCAAAGTCATGGGCCCACTACTAGCGCCACGCTAATGCGATTTGCGGGAAATTTGAATCAACGTCATCTTTCAGATGTAGCCTATAAATACGCCTACCAACGTTCGTTAATCAAGCACAACCCTTTCTTGGTGTTGAGATATTTTTTCCCGCCGGTGTATGTTAAAAATCTTCGAGTTGTTTGCGTCTTCTGCAACGAGCCGTGCGACACAATCGCCATGTACAGTAGCCTACAACAAACGAACAAATACACAGTTTAATATGACTACTTTTACGCATTAAAAATAAATAATTACATTTGATGTATTTGACACATTTATATTAAAGCATGCATAGTTTTTATATTGAAAAAAAAAAAAATTTTTGGCTTTCACGTCCAAAATCAAATCGCTTATCTAGGCTCTAGTTTAGAATGTTGATCAATCACTGCAACACCCTTTATCATAAATAACATGAGGTGAGGGTGTGAACACAAAGAAAAGTGTCCGTAAATGAAAACACAGAATATTGGTAACGTACACTAGATGGCGACACACCCCGATGGAAGAATTGAATAAAACGCCCAAGGCGCTGAATCAGTGACTTATATTGCATATTTTATCATAATGCAAGTGTGGGTTATGCGGTTTATGAAGGTTTCCATTCATTATTCTCTTACAGCTGTGGACTAGACTCAGTGCGCTGTCTGTACATGGCGATAATAGTTGACCGCCTTAATTCCACGAGATTATACCCATGAATGTAAGAGAATATGTTCTTTATTGAATACCTTGACTCAGGGATTTTAGTAATCACAGATAATAATAATATTATTGGTTTTACGTCCCATTTAACTACTGGGCTTTTAGAGACACCAGGGTGCCGGAATTTTGTCCCGAAAGGTATCTTTAACGTGCCAGTAAATCTACTGACACGGCTCCCTCGCATTTGTGCACCCTCAAATGCCAGCTGACTGTGCCAGGATTTGATCCTGCAACCTTGGATGCAGCAGGCGAGAACGTTACCGCTGAGCCACACATCCAGCTAATCACAGATACGATATCTTACGAAGTCGAATAAAACAAGTAATATTCAGCATAAAAATAAAAATCTACAAGTTACATTAAATAATATTTAGTTGTTGTTGATTCATTTAGGGGCTCTGCGACATCGTGGCCATGTAACCCTGTGTACCTGTGTGTGTGTAGGGGGGGGGGGAATTTTTCTGATAACCGGTGTTATTGTCATGGCTGTATTAGTGTGTGTAGTTGTAATTCAGATAAGGAAAGGGATGGAGGCAGCCGTGGTCTTAAGTTAGGAACCATCCCAGCATTCTCCTAAAGTAGAAGTGGGAATCCACTTCCAGGATGGCTGAGAGAAATCAAACCCAGCTCTTCTCAGTTTTGCCTCACGAGGCTGAGTGTGCCCCGTTCCAGCCCACAGACTAGAATTAAATATCTTGGCAGAGCCGGGAATCTAACCCGAGCCTCCACTGTGACAAATAATATTTACTTACTAATATACAACAGGTAATCAATGGGGGAGCGTGGTGGCGCAATGGATTAGCTGCTCGTCTTTCACCCGGACGGTCGGGGTTCGAATCCCGATATCAGCTGGATGGAATTTTCACCCGAAAGATCACGTGGCGACAGGAAGGGCATTCGGTCTTAAATCCTGACCGAAACTAATATGAGCTAGGTTGGCTCCTGCGACCCCAATTAATTGGGATAAGCCGAACAAAGAAGAAGAAAAAGAATACAAAAGTAATCAATCACACATGAAAGACGTAATGCAGTGCACGTGCATAGACTACTAACAGTAGGTAGGTAAAAGGATCGATTTCCAAGGAGCTGGCACGACGAGATGGAGAACGGTGTTATCATGAGTGAGGTAATGAAGAGTTGCCGCCCCGACAGCCAGTCAACACACACAGGGAAAATATCTCGTGGACAGCATCACAGCACTCTGGCAGTTGGGACTCTTCAGTGATTGAAGTGATAGATAGAGCCCTGCGCGGATAAACGAAACGTTATCCAAAACCGCATCCGCCCCGCATCCGCCCCGCATCCGCACGTTTGTTATCCGAATCTACTGGCATTACAATAATATTTTCAGTTGGATAAAAAAAAACACATTTAGACAATTGAGGAGAAAGTCGTTCCCCTAAGCTATGTGTGTCATGTGCTATGTTTAAAATGAATGTTATACAGTCAGAATTGCAACCCTCATCAGCACAGAGCTTTAATTATGCTTAATGACATTATTTGAATGAAATTAGCGTAATTCATCATCATTTGTCATGAAAGAAACATAACGGAAAATATATATTATGTCATAAACATCCAGGTCGTAGTAATGATATTCAACAAGTTCGGACAGTATTGTAAAAACTATCCGCAAATTTATTCCAAACATTATCCGCAGTTTATCCGCTATCCGCAAAGCTATGCAAACTACAGGGCGCCCGAGAATGTTCTCCGCAGTGGGTACGTGCAGCTGTGAGTGGTTGAGTCATGAGTTTAGTTGCCTGCACTGCACTGTGTCCTTGAAAGCGGGACCCCCCTGGGTGGGCTGTCGGTGTGTATCGCGATAAGTGTGCGAGCCTGCATGTCTTCAGTGTGTATTACAGTCAGCGAGCGTTCAGATAGATTAGTGCAACTGTATATAGGCGGTAATGTTTACTACTGAAGAGAGAGTTTTTTGGTGGAATACGTTTTTCGCGAAGGAGATCGGTTTACAGAAAATGTAAAATTAAGTTTTCAGGCACGGTTTTCTAATTCAAAGTGTCCAAACCGTGATACCGTTCGGGATTCGGTAAGCAAATTTCGTGTGACTGGCTCAGTTCACGATGTAGGCCGGGAACAGGCAGGCCTACGCTTTTAACAGACGAAAAACTTGATGAAATCTACGATATAATGCTGAGTAGTCCAAGTAAATCAACACGAAAATTAGCTCAACAAACAGGAATTTCTAACGTAAGTCGACAGCACATAAAGCTGTAAGAGACAAGCTTCAGTTGTTCCCTTATAAAGTTGCCGTGGTTCATGAATTAAAACAAACTGATTACGGAAAAAGAGTGATGTACTGTGAATGGTTCCAGCATCTGTTATGAATGGCTGTGGTGAGTACAAAGTTTACTGTTTATTTGTTATGATGCAAGCGGCAGCCGTGCTACCAACGTAACTGCTGTAGCTAGCTCGCGGAGAACATTCCCGGACTCACTGTATATCGCATGGCGAAATATTTTGCGGATATCCTCGGGTTTATCCGCGAGTATCCGCATCCGCGCAGGGCTCTAGTGATAGAAGCCATTTTTCAGTGTTGCCTTGTTCTAGAACAGAAAGCTTTTCAGTCGGTCAACACAAATATCGTGCCTTATTGGCAACTCCAGCTATCTAATATGACATCTAGCGGTAAAAATGAGAAACTTACCAAGTAGGGTACATTTGTCACGTGGTGACTGTTTGTATATGGTTTCTTGTATTGGTAAACAGATCGTGGTAAATGCTTCGTGTTTATACATAAATAATACGTTTTACTCGTTGATAAGAGTGCAAAATGAGTAAAAGCAAAGTGTATTGCTCAGTTTACGGCTGTAAGTCGATGCATAAGAGGGCTGCGGATATACGTTTTCATCACTTTCCAAAAGATGCAAATTGCAATAGCCGAAAGGTGACGATACCAAATAAATACGGGCAAAAAGAGCGGGTTGGACCACTCACCACTAAACTCACTGACGACAGGACGGGTTGTTCACTTGCGCCGAGCCAAGCCGCACCTAGACAGCCAAGCACAGTCTCGCCGAGCCAAGCCGTACCAAGACAGCCAAGCCTACACCAGCCGAGGACAGCCAAGCTTCATCTGTCATGTATCCTTTCCCGCTCCCTAGTTTATTGCCAATAACCCTACCAACCGCCATCACCTAGCTCTGCTATATCAGAGCATCAAGCAATTCCTGTCTCCGAGTTTTAATACAAGTTAAACTCATTCCTTCACCCTACCAAGCAGCAAATAATTTCCAGAGTCTATGGTACAGTGAGCAAACTCAAATATAGCTTTTAAACGTAACAGCGCCATGACTCGAACTGCACAAAAACAAATACCAGCAGACAACCGATGCTTGATAATATGCAATTGACACATAAAATCCAGTGGAACACACAAATTAGATCACGTGTATCGTACAGTTATACATGTATACAATTGAAAATAACACTGTCATTATTTTAGGGACCACATTTACTGATTATAACCGAAAAATAAATAGTGTTCCATATCAAACGCGTGTTATTGAGTATTTTTACCCTACTTATCCAGACCGACCGCAGCGCCCCAAGTGTTAGTTTGAGTTGCCAATTACATTAAGCAGGGAAACAAGAGAAACTCACCAGCCGTGAGTCCCTGAGGGTGTAGCACTATCCAGGGTGCACCAGAAGTGGAGGGGTTACATACACCCTGCCTCCTTGAAGGCCTTGTGCAGAAGGCAGGAGATAACAGGAAAAGAAAAAGAAGGCTGATCCCTCGAAGAATGAGGGTATCAGGAAAGATGAGACAAGGGCCAATTAAGGCGGGAAAGTGAAAGACACCATAGGCCTCGGATACCCTAATACCGGGGTCGGAAGAGAACAAGAGTTGACCAAGAGAAGTCGACAGGAAAGAAGACGGAGAGGAGCCCAGCATAAGTAAGTGGAAGCAATGCAAGACTCAGCTGGGGTCCCGTGGTCGCCAACCCACTAGATGTGAACCCCTGGGGGAGGGGTTAATGAAACATATTTTATGTCTAAGGAACAAAATAACATTCAAGTTATCGAAATACTCAAGTAATAGAACTTCGAATTATAAAGAAAACATGACATATAAATTGTGTAGACCTTCAACGGGAAATTAAAATTAACTTACCGGTACTTTCGAGATATCGAAACTTCGAGATTCTATGTCATTCATCGATCTTTTTGGGCTTCTTTTGAAGGAATGAGATTGAAGCCCCTGATTATTGCTCACCATTGCTAGCAGGAAATAATTTTCCTAGAATAACAAAAGAGCACTGCGAAAGCGGTTGTGCTGGCTTGACATAAATCTCGTAAAACAACAAGCCATTATAAAAGGAATAATAGCGACCGCACTAAGATAACATGGCGCTGGTTCCAAATAACATGAAACAAGGATGTAATGCGATTAACTGTTTGAGTGCCCCGGATCTGCAAGTCCTCGGGCCCTTGACTAGGTCCCCGCCCCGCCTTCTCATATCAGCACAGCGAGCCGCACTCAAGTGGGATTGGATACACAGACCAGTTCAAAAATAAAACACTGCTCTTTCCGTCTTCGAGAGCCATTGTTGATTCATTTGGTCATACTAGCGTACTCGTGCGAGACCTCTCGTTTGTGTATAAACCACCCGCCTGGCTTAACTGTAATGCGGGCTTCTATAAATATGTTTATTTGTTAAAACGTACTTTTTAAACAAATTGTGGATATTGATGAAATCAGAGAGCAATTCATCACTGCTGCTGGTTGTGTGCGCCCTGTGTGTATAGACTACCCGCCCGGCTCTAGCGCTATGCGGCTGCACGCGACACAGTTCTGCCAGGGGCTATCGTCTTGTTTATTTGTTTAAAAGCATTTTATAAACAAATACATACATTTCCGTTTCAAGAAATGCAAGATTTTTCCTGTACTATTGAGACGATATGGAAGATTTTGGTACAAACCATACCTTGTAATTCTCTCTGGTTTAGGAGCTTGAGGTTTGTGAAACATACACCTTAGCGTATTATATACAGTATATACATAGTCATGTGCACTTGGGCGTGACATTCTGTACTGGAGTCTGTATTTGCCAATTGAGGAAATGATTGGGAAGGAGACAGCCGTGGCCTTACGTTAGGAACCATCCCAGCATTTGCCTGGAGTGGAAGTGGGGGGGGGGGGGGCACGGAAAACCGCTTCTAGGAGCGGATGGCAGAGGTGGGAATCGAACCCTCCTCTTCTCAGTTTTGCCCACGAGGTTGAGTGTACCACGTTCCTGCCCTCACACCAGAATTATAATTTGTTGGCAGAGCCGGGAATCGAACCCGGACGTCGGGGGCGACAGCCAAGAACGCTAGCCACTACACCACTAAGTGGTCGCATTTGTTTCGCATTGTGTGCGAGGTTCTTCTGTGTATTGTCGAATAGCCGTGTGAGAGATTGGTTGGTTAAGGGGACCACCTTCAAATTTGGACATTTTAAATATTTTTTATCTCAGCTCCTAATATACAGTATGCTCAGCAATGAAACTTTCTAAACAAAGCATCCTATATATTTACTAGTAATCGCGTATCTCAGAATTGATTTTAGCATTATCTAACTCGCTAATTAATTATTCAAAATGGCGGCAGCTTGCGTGTCGGTGCTCAGCGTTTTATTCGTAGCTGGACCAATTATCAATATACAGTATTAGTGTTCTGCTTTTTTAAATGTACTGTTAAAAGTTACAGCTACAAATCTGACCACTTCCAGAATTAATATGTTCAAAATTAGTATTTTTAAGTTTGTGTTACTTAAAAATTGCATATTTTGGTCAATTTAGGGGATGTAAATAATTTTTATCGCAATAATTATCAACCCTAGGAACATTAGTTCGGTCAGTTTTGTAGTGTCTAACACTTAGAACATTAGAGAACAGTATAATTGTAATAGAAAGCATAATTTAGGAGTTACAAGTAAAACGGCTTTGAAAAATATAGTTTTTAGAAAGTGAACAGCAAAGTACCCAAGAGCATTTTAAATCTTAACTCCTAAACTATTGCAGATATTTAAATAATTATTACACCAAAATGAACTAGAAGAGTGGGGCTGTACATTAAAAAATACATTGAAAAATCGAAATTTGTATGTAAGGGAAGGACGGGGAAGGGTTGCATTGAAGAATAATGTGGCCCGCGGTTCGTTTAGGAATCTGCCATTTATGATTTGGCCCACCCGGAAATAAAGTTGAGCACCCCTGCTCTAAATGAAACAAATAGCAATATTAGCAACCTTCGCCGAGATTAAAACAGCAAGTCAGTCCTCAACAAGCCAACAAAGGAGTGAGATCTAAGGACTGAGCTTGGTGTGTACACAAGGATGCAATAACTTGAACCCCGACAGGGACACGTTAGTTTATGGGCGTGGAAGAGCTTAAGACGCCAAGTTAGCAGATGGATCCAGACAGGAGTCACCCCCCCCCCCCCCAAATCCGTCCTAGTCGTATTAATACATGCAATAGCCTCCAGAAGTGAGCCTAGGAACACATCATGGTGTAGTGGCTAGCATTCCTGGCTGTCACCCCTGAAGTTCAAGTTTGATTCTCGGTTCTGGTCTGAGGGCTGGAACGGGATACACTCAGCCTCGTGAGGCAAAACCGAGAAGAGGCGGGTTCGTTTCCCACCTCAGCCATCCTGAAAGTGGTTTTCCGTGGTTTCACACTTCTACTCCAGGCCAATGCCGGGATGGTTCCTAAATTATGGTCACGGACGCCTCAGAGTCTGTTCTCATGTAGCACGGCGTTATCCTCCCGGACAAACCACCCAATGGTAAAGGTGGTTGTTGTTGTTGTTTCAATTGAGGAGCCATTTAGCCCCATGTACTTGGGTCTGTGTAGAATTTGCTGGAAAACCTATGTTATTGCGGTGTCTGTAGTGTAGTGTAGTTTAGTGTAGTTTAGTGTTATGTATGTAATTTTTAATTCAGAGTAGGATTGGGGAGGAGGCGGCCGTAGCGTTAAGTTAAGAACCATCTCAGCATTTGCCTGGAGTAGAAGTGCGAAACCACGGTAAACCACTTCCAGAATGACTGAAGTGGGAATTGAACCCACCTCATCACAGTTCACCCTCACGAGGCTGAGTGAACCCCATTGCAGTCCTCAAAGCATTTATGGAATAATGAACATATTTCTTCGCGTCAATGAGATTTATTTACGTCTTGCATTGTACGGGAACATATCGTTAGCTGGCAACGCGTTCTCTTGTCAACACGTTCATCAATATCCGTGTTAATATTCTTAGCCGTCAACCCTTTATTGGGCAAAACTATTTTTTAGCCTAAGTTTACTTTTCACATTTTGCAAAAATGAGGAAAAGTAGACTTATGAGATCGGGCAAATGTGTGTCTGTCTGTCTGTCTGTCTGTCTGTCCTTCTGTCTGTCTGTCTGTCTGTCCTTCTGTCTGTCTGGCTGGCTGTGTGTGTGTCCCCCATATCAACTCCTAAACGGCTGCAGCAATCGAAACAAAATTTGGTAGGAGTAAACATCTATACCTGAATATCTCACGGCCATATTTGAAAATGATGTCAGTGCTACCAACTGCTGAAAAATCGCAATTGAAATTTGAGCTCAATGTTGGATATCTTGGAAGGTATGGATGGGAGCTATTTCAAAATTGGCACACGATTAGATAGTAGTATTTCAGTTTAATTTCAAGGAGGCCATGCATGGCAGTGTTGCTAAAATGATTATAAGCCTGCTGATAGGTCCAACATTTAAATGCATATAACTTCTACACTATCAATTGGATTTCAACCAAATTTCGTATGTGCTATGTGTACATAAGTGGATATGACTGAGCGTATTCTTAAGAGCCACCAGGGCTGCCAACTGTTAATAAATGCTCTCAATTTTTTATCCAAATACCCATATATCAGAAAGTATGCAAGCCGACAGCTTTAAACTATGCACACGTATAGTACCTGACATTCTATATTAATTCGGAGTAACTTATATACGTCAGTGCTACCGACATGATTCTAAGCCTGCTGAGAGTTCCAACTTTAAATACATGTAACTTCTATACCATCATTTGGATTTCAACCAAATTTTGTGTGTGCTATGTGTACCATAACAGATATGACTATGCCGATTCTTAAGAGTAACCAGGGCTGCCAACTGTTAATAAATACTGTCTCTATTTTTGTTATCCTAATATCAATATATCAGAAAGTATGCAAGCCAATAGCTCTAAACTTTGTACACGTATAGTACCTGGCATTCTAGATTAATTTGGTGTAACTGATATATGTCAGTGCTGGCAACATGATTCTAAGCCTGCTGATAGGTCCAATTTTAAAATGCATGTAACTTCTATACTAACTAATGGATTTCATTCAAAATTGACACAACAATAGATCATATTATTTCAGTTATTTCTGATCAATACATGTATGTCATTGTTGCCAACATGATTTTACGCGCGCTGTTAGATCCAATGTTTAACTGCATGTAACGTCCATGCTATCCATTGGACTTCAACTAAATTTTGTATTCTGTACCTTAAGAGATGGAATTAAGAATAAATTCAGTCACCAGGGCTGCCAACTGTAGTTCTCTATTATTACCAACTTAATATCGTCATTATTCTAGATAGATCCATATAGATTAATCATTGGCATGAATCTTAAATTTTAAGAAAAGTAGGCTCTTTAGTTCGTCACGGAACTTCTTGCAATTATAAATAATGTTATTTTTTGATTTTCTAATTTTAATGTTGATATATTTATTTTTAATTTTCAATTTATGTTCTTATAGATTTAATTTTGATATTTTGAATAAATTAACTAATTTCGAATTGATTTTTTCGATTATTTTCATAATTTTTATAGTTATGTTTATTATTTAAATGTTTATATTTCTTTTCAGTCGGTCAACACGAATGTACCCAAAAGACCTGGGTTATGCCCTAATCCTGAAATAAATTACATGAGATTAATAACTACACTAGGATCCTAGTGTAGAAGTGCCTAAGATCCTAGTGTATTTATTATTCTCATGTAATTTATCTCAGGATTAGGGCATAACCCAGCTCTTTTGGGTAGAATCGTGTTGACCGACTGAAAAGCACTAAACTTTTGTTTACTAAGGCAACATTGAAAAATGTCTTCAAACCCCACAATATTTTATATTTCTTTAATATTTTTTTTTTTCTTAGTCGTTTACCCACCAGGTTGGTGGAACCCACGGACCCAGCGAGGGAACTCACCACTACCGCCTCTACGGGCAGTGTCCTAGAGCTGGGAACATCGAATCAGAAGGGATACAACTGGTGAGGTGGGATTGGCACCTCGCCCAGGCGGCCTCACCTGCAAAGCGAACAGGGGCCTCATGAGGGAAGGTACGGGATGGTGAGGATGGATAGGCAAGGAAGAGGGAAGGAGGCGGCCGTGGCCTTGAAGACGGTACCATCCCGGCATTTGCCCGAAGACGAAGTGGGAAACCACGGAAAACCACTTCGAGGATGGCTGAGGGGGAATCGAACCACCTCTACTCATTTGGGCCACCCGAGGCTGAGTAGACCCCGTTCCAGTCCACGTACCACTTTTCAAATTTCGTGGTAGAGCCGGGAATCGAACCCAGGACCTCCGGGGCGGCAGCTAACCGTGCTGACCGCTACGCTACGGAGGCGACTTTCTTTTATAATTGTAATTTTATATTTATGATTTTAATTTCTATATTTATATTTTATTTTTACAATTTAATTGTTAATGTTTTCAGTTTTAAATTCTTTTAAATTTTATCCAACACATTAGCACTAGCACTTCGGCATGAAAATTCTCCAAAATTTGGCTGAAAGATTCAACTATCAGCATCTTTGAAAGCATAAACTGTCCTTATGACAGGTGGTTAATATAGAGACCACTATCCCATAAAGAGCTAATCGAATGTAATTAGACAAGTCTTTATCATCACACAAGGCCAAACAGAGCGAACAATATTGGTGAATGCACTCAATGCATTTTGTTTTTCTGCTCCGTTTTCCGCGCTCTTCACTGCAACAACCGAAGACCCCTCACCCAGGGGCAGATTTACGCCAAGATTCTGAGGGCATTACACACCGGGGGTCTGGGGATTAGGAATATCCCCCAGCTCAAGACCTCCTCTTGAAGATTTTGCAAAAATTAGGTTCAAATTAGTGCGTTATAGGCCTTTTGGGTAATTGTTTATGTGATATTCTGAGATAAAAATTTGTCCGTGATGGGGGTGACCGCAACCAAAACCAAACCAAACCAAACCACACCCTGTGGCGCTACAGCCCATGAAGGGCCTAGGCCTACCAAGCGACCGCTTGGCCTGCTGATTATGGCGTGACGCGTGGTCAGCGCGTTGGGTCCCCTCGGCCGTTAATCTTGGTCTCCGTGACCCGGGCGCTGCCTCAATGTCAGACAGCTACTCAATAATTGTATTCACCCCGTTCCATATCTCACGTCAGTTTATAAAATCCCTGACGGAGCCGAGACTCGAACCCGGGGCCTCCGGGTGAGAGGCAGCCGCGCTACCCCAACACCACGGGCCTGGCAAGGGTACACTCAACCTCGTGAGCCAAAACTGAGAAGAGGTGAGTTCGATTCCCATCTCATCTATCCTGGAGGTTTTCCGTGGTTTCCCCACTACCACTTCAGACAAATGTCGGCATGGTCCTAACATAAGGCCACTGCAGACTCCTCCAAAATCCTCACCTGAATTGCAAATATACACACTACTTTAGACACCACAATAACACTAGTTGTCAGACAAATTGTACACGCACTGAAGTACACTGGGCTAAATGATCACGATGCCAAGCACCTAAAATGAAACGACAACAAACTTCTCTGTAAATGTACGACTCGTATGTGAATTATTTAGGGACAAAATACAAAATTTTGCACCCTACCCTGACTATTCCGCAGAACAACCAACATTTCTATTTCAAACCCTTGTCTAACATTATTTTTTGTTTGTTTTTGTTTTGCTTTTCTTATTCTTTTTAATGGCCTGTTTGCCATCTCTTGATGAATGCAGTACATTTGCATTTGTCTGTTGGCACACGCTAGAGTCAAATGTGGCTTTTCACCGATGTCTCAGTCTCACTCGTGGCTGTGATTATATGGAAGCTACTGAGGTATGGGTGGTGCTTAGTAATGACATTCAGGTCACAGTCAGTGCCTGTGGATGCTGTGAAAGGTTCTACTCATAGGGTTGGTACAGCTGTACTGAATCAGTGAGGAAAGCAATGGCAAACTACCTCACTCCTCATCTTGCCTAGTACGCCTCAATATAGCGCTGCCTTGAGATTTTGTGGGTATCTACCCACATAACCTAACGGTGGTAATTTTTGAGGATCCAACCAGCCTTCGGGCTGACTACCTAACAGTCAATCTTTTTAATAGTGGCTGTTGCAATAGAAAAGTATTTTGACCATTGTGACTGTAACGTAGTTACTTTTAAGATGTAATTGCCCCAACCCAGAGCGAAATAGCCTGTCACTTCCCTTACCCGTGAAAACGCTGGACAAGGCTTGCATACAGGGCCGTGGAGAGGGAGCACGTGCCCTAGGGCTAGGACTTATGGGCCCCTCCATGTTTGTTCGTCCTGTGACATCCTGGAAATATCAAATTTGCATTCTTTTGACCTCCCTCCCCCCACAAAAAAAAAAGAAATAATAAACTCTGTGCATTCTTTTAATTTACTTTCTTTGGATCGTATTAATTTTGTTCAATGTAAATTTTCAATATCAATTCCGTTGTATCTGACCGGAAATTTTACTCTCTCCCATCACAAGAACAAGTTCAAAGCCTTTCACAACCTTATGTACTAAAATTCGAGCTTTGCAAAGGTTCATAATGTCTAGTTGAAAGGTTATTTAGAAACTTTCCACCCCATGAACAGTGGAAACGTTACTACTATATTTATCTGGCCACGAAGATATTATGATTAGGGCTAGGATTTTTAGGTGCTAAAATCAGGAAAATATTTATTTTTTATGTATTAAAAATACCTGAAATATGTGACAAAAAAGTAAAAATACTTCATTAAAATGTAGTTGATTAATGAGAATATGGACGATATGCAGTACTCTCGAATGCAATTTATGCTCTGTCTCACTGACTGCTGAAGCATTACAACACACAATGACATACATCTTCAGGTTGTCCATCACAAATGGCCGACGATTAACGCGAAACACTTCTGAATGGCGAAACTGCGGCAATATGTTTCTTGCCCTTGAGGTGTTGTGTAACTTGAGATCGCTGTTCAGCCTTGATTGCTTTCCCTCGTGGTTGGCAGAACAGAACGCCCCCATCCAGAACGTCCCCATCAGAAGTAAAATTATCTTTAAATTCTGCAACATTCTGCTGCAGACGATAAGTTGTAGTTGTTGTTACTTTAGGCATCGTAGAACAGCCTTACACTTCACAGTGCCAGAAATGAACTGCATGTGAGTGACACTGGTTTCAGGTAGCTGGGGGAGGGGGAGGTCTAGCACGTAGTGCAATATGGCTATGGACAAGGAAATCCCCGACTTCCTCAGTGAGTGGCACGGGGTGACAAGTTAAGAATAACACAGTTGCAAGCTGACATACGCAGTGCATGAAGATGAGATAGCTCACAGGTTCTTCCACGTTGAAGTAACACAGAACAAAAATGCAATAAACTGAAAGATTTTTTAAATGTAAATATTATGTTTTTTATGTGCCAATAAGTGAAAAGCAGGAATTTATGTATTTATTTAAAAAATGCTTCAAATATGTATTTACATAAAAACATATTTATTTACCTAAAAATCCGAGCCCTAATTATGATAGTGGTTATATAAAAATACATTTATCATGCTCTCGTTATAGTATTTTGTAGCATATTCATTCGACTCAGATACATTAGCCCAAGAGGACTGGTGCATGGACCCGAGGCTTAAATAATGCTCTAAATTTTGGTTTTGGTCAGCCCTCATTTCCTCTCGCTTACAGTACCTTCCTCCCTAGCCTTGAACTTCACCCTGCAAAAGAAACATGTCCTTAGCTTTTTGAGCACACAAGTTATTTCTTTATTATTTACGGTCGGGTCAGATTTACCCATGGCGCCAGTCATCGCGTGACAATTTTCGGCTTACTTTAGTCGAGACAATCTGTAAAACATAAGGGGGGGGGGGGGGGACAACTACTTTAGTGCAGCACAATCTCATATCTCACGTTCCTGTTGATTCATGTTTAGGGTCTAGGGACACGTTGGTCATCAGCTCGTTTGTTCAAAAAAAAAATCGAGGCCAATTATAATATTACGAAAATTATTGTGATTTTTCTGCACGTAAAAATTCAAAAATATAAATAAATCTCATTTTATATTGGGAATCGTTCATAGGAAGACTTCATTAACATCCGTCAGCGACACACTCTGGGTCAAAATGACTCGGCGCCAGTCCTCGTCTTATATTTTTAGCCTACTTTTCACATTTTGCAAAAATGAGGAAAAAGTAGACTTATGAGATTGATCCCGGAAAATGTGTGTCTGTCCTTCTGTCTGTCTGGCTGTGTGTGTGTCCCCCCCCCCCCTATCAACTCCTAAACGGCTACAGCAATCGAAACCAAATTTAGTATGAGTAAAGACGTATGACGGAATATCTCGCGTCCATATTTGAAAATGATGTCAGTGCTACCAACTGCTGAAAAAAAACACTAGAAATTTGAGCTCCATGTTGGATATCTTGGAAAGTATGCATGAGAGCTACTCCAAAATTGGCACACATGTAGATAATACTATTTCAGTTCAATTTCCACGAGGCCATACATGACAGTGTTGCCAAAATAATTTTAAGCCTTCTGATAGGTCCAATTTTTAAATGCATATAACTTCTACACTATCAATTGGATTTCAACCAAATTTTGTATATAATATGTGTACATAAACAGATATGACTGAGCGTATTCTTAAGAGCCACCAGGGCTGCCAACTGTTAATAAATGCTCTATTTTTGTCCAAATACCAATATATCAGAAAGTATACAAGCCGACAGCTTTAATCTATGCACACGTATAGTACGTGGCATTTTAGATTAATTTGGAGTAACTTATATACGTCAGTTCTACCAACATGATTATAAGCCTGCTGATAGTTCCAATTTTTAAATACATGTAACTTCCATACTATCAGTTGGATTTCAACCAAATTTCGTATGTGCTGTGTGTAACATAACAGATATGACTGTAAGTATTGTTAAGAGCAATCAGGGCTGCCAACTGTTAATAAATGCTGTCTATTTTTTACCCTAATATCAATATATCAGAAAGTATGCAAGCCAACAGCACACGTATAGCATCTGACATTCTAGATTAATTTGGAGTAATTAATATAAGTCAGTGCTGCCAACATGATTCTATGCCTGCTGATAGGTCCAATTTTAAAATACATGTAACTTCTATACTAACAAATGGATTTCATCCAAAATTGGCCCAACAAGATATAATATTTCAGATTATTTGTGACCAGCACTCGCATGACATTGTTACCAACTTGCTTTTACGCGTGCTGATAGATCCAGTGTATAACTGCATGTAACGTCCTTTGGACTTCAACCAAATTTTGTATTCTGTACTTTAAGAGATGGAACTAAGAATATATTCAGTAACCAGGAATGCCAACTGTAGTGCTCTATTAGGCTACATTATGCCAGGTATATCTCGAACCAATCAGACATTTCGATATTACCAACTTAATTTCGTCATTATTCTAGATAGGTTCATATACTGTAGATTACTCATTGACATGAATCTTAATATTAAGAAAAGTAGGCTCTTTAGTTCGTCACGGAACTTCTTGTTTCACGCCAGTTCTCAAGGATTAAATATCATAAAATATCAAATTGGCTGGCAAATAAAATTGAGTAAATTTTTCTGCCCTGGACTTTGGCGGGCCCCTCAGCAAGTCCGGGCCCAGGGCTACAGCCCTGTTTGCCCCTCTCTCTTATCGGGCCTCCCGGCGTATTCACTTTTTCGGTTTCTATGATTTAACATAATGGCTACTTAAGAACCAGCCGCACACATCTCATTTCAGTATACAGTAGCCTAGTTACATCGAGTACAATCGGAGCTTTAATGTACGGACATAGGCCAGCTGTAGGCACGTTCTGCCAATAACGCCTTGTTATGCAGGCGTGTTGGCCTCACTCCATTCTTACAAGTCTCCATACAATACTGAGGAGTGCAAAATGGTAGACTTAAATAAAGAATGTAAAAAAGAAACAACTAATTTTATCTAATATAATGTTAAATGATAGTGCCATTGAACAAGTAACGGAAATTTGCTATTAATTATGACAACAGATGCATCTCAAAAATTAAGAAAAGAATAGTGTTGGCGAAGAAAGCCTTTCAAAATAAGAAGAATTTGCTGCTCAATGAGCACCATAACTTGAAGATATGGAAGTCATTTCTCAAGACCTTTGTTTGGAGTGTGTTGACCTATGGTTGTGAAACATGGACACTTGGGAAAAGAGAAGAAACAAAACTTGAGGCAGATGAAATGTGGTTTTGGAGACGAATGATCCGAACAAGCTGAATGGAAAGAAAGACAAATGAGCTTGTTCTGAACCAAATTCAGGAGAATCGATGCCTTTTGAACACCATCAAGAAAAGGAAAGCAAAATTCATGGGACACATACTCAGGCATGACACTCTCCTCCAGGTAATGTTTGAAGGAAAAAGTTTGGGGAAAAAAAACCAAGGGGACGACCAAGACAATCGTATCTAAAGAACATTGTCAAGGAGATGGAATGTGACTCGTATGCTGAAGACCGTAAGAAATGGCTTTTAGCCTTTAGAAGCTGGTGATGAAATCAGTCACACATTTATATTCAAAATAATTTTATTTTATTAGCCTACTTTTCACATTTTGCAAAAATGAGGAAAAAGTAGACTTATGAGATCGGGCAAATGTGTGTCTGTCTGTCTGTCCTACTGTATGTCTGTCTGTCTGTCTAGCTGTGTGTGTGTCCCCCCTATCAACTCCTAAACGGCTGGAGCAATCGAAACAAAATTTGGTAGGAGTAAAGATCTATACCTGAATATCTCACGATCATATTTGAAAATTATGTCAGTGCTACCAACTGCTGAAAAATCGCAATTGAAATCTGAGCTCCATGTTGGATATCTTGGAAGGTATGAATGGGAGCTATTTCAAAATTGGCACACGTATAGATAATAATATTGTTGTTTAATTTCCAGGAGGCCATACAAGGCAGTGTTGCCAAAATGATTATATGCTTGCTGATAGGTCCAATTTTTAAATGCATATAACGTCTACAGTATCAATTGGAATTCAACCAAATTTCGTATGTGTTATGTGTATATAAACAGATATGACTGAGCGTATTGTTAAGAGCCTCCAGGGCTGCCAACTGTTAATAAATGCTCTCATTTTTTAAAAATCCAAATACCCATATATCAGAAAGTATGCAAGCCGACAGCTTTAAACTATGCACACATATAGTACCTGACATTCTATATTAATTTGGAGTTACTTATATACGTCAGTGCTACCAGCATGATTCTAAGCCTGCTGAGAGGTCAACTTTAAATACATGTAACTTCTATACTATCATTCGGATTTCAACCAAATTTCGTGTGTGCTATGTGTACCATAACAGATATGACTATGCCAATTTTTAAGAGTAACCAGGGCTGCCAACTGTTAATAAATGCTGTCTCTATTTTTGTTACCCTAATATCAATATATCAGAAAGTATGCAAGCCAATAGCTTTAAACGTTGCACACGTATAGTACCTGGCATTCTAGATTAATTTGGAGTAACTAATATAGGCCTACGCCAGTGCTGCCAACATGATTCTAAGCCTGCTGACAGGTCCAATTTTAAAATGCATGTAACTTCTATACTAACTAATGGATTTCATTCAAAATTGACACAACAATAGGTCATATTATTTCAGATTATTTCTGACCAATATATGTATGTCATTGTTGCCAACATGATTTTACGCGCGCTGTTAGATCCAATGTTTAACTGCAGTAACGTCCATGCCATCCATTGGACTTCAACCAAATTTTGTATTCTGTAACTTAAGAGATGGAACTAAGAATATATGCAGTCACCAGGGCTGCCAACTGTAGTTCTCTATTGGGCTACATTATGCCAGGTATACAGTATTTCGAACTAATTAGAAATTTCGATATTACCAACTTAATTTCGTCATTATTCTAGATAGATCCATGTAGATTAATCATTGGCATGAATCATAAATGTTAAGAAAAGTAGGCTCTTTAGTTCGTCACGGAACTTCTTGTTTTATTACCCTATTATTACCCTATGCAGCCGACATAAATCAGAAACCTATATGGACTTCAAATTGGCAGGTGAAAAGCTGAAGGAAGTAGGAGACTTCTGTTACTTAGGAAGCAATATAACCAGTGATGGACGAAGCAAAGAGGATATAAAATTAGGTTAGCACAGGCAAAGAAAGCATTTCTACAAAAAAAAAAAGGAATCTGTTCACATCGAATATAGAATTAGGTATTAGGAAGTCATTTTTGAAAGCCTTTGTCTGGAGCGTCGCACTCTATGGACTATTGGTGCAGCAGAAAAGAAGAGAATTGAAGCGTTTGAAATGTGGTGTTACAGGAGAATGATGAAGATCAGATGGGTAGATAGGGTTACAAACGAAGAGGTATTAAGATGAGTGGGAGAGGAGAGATGTTTCTGGTGACTACTAATGAAGAGAAGACATACTAAGATACCCAGGAATAGCAAGCTTAGTTATGGAAGGAAGGGTCGAGGACAATAACAGTAGCGGTAGGCCAAGGTTAGAATATGTTAAACAGGTTGCCTCGGATGTAGGGTGTGGTAGCTATGTAGAAATGAAACGATTAGCTCAGAACAGGGAGGCATGGAGGGCTGCATCAAACCAGGCAAAAGACTGAAGACTCAAACAACAACATTACCCTATTTAGTGATGCTTTCTCACCTGTGGACTTACAACTTACCCCATAAGATATTGCGTCTGGGAATTTTCAAAATTGGAGATTCTGTGGGAAACCTGAGCTGGGTCCGTTTTTTCTTCTTCTCTTTTTTCATTTACCTTGGAATGCACCCAATAAATCAGGTGATTTCAATCTATTGCCCACGAATCTTTGAATAGATCAAGACTGGACCTTCAGTAACAATAGCCTTCAAGTTCCTTTGCTCTAATTTCACACAAAAACTAGAACAAAGTAATCAAAATGAAACGTCTGACATTCTGCATTACCAAGGCTCTTGTTTTAGTGGAAATTATAAAAAAAACGTTTTAGTGAGTTTCTTAAAAGAAAATTTAATTAAGACCATTAATAAAACGATTGGGAGTCTCCGTGGCTTAGGCGGCAGTACGCCGGCCTCTTACCGCTGGGTCCGTGGTTCAAATCCCGGTTACTCCATGTGACATTTGTGCTGGACAAAGCGGGGGCAGACAGGTTTTTCTCCGGGTACTCCGGTTTACCTTGTCACAAATTTAATTCCAGCAACGCTCTCCACTATCATTTCATTTCATCTGTCATTCATTTAATCATTGCCCCAGGGGAGTGCGACAGGCTTCGGCAGCCGGCACAGTTCATATCCTCACCGCTAGATGGGGGCTTCATTCATTCCATTCCCTGACCCGGTCGGTCAACTGGAAACAGGCTGTGGATTTTCAATTAAACGATTGAAATCATTTCACCACTTTGAAAACAATTTTACTACATTCTTTCATAAAAAAGGAAAAGGGAAATGTTGAATAACTGGCGTTCAGTCTAATAATATGGCCACGTGTGTAGCCTATCTATTCTCTCAATCAAAAAAGTCGAAGTACAGAAGCCGAAAATCACGACCTCCATCGACAGCACAGCTTTGAGGCCAGCAAATCTCGTTACAACGTGTGTAGTGGCTGTCACTCCTGAGGCTCGAGTTCTATCCCAGTTCTGCCTAGACCGTTCTGAGGGCTGAAACGAGATACACTCAGCCTCGTGGAGAATGCCAGAGAAGATTTTGGTTCGATTCCCTTCATACGTATCCTAAAAGTGGTTCTTTGTGTTTTGCCACTGCTTCAGAACAAATGCCAAAGTGATACACGACTTAAGCTCACGGCCGCCTCTTTCTAATATCCTACCTCCAATTACAAATACACACTTGGAATAGACATCAGAATAGCACAGCAGTTTGTCAGGCAGACAGTATACAGTAGCCTAGTTACATCGAGTACAATCGGAGCTTTAATGTACGGACATACGCCAGCGCCATAGGCCAGCTGTAGGCCAAGAAGTCGCAAGCCCCTAAAATTCAAACAGCAACTGCAATCTTTAACCTATTTCTAAACTGTAGTAGCTTCTAAAACTCAGAACCTTGGGGCAGATAACCTCGCTGTTCCTTCCATTAAAAACAATCACCTCCACTCCCCATGTAAGCGAATGAATCATTGTCTGAAATTTGAAATAATATGTTAGGGATGACGTCCTCGATGCCCTCTTAGGAGGTCCCTTCATATTTACCAAGAAATTGGCACTCCAATGTGCTTCATGTAACTTGCCCCCTTACTGCATCCTCAAGCAAAATTTAATAGGTTGTCGTTAAGTACCATAGAGAGAGAGAACTTCACTTATTTCCCGTCGTTCCCATTGGAACATAGGCATCCACGAAGCTGCGCCATCTCACTCTGTTGGCCGACATCCTCTTCCCCTCTTTCCATGTCTTTCCCTGTTGTCGCCCCTCTGCCTCTACCGTCCGCCTCCTCGAATGCTTGGGCCTTCCTCTTCTCCTGCTACCCTGGGGATTCCAATCCAGGACTTGCTTCTCAGTGGCATTATCAGATTTTCTAAGTGTGTGGCCAATCCACTTCCATTTCCTTCTTTTTATTTGGATTTTAATCTGTTCCTCTGAAGTTCGAACTAACACCTCCTCGTTTGAGATTGTCTCAGGCCAATATATATTCAAAATCCTTCTCAGACAACTACTAAAAAACACCTGTTATCGACTGGTAATTTGATTGCTAACTTTTCAAGACTCAGACCCATACAATAATACTGCCTTGACATCACTTCTTTGTCTTTGTAGTTATATTTTTACTTTTCCAAGTCCGATACAGTTGTACAAAGGCACCATTTGCTTTTCTAATTCGTTGCCCTACATCATCATCAGCTCCTCCGGTCTTGGTCACTTCGCTTCCAAGGTAAGTAAAACTTCCTACATCTTCCATGGCTTCGTTTTCCAACCTGATAGCGTCGAGAGAGAGAACAAATAAGTAAAAACTTCAGCTTGAAGAGATCTCTCTTCCGACACTTTCTGCTTTCTGACGTTTATTTGACACCCCTACTATGGTACAGGAGTGGTGATCCCGCAGAGATTCGAGAGTGATTCTTCTGCAGTGCTCTCTATCATTGACGTATTTCAAAAATTGAATAATTTACCATTCAATTGACAGCGCTTTCAGCTATTAGGTTCCTTATTGAACAAATAGATAGACTTAGCTTGAGATTTATCGTGTCTCTTCCTCCATTAGCTCTGTAGTTTAACAACATCGTACGAAGCTAGTCTGGTCCCTTGGCTAATTGGCTAGCATGCTAGGCTTCGGCCCAAAAGGTTCCGGGTTCAATTCCCGATATGCGCGTTATCGTCCACAAAAGTGAAGTTTTGGACCGAAAATGTCAGCATACCCTTTCACTACAGGTGCCATGATAGTATCCCTGTAACGTCTGCCTGTCATACGCCCTGGGAAGTACACAAGAGGGGTTCGGTGACCAAACATGATGCCACCCCAAAACATTGCACCTGTTGGTGATGATGATGATGATCGTGTGGCCTCCGGAGAGGCCGAGTACAGGTCTTTCTAGTTGACACCCGTGGGCGACCTGCGTGTCGTAATGAGGATGAAGTGATGATGAAGACGGCACATACACCCAGTCCGCGAGCCACGGGAATTAACCCCCAGGGGATTAAAATCCCTGATGGCTCGGCCAAGAATCGAACCCGGGGCACTTTGGGCCAAAGCCTAGCGCGCTAACCATTTAGCCACGGAGCCGGACACCTGTTGGTATCGGTCTCGGATGTATTGGTCGTCTCCACACTCGCACAGATCTATCCCCATTGACCCAGGCGAGTGTACACAGCCAATATACACGCACGCAAGAACGACTAATGGGTTTGAGACCACTACGACTCTTGGCCGGCAATATGCAAAACTTCTTTTGATGTGTGTAAAGGAAAGTCGTTCCTTCCCTTATGTTCGAAGTTATTTGGAAGATGTCTACTACTTATTATTCCCGTTTCCAACGAGGTTGGGGATGAGATGCGATGAAAGTCATGTGGAGGGTGGTTTTTACGGCCGGATGCCCTTCTGACGCCAACCTCATAAGATATGTTAACGAGAGACGTAATGAATGAAGATGAATGGAAATGGGCAAGCAGATGGATGGAAGCGGCCGTACAGTCCCAGCATTTCCCTGGAGCTGAAACTGGGAAACCACGGAAAACGATTTCAAGGACGGCTGACGTTGGGGTTCGAACCCTCGTCTACGGAGTCCGAAGATAGCTTTGCCCCATGGTCTAGCGCTGCACATTGGCGAGCATAGCTACTGCTGTCGGTAAGTAGTGCCCTTCGTGCATAAACAAAACGTTATCCGCATCCGTGCGACTGTTATCCGCATCCGCACGACTGTTATCCGCATCCTCCCCGCATCCACACGACTGTTATCCGCATCCGCCCCGCATCCACAGACTGTTATCCGCATCCTCCCCGCATCCACACGACTGTTATCCGCATCAGCTCCGCATCCGCACGACTGTTATCCGCATCCGCCCCGCATCCACACGACTGTTATCCGCATCCGCCCCGCATCCACACGACTGTTATCCGCATCCTCCCCGCATCCACACGACTGTTATCCGCATCCGCCCCGCATCCACACGACTGTTATCCGCATCCTCCCCGCATCCACACGACTGTTATCCGCATCCGCCCCGCATCCGCACGACTGTTATCCGCATCTTCTCCGCATCCGCACGACTGTTATTACCATCCGTCCCGCATCCGCACGATTTTTTCCGCATTCGCACGTTTGTTATCTGAATCTACTGGCATTACAATCATATTTTTAATTAGATAAAGCATAAATTACTAAAGCGACATATTTAGACATTTGAGGAAAAAGTAGTTTCCCTAAACTATGTATGTCATGAGCTATGTTTAAAATGAATTGTATACAGCCAGAATTGCAACCCTTTCCTGTTCGGAGTATTAATGGCATAAAATGAATGAGATTAGCTTAAAGCTTAATCTTAATCTTACATTATTTTGTCATGAAAAAAACATTACGGATGATATGTCATAAACATCTGGGTTCTAGTAATGATATTAAAAAAGTTCGGATTGTATTCTAAAAACTATCCGCAAATTTACTCCAAACATTATCCGCAGCTTATCCGCTATCCGCACAGTCATGCAAACTATATCCGCATCCGCGCAGGGCTTTATCGGTAAGGTTATCTGGAAGATAAAGAGTTCAAATAAGAAACCTGTAAAGAAATGTCCCAACCTAAGCTCTGTTCCTCTCCTAGTTAACGTGCGTCTACACTGGTAACCTCCAATTCACAATCTGGGATGATCTGACAGCAGAAGCCGGAAGTCCGGTGGTCACGCTTGAATGCTGAAAAACAGGCAAAGTAAACAGTGCACCGAACGTAATCAAGTAGGTTGGCCCGAAGCTATAGCTAGAGCCCCACACACGTCGCTGGCGGTTTATATCAGTTCCTCCAACTGCTCCCAGGTTCCCAGAGCAGCTTCCTTGTCTTCTTGAACCCCTCACTATCCCCGTATTTACATACTTGGGGAGTGAGATGAGATCATTTCTCTACGTGGGGGATGGATTTTACTGTTGGATACCCTCTATGACACCAGCGTCATCATACAGTAGAATTTTAATTGAATTGAATAATTATTAGTCATAGACACTCCATGTGAGATCTGTGCTGGACAAAACGGAGGCAGACAGGTTTTTCTCCGGGTACTCCAGTTTTCCCTGTCAAAATTTCATTCCAGCAACACTCTCCACTATCATTTCATTTCATCTGTCATTCATTAAATCAGTGCCCCAGAGGAGTGCGTCAGGCCTCGGCAGCCGGCACAGTTCATATCCTCGCCGCTAGATGGGGGCTTCATTCATTCCATTCCTGACCCGGTCGGAGACTGGAAGCAGGCAGTGGATTTTCATTTCAATTATTAGTCATAGACATAACCCTGAGACTAATAAAGCTCTTTCTTTATGTAGTATATCCATCGTATGTAGGCTATGTCTACCCCTTATTATTCCCGTTTTTTCTCAACGGGGTCGGGGATGAGATGCGATGGAAGACTTTGTGGCGGATGATTTTTACGGCCGGATGCCCTTCCTGACGCCAACCTCATGAGAGGAGCTAATGAGAGATTAAATGAATGAAACTGGTCAAGGATATGCAAGGAAGCGGTCGTGGCCTGTCAGAAGGTACCGTCCCAGCATTTGCCTGGAGTTGAAAATGGGGATCCCCGGAAAACCATTTCAAGGACGGCCGACGGTGGGGCTCGAACCCACGCGTCTACCGTGTCAGCAGAGAGTTTGGCCCCATGACCTAACGCTGCGCTTTAGCGAGCGAAGCTGCCACGGTCGGTATTGTAGTGTATCCATTGAGCTGGCTTATTTGACTGGCTGCGTGGCGCAGCGGCAACGTTCTCACCTGCTGTGCTCGAGGTTGCAGGGTCGAATCCTGGCGCAGTCAGTTGGCATTTGAGGTTACGCAAATGCGAGGGAGCCATGTCAGTAGATTTACTGGCGCGTTTAAGATCGCCTTTGGGGCGAAATTCCGGCACCCCGGCGTCTTTAAATTCTCAGTATTTAAAAGGGACGTAAATCCAATAACATTATTCGATCTGGCTTAAGAAAGAAACTGGATACATTCCTCTTTCTTCCCGTGGACCCTTCAAGTGTTAACGAGATACGAAATGAAGAATTAATAAATAGTACATTATGCGACGAACCTATAATGGCAATAATTAAGACACGAGTATGTTTAAAAAACGAGCGAAGCGAGTTTTCTAATTTCCATACGAGTGTGTTAATTACCATTATAGGCGAGTTGCATACGACTGTTTATGTTCGACGATAATTATAACTTTCTTATATGTTCTGACATAAATATTCATAAATATCTGTCGAGATTCTGTCGGTTGACTTCTTCTTGTGAATTTGTTCTCTACCCAATAACGAATTCCGAAGCTTTGAAACATTGTTTATCCTGAAGTAGTACCAAGAGATAGCACACAGGTACTACAGTACGTTGGATCATTTTGTTATTTTGGTAAGATAACACAAAATAGACTGTTATAAACGCTTTAAAATTTAAATGCATCGTATTATCAACTAGTTATTCTTCAAATTCGATGCATATACAATGTCAACGGAAGGAGTCCCAAATAGAACAGTCATGACATCTGGCGGAAAAGTTTCGCATAAGAAATCTCTTTACTGAACAGAGAGCTGGATTACAATTTCCGTGGATCGAATGTCATACGCCTGCTTCCTCCAAGACGTTCTGGTGTGTTTATGTCAACAACAGCATTCACTAAATTTGTCGGCAAAATCTTACGAATGTAATGAATGCCCTGTGTAGAAATGGAGTTGCGGATATTAAGGTACAGTGCTATTTATTTTGCAATATTCCGCAGTTTGTTTATGCAAACATTACGGTCAGTGCACACTTTCCATGTAGGTATAGGCTAGGGCAGGATGGTGTGTTGCAAACTTCTGGACGTAGAATCCTAAACTTCATGCATATTTCATAGTATTTTCTTGTTACCGTAAAGGTTGATCCAATATAGGCTACATTGTCAACTTTCAAATCATGCAATTCATGTCTGACATGTTGGATTTTGAGTGCATGTGCGAAGCTATCCTTACCTAATTGGTCAATGAATGAAAATATTGAGCTCTGGTTGGAGGAACTGTATGATAATGAAAAGTAGTACCGTACTTTAATGACCCCCATTATGATACAGTTTTCTGACATATATTATTTACATTTCGACATCGTCGAACATAAATAAAATAATAAGGTCACTTATAACTAAACATGTCATCTAAAAGCAAAGCCAACTCCGTGCAAGCCATGAAAGCCGTGAAGCAGTGGGGGGGGGGGGGGGGGGGGGGGTAGAGTCTTCCACCCTTCACTAGCTCTATGCCCGGCCACCTTTGCTCCCAAGAATTCCCTTGGTACTCATTCCTGTTGTAGGCTGAGTGCAGGGCGATATGAGTGTTTGAGAGTGGTAGTTTTGTTTCTAAAATCAATTACCTGGCAGGGATTCAAACCCACTCTTTTTCAGTTTGAAGCTCAGCGCTTCTACTGTCTGGGCTACGTGGACCCAAAATATATCATCTAGCAAAACAAAGTATAGAAATAAACTTTTGTCTAATGGATAATTAAATCTATTATTATCAAAACCACAGCATAGACTATACCCTGATTCTAATAAGTCATATCTCATGGTATCCTTGCCTGGGGAGGTGCCTATAAAAACGTAGTGAGAAGAGTTCAGATAGTACAGAATCTCACACTGCGAATAATGTTGAAGAAAGATAGATTATATCCGACTACGAGACTGTATGCCAAGGAAAGGGTCTTCATCATCAAACATTTGTATGCTTTGAAAATATATAAATACATTTATGAAGATAGAAATATAATTCAAGTTGTACAAAATGGGCATAAAACCAGAAATACTATAGCGAATCACTCTATTTTATATCAACCTAAGTAGATCTAAACGTAATTTTCTGTGTTTCTCACCAAAATTATATATCATTCTCCCAATTAAATTAAAAGAATTCAAACGAAATCAAGCAAACCTGAAGATGCATATTCAACATTTTCTCATGGAAAACAAAATGAAAATTAAAAATAGAATTAGTTGAGGCTAAGACCGCACTGTGCCAACGTTACGATAGGCTTTTTCAAAAAAAATCAAGTGTGAAGTTTTGTACCATCTGCCGTTTAGTCCAAACCAGCACGGAATGATTTTCACCTTTTTTGAGAATTGAAAGTATGGTTGGGCGGCAACGCCTCGCCAAAAAGGAAAAACTTCAGGAGACTCTCCAGGCGTACCCACCTCAGTGGTGGCAGTATTTTTTGTGCCGAGGAAATTGGGAAGCTGGTGTAACGATACGACAAATGTTTCAATCGTTTTGGCGATTATGATGAGACAAGAATAAATCAAGCAAACATTTAGTAGTAAAATCAGTTTGGTTTGTCAATCTGTTATTTTTATACAGTCCATCGGAACTTGAAAAAAATCAGCCCTCGTACATACCTTAAGACGCCATTTACTGACAATTTTCAGACTTCTTTCACTATGCTTTCAAAGTTACAAGTCGCAAGCAAGACTTGGAGGACTAACAAAACCCGGGCTAGGGTGGAGCTCGGTTGCTGATTAACGTATGCTAGCTAATGTCTTCTTTGTCAGCAAACTAGAAGGTTATCTTCAACACAAACGCAGACGTCTAAGCTTTTGTAATTTTATGAATTCCTTTACTGGCAGCGCCCGCGCTTTGATAATATCCGAAACTACCGCTGGAAGAGTGCTCATCCTGGCGTCCTGTTAAATACTGGCAAGTTATTAAAACATAGAACATGAGAAAATGTGTGGCTATAATTTTTCTTCGATCACAAAGACCAGCAATAAAAACGTGAAATTATAGAGTTACATTCCTGGATTAAAACAGCGTTATCTCAACGGGATACGAAATGTAATATCCAGCTTTCATAACATACGTGTGTGTTACTACAACCATAAGTGTGTCCAGAATCTTGGAAATCCAAATGCGAGGATTAGAGCTAAGACGGCTCAATTTAGCCTCGTGCTGCAGCTCCGAGCTAACTCCTACTAGCTAGGCTACTTATCTCCCTTCCTCATCAATCCACTTATCACCTTCGTCAGCCCCAGACACTTCGTTTGGCTAAGCAACCACCGAGGATTTTGCCAGCTCTGTTCCCCTCCTTTCGCTCAGAGCTAGCTCCTACTATCTGGTGTGCTTGGCGAGGTCAGACCCTATTCACCTCTCCTCCTCAGTCCACTTACCAACTTCGTTAGCTCCAGTCCCTTTGTTTGGCTATAGAAATGACGTCTGGGTACGTATCACCATGACTCTCATCAATTACCTCCTTAAGCTCCGAGCGAGTTCCCACTATCTGGCTTGCTTGGTCCTACTCACCTCCCCTCTTCATCAGTCCACTTCTCAACTTCGTCAGCTCCAGTCACTTCGTTTGACTAAGCAACCACGATGGCTCTGACAAGCTCTCTTCCCCTCCTTTGAATCCGAGCGAGTTTCCATTATCTGAATTGCTTGGCCCTACTCACCTCTCCTCCTCCTCCTCCTCCCTCTTCTCAAGGTCGTCAGTTCCAGTAACTACGATTGGCTAAGCAGACGCTGTGGCTCTCGCCAGCTCTCCTCCCTTACTTTGGTTCCGAGCTTGTAAGCGAGTAGCCCCCCTGTGCAAACCAGCCCTAAGTGACCTAGTACGCGCAGTACTGCAGGGGCTAGGGATATTGCTGCACTTGTTGATGTCATCGTAACATTTAGGACCTTTGCGACATCGAAGTCATGTATCTTCATGTACTTTGGTGTAGGTGTGTGCGTGTATGGTGAAATCCGTCTGACAAGTTGTGTCTTTGTGATGGCTGAACTAATATGTATTTGCCATTGGGCTAGGGTTTGGGTAGAATGCAGCCGTGGCCTTAAGAGGACAAAAAGTGTGAATCGACATAAATGCAGCATCCTATATTTTACATTGTATGTCAGGAATCATTAGAGATATATCCTTAAAACGTTTCAGAACAGTAAACGACACTATAGCAATTATACGCAGAGAGTTTCAGTAAACTTCTCTTCGTGCTTTTCTAAACCAGTTCCGTACCAATTTCCATAGAAAAGCGTACAATTGAGGGGTTCATTCTCAGAACCAGACAAGTCCAAAAATTAAATTGTTCAGAAACTTCATTTGTGCTGAATGAAATAAAAAATTATTTTAGACCGACTATTGTCTCACTAACAGCTTTACATTGCACAATTTAGAAATATATTTTTATGAGGATAGTTGAGAAAACCTAAGAAAACCTTTGGACTAGTCTGGTTTTTGACGAAATCTTAGTTTAATACAAAAATGAAAAAATACTGTAATCCTCAAATACGATTATATATTATGTAAATCCTAACAAAGTAAAAATCAACAGCCTGCTTCCAGTCGACCGACCGGGTGAGGGAATGGAATGAATGAAGCCCCCATCTAGCGGCGAGGGTATGAACTGTGCCGGCTGCCGAAGTCCGTCGCACCCCCTGGGGCAATGATTAAATGAATGACAGATGAAATGAAATTATAGTGGAGAGTGTTTCCGGAATGAAATTTGTGACAGGGAAAACCGGAGTACCCGGAAAAACACCTGTCTTATTTCGCTTTGTCCAGCACAAATCTCACATGGAGTGACCGGGAATTGAACCACGGACCCAGTGGTGAGAGGCCGGCGTGCTGCTGCCTAAGCCATGGAGGCTCTGTAAATCCTAACAAAGTACAAATCATAATTGAATGCCAAACATACCAGGTAATTAATTATCTTGAAAGCATTGGAAAAGCATTTGACTTGTCTTATTATTGTAGAATCCCCAATATTACCTGACCTGTCTGCTTTTTGGAGACAGCAATAACTGGCCTTGAAGAGGAACAAGATGTATTTATCTGAAAAAGTCAATTTTTGGACTTGTCTGGATTTTGGAATGAGCCCTTCAATTGAAGAAAGCCATTTTTCATTTCTCAAAAACTACAAGACATACGTTGAAGTGATCTTACATGCATAATGTTGGTTTTGGTTTATATATGTGGTAATAAAAGCATTCGGAATTCTTGATTGGTCATTGAAAACCAAAGTACAGTATTGCCCTTTCGTGCTGGGTCGTGCGCTGTGCAGTGTGTTCTCATTGTATGACTGTTCATGCGTTCCCCCTCTTGCCCCGTAACCGCTCGCTGCAGCCTTAAGGATGCGAGATGACGTAATGTATACAAAACAGCCCCGCTTCATGTCTAGCAGTAACAATTCCTTGGCAAGACAGTACAATTGCGCGAGTAGGATATGACTCAGCTCCAGTAGCCTCAGTCATCGTTTAACTGTCCGTGATGGCATGAGCTCTTGTGACGTGCAATGCTGCTTGACTTATGTGCATAATGCACTCTGTCATCGCGGTGTTCCCCGCTTCGCCCCGCGGAGCAGCTGCTACAATAAACAACAACCACTGGCGCAGCCACGCTCAGCGGCAATCAAATATGAAATGTTGTTGCTGTTTCATATGAGGGATTTTCGACATCGTGGTCGTTTAGCTCCGTGTAAAGCTTTAGTTAAAGGTGAAATTTCTTCTAATTATATTAATATTCAAACTCTAGGGATTGATCGAGGAGAGTATACGAAACAGAAAAGTTCTAATGAACGTATGTCCGGAAATGCAGGGTTTGTTTGTTAGGGACCATTTATTAGATCATCCTTTGTTACAGAGACGGCGCGGCGGTCTAATACGCGCTGTACCATGCACCCACAGTTACAGTATGTGTAGAAAATGGTTTCCATGTGTCTCCACGCATGCGTGTACGCGCCGTAGCATGTTCTGTCTAACACGTTCACATCGGCCAGGCTGCATCCGAACAGTGTCAAAGGCAGCATGAATACGCTGCCCCAGTGTCTCCACATCTGGAATGGGCTCTGCATACACGAAACATTTGAGATGGCCCAATAACCCGAAATCGCACGGGTTGAGATCTGGTGAACGAGCAGGCCATGCAACTGGACCTCCTCGTCCGATCCATCGACCAGGGAAGACACACTTGAGATACGTCCGGACGTTAACGGCGAAGTGGGCTGGAGAACCATCATGTAGCAGCCACCTAACCCTGCGAATCATCAATGGTACGTCTTCCAGCAAGGGAGGCAAAGTCACCCACAAGAAACGCCGATAGTTCCGGCCTGTTAGGCAACGTGGAAGAAAGACTGGTCCCTAGTATGGACACAATGTATTTTCGGACATACGTTAATTTTTGTTCCGTATCCTCACCGCGATCAATCCCTAGAGTTAGTACACGGTGGAAAAAATCACCCTGTATAAGATACGGTGGGACTCAATGTAGCCTCTAATATATCGTAACGTGCATAGTGTCTCAAGCCAACAAACGTAGTCGTAGCGGAATAACTTGTCACGATATTTCAGTTTTAGTAAAAGGTGAATTTTCCTCCCATATTAATTAGATACCTAAGTTTACTTCAGGACGTGACACCCCGCTGCAGGTTCATGAACGCACACACTTGACTAACCCTGTCTTACAAGACTTCTCTTGACTGATTAGGAGACCACATCGCATTCTTGGCTGTCACCCATGAGGTCTGGCTTCGATTTCCGGCTCTGCCAAGAAATTTAATATTGGTTTGTGGGCCTTGAACAGACGTCGCCTCCGTTGCGTAGTGGTCAGAGTGATTAGCGGCCACCCCGGAGGTCCTCGGTTAGATTCCCGGCTCTGCCACGAAATTTGAAAAGTGGTATGAGGACTGGTACGGGGTCTATTCAGCCTCGGGTGGTCCAAATGAGTAGAGGGAGTTCGATTCCCACCTCAGCCATCCTCGAAGTGGTTTTCCGTGGTTTCCCACTTCGTCTTCGGGCAAATGCCGGGATGGTTCCTACCGTAAGGCCACGGCTGCCTCCTTGCCACTTCCTTGCCTAACCCTCCCACTCTTCTCATCCCTTCATAAGGCCCCTGTTGGCTTTGCAGGTGAGGCCACCTGGGCGTAGTGCCGGTCACACACACCAGTTGCATCCTCGACTCAGAGTCTCAAGCTCCAGGACACTGCCCTCAGTGGCGGTAGAGGTGGGATCCCTCGCTTAGTCCGTGGGAAAAGCCAACCCTGGAGGGTAAAACGATAACGGAAAAAAATGGGCCTAGAACAGGCTGCACTCAGCCTGTGAAGCAAAACTGAGAAGATTTCCATCTCAGTCAACCTAGAAATGGTTTTCCGTAATTTTCATTTCTACCCCAGGCAAATGTCATGATAGTACATAACTTACGGCCACGGCCGCTTCCTACCAAATCGTTGCCTCAATTAAAAATGCACATGCTACTACAACCATCACAGTGACAGATGTAATCAAACAGTTTCCATACACACTCAACTACACGGGGCTACATGACTATGATTTCGCAAAGTTTCTAAATGAATCAACAACACCAACGGCTATGACCTGCAGATTGCGTGGCGATGCGCGTCAGCACGACGTGTACCCTCAGCCGTTAATCTTGACTTCTTTTACCAAGATCATTAATTGCCTCTCAGATAATACAGCTTCCCAATTGCCCTCACGACCGTTCCAGCCCTCAGGTCAGTTCTAAAATCTCTGACGGAGCTGGGGATCGACCCCGAGACCTTCTAGGTGAGAGACCCCAGCACCATGGGGCCAGGTAAATGAATTTAGAGGTAGCCCCAAATTCAAGAGGATAGGGGAAGACACACATATAACATAATGTTCATGATATTGATTAACATTCTTAGTCATCGGGGATCTCAGATAACTGCATAACTACTGTAATTGGCCCGTGAGAATAAATAATTGTAAAGGAGTGATGGGAGGGTTGTCTTTCTTCTGCATTCACAGGACCAGTCACCGTAGTAAGCTATTAACAGTCCAAAATTAGCATTACGACTTTGTAAGCCACATATTGCCTACGAGTAAGCACGTTTCTACCTAACACCGTACCTCAGGTCATCAAAGCATTGTCATACCTCAGGGCCTCACAACTAGTTGGACGTAATTACGAACATAGGGGCCCAGCTGATTCCGGCTTTACTTCCACTTGTGCCGAGCTTCTCTCTTTCATCGATTCTGTCGATCTCCCTTGGTTAATTCTTGGTATCTGACAACCCCGATGGTATTAGAGAATACGAGGTCTAGGGTGTCTTATATTTTCCTGCCTTAGTTAGCCCTTGTCTTTTCTTTCCTGATACTCGAGGTGTCAGACCTGTTCTTTTCTTTTCATGGTACTCCTCCTTTCCACAATAGGCCCTGAAGGAGCACCCTGGACTCACGGCTGTTCAGTTTGGGAGTTGGTGACCCCGAGGGATTCCTTATCTGTGTCCAGTTTTCCCCTTTTTTAATTGACTTCAGAGCGGACCTCTGCTACTTAGGAAACAAAATAACCAGTGATGAAGCAAAGAGGGTATAGAAAGTAGGTTGGCTCAGGCAAGGAAAGCATTTCTACAGAAAATAAATCCATTGACGTCAAATATAGATTTGGGTATCAGAAAGTCATTTTTGAAAGTCTTTATCTGGAGCGTGATGCTCTATGGAAGTGAAACAAACAATAATCACCACCACCACTCACAAAGTACAGGCAGTATCCTCACAAAAGGAACACAGAAAGAATATACTCTCCTTGAATCACACAATTATCCAGCCGAAAATTCCTCATGTGCCCTGCTTCATAAGAAGTCTTCAAATTCACTATTCGCATGTCATTCAATCTCAAATATTTTGCGATTCATGTTTTTTCTTTACCTCCAACTTATCGAGTTCCCCATGTGTTATTGCAATATCCGTAGCGAGGAAGAGACCAATCATCTCTCCGACGACTTTCAACACAAGTAAGGAAGTTTAATCAAAAGTCGGGAATCCAGCGTCTCCAGCGAGCTCAAAACATACAGGCAGACTTTGTTAGTCGATACACACCCTTAGTTAGAACCTTGTATTGTTGAAATGTCATCAGTTTCTTCTTCTCTGCGTACTAAACCGTAATAAGCAATAACATTTCCCATCCTAGCACAATTCCCCGTATTGATTAATATATCATTCTCAAGAATACAACGCCAATCAATACAAATTCAGGAACAATCATTCAATTGATGTACATGTCTCGGCTTGACAATTTCTTCAGCAAAAAGTTCAATTAAGAATATTAATTAAGATATCGTTGTGTCAAATCTATAAATAACTGATGACAAAGAACAGTAATTTGCTATGAATAACCAAGTGAAATGATTATTAAAAGACTTGGGCTATGATTTGGGTAGAATACAGCCGTGGCCTTACGAGGACCAAAAAGTGTGAATCGACATAAATGCAGCTTCCTATATTTTACATTGTATATCAGAAATCATTCGAGATATATCCTTAAAACGTTTCAGAATAGTAAATGTCACGTAGAGAGTTTCAGTATACTTCTCGTTGTGCTTTTCTAAACCAGTACCGTACCAATTTTCATAGAAAAACTTACAATTGAAGGTTTCATTCTCAGAACCAGACAAGTCCAAAAACTAACAAAAGTTTAGTGCTTTTCAGTCGGTCAACACTGGGGAAACACTGAAAAATGGCTTCAAACCCCATCATTTCCAAAAATTAAATTGTTCAGAAACTAAAAGAACAGTAGGCTATAGTATCATTTGTGCTGAATGAAATAAAAATTGCTTTTAGACCTACTATTGACCCATTTAGGCCTGTTTGCCAACTCTTGATGAATGCAGTACATTTGCATTTGTCTGTTGGCACAGGCTAGAGTAAAATGTGGCGTTTTCACCGATGGCTCAGTCTCACTCATGGCTGTGTCCAGCTCCGTGGCTAAATGGTTAGCGCGCTAGGCTGTGGCCCGAAGTGCCCCGCGTTCGATTCCCGGCCGAGCCATCAGGGATTTTAATCTCCTGGGGTTAATTCCCGTGGCTCGGGGACTGGGTGTATGTGACGTATTCACTTCATCCTCATTACGACGCGTAGGTCGCCTACGGGTGTCAACTAGAAATACCTGCACTCGGCCTCTCCGGAGGCCACACGAACATTCATTCATTCATTCATTCACTCATGGCTGTGATTATATGGAAGCTAATGAGGTATGGGTGGTGCTTAGTAAAGATGACATTCAGGGCACAGTCAGTGCCTTTGGATGCTGTGAGAGATTCTACTCTTGGATTAGTACTGCAGTTCTGACTCAGTGAGGAAAGCAATGGCAAACTACCTCACTCCTCTTCTTGCCTAGTACGCCTCAATATAGCGCTACCTTGGGTTTCTGTGGGTATCTGCCCACATAACCTAACGGCGGTACTTTTTGAAGATCCAACCAGCCTTCGGGCTGATCACTTAACAGACAGACAAGACAGACAGACATTGTCTCATTAACAGCTTTACATTGTACATAAAGGAAATATATTTTTATGAATACAAAAATGAAAAATATTTTAATCCACAAATACGATTATGTATTATGTAAGTCCTAACAAAGTACAAATCATTATTGAATGCCAAACACTACAGGTAATCAATTATCTTGAAAAGCGTTGGACTTGTCTTATTTTTGTAGAATCCCCAATATTTGACACTCGTATACAACCCGACCTGTCTGCTTTTTGGAGACAGCAATAATATCTATCTTACAAATAATGAATAAAAATACACAGGTTTATCCGTGATGATGTTACAAACTTTCAGAGATGATGGAGGAAAGCAAATGGATCCATTTGAGATCAGGAACCATTGTCCGGAAACGATTGAGTCAACAGTTATTACTAATCACAGTTGTTTAACGTCCGTCCTCAATTCTAGTTCTCAATGCAGCAGTGTATACAGTGTTGCTCAGAGATGTAGTACTATGCAGGTTCCTGGAGCACATCCCACTTGCCCTTCGTCAACGGATGTGATTCCAACATGATGGAGCCCTACCTCACTTTGGACGGAGGGTTCGTGAACACCTGAATCAGACATTCCTTGCAAAGTGGATTGGAAGAGGGGGTCCTGATTCGTGGCCAGCTCGTTCACCTGATCTCACCCCTCTGGATTTCTTTTTGTAGGGCCATGTGAAAAGTCTTGTGTACGAGACACCTGTCAAGACAGAAGAAAATCTCCTGCTGGCAAGAATTCTCGTTGCCTGCGACGCTGATCAAACGACACCGGGGATATTCGAATGGGTACGACAGAACTTCGTACGACGATGATATGCCAGCATTGACACAGGAGGGGGGGGGGGTGGTGAGAGGGGGGGGGGCGCCTTTTGAACTGTTGTTGTAAATGTAGCAGCTTGTGAAACGTATGCAGGTAAACGGTAAATGAGTAGCACTTTGCTTATAACTTGTGACTCGATCGTTTCTGTACTATGGTTCCTTATCTCACATTAATACATTTGCCTTCCTGAAAGTTTGTAACATCATCACGGATACACCCTGGACATACACGAGAGGTGATAAGAAACTAAGGTTACAGAGCCTGCATTAAAACGTGTACATTTTATTTCATACAGCCAACGGATAGTACATATATTAGGTTATGTTTCGACATAGTCTCTATATCGGTTTAGGCTCTTGTCGCTTCGTGGAATGAGATTGATCGTGGATCGAAGTTGGTGAGGTGAGGTGCAGGGATTCCCAGTCCATGCGTACTAAAAGATCCAAACACATTGACCGGTCAATTAATACGCACGTTATGCTACGTTTACTTTTAAAACCAATACACTTTTAATTTAAACGAACACACTTTCATGGAGAGTTCACCCCGCTTCATTCTACTAGAAAACACACCCTGTCGGAAACAAGACACAACATAGCGATGCAGCCAAGACAGATAAGGGATTAATAAGGGAAACATGTTATTGGATCAGGATGTACGATGTATCTTTTTATTCAATAAACCTAGGCCGGTATTAACGGCAGTATTAAAGGTGCCGGAACATTCTCATTAGACCGTTTGCGCTTAAAGAGGGATTTTTAGCTTATGCGTGGCGAGTTTGAAACCAGATCTTAAATAGTTGAAGATTATCCTGAATACAGTAACATACACACCATATTAGAGAGACTAGACTTGGCAACTTACAGATACATTTGTACGAGGAACACATGGCCCTTAGGAATGTGAGAGGGGGAATATCCCAACGAGATAAGGGACCCGCACACACAGGAATTTCCCTTCAGTCAAGTGCAGACAGTGACCAAGTGAACTGCTCTCACCAGGACCGCGCAAGACTCAACCAGATAAATAGCCTGTACAATACAATCTGAATTGACCATTTACAACAACCACATATTCACTCCAAACAAGCAAATTCCGGAGGTCAATCACCACTTCCAGTATCTCAACAAAACATCACATAGACTACAACTATCAAATACTGAGGAGTTGCATTATCTTAACTAATACTGCAACTAAATAAGTGAATATATTGTTAATATTTTCACCCATACTTTCAAACATAGATTTTATAGACTAAATGTAATGGATCTGATGATGATCGCTTGACGATCGAAACTGGTCATCCAGTGTATTTATTAATCCCATGTAATTTTATTCAGGGTGAGGGAATAACCCTTCTCATTTGGGTACAAACGTGTTGACCGACTGAAAAGCACCAAACTTTTGTTAAACTTTTAATATTTGTCATATATTGCAAACCAATATCAGAGCGGCACATTGGTCATCATACAGATTCCATACGCGCACACGTAAGAGGGGTCAAAACCACGGTGTCGGAAACGCCTAAACGAATCAATAATCGCAAATCAATAATTATTTCAGTATTGTCTAATATATATAAGAAATTGGAATGCAATTTAGAAAACATTTAGCAATTTATTTCGTGCAGGATAAAAAACAAAATTGTATTTCTATTAATGCGAGAGAAAGTGTGACGCGCGACCAACGCGTCACATCAGCTGGCGACCAATCGGGCGTTAATAAGCATCGTCAATTATTATCCTTGTTTACACATTACAAATCATCAGATAATTAGCATCGTCATTTTTTCTGTTTTTTTACACATTACAAATCAGCTGTTAATAAGTATGCAAGATCTGCCTTGCAGATTAATTTGGCACCCGTCCAACCTCTAGATGTGTGCAATACGCCAAAATGATACATGGTTATAATTTTGACAGTCCAATGCCTGTACAGTAATGGGAATCAGCCGTTACAATGACCTATTATTGCGAAGTGTCCGCAGACCTCGGGTATAGAAATACTAATGTAACTTTGTCACCCCTGTCTCATGTAGCAAATGTCCTAGTGTTCGCAAACCTCGATCTCCAAGTCTCTCCGGACACTAATCTCACGATTAGAATATATTTAATGAATGAGAGAGTAGCCTAACTTTGATAAGTCCTATTTCGGTATTAATCAAAATAAATTTATATATTAAATTACTCGTATAGTTCGTTTTTATATTTTCTACCCCATTTGAGTCCGGAATTGCTTCCACTTACTTGTGCCGGGCTCCTCTGCGCCTTCTTTCCTGTCGGCTTTCTTGGTCAACTCTTGTTCTCTTCCGACACTGACGGTATTAGGGTCTCCGAGGCCTAGGAAGTCTCTTCCTTTCCCGCCTTAATTGGCCCTTGTCTCATCTTGCCTGATACCCTCCTTCTGCGAGGGGGCAGCCTTCCTTTTCGTTTCATGTTATCTCCTGCCCTCAAGGAGGCAGTGTGTATGTAGCCCCACCACTTCTGGTGCACCCTGGATATTGCTACACCCTCATGGGCTCACGGCTGGTGAGTTAGGGAGTTGGCGATCCCGAGGGATTCCTGAGATGGGTCCGTTTTTACCCCTTTTTTACACTGACTTTGGGGCGGGCCCTCTCCTCTTTCCCTTTCCTATCTGCCTTTAATAGCTCTCCTTCCTTCCAAGTCCCTCAATCTTCATTCTTCGCGGGTTGAGGGCTTTTTTTTTCTTCCTGTCCTTTATTTGCCTTATCCTTTATTTGTTTAGCATTTCTTCTCCTAGTGTGTAAGTCTGTAGTTAGTATTCTATTAGTTATCGTTTTCATTCTCATCTCATTTTTCATTATCACCCAAACCATTAGGGTCCTATAACCTAGATGTTAGGCCCCTTAAAACAACAATTATCATTATCATCATTATATTTTATATCATGAAAGTTGTTATTCTTAGTAAATATGGTTCAATATAAAATTATGAATTTATGTCATTCATGTACACTGGAAATTTATAATGTATTTTAAAAATAAATGTAATGCCCAATGTGATTGGACGGAGTACATTATAAATGAATAAAACACTGGTTCTAAAAAAATACATGTATTAATACAGAGAGTTTAGTTTGTATGTAACGGAGTCCCTCGCTCGCCCGCTCGCCCGTGTTGCGCGCCTGTCTCCTTCAGGCACTTTGCCGTTATGCGGCGCTCGCGCGGCACTGAGTCATTGAGTATAGGAATTTGTACTTTAATTTGTACTTCAATGTGATCCTTGACCAATTTTTTGACGAACTGACTTACGGAGAGCGATTGTCAAATTACTTTCAACAAGATTCTGCCACTCCTCACACTGCCGAAGCATCCATGACAGAATTGCGTCGCATTTTCGGTATGAGGATTATAAGTCGGAACGTGTGGCCCCCGCGAAGCCCAGACTTATCACCATGTGACTTTTATTTGTGGGGGACGCTTAAAAATAGAGTGTATGCGAGAAACCCTCACACTGTAAATGAGCCTAAAGACTATATTACAGCTGAAATACAGTCAATCGGTGCTGAGGAACTTCAGAGAGTAAATGCCAGTTTCATAAAAAGGTGCCAGCTATGTGTAGCAGTGAATGGCGAACATTTTCAGCACCAGCTGTGGACTAGGTAAGTACAAATTCCTATACTCAATGACTCAGTGCCGCGCCGGCGCCGCATAACGGCAAAGTGCGTGGCGGGAGACAGGCTCGCGCCACGGGCGAGCGGGCAAGCGAGGGTCTCCGTTACATACAAACTAAACCCTCTGTATTATTATTCCCCCTTATATATCTGTGAATATATGTAATACATGTGACTGGCTGCGTGGCGGAGCGGTAACGTTATCGCCTGCTGTTCCCAAGGTGGCAGGATTGAATGCTGGCGCAATCAATTGGCATTTAATGGAGATTACAGTAAATGCGAGGGACCCGTATCAGTAGATTTACTGGCACGTTAAACATCTTTTCAGAGGAAAATTCTGGCATCCCGGCACGGCATCCCACAGTAGTTAAAAGGGACATAAACCCCATAACAGTATTATGGACGTGTCCGGCTCCATGGCTAATTGGTTAGCGTGCTAGGCTTTGGACCGAAGGATCCCGGGTTCGATTCCCGGCCGGGCCATTAGGGATTTTAATATCCTGGGGTTAATTTCCGTGGCCCGGGGACTGGGTATATATGACGTCTTCATCATCACTTCAACCTCATTACGACGCACAGTTCGCCCACGGGCGTCAAATAGAAAGACATGCACTCGGCCTCTCAGGAAGCCACACGAAAAAAATCATTATGGAAGTACTGTAAAATTCATCGTAACTCATACCTATCTGCCGCTGAGTACCACGTCTGAAGTGCTAACATTTAGAATACTTTCTTTTGTGGGGGCAGATGACCTTGACGTTCCGCCTCATAAAACACCCCTACCAGCATACTAATTTGCTCGAAATTGGCTGGCCATACGCTGGGAACCAGTACACAATTGAATTTGATTAATATATAGACGAAAAAGATTCGTACACGTTGTCTTTGTTGTTGTTGATTCATTTAGGTGCTTTGCGACAACGTGGTCATGTAGCCGCTTGAACATTACTGGGTGGAATTTGTTTGATAACCTGTGGTATTGTGGTGGCTGTATTAGTGTGTGTAGTTGTAATTAAGATGAGGATTGGGAAGGAGGCGGCCATGGCCTTCAGTTAGGAACTATCCCGGCATTTACCTGGAGTAGAAGTGAAAACCACTTCCAGGATGGCTGAGGTGGGGATCGAACCCGCCTCGTCTCCTCAGTTTTTCCTCACGAGGCTGAGTGTACCCCGGTCCAGCCCTCAGACCAGAATTAAATTTCTTGGGAGAGACGGAAATCAAACCCGGGTCTCCAAGAGTGCTAGCCACTAAGCAATGCGGTGGACTCGTACACAGTAGCTCTAATGGTGTTGTTGATGATAATTTAGCGGCTTCGCAACATCGTAGTTATGTAACCCCATGTACTTGGGTGTGTGTGGAATCTATCTGAAAACCTCCGGGATGGTAGTCATTTCCCGAAGTTCTAATTGTCAATATGATATCGATATCTTGGTAATTAATACTCCCAGAGTACGGTGCAGTATAACATGGTACAGGAGATATTTGACTCACCTGTCTGTATAATTACACCCCGCAATAATCAATACAGTTGGCTATAGGCCCAGTATTTCGTGGTCCAATAAACCGCGGATTTGTAAATAGTTCGGTGAAAAAGTTATGCCCTTGGGGGAAAGAATTTAATTACCAGTGAACTACTTACGAGGGCAAATTCCATGAATGAGTTTTCATGGAGTCATTCTTCATAACATGTTATCACCTTTTCCTTGGGACCGGAAATTAACTTAAGTTGTTGATTTTCTTTTCATTTAAGGGGCATGGGCATCGTGGTAATTCGCCCTCATTCACTGGAGTGAAAGCCTCCGTGGCTTAGGCGGCAGCACGCTGGCCTTTCACCACTGGATCCGTGGTTCAAATCCCGGTCACTCCATGTAAGTTTCGTGTTGGACAAAGCGGAGGCAGACAGGTTTTTCTCCGGGTACTCCGGTTTTCCCTGTCACCAATTTAATTCCAGCAACACTCCCCACTTTCATTTCATTCCATCTGTCATTCATTTAATCATTGCCCCAGGGGAGTGTGACAGGCTTCGGCAGCCGGCACAGTTATTATCCACGCCGCTAGTTGGGCCTTCATTCATTCTATTTCCTGACTCGGTCAGTCGACTGGAAGCAGGCTGTGGATTTTCATTAACTGGAATCAGAGTGGAATTTTTATGATAACCTGATTATTGTGGTGTCTGTAGAAGTGTATGTTTAAAATTTATGCAAGTGTTAGCAAGGAGGCGGCCGTGACCTTAAGTGAGACACCATCCTGGCATTTGCCTGGAGTACGAATGGTAAACCACGGGAAATTTTATATTGAGAGCTACAACAGCTACTTAGGAGTTGATAGTAGGGGAAGGGGGACGGGGGGGGGGGGGGGGGGAGAACAACACAGACAGAAGGACAAAGACACACCCCCACATCTGTCCAGATTGATCCTAAAAGTCTACTGTTCTTCATTTTTTCAAAATCATTTGCAACTCCCAGCCTAATTATTTTTAAATATTTGAAATGCGTATGGCTGCCAAGCTGATTCTGTGTTTATATCAATGTTGAAAGGCACAAATATGTACAGCATTCCAGTTTGCTGTAATAGTTTTGGAGAAATTGGGAAGCGATGAAACATTTCGTGTGGCCGCCATCTTGGATTGTTTTGCCTGTAGGCCACAGAGTTATGTACCAGTAGATAAATATTATAAGAGTGTTTCTTTATAAGTTTCACCTCGATCGACTCATTATGATACAAATAAAAGAGTTTTTTTTCTTCAAATTTGAACAGACGCCATCTTAGATCCTCCATAATAGTTGGCTTACATTAGACGCCAATACAAATAAAGATTTACCACGCCAAGTTTCACTCTGCTCTGATGATTACGTCGCCAGAAAATCCTATGTATTTGAATTTCGCGTGGCTGCCATGTTGGTTTTGTGCTGATATTTTCAAAAATCACTTTCACATAATCTTCTATCATCATAAAGAATACAGATTGATTGCCACAATAATGTTGGAGATATTGACAACGCGTGACGCCATGTTAAATTAACGATACTGAATCTGAAAGGCACGGATGAGGTAGTTGTAAGTCTTTACCATGTTTCATTGAAATTGTTCCAGTCAATGATAATTTATAATGGACAAATATATATTAGGGCTGGTACTTTTAATCGAATAATGTGTTATCGAATAGGCGATTAATCGATACAATGTATGAAGATACAGTATTTAGGATGCTGTGAAAATAAATAATAATAACCTAAAGAAATTACATGTGATTGTTTTGGACGTAAAAACAAATATATATACAATCGACCTCGATATTTCGAATCGTTAGTGGATGTCAAAATATCTTCGACGTAACAAAAATTCGAGTTATGGAGAAGGGAAAAAATGTAAAATTTGTGGTATTCTGGTCTTAAAATACTGTATGTAGGCTTAAAACAAAGTTGTAATAACAATGGATGTGGGAGCACCTAGGCTACATTACTACCATATGAAAGAAATAAAAGAGAAACTACAGAACCGGTACATAAAAATACAAAAAATAAAAAATAAATATAAAGAAAAGAGCAATAGGCCTACTTACGAAATTGACGAAAACTGATAAGTTTAAACCCAGAAACCATCAGTGCCTTCCGCAGTTTGGGCCGATATGAGATGCAAATGAGATAATAGTTTAGTATAAAAGTTGCATACGGCTGACTCAACTACGGTAATCGGTGAACAATTCGAATTAGAACCTTCAAATGAACCAAGTTGCACTGTAAATATACGTAAATGTTCGTGATAAAGTGCAAGATTAAGTTGCCTGGGATATAATTTAAGCTTCGACATATCAAAAAATTTGAGTTATAAAAGTCGACTTAAAGAGAAAAATATACATGTAAATTATAGGAAGTTTTTTCGGGAAATAATAATTATTACGAGTTATCAAAACATCGAGTAATAGAAGTTCAACTACAGTACCAGGTGGCTCATTTGCCCCGTACAATCTACCTATAAGTATCCCGCATACACTACTGCTGTATGGGATGTCTAACAACTAATTTCCTTAGGGGTCGCACTGCATGCGGCAGATTACGTCAGAATACGGAGCGATAACTAGGGCTCGGATTTGTAGGTGCTAAAAATCGGGAAAATATTTATATTTTATGTATTAAAAATACCTGAAATATGTGACAAAAAAGTAAAAATATTTAATTATAATTAAGTTCATTAATGTGAATATAAACAATATGCAGTACTCACGAATGTAATTTATTCTGCTTAAGCATTACACTACACAACGAGATACATCCTTCACAAATGACCGACGATTATCGCGAAACACTTATTCTGAAAGGCTCGAAACTGCGGCAATATGTTTCTTGCCCTTGAGGTGTTGTGTAACTTGAGATCGCTGTTCAGCCGTGATTGCTTTCCCACAGGGTTGGCAGAACAGAACTCCCTCATCAGAAGTAAAATTATCTTTAAATTCTGCAACAGACGATAACTTGTAGTTGTTTACTTTAGGCATCGTAGAACTGCCTTACACTTCACTGTGCCAGAAATGAACTGCATGTGAGTGACACTGGTTCCAGGTAGCTGGGGGAGGGGGAGATCTAGCACGTGGTGCAATATGGCTACGGACAAGGAAATTCCCAGCTTCCACAGTGAGTGGAACGGGGCGACAAATTAAGAATAACACAGTTGCAGGCTGACATACTCTCTGCATGAAGATTAGATAGCTCACAGGTTCTTCCCCGTTGAAGTAACACAGAACAAAAATTCAATAAACTGAAAGATCTAACATACTGATTTTAAGAAATGTAAATATTATGTCTTTTTATGTGCTAATAAGTGAAAAGCAGGAATTTATGTATTTATAGAAAAAATGCTTAAAATATGTATTTACATAAAAAAATATTTATTTACCTAAAAATCCGAGCCCTAGCGATAACAACCGGACGGCCGCTCACTACATGTTCTTCAGCACCGCCCGTCTAATGCACCCCATTGCATTATGGAAACCTCGCATTTGAGGGCGTAATAGGCTCATATGTGGTAGGCTAAAACAACACGACAGTTCCTGGCAAAATATTGACAATGGCTGGTGTATTCAGCAAGAACGAGTACACGAACATCATACTAATCTATGGAGAAGCTGGTCGTAATGCCGTCGAAGCTCGGGATTTCATAACGCAATGGGATGCACTAGACGAGAGCACTGAGGAACATGCAGCGAGCGACCGTCTAGTTGTTTTCTCCTGGCATTCTGACGTAACCTGCTTGCATTCAAGGATACCCCTTAGGAATTCCGTTATTAGACCTCCCGTTCATCATTAGTGCATGCGGGATACCTAAACGTAGATTGTACGAGCCTAATGAACCCACCTGGTATATATAGATACTAGCAACCCAATCCGGCTTCGCCCGGGAACAGTTATGAATGCATTACATGATAAGCGCTTTTTTCCAATGTCAATGAACAAGACCAATATCCGTTTTACGTCTCGGCATGTTGGGTTAAAATCACTGACTGGACTATATATTATCATGGAGATGCATGTGCAACAAATTCTTGTCAGACGTAATTTAAGAATGGCGAGGTGCATGAAACACAAATCCCCCTTCCGTCCAATCTTAACTTGAAATGAAGAAAAGCCGAGTTGCACTTCCAGGGATACTCCAAACACAACCACTCTTCTCTAAAGTTTTTAACTCAACACGACTCGACAGTTTAATCACGACTCGACAGTTTGCTGCTGGCTGTATCTGGGGTAAACGCTCGTCCGCTAAGTAAGCTATAACTGGGGTGATAGACTCGCCCCTAGCTAGCTCGTAAACTGTCGCCTCAGTAACGGAATGGAGATTGTTGGAAGAAATGAAAACGTAAAAACACTTATAGTAGGCGATGTATTGAAGATAGAGATATACTCTCCTGGGCTTTTTTTGTAAAACTTTTCATGCTGAACAATTCTTACACTCATAGTATACAGATATTTTTAACGGTTTGCCCAGAGTAAGCTTAAAAAGCGCACGGACGCCAGGTTTCTTTTCAACCTTTTCACTTAAATCGTTACTGCTTGACTTCCTTTGGTCATAAATACATTATTTTTTACGGAAACCTTCCTCGAGATATCCTTTACAGAATGGTGAAAACCACATCAAAATCCATTCAGTGGTTCTCGAGATTACCCGTGACTTCCAAGAATCGGGGACTTTGTTTTATACTAAGTACAGATTATACGCCAATCAGTATAATTTAATATAATATAATCCCCCTTCCGCCCAATCTTAAATTGACTGTGTTTCACAGGCGAAATGAAGAAAACCCGAGTTGCACTTCCAGGGAAACTCCAAACACAATCACCCTTCTCAGGAGTCTTAACTCAACACGAATCAACGGTTTGCTGCTGGCTGTATCTGGGGCAATAGGTTCGCCCACTAGCTAGGCTGTAACAGGATGGATTTTGATGCGATTTTCACCATTCTGTAAAGGATATCTCGAGGAAGGTTTCTGTAGAAAACAATTTATTTATGATCAAAGGAAGCCAAGCAGCAACGATTTCAGTGAAAAAAGACCTGGAGTCTATGCGCTTTTTAAGCTTACGCTGGGCAAGCCGTTAAAAATATCAATATACTATGAGCGTAAGAATTGTTCAGCATGAAAAGTTCTACAAAAAAGTCCGCGGGAGCATATCTCTATCTTCAATACATCGCTCACTATAAGTGTTTTTACGTGTTCATTTCTTCCAACAATCCCCATTCAATTACTGAGACGACAGTTTAAGAGCTAGCTAGGGGGGAAAAGCGCTTATCACGTAATACATTCATAACTGTTCCCGGGCGAAGCCGAGGCTGGTTGCTAGTTCTATATAAATAGGCCTATACAATGCCGAAATGTAATGGTTTCTGTCGGTCAACAATCCTGAAAAAGATTAACATGAGATTAATAATTATTAATAATTGTTAATTATTATCCACGTACCAACAGCGGTAGCTTCGCTCGCTAAAGGGCAGCACTGGCCCAGGGGGGGCAAGCTCTCTGCGGAATCAGTAGACGTGGGTTCGAACCCTACCGTCGGTCGTCCTTGAAATGGTTTTCCGTGGTTTCCCCATTCTCATATCCAGGCAAATGCTGGGACGGTACCTTCTGACAGGCCACGGCCGCTTCCTTCTTCATCCTTGTCCCGTTTCATTCATCTGTATTCATTTCATCTCTCATTAACTCCTCACATGAGGTTGGCGTGAGGAAAGGCATCCAGCCGTAAAACCCATCCGCCACAGAATTTTATCGCATCTGTTCCTCGACCCCGGTGGACATACTGTACATACACAATTATTATCCAAGCGTATTTATTCATCTCATTTACTAATTTATCTCGCGATTAGGGAACCACCCATTGGATACAATATTGTTGACCGACTGAAAAACATTAAATTTCGATTACTAAGGCAACATTAAAAATGGCTTCCAGCACGATAATGTAAATATAATGTTATTGGTTTTACGTCCCTTTGAACTGTTGTAGCTTTTAGAGACTCTGAGGTGCTGGAATTCTGTCCCAAAGGGGGATTTAAATGTGCCAGTAAATCTATTGGGACGGCTCCCTCATATTTGCCCACCCTCAAATGCCAACTGACTGCGCCAGGATTCGATCCTGTAACATTGGGCACATCAAGCGAGAACGTTACCGCTGAGCCACGCAGCCAGTCCCATCTTATCTTATTATATAATACGCTAAGGTGTATGTTTCACAAAACTCAAGCTCGTAAGCCAGAGGGAGTTAGAAGGTGTGGTTTGTACCAAAATCTTCCAAATCGTCTCAATAGTACGGAAAAAAACTTGTATTTCTAGAAAATTCAACGGAAATATATTTATTGTTTAAGTGCTTTTAAACAAATAAACAAGACGATAGCCCCCTGGCAGAACTGCGTTGTGTACAGCCCGCATAGCACTAGAGCCGGGCGGGTAGTCTGTACACAAGTGGCGCACACAACCCATTATGCGAGAGTTCTCGCACGGGTCCGCTAGTATATTGATAATATGCTAAGGTGTATGTTTCACAAAACTGAAGCTCCTAAACCAGAGAGAGTTAGAAGGTGTGATTTGTGCAAAATTTTCCAAATCGTCTCAATAGTACGAAAAAAAACTTGTTTTTCTTGAAAAGTCAACGGAAATGTATTTATTTGTTTATAAAGTGCTTTTAAACAAATAAACAAGACGATAGCCCCTGGCAGAACTGTGTCGCGTAAAGCCCGCATAGCACTATAGAGCGTCTCTACCTTAAAAGGCAGTACGCATTAAATGGAGCGAGCTGATGCCAGTTCTACTGCATATACAAATTTCTGCAAGGCCGGGCACATGATGTAACATAACTCGTATACAGGCGTGCTTTTAAGCAAAACTCTGGAAATTTCGAAAATAATTGTTTGTTGTATATAACTGTACCTCATGCCTTGCAGCGAACGACGGTACAATATTTAGATATGACACACCGAAGCCAAGAGCGCGATTTTAATGCACACATTATAATAATTTATAATTTTCAATTATTCATGAATATGATAATACTGTATTATAACATGTCATAATATTACATTTTCTCGAATATCATAGCGTATAATAAATTAAAATATGACATAATACTACTACTACTACTACTAATAATAATAAAATAATAATAATAATAATAATATATATTGTGGTCCATGTAATTTACCCAATTTTGTGTGGTCAAGTGGTGGTATGCAGCCGAAATTAAATTATTCATTTCTTGTTTCTTGAATGACACGTTGTTCAATTTTATATAGTTCTTCACTTGCGCCCATACCATTTCGATGGGGTTAAGTTCACTGTGGTGTCGTGGTGTGGTATGGTGGCAAGCAAGGAACATATTTCTCTGCTGTGACAGCCTACATTGTCTATTACTAGGATAGATCCTTCGGGAACATTGGACAACAATTGCTCGGCGAACACTTTTCATACACTTCACCTGTAATTTCGTCGTGGGTGGCTGCCGTGTTCTTTTGGCACAGAAACGTTAACTCTGCACCATTAACGAACCCTTGTTCATTCCCGGGACGAAGGGAAACCACTAGGATGGCTGAGGTAGGAATCGAACCCGCCTCTTCTCAGTTCTCTCATGAAATTGAGTACACCCCGTTCCAGCCCTCAGACCCGAAATAAATTTCATTGGCAGAGCCGGAATTCAGACCCAGACCTCCACGGTGACAGCACAGTGACAGCCAAGAATGCTAGCCACTACGCAATACGCAACGAGGCGGACAATTTATAAAGAACACAAGCCCCACTTCATTTCACAGTTTAACTTCACGCCATCATCTACCCTCCATCAAACGCAGTTGGGGATATACGCGTCATCTGAGTAAACAAACGTTCACTTCGTCAGCGCTGCGCTGAGCGGGAGGACTACGCGAAGTGCGATAACTTATGAATGCTATCTGATATCGAGCTCTGGTATGTTTTAAAACTATTTCAGACATTAATGAACATTTCTTCTCGCTTATTCATCAACATAAAGTCAACAGCAAAAAAGGTTTCTCGCTACGTAACTTTTTTGTGACACCATCCCAGATTTTTCAAGTAACATTTAAGAAAAAAATCATAACTTTCTTATTATGAAAATAATTACTGCCCTGAGAAATAGGGTATCTTCTACCAACATCAGGTAATCTAAAAATAAATTCTTGATCTGTTACGATCATTAGTCCATTATCTATGGCGTGATAAGTTTTATATCTGCAAAAATATAGATTCGTGCTAAAATATCGTAATTGTGAAAATTGGGCCATGTGTTAATTATTTATGGCTTTTATTTTTACATCATCATAAAGAGCGGAAAATTATCTATAAGACCACGCAAACATTTTCTTAGATTTGCCACTTTCAGTTATTGGGAAACGGCAACATCGCCGGGGTAGAAAAGGACGAAGCTAATTGCAGGACATATGAGTGCGAGTGAGGGGCAACTACTATATTTAATTCCATACTATATTTTAAGATAGAGACGCACTATAGACCGGGCGGGTAGTCTGTACACATGGGGCGCACACAACCCATTATGCGAGAGTTCTCGCATGGGTCCGCTAGTAATATACTGTAAAGTTAGCACAAACAATGTTATTTGTCCATCATTAGCAAATGTGAAACGAGGCCCGCATAAAGGCTTCCATTAACATTATCCTGTGGTGATTGAAATAATCCTAGGTAGCGGAGCGCATGCACCATCATTACTGGCGTTAACGATGTTCTACCCCAACACAAAGTGGCTGTATTCAGTGCTCTCGGATTATCCCCAGGGTGTTGAAGGTTAAGGGTTCAAACACTTGGCGAGTTTCATGTTACAGTACCAACAATCATGATCATCTCGGAAACAGGGGTGGGGGAGGAGCAAGAGGGTACACTGCAATGTAGGGCTCGGGACAACATAGTGATGATGTTTCCAAGGGCGGAACATTGGGATCATCCACCCCTGATAACATACAGTAGTGCCATATCCGCAAGGGAGGTAGGTGAAGGTATCATACATTTTAGATTACACGCATGCTATTTTCTGAAAATGAAAACTCTTTACTGATGTTGTATTGAAGCAGTCTTTCAGAAAGTTGATAAGCCTGTGCTAAGAACTAAATATTCTGGCACACAATTCTTTAGTGTTGTATTCATGTAACTTTGGGAAAACATTTCCCAGTGCTGGAGGTGTGTTAATATGAATTATGTCGGGCAACGATAAAGGCTTCAGTTTAAGACAAGGCAAGTACTAATACCACAGTACAACTATTTTGCTCTCTTGCAATGTTACTTTATGTTTATTGCCTAAAATTACTACAATGCTTGGATATAGACTATTAAGTTTGAAATTACTAACCTATTCTTCATTATAACGTAGGTCATCAGCTATTTAGTCCAGCAAATGGAAAATATATTTAAATGAAAAGAGAATTTCAAATGAATACCACCAGTAGAATGTATGAAAATAGGCTATTCAGTTCTTCACGGATCTACTTGTTTAATATTAATTAAAGAAAGTTTTACTATTCGTTGTTGGTATTGGGGCATCTTGATCATCAGCCCGTATACTTGGGTGCGTGTTCCATTTGTCTGATAACCAGAGTTTCCACGGTGACTATATAGTAGTGTGTGTAACTGTAATTATTAAGGTCGGGAATAGGGTAGGTGCCTCGGGACTTAAGTTAAGGTACTATTCCGGTATTTTCCTGGAGGGAGTGTGGAAAAAACAGGGTTAAACTACACTCAAGATAGCCGCTGTCAGCGCCAGGATTCAAACCACCGATCACCGGGCTTGCTGCAGCTCCCCACCACGGTCGTGGTGGGTGATTTAACGCCCACGGCTATACCGCGGGGTAATTGGAATTCAAATTTTTACACGTCAGTGGTCGTTTTCGTCCTTGTTAGGAATAATTTGAGCACTTTCGTGGTTATCAGTCAAATGACTGCCTAACAACAGACACTAATTATGAGTGAAGGCCCCTTACAATACAGATAACAAGTACTCTGTGAACTTTATATAAAATGAGCTCTATTAGTCTCTGTTTATCAAGTAATTCTACAATAATAATAATAATAATACATTAATTGTTCACAAGAGGTACTTTTCGGTTTTCACCACTTTTACAAAGCAGATTGTTGGAAATGTATTATTTATGATTCGCATACATTTCTGGGAGTTATTAGAACTTCATTTCAATTTGAATTGACACTGCTGTACCGGAAATATTTCTTTTATTACGTAAATAAATCATTTTCCTTCTTGTTCATTTAACGACCGCCGCCATGACATATTGACGTCGTACACTACGTCGTATCCGTTGCCAACATGTCCGATACAAAATACACCACACGACACGTTAATAATGAAATAGAAAGGCAAAACCATCGGCCTGGATAAATAATATTAATGTGTGACTACCTCCACTGTGCGTGACAAAAACCAGGGGTGTTTATATTAGCTAACGCGGCCCGCAGGGTCGCTCTACCTAACCATTATTGGTCTAGGCCAGTGGTTCTTAACCGGTGGTCCGCGAGTTTTTCGGGAGAGGCCCGCGGGGGAATGGGGTCCACCAGCACGTATATAAAAGTGGCCAATAAATGGGGATTTCGAAAATGATGTGCTTTGGACGAGAATCGTCCGAATGTATTCGCGGCGATGACTATCAGGTTTAGAACTGAAATATCCTTAAAATAAGTGTTATTGAGGAAGGGTTACAACTAATAAGGTGTATTAGAGGGGGGCGTACATGATTCAGTTTCAGGCAGAGTGGTCCGCAGACCTCTACGGTTCAGAACCACTGGTCTTGGCGAAAACCATTGGTCTGCCAGATGCGATATAGTTCTGAATACGTGGGGTCGTCAATACGGTACATGATGCTAAAAATTACTGAATCAGCTGGAATTTTGCCTATATAAGTCGTGTTCATATTTGGGATGGCGGGGTGGGTCTCAGACAGCGGAGGAGTAAACATCTATTACTACATCATCTCCAGATATTTTCCCGACTATTAATTCATGTAATTTGGTTAACTTCAGTACTTTAAGAATTTTGGAGCGAAAAGTACCTCTTCTGAATTCTTACCAATAATACTAATAGTAATAATAATAATAGTAATAATAGTAGTAATAGTATTGTTATTAATTTTACGACCCTTTTATCTACTGCGGTTTTTAGAGACGCCGGGGTGCTAGAATTCTGCCCCGAAGAGGATCTTTAACGTGCCAGGAAATCTACTGACAATACTCCGAAACATTTGCGCACCCTCAAATGTGAACTGACTACGCAAGGATTAGATCCTTAAACCTTGGGCACAGCAAGCACGCACCCAGTCAACCATTTAACTGCAACTATTATTAGAAGTAAGGCGAAGAAATAAAACTCTCGACATTACATCCTCCTGTTCTTCAGAGATATGACGGGTTTTACGGCCCATTTAACCACTGTGGCCTCACAAAAATCGAAATGGCAAGATTTGCGCTGAAGGGGGTCTCTAACAAATCAAGGATCCATCGCATTCATGTACCCTCAAATGACAGCTGACTACGCCTGGATTCGATCCCGCAACAGCAGGCGAGAGCCTGTCCACTGCGCAACGCAGTTAGCAATGGCTTTCTGTAAGGCAGACAGCTGACTTACTATGCACTTCAATTCTTTTCCACCTACTACGTAGGATTAATAAAATATATGCAAAGAAAATGTCCGCCACATCATTGTAATTCATGGCTTGGAGAGTTCTGAGAATATTAAATTTTCTGGTTATTGCAGTGTGGAGAAACATCCAGGGAAGAAGAAACAGGTTTAGTGTAATTTATTTCTTAATAAAAATTCCAGAGAGCGAATGATGCAGTCTTCCGCTTTATTGAAGATGTGATGTAGTGCTAAAGCTAGGATAATTGCATTCCTTAGTTATCAACCTTTGGTGACATTGGCGCTCGAAGAACTATTTACAAAATGTTAACCATGAGCTATTCAAGTACATAGCTAATACAGTCACAATATTTCCTTTCCCAAATATCACGTCCGATAGCTCGGATTTCCCTTAAAAAAGGCTTACGATGGCGAGATTTAAAGGTCACGTAATCTTATCTTTTTATATAATACGCTAAGGCTAAGGTGTATGTTTCACAAAACTCAAGCTCCTGAACCAGAAGGAGTTAGAAGGTGTGGTTTGTACCAAAATCTTCCAAATCGTCTCAATAGTACAGGAAGAATCTTGCATTTCTTGAAAAGTCAACGGAAATATATTTATATATTTATAAAGTGCTCTTAAACAAATAAACAAGACGATAGCCCCTACGAGAACTCTGTCGCCTACAGCCCACATAGCACTAGGACCGGGCGGGTAGTCTGTACACATGGGCCGCACACAACCCATTATTCCAGAGTTCTCGCACGAGTCCGCTAGTATTAATTAATTAATGTCCGGCAACTTGATCGCCCAGCATGTACAATAGGTAGAGCTCTGCGCGGATAAACAAAACATCATCCGCATCCGCCCCGCATCCGCACGATCTTTATCCGCATCCGCCCCGCATCCGCACGATCTTTATCCGCATCCGCCCCGCATCCGCACGTTTGTTATCGGAATGTACAGGAATTAAAATAATAGTTTTAATAATTAGATACAGTATTGAAGCAACACATTTAAACACTTGAGGAGAAAGTCGCTTCCTTAGGATATGTATGTCATGTGCTCTGTTTAAAATGAATGCTATACAGCCAGAATTGCATCCCTTTTCAGTTCGGAGTGTTAATTATGTTTAATTACATAATTTGACATTAGCTTAAATCATAATCTTACATTTGTCATGAAGAAGAAACATAACAAAAAGATACGCCATTAACATCCGGGTCATAGCATTGATATTTAACAAGTTTGGATTGTATTCTAAAAACTATCCGCAGCTTATCCGCTATCCGCACAGCCATGCAAACTATATCCGCATGGTGAAAAATGTTGCCCGCGGATACCCGCATCCGCCCAGGGATACCACCGCGCATGTTGGGGGGAGTAGTGTGGGTGGTCGGAGGGGTTTGGAGAACTCAGCGTGCACACCAAACAGGGCCGTTCCAAGTCTCGCGTAGTATTCAGACACCTACTATTTCGCCCTCTCTAAGGATGGTCAGAATGAATTTGTGGATGAAATGCCATCACAGATGTTTTCCATGCGATCTGGAAAGTTTCAGTGAGATTGACAGCTTGACATTCGCGACGTGGTTACAAGTAGAATGTGCCTTCCACGACCAGAATACCGCAAATGCCACATTTCAGTCATAGTATATAAGCAGAAGTACCCGGCTTCACCCAGAAGGACATACGAAATATCTCCTTCCGTATTACCCTAAGCAACACGGAAGGGAATTATATAACCAGTGATGGGAAGTAATTGAGTAAAGGTAATTGTATTACAGACACGATTACTTTCTTGGGCAAATTTACTTGCAATCAATAGTCGACTGTTTGGAAAATGTCATTTTTATCCGTAATTTACTTCTGAACCGGCCACGGTGGCCAAGAGCGCTAACGCGCAAGCTCGTGCCTCGTTGGCACCGGGAGAGCGTAGGTTCGAATCACACATTGGCTGTCCAGAAAAAGATTTTCGTGGTTTCCTATTTTCACCACCAGGCAATTGCCGGGACGGCTCCTTTCAACAGGTCCACGGCCGACTTCCTGCCAAAATCTCTTTCCGGCCTGTCACCATCCCCAGTTGTATCTGCTGACAAAGTGTGTTCAGCTCCCATAAACCGTCCTTGCGACGGTAGAGGAATGATCCCTCGCAGAGTCCGTGGGTGAACCCGAGCTAGGAGGATAAGCGATTAAAAAAAACATATTCTCACCGCTGTGTATAACTGAATACCATAAAACTAAGGAATTGCTTGACAAATGCTAGGAAAATCTCTTTTTAACACATACCATATTATATCAAGCCAGCAGAAGGTATAAAATAACAAGTAGGAATATCGCACACACAAAACTATAATATTTTCAGAGTATCCGAAGAATCCAGCTTCGCCCAGATTGACGTACGACATCTCTGCTACCATATTACCATATCTCATAAAGGAAAAGGGCAATAGTACTATAACCAGACACTATGCAAGCAGGAAGATGACCAAGCCCCTGATTGCAAGGAGCAATAGGGATGGGAGACGGTAGCTATGGAGCGACCCGAGTCGTATCGTACTTAACCTTTCCAGTGGGAAATATAGAGCTTCCACGAGTTAAAATGGTACCGAAGCTTATACATAGCAAATTTCCGGTCCGCGAATCTCCATTTGATTTGCATTGGCAATGAATCGTCCATGATTATTTTCATTACTATTTCGGATTGTGGTTTTGCTTTTAGCCGTTCGACTTATGAAATAAGAACTAGAAGGTTGGCCTTTCTTGAATATTCCAAAGACAAGTGTCTCCGAAAAGAGTAATTATTAGTAAAACTTCGCAACAGAAACGGCTATAAAAAACAGCTTGCTTACAAAGTTCGCGATTTGCACATTTCAAACGCCAGTGGTCTAATATTTGTTAGACTACAATAATTTATTGTATTAAGTTGGTGCCAATTAAATAGCCTATGTTATCTGTGAGAATATAATAATCAGTTGCTATCCGGTTGATATATTGGCATATTATGCATTAACTTAACCCGATTAAATGCTAAAAATGTGACGAAAGCTACGAGTTGTTATAAGGTAGGCTACGTCTAATATTTACAAATAACGTAATAACTCGTCGTTTCTTCTTTATTATTTTTTTAATCATTATAATTATATTAGTCTATCAGTAGTGGAGTAGTGGCGCTTCCAAGCCACTCTAGAACCCTCCTCTTACCACTACTAAGCCTCAGCCATGTTAAATATATCTCGAACGCGTGGTCCGATTTTGACAAATGAGGTATCGTTGGACTCGGGCTGACGTCCTCTTTGCTATGGACCACTCGTTATATTTTTGAAATTTTTTTTATTTTTTTGTTTTCGAAAATAGGCGATAGTTTGAAAACCAAACATGGTAGAACGTTGTGCCATGGCTCAAACGAACAGTCTTTATGACCTTTATTTTCTATAATAAAACTTTTTTACTTTTTATGTTTTTTTGAAAACACTCGAATTTTGAAAATCCTATATTCTGGAAACTAGGAACTCTACAAAAAAAATGTTTGACGTAAATCAATGATCCCTACCCCCTCTACCCCCAAAATAAATTTCAAGTCTCTAGAGAAAAAAATTGTGTGTAGTAGTGGGATGAGGGGAAAGCTGCTTCCAAAAGCAAGTGGTGAGCCCCTGCGACCTTGGAATGGAACGAGTCATGCTAGGAAGGCGTGCTTGGATTCGTTTTTTTTGTCTCGTCGTGCTCTTTACGGGAATGTCGGTGTCGAAAATGTGAAAATCTGGAAACACAGTCTTTTTGGGGTAAAAACGTGATTTTAGACTTTTTGCTATATCTCACGAACCAATAACGCTAGAGGCGTGTTCGACAGGTCCAAGGACTCGGGGTGACGTCCTCTCTGCTATGGACCACTCGTTATAATTTTTAATAAAATTGGAAACTCGGTTTTGGGGTAAACACGTGTTTTTTGTGATTTTGTTGATATCTCACGAAGCAATAACGCTAGAGGCATGTACGATGGGTCCAAGGACTCGGAGTGACGTCCTCTTTGCTATGAACTACTCGTTGTAATTTTAAAAAAAATTGGAAACGCGATTTTGGGGTAAACACGTGTTTTTTGTGATTTTTGCCGATATCTCACGAACCAATAACGCTAGAGACGTGTACGAGGTGTCCTAGGACTCGGGCTAACGCCCCCTTTCAAATGTGGTAGATATTTTTTTTTTCAAAAAGATAATTCACAAAGGGCCTAACGCCATACATGTTGAAAAAACGTTTTCTTTTTCTTTACCTGTTTATAATTTTCATGGAGCGTGGTGGTTGAGAGAGACGATACTGCTGGATGTGTGTGTTTCAACAAACCTGTCGCTGACCAAGGTTGCTGTGTTCAATAGATCAATTGATATTTCGACGAGTCGGTGTATGACAGAGCGAGGGTGCGTTTTCTGATATTTTACCTTTAACGTGTAAACGGTGATGAGAACTAGGTTCTATGTTGGTCGAAGCGAGTAGAGAAAATAAACTTGCCGACGAGCAGGAGGTGAATGTCATTTGAGCTTATTGGAAGGCTCCGATCTGACTTGACAACAGGTGACGCTTGAAGGTGAAATAATCTGACCATCGTGGTTGCAGGGGAGTGTGAAAGGCATGCACACACATTTGTGAAACCACAGGCACGCTAAACCAGTGACATCCTGTCTTGCTTCGTACGTGACAAAATGCAAGTCCATGTGAAATTTGATCTACCGCAGGTGTTCACCTTGGACGTTATCTGTCCACGTGCATGATAACTGTTAACAAGTCACATCCTGTTTTGCTTCGTACGTGACAAAATGCAAGTTCATGTGAAATTTGATCCGGCACAGGTGTTCGCCTGGGACGTTAGCTGCCCACGTGCACGATAAGAGAATGTTCAAAGCGTGGGAAAAAAAAGATTATACATGCAATGTGATATATAAAGACACGTCGCTGACATTTCCACTCGCACTTATGTGACTACTTTTGAACACGCTACAGCGTTGTGTGAAACACTTGGCCTTGTTTAACAGTTTTGGTGTTGGTGGAAAATACTTATTCTTGTTGTGAGGTAGGTATATATTTATTCATTCATACATTTATTGATTTATATATAAATACATGCAATTATTTATTGATTAGGTAATTAATGATTTTATTTATTTATTTGTTTGCAGATAACCGGCATACCTTACATGTCAGAGGGAGAAGAAACTATTGCACTTTTGAGCCCACTAGAAGGGAAGAGTAACAAGTCACTGCAAGTAAAGGTGAGATGATTTTTTTAAAACTAACTTGTTTCATTTTTTTGTTTTATGTTTTATTTTATGAAATGTATGTATTAACCTGAATTTAGGTATTTATAGCGGTTTATTTTATTTATTTTTAGAAACTTGGAAAGAATAGCCTTACCGCCGTAGCAGTCGCTGAAAAAAACCAGAAACGCACTAAAGCGAAACCACTGCCAAAGAGTGAACTGTTTAAAACTCAGGTAAGTCCAACTTAAAAATGCTATTCCATTTTACCACTACTGAAAACTCGTAGACAAAAAAAATTCATTACCTGTACATGACTGGGACAATGATTGCTTTCTTGATTAATGGCTATGTTGTTGTTGTTGACTGGGAAAAGTACAAGGCCATGTTGGATTTTCTAAAAATAAAATAATAAATTTAATTTATGGGTGGTTCCCTATGGACTCAACGAATATCCACAGGTTTGAACATGATAATGTGAACAAAATGACATGACATTCATTTTTGTTTATATATTGGTTAAAGGGAGGGTGGGGGAATGTAAATGACTGTAGCTTTATAAAAAAGAAAATAAGTACATGGGTTACTGTTAGTGCCAACATACAGTTTATTTTTAATGGTGTTTTGATATATTAATGCCAATTAACGTTAACGTTTTATTTACAAGTATTGATTGATTGATTGAGTGATGGGTTATTTTGTTTGCTTTTAGGTGTCGTCATGTGCCATTAACGTAATGAACAGACAGTGAACAAGCATGCATTATGCTTTAAAGTACTCTGTGCAATGTTAATAACTTACAATAAGAAAACGTTTTATTATAACACATGGCGTTAGTACTAAATACAACAAGTGAGCAAGTTGGTTTACCACGTGGGTTAAATTTAAAATCAGAACATGATCGATGGTTAACATTTGAATCCTGGCCTGTAGGCTTTTTGTCGACGCATGAACTTGCAAAAGCCGTCTTTTTTTACTTGAACCGAGAAGATGTGGTGCGCTGTGTGTTTTGTCGTATTGAACTTTCACACTGGGAAGAAGGGGATGATCCCTTTAGAGACCATTTGCGATGGTCTCCTCACTGTCCTTACATGCTTGGAAAGCAAGTAGGTAACCTACTCGTGCATTCATTTTACCGAACCACAAGGCCTTTGGCCGCTACTTACGTTGCTGAATCACAAATAAATAATAATAATAATGTATTACCAGCCAACGGTAGTGTCGATATATGTGGTCCATATGCCATAGACAGTGTTGAATTGGCGTGTGCTTTTGAAAAATTGGGAGTTTGCAAGACAAAAGCACTAGCACACTCAGAGTACAGCTCTGTTGGAAAACGTTTCGAATCTAATAAAAATGTTTGGCCATTAATATTAAAACACTTTACCAAACAGCTAAGTGAAGCTGGATTTTTTATACTGGTGAAGGGGGTAAAACAATATGTTTTTATTGTGGATTTGCTTTAAAGGATTGGCAAATGACTGATGACCCTTTTGTGCAACACGCTCGTTGGTTACCAAACTGTAAATACATGGTGTTGCTTAAAGGTCAGGAATTTGTGAACACTATTCGTAAAGAAAAAGTGATTGCAGCACAAGACATAAAAGTGCCTTTAGAGTTAGAGCACGCGGAGCAAATACATAAGGCTGAAAGAAAAGACTTGTCTCACGAACAGATACAAAAGTGTGACCAACAATTATGTAAAATTTGTTATCAAGATGAACTAGGTGTTGTATTTTTATCCTGTGGACACATGATAGCCTGTGTCAAGTGTGCATTAGAACTTAACACTTGTGCTATATGCAGAAAAGTAGTATCTGCAACAGTTAGGGCATTTCTTGCATAACTAGTATAATTTATTCGCCATGGATAGTGCAAAATCCCTAATTGCACAATATTATTAAAGCTGTTTTAGAGTGTAATAGATATGCTTTTGTTTTGTTTATAGACTACTACAATGAATGTTTTGAATGCTGTGGGACAATCATGTGGCTTAGAGACAAAGAAGCTCAGCGAATTGCCAACGCATATTCCATTCCGCATTATCAAGATTCGGAAATTGAAAACAGCATATGGTGATCGTGTACTTTGTGTATGTGAAAACTTTGAGACATTTCTGCCTATACGGTTTAATGATATGTCGGAGAGTGTTTTTGATGAAGTCAATAATGCTGTGCAACCTGTACACTTAATTTATGAAGGTTTTAAAAACAATAGGTGCATGGTTCGTTTTAATTAAATAAATAAATAATGTGAAATAATAATGGAAAATATAAGTAATGACAATATACTGAAAAAGAAAGAAAATATGTGCATAGAATAGTAATGTTTTAGTGTTTAGTGTTGTCTTTAAAAATATTATGATGAAACCAAAAAAATGTATATAAAGTTTGTAAATAAATGCAAAATGATGTTACAATGCTGTTTTATTTTATACCAAGTTAGTATATTTAACATTGCAGAGTATACATGATTATGACAATAAATGCATACTGAATACAAGCCTTTCTCACATTACAATAGTCTGTTATAGTTTTAAACACAAGGCTTGTTGTAGATCATTTTATAGCAATGTCCCTTCAATGTTGTTTTCGAAAAGTTGGGAAGCCGCAATGGTTGTATTGACATAAAAACCTTATGGTTATTACTATTTAGTCACTTTGATCCCCTTGCATATCAAGAGCAGATGACCTAGTTGTTCCACTCTTTAAAACGACAACAACAACACTACCTCTTGCATAGTTTGTGATGTTGATGGCTCTTGCGACGTGGAAGATGGATTAAAAATAACTTTGAGAACAGGGGTTAAACGTTGATCATTAAACAATGCACTATTTTGAGTAGCAATATAGTTTTCTTGATTTTTTGTCGACGGCAACTGTGTTTCATGCGGTACACTACATTGATGATCACTGACACTTAAAACCTCACTATTTTTACTTTTTAGGTCACCACGACAATGTTTGGAACGTTGCTTTGAACAACGCCAAATAACAGTTCCATTTGTATTGGTTCGTTTCACAATATATGAATATCCTTTATAGTATGCGTAAGGCTTACCATACCTAGTCACTGATACTTCCATATCAACTGTCAAGCATAGACTAAGCTCTAGTAAAGTCAACTTGGTAATAAGAATACTAGTTTAATGTGAGAGCAAATATGGATCCAAAGAGTTCAGGTAAAAGTGAAAGCAAATAAGCAAATATTAGAAACAAGAGTTGGGGTGAAAGTGGTCGCAAAGTGGTAGACCCATTACACAATAATTTCAGCACGACGAAGCTCTTGTTCAATTTCTTTGATTTCCCAATCGTGACCAGTATGGCCAGCTTGACGTGAGGCATGCAACAACTGTAGCCGCTGGACGAGCTTATTGGGATTGTGCCAGTATACAAATTTAACAAATTGATTTTTAGGTGTAAACAAAGCATTACCATTATCATGATCATTATCATCATCATTATCATCATCATGATCACCATTATCATCATGACCATCATCACTGTTACTATATAGTCCTTTTTGATCCTCTTGCAATACCACTTTATTTATAGTCTGAGTTGATTTTGATAGTGTTGAAGGTTTCTTGGACGTTGACAACTGTCCTAACATGACGTTTTGAGGACATGATAAGTCCTTTTGAACAAACACTGCACTATCTTTAGCCGCAATATCGTTTTCTTGAACTTGCTTTTTAGCATTTTGATAATTGTTTGTAAACAGTAAGCGTGGTTCGTTTCGAGCACTACATTGATGAACACTCACACTTAAAACCTTTCCATTTTTACTTTTCAGATTGCCTCGACATTTTGTTGACCTCTCTTTTGAGCATCGCCAGAATATTATTCCATTTACATTCTGGCGATTATAGTTATAGGAGTAGCCTTGATAGAGTGCACGTAGCCTACCTTTGTTGGTTGTAATAAGTTCCATAGTAGTAACTGACCTGTCAGTACGATGTTCACACTACAAAGGTTACAACTGTTTTGCTGATGGAGTGACTTACCATAAGCTTATATATTGGCTTTTCGTGTTGGCTTTAGTATTGGCTTGTGTGTTGGCTTTTTGTGTTGGCTTTTTGTGTTGGCATTTCGTGTTGGCATTTCGTGTTGGCTTTTGTGTTGGCTTTTTGTGTTGGCTTTTCGTGTAGGCATTTCGTGTTGGCTTTTGTGTTGGCTTTTCATGTTGGCTTTTCGTGTTGGCATTTCGTGTTGGCTTTTCGTGTTGGCTTTTGTTGGCATTTTGTGTTGGCTTTTTTGTATTGGCCTTTCATGTTGGCTTTTTGTATTGGCTTTTCGTGTTGGCTTTTTGTGTGGGCTTTTTGTGTTGGCTTTAGTATTGGCTTTTGTATTGGCTTATTTGACAAGTTATTTGTGTCAATGTATTTAGTGGATTTTTTCTTGGTGTTGGAAAGTAGTTGAAAGAGAGGGAATATTTAAAGACTTAACCTCAGTTCACTAACCTAACCTAACCTAACCTAACTTTACCTAACCTAACCTAACCTTTCAACTCTCAGATGTTAATTAAATTCTGTACATAGTCAAGTTGGATACCAAGACCTCAGGGGTAAAAAAACAATTATTTTTGACGGCTTATTTTGGTAACTTATTTTAATGGCTAACCTAACTTTACCTAACCTAACCTAACCTCAGCTCACTTTGGATATTACTAGTAAGTGTTCATATCCTCTGCTAGGTAGCATGCTAGTAGTACAGGTAGTGCTCATATTTACCGCTAGGTAGCGGAAACATACTTTGCATGTTGCATGTGACACTTGTGAAGTTTAACCACATGCAAGACGTGCTTGTATAAGTTCTCTATTTAAACTCAATATACAATTAACCACTAAATGTTCAGAACTAACATGTATAGCCATGTTTAGGGTATATAGGAGACCCTTAGCAAGAAAGGCTGTCTAACCCACGAGTGTACAGCCTTGTCATACGCAGTAAGCACCTGTTGGCAGAAAACAACAACAACAACAATTTGAGAAAGCCAACAAAAAACTGTTTCCTTTAAATACATTAATGGATATGTTGTCCTTGGACCTGTCGAACACGCCTCTAGCGTTATTGGTTCGTGAGATATAGCAAAAAGTCTAAAATCACGTTTTTACCCCAAAAAGACTGTGTTTCCAGATTTTCACATTTTCGACACCGACATTCCCGTAAAGAGCACGACGAGACAAAAAAAACGAATCCAAGCACGCCTTCCTAGCATGACTCGTTCCATTCCAAGGTCGCAGGGGCTCACCACTTGCTTTTGGAAGCAGCTTTCCCCTCATCCCACTACTACACACAATTTTTTTCTCTAGAGACTTGAAATTTATTTTGGGGGTAGAGGGGGTAGGGACCATTGATTTACGTCAAACATTTTTTTTGTAGAGTTCCTAGTTTCCAGAATATAGGATTTTCAAAATTCGAGTGTTTTCAAAAAAACATAAAAAGTAAAAAAGTTTTATTATAGAAAATAAAGGTCATAAAGACTGTTCGTTTGAGCCATGGCACAACGTTCTACCATGTTTGGTTTTCAAACTATCGCCTATTTTCGAAAACAAAAAAATCAAAAAAATTTCAAAAATATAACGAGTGGTCCATAGCAAAGAGGACGTCAGCCCGAGTCCAACGATACCTCATTTGTCAAAATCGGACCACGCGTTCGAGATATATTTAACATGGCTGAGGCTTAGTAGTGGTAAGAGGAGGGTTCTAGAGTGGCTTGGAAGCGCCACTACTCCACTACTTCTATCTTTTAACACGTAATTAACAATAATCATTTAATAATTATATACATATTCCAGGTATTGCAAGAAAGCTGTATTTGATAGCACATGCGGTTACACCTTAAAATCCAGCCGTGCCTAGTTTTCAGTATGGAAAATATTGCCGTAAGTTAATAGACCATACAACTGGCGACAGCATTTTTAATAAAATGCTCATTCACATATTCACCCTAGTCTACGTAAAGTACCATCTGGTAATCACTGAAAGGGTAGGGGAGTTTATGGCCTCAATTTCACAAACTAACGAACCTCATTTTGCATGAATTATGGGACCCGAAGCCTTCTAATGGAGGTATAGATTGTCTGTCTTTAGAAATATTTTAGTCAATAATTTAAAACAAGTACCGGCCCCGTGGTGTTGGGGTAGCCCGCTTGCCTCTCATCCGGAGGCCCTGGGTTCGATCCCCGGCTCCGTCAGGCATTTTAAATCTGACGTGAGGGTTGGAACGGGGTGCACTCAGCCTCGTGAGGACAATTGAGTAGCTGTCTGACAGTGAGACAGCGCCCCGATCACGAAAACCAAGATTAACGGCTGAGGGGACCCGACGCGCTGATCACGCGTCACCCCAATATCTGCAGGCCGAATGGCTGGGCTGCGGTCGCTTGGTCGGCCTTAGCCCGTCATGGGCTGTATAGTGCCAGGGGTTGTTTTTTTATTTAAAACAAGTTGCCAGAAAACCAAATACAATAAGCTGTGGTGTAAAGTTGCTTTGCGAATAAAACAACCTTGCCAAGATTGTACGACGTGCATACAGTTAAATAATATCATCCAATTGCAGAAACACTTTCTTCGTCAATATCTTTAAAAAAGTGCAAACATAATCTCTTGTAAATAGACGGGAAAATGTGCAACATTTAGAGACTACGAGTGTTGTATGCGGCACAACGTTAGCTGCCTCCTACCGTAATTAAATGTACTGTAATATACATTTTGTACTAGAGCGAAATTACGTTGCTGAATATATCGTAAATGACACGCAAGCCAAAGGTATTAACGCAGCTTAACCTTAAAAGACACGTTAAAGGTTAAGATGACAGAAGAACAAGGCGAGCATCAACTGAATAGCCAACCCAATGGCTATGCATACAAGCTTCGGCACTGACAAACCGTAAAGCTCAAATATTCACTCTTTTTACCAGAATTGTGGCACTGTACTGTAAGTAAGGCGCTCGCCTTCAATGTTTTGTTAGACTATGCTGCGAACTTAAGAACAGATGTACGGCTCACACGGCAGCAGGCGACAACTAACAAGTTGTGTGAGGACATTCGATCCAACGAGATTTTCTGGATAGTGAACAAACTTTATCATCTAAATTATTCTCCCTACATTACTCAGCATTTATCTCGACCTTCCTATATAGAAGTGACAGCTGGGTAGATTCAGAATATTTCATACATAAGCTGGAGGTAATGGATATGATGTTGCTGATTCTATTTAAGGGCTTTTCGACATCGTGGTCATGAAGCCAATGTACTTTGGTGTGTGTAGAATTTGTCTGATAACCTGTGTCACTGTGATGTCTGTAATCGTGTGTGTATTTGTAATTGAGGCAGGATTTGGATAGGAAACGACAGTGGCCTTAAGCTAGGTACTATCCCGGCTTTTGCCAGGAATAAAAGTGGGGAAACCACGGAAAACCCCTTCCAGGATGGCTGGGGTGGGAATTGAACCCACCTCTTCCGAGTTTTGCCTCACGAGGCTGAGTGTACCCCTCAGACCAGAATTAAATATCTTGGCAGAGCCGGGAATCGAACCTGGGTCTCCGTGGTGACAACCAAGAATGCTAGCCACTACGCAACGAGGCGGATTAACGGACATGAGTAGCTCAAATAATTGGTGGGATAAATAGATGGAAGCAATGTCAGGAGGTTTCTGGTGATGAAGAGATAAAGCCTACGTTAGATGAGACTGTTCTTATAAGCCGACTCAGATGGTGGGGTCATGTGATGAGAATGGGGGTGGAGAAATCATCAAAGAGGTTAATGAGCTCGATTGTATACGATAAGAGAACCATATTCAGACCTGGGAGGCGATGGTTAAATTCGGTATCCAACGATTTCAAAGTGAGAAGTGTAGAAGAAGAGCAGGCATTGCTAATAGTGGATCATACAGGTTAGCAGACAGTACTGGACACTGAAAAGAAACACATTCTCAAAAGAAAATGAATGAATGTGGGTGGGTGGAACGTGATCGCTAAGGTACACTAGTGAGTGCTTGCCACTATTCTTTCATTATCGAATGGGAAATTGGAAGTAGATGGCACTATTGAACGATTCACTGTTTACTAAGTATGGGAAATCTAGCAAACATGAACCTCTAGAACTCGCTAAAACTTTGAATAATCTTAGTCAAGTCACCAGAAAATCTGTAATTAAATGTTATCCCCGAAATCACAAGAGAAGAGCCTAAAGAGGGCGCATCTCCACGCGTCTATATACGGAATCGGTTCAGGTGGGTGTGCACTCTGAGTACTCATCCTTTCCGACCAATCGCACTAATAAAGCCACTTCCCCAACAGGTTATCAATATTGAGAGGGCATACGAGTGTATACTTGGAGGGGGGTGTTATAGTAGCCGTGAGATTGGTCGGAGAAAATACGTGAACACGGCGCACATATGCACCTGTCTGGTCCCAAGTCTCGTGTGCATATAGCTAGAGCCCTGCGCGGATAAATAAAACGTTATCCGCATCCGCCCCGCATCCACATGACTTTTATCCGCATCCGCACCACTGTTATCCGCCCCGCTTCTTCACGACTTTTATCCGCATCAGCCCCGCATCTGCACGACTGTTATCCGCATCCGCCCTGTATCCGAGCGACTTTTGTCTGTATCCGCCCCGCATCCGCCCGAATTTTATCTGCATCCACACGTTTGTTACCCGAATCTACTGGTATTACTATAGGCCTAATATTTTAAATTAGATAAAGCATAAAGCAACACATTTATACATTTGAGGAGAAAGTCGTTCCCTTGGGCTATGTATGTAAAGTGCTATGTTTAATATGAATGTTATTACAGCCAGAATTGCAACCCTTCCCAGTTCGGAGTGTTCAATATCCTTAATGGCATAATTTGAATGGTATAAGCTTATTAAGGTGTTCGAAGCCATTTTTCAGTGTTGCCTTAGTAAATGAAAGTTTGATACTTTTCAGTCAACACGATTGTACCAAAATGGGATGGGTTATTCCCTAATCCAAAATTAAATTACACGAGATCAATAAATACACTTGGATGACCAGTTTCAATCGACAAGCGATCGATCTTCATCAGACCCATTACACTTGGGCTATAAAATCTATGTCTGAAAGTATGGGTGTGTCGAGTGCAGGCAGTGACCAAGTTAATTACTCTCGCCCGGACCGCGCAAGACTCAACCAGATAGCCTAAGTAGCCTGTACAATGCAATACAATCTGAATTGACCATTTACAACAACCACATATTCACTCCAAACAAGCAAATTCCGGAGGTCAATCACCACTTCCAGTATCTTTACAAAAACATCACATAGACTATAACTAACAAATATTGACGAGTTGCATTATGTTAACTAATACTGCAACAAAATAAGTGTATATATTGTAAATATTTTCGCCCATACTTTCAGACACAGACATATAGTCTAAGTGTAACGGATCTGATGATGATCGCTTGACGATCGAAACTGGTCACCCAAGTGTATTTATTAATCTCATGTAATTTTTTCAGGATTAGGGAATAACCCATCTCATTTGGGTACAATCGTGTTGACCGACTGAAAAGCATCAAACTTTTTTATATATAAGCTTAAATCATCACCTTACATTTGTCATCAAAAGAACATAACGGAAAAATATGTCTATACATAATATTCAAGTAATCTAAATACTATCCGCAAATTTACTCCAAACATTATCCACATAGCGAAAAAAAATTGCGGGCTTTACATATAGCGATGTAAGAAATGAAATACATTCGCAGTTGTTTTCCTTGCAATCCTACCAACAACAAGAGTGGGAGATGTAAGAGCTGCATTCCTCTGATGGCCTTGCACGTAACCCTCGAGACCGCCATTGTGTAGACTCAGCATCAGGAACCACCCTCATTTCTAAAGCTCCACCATCTGTTATTGTGCGGGTAATTCTTTGATAAACAGTGAATTAATAACATTGCCGTGACCTTTCTAGTCCACTCAACACAATGTGCCGCCGTCAGAGCACAGTATTTTAATAACTCGCCTTGCAATCTAATTCCTCCACTGCCATACACAGAATTACTTCTCGGTTTTAAAATCCACTGCTGCAATGATAATTACATGCAAACATCTACCAGATAATAACAAAAATAACAATAATTAGCGGACCCGTGCGAGAAATCTCACATGTTTATAAACCACACTTTCCCCCCAATAGGTTTATAATGAGAGACTTCAGGAGAAAGGTTGCCATGTTTTTATTTCAACCAAATGATTATAGAACACTATTTACATTTCAGTTAAAATTCCAAGTTCTACGTTCCCTAATTTAAGAAGGCAATCACTGAAAATTGGTTCATCATAACACTCACCGGTTATTCGATATTTATGAAATTATACGATTTGAGTACTCATTCCTTTGATTTAATGTGTCTGAAATACCATGCAAAATGATAAAGGAAATACCTCAGAATGTTAAACTGACATGAAACAGGCGTCACAGCGGCCAAAATGTGAAATAGACAGCAATTATGGGAAGTATTTTCCTACAGCAACACTATCTGCAAATCGCATATTTCGTACATTTTAAAGTCTTTTTTTTTTTTTTTTTTAATTATAGATATTTATGAAATTAGAGTGCGATTCATCACTTCTAATGTCTATTCTCTTTCAATTGAATGTTCATTTGTCACGATCGCTTTTGAGCGCAGGAGGGATCTAGACTACTGAAATAATATATATGATAATATTAATAATAATGTTGTTCTGACCACCTTGTGGCGCAGTGGCTAGAATTCTTGGCTGTCACCCCTAAGGTTCGGATTCGATTTTCGGCTCTGGCAGGAAATTACATTCTGGTCTGAAGTCTGGAACGGGGTACACTCAGCCTCGTGAGGTAGAACTGAGAACAGTTGTTTTCGAATCCCACATCAGCCATCGAGAAAGTAGTTTTCCGTTGTTTCCCACTTCTACATCAGGCAAATGCAAGTACGGTTCCAAATTTAAGCCACATTTGCCCCTTCCCAATTCTAGCCTCAATTACAAATACACACTACCATCGACACCACAATAACCCAGGACTTCAAAAGAATGTTATTCACACTCAAGTACATAGGACTGATGATCATGGTGTCGATGGCACTAAATGATACAACAACAACACCAACAAGAATGTCCATAGAGAAGGTGTTAAACCGAGGTGGCCTAGGAGTGGCAGAACATTGAATCAATCCTGGATGAACAAAGTGGCTTGTGTTAATGTCTTGGTGACCAGAATAAGAAATTCTTATGAATACCTGATGTGTAATTAATGCCATCAATTTACTTCCTGCCATGCATACATCCAACTGGTTTAGTAGCCAAGAACACTCGAAGGAAATATTAATTGAGGTAGTTACCATTAAACTGCGATAGAAGGTCACCGACACTGCTCGGTGAGGTGCGGTGGGGAACAGGAGGAGACTCGGCACTACACTTGAAAAAAGGAGGTTCTTTGCTCTTGGTGGGGCTCTCGTACTGTGAGTCACGAGCTCGTCTCGAAGCAAGCATGGTCTGGCCAGACTCGTGGTGCAAGTCTCGTACTGTGAGTCACGAGCTCGTCTCGAAGCAAGCATGGTCTGGCCAGGCTCGTGGTGCAAGTCTCGTACTGTGAGTCACGAGCTCGTCTCGAAGCAAGCATGGTCTGGCCAGGCTCGTGGTGCAAGTCTCGTACTGTGAGTCACGAGCTCGTCTCGAAGCAAGCATGGTCTGGCCAGGCTCGTGGTGCAAGTCTCGTACTGTGAGTCACGAGCTCGTCTCGAAGCAAGCATGGTCTGACCAGGCTCGTGGTACAAGTCTCGTACTGTGAGTCACGAGCTCGTCTCGAAGCAAGCATGGTCTGACCAGGCTCGTGGTGCAAGTCTCGTACTGTGAGTCACGAGCTCGTCTCGAAGCAAGCATGGTCTGGCCAGGCTCGTGGTGCAAGTCTCGTACTGTGAGTCACGAGCTCGTCTCGAAGCAAGCATGGTCTGGCCAGGCTCGTGGTGCAAGTCTCGTACTGTGATTCACGAGCTCGTCTCGAAGCAAACATGGCTTGGCCAGGCTCGTGGTGAAAGTCTCGTACTGTGAGTCACGAGCTCGTCTCGAAGCGAGTCTGGTCAGGCTCTTGGTTCGTGGTGCAAGTCTCGTGCTGTGACGTCACGAGCTCGTCTATAGGCGAGCCTGGCTAGGCTCTTGGCTCGTGGTGCAAGTCTCGCACTGTGAGTCACGAGCTCGTCTCGAAGCAAGCATGGTCTGGCCAGGCTCGTGGTGCAAGTCTCGTACTGTGAGTCACGAGCTCGTCTCGAAGCAAGCATGGTCTGGCCAGGCTCGTGGTGCAAGCCTCGTACTGTGAGTCACGAGCTCGTCTCGAAGCAAGCATGATCTGGCCAGGCTCGTGGTGCAAGTCTCGTACTGTGAGTCACGAGCTCGTCTCGAAGCAAACATGGCCTGACCAGGCTCGTGGTGCAAGTCTCGTACTGTGAGTCACGAGCTCGTCTCGAAGCAAGCATGGCCTGGCCAGGCTCGTGGTGCAAGTCTCGTACTGTGAGTCACGAGCTCGTCTCGAAGCAAGCATGGCTTGGCCAGGCTCGTGGTGCAAGTCTCGTACTGTGAGTCACGAGCTCGTCTCGAAGCGAGTCTGGTCAGGCTCTTGGTTCGTGGTGCAAGTCTCGTACTGTGACGTCACGAGCTCGTCTAGAGGCGAGCCTGGCTAGGCTCTTGGCTCGTGGTGCAAGTCTCTTACTGTGGCGTCACGAGGCGAGCCTGGCTAGGCCCTTGGCTCGTGGTGCAAGTCTCGTACTGTGACGTCACGAGCTCGCCTAGAGGCGAGCCTGGCTAGGCTCTTGTGTCGTGGTGCAAGATTCGTACTGTGACGTCACGAGCTCGTCTAGAGGCGAGCCTGGCTAGGCCCTTGGCTCGTGGTGCAAGTCTCGTACTGTGAAGTCACGAGCTCGTCTAGAGGCGAGCCTGGCTAGGCTCTTGGCTCGTGGTGCAAGTCTCTTACTGTGGCGTCACGAGGCGAGCCTGGCTAGGCCCTTGGCTCGTGGTGCAAGTCTCGTACTGTGACGTCACGAGCTCGCCTAGAGGCGAGCCTGGCTAGGCTCTTGTGTCGTGGTGCAAGATTCGTACTGTGACGTCACGAGCTCGTCTAGAGGCGAGCCTGGCTAGGCCCTTGGCTCGTGGTGCAAGTCTCGTACTGTGAAGTCACGAGCTCGTCTAGAGGCGAGCCTGGCTAGGCTCTTGGCTCGTGGTGCAAGTCTCGTACTGTGACGTCACGAGCTCGTCTAGAGGCCAGCCTGGCCAGGCTCTTGGCTTGTGGTAAAAGTCTCGTAATTTGACGTCACGAGCTCGTCTCGAGGCTAGCCTAGCCAGGCTCCTGCACGAGCTTTAAATATGTGGGACATTCAAAAAGCAAGGGATGGTATCAAATGAAAACCGCTAAACGGATCGTAATGCCCTGACCTGGGGACGATGGTGCGGTCCCTATGAGAGCGCTGAGGTACCAAACTCCCCGCTAGAGGGATACTGGCTCTCACCCACGTAACGACAGAGCGAGCACGTACGCGCGTCGACCGTCCATTGCTCTCAGTCGCGCGGAAACCAGTGACATGGAGGCTTCAAAAGAAGAGCAAAGTGGTGTAATGTGTTTCCTGACAATGGAAGGAGTGCGGGGAACGGAAATTCATCGAAGAATGGCACAAGTGTATGAAGAGCACTCCCTGTTCGTGACAAGGGTTAAGGCGTGGCACAAGAGATTCAGGGAGGAATGGATGTCGTTGGCCGATGACGCACGATGTGGAGCGCCACACCGCATTACCGATGACATTGTACAGCAGGTAGATGCCCTCATTATCCAAGATGGGTGAGTTACGGTGAATGCGCAACGATACTCGCAAACCTTGACCTTCATTCGCAAAGCGATCAAATCGAAACGACTAGAACAGCTCACCCGCGGGATCATTCTGCTCCATGACAATGCAAGATCCCATACAGACAACGCAGTCAAGGAGCTCTTGCAAACATTAAGATGGGAAGTCCTCAGTCATCCTCCATACAGTCCGTACCTGTCTCCCTGCGATAATGCAATTTCTGGTGAAGAAGGCTCTGAGAGGCAAACAATTCACCTCGGACGACGACGTCAAGCAGTACGTTCGAAACTGGTTCACAACGCAGCCCCAGGAATTTTACGAGACGGCCATTCACCGCCTTGCGTAGTAGTGGGACAAAGTGCCTCAACAGTGTTGGGCAATACTTATGAACGAATGGTACAGGTTTTCATTTTATAGCCTCAGGCTCGTTCCTTTTTGAATAGCCCTTATATTTAACAAAGGTGGGAACGGTACAGTGTAGTATTAAAAACAGGAATTTGTTTTGTGAAGACACAGAGGGACATTATTAGGATGTCTCATACGTAATGTCGTTTTTTAAGTTACTTACAGGAGTCGATGATAAGAATGATAATGTATCATCAAATGATACCATACATCGCCAGATTAAGAAACATGGAAAATCAAACAGAAGTTGTAGATCTGTACCTCATGAATTGACCCCTGAACAGGCTCAACGTAGAGTGGATATCTGTCGTCAGCTTATCGGTAACCCCGTGGATGATAGATTTATCAGGAGAATTGTCACATGTGATGAAAATGGGTCTATTACTGCAACGCTGACGTTTCGAAACAGTGACTGACACCCCGTCTTCCTGCCAAAGTCATCGTTAGGAAGGATCGGTTTGGCCCCAAAGTGATGTTGTGTGTCTGGTGGAATTTTGAAAGAGTGATTCACTGGTAGTTTGTTCCAAACGAGCGTGCAGTCAATGCGGATCTTTATTCTCAACAACTGGAACGAGTTCATGAAATTTTGAGACGGAGATACCCAGCATTATTTAACCGAAATAGAGTTCTCTTGCAGCAGGACAATGCGAGACCTCATATTGCATGAACAACCATGGCAAAAATTCAGGAATTGGAAGGAGACTGCTATCACATCCAGCATACAGCCCTGATCTTGCGCCTTCAGATTACCATCTACTTCGATCCATGGCCCATTTCTTGCGTGGAAGAAATTTCGAAAATATTGAAGCCGTGGAAGTGGGTCTCACCGAATCCTTCGCAACAAAACCCAGAGCCTGGTACCGTCGCGGGATGAGAAACCTCTCTGAAAGATGGCTCATGACCATAGAATCTGATGGTCTCTACTTTTAAGAATAGTTTAATTTCTTGTCAGAAAACTTGCCAAATAAAATTTTCTTAAAAAAAAAACGACAATACTTATGAGACATTGAGGAAAATGTTAAGTTTCCAATGCAAGGTACGTATAGCCATAACAACCGAAACCACGCACGTTACTTTAAAATACTTAAACGTTTTATAAAATTGTTACTTTAATAGTACATTATGCAACGAGCCTATAATGGCTATAATTAAGACACGAGTATATTTATAAAACGAGCGTATGCGAGTTTTATAATTTCCATACGAGTGTCTTAATTACCATTATAGGCGAGTTGCATACGACTGTTTACGTTCGACGATAATTATTATAACTATTTTATGTTCGAAGATAAATATTCATAAATATCTGTCGAGATTTCGCCAGTTTTATGTACTGAACAGAGCGCATCAGACGCAGAGCATGCCTTGTATTTGACCATGGCCTTCTCGATTACCCCACTATGACACAAGGCAACGCAGTTCAGAAGGCCTTGGAACTCCACGCAGGTGCGATGCTAACCTTATCTAATTGGTCAAACAACTGTTTCTTGAGCTGTGATTGGTGGGAGAAACTGTTTCATAATGAAAAATAGTGTTATAATGACCATCATTATGATACAGTTTTCTAACACATAATAGTCAGGGTCGAACATAAAAGATAATAACAGAATGTACTTAAACATGTTATAGGACGTCAAATGATTTAACTGATTAATGTTGCTTCATTTAAGGGACTTGAACATCGTGACCATTTTTCCCCTCAAACTTGGGTGTGAGGAATTTTGTCTGATAACCTGTGTTATTTTGATGGCTGTATTATAGTGTATTTGTAATTCCGGTGAGGATTGGGAAGAAGACGACCGTGGCAACTAAGTTAGGAACTATTTCGGCATTTGCCTGGAGTAGAAGAGAGAAACCACAGAAATCCATTTCCAGGATGGCTTAGGTAGGAATTGAACCCGGGCCTCAAGGTTTACACCAGGAGGTGAAAACCCCGGGAACTCCAGGATTTACCAACACATAACAGTGTTGCGTGGAAGTAGCGCTATTTGTGACGTGTGATCGATAGGCCCCCAAGATCCAGAGCAACCTTGACCAGCACGAGGCTACAGGTGCTACGAGCACATTAAAACATTATTACTGTGACATGGCAGGTCGGCATTTCAAGTTCTCGCTAGGTGTAGCAAGGTGTTCCACACACAAGGAGAGGGCCGCCACTGAGTTTCGGGGTGCCATAAGGGACATGTGACATGTGACGCGCCGGCCTCTCACCGCTGGGTCCGTGGTTCAAATCCCGGTCACTCCATGTGAGATTTGTGCTGGACAAAGCGGAGGCAGACAGGTTTTTCTCCGGATACTCCGGTTTTCCCTGTCACAATTTAATTCCAGCAAACACTCTCCACTGTCATTTCATTTCATCTGCCGTTCATTTAATCATTGCCCCAGGGGAGTGTGACGGGCTTCGGCAGCCGGCACAGTTCATATCCTCGCCGCTAGATGGGGGCTTCATTCATTCAATTCCCTAACCCGGTCGGTCGACTGGAAGCAGGCTGTGGATTTTCATTTTCAGTACATGGGACGATTAACTTATCCGAAAATAAATTACTGAATTTGCTTGGCGCAGGTCTGTTTTGCGTAATTCTTGCTGATTCATCACACTATGTTACCGCGGAGGCCCGGGTTCGATTCCCGGCTCTGCCAAGAAATTTAATTCTGGTCTGAGGGCTGGAACGGGGTATAGCCTACTCAGCCTCGTGAGGCAAAACTGAGAAGAGATGGGTTCGATTCCTACCACAGCCATCCTGGAAGTGGTTTTCCGTGGTTTCTCACTTCTACTCCAGGCGTATGCCGGGATGGTTCCTAAAATAAGGCCACGGTCGTCTCCTTCCCAATCCTCATCTGAATTACAACTACACACAATAATACAGCCATCACAATGACACAGGTTATCAGACAAATTCCTCTTCCCACACACCTAAGTACACGGGGCAACAAGACCAGGATGTCGCAAGGCCCCTAAATTAACCAACAACAAACATCTTTGCAATCTTTTTCTTTTAAATAGAATTATGAAATGACTGTTTTCTCATAATCTATTTGGACTATTAGGCTGAAATGTCTACAGTATGTTTATGAGGGCTTTGGCCTTAAATTAGCACAGTGATTTTATGTTCATGGATTCACATATTTTCTTATGCTGTAAATATGTGGTACAATTTGATGTCAATGTCAATATGCAAATTATCTACTAATTAATTTTTAGAAACAAATCCTATGTTGAAGTAATAACAACAGTTCATTGAACTTATCTTGAAAGTTTGACGCAAATCCATTGAGTATTTCCTGAGAAAACATGCATTTTATAGGGAACAAACTGTTTTCTGGAAATGAGCGTTGAAGATTCGGTTGCCTTTATAATTCATTCCAGCTGCATAGGAAGGATTATCCTCTTTTTTGTCTACACTTTTATATATTTACGGTTTGTAATTTGGTTTTTCCAACAATTCTCTTCAGTTAGAAAACCTTCATATGATGTCTGGAATTCTTACCCATGACAAAACAGCAACAAAATCACTCGAAACGGAGACTGTATATTTTTATCACTTTAAATTATACTGTCGACTTCGTCGTTACGCTGAGGTATGGCGTTACGTTACGGCGACGGGACGAAATGTACCGAGAATGCACTGAGGTGTGTGACGTCATAGTACCGCTTGAGCTTCCTCCTTCCCCGCGCGCTCCGGTGAGCGGGACGTCATTCAGCCAGCTACCCCCCTTTGACCTTGGTTTGCACTTGCTAATGGAGTTTGAGTTCACGCAGTTCGCTGCATGATCATGAGGCTTTCATCCAGCATTTTTCAGCATTTGTAGCATTTGTAGCATTTAAAATTACATAAAGTCTCGTCTTTCAGACTGACTATCACTCTTTTTAAAAATTGTTAATCAAATTTACCAGTAAAAGAAAAACATAAATTAAACATCAATTAGAAAGTGTAGATTTCATACATTCATAAAATGTAGAAAAGACAATATGAAAATCTAATATAATTTTTTTTCTCTCAGGAGTCCCTTAAAGTGATGTAAAGGGACCAGTTACTGGGTATTGATTAACATCATACACCAGCATCTTATTAGTTAATAGTTGGTTTTTCGGTACCTTAATGTTGTACTGTATGTCGTCTATAAATCTTGAAATCTCAAGGCGTTGGCAGATGGGTTACTCATCAAACTAAATTAACCTTAACATAAATTTGCTCTTCCAGACAAAATAAGGTAGTTAAAACAACAATAAACAACTCCAAGTTCTATGAAGAGTTTCAGAACATTATTACTCCATTTTTGCTTCTAATAAGCACAACAAACAAAAATGTTACCCTACTGACTCTTTCCTAAGATGCTCATTGACATGATCAATAGATTGCAGTTGGCTGAAATTATTTCAATTGTCAATAAATTGTGAACAATTTCCTACTTTCTGTTCTTACTTAAGGAGATTAAAATGAAATGACATAATTTATAATCCCTAAATATAGTTTGTTTTTGTCACCCAAATTGTATTTCACTTTTGAATAAAATATACGCTGCCACTTTCCTGAAATAAAACTACATAAATTCTCTTCTCGTGACTTTCTGTAAAACATTGTTGACATTTAAAAATTATACAAGAATCTCCTCGTTCTATCCGGTCACTTGACTTTCTTAATTGTTGTCATAAATAAACGTCATATTTGCATTTTTTGATACATTGACTGTTAACATCTGTTACCATAAAAATCATTTACACTTGACATTGCACTAATGTTTACGTTTTGACGTGTTGAACACCACCTCACAACCTAATGAATACATTTGCATGAGCATATTCTGCCTTCTGTTAATTATTGCAGGCACTATTATATTAAGTATAGATTAGAGTTTGTATTTGTCAATATCATGCCAATAACACCATAATATGCAACCTTTCACTATTCAATTAATACATCTCAGCTGATTCATAAATCGTATATCAACATTGACCATTACTTTAAAATTTGGGGTTGCAGGATCGAATCCTGGCGCAGTCAGTTGGTATTTGAGGGTGCGCAAATGCGAGTAAGCCGTGTCGGTAGATTTACTGGCACGTTAAAGATCCTCCTCGGGGCAACATTCCGGCACTCTGCCGTCTCTAAAAGCCCCAGTAATTAAAAGGGACGTAAAACCAATAGATTATTATTATGTTGATCCTCCGCTGCACTCTCTTCATAGATCGATGTCATCCTGATACGTCCCTCGCTATCGAGATGCCATCATTTTCTTCCGGATCGTATTGGAAGATTGCATGTTGAATTATCCTTCTGGAGGAGTATGTTGAAGTGGTAGAGTGTGTGAGTGACAGAAATGGAAATGGCACTTTCAATGATTCGGAAAAGGTTAGGGCGTACCCTGCAGGCGACGCGCAGTTCCTTTGGTACTGGGGGAACTGTGAGAAATGGGCGACCAGTAACCGAAATTAAAGTGGGAATCATGAATGTCATGACCCTGACAGGCAAGGTGGAGGAGGTGGTAGACTTCATGGAGAGGGAGAAGGTTGGAATGATGGGGCTGAGTGAAGTGAAATGGAAAGGTAAAGGAAGGAAGAAATTGAGGAAAGGATATACATTATACTGGAGTGGTGGCCAAGAGGCAAAAAATGGCGTCGGACTGATAACCTCGAAACAACTGGAGGAGTATGTTGAAGTGGTAGAGTGTGTGAGTGACAGAATAATGAAAATTAGAATGAAGATGAAGAATGACGTAATGGACTTCATACAAGTGTATGCACCACAGACTGGAAACAGAGAAGAAGATATTGAAGCATTTCTGGAGGATGTAGAAAGAGTAATCTCAGATGTAGAAGTGGTGATCATGGGAGACATGAATGCACAAGTCGGAAATGAGAGACAAGGAAAGGAAGAAGTCGTTGGACCATATGGATATGGGAAAAAGAACCGGGAAGGAGAGGAACTTGTAAACTTCTGTGAAAGGAATGGACTGATAGTGGGTAATTCATGGTTTCGGAAGAAAAACAGCAGGAAAATTACGAGATATGGGTGGGGTGATAGAAGAACAAAATCAGTAATTGACTACTTCCTGGTGGAAAGGACAAATCGCAGAAAGCTGATGGATGTGACAGCTCTACCAGGAGAAGCATTTGATGGGGACCAGAGAGCTGTGGTGGCAAAATTTAGATGGGGAAAATTGGAAAACCTAAAGGAGATCAGAGAAAGTAAAATAAAAGTATGGAAATTGAAAGACAAAGCTGTACAGGAAGATTTTCAGGAGAGATTGAAGCAACAAATCCCAGTTACTGAAGTGGGAAATGTAGAAGAGGAATGGTCCCACTTTAAAAAGGCATTTTCTGGTGCAGCAGAGAGTGCTTGTGGTAGGACGTCAACAAGAGTGAAAGAGAAGGAGACACCGTGGTGGAATGAGGAAGTGAGGAAAGCAGTGAAAGAAAAGAAGTCTGCGTGGAAAGAATGGAACCGAGATCAAACAGAAGAAAGCAAAAGGAAGTATCACGACAGCAAACGGAGGTGTAAGAAAGTGGTAGGAGAAGAAAAGAAGAAAAGTTGGGAAGAATTTACACGAAGAATGGAAACAGATGTAAGTGGCAGTAAAAGGATGCTGTATGGGCTTCTAAGAAGTAAGAGGAAAGAAAGAGTTACTACAAAGCTGGTGAAAAAGGAAGATGGAGAGTTGTTAACACACCCAGAAGAGATAAAGGGACGATGGAAGGAGTATTTCGATAAGCTATTGAATGTGAGCAATTGTACTGGTGAGATCGAAGTGACACAGCCTGACGACTCTATAATAGAAGATGATATATCAATGCTGGAGGTGGAATTAGCAGTACAGAAAATGAAGATGGGAAAAGCAACAGGGGTGGATGAAATCTGTGTAGAAATGATAAAGGCTGCTGGACCTGTTGGTATGCAATGGCTGTATCGACTGCTAAAGTGTGTGTGGAAACGGAAATGTGTACCAGAAGACTGGGAGAAAAGGCTAATAATACCAGTGTTTAAGAAAGGGGACAAGAAAGTGTGTGATAACTATAGAGGGATCACCCTCATATCACAGATAGTAAAAATACTGGAAAGGATATTAGAAAGAAGAATGAGAAGAAAGGTGGAAGGAGAGTTGCAAGAGGAACAGTATGGCTTCAGGAGTGGAAGATCCACAGTGGACCCAATCTTTAGCTTGAAGCAGGTGATGGAAAAGAACTGGGAATATGGAGAGGATTTGATCATGACTTTCATAGATCTGGAAAAGGCATATGATAGTGTCCCCAGAGAGAAGGTATGGGAAACCATGGTTAAGAAGAGACTGGGAAGAGAAATGTTGGAAATGGTGCAAGCAATGTACAACAACTGTGTTAGCAGGGTACTGACCCCAGTTGGAAAGACAGATTGGTTTAGGAACAAGACTGGACTAAGACAGGGGAGTGTGCTGTCACCTCTTTTATTCATAATGGTAATGGATGAAATTGTAAAGGAAACAAAGGAAGCATATGGACATAAAGAAATGAAGTTACTGTTATTTGCAGATGATATTGTGGTCTGGGGAAGGAACACCGAAGAAGTGCAAAAACAACTAGATGCACTGAATGAAAATATTCAGAAGTATGGCCTGAAAATCAGTATAGAGAAAAGCAAGACCATGGTGATGACAAGAGGGGAAAGACAAGGGAAGGGCACTGTGAAAATTGGAAGTCAGAGTTTGGAAATTGTGGACACTTTCAAATACCTAGGAAGTGAATTGATGCAAACTGGTAGGTTGGACATGGAGATTGGCAGGAGGGTACAGCAGAGCAATGCATTCTATCAAAGTGTAAGAAAACTTGTTTGGGATAAGGAAGTACCAAGGAAAAGCAAGGAGGTAATGTATAAAATGTACTATGTTCCCATATTAACTTATGCAGCTGAGACTTGGACCCTGACGAGCAGGCAAGAGAGTAGAATCCAAGCCAGTGAAATGAAATTCCTAAGAAGTATGATAGGTAAGACAAGGAAAGACAGAGTGAGGAATGAAGATGTTAGGAAGGAAGTTGGGATGGGAAAACTAAATGAGAGAATTGAGAAGAATAAACTAAGGTGGTTTGGACATGTAAAGAGGATGGAGGAAAATAGAATACCAAGACAGATGCTGGAGGCCAAGTGCAAGGGTAAGAGAGCAAGGGGAAGACCTAGAACAAGGTGGATCGATTCAGTGAAGAACAGCGTGAGAAAAAGAAGTCTGGACTGGGACAAGATCGTGGAAGAAGAATTGTGGAAGGAAAGAGGAAAGTGGAGAAGTGCCATAAATACCCCGACCCGGCAGGAGCTGGATAAGGGGAAATGATGATGATGATGATGAGTTATCATCTTCATGATTTTGATTGAGAATCAAATCACTCAAGTCACTCGTCTTCGAATAATTACTCAAGTCACTCATTTTCGAATTACGTACATTTCTAAAATACCTACTTACCTATTCATAGTTTACACATTCATAATGCCTCCCATGTTGCTCAGATCTTGAAACATCCCCCTTAACCCAACTTCTTCGGACATGGTCGGATTTCTTGTACAGTATGCCCCTTGTAAAGAAACAATTTTCGTAAAATCGTCCTTATGATGTGTATACTGTAGAATCTCGAAGCACATAAAATGTTGGTTCACTTTCATAAAATATATCTTCTATAGTTTCCGAACAACTCTCGTAGATTATGAATTCGATAATGTCCAAATATTTCCAAAGTTCTCTGATGTTAATGGGTTGCAAAAATATTCTACTATGAATATTACAAGTTCAATTCGCGTTTACAATTATTGTTAGCCTATAAATCGTTCCTATTTTGAAAATATCACAATTCCAACCATGATGCTACTGATGTGCGCAAACTAAGTTCCTTTCCGTCGTCTTCAAAATATTCGAAGTCCACATCACCGAGAATCTCTTGTATGCTGGCGGAAAATAACGTGTCCCTCGCTCTATCACCCTTACATTAACAAATCTTCTTAAGCCAACTTCTCTATTGTGATATATCACCGGGGCTTAAAATGATTTCACTCGCAGACGTATTGATGTCTTCACCCATCAAACTTATATCGAACTCCCACACTCGTATCTGGACTAATGCATCGTGGACCTGCTCTCACGGCAGTCAAGAATGAATTCTTTGACTTTTCCTTATCTAAAACGTTCTTAGTAATTTTCTGGCGTCCTTTTCAAATTTTCCAGGTGGACAGTTCCCAACTTCACAATTTTCGTTAATTATGCCGTAATTTGGCTTTCTTGAATTGCGATGAAAACATGTAAATTTATTTCGTATTTTTCTCTCTCAGATCGGCTGAGTAGGTGACTTGTGGGTGTAATTATCCAGATTGGTTAAATTAGCGGCAAAATGTAATTTTGTTATTGGCCAGATGTGGTCACGTGGCTTGCACACGCTTCTCAAATTTTTGTCACTGCAAATTAATTTAATTTTAGCGGCTTCGGTGGCGTAGTCAGTAGCATGCTGAGCTTCTGTGCCCAAGATCGTGGGTTCAAACCCGGCCGAAGTCGTCGTATTTTTTAAGAGCGTTAAAATCCTTCAGTATGCCTTCCTTCGGAGGTGAAGTAAAGCCGGCGATCCCATTTCATAGATTTATGGCATGTATAAGAAACTTCCACTAATTAAACTTGTGTGAAGCCAAATTTGCGGGTTTAGATGAAACGCTCTAACAAAGTTCCAACGCTCACCACTAGGTGGCAGTGACATCTGATAGCGAAAGTTGGAACTACCTGAAATTGAACGGAACTTGTAGCTCACCTCATGGGTGTCCGCACTGAAGCAGCTACAGCCTCTGGCGAGCCGAACATGTCCTCGGACACTCCCGGCACTAAAAGCCATACGCTAAATAAATAAATAAATAAATAAATAAATAATAAATAAATAATTTAGTATTTACTCCTTTGTCAGCAGCTCACAGTCAGTCTCGACTCTTAATTTCCCGCGCGAATCCCTGTTTCTGGCTCGCTTCATCACATAAAAATGTCACAATAAAATAAACTCGTCTCCCGCGAACTGTCAATCACTTCCTCTTGCTAGAGATAACAAAGCTCCGAAAAAAGGTTTCCCCTCTTTGTCTCGTGTCGTACATTAAACACAGATAAATGCTGCCTCGCTTTCAAAAGGTTCATGATTTCTTCTGAATTAACCATCTCAATTAAGGGTTCAGTAAAGCCTCCGTGGCTTAGGCGGCAGCACGCCGGCCTCTCACCTCCGGTTCCGCGGTTCAAATCCCGGTCACTCCATGTGAGATCTGTACTGGACAAAATGGAGGAAGACCAATTTTTCTCCGGGTACTCCAGTTTTCCCTGTCAAAATTTTCATTTCAGCAACACACTCCACTATCATTTCATTTCATCTGTCATTCATTTAATCATTGCCTCAGAGGAGTGCGACAGGCTTCGGCAGCCGGCACAGTTCATATCCTCGCCGCTAGATGGGGGCTTCATGCATTCCATGGAAGCAGGCTGTGGATTTTCATTTTCAATTAAGGGTTCAGTGCTAATTAATATTTTACTTCTTAATAATTAACGTAATATAAATATTATTAAGGATAGCTCAAATGTACCGATTTGTGACAAAGAAGCAGTGAAGAAGGAACCAAACAATTCTCGTCAAATGGAATTGTACATCTATGAGGTCATGCATTTTACAGAAAGTACAATTATTTTAATTCGAAGGTAGTGAATTAAAATGTCTGACCCAATTCTGGAACAGCTATAATCGTACAATTTGGATAAATCTCATGTCTTTTAATTTTTATTTTGCTCAGAAGGATCCTTCCAAGGATACCACGAAAAATAATTACATTTAAAAATGTGTGGCTCTCCTCTGCCCAAGGCGTCTAATAAATTTTCTAATATTGTGCAGAAATGGTATTGTTCCATTTAGGGGCTTGGACATCGTGGCCATTTCAACTCCATGAATTAGTCAGTGTAGAATTTGTCTGATAACCTCTGTCATTGAGGTGTATGCATTAGTGTCTGTGTGTTTATGATTGACACTAGGATTGGGAGGGAAGCAGCCGTGAACTTAAGTTAGGAACCTTCCAGCATTTAACTGGAGTAAAAAAGGGGATGCAAGCAAAACCACTTCTAGGTTGGATTCGAACCCACTTCTTTTCAGTTCAGCCTCGCGATGATGAGAGAACCTCGTTCCAGCCGTCAGACCAGAAGTAGATTTCTTGGTGGAGTCGGTAACCGAACCTGGACCTCAAGGGTGACAGCCAAGTAGGCCTACTACACTACGAGGTGGTCATGTGAGTACGGTTGTTGTTGTTGTTGTTGATTAATTGAGGGGCTTGCGACATCGAGGTCATGTAGCCCCGTGTGATTGGAAGTGTGTGTAATTAAGTCTGACAACCTGTGTTATTGTGATGGCTGTATTAGTGTGTGTAGTTGTAATTCTAACCTCCATGGCTTGTGCAGCAGCACGCCGGCCTCTCACCCCTGGGTCCGTGGTTCAAATCTCGGTCACTCCATGTGAGATTTGTGCTGGACAAAGCGGAGGCAGACAGGTTTTTCTCCGGGTGCTCCAGTTTTCCCTGTTAAAATGTCATTCCAACAACACTCTCCACTATCATTTCATCTGTCATTCATTTAATCATTGCCTCAGGGGAGTGCGACAGGCTTCGGCAGCCAGCACAGTTCATATCCTCACCGCTAGATGGGGGCTTCATTCATTCAATTCCCTGACCCGGCGGGTCGACTGGAAGCAGGCTGTGGATTTTCATTTCCAGTTGTAATTCAGAGAGGATTGGTAAGGAGGCGGCCGTGGTCTTAACTTAGGTACCATCCCGGCATTTGCCTGGAATGGAAGAGGGAAACCATGTAAAACCACTTCCAGGATGGCTGAGGTGGGAATCAAACCCGCCTCTTCTCATTTTCGTCTCACGAGGCTGAGTATAACCCGTTCCAGCCCTCAGACCAGAATGAAATTTCTTGCCAGAGCTGGGAATCGAACCCGGGCTTCCGATGTGACAGCCAAGGGTGCTAGCGGACTAAGTGAGTAACGCCCGATTACCTCAACTGCTATTAATTTCTTATCAAACTCAGCACAGTGGGTTTAATTTAAACAAGAAGTTTCAAAATGGTAGTACCCTCTTCTCAGGGTGTATCGGGTGGGAACACTTCCGTCCAAATCTGAAATTGCAACTTCTGAACCACTTGGTTAAGAAACCTGCTAGTCATCGAACATAATATTAAGAGGGAACTGAACTCTAGGTCTCTTGGTTGAAAACAATACCAGTATGCTCTAGATCAGGGGTTCTCAACCGGTGGGTCACGACCCCCTAGGGGGTCGCAGGATATGTCTTGAGGGGGGTGTCGAGATACGGAGAAAAGGTAAAAACTGAGTTAATGCTGTAGTTTTATTATTATAAGAATAATACACTTACATTGTATTAATGTTTTAAGTTTTTTATTCTATTAATGAGAAACTTGAGCTTGTTTGGATTTAACCAATATTTTAATTAATGTTTACTAGCGGACCCGTGCGAGAAATCTCGCATGTTCATAAACCACACTTTCCCCAATAGGTTTATAATGAGAGACTTAAGGAGAAAGGTTGGTATGTTTTTATTTCAACCAAATGATTACAGAACACTATTTACATTTCAGTTAGAATTCCAAGTTCTACGTTCCCTAACTTAAGAAGGCAATCACTGAAAATTGAATCATCATAACACTCACCGGTTATTCGATATTTATGAAATTATACGATTTGAGTACTCATTCCTTTGATTTACTGTTTCTGAAATCCATGCAAAATGATAAAGGAAATAGCTCAGAATGTTAAAATGACATGAAACACGCGTCACAGCGGCCAAGATGTGAAGTGGACAGCAATTATGGAGCGTACTTTCCTACAGCAACAGTATCTGCAAATTGCACACTTCGTACATATTTTAAAGTAATTTTTAATAGAAATTATAGATATTTATAAAATTAGAGTGCAATTCGTCACTTCTATTGTCTATTCTCTTTCATTTGAATGCTCATTTGTCACGATCGGTTGCTTGTGAGTGCCACGGGAGGGATCTATACTACTGAAATAATATATATGATTAATATTAGTTACAAGTTTTTTTATGAATAAAACTTAACAATTATTGTAATATTTTAATTATTGTTTTAACCTTAAAACTTGGGGGTCGCCAAAATATTCAGCCTAAAATGGGGGTTGCAGTGTCTAAATCATTGAGAACCCCAGCTCTAGATTGTCTCTCAAGTCACGCTCACCATGTTTCGTGCAGCATTTAGGGATGAGCCACACAAAACTCCATGAGTAGCACGTACAGGCGAAGACTTCCAGCTTGAGAAGCGATACATACATATACATTGTATGTATTGTCATTCTACTCCGCCGGATCAGGGAGAAAACATACCACTTTTCTATACTACGTATTATCGAAGCGGTAGAACATCAAGATCATCTGTCTCTAGAACTTCTACGTATATCAGTATGAATAATTCGAGCCTGAATGCATGAGGTAGGTCTATTTGTCGGATGTGAAGTCATATACTCACTCCTCAACACGACACCGCAGTTTATCACGAAGGTAGTTTCTGAGGCTCGCACATGCGTCATAAATATGTTCCTTTGCCTATTGAATATGACTTCCTTTCCTCCAAAGGCTGACAGGGTAAACAAAAATATACTTCTAAATATATACGTGATCGCCATATAAAGCAGTCTGCGGTGGGTACTTGACTGCTCGGACTGTGCTCACATGTAGGATAAATCCTGGCCCCGTGGATACACGCTAGACTTAAGCCCGAGGGTCACGGGTTCGATTCACGGCTGGGTCGTGTGATTTTAACTTCATTTGGGTGATTCCCCTGGCTCGCCCAGGGACTACTTGATCATGACGACTTCATCATCATCCATTCCTCATCACGATGTGCAGGTTACCCACGGGCGTCAATTGGAAAGCTTCTTGGGAGACGATGCGCAATTATTATCCTTGAAATGGTTTTCCGTGGTTTCCCATTTTCAACTCCAAGCAAATGCTGGGGCGGAACCTTCTGACAGGCCACGGCCGCTTCCTTCCATATTCTTGCCCAGTTGCATTCATCACTCATTAACTCCTCCCATGAGGTTGTCGTCAGTAAGGGCACCTGGTCGTAAAAACTATCCACCATGTTTATACCTTCATCGCATCTCATCCCCGAACCTGTTGAGAACGGGAATAATAAAGGGTAGACATACATTATTATTATTATTATTACTATTATTATTATTATTGTTGTTATTATTATTATTATTATTATTATTTTACAGTGTCTCCATGACTTAGGCGGAAACACGCCGGCCTCTCACCGCTGGGTCCGTGGTTTAAATCCCGGTCACTCCATGTGAGATCTGTGCTGGACAAAGCGGAGGCAGACAGGTTTTTCTCCAGGTACTCCAGTTTTCCCTGTCAAAATTTCATTCCAGCAACACTCTCCACTATCATTTCATTTCTTCTGTCATTCATTTAATCATTGCCCCAGAGGAGTGCGACAGGCTTCGGCAGCCAGCAGAGTTCATATCCTCGCCACTAGATGGGGGGCTTCATTCATTTCCATACCTGACCCGGTCGGTTGACTGGAAGCAGGCTGTGGATTTTCATTTTCATTATTTTAATTTCGTTTTATTTTCATTTTATTTTTTCATGCTGTATTCACGTTATAGTTCGTGAATCATGGTCAACAGCTGAGTTGCCTATTAAGTGGTCCTGACATTCGTGAGACTATGGAACTGGATTGGGCACCTTAGAAATATTCTAGTCGTGGCCCTCCATGTGCCCATGCGGCTGGTACAACTCAACGTACTTACTTGTTTCCTGATGTGAAACTCATAGGGTCCTGTGTAAGTAAGGCTAACAACTTGCTTCACTTGTACTTACTGAAGATTTGTTAACAATGTTTCAAGCAAGCCTCGGATCTGTGGGAGAGACGGAGTCCCACAGATCAGGGACTCCTTGGGAACGACCAGGCAATCGAATTGGCATTCTATAGGATGCTATTAATATCGAGGGAAGTTATGGAAGGGAAAAGGCAGAAATAGCTGAGTCAGAGAGGGTGATGAGTAGGGACCAGACATTTATGCACTGAAAACGATTAAAATATGCATGCAATTATGCCTCCGTAGCGTAGCATGGTTAGCTGCCGCCCCGGAGGTCCTGGGTTCGATTCCCGGCTCTGCCACGAAATTTGAACAGTGGTATGAGGACTGGAAGAGGATGTACTCAGCCTCGGGTGGTCCAAATGAGTATAGGGGGTTCGATTCCCATCTCAGCCATCCTCGACGTGGTTTTCCGTGGTTTCCCACTTCGGGAAAATGCTGGGATGGTACCTACTGTAAGGCCCCGGCCGCCTTCCCCCTTCCTTGCCTATCCATCCCAATTCTCCCTTCCCGTCCCTCATGAGGCCCCTGTTTGCTTTGCAGGTGAGGCCGCCTGCGCAAAGTGCTGATCACAGCTCTCCAGTTGTATCCAATCCGACCAAGTGTTCCCAGCTCTAGGACACTGCCTGAAAAAGGCGGCAGTGGTGAGTTCCCTCGCTGAGTCCATGGGAACCACCAACCTGGAGGGTAAAATTGACTTAAAAAAATAAAATAAAAATATGCACCAAAAATGTAGAAAATATGCAATAAAAATTGAAAAATATGCATTTAACAATAAGCCAATGTTATTTACTCACTTTATACATGTGGCAGGATGCTTGCTTGCTTATTGTTATCTTGTTATCTGTTTCTCAGAAAGTTGCTTACAAGGGATGTCCAACACGCAAGCGAAACCAATTTTGTTCCAGATGTTTTAAATTATACCTAATTTCAACTGTATATGTTAAAATATGCTGTTATGTTCAGAATATGCAATAAATCCAACATGCCCATAAAATATACATTTGCATATGCATTAGTGTGATATACTCAGGTCAGGATTGAGAAGGAGGTGGCCGTGGCCTTAAATTAGGAATCATCCCGCCATTGATTTGGAGTAAAAGTGGTAAACCACAGAAAACCACTTCCAGGATGGCTGAGGTGGGAATCTATCCTACCTCTTCTCAGGTTTACCTCACGAGGCTGAGTGTACCCGGTTCCAGCCCTCACACCAGAAGTAACATTTCTTGCCAGAACCGGCAATCGAACCCAGACCTCCAGGATGACAGCCACGAATGCTAACCGCTACCAGGAGGTGGACATTCTCGGTAGTTAAAAAGGACGTAAAACCAGCATTGTTATTATTAACATTATTATTATTATTATTATTATTATTATTATTATTATTATTATTATTATTATTATTATTATTATTATTATTATTATGCTCACCTGCCCTAACTTTCCTAAAGGCATCGTATTATATTTGCAATTGGCAGCTGTGCCCACATCGTCAATAAAGCGTAAAACAAATACAAGCATCTATTAACTAATTGTGTTCTAAAAACATGACTTTAAGTCACTGACCATCGACAGTTCACGGAATTTGAACCCTTCGATAAAGAATCGGGAAGGAAGTGGCCGAGGCCTATTAGAAAGTCAAATTGGTTTGGCCATTTCAATATTTCATCAAAAAAACTTTAAATCACTTTCTGCCCAACCTCAATTCTAATCAGATACAATTACACGCCCTAGTACATATATCACACATCCAAGTAGACAAAGTCATTCTAGAATAGGTTTTCTACGGTTTCCCACTTCTCCTCCAGGTAAATGGTAACTTACCTAACCTGAAGCCACGACCGCAGTGGCATATCAAACTGACGGCTGTATTTGAGGTGCGAGAAGTGTCAGGGCGTACTGTAGTTCCTTTCAACATAAAGAAATGTGTACAAATCATCGTAGAAAGCAAATGCCTGATGTAAACAGTTCTATAAAATGATGGGCATCGTGCCATTCAGCGTCGAATGTTTTAGGTAATTGCGCCGCTGAATATTTATACTAACAGTAAGTACCGCCTTGCTGGTGGCAGAAATCAATACACTCGCAATTCCAAAAATAGAGTTGTGATTGGAAACGCACGAAGTGTCGGTGTACGTTGAATAATGGGCTCTTCCATCACCATTCATGAGACGGAAATCAAAATGTCTATCTTCAACAAGGAAGAGTTTTTAGGAGGACAACATGCGTTACTACCCTGTACGTGCGATAAAAACTCAAAATCTGATACAATGAACGAAGACATCTTTAGCCATAGGAGAGGGTTTGGAGCAGCAAAGCAGCGACTCAAATAAGAAATTACATCGCGAAATGTTAAAGAATTATTTAAACATTTGTAAGGAGTCAAATAGCACAAGAATACATTATACTACCTAGCAACCCGCCCCGGCTTCGCCCGGGACAAGTTATGAATGCAATACGTGATAAGCGCTTCTTTTTCTATGTCAATGAACTACGAGCTATACCTGTTTTACGTCTCGGCATGATGGGTTAACATCACTGAGTGGACTATCAATTATATTATCATGGAGATGCGTGTGCGACGAATTCTTGTCAGACGTAATTTAAGACTGGCGAGGTGCATGAAACACAAATCCCCCTTCCGTCCAATCTTAACTTGACTGTGTATTTTGCGGAACGAAATATTCACAGGCGAAATTAAGAAAAGCCGAGTTTCACTTCCAGGGAAGCTCTAAATACAACCACCTTTCTCTGAAGTCTTAACTCAACACGACTCGACAGTTTGCTGCTGGTAATATCTGGGGTAATAGACTCTCCCGCTAGCTAGGCTGTAACTGGGGTGATAGACTTACCCGTAGCTAGCTCGTAAACTGTCGCCTCAGTAATTGAATGGAGATTGTTGGAAGAAATGAAAACGTATGAACACTTATAGTGGGCGATGTATTGAAGATAGAGATATGCTCTCGTGGACTTTTTTGTAGAACTTTTCATGCTGAACAATCTTACACTCATAGTAGGCCTATATTGATATTTTTACCGTTTAAGCTTAAAAAGCGCACGGGGTTTTTCTTTTCGACTTTTTCCCTGAAATCGTTACTGATTGGCTTCCTTTGATCATAAATAAATTATTTTCTACAGAAACCTTCCACGATATATTCTTTACAGAATGGTGAAAACTGCATCAAAATCCATCCAGTGGTTCTCGAGATTACCCGTGACATACAAGAATCGGGGACTTAGTTTTATACTAAGTAGAGACTAGAATCATAATACAACTGGGCAACACAACATTCTGCTGTACAGCGGGCCACCTCGTGGTGTAGCGGCTAGCAATCTTGGCTGTCGCCCCAGAGGTCCCGGTTATATTCCCGGCTCTGTCAAGAAACGTTAATTCTCGTGTGAGGGCTGGAACGGGGGTACAGTCAGCCTCGTGTGGTAAAACTGAGAAGAGGAGGGTTCGATTCCCACCTCAACCATCCTGGAAGTGACTTTCTATGGTTTTCCACTTCTACTCCAGGCAAATACTCAAGACCACGGCCACCTTCTTCCCAATCCTATCCCCAGTTTACAAACAAACACACTAGTGCAGCCATCACAATAACACAGCTTATCCCACAAATTCCACATACACCAAAGTACACGGGGCTGTATGACAGTGAAGTCACAGCCCCTTAGCAACAACAACAAAACATCTGTACAGTAAGAGGAACAAATAGTGTTTACTCGTCTGACCTCAACACCCCGTGGTACACAGTGTTTTCTTGTTGTCTGAGGTAAACAAATAAACAGCGATGACGTTCTCGTGATTAGCGGAAGGCGAGTAAACGTGTCTCCATTGTTCGACATGGTGGCTTCTGTTGGGTGTGGATAAATTACGAGGAATTTCGTCCAAGTGAAATTTTGCACTAAAATAAGTTCTATCAAAGTCATTTTTTAACCTCTCTTGTTCTGTAACATTTATTCTTCCCCCAAATACATACAACAAATTGAACAGCAAGTTTCATCAAGTCATCTACAGCAGTTCTGCTTTAATAATCCAACAGACAAGATACAAAGAGATGTTCTTCCGGAAATGTAATTCTGGTCTGAGAGCAGGACCTAGGTACACTTAGCCTCGTAAGGCACAACTCCTACCCAATCCTCACCTGCATTGTAAATACACACAGCAATACATAATAAGAGAACGTTGATCACGTGATCTAATATCGGCTATTTAATTGCTTGTTCACAGCACAAGTGGATCAAGTTCATTCAGGGACGAGTAGACAGATTCATCCGTAACGTTGGCGAGCCTCGATAGATTCTCCGAAGCTTGCGGTAATTGGATTTCACGATATAATGACGTAAGAACCTTTAGTGTAAAGATTGATTATGACAACAAGGAGAGCGTGTTTATTTCTACATCGTTTGAATGAAAAACAGTAGAAATCATAGTTTGGATTCACTTGTGCTCGAAATATTCTGAAGGTGTCGTTCAAGGATAAATATTTTTTTAAGAATGTAATAAATTGGAATATTTATTTATAAACGAAACTGAAATGTATATATTTACAAAACTTGAGGTATATAAACTCGTCCTTACGAATGTCGCTCCATTCTTGTTCGCGGTGACACAACAGACGCAATATTCTCATTATGCAGAAAGAAAGAAAGAAAGAAAGCAATACTTGTTGTTATTGTCGTTGATAATTATTTAGGGGCTTTGTGACATCGCGGTCATATAGCCCGTATACTTGGATGTGTATAGAATGTGTATGATAACCTGTGTCACCGTACCGTCTGTACTAATGGGTGTAATTGTAATTGAGGTAGGATTTGGGAATGAAGCGGCCGTCGCCTTAAGTTAGGAACCATCGCGGCATTTGCCAGGAGTAGAAGTCGGGAAACCACGGAAAACCACTTCCAGTATGACAGAGGTAGGAATTGAATCCACCTCTTCTCGATGCTGAGAGTACCCCGTTCCAACCCTCAGACCAGAATTAAATTTCTTGGCTGAGCCAGGAATGGAACCCGGGCCTCCACGGTGACAGTCAAGAATGCTAGCCACTACACCACGAGGTGGTCCAGAAAGAAAAAAAGATAGAAAGAAAGAAAGAACAAGTCAAAAGGTCAAACAGTTGCGTTCGTTGTACTGGACTTACCACTTGACACGTGAGAAGCCAACCTTGAGGAATTGTACCACTTGTGCTCCGAAGACAAATGACATTCTACTCCGTCCGCAAACCATCTCTACCTCTTGCAGCCAATGAACGAATTCCCGAGCACTGCTGGTGGCACAATAGACATAGGGTATCCTGAGCAAAGCAATGCACTCATTATCTCGATTAAGTTACAAAACGGACTAGCTCCACTTATGATCTGAACACGCCAAATCTAAAGGAGTTTCTCTTCATCTCATCGACTTTTCGGTGTCCCCTGTATAGCAACTTCCACCAGCACATTTTTTTTTTTTTTTTGCATGTTGCCTAGGCTTTGTTAAATACGGGGTAGAGGATAATAAGAAGCACCAATAGCTTCGAGGGAAAGTAGGCTACTTGGCGCAGCACTTTAACCTTTTAATTGCTATTTGCTACCTTAGTGCGGAGTTTTTTCATTCGCATTTTAAAATATTGTAGAAGTAGTAATTTTTAACTTATCGGGGGCGGGGGGTGATAGGCTTGAAATGTCTATAGGTTTTGGCTCTTTATTAATCAAAATGTAAATTCAAAATCCTACGTTTATGTAATATTTTTTGAGATGTATCAAAATTAAATATGACGTGCCCATGTTTGCATCATCTCCATACCAGGTAAAAGGTGCACAATTAAGATATTTCCTAAAATCAGTAGTCAAGTAATACTTGTTGCTCCTTACAAGTACAACAAGTAGTTCCGTGAAGAACTAAACAGCCTATTTTCATATATCCTACTTATGATAATTGCCTCTATCAACATACAAAATTTCAGTTTGATTGCTGTCATAGATTAGTAGATATTGAGAACCGTCTAAATATTTCGGATGGTTCCCATGTTGGATGTTTATATACGTAGGCCATAGAGCTATGTACTATTAGATGAAGATTATTGCGTAGGTTTATAATTCAAACTTCAGTCGCATGATTAGGACACAAGAGATAAAAACGAGATTTTAAAATTCCGCACAGCCGCCATCTTGAGGTTATGTAACCAATTGAACTAAATTTGATTGCAGTGCATTTCAATGTGTATAAACATTTGCTGTACCATGATTCACTGCGCTTGGATGGTTAAATTGTGAGAAAAGTCTATTTAAACGTTCGTTTTGTACTTAAAAGGTTTCTGAAAGTCACACAGGTGAACTTTTATTAGTGCCTTTTTATCATCGCACAACATTTCAGGGTGATATCAGTAGTAGTTTCGGAGATAAAGAATGCTGGTGAAATATTTCGCAGAGCCGCCATGTTGGATTGGTGAGACGTATTCAAATCTGAAGGGCACGATCGGGGTCGGACGAAATAGTACTATGTAGCCTACTAGTTTCATTGAAATTGCTCCACCCGTTTAGATTTTATTAAGGGGACACGCACACACATATATACGCACACACACATACAGTATACACACACGGACATAAGGTGATCTAATAAGCCTATTTCCTTCATAAATAAAAATATGCTAACATTGATATTCTTTATTCCAAAATCACAACGCGTCGCGAAGAATTTGTTTACTGTTCCGCCATGCTTGTTTACATCTCAGATGAACTCCAGCTGTAGAGGACAGAGGTCTACAAAATGCTCTGTGATTTACCTACGGAAGCAAAAAATCCAAACTCATGTAGTAGTACATAATGCTAAATAGAAGGAAGAACATGCCTGAGAACAACTCGGCACTCGAAAGCGAATGGGGAATATGATAGAAGAAGGTTCTTGTGCTACGTTTATAGACGGACGAAGCACTCAACGGGTTAACCCTTTATACGATAGTGGTCCTGATGGTTGAATCTCTTAGCCTTATCTTAACGCATTTTCTAGCAGATGTGTTCATATTTATGCAAACCAAGAACCTTACTATGTCAATGTCTTGATTAAATTCGAAAACATAAATATAAGAAATAAAATTCAAAAAAGAAAGTTAAAATTGCAATATAAATATAGATTTTAAAATTAAAAAAAACAAGTCGTTCCGTGAATAACTAAATAGCCTATTTTCATATATCCTACTTATGTTCATTGCCTCTGTCAATATATAAAATTTCAGTTTGATTGATATAATAGAGTCGTAGATATTGAGAACCGTCTAAATATTTAGAATGATCGCCATGTTGGATTTTTATATATGTAGGCCATGGAGTTATGTACTATTAGATGAAGATTATTGCGTAGGTGAATTAATCAAACTTCAATCGCATGATTAGGACACGAGAAATAAAAACAACATTTTAAAATTTCGCACAGCCGCCATCTTGAGGTTATTTAAACAATTGAAATAAATTAGATGCCAGTGGTTTAAAATTTGTATAAGCATTTTCCGTACCAAGTTTCACTGCGCTCGGATGTTTAAATAGCGAGAAACGTCCATTTAAATATTTATAAGGAAGGAAGATTGTAGTTTTACGTGACCGTTAATCCCAAGATCATGATCCACGGGATCTCCTATTTACGTGGAATCCGAACCACAGGACATGGCATTTCACTTAGAAAATCCCACATGCATTGACCGGGAATCGAACCCAGTCCGCCGTGTAGATATTTATAATTCGCGTCGCCGCCATGTTGGATTTGTGCTCATCAGGTCATTGAAAGTCCCATATGTGAACTTATGATCATAGCATCTATCAACATACAATATTTCAGTTTGATTGCTGCCATAGATTAATAGATATTGAGAACCGTCTAAATATCCGGATGGTCGCCATGTTGGATTTTTATAAATGTAGGCCATAGAGTTATGTACTATTAGATGACGAATATTGCGTAGGTTCTTTATTGAAACGTTCACTTCGATCGCATGATTAAGACACAAGAAATAAAAACTTAATTTTAAAATTTCGCACAGCCGCCATGTTGAGGTTATGTAAACGAATTGAACTAAATTAGGTGCCATTGCATTACAATATGTATAAACACTTACTGTACCTAGTTTCACTGCGTTTGGATTGTTAAATCACGAGAATCGTCTATTTAAATGTTTCAACTTCGCTTGGCCGCCATGTTCGTTTTGTAGTTGACAGATTTTTGAAAGTCTCATAGGTGATCTTCTAGTGGTGTCCTCTGTTACCGTACACAATTAAGTCACATAGGTGAACGTCAAGTAGTGCCCTTTATCTCCGTACAAAATTTTAAGGTGATACGAGTAATACAGTAGTTTCGGAGACATAGAATGCCAGTGAAATATTTCGCACAGCCACTATGTTGGATTGGTGAGACGTAATAAAATTTGAAGGCCATGGTCGGGGTCGACTGAAATAGTACTATGGCCTTACCGAGTTTCATTGAAATCGCTCCAGCCGTTTAGAATTACTGTAGCGGAGGACACACACACACGGACAAAAGATGATCTCATAAGCCTTTTTTTTTTCATAAATGAAAATAGGCTAATTAAATGCTATGAGGAATATATAACATTCAATACCGATTAACTATGATTCCTTCCGCGAGATGGTAACTTTCTGTAACGAGTTACAGCTGATAAAAGAGGAATCAAATGAACGGCTTATATAATTTACGGAAAAAAGCAACATAATTAAATGGCACTACATTATTATTACTATTATTATTATAATTATTATTCGGGGCGTGATGATGTAGTGGTTAAGCAGCTTATCTCTCACCAAAGCGGACCGGTTTCGATTCCCGGTCAATGCATGTGGGATTTTCGAAGTGAAATATCACGTCCTGTGGTTCGGATTCCACGTTAAAATGGAGGTACCGGTGCTCATGATCGCAAGAATAACAGTCACGTAAAACTACAAACATCCTTATTATCATTATCATAATTGCAATGGTTCATTCTACGAAAATTAAAAACAAGTAGTTCTGTGAAGAAAAGGCCATTTAATATTTTAAAATTCCCATTGCCGCCATGTTGGTTTTGTGTTAATCAGGTTATCGATCGCTTGAATGTGACACAACAAAGAAAACGTAATTTAAATATTTCAATATGCATGGCCACCGTGTTGGTTTTGTGTTTATCAGGTTTTTGAATGTTACATATAATGTAACTAATTAATAGGTCTCTATCTTCATGAAAACTTTCAGTTCGATTGCTGCAATGGTTTCGGAGATGGTTTTTATCGCCGGCATGGTCGATTGTTTCATATGCAGGCCACATAATTGTATACAGCAGAAGAATATTATTGTGGTAGTTCATTATACAAACTTCCAATTCGATAGGTTAAATCGGACTAAGAAAATGAAAGCGTCATTTTTAAATTTCGCACAGTCGCCATATTGAATTTCCCTTAAAAATTGAATTGAAACATACACCAGTATAGTCTATTAAAATGTGTATAAGGATTTACCGTGTTAAGTTTCATTGTGCTTGGATGATGAAGTCGCAAGAGAGGCCATTTAAATATTTAAAATTCCCGTGGCCACCATGTTGGTTTTGTACTCTTCAGGTTATTAAAAGTTGCATGGATGGTTTTATTTTAATAGTCTCTATCGCCATACAAAATCTCAGTTTGATCGTAGAAGTAGATTCGTAGATATTTAGAAATGGTGAAATATTTCTCACGGCCGCCATATTGGACTGTTTTATATGTAAGCCATAGATTATTAGGGCTTTTCCTTATACAAACTTTCACTTCGATCGCTTAATTAGGACACAATAACTTAGACCATATTTTAAAAGTTTCCCACAGCCACCATGTTGAATTCCTCAAAACAATTGCTTTAAATTAGATGCCAGAATATTAAGTCTTGCATAACGATTTATGATACCAGATGTCATTGCGCTCGGGTGAATAAATTGCATGAAGAGTCCATTTTATAATTTGAACCTCGCATGGCCACCATGTTGATTTTGTACTTATCAGAGTTTTGAAAGTAATATAGGTGAACTTAGTATGACCATACAATATTTGAGTTTGATAGCGGTAATAGTTTCGGAGATACCAAATGCGGGAAAAATATTTCGCGTGGCCACTATGTTGGATTGGTGACATTAAAATTTGAACAGCACTGTTGAGGTCGGACGAGATAATAACCTATGAAATTGGGAGTTTGTATAATGAACTACCACAATAATATTCTCTAAAAATAGTCATGTTCTTTAAAGGGTTAAGATTTATAGAATATGTAATAACAGACATTTTGCTACTGGGAGTCCAAAATAGTCAAATAAACACTGTACTGGACGTAGTTTTATTAGATGAATTATAATAATGTTATAACTATTATTGTGAACGAATTCACAAATATGCTTGTAAAATGTCACTATGCGCATTCTTAGAACTCGGGAATTCAAATCATGGGAAGCCGGTGGTATAAATTTACTCGAGCATTTTCCCTCAGTTCAACTACTATGTATTGGCCCTCATAGCAGAATTAAATTTCATAGCCAGGAATCAAACATAGGATATTTGTGATATGAGCCTCTACCCAGGTTTACCTATCCTTAGACCACAAGAGCTGACATGTATTTGTACAGCCTCTGCTATGGCACTAAAGACAAGTTTCAGTGAATACTAGCACACCATAACTACACTAAATATAATCAGTGTTACCGCTGGTTGCTAAACACGAAGAGAGTGATTGTGCTAACTCAGCGTCTAAATGAAGATTTGCTCAAACTATACTATCTATATATATAATACGCTAAGGTGTATGTTTCACAAAACTTAAGCTCCTAAACCAGAGGGAGTTAGAAGGTGTGGTTTGTACCAAAATCTTCCAAATCGTCTCAGTAGTACAGGAAAAATCTTGCATTTGTTGAAAAGTCAACGGAAATATATTTATTTTTTATAAAGTGTTTTTAAACAAATAAACAAGACGATAGCCCCTGGCAGAACTGTGTCGCGTACAGCCGCATAGCACTAGTGCCGTGCAGGTAGTCTATACTCAGGGGGCGCACACAACCAGCAGCAATGATGAATTGCTCTCTGATTTCATCAATATCGACAATTTGTTTAAAAAGTGCGATTAAACAAATAAGCATATTTATAGAAGCCCGCATAACAGTAAAGCCAGGCGGGTGGTTTATACACATAGGAGAGTTCTCGCACGGGTCCGCTAGTATTACTATTCTTGTAGTATTATTATTACCAATACGTCCACAGGTCTTTTCATTTTATTATGATTTCTGAAGATTTTATTTTCCGCCTGCTTTTTAAATTAAGCAATGTACGATCTTTTCTGGTAGTAGATACCGTAGAGATAAGGTGTGACCCGAGAGCAACGTAGAATTTATTACTCACATTTACTTGCCGTAAGCACAACAATAGAAGTCGTTTAGTGTTTACGATAAATCATCAGTGGGACCAAGCGGATTACTTCACGCTAATTGACTGCTACTAAGAATTGCAAGCAGGAGATGCGAGGTTTGAATCCCGATGCTGACAGTGACCATCCTCAATTATCTTTCTTCATTGTCAAATTCATGGATCGATCTATCTTTCATGTCCATCTAACCCAATCCCAGACCCCAATAATTACAATTACACACCCTACTAGAGTCATCACAATAACTCAGGTTATCACATAAATACCGTATATAAGTTACAGGAAAACGCTCGATAATGACCAAAAATATCCCAACTTCTAACTGAACCAACAACAACGGATTTTACCAGGAACTTCTTATTTCCAAATTAATCTACCATCGCTGCAGCTTCAAGTTAAAACCTCAAATAAGTACTGGGTGAATAATAGCTATAGCGCCTCGAATATTCGTGACCACAGCCACGTCCATGTAGCCTACTGTTCAATGCTGTCGGCATCGCCGAGGGGTCGGCCAACCACAATATCGGGCCAGGAGAAATGTTACACAAAATAAACTGAAACGAGTTTTACAAAACTTTCTGCGCCGCTGCAAATTTTGCTTGGATATTAATGGTGAACATTTTCAACAGTTGTTGTTAAGTACAGTTTAGAAAAAAAAACTAGGTTATTGCTGAATATTATGTTTCGGCAACCCTCTGGCCCGACTGCGGTCGGCCGGCCCTTTGTCGATGCCACCCGCGTTGGCCGATACACGGACCTGGCTGCGATCGCTAATTTTTTCGGCGCGTTAGGTTTTATTGAGCCTGTATTTCTAGACATCAGAAAGACTGGTTGGGCTAAACATCACTAACTAGCCTATACACTTAACATACGAAACACATTAGTACAGTACTTTCAAATCTGATCTAATATTCGCGAAACAAATTTGTGGTAAGTGGAGGTCTTTCTTCCAATCCCAATTTATTTTCAGTTACGTGCCCTTTCCTAGACACAGTAATGTTGATCATTGTTGATCTATGATCTTTAGATTGCGGTAATATAATCGCTTCATTATGCTAAAAGCAGCATGTTATGGATAAGACACAGTATTGTATTTCCAACCATTGTTCTTCCCGTTTCTACGGGGTCGTGGATGAAGTGAGATTATTTTCTAATGTTGCAGTGGGTTTTACAGCCGAATGCCCTTACTGACATCAATCTCATGAGAGGAGTTACTTAGAAATGAAGATGAATGAAAGAGGGCAAAGTGCTGGGAAGAAGTGGCCGTGGCCTATTAGAAGGATTTGCCTGGAGTTGAAAATTGTAAAACCACGAAAAACCATTTCAATCACAGCCAACGGTCGGTCTCGAATCCACCGGGTAAGACACAGTATTAACTTCTATAGCTGCATGTGTCTATACCACGGATAATTATGCCGAGGCCCACGAGTGGCAAGTGGCCCGCCGAACTATTTCCCGTGGCTCGTAAGGAAAGTGCCAAACGCCAATATCCATCACGATATGTAAATCACAAATAGCCTCTACTCTGCACACTGGTCCGACTAATGAGCAATTAGTGATGTATTAAAATACATTAAAGAGATTAATTTTAGAGCTATTTATTACGCCGTAATGATATCATCCTTCTCGCCAAGAACGTACGATTTCGAATAGCTTTGCTTTTACTTACAAAATAAAAATATATTATTATTTATAAAACTATGGAATACGCAAAACTTTCATAGGCATAGCTAGCTACCTTGGCCATTCTTAAAAGCTAATCGAGTCCCATGCTTAATTATGTATTATAGCCTAGAGACCTATAGTCATAAAGAGAAGGTCAGCGTGGCTCAGCGGTAACGTTCTCACCTGCTGTTTCCAAGGTTGCAGGATCGAATCCTGGCATAGTCAGCTGGCATTTGAGGGTTCTCAAATGTGTGGGAGCCGCGTCAGTAGATTTACTGGCACGTTTGGAGCAACATTCTGGCACCCCAGCGTCTCTAAACGCCAGAGTATTTAAAAGGGACGTGAAATCAATAGCATTATTATTATTAATATTATTATGTTCATTAAGAGAAGAACTTAAACAGTACAACCTGTCCTCAACGGAACCTTTATTGGCCGGAATTTTGTCCATACCGGGAATAAATTCCGGTTCCGTGAATAATGTTAACAAAAGGGTAAGTTTACCTGTATTACTCGGGACGAACCAAACGCGGAAACATAATTAAAAGTAGCCATTATGACGCAAAAAGTGCTACTTCCTTCGAAACCCTGTTGATTATACAGTATGTGGTTATCGCATGCTTTGGATATCCTTAACATTAGATGTTTTTCAGCCCAGCTTATGTAGCAAAAGGACATTTACTTGCAAGCTTTTAGTTCTACGTTGCTCTTTACCTCGTGATCATAGCCACGGGACCTCTCTTTACGTGGAATCCGAACCACTGGACGTAACTTTTCACCACGAAAACTAGGAATCAAACCCGACCACGATTAGTGACTTGCACTGCGCCATTAAGCCCTCAACGTTGAAGGTTCTCATGAAGGTTTCTTCCACTTTATGACAAGGTTGTTGAGTAACCGGACACGGTAATTTTAAAGGGCTTATTTTTACGCGTGGAACGGGGTACATTGAGTCTCGTGAGACAGAACTGAGAAGAAGTGGGTTCGATTCTCCCCCTCATCCATCCTAAAAGTGGTATCCCACGTCTACTCCTGGCAAATGCCGCGATGGTACCTTGAATTATGGCACCTTAAATTATGGCCACGGTCGCTTCCTCTCCAAAACCTAGCCCCAAATACAAATGCACACACTAGTACAGCCAGTACAATGACACGGGTCATCAGACACCTAAGTATAGGCCTATATGACCCCGATGCTTGAAAACCCCTAAATAAATCAACAACAATAGCTCAATGTTAGATGATCAACTCCTATGAATGCTTTCAAGCCCATTACAGGTAGCCTATACGGACTCCACATACACTTATGTCCCAAAGCCCCTAAATGAACGAAGATGATGTGTTTGGTAACACCACACGCTACGAACCTATTCGTCATCGCCTTGGTCACCTGTAGTGTTTGCCATTAACACCGTCTGTTCTGAGACTCCCATAAAACCGGATATCATATTGAAGAATATATTTTCATGTCATCCTTCACCTATGCAGGTTGAAGTTTCAGTTTATGCTCACACACGTCGCTTGTTGGTGGAAGATGAGGTATGTTTACAGATCAGAGAATAATAACTTCAAATTCGATCGAAGTTCATTGTGTAGGGGGGGGGGGTTGAACCCACATCTCATTGCTTTTAGTTTAGTTATACACGCATAGGCTGCAAAAGTCAGTCATGACCAAAGGCAATATCCCTATATGTAAAGGCCTCCGCGGATGCGGATATCCGCAAAAGTCTTCGCCATGCGAATATAGTTTGCATGGCTGTGCGGATAGCGGATAAGCTGCGGATAATGTTTGGAGAGAAATTGCGGATAGTTTTTAGAATACAATCTGATCTTGTTTAATATAATTATTAGGAACCGGATGTTTATTTTTCCGTCATGTTTCTTTCATGACATAGGCCTATGTAAGATGATGATTTAAGCTAGTATCATTCAAATTATGTCATTAAGCATAATTCACACTCTGAACAGAAAAGGGTTGCAATTCTGGGTGTAGAACATTCATTTTAAACATAGCACATTTCCTACAAAGCCTAAGGGAACGACTTTTTCCTCAAATGTCGAAGTATGTTGCTTTAATAATTTATGCTTTATCTACCGTACTGTAATTAAAAATATTGTTGTAATGCCAGTAGATTCGGATAACAAATGTACGAATGCGGAAAAAAGTCTTGATGATGCGGGGCGGATACGGATAACAGTCGTGCGGATGCAGGGCGGATGCGGGGCGGATGCAGGGCGGATGCGGATAACGTTTTGTTTATCCGCGCAGGGCTCTAGCTATATGGTTAGTGCAGTAAATCTCAGTCGCTGTAATCAGCCGCATCCTTGACCAATACCGGATTGTTTTTATTTATTGGATATTAGTCCTTCTTGCACCAAGCGGTTAGACAAATGATGGAAAGCCTAGGGTGGGAATCTCTGGAAGATTGAAGGACGAAATCCCGACTATAGCCTATCCTATGTTTAACACTTGCACTAATCGGCCAGCATGGTGAGAACTCTCACCTACCTGAGCAGGACAGATCACCCGCATAAAGTGAAATGTCCGGAGCAGCGTACACATTATGGGAAATATTATTTCATTAATCGTGGTATTGATAATTGGAACTCATTACATACCACAGTCTTAGAGCCTTTCACCAAACATATTGAGGTGTTTAAGAGAAGACTGACATTGTGTGTAAATAATACCATGCAATTGCTATAGTTCCCACTGAAACTAATATATTGCCTATGAAACTGCTTGTATCTTTCAATTCCACTTAAATTATTTATAAAATATTGCACAGTCTCATGATCACTAACAGTACATTCTCTTTCGTTAATGAAATTCACAAGCACTGCACAAGACAAAAGATAAGTTACATGTAGTCAGCAACAGAACGACTAAATATGGAGTCACTGCACTGCAGTACTCTCTCATCTCTGTATACAACCATCTGCCACTTGATCTAGCGAGAATCTCTAAAATTGGACCATTTCGTGAAAAGTTGAAAAGGTACTAAGTTATTTGTTGACTCTGGATGTATAATAATTTACTCTTGTGATACCACATTCTTCCAAATATTGTTAACGTTTATCAGTACTTCAAAGCATCATAATGCTCGTTTGCTTGCACTGTCATTTTCTTTAATTATATTGTAACACTTTTACCTTATTCATGTATTGTGAAACTATAATTTGCCAAAAGCATCGCTTCAATTGCATATTTCCATAGGACTACTGTGAGTCTACGTGGCTTAGGCGGCAGCACGCCGGCCTCTCACCGCTGTGTCCGTGGTTCAGATCCCGGTCACTCCATGTGAGATTTGTGCTGGACAAAGCGGAGGCAGGCAGGTTTTTCTCCGGGTACTCCAGTTTTCCCTGTCACAATTCCAGCTACACTCTCCACTATCATGACATTTCATCTGTCATTCATTTAATCATTGCGCCAGGGGAGTGCGACAGGCTTCGGCAGCCAGCACAGTTCATATTTTCGCCACCAGATGGGGGCTTCATTCATTCCATTCCCTGCCCCGGTCAGTCGACTGGAAGCAGGCTGTGGATTTTCATAGGCTTACTGTAAATGTATTATACTTTAGCCTATGTAGACTATAGTTAGTCCGTCATCTGTGTAATGAACTATGTATTGTTCCCCACGACAGAGCTCTGCTCTCGGGAATCTTCTTATAGACAAATTTAAAAAATCGTGACTAGTGTACATTAAGTTTGTTTGATATTATTGTCGGTAATTTTCCGTAACTGTAAAATTTGCCACCGGAGAATTACCCCCATTTGCAAATAAAGTAAATGAATGAATGAAAATGTTTGTACACAACACCCAGTATTTGACTTAAATTACGGTACTGAAAATTGCGCTGAATCCCTTTCGCAGCGTGCGGTATAACACGGGTCTGTTATACCTGCGGCAAAAAAAAAACCTATAAGGATTACAAGATGCCCAGAATATAAGAAATACAATGCAATTTAATAAACACATCTATAAGTAAAGCCCTGCGTGGAAGCTGAGATCAGCGGATATCCGCAAATTTTTTCTCCTTGCGGATAGAGTTTGCATGGCTGTGCGGATAAGCTGCGGATAATGTTTGGAATAAATTTGCGGATAGTTTATAGAATACAATCCGAACTTGTTGAATATCATTACTAGGACCCGGATATTTATGAGAATACGACATATCATATTTTCCGTTAGGCCTATGCTTTTCTTTTTCATGAGAAATGTATGATGATGATTTAAGCTAATCTCATTCAAATTATGTCATTAAGCATAATTAGTACTCCAAGCTGGAATAGGTTGCAATTCTGGCTGTATAACATTCATTTTAAACATAGCACATGACATACAAAGCCTAAGGGAACGACTTTCTCCTCAATTGTCTAAATATGTTCCTTTAATAAAAATAGTATTGTAATGCCAGTAGATTCGGATAACAAACGTGCGGATTCTGATAAAAGTCGTGCGGATGCGGGGCGGATGCAGATAACAGTCGTGCGGATGCGGGTCGGATGTGGATAATGTTTTGTTTATCCGCGCAGGGCTCTACCTATAAGTCATTTTCTGTATTTGTTAGTAAAGAACGCGAGTTTTTAATACCAAAATATCACAAGTTACCAAAATTCACAATTCAAATGCAGCCCCTCATTCATTAAAAAAAAGTGGAGAATCCATGCAATATTCCATATATGACGAAATTTGGCATGCTTCGATATCTTATCCTTTGAAGCATGTCGCCGAATTTCAAATACCGTGTGCCTGTTTCGAGGGTTTTAAGTTAATGGATCAACGCAAATTAAACTTGTATTTATCAAAGGCGAGCAATGCATGTCCAAATATTGGGCTAAAATTCTTATTCCAAACAGGACATTGCATACGAACTGAACACCCGGTCATAGATGTGACACGAGTAGCCTACATTGCGATCAAAGAAAAGAAATGTGGCATTTAAAATATGAAGCTAACACGAGATTCAAAAAATGTGTAGATATCATGTGAAACATGTACCTTACATGTGCTTGTCCCTGAGCTATCTTCTTCTGTTGATCCAACTGACGGATCAGAAGGCTATAAAATGTGTGGGTTGCCTACCTCCAGCAGACTACCTTCTGTAATAATGATGGTCATTATTAGTATTATTATTATTATTATTATATTGGTCATATATAGGTGTAAAGCCTCATTTCAAAGCTGCAGTTTCGGAAGAACCGAGGTTCCGAGATTTTGCCGTAGAGAAGTCCTTCATTGTGACAGAAAATCAACTGATTCAGAGATTTCTCTTTCGAGCACCCACAATCACCAATCAACTGTACCAGGATACGTCCCGCAAGCTTCAACAGTGGAGTCGACAGCCTTATCAACAGCCAGTTCGGGATTAAGATATTTTGTAACAGATGGGCTAGGGAGCAGTCTATGACTCATAAATGATTTTTTTAACTTAAAATTCAAAATTTATGCTTTAATTTCTTTGAGTAATATCACATTTTTATGTACTCTCTCTCATAGAAAGAATGAACGCACTCTTTCTAAAATTGCAGTATTCCTTTCTCGGTTCGTGAGTCCAGAGACAAAACTCTAATAAATGGGAAGAGCAACCTCTGAATATACTGTACGTAATCCTTGACACCGCTCGCTGTAAAGGTTTTCATGTAAACCTATCTCTGAAACTTGGACCAAAACAATTACCGAAAAGGTTCCCATTCTTTGATCGAATCACTGTACTAAAAATGTGTTAAATGTTTATCTACATCCATTGATCCATGTGTTATTTTGTGTTCTATCCATAATTTTTAGTGATTAAAAACTGTCAAGGGGGGGGGGGAGGGCTTTTGTCCCTCCTCCTCTGGATCCCCGCCTGGCTATCTGCAGATGTACTGATGATTACAGAAGAAGATTGTCCCCTGAACTATTTGGTGATGTAGCAGTATACAGAACAGAAGTTCATGAGTCCCTGATCTATCTGAAGACGTAGTGATGCTTAGAAGAGAAGTTATGATCCCCTGAGCTATGCATTTGGTAAGTATTCACATTTGAGCAACCTGAAGACGTAGTAATGTTGGCAAGAAAAGATCATGAATCTCTCTGATTAGCTGAAGACGTAGTTATGTTATGCTTTCCTGAGTTATGCCTCTGGTACCGGTATGTGTTGAAATTGATGTTACCAGGAAACGGGTATGAATCTCTCTGTGCTATCTGGTGATGTAGTGATGCTCAGAACATCTGGTAGACACCTGAGCTATCCCGAGAATGTGATGTTCATATGATATTGCTATTTACTATCGCCAAACTCGACAGCCCAGAATAACTCATTAAACAGCATTTATGAGAGAAGTGAGCACTGAACCGCTGTGTGAATAGATCACTTGGCTTTACGGGACCTCTCCTCCCTCTCTATTTCTTTTTTTACTGCGCAGTAGGAGTGGTTAGGTTCCCCTCTTTATCCAGCTGAGGTAGGAAATGACTGCGGTCAACCTTGGATCAAAGACTTCCCAACACTTTTACAACGGGATTTCAATTCCAGGTGCAAATTTTGATGGACGGGGATTTTGTGTGTTGCATTTCATATCCTTTAATGGGCCGTTGTTGGGTGTGTCGGGCTTTTACGTACTATCACAAACAATATAGGCTATAGAAAAAAAAGTATCCAACAACCGCACAGCTGTTCTAATCTGGCCCTTCTCATGTTCAAAAGGACTGCAACTTGGAGTTTGACTTACCCATACATCCTACTTAAATAAACCTGCTTCCAGACACATTTACTAATCGCATTTGCAATGTTTAGTTATATTAAACGTATGTAAACCACGGGCCAGTATTAATTGGGAGATCCGTGGCAAATTGTATTGGCATAATAGAAATATGAGATGAGAACAAGGCTCGGGAAGCATACAGCACTGGATAAACAATCGCATTATCAACTAAAATGTACTTCAGTAACAAATTCCATCAGCCTGCATTTCAAAAATAATCAAGAAGGCATCCTTCAGTCTAAGAGGATGCAAATGATTGAAATTCATTACAAACCTATTGCTGCTATATTAAGTAAAATAGTAATCTTAATTTTATAAGTGTCTTCTAGAGAATAAATCCATGTGGAATTCAGCAGTTGGAAACTCCAGGTAACTTCCTAGATACCGGTACCATAGTGAGGAAAGAAGTCCCTTGTTCTAAATGTTAAAAGAGTCCTCCCCATTATTCTTGACACTATTGTAAAACATTTCCTCGTTCGTACCTTCAATAAAATTCTGAAATTGTCTTCGGGCCTATTATGGCCTAAGCACCTTGTATTATATTCCCATACCCTCACAACCATTCAGATGACAACGGCTGTCACATCGTGCCACAAACATACAGGTACATTGTAATTTGCTATTTAAAGCGGTAAACTTTGACTGTGGTTTTATGCCTGTAGCCCATTGCAACATTGAGTGATATTCTAGAAGCAATAAAACGGACTCAAATGAAGTGTTATCCGAATTTGATGCTCCCAAAATGACGCAACAAATATAATGTTGCTGATATGTTGCAACCATAAATATCTACCTCATATACCAGTAGCAACATACGATATTATGTACCACGAACTTACCCAAAATTGCAAGCCAATACTAGAAGTTAAATGTGATATCACACGACACGGTTGAGGCTAAGCGGAAGTTCACCCTCCTTAGCAGGATTTGTTTCCTTAACGTGCTTCAATGACTGCTCTTGTTTCCCAATTTAAAAATACTTTCTCAGAGAGAGGATGGCAGAAGACATTCCCTCCCGTCACAATGGAACTCGTCAAGAAGAAATGAGAGCATGGATGTCTTCATAAACTGGTGGTTCCTATGAGTCAGCTATGGCATACACACAGAAAATAGGTTTAACTTGTGCAGATTTAAATACTGTATAAGAAAACGGAGCATTTCAATCTTTCCTTCAGTTCCATGTATAGGCCTAGATAAAAACTGACACAAAACTGACGTGATAAACATGCTTATTTGAAAAATACTTCAATATACCTAGGTACATTACGTTCAAATTTATCAGCAATCCATGGCTTTGCACCATAGTGTTATGTGTGTAAGGTGTATTATAAATAATGCACTCGCATCTGTCATATTTAACGATAAATCATCCAGATGGACCTACAGTGGGTAACTTCAGTGATTTTTGGCATCTTCTCTGGGTAATTTGGTTTAAGTTGCAATAAAAGCTGAGTTATGACTGTCTATAATTACAATTGCGCGGGCCCGCAGACCAGAATGTATACCAACCTTAACTACTGGGAACTACGATCATCACTTAAGAATCTCAAACGTAGAGTGAATTTCATGTGCTCTATCTTGTAAATGGATCTATATTGTTCCGTATGCATTAAGACCAATTAATACATGTGTGCGCAGACGTGCGCTCCAAATTCCGGAAAAAATCGCATAATGTTCCGACATACACATTCATTCCTTTATAATTTTCAGGAAAAATAGAGCAACTTCTACTGTTAAAGGACTTAATCTCGTTGAACTTACCGGCTATGGCCAAAAGAAGTATCCAAAAATCCATCACGAGACAGTTGTTCGCTGCCTTCTCCTCGTGGTGTGAAAGTTGTGACAGTGTTACTTTACTGACACTGGCGGTAGAATATACTAGGGTTATCTTCTCCTGATCGCTGTTGACACATCACTGGACCAAGAGGCATGACATGCCTAAGCTAACAAAAAATAGTCTAATTTTCCGCGTGTTGGAAAACACGCCGCAAAGGCGCCGAGCACGCCTGTAATGAATAGTCACATAGTTTACCACGCTAATGTGAGGTGGCCTGTCACAAAATTCTAAATATATAATAAAATTTGCCTTTTAGGCCAAAGTTCTGTGATGAACTTGAGTTTAGAAGTTCGAAGTGAGCGGGCGCAAGTGTTCGCGGGTCCAGGCAGTCCAACCAGCTAGCTTACTCAGCACGAATTGCTGCTTTGCTGCCTGCCTCCGCTTCACCGTGGCGCGCTGAGTATTGACCGGGGGAGCCTGCGCGTGCGAGATCCCTCCCCTCCCCTCTCCTCACCATTCCCTCCCCCTATCCTCGTACGCAGCGCTGCCAACCTACACATAGAAACATGCCTGCCGTAGAAAGTCTCCCAACGTAACGCACCGGAACGCATTATTGCCATCACACATGCTTCTCCCGTACCGACACGTACACTCTCAGAAGAGTAAACACTAACCCAACGCACATCACTGCATTACAAAACATGTTTTGTACTAGCTCTTAATAATCGCATGACTACCATTCATTAACGACTCCAGGACTAACATATTGCTTGGGATTCAAGAAATATCCTCCCCTCCCCCGTCGCCGGCCACTTAATACTCGTCGATGGTTGCCAAGGCAACCAAAATTCTCACACGTTCGGTCATTTTAGACTAAACTCCAACATCAATAGGAGCGGCGATCTCCACACGTAGAGAATACTAAGTGTAGGAGTTGAAAGAAGTGTTGACAAAGAACACTCCATAATAACAGTTGGCAAGTAATTGGACACGACAATAACAAGAATGAACACACACATCAGTCAATACAACAGCCCGTCCTTCATAAAGGAACACAGTCTCACGTCCCTTGCCACGATCACATGCTTCTATGGCTCAGCTGTTGCTCTCAATCCATAAGGGCTGCAGTTCGGTTCCTGGTAACAAACTTAGTATTTTCAGCAAATAAAGTACTACCTATGGTTCTAATTTTACATGAATCAGTAGTTCCTGTCGGTATACTGTAACTTTCTAAGCAGTGCGACGAAGCCGAGTTTGAAGGATGATAATAATAAGTCTAATAATAATAATAATTTAATTTAATTTAATTTAATGTATTTATTAAATACTATTTATGTTACATTATTGTGATATGTCTCAAGAATCTGACGGCAGTACAGATCATCTGTGAGACATATTCATTATTATTTACAACATATAGGCCTACAGATTATATTTCAGTACAAGAGTGCATGATTTTTTTAAAATGATAATGGTAATGAAAATTATAATGATAGTGCTGATAATGAGGAAAAAATTAATGTAAATAATATATATAAAATAATTTTACGAGGGAAGTGGAAAAATCTTGCATAAGACCTTGAGAAGGGTCCGCACTCCTCAAGAGTGTGGGATTCTTACCCACTAAAAAACCACACCCTGTCCTCTTGACAAACCCATCCCGGGACCACTTTCGTATTACTTCAGGATGGAGTCATTTTCTTTGCTTCACAAGCACCATCTTACTTCTCCATTCATAGCCCGCGGATCGCAGACTCAATCGACTAAATCGAGCAAGTCCCCATCCGACTTCTTCTGACGAAGGACCACCTCAACAAAGAAAGCGACCGTATCCCAGCTGAGCTCGTTCCTCAGCATAATGCCAACTATATTGTCCGGCGTTATTGGACCAACCTCAGCTTCAAGTTGTTGTTTTTCCGCTGCCCAACGATCGCAGACGAAAAACGTATGATAAACGTCATCTCGTTCGTTCTCGCAGTAAATACAAACTGGACTCCTTACTTTGGCCATACGATGAAGGCAACACCGAAAGTAGCCATGACCTGTCAACATCTGTGTCAGAAAGTAATTTATTTCTCCGTGTTTCCTACTCGTCCACTCGACCAGACTCGGTATCAGCCGAGCTGTCCATCTTCCTCTGTGATTGTCATTCCACATCTGCTGCCAAAGCTCCATCTTGCGTGCTACGGCTTCCCTCCGGGCTTGAACCTTGCCCTGTTCTACTCGTCGGAAGTATACGTCTTTACGTTCTTGCGCGAGTAAGTCTATTGGCGCAACACCTGAGACAACCAGAACTGCAGGTTCCGAAACTGTACGGTAAGCACACGCCACCCTCAGAGCTCATCTCCTCTGAATTGCAGCTAGGCGTTTCCTATACTTCTCTATTCTCAGCGAATCAGACCAAATCTCAGCTCCATACAGGAGAATAGACTGCGCTGTGGACAACAGTAGTCGACGCTTGCTTTCTCTAGGACCATGCACATTAGCCATGAGTCTACTTATGGCAGCTGTCACTACTTCCGCCTTGTCTGCTGCCTTCCGTATATGAGACCAGTATGTCAGTTTCGTGTCAAGAGTAAATCCTAAGTACTTCGCAGTGGCTCCAGTTCGAACGACCACCTCTCCAACTTTCATGGGAATTATAGTGTCCATTCTCCTCCTAGTTAACATGACTATTTCAGTTTTCTCCATAGCTAAATTCAGACCATGAGCGTTCATCCAACCACTCACCCGTCGCATTACCTGATTGAGTTTCCACTGAGCCAGAACCGCATCTCGGGCTACAATCACCGCTGCAATATCATCAGCGTACCCAACAAGGAATGTATCTTCGGGCATCTCCATACGCAGTAAGCCGTCGTACAACATGTTCCACAAATCCGGGCGCAGGATAGACCCTTGCGCTGCTCCTGCCGTGACTTTTCTCCTCCTCTGGCCGTCTGCAGTGTCATATAACAGGGTACGGTCCTTCAAATAATCTTTCATTATACGCAGGAGATATGCAGGTAACTGGAAGGTGAATTGAAGAGCTTCAACCATATCTATCCACCTAGCTGAGTTGAAGGCGTTCTTCACATCCAAAATTACCAGAAGTGTTATTTTCCGAGAATAGTGGTTACCTTCCTGGGCTTGATTCGCAGCTTCAACTACTAGGCGTACTGCATCTATTGTAGATCGCCCACGGCGGAAGCCAAATTGCCTGTCAGACAGATTTCCCGCGGCTTGAATAGGCGACAGTATGCGAGGTTTTAATAGCTTCTCCAGCACTTTTCCCGCAATGTCTAAAATACATCGTGGTCTGAAGGACGATGGCACGTTCCCGACTGCCTTTCCTTTTTTAATCAGCACTAGTCGAGCCATTTTCCAACGGGCACTAAAGACACCTGCTCTCAGACAACAGTTGTACATTTCAAGCAGTAGCTGCGGACAAGCCTTGAGAGCTAGTTTCATAGCTTCCGCGGGTATCCCGTCAGGGCCTGGAGCCTTCTTATTCCGAAGGGAGCCTACTGCTTCCTTCAGCTCACCTATGGTAAATAGAGGAATGAATTCCGGCTCAAGTACGTCGCCCACATCAATTCGCACAGGGTGATTAGGGAATAGCTCGTTTACAATATCATCCATCGTCCGTGCATCCAACGTGTTATTGGACATGGAGCCGAGTTTCTTGGTGACAATTCGGTAGCCTAATCCCCAAGGATCTACGTCTACTTCTTTAACTAACAACTGCCACATCAGAGTCTTACGTCTTCTGATGGCATTTCGAAGGGTTCTCTGAGCTGCAAGGTGCTCAGCGGATCTCAAATCAGCCTCTGGTCGATGTCTTGAACGTTGGGCTCTTCTTCTGAGTCGAAGACAAGTTCTTCGAAGATCAGCTATTTCGTCAGTCCACCAATAAGCAGGACGTCTATTGTTTCGAAGACGCTTCCGGGACATTGACGCTTCGCAGGCTAGGTGCAAGAGACGCATAGTGACCCCCACCTGTTCCTCAACAGATCTAATTCCTCAAAAATGTTACTAGTTCCTGTCTGTACTGATTCGAGTACATTGGCAAATTTATCCTCGTCGATGCGCGATACATTCCAACGTGTTGTCTTCAATGTGTTGTGCCTCTGAGGCCGCTGATCTCGTAAAATCCGGAAGGTGATATATTGGTGATCACTAGCAGTATAATCCTCGATCACTTCCCATTCTACTACCAAGGCTGCCAGACGATACGACACCAGCGTAATATCTGGTTTAGTCTCCGTATAACCAGGTCGTCTAAATGTCGTTGAGGTCCCTGTATTCACCACGACCAATCCTAATCTGGCTGCCATCTCTAAAATTCGTCGTCCCCTCAAATTTTGATGTGGCATACCCCATTCCAATGCCCTAGCGTTGAAGTCACCGGCAACTACCACAACATTTCCATCTCACGAACAGTATATTCCAAATTGTCCAGCTTCCTTTGAAAGTCCTGAATATGTTCATTCGGAGTTAAATAGCAACTTACGTACGTAATCCCACCACTCTTAACCCAAACGAACCCTTCTCCGGATCCGTGATCCTCCACATGGATTTTGCTCAGATCCGGTATCCAGATAGCCGCCGTACCTAGGGGATCCGAAAACCAGCCCAGCATGCCCAAGTTTCGATATTGCTCACTGATCAGGAAAATATATGTTTTCCTTTCAAATGTTAGCTGTATCAAAAGATCAATAGCGATTATGCTTCGTTTCATGTTCCCTTGTAGGACATTCGTCATTGTGTTTTTTCTTTAATCTTCGCGAGTGCCTCTCGAAACACTGTACAAGAACCTGTTCCAGGGATGTGACTTATGTTTAAGCCCTCCCGATTACAGTCAGAGCACAGCACGCATTTCATGTCTGACGTACATCCTGCGGCTTTATGACCCAGTTGACCACATCTGTAGCAAAGGCCGCTTCTATCCGGGCCATTGCAATTCCTCCTTATATGGCCATAACCCAGACACCGAAAGCAGCGCGTTACCATCGCTCTTGTCCTCACCCTACAGTATATGAAACCGACCATAAAACGGTCAGTCTCCAATAATTTCTCAGCATTCTGATTATCCATTTCCACAATTGCCATTTTCTGCCCTCTACTGTTGGGTTTAGTGACGGATACTTTCAGCTCATCTATAAAACCCTCTATGTCTCGTTTCAGAGCCAATTCGACATCACTTACAGTAGTTACAATATCCATGTCTCGTACCTCCAAGACAGTTCTAGGAGTCAATGTCCTCACCAATCCTGCATGACCAACAGCTTCCCTCAAAGTGCTGCTGAACATTTCTCGACAGTCCTTGTCGGCCTTCGTATCAAACTCCAGTAAAACGTCCCCGGATCTAGTTTGACGGATCGATCGAATTTCCGGATGGCAGGCCTCTGGCTTCACCTTCTCCCTCAAATTCTTCACAATTTCTGCATAAGTCTTCCCAGCTGCTGGTTGGATCAGCACAGCCTTGGGTCGTGATCGTTTATGGGATTTCCGAGTCTTGCTGTCCCGAACTGGTGGTTCCGCCCTTTGTGACGACAGAGAAGCGCTTTCTGACCACGACACAGCGATACCGGAGAACCTCCTCTGTCGGACCGTCGTCCATTCTGACAAATTTTCCTCCTGCTTATCGGAATCTACTGGAGGCGATTGAATGGGGTTATCAGGGCTATCCAATGCCACTATCACCTTCTCATGGCCTAAGGTATGCTCTTCCACTGCAGGCAGAACTCCTTGCTCCTCAAGCCAATTGTCCCTGCACGATATAATGATATCGATGCCTTCCTCTATCTCCGCTATTCCATTTTTCACGTCATTAGGTATATTCTTCTGTCTTCCTGTAGCAAGCTTCATCTTTCTGATGACATCAATGCATCTTGTCAAAGCCTTATCAATTGGAGTAACGTCTGCACTTGTATTCTTCGAGCTACTAATAGAATCCATGATGGCAGATTTCCCAAAAATAAGCTGATGCCGACAGCAAAACACAAATACGGTCGAAAATCTATAGTATAATAGGATGGTTGCTACGTAGCCTACTCAATGTAGCGGGTCTCTAATGGCCACTGTCTCCAAGTAGTCCAGACCTACTATCTATCCCCTAACGACGAGACCTATAGGCCTACGGTTACCACAGAATTACTCTCAACCCAGATGGCCTTGGATTTCACTAGCGCACGAAGTATGAATGTCGTCACTGCAAGTTCTATGATTTCAATAGTCTATGGCAAAACCTTAACCTAAAATTGACGACACACGACCATTCAACACTCAATAAAGTCCCAGAAGAGAATAGAACTCATGAAACACAATATACGTACCATGAACTGGGACTAACACCAACCTGTTTCGATGCCGAAAGGCTACACACAAATCCAGCTAATTACTAATTCAGCGGCAATTCACACGCACGACACACACGACAACCTTATGCCAATCATGGCTGCAACAATCCGTAAATAATAATAATAATAATAATAATAATAATAATAATAGTAAAAATAATATATGATTATTATTATTATTATTATTATTATTATTATTATTATTATTATTATTATTATTATTATTATTATTATTATTTGCAGTCAGGTTCGTGAGACATATCACAAATGTGTTATTAATAGTAATTAATAAAAAAAACAATTTCAAATTATAAGTTTGTTGGCCATTCAAGGTTTTCATATAGACTACGTTCATTTAAAATTCCATATTTTTTGAAATTTTTAGTAGTTAAATAGGATGTGAATAAAGGCAGTTATGCCATCAGAATGGTTAATTTACAATTTATGAGGTGGTCTTTTATTTTATTTTATTTTATTTTATTTTTGTAAAAGAAAAGCTGACTTTTTTTTTTTTTTTTTTACGAACTAGCAACTACCAGAATGAATTAATTTCAATTTTTCTTAAATATAACTATTAACATTAGTGTTCTAGATGTCCCTTACTAAAGTTATTAGTACTGTATATCAGTATTAGCCCATACCAAGAAATATTATTTCGAAAATGCAACATTCAGTTATGAATGGGGACATATTTTTTCTCAGTTTTTCTACAGTACAGCGTGTTTACCTGAGTACACAACAGGGCAGATATGTGGGTTGCCTACCACCTGGCGAAATGTTCTTGCTCGCTAATTCGTCATCTCTGCTGCCTGTGCCTTGGTGTTTTCTGTCCTTTCGTTTCAAAGACTGTCACGGTGACTCGGACGCTAGGGCGAGAGACTGCGGAGCCTATGGTCCGGGGTTCGAATCTCGACTGTGGACCCATTGTTTTTAAAGATATTGATAAGCTCAAAACAGTAAATGAAAGAACAGTGTCTTCCTCTCTTCATTCCCCTCATATGTTGACCTGAAGACTAGGTTCGGGTGTCAGTTCGGGCCACCTTCGTGATGGCAGGGGCCGGGGGAGGGAGGGAAATTTGCTAAGAGGTTTGCTATCGGACGCGTGCTCAGCTTCAACACATTGCATTAACCTAGTATCCTGTACCGACGTGGGTGGCCGTCAATTACCGAATTGAGTATTACAAGAAATGGCGGAGGGAGATGGAGGCAGGCGGCAACTATATTCGAATAGAGAAATATACGATATTATTGTATAAGGTGCGTTCAAAAAGTAACGAGCCGGAGGCTGGAATGCGCAAACCGGTGCCAACATCGGCTAATCGTGGCGTGTGTAACGAGGTCTGGTTCCCTAGAGAGCACGCGTGCACGTCACGTGACGATACAAAGCGGGCAGCAGCATGCATCAATCGTCCAACCAAGACCAATACACTAGGCCATTTGACATGTTTCCTGGTGTGGTTGAAGACTGTGGGGCACCCTTTGGGCACACACTTTCCGCAAGTGCAGTCGTTCCTTCATGATGGTGTGCACACTTCCGACGCTCAATGCGACCACGGCGGCTATGGCGTTCACTGTCACTCGGCGGTCCTGGGTAATGAGTGCATCAACCAGCTGGACGTTGTCATCGGTAATGCAGGGGGGGGGGGGGGTGCCCCAGACCGGTCATCATCGGCTAACGACACCCGTCCTTCCCTGAAGCGCTTGTGCCACGCCTTGACCCTTGCAAGGGACATGCAGTGTTCGCCGTACACTTGTGACATTCGGCGATGAATGTCCGTTCCCCCTACTCCTTTCGCTGTCAGAAACCAAACAACACCTCTTTGCTCTTCGTTTGACGCCTCCATGTCACTGTTTGCAATGCGACTGGCAGCGTTGGACGATTGATGCATGCTGCTGCGCGCTTTGTATCGTCACGTGACGTGCACGTGTGCCCTCTAGCGACGGGCTGTGACATTCCACGCTCTGGTCGGAACCACACCTCGTTACACACGCCACGATTAGCCGATGTCGTCACCGGTTTGCGCATTACAGCCTCCGGCTCGTTACTTTTTGAACGCACCTTATAGTTTACGTCCAATGTCGCAAAAACAGTCGTGAAGCAACTCGCGAGTACCGACTTCGCTATCCAGGAAGGCGTTATCCACTCAACGATTATTTCCATCGACTAGCTACAACGTTGCAACGGATAGGATCGTTTAATATTGGAGTCAGGCTGGTGGGTGGTAGGCAACCCACATGCCTGCGCTGTTGTGTACTGCTCGAGTCCAAGCTGCGTGAACCTGAGAGGAATGTGCATCGTGGACTATGAGAAACGGTGTTGACGAGTGATGAGGTTTCTCGGTCCGTGCATAGTACAGAACCAAATACATTCGTCGGTAACTCACTGACTCATTCGTAACACCACACTGGTTTCAGAGAAGACCCTATGTTAGCAGTATTGGAATAGACGAGCATGTCAAGTAACACGGCGGGCTGTTGACAGGCCCTTCTCTTCTCGCCTGACCCTTCCCTGCTCTTTCTCCTCACCCCACAAGTTCATAGAGCTTGGACTCGCACAGTATTGAAGGGAAACACGCTGTACATTTTAATTTAAGGATCTTTAACTTGAGAGAACTGTTGAGGTTGATAGGTAAATTACAACTTGACTCATTGATGTTCGAGCCCGTAATAAACACAATTCTCAGGTATTGAGTATAGGTAGAGACCGTGATTTATGGTAATATGAAAGGCTCCAAAGCGGTGACATAAAATTTTCAAAGCGGTGAAATTAAATATTTCGTGATATTTCACGGTGAAATATAAAAAAAGAAAGCGAGGGTTGAGTGTGCTTAATAACTATGTGTACGGTGCACGGATTTGGTTAAATTCTGAACTATATACGCGTACACACATTTGTAGGAATAACAAACAATTTTCTATTTACTTCAACAAATATTCTCTATGACTAGTCCTTTTCTCGCTAAATCGTAAACTTTATATTATTATTATTATTATTATTATTATTATTATTATTATTATTATTATTTATTTATTTATTTATTTACCATAAATCGTACAAGAAGGCCTAGTGAACAAGGGCAAGCCCCACATACTTATTACATGCTTCACAGGCACAGTTTACATCTTCATTTGTTTTAACAATATTTACATGTTTTACAAAGATATTTGCAGTATTTACATATTTAGAATATTGGCATAGTAGCCAACATGTTGTCCCAATAGTTTAAGCAAAGCAGTGTATTCATGATTTCAAGACGCCTAAAAGCCTCTTTCGCTGTCTTATCTATCTTATAAGACATTTATATTTTAAGATTTCTAATTTTCTATCAAACGACAGATAGTGGAACTATTACGATTAATTTGAAAAGTAAATATTTAAAACAGAAACAAAAAAGTCTTATTACCGGCATTTCGTTGGTATTTCGCATTTTAGGGGCTGATGAATTCGTAGTTCCTCCCCTTAAATCAACAATAACTTACTAAATATTTCGCATTTTAGAATGAAAGTAACACATTTTGCAAAATAATTCTTTTTCGCGAAATTTCGCGTCTTCGGTATCGAAAAGAAAAGGCATATTTGGGGTAAATATATCATTGTGATGACATCTGTATGTTTGCTGGAAAAAAATCGCGGATATTGTTAAAACCAAATAACCGGGACTCTAAGTATAGGCTATTAAGTTTAAGCTCCGCCACATTGCGTAGTGGCTAGCATTCTTGGCTATCACTGGGGAGGTCCGGGTTGGAACAGGGTACACTGACCCTCGTGAGACAAAACTGGGAAGAGGTGGGTTCGATTCCTACCTCAGCAATCATGGAAGAAGTTTTCTGTGGTTTCCCACTTTCACTCCAAGCAAATGCCCGGATGGAACCTACCTTAATGCCACAGCCACTTCCTACTCCAATCCTACCTTAAATACAAATGCACACTCCAGTACAGACATCACAGTGCCACAGGATATCAGACACGTTCTACACACACCCAAGTAAACGGGGCTACATGACCAGGATGTCACAAATCCCCTAAAGAATCAACAACAATAAATTAAGTTTAAAGTTTTGCATTGTGATTAGACACGTGCACCCTGGTTCATTTAATTCAATTTTCTGAGCAAATTTATACATGAAACGTGTAAAAGTAGACGAATTAACCTTTCAACTTTAAACGCAAGAAGTAAAAGATGGTATATTGGCTTTCACGGCCAGTGAATTAAAACTCAGCAATTCTTCTAGGTTTGTGCCGTGTCTTGGGTGGGGTTTCGCCTAGGACTCCAAACTGGCTCATCAGTGGGGCCGTGGTGTCCCCACCCGGACCCCAAGAGGAGTAGCGAACTGTGCGCTACCTCCCTTTCTATGAAGCGCACATGCGCCTCTTTACTGCGAGAACTAAAAGCTAGGGAGGTTATGGCTGCTTGAGATTTTAGTTCTCACAGTAAAGTGGTGCAGTTGCACTTTATAGAAAGGGGGTAGCACGCAGTTCGCTACTCCTGTGGAGGTCCGGGGGGGGGGACACCAAGAGCCCACTGATGAGCCAGCTTGGTGTCCTAGGCGAAACCTCACACAAGACACAGCACAAACCTAGAAGAATTGCTGACAAGAAGTAAACACCCCATTTCAAACGTAGGCTACATGAATACCTTAAGTACTGCGGCTTTTAGGGACGTCAGGTTACCAGAATTTTGCCCTGATGCTGATCTTAACAATGCTAGTAAATCTACCGACACGGCTCCCCCATATTTATGCACCCTCAAATGCCAACTGACTGCGCCAGGATTTAATACCGCAATCCTGGGCACAGCAGGCGAGAACGTTATCACCACGCCATGCAGTCCACTAATTCGGTAGTTGGCATTATGGACATGGATTTCTCATATTTAAACTGGGAAACGGGGATATCTCATGGACGCGACTTAGATCATAGCCTATATACACGGTATATAACCCCGGCATGTCAAATCGCACCCCATGACAGTGATGGGCAGCTGCAGTAAGTCCGAAAATAAGTGGTTTGAATCCCGGTGCTGACAGCGGCCATCCTGATTTGTCCACACCCTTCCAAGCAAATGTCAGGATAGTACTTCATTTCAAGTTCAGGGGCATCTGCCCCAATTCCATACCCTGATAATTACATTTACAAACACTACTACAGTCACCACAGAAACACAAGTTATCACGGTACTGATGACCAAGATGCCCCGATCCCTAAAATGAAATAACGAGAACAAAAACTGTTGTTATCATTCTAGAAGCACGTTGTATATGTATATTAGGGGCAGATAACCCCGAATATTCACCCCTTAAAAAAAGAATTACCACCACCACTTGACTTGTGTTTGGTCTGTCAAACATAAATTATAATTAAACAAGATGTTCAGTAAAGAACGGCACACACCTAGAAAAATTGCTGAGTTTGTATCAAACTTAAATTCCATTTAAATCTGTAGAACAAGTTCCATTTAAAAAACAAGCGTTTTAGCATGTTTTTTTTTTCAAACATCATTTAAGCAGGAAATAATTTATTTTGAAATATGATGGAGCTTTTCAAAACACGCATTTTGACACATCTCCGGGTCTTCTAGCTTTTCTGCTTTTGGCACAATTGTCAAAACTTTAGGTTTTTGCTAAACTGGTCTGAGGCTCTTAGTGTCATTTGAAAATGGTTTCAACATTAAAAAGTAGAACTGGTTCCATTAATGTGATCCCCCAGGGGCTCACATCTATTGGGACGTGGGTTGGCGACCACGGGACCCTAGCTGAGTCCGGCATTGCTTCCACTTACTTGTGCTGGGCTCCTCTCCGTCTTCTTTCCTGTGACCCTCTCTTGGTCAACCCCGACGGTATTAGGGTATCCGAGACCTAGGGAGTCTCTTCCTTTCCCGCCTTAATTGGCCCTTGACTGATCTTTCCTGATACCCTCCTTCTGCGAGGGGTCAACCTTCTTTTTCCTTTCATGTTATCTCCTGCCTTCTGCTGAAGGCCCTCAAGGAGGCAGGGTGTATGTAGCCCCACGACGTCTGGTGCACCCTGGATATTGATACACCCTCAGGGTCTCACGGCTGGTGAGTTAGGGAGTTGGCGATTCCGAGGGATTCCTGAACTGGGTCCGTTTTTACCCCATTTTCACCTGACTTTGGGGAGGCCCTCTCCTCTTTCCCATTCCTATCTGCCTTTCATGGCTCTCCTTCCTTCCAAGTCCCTCAATCCTCATTCTTTGAGAGTTGAGGGCATTTCTTTTCTTCCTGTCCTTTATTTGCCTTATCCTTTATTTGTTTACCATTTCTTCTTCTAGTGTGTAAGTCTGTAGTTAGTATTCGTTATAGATTTCATTCTCATCTCATCTTTCAGTATCACCCAAACCATTAGGGGCCGATAACCTAGATGTTAGGCCCCTTAAAGCAACAATTATCATCACCATGACCATTAATGTGACATGTTCCTTCGCAAGTTCACTTCTGTACCTCAGTTAAGTGATGTGGACCCACTTTGAACAAAGTTTCTGCATCTGTATCTCCTTGAGCACAATGCGACTCGCTATCGACACCAGTATTCCTGGATGCACTTCTATTCCCACAACAGCCCTGCGCCTGGCCTGTCCTTAATGTTCGATCACGAGCAACCGTCCATTCCATGTCATGAAACACGCCTCCTAGGAAGCAGGTAAACAACTTAGTATAAATGGAATATCTTCTTCCAATTCTAAAGTATATCAAAACTACTCAAGAGTTATTCTTGCTTTGCTTTGACGATAGAGTTATTGTAAAACTCGTAATGAGTGTATTAAGCGTTCAGTTGAATCGAAAATCTTTGTATAGTCAATGAAAACCTGGAGGGAGTATGGGAAAATTCTGAGGAAAAACCACACTCAGTATAGCTACTGTCAGCGCCGGAAATTTGAACCTGTGATCTCCAGACTTGCTGCAGATGCCTTCGCGGCCGTGGTGCACGATTTAAGGAGCACTGCTACGCCACGGGTCTTAAGAGTTCACTAAAAATTTATTGTAGTGGCTCGTTTGGAATGCTGTCTTCACCAGGACATTTGCCATTAAGTGAGTCATGCACTTCAAAATTTACTATAGGTGGTATATGTTGAGTCGGTAGTTATCCTGTTCATTATCTTTCCATAATTTTTCTTGAACTCAGCAGTCCTTTTTGACTTGTGTTAATATATTGATAAAAAAATACATGGCAATTGCAGGTTTTCGTGCCATTTGAATTTTCGAGGCTTTGTGTCCATCTGATAGTACCTTTTTCACTTTCGTGAATGATTTCGACATTTTCTTATTTAATTCGCCTTCTCTAGTTTCTTCTGTCTTACCAATACACCGTATCTCTTTGTCAGGGTCGTATATACATTTTTTTCGGGGAGGGGGGTGGGGGACAGACTGTCTTAGAAAATTGTGAGTATTCTCAGGGGATTGTCAACGCAAAATACCCAGAAATATCAACCAATATCTTAGAGCATATCACTTTGTGTAATTATTTTAGATAAGAGTTAATTGTAAAATTCTAAGTTTATATAGCCTACAATTAGTGGCAATACAAAAAAAGTTGTAAAATACAACACAACACACAAATAGAATTGTACACTTAAAGAATTATCTATTAAGGCCTATGGAGTATGAATGGCAAATATCTAAATATTTTTGTCCATTTATTAACCAGACAAGTAAACAGGGTTGTGTCTTTTTTTTTTTTTTTTTTTTTGGCAGAGCCGGGAATCGAATTCGAACCTCCGGGATGGCAGCCAAGAATTCTAGCCAGTACACAAGGTAGTTTAATTTCAATCTTAATATTGTTTATAACACTTTCTTAATTTTTATTGCCTTTTATTTTTTGGGGGGGGGGCGGCTGGAGATCCCACAGTTGGGACGCCCATGCTCTTTGTATATGTGTGTTTCTTGCACTCAGGTGTCAAACGTTCTCTTTATTTTATTTTTTCATTGTTCCATCGATTTATCACATTTATTACTCTGTCTACCTCTCGTACTATTTAACCAGGTTGATAACGCCTGCTGTGATGCTCTTCACAGTGAAGCAGAGAAGGCTTCTCAGGGGAGCTTGTGCTCGTGTGCACTTTTTGGCTCGTATGACGAGAGCACCGGGTGAGTTAGCCGTGGTCGTTACGGCATTGCTGCAGGCAGTCACTCACATCCGGGAGGCGAGGAGTTTCGAATCCCCCCGCCAGAGCAACCTTGAAGATGGTCTTCTGTGGTTTCCCATCTTCCTTCCAGGCAAATGCCAGGGTTGGTTCCTAACTATAGGCCACAGCCACTACCTTCCAATTCCTCGTCCTTACATTCACACTTTCCTCCCCAGACAACACTCAACACGTGACGGTACTTGTAGCTCACCCCATGGGTGTCCACATAAAAGCAGCTACAAACTCTGGCGAGCCGAACATGTCCTCGGACACTCCCGGCATAAAAGCCATACGCTAAAAAAGAGAAATTAAAAAACGGGTTGAGGGTGCCTGAAGTATACAGACTATTCCCTTTTCCTATCTCTCTCTTACTCCGAGACATCTGCTTGGATGACTCATGCAGTTAAAATACATTTATATGTGGACAGTCAAGTGGAATCAGATTAAAAATATTAAATCACAAAATGAAAAAAATTCTGACTGTCAAAACTTCTTTTTGTTATAGGTCATTTAGGGTGTTTGCAACATCGTGGTAATGTAGCCCCGTCTACTTGGGTGTACGTGTGGAATTTTTCTGATAACCTGTGTTATTGTGATGGCTGTATTGGTACATTAATAATAATGTTATTGGTTTTACATCCCTTTTAACTACTGCGGCATTTACAGACGCCGGGGTGCCGGAAATTTGCCCCGAAGGTGATCTTTAATGTGCCAGTAAGTCTACTGACACGGCTCGCTCGCATTTGCGCACCCTCAAATGACAACTGGCTGCGCCAGGATTCAATCCTGCAACCTTGAGCACACCAGGCGAGAACGTTACCGCTGAGCCATGCAGCCAGCCGACACACACCCAAGTAAACGGGGCTACATGAACACGATATTGCAAAGCACCTTAATGAATCAACAACCATCGACTTTCCAAAAGGTTCACAGAAAAATCAACAGATAAAAGAACCGCATTAACATTCAACACCACAGAGTTTATTGGTGTCATGTAGCATCCGATTGCAGCCACTTTGAGTGCGATGTTTGTGGATGCCGGTTCATGCAACATTCAGTTATTACCCGACTCTCGTAAGTGGAATCCTGCATAGCATAGCGCCACCAGTATCAAATATGACGTCATCGCAGTACAATCAACCAAGTAGAACAACTGAAGCACTAAACATAGGTCTATTGTACGTGAGACCACGAGCATTGCCATTGCGGAAAATCATAACTTACTTTACATTATACATTCCTATAAATATTTAATGAATTTCTTGCTTGCAGAATTTAAATAGTTTTCGCAATGTTGGAACTTCTCTTTTGAACTCCAAATATTTCTGAAATTTCCAGTGAATAATACACTTATTGCCTCCGTGGCTTAGGCGGCAGCACGCCGGCCTCTCGCCGCTGGGTCCGTGGTTCAAATCCCGGTCACTCCATGTGAGATCTGTGCTGGACAGAACGGAGGCAGACAGGTTTTTCTCCGGGTACTCCGGTTTTCCCTGTCAAAATTTCATTCCAGCAACACTCTCCATTATCATTTCATTTCATCTGTCTTTCATTTAATCATTGCCCCTGAGGAGTGCGTCCGGCCTCGGCAGCCGGCACAGTTCATATCCTCGCCGCTAGATGGGAGCTTCATTCATTCCATTCCTGACCCGGTCGGAGACTGGAAGCAGGCTGTGGATTTTCATTTCAATACACTTATTCATTTCTTGCATTATAATCTTATTTGTATGTGGATTGTCGGCGCATCGATCAAGCTGGTGGTCTCTTACCACGGGTTCGATTCCCGGTCAATGCGTGGGATTTCCAAAGTGAAATGCCATGTCCTGTGGTTCGGATTCCACGTAAAAAGGACGTCCCGGGGCTCATAATCGCGAGATTATCAGTCACGTACAACTACAAACTTCCTTCTTCAATTGCAAATGCACACACTACTATAGACACTTCAATACCACACGTTATCGGACAAATCCAACACACATACACAAGTACACGATGACGCAAGCCTCTAAATGAGTCGTCAACAACATCTTCTAAATAGGTGGTACTGATCTCTTTGTCAATAAGATCGTGTTGTTGAAATGTGTAATGTGGAAGTGTAGCAAGTGTGTGCACGAGGAATATAGGCCTATTGGATTAATAAAAGCAGACGTAGAGGGGTTCGTTCTCTCTTTCTTTATATGTACGTGTTTTTAATCCAAGATGCTTGTTTTTATTTCAAATATTAATATATTTAAATTGACCTAGGTACCGTACGTAATTAAGTTCAAGTGCACAAAGTAAATTGTGAAAGAAATACAGTTTATTATTAACACAATTCTAAAAAAGGAAAATCTAAAAATTTAAAGTGGTCTTATTTGAGACACACGCCTTAGACTAATATCGAACAATGACCAATGTTTGGGTTCTAGAACTACGGAATAGTCTGTAAATAAGGAACTACACGTTGTCTACATGAGTCCTCCAAGACTTCTGAAGTGCCGGAAATTTGACTAGGAGGGGGTCATTTGTGTACCAATTAATCTACTGAGACGGGTCTCTTCTCCAGTATTTAAGCAGCCTCATAAACCAGCTGATTGCACATGAATTCAATCCCGCAATCCTAGGTTCACAGACAAGGACATGACCTACTACGCCTTGAAGCCAGCCCAAGATTTATTAAACGAAAACGGGGTAGGAGTGAGGTACAGGGTTAAATGGTCACTACTCGATATGTAGCTGAAGCAACAATGATTCCCACTTTAGAATCAATTGTGCTGATTCCACCATTAAGTGTGCCAATAGACATAGGCTAAAGATAGAACATACGTGAACAAAGTACTTGTCACAGAGATGGATTTACTGGGAGCTAAAACTACCATTAAGTCTGAATTTCCTGCACTTGTGCCTTATTACTCTTACCGAACTACTTTCACGGGAGATTGGGTCTTTACAGAAAGTTTTATAAATCTTTCTTCTAAAACGTCATTTCAATGTGGATTCGCCTGGTTCCAGAGCCAATTCTGTAATGGGGGGGTTTGTTTGTTCCAAAATCCAACGTTTGGATTTGTTAATTTAGTTACCTTTGATTCATAATCTAAAGCACTGAATTGATTTTCAGTTTTGAATGCTTCAAATGTACTTCTTAGATACAGCAGAATCACTTTATGAAGCAAAACAAACAACTCATATTTATTCAGCACTTGTTGACAGATGCACACACTAGGTTTTCGAAATAGAAGTCTCAATTATGAAAATAAGAACAGTACTGAAAATATGCAACGCTTGCCGAACTATTAGATATCTGAACAAGATGTTCAGCAAAGAACATATAGCCTACTTTCTCCTAAATGCATGGGTATAGACTAGTCATAACTCATTGTCCGTATCAAGAAGTATAATTGAATGTTGGTTGTAGTAGCTTGTTGAAATACAACGTAATGCATTCAAAACTGTTCCCTGGCGAAGCCGGTTCGGGTTGATAGTAAAACAATAGAAATTTAAAAAATCAACACTAATTGGATTTCAACCCTAGTCTTACAGATGACAGTCTGGAACGCTAAACTCTTGGCCAAATCTGACGGCTGTCAAATGAATGTTATCAATAGCCTTAGAATAACTGCCTGGCTTATGTCGGCTGGCTGCGTGGCTCAGCGGTAACGTTCCCGCTTACTGTGCTCAAGGTTGCAGGATCGAATCCTGGCGCAGTCAGCTGGCATTTGAGGGTGCGCAAATGCGAGGGACCCGTGTCAGTAGATTTACTGGCACGTTAAAGATCCCCTTCGGGGCGAAATTCCGGCACCTTGGCGTCTCTTAAAGCCGCAGATGTTAAAAGGGACGTAAAACAAATAACGTTATTATTACAGTTACTGGCTTATGTCTTGGGATGAACGATTTCTTCAGCGTATTATGTCTTTATTGTACACCATTTCATTGTAAATTTTTATTGTTTCGTTCCATAAAAGGATTTCAAACTACAGAAGTATGTCCAGTCACAAACAATAGTCTCCATTTTGACGAGTGATATTCAAGTGCACAGTACGACACGGCACGGCCGGCGTGAGCACTAATCACTGCTACAGTATAATATTCTGTTATAAAGTTATAATATCCAACGAGTCACATACTTGAAGACAGTTTAAACCACCCTCTGTACGGTAAGGGGAACTAGTGAAGCCGGGCCTCGTTGGATCATAAGTTACGGATAAGCCTATTATGCTTGCATGATTCACATGGCCGCCATCTTGAAATTATTTGGCTGATAACCTTGTAATTTGGGCGATAGATGCTTCCCGTCTGTCTGTGAGGTAGTCAGCCCAGAAGCTGGTTGGATCCTCAAAAGGTACCGCCATAGACAGCACTATAATGAGGCGTACTAGGCAAGATGAGGAGTGAGGTAGTTTGCCATTGCTTCCCACATGAAAGTATACTGTACCCAATTGTCATCATGTGGAACATGTGTTCGTATCCCAGCTAACTCACGGTCTTTCGAGGTATGGGACGTTCATGCCCACCATACGACCACATGCTCAGGATTTGAGTCTACCAGGTAACTACTCTACATGAAAGAAACAACATATTCCTAAATAAAACATTTACTGATATAAAGTCATGGCTATACAACAAAATACAAACAAAGGATAATTTACATTTAATTCCCACAATAAAATCAAGGTTATTTTGTGAGTCTCTTCTTAATTAGTGCTACACTGCACGCAAATCTATTTCTAGCATCCTATCATTGATACTTTCAGACATCTACGAGTCTCCATAGTGTTCATCATGTGACACAATTTAACAAACTGGAGTATCACAACACAAAAGTCACATATCACTTTAACTGACATTAATTCTGTACTAATTAAACATTAATCCGTTTCTTACGGGCATTTACTTTCATTAACATAAACTCGTTATTTTATGCCTCAATTAACAAATGTTGTTGTGTCGTGTGAATCATCTTCCTCCTTCCCATCAATATGAAACGCTAAAAGTGGTACGTTTTCCCTTCCAAAATACACATGGACAGAAATGTTTATAGTTTCACCATACAACGATTTTCTGGGTCTGGTCGAAATTATTATCGTTACAAACGTGTTATGTTATTAGAAATCATCTACCCATCTGCATAAATTAGTGTGAACTGGGCAAAAATGCACTTTAAAAAGATGCCTACATTTTATTTGTTTCAGCGTTCCTCCTCAGAGAATATCTGGGCCAAATATTATCCGATCACAACGATCAAACAATGTATGTGTGTTGAAACACATCATTTAAATCAATTGGCATCATCACAACAATCATATCTTAATTACATTTCGAAATATCGAGATTCTTCAGTGTCCCACTATGCTTTTAAAATAAAGGGACTGGGTCTCCAAACCTCCCCTTTCAAGCAGGCAATAAAATTAGTTCCAGCTGGCCGAGCAATATGGCTGCCGTCCTTCGTGGCATACATATCACCCCCCTCTTGCTGCTAGCAAGGTCATCTTTGTTTACAATTGCAGTACAATGGAGTTACGTTGAGTGTTGTCTCAAGTAATTGAGTCATTCTGATTCTTTATCACCTATATTTATAGTGTAATGGGCTCAACTCGGCTCCTTAATTAACATTCATGGCTGGGGATGGATCCTATAATAGCCTTGCCGTTCTGTGGCGAATACAAGTGGCTTTGGGCGCGCATCATAATGAGAATACAAGATTCTTCATCAGCAGCTGCCTACCACATATAATAATAAGGAAATCTGCGTTTCCTATACGACGAACATGAATCTCCTCTCAGGGCAGATCATTTTATACATGTGCTCACGGGGTCTCGAAGACCATCCCTCGTGGCAATTATTCCTGCAAGCGATGGATACAGACACGGTCCGTTCCAATCCGCTGCGAATAATAAAAGTATGCACAACGGCGATACTATCTCGTAGATTAGCCAACATTTCACCTAACGTGCAAGCTATGTTAGAATGGTCCCCGCAACTTTATTGACGTAAATCACTGGATTCTACGCTACTTCGCTCGCTCTATGCGGCTTCAAACAATACTTCTCATAGATGACTCAATTATTGAGGCACTCACGTCCTCTCTGCAATTACTCTTAAACCAAAGCTTTAAATAGCTCCTAAAACAAGTATAAATTTACTGGCTTACATTACTTTAATGGTTCTCAAATACAATCCTAAGAATTGACCATATCAAATATTCATTCAACACTTCACTGACACTGAAAAATTTTCGTATCTCGCTATATTTCACGTTACTTTCTTACTGTTTACCAAAATACAGTATCTTTATATTAGACATGACACACTTTGAACGTTATTTAGGCCAGAAATGCCTATTACTTTACTTTACTGTTACCGACCCCAGATTACTATTATTATTATTATCATCATTTAACGTTACCGTTACATTCTTCACTATCTTAGGCCTGAATGGCCCTAAACAAATCACCTTCCAAGCCATATTCTACCAAATACGAGTGGTGAAAGCTCGTACATAAGTGACTGTTACATCTTAGTCTTAAAGTGATGTTTCGTTGTATGGTGAACTATCTAGTTAGAATAACATTGTAAATTTGCACTCACTTTTCATTTTCGCTGGATTATTCCAGCACACCAGCCACGGACCTACCATGACGCTTGATTTAAGCCATCATGCTATATCTCACACACCACATGGTATCACATTTTTCACACACGATAAGCATACTTTTATCAGTGGCTTTTCTCACTTTAACACGATACATATTATTTCACAATACACATAAACACTTTTGAAATCACTATAATAAAACGTATATACACTTTTTGCACTATTTCAGATGTGGATCCTTAATTGGACTCCTCCTAACGCCTGACCTCAGAGATGCGATGAAGCTACGACAACCGCTGGTCTCCGTGAAAGTCTATCTGCGTGTACGTGCGTTCGATCCTCGTCACCTTCAATACTGTTCATTTCACCGTCATGATTATTTGTGATGCCTCTCGGCTCCCATAACTGTAATGATCCTGACGATACTGCGTCATTTATAAGTATGACAATACCTCCTGGTATTCAGTGTCCAAAACCATCCTAAATTATTGCTACGCTCTAGCGAACTACACTTGCGGATAATGTTGTTGTTTGAGTCTTCAGTCTTTTGACTGGTTTGATAAAGCTCTCCACGCCTCCCTGTCCTGAGCTAATCGTTTCATCTCTACGTAGCTCCGACACCCTACATCCGAGGCAATCTGTTTAACATATTCTAACCTTGGTCTACCCCTACAGTTTTTGTCCTCGACCCTTCCTTCCATAACTAAGCTTGCTATTCCTGGGTGTCTTAGTATGTGTCCTACCAACCTATCTCTTCTCTTCATTAGCAGTCGCCAGAAACATCTCTCCTCTCCCACTCGTCTTAATACCTCTTTGTTTGTAACCCTATCGACCCATCTGATCTTCATCATTCTCCTGTAACACCACATTTCAAATGCTTCAATTCTCCTCTTTTCTGCTGCACCAATAGTCCAAGTTTCACTTCCATAGAGCGCCACGCTCCAGACAAAGGCTTTCAAAAATGACTTCCTAATACCTAAATCTATATTCGATGTCAGCAGATTCCTCTTTTGTAGAAATGCTTTCTTTGCCTGAGCCAACCTACTTTTAATATCCTCTTTGCTTCGTCCATCACTGGTTATTCTGCTTCCTAAGTAACAGAACTCTCCTACTTCCTTCAGCTTTTCACCTGCCAATTTGATCTCCATAGAGGTTTCTGATTTATCTCGGCTGCATTCCAGTATTTTTGTTTTACATTTATTTATTTTCATCATGAATTCTTTCCGTAAGACGGAGTCCATACCATTCAAAAACTCATTCAAATCCTCAGGCTTGTCGGCCAAGATGACGATGTCATCAGCAAATCTCAGAGTTGAAATTATTTCTCCTTGAATCTTCACTCCCACTTTAAATTTTTCTCTAATTTCCTTCATTGCTTGTTCAATGTAAAGATTGAAAAGTATGGGTGATAAGTTGCAGCCTTGCCTTACACCTTTCTGAATACCAGCTTCTCTCTCATGTCCTTCAACTCGAATGACTGCTGTCTGGTTTCTGTACAGATTGTATATCACCCTCCTATCCCTGTACTTTATTCCAATAGATTTCAAAATGTCAAACAATTTAGTCCAATCAACGTTATCAAAAGCCTTTTCTAAGTCTACAAAAGCCATGAACGTTCTCTTATCTTTCCTTATTCTACCTTCCAAAATCAGCCTAAGACTTAGTACAGCTTCCCTTGTTCCTACATTTCTCCTGAAACCAAACTGGTCTTCACCCAACTCCGTTTCTATCTGGCTTTCAATCCTCTTGTAAATTATTCTAGACAGGATCTTTGAAGCATGAGTAATCAAGCTGATTGTACGGTAATCTTCACATCTGTCAGCTCCCACTTTCATTGGTATAGGGATGATTACATTCTTCTTGAAATCAGGGGGTACCACACCGGTCTCATAAATCCTACACACCAAGTGAAATAACCTGATCAGACCTTCATCTCCTATGCAGCGTAGCAACTCAATCGGTATATCATCTATGCCTGGTGCTTTGTTCCTGCTTAAGTCTTCCAAAGCTCTATCAAATTCTGATCTCAATATTAAATCTCCTTTCGCATCCTCATCAATTTCCTCCACCCTTTCCATTACATGATTCTCAATCTCCTTTCCCTTATACAAACTCTCTATGTAAGCTTTCCATCTCTCAACCTTTTCTTCCCTATCTGTTAGAGGCTTTCCATTTGTGTCCTTAATATTACAGCACTTAGTCTTCTTTTCCCCAAAAGTATTCTTAATCCTTCGATAAGCTGTGTCTACTTTTCCTAATTTCAGACAATTTTCTATACCTGCACATTTCTCTTTCAACCATTCTTCTTTCGCTTCCTTGCACTTCTTGTTAACCTCATTTCTCAGACGTCTGTATTCTGCTTTCCCCTTTTCATCTCTTAGATTCTTGTGTTTCCGCCTTTCATCCATCAATTCTAGTATATCCTGAGTGATCCACGGTTTTCTACCTATTCTTTCTTTCCTACCAATGTTTTCTTCTGCGGATTTTGTTATTTCATTCTTCAAAAGTGCCCATTCGTCTGCAATTGAAGTTTGTTTAGGGTTTTTCATTAGTCCTTCCTTTATACTCTTCTTGAATCTTTCGTTTACATCCTTTTCTTTCAGTCTGTCTATTGCCCACCTTTTTGGCTTTTGACTCTTCTTCAGTTTCTTCAACTTTAATCTGCATTTCATTACAACCAGATTGTGATCAGAGTTTATGTCAGCACCAGGATATGTTTTACAATCCAAAATCTGGTTTCTAAACCTCTGCTTGACCATAATGAAGTCGATTTGGTAACGCCCTGTATCTCCTGGTCTCATCCATGTGTATATTCTTCTATTGTGGTTATTGAATAAGGTGTTAGCTATGACCAATTCATGCTCGGTGCAGAATTCTACCAGCCTGCTTCCTCGATCATTCCTTTCACCTAATCCGAAATCTCCTACTATCTTCCCTTCTCTCCCTTTTCCTACCACAGCATTCCAATCTCCCATTACTATAACATTTTCATCTCCCTTGATATACCTCAGAATTTCGTCTATTTCTTCATAGACCTTTTCAACATCCTCATCATCAGCTTGACTGGTAGGCATATAGACTTGTACCACTGTGGTGCAGGTAGGTTTAGTACTGATTTTTGCTACAATAATCCGTTCACTATATAATGAATAAATATCTGCTGTAGATTAAATCTTACGCGATTCTTGATTACCATTAAGAAGCTATATGATGCGCTTCCATTGTTCTTCATATACACTCGAGCGTCGATACTCTAACATTTCGCGCACTACTGGCAGCGTTTAGTTTACGTGTAGACTGCAGATGAACTGAAGAGCAACTAAAGACGAACTTAAGACGAACTAAAGACGAACTGGCTTGGTCTGTGCTGCTTCCCCTATATAAAGGTTTCTCGTAAAATGTAGTCCACAGGACACACGAGAGCGACTCCTTTCTTGAAATAATGCATATCCATTCAAAATGACGTATACACCTTGTTTATCTCGATGTGGAAGTCCCATACTCACTCGCGTGCAAGCGATCGCTTCGGCCAATTAATTACAATTAATTGCCTTATTCCACAGCGTCATGACGCCACCATGGTGAATCCCCTCTTGCTGGTCACCAAATCACTCCTCTCGAGCGTAAGCTCGGTGTTAACAGGCTTATTTAGAGATATAGGCTTTAATTTAGGTGTGAGACCACTCCTAAATTATCTCTCCTAGAATATATTCACCTGGGTGTACATTTTATTCCATTTCGATGTTCCAATTGGCTGCAATCAATTAATTTCCGTGGACAATCATCCCCACTCCGGTCTCAAGTGTTGTCCATTGGGGAATCCCAGGGTCATTAATTTCGAGCTGTCCCAGCGGTCCAGACGAAATGAGTTCCTTCGGCGCCACGAATCTCCTCCCATCCGCTGGCTGCGATTAGTCAAATGTCAAGCTGGCTTGCCTTCATGCTACTATGCTTCGAAAACGTACATATGACTGCATTTTCTAACAATTATTCCCTTAAACAGCTATGATATTCACATTCTAGCAGTGAAATCATGCTACATTATTATATGTCATTATACATCTCATTGCTCTTCGGGTTCCCTGTAACTGTTCCCCCTCAGAGATCAATGGTTCGACTCTAGGCAGAATCACGGGCCTGGTCTTCTCTGATAAGACCCGAGTTCGATGCCAGTCTGCCGTGTCCGATTGGGCACAATACTTTCCCAAAATTTGGTACAGATCGTATGGTTAATTTAGTTGTACTGTAATTTGATTTAAGCTTTGAAAATTTGCATGGCGACCATTTTGTTTCGGTTAAGGTGGCGGCGATTTTTAACATGCCACTGAGGTGTCCTTTGCTAGTGCTACCTCTGTACTAAATTTCATTCAATTCAGTTTTCGTCATGTTTGAATTGATAGATGGATGGGGACAGACATAAACACACACACACACACTTTTCGCCCGTGTGGATGTCATACGTCTACTTTCATTTTTTCCAAATATAGAAAGTAGGCTAAAAATATGTATCGGACTCGTGGTAAGAAATGAGACTCCGGATCCTGGGTTCGATTCCCGACTCTGCCAGGACATTTAATTCTGGTCTAAGGGTTGGAACGGGATACAAACAGCCTTGTGAGTCAAAACTGAGAAGATTCTCAAGTCAGCTGTCCTAGAAGGGGTCAGAATATCTATTTATAGCATTTCCCATATCACAACTGAAATTTAATAAGCGTTTCCCACTTCCCTTGGCCTCTTTGTCTTCTACAAACTAACAATTAATCTTGCCATGCCCTTTGTTGTACATCCCATCCTGACATTGAGATCACCCATAATTACAGAATTATTGTCGCCTTCGTCCCTACTATTGCTGAACTAACGCCACAATACCTACTTCTGCAGCTCCAAAGGCAATGCTGACAACTCAGAGTTCATGGAAGTATGTAGAAAGATGTTAAAAACCCGCAGGCTTTGTGTTACGGAATATCAAATGAATACATTTATGTTAAGTCCCCAGTTGTCCTGTATTGACTTAACACCATTTATGAGCTGCATACCGTATACCTGCATCTGAATGGAAATAGTTGTTTAGTATCTAAGAAAACAGAATGCCAGGCATGAGGAACTAAATTGTAGCAGGTGGAATATTTTAAGTACAGGGTCATAATGTGTGTGCGTGCCAGTAAACACGGCAAGCTAAGCCGGCTGTGACTAGCGCAGATCGCGCCCGCGCACCCGGTTCAACCGGCGGTGGCGCGCTCCGCAGACTCATATCGTTAGTTCACACGTGTTTTATCATTTATATGGGTGTGTATTTGCAAAGCTTAGACGTTAGTATTGCACGTTTAGTGAGTATTGTGATTACTGTGATTGTTGGTCATGCCTAGACACTAATTTACATTGCGCGAACGTGTGTAGCCTATATCCATAATTCGTATATGAAAAGCAGAACATCTTGTTCTGAAACGAGACGAAAATTTCGAATCAAGTTTCCAGGAAGACCTGTGCCTAATGCCAGTACAATTAGGAGGCTCACTAAACGATTCAAGGAAACAGGCTCCGTAAATAAAAGAGTTGACAGACATTCTTTCATCAGAAGATGTCAGGTGTGTGTTACAAGAGAGGGAGGACATTTTCAGCATAGCCTATGAGCACTGTAAGTACACATTATTGAGCATATTTGGAAAATAGTGAGAAAGTGCGCGCCGACCGCCAACTGAACCGGACGCGCTCACACATAATGACCCTGTACTTGCTTGGTCTGTGCATTCTCTCAGGTTGGTAGTATGGGGAAGGAAATAGAGTCGAGGTGTAGACAAGCCAATGCAGTGTGTTCTCAGCTGCCTTCTACAGTATTCTGCAAGAATGAAGTAGCGACGAAACCCTCCCTACATCGCTCGGCATTTTGACCAACCTTGCTGTATGGAAGTGAGAGCTGGGTAGATTCAGGATATCTGATACATAAGCTAGAGGTAACTGATAAGAGGGTAGCACAAATAACTGCTGGGACAAATAAATGGTAGGAAGGTACTCGTAATGAAGAGATAGAAACTAAGTTAGAAATGAACACGCTAGATGAAGCTGTTCGCAAGAGCCAACTCAGATGCTGGATTCATGTGAAGGGAATGGAGGAGGAGAGATTACCTATAAGGTTAATGAGTTCGGCTGTAGAGGGTAAAATAATAATGCTATTGCATTTACGGCCCTTTTAACTACTCTGGCTTTTAGAGACGCCGGAGTGCCGGAATTATGCCCCGAATAGGATCTTTAACGTGCCAGTAAATCTACTGACACGACTCACTCACATTTGCGCACCCTCAAATGCCAGCTGACTGCGCCAGTATACGAACCTGCAACCTTGGGCCCAGCAAGCGAGAACGTTACTAGAGGGTAAGAGAAGTAGAGGTAGACCTAGGAGGCGATGCGTAGATTCAGTGTTGAATGATTTCAAAGTGAGAGGTGTAGAAGCAGAGGAGGACGCAGTGCTAACTGCTAATAGGGGATCATGGAGTTGACTTGTTCGCAAACAAAGGCTTGCAGACTAGACTGGACGCTGAAAGGCAAAGCAGTCTCAAATGAAAATGCAGGATGTATGTATCTAAGATTGCTTGTCATACAAATAATGTACACTAAGAAAAATAGATATAGAAATAAAATAACTGAATTTCGGATCTTGCAGTTTACCTTGAACCTTCGTATTCGGCTTGGTTTATGTTTTATCATTTTAAGTGATCTTGTCGACTTCGTCGTTACGGTGGGGTCTGGCGTTACGTTACGGTGACGGGACGAAATGTACCCAGATGCACTGAGCTGTGTGACGTCATAGTACCGCTTGGTGCATGTGTTCCCAGGCAATCTCTACTTCGATAGTATAAGACAAAAATCCCCGATTCTTGAATGTCATCGGCAATCTCGAGAACCACTGGATGGATTTTGATGCGGTTTTCACCATTCTGTAAAGGATATCTCGAGGAAAGATTCTGTGGAAAATAATTTATGTATGATCAAAGGAAGCCAAGCAGTAACGATTTCAGTGAAAAAGTCGAAAACAAACATGGCGTCCGTGCGCTTCTTAAGCTTACGCTGGGCAAACCGTTAAAAATATCAATATACTATGAGCGTAAGAATTGGTCAGCATGAAAAGTTCGACAAAAAAGTCCGCGAGAGCATATCTCTATCTTCAATACATCGCCCACTATAAGTGTTTTTAGACTGGATGGAAGGGGCACGTCCCCGCGCGCTCTGGTGACCGTGCGGCATCCCGCGCGCTTGACCTTGCTTTGCCCTTGGTTTGCACTTGCCGTTCGCGAGTAATTTGAAACAAGATAAGCAAGATATGTATTATGCAGATAATTTTCTAACATGTCGAGCGAAGCGAGAAGCCTCCAGCCTTTCTAGCATTTCTCATCATTTGTAGCATTTAAAATGATACAAAGTCTAGTCTTTCAGACTGACTGTCACTTTTTTTAAGTCAGGCTACCTCGTGGTGCACTGTACTTGGTTGTCACCCCTGAGATCAAGATTCGATTCCCTTTTCTGCCAAGAAATTATTGTGTCCAATTTCGGAAGTAAAGCAAGAATTTTCCTCCGGCAAAAAAATCCCCTTTTGAGTGCTGCAGTATATGGCACACATATTTATGAACATAAACTTGGATCTTGATATGTCGGATTGGAATGTTGCTAAAAGTGCCTGACATACGTCAATACCCTTGTTCATATCTGCTTCAGGGAGCTCGTCGATGACGGTCGGACGGTATGGCTTAACCTTTAATTCCTTTCTCATGTAATCATAAAGAGGCGATAATAGGACGTCAAGCTCAGCAGCCCGTTTCACACTTCCCGCCGTAAAGGCCTTTCTTTCCTTCGTATGATGCTAATTGTTTCTCTTCGCGCAGCGGTCAAGCTGTTGGCCTCTCACCAAGGTGGACTGGGTTGGATTCCCGGTCAATGCATGTGAGATTTTCGAAGTGAAATGGCATGTCCTGTGGTTCGGATTCCACGTAAAAAGGAGGTCCCGTGGCTAATAATCACAAGATTCACCGTCACGTAAAACTACAATGTTCCTTTTTTTCTTCAATAGAAAAACCCTGCGGCGTAGCCGTGTTCGTTAAATTATGCACCACGGCCGCGAGGGCAGCTGCAGGCAAGTCCGGAGATCAGAGGTTTGAATCCCGGCGTTATTATCAGCTATCCTGAGTGGGGGTATCCCCGGACTTTTCCACACTCCCTCTAGGAAAATGCCAGGATAGAACCTTACTTCAAGTCCCGGGGCACCTACCCCATCCCTGTCCCTACTACAGCTACACACTGCTACAGTCATCACAGAAATCCAGGTTATCAGACAAGTTGTGTGTGCGCCGCGAGTCAACTGGCAACATTGCCCGCCCGCTATGGTACCCTCGCCGCACACAATGATCCGATTAAATATCAATCCATATAAAATTACCAATCATATGTAGATAAAACATAGTTTTATAATTTTAAATGATCTTGTCGACTTCGTTGTTACGCTGGGGTCTGGCGTTACGTTAAGGTGACGGGACGAAAGGTACCCAGATGCACTGAGGTGTGTGACGTCATAGTACCGCTTGGTGCATGTGTTCCCTGACAATCTCTACTTCGTTAGTATAAGACAAAAATCCCCGATTCTTGGATGTCACCGGCAATCTCGAGAACCACTGGATGGATTTTGATGCGGTTTTCACCATTCTGTAAAGGATATCTCGAGGAAAGATTCTATAGAAAATAATTTATGTATGATCAAAGGAAGCCAAGCATTAACGATTTCAGTGAAAAAGTCGAAAACAAACTTGTCGTCCGTGCGCTTCTTAAGCTTACGCTGGGCAAACCGTTAAAAATAGCAATATACTATGAGCGTATGAATTGGTCAGCATGTAAAGTTCTACAAAAATGTCCGTGAGAGCATATCTCTATCTTCAATACATCGCCCACTATAAGTGTTTTTAGACTGGATGGAAGGGGCACGTCCCCGCGCGCTTGACTTGGCTTTGCCCTTGGTTTGCACTTACCGTTCGCGACTAATTTGAAACAAGGTAAAGTACAGGGTCTTTCATATAAAATAAGAGCGCCAAGCGGCGGCTTTGTTAACCGCGGCTGCGGTCACCTTGGCCGAGCTTTTGGCGCGCCAAGGCCCCCTGCTTTAAGCGTGTTTACAATCCTATATGATACAACGGCCTTGCTAGGGTGTGTACAATGCTGAAATCTTACTTTAGTTAGTTAGTTATTGTTGATTAAACCGAAACCCCTATTTGTGCTAATTTTGTGAGTGATTTATTCGGAGACCGTTCAAGATTCTCGCCAATGTCATCTAACTCATCCTCTGTTAAAACTGTTCGAGTGCGGGCATGTTTTTATTGAGCACCGAGCCAGTAGTGTCAAACTTATTTGCAATTACGTGAATCTGTGGTGGTGAAGGTGGCACTTCATCAGGAGATTGCTGAACAAATGCATCACGTACCCGCCGAGCCGACTCGTACTTAAAATACGTTTTACATAAAAAATACGATGTTGCAATGATAACTGTCTCACCATGTTAGCACTTACTGCACGCTTATTGCAAGGTCAAGTTTGGTAATATCAATCTGTTATTTTTATACAGTCCATCGGAACTTGAAAAAAAAAACAGCCATCGTATGTACTATGCGCGCGCTTTCAATTCTATAGGGGTTTCGGTTTCATCAACAATAACTAACTAACTAACTAACTAAAGTAAGATTTCAGCATTGTATACACGCTAGCAAGGCCGCTGCATCATATAGGATTGTACACACGCTTAAAGCAGGGGGCCTTGGCGCGCCAAAAGTTCGGCCAAGGTGACTGCAGCTACGGTTAACAAAGCCGCCGCTTGGCGCTCTCATTTTATATGAAAGTCCCTGTATTATAAAGCAAGATACGTATTATGCAGATAATTTTTTAACATGTCAAGAGTCTTTGGCTTCGAGCGAAGCGAGAACCCTCCAGCCTTTCTAGCATTTTTCGGCATTTGTAGCATTTAATATGATACAAAGTCTAGTCTTTCAGATTGACTGTCACTTTTTTTCGTTTAGCCTTGCATAGCTTTGAGCCTCATAACAAGCAATATTTCATACTGCTACGACCACCCAGGCCCGAGAAAAAGTTGGTTTACAAAATTAACAACAAATATATTCAGAACCGTAAGATCACTCCGTACACAAGTTAACAATAAGTTCTTTCAAGACGTATTAAAGTTTCATTACGATCTGATTAATGCGTTTAATGTAATGATCTTTCTAAATGAGCGCTGGGTTGAACTTGGTAAAAAAAAAGGCCTTTTTTTTGTTCAAACAGCTATAAAATTGTAACGGATTACAATACAAATGTTTTCTCTACATAGCTAAACGCAGAATAAAATAAGAAAACGTTTGGTTCAGCTTGTTTGTATGTAACACTACAGGTAACGGTTTTATTGACGTCTAAACTCGAGTATCTATACTTTTTCCCCCGACTAGTAGACTAGCTGTGTAGCGCAGAGGTAACGTTCTCGCCTGCTGTGCCCAAGGCTGTGCAGTTAGTTGGCATTTGAGGGTGCGCAAATGTGAGAAAGCCATGCCAGTACATTTATTGGCACGTTAGAGATCCCCTTCGGAGCATAAATCCCGGTACCCAGGCGTCTCTAAAAGCTGTAGTAGTTACAAGGGACTTAAAACCAATAACACTACACTCATACACGGGGCTGATTGCCAAGATGTCCCAAGCCCCTAAAGTGAATTAACAACAAAACAACTTCAATGGATAACGAGCTCATGTCTGCCATTTCAACTCACAGCATGGTGATTAGTGCCAACAATAACAACCAACAGCACTAATAAGATAATAATAATAATAATAAAGTTATTGGTTTTACGTCCATTTTTTTATTACCCTGGCTTTTAGAGACGCCGGGGTGCCGGAATTTTTCCCCGAAGGGGATCTTTAACGTGCCAGTAAATCTACTGACACGACTCCCTCGCATTTGCGCACCCTCAAATGCCAACTGACTGTGGCAGGATACAAACCTGCAACCTTGGGCCCAGCGCACTAATAAGAGACTAGTACAGTATTGCTACACAATATAGTATAAAGTATGTTTCAAAAATATGTATCACTTTTCCAGACGGTTACCTATGGAAACATACCTAATCCCAAGTCACAAATAAAAAGGGAATTTTAAGATGGTGCACCTAGGTGCAAGCTAGTCAAGTATGAACATCTGTGCGACGACTGTGCTTGATTAGGATACGCTAACGGTTAAGTACTTATAAACCTAAGAAGTGTCATGCTCTAATTGTATTATATTGTTTTGTAGCTTAACTATTTACATGTGGATAATATTAATAAGTAGATCGCAAACATCACAGAATAGACTAACCTTTTCAACTAGCACGATTCACTGCGCATCATAAATACTAACATTAACAAGAAGAGCTTTACTAGGTATAGCAAAAACATGTTTCTAAATATTTGTATAATGTTAAACTTCAACGCTAGTTATCTGGATCTGATGATGACCGCGTGATGGTCGAAACGCGTAATCCTAAAATTCCCCCTTTATCAGTGAATAATATTAATATATATATTTTTTTTTTTCAGGAAGAGGTGTTTTATAGGCTATATATGCTTGCCACGGTGGGTGAGTGGATAGCGTGTCGGTCTACTAACCCCAAGATTGCAGGTTCGCTCCTGGCCGTGGTAAGTGATTTTTGAAAGTCGGCAAAAATACGACACGCATGTCATACGATGTTGGCATGTCAAAGAACCCATTTGAATTCAGTAGGCCGTGTTCATAATGGCAAAATTAATCTCGGGAGTTTCCGTCAACATAAAGTTCCTCATTTCTCTACTAGAAAGCGCTACAGTGTTCAAGGAGATTAGATATCTAACCTCCTTGACTTTCATAGTGATTCAAGGAACAACGAAATTTGACATGCAAGCTACCTTCTGGGTGTCAAATTACAAAGCTTGCACCCGGCACCCGGGGCCATACGATATTATTATTATAGTCTATATATAGCTACCTCACGTAATTTAATTGGGCAAAAGCGTGTTGACCGACTAAAAATAATAAATTGATAGTTTGTACAGGTAGCAATGAAAAAATGGCTTCAAAACTTCACATGCATTGTTTCTAGACTTAATAAAAACAATTGCCATTCCTCGTCCTCTTAGTGGCAGTGTAAGTTAAGTCAGTGTTTAGTCATTTGCACATGCGCAGTTCGAGGTCTGTTGCACACCATTTCAAAACTCCAAATGAAAACGCAAGAACAGGGATGGCGTAGGTGTCAATGAATTTTATTTAGTTCTTGATATTCAGCAAGATCTTGATAGCAGTGCTCAACGCATACTGGAAGTTTATTTTCAACCTCTGCTTTGTCTCAGTATAGTTTATTTCTCGAAGTTGAGTGAAGCCGAGTTACCGTGCCCGTCAGGTCAGGATGTGGTAACAGATGATGCCACGACTAACCCACACCACTCTCCGACATGACAGGTACAGAGATTAAAATTAAATGTTTACTCTGGACTGTTCCCTTTAAAAAGAAAACACGAAATAAAATAGCTAAGCATGATATTCGTGAAACCATGCTTATCCTAAAATCTTCCTCCCATCGCACAAATTTGTTGATCAAGTAGGAGATGTGAAAAATAAATATTGTATTTAACTGAATTACCTCGTGAGTTCAAAGTGGAAAGTCAAACAATAACATAGAGCTATATAATTATTAATCCAGCATATCAACTATTTAATATGACATGGTATTATTTATTATTTATCAGTGGAGATTATCGAAATGTATTATGGATCTTCTCCACATTTATCATTACTTGTTCTCGACCTCAGTACAAACATATGACATGTCTCTAATGTCATTCAAAATAAAACTTTCGTCATAATAGTAATTTAATGCTTAAGTCATTTTGTTATAATACGTTACTTCTAATAACTGAACTACGGTACACATAAATACTAACATTAACAAGAAGAGCTATACTAGGTATAGTAAAAACATATTCCTAAATATTTGTATAATTTTAAACTTCAACGCTAGTGATCACGTACATACATATTTTATTTTTTACTGGCAATATCAGAAACCAGTTATAAATTTAATAAATTTCCAGAAAGAAAAGTCATGGAACATCCATGATATCATGATATAACGCTTTAAAATGAACTGCGTTGTTCCAACAAACATATGGCATCGAACGCATGCCTCAACTCTACGAATGAGAGTTGACCAACCACCATTCATGAAAAAAGGCATACAACCTACCTTATGACTGTGCAGTAGCCTACACTCCGAATTAAATCCCTAACAAAATATGCACAATGCTGCCAAATTTAAAAATCAGACTAAAAAAACAAAACCTATGCAAATTGCGGCAAACGAGTTCTGCTCCTGTACCTTTGGCTGCCAGTCATCGAACCTGGTATCGTTGCATCCATGCTGCAATACGCTCCTTCTTTGGTAAACTGCATCTGCATTTCCAGCCCCTGCTGTTGCTGCCAAAACCATTACACACCAACTCGGATACGGTATGCTGTTATTTTTACCATCTATCTCTTTCCCGTTTCGATTCCCGGCTCCATCAGGGGGTTTAGGAACTGACGTGAGGGCTGGGAAAGGGTGCACTCAGCTTCGTGAGGACAATTGAGTAGTTGTCTGACAGTGAGGCGGTGCCCCGGTCACGAAACCCAAGATTAACGGCCGAGGGGACCCGATGCGCTGACCACGCGTCACCCCAATATCTGCAGGCCAATTGGCTGGGCAGCGGTCGCTTGGTAGGCCTAGGCCTTTCATGGGCTGTAGTGCCAGGGGTTATTATTAGTATTATCTCTTTCCCGTCCTGGTTCGATTCTCCATCTTGCCATGTGGTGTTCTCTCCTCGAACAGCTGACTCCATCGTTGCCTATGTTTGATGTAGAAATATTAGCCTATCACATGTTTTTTCTAGTCGACTATAATGCAATGCTTTTAGTTACGGCACATTGTAATAAATTGGGATTCCATGAATTTAGTGTCGTCGCACACGCCTCCATGCTGCGTGAAATTGGACTGTCACCAATACTAATCACGTGCTTCACCTATAACTTTAATATCACGCTACTCACACATTCACAACAATAGAGAAAAATGGGAATACTAAAGAGAGCTCTCGCTTCGTCGTACGATAAATGATGTTTCACAGACAGAAACAAGTAGTTCCCTGAAGAACTAATATAGCCTATTTTCATATATTCCGTTGGTCCTTTCCATCTCAAAACTCTTCCTGTAAATTAAATAGATGTTCCCTGTGCTGGACGGAATAGCTTTAGATACATGACCTACATTGTGATAAAATACAGGGCAACAATATCAAACTCAAAACTCAATATCCAAACTTTGTAGTCGTTTTAGACATCAAACACTATGCTACTAGCACTTGCCCTGTCTTAAACAAAAGTTCTCATCGCTGCTTAAGGATTTTTTTTTTTGATGTGTAACATCTTTCCGCTCAGTTGCTGGATAGTTTTGTGGGAGTGATTTTGAAAATTGGGGACGGAAGTGGATCGATCAAACGGAAGTGTACTAGCTGGCAGTGGTGGACAACGGAAGTATGCACTGCCCGCTCGATCGATCAAACGGAAGTGTACTAGCTGGCAGTGGTGGACAACGGAAGTATGCACTGCCCGCTCGATCGATCGAATGGAAGTGTGCCCTAGCTGGCAGTGGTGGATCGAACGGAAGTATAAGACGCACTGCCAACTCGATCGATCGATCCCGCTGGCAATGGTAAGAGAAACAATCAGCGCGCGGTGTCGAAAATTGATACCATGATGCACTCTCGGCTATGTGGAATGTATATGACATACTGAACGGAAAACGCTCATGCGAACTCGGGTGTCAAATGATTTAAACAAATGACATGGTACATGTTCGAAGTCTTCGTATCAGTATTTAAATTGTAAAATGTCTTAATAGTCGCCTCCGTAGCGTAGCGGTCAGCATGGTTAGCTGCCGCCCCGGAGGTCCTGGGTTCGATTCCCGGCTCTGCCACGAAATTTGAAAAGTGGTATGAGGACTGGAACGGGGTCTCCTCAGCCTCGGGTGTTCCAAATGAGTAGAGGGGGTTCGATTCCCACCTCAGCCATCCTCGAAGTGGTTGTCCGTGGTTTCCCACTTCGTCTTCGGGCAAATGCCGGGATGGTACCTTCTTCAAGGCCACGGCCGCCTCCCTCCCTCTTCCTTGCCTATCCATCCTGACTATCCATTACCTTCCCCCATGAGGCCCCTGTTCGCTTTGCAGGTGAGGCCGCCTGGGCGAGGTGCCAATCCCACCTCACCAGTTGTATCCCTTCCGATTAGATGTTCCCAGCTCTAGGACACTGCCCGTAGAGGCGGTAGTGGTGAGTTCCCTCGCTGCGTCCGTGGGTTCCACCAACCTGGAGGGTAAACGACTAAGGAAAAGAAAAAAAAGGAAAAATACCTTAATATCAAACATTGTAAGTAGTCGGCATTGCATTGGCATAAGGCATTTTAAACTCAATGTCACTCAGGAACATTATCGAAACAAGCAAAATATAAATGAAACTAAATTCCGTAAAGCAGTATTATTGGAACGTGGAAATAAGTCACCTTGTACACAATATTTGCGAAGTCGAAATAGCCGTGGGGTTATTGCGCATGACTGTGAATCTAGAGATCTTGGGTTCTAATCCTGGGCGAGGTAGGTATTTTTGCTACCAGATTATCATTTTAAACGATATTTATCATATCAATATGACTCATTTTATCAGAATCCATATGAAATTACGTGTTGGTCTGTGAATCAAGAGGACCTGTTTATAAGGAATTTAAGGTTATGAGCGGTGTCGCATCTATTAATCTAGTTGATCCATATCGTATACTTTATTTAGGCTAGTGCTGGTGGAAGCTACAAATCATCTAATAAAATGAGTTCCGTATTATAAACTACAATATCTGTAAAACACTCCCTTTTACAATAGATTAATATTTGTGCCAATAATAGTATAAAATACCGGTGTATCAACAATTTCACGTGAGGGTTCTTCTATGTCAGATGTTACACATCATATGCGACTACTGTAAGGCTCGTATATTTTTTTTTTAATTTTTTTTTTAGCGTGTGGCTTTTTGTGCCGGGAGTGTTCGAGGACATGTTCGGCCCGCCAGAGGCTGTAGCTGCTTCTATGCGGACACCCATTGGGTTAGTTACAAGTACCGTCGCGTGTGGAATGTTGTCTGGGGAAGAAAGTATGAGTGTAAGGACGTGGGATTGGAAGGTAGCCGGTGTGGCCTATAGTTAGGGACCAACCCCGGCATTTGCCTGGAAGGAAGATGAGAAACCACAGAACACCATCTCAAGGTTGACGGCGGGGGGATTCGAACCTCCTCGCCTCCTGGATGTGAGCGACTGCCTGCAGCCACGCCATAACGACCACGGCTAACTCACCCGGTGCTGCTTAAGGTAATTCACATCAACACACCTCCAGCACTTGAAAATGTATAAGTATGTCAAAAGTCACAGAATGAGGCACTGTCTACAAAGCATGAATTTAACTCTCAATTAATTATGTTCATGGTACAGTTTTATGAACTTTCCCAAAAACTGATTCCATTTCAGGAATTACCATGTATATAGGCCAAATCTACAATTTACAATACCTACAATAGAAAATTGAGGCAGATGACCACCAGAAATCACCAACACGGCAATAATAAAAATTACGTACAAGAATACCGGTATATAACTATCCGCATCGATTAATTAGAACTAAGCCACCTCCTTTGGAGGTAGCACCTTTCCCTAACAACTCACAAGGGTTCATTTAAAGGAAAGTCATATGCACGGCATCTAATTTATAAAAAGTAGGCAAGAGAATACAGTAGTGGGCGATTTTAGCGAAACTGACAGAATGTGAATTCGATGGGCAGTTTGAAAAAATTGGTGGGCAAATAATTCAGGTTTTTATGTATACAATATGGCCGCGAAGATTTTGCCTATCAAAACATGGAATACAAAACAGTTGCAAGCGAGTAATTTAATTATGTCAAATTATGTTTCCTTTTTAAATTTACAACTACAGTAGTTTATCACAGAAAAGTTGTTTGTAGCCTTTCCTTCTTCTTACATGGTTGAGAGAGGGTTTAGTGCGGTAAATAATCTTGCCACGAAGTTTAGAAATAGGACAAAAATTGAAAAGTGGGGAGATCTTAGAATGTTTCTAAAAGAAATGGCTCCTGACATCAACAAATTGATTAAATCTCATCAAATCCATCCCTCACATTAATTATACATAGGTATTTATGTTGTTTAATTAATTAGATAATTAGATTTTTGCTTTAATTTATTTCATCGGTTGTTATTCCTTTTTTGACCTATTATTTGCAAATTTTTAATGTACATAATTATAGTCTACCTAAATAAACATGTACCTATTAAGAGAAAAATGTCCGTAAAAATCTCCATTTCTCAACTTATATGTAGGCATTTGAATATATGTGTTAGTAATTTTAAGATTTGTGCGTTTTTGAAATGAGGTGGGCGGAAAAAAATTATAAATCTCGAAAGTGGGCGATGGTCAGAAAAAGTTTGGGAATCCCTGGTCTTGACAAAGGCCATTGGTCTTACAGTATCGCTTATAAACACAATAGTACCGTAAGCGCGGGGTTGGCAATGCTATATTTGACTATAATTCACGCGAATAGATCTAAATAAGGGAAGGTGGGTGGGTTATGGACAGTAGAAGAGTCAACATCTATCACTACACCATTTCCTGATATACGAGGACAGATCGGAAAGTAACACACAATCATTTTTTCTCCCCTGGTATTGCAGCTGGAATGTTGAAACTTCACGACGATATAGTTTGAAATTTGCGCTACAGACTAGCGAGTGAATCCTGAACTATGAAACAAACATGGCGCGCATGTTACTGTCGTCAACTTTGAAGAGCAGCGAAATGTAGTTCGATATTTGTGGGCTAAAGGGCATAAATCGAGTGAAATTCATAGCATGGGGATGACTGCATGCACCGTAGAAATGTCTCCAGGAATCGTCACTGGTGATGAGTTGTGGGCGTTCAACTATATACCCGAAACCAAGCAGGCCTCTTTGGAGTGGAAACATGCTGATTCCCCAGTACGAAAAAAAATATCAAAGTGACTCTATCTGCTAGAAAAGTGCTTGTGACAGTGTTCTGGGATATTTGTGGTGTGTTATTGGTGGACTTTGCTGAATACGGGACCACTGTGGATGATGCAGCCTACATTAAAACTTTGGTTTAAGTTGCATCGTGCCCTTTGTGACAAACGCCACAACATTAATGCTGACGATGTCAAACTTCTTCATGACAATGCCCGCCCCCTTGTTGCTGCTCCTGTTCGTGAGAAAATTGCCCAATTTGGGTGGGAGGTGCTCCAGTAACTACCATACAGTCCGGACCTGGCACCGTCAGACTTTCATCTGTTTGGTCCCATGAAGAAATTCCTGGCCGACGAACACTTTGCGACAGATATGGAAGTGAAATCAACTGTCCGCAGATGGCTATACTCCAACCAAACGGACTTCTACGAACAGGGCATATAGAAACTGGTAACACGATGGCAGAAATGTTGAGAAAGTTGGTGACTATGTAGAAAAGTTGGTCAAAGATATAAGTTCATTTGTGATTTGATTGGTTTTGTTACCTATTAAACGATTTGGGGAAAACATGATTTTGCGTTACTTCCCAATCTGCCCTCGTATTATTCATCATTACAAAAGGTAAGGTTGGTTTCCTGCGGATGCATTGTGCAATGATAACGTAAATGCGATGTGTAAATACTGTATATAAATAACGATATTTTAGTCGTTTATTTTCTGGAAGAATTGTAATTTTGTATAGGAATTGTGCTCCTAACTTAACCCTTTCCTCCTAGTGCAGAGGTTCCCATTAGGTGGTCCGCGGGCCCCGGGGGTCCACGACGGTTGGCCAGGCGGGATCCGGGAAGAGTCGTCAAGAAATAACGCAATAATGAAAATGAAAAACGGAGAAAGTACGAAGAGTTCCTTAAAAATAATAATTGTGTGTTGCCACCCACAGCATAAGTGGCGCTCTCATATGTGGGGTAGCGTAATTTGAGCTTTTCTAGTATCCCGCTAGAGAGCGTTCTGCTTCTATATCTCTGAGTTCTATTCCGCAGCCTTTTTGTGTGTTTACATATTTAAATGAGTTCTGAAAGTTGGCACTTTTAATTGTTTTAATTGTTAAAAATCCATTGAATATGGATCGTTGGTTTAAAAGTGGGTCTTTCAAACGAAGTAGGCCCACTGCAACAGATAGTGACGAAGAGGAATCTGTGGTAATTAATATAGAAGTGAATGGGCCGCCTGCTGCCTCTCTTCAGCCTAGCCATTCAAAGAGTAAGCCTACTGCGAAAAGTAGGAAATACGACGTCAAATACTTGAACATATCAAGAAAGGCGATAATTTTGGTTCTTGTACGTTTTTTGTCATGATGAAATATATGAAGATTTTCTCTTTTGCTGTGAGCTGGTACACACAACAGCAGACTATATTTTCGCAGCTCTGAACGATTATTGTAATCAACATGATATCGCCTGGAAGGAATGTGTGGGTCTGTCTACAGATGGCGCAAAATCTTTGTCCGGATGCCGGAAGGGCCTTCCAGCTGAAGTGAAAAAGGTAGCTCCAAATAAGTGGACACGTACTGGAGTTACCTTTTTCACTTCATTGCTGTACACATTGTTGTATTCACCGGGAAGCATTAGTAGCCGAAAGACTGCCTGAACTTCTGCAGAGTGGTGAAAATAATAAACAATGTCAAAACCATGTTATTTGCATTGGTCTGCAAAGACATGGGTAGCGAGCATGAGCAGCAGCTCATTCATACTGAAGTGCGATGGCTTTCAAGTGGCAAGATCTTAACGAGGTTTTTCGAGCTGAAAGATGAGGTACGGCTCTTCTTGGGACGATACTTGAGGATTTGCTCAATGACTTTTCTTGGCTTTGCAGAACTGCTTACTTGGCTGACGTGTTTGATCACTTAAATGTTTTTAATTTGATTTTACAATGATGACTACGTTTATATCTTCAGAGTTGAAGACAAGATCAGTGCGATTGTGAAAAAGTATAATATTTGGGCAGCAAGGATCCAAAATGGCTCATATGCCAATTTTCCCACACTAAAAACGTTTCTGCAATCATCTAACGAAGGTATGCCTTGCGAGGTAAAAGAAAATATAACCTAACATCCTCGTAGTCTTGCAACTACTTCTCGGGAATAATTTCCCGAGTCCGATGGCGATAACTGCTGGATTCGAGACCCATTCAGCACTAATCTCAAAATTGAAAATATTCAGCAACTATCAGAGGAGGAGCAAGACCAACTCGTTGAATTGACCTCAAGCGGTGAAATGAAGAAAACTTTTAATGAAAAAAGGTTAGCAGACTTCTGGGTGACAGCTCGAAAGGACTACATGGGAATCAGCATTAAGGCAATAAAAAGTATTCTTCCGTTCGCAGCAACTTGCTTGTGCGAACAAGTTTTTTCCACAATGAAAAAGAAATATACTAGATATGGGGCCTGATTTCAAGGCGAACATTCGAAATTGCAACGCGACCTTCGAGAAATAATTGCGGGAAATAATAGGTTACGTTCGGGCCCATTAGTCCTGTTAACAAAATGATAATAAGGACTTGTTCCTTCGTTTTTTTTTCAACCACTGCATTGTTATTTCTAGGTCTGTAGCACTACCTTTATGACTCAAAAAATATATGATGTAATAGGATTAAATAAATTAATATTAATAAAGAATAAATAATAAAGAATAAAGAACAGCCTCGAATGTCCCTTAAAGGGCAAAGGCCTCCTATAAAAGGGTAGCTCTTTTTCACTAATGTGGTGAGCTAGTCACATTAATATTAATATTAACATACAACAAATTCGGCACAGTACTCTAAGGCAGATGTTCCCATTAGGAATTTAAATATTTTAAGTCTTGACTTAAAATATCTTGGAGCAGGGTGTCCGTGCTTACATAACGATCGCTTTAGGGGTCCGAGAAAAATTCCTAATGGGAACCTCTGTCCTATTGAGTTATGGGACGCGAACAGATCGTAGAGCTCTCTATGAAATGTTTTCTGACTAATCGCGTTTCCTAAAACGTTTAATTAAATAAACAATTTATTGAGAAACAATTTGTAATAAATAAACAACAAAAAGTTTTCTGGCATTAAAGATAAATCGATTATTACACATTTTCCGCTTATATTTGGTTTTTAACCTTTAATGTGATTCACTTTTGTTTCCTTAATTTAATAAACTTATCGAAATAATATTTCGTGTTTGCTGTTATTGTTGTTGACTGATTTAGGGGCTTTGCGACATGTGCCGAGTCACGTGGACTGGCTGATTACGGTGGGTAGAAGCACAACACGAATTGTTCCTTTAAAGAAACGTATTAGCTTTATTGCGGGCCAGAAATATACACCACACAAATAGCAAATACAAGCAATTAGTATCTCACTCTAGTTTCCTCTTGTAGGGAACACTTGCCTTTCACTTGTCAATAAGCCACAGAAGTTAATCCCTCCTAATGGGACCGGTGGCCTCGGTAGAACTACCTGTAACACTTCCTTGAATACACCAGCTACAGTTATTTACGATAGCCGGTCACTCACCACTACACTCTGCTTCGCTGTCCGCTGGCTAGGGAAACAGCCCCCGGTGTTTTCGCAATTCACCACACTAACCTCTGCTGCACTGGAAAACACACTCGCTCATGACACAGTTCCTCTGTAGGCTTCACACTCCTTCGCTGTCAAGAGAATCAGCTTCACTAGGGTTTCGCAAGTCACGTCAACAACAACTGTCGCTCAGGTAATAGCTCGCACTAGCTCAAAAACACTGTCCACCTCGCTTGACAGGTCGCTCTTATATAGCAGGCTGGTGACTCAATAAATGCTTCTAGACCCGTCCAGGATTCACGGCTTCTCGAGATTTCCATCACTGGCTGGGTCACGAATATTCTGGACCATCCCTTTGTCCGCGCAGCCCGTTGCGTAAGGCGCACGTAATACACTGAGGCAATGAAGTCATAACATCAGAAAATATATTTCAGGAAAACGTTAAGAGCGGTTAGTAGGCTATTTATAAATACGAGTTCTAAAATATTTCCTTTTAATGAGATTCGAACCACTGCTTATTGCATTACCGTTGAATAATCTACGAGCTTCTTAGCTCGGGACGACCGCCCGGATCCGAAATTTCCTCCTCCACTGTTAGATCCTCGTTCCACCTGTAATGCGGGACCCTCTCTGGGCACGGGCAAACGCCTGGTTCGTTGCAGATCTCTAATATTTGTTTCTAAATCACTTATCCTCCCAGTTCCGCTTCACCCGCGGGCTCTGGAAGGATGCATTCCTCTACCGTCACAAGGACAGTGTCTTGCAGCCGAACACACTTAGTCAGCAGATACAACTGGGGATGGAGACAGGCAGATTGCTAACTTGGATCTAATTAAGGAAGGGTCATTGAAGGAAATTAGCCATGAACCTATTGAAAGGAACTGTCCCTACATTTGCCTGGTGATGAAACTTGAAAACCACGAAATCCATTTTTAGGACGGCCGAGGTGGAATTCGAACCCATGCTCTCCTGATGGTAGCGAGGCACTAGGTAGCGCGTCAGCCAGCGTGGTCGGTACCTCTAATACACACACGTACTAAGTTTATCTCATATGATGAAAGTAGGCTAGTAAAATAGTGTTCAATATTTGCAATGTAATTTTTTAAAATACATATTGTTCTAGTGTCGCATTGGTAAAGTTCTCACCTGCTGTGCTCAAGGTTGCAGGATCGAATCCCAGTGCAATCAGATGGCATTTGAGTGTGCTTAAATGGGAGAGATCCGCGTCAGTACAGGCACGTTAAATCCTCCTTCAGTACCCCGGGATCTCTAAAACCATAACATTATTATTTAACATAAAATGCTAGAAATTCTAAGAAGAAGACAATAAATAAGTCGTTCATGTTCTCTCTAAAGTTATCCCCATAAATTTTGAAAAGTTTTCTTAGTAAGAATCTATTAACTTGAGCATTTAAGTCTCATTTCTCAGATATTCTGCGTTTGTCGAGCCCACTGCCCCTATAAAAGCAAGTGTGATAGTGACGCGTTATCGATTTTGAAGCTAGAAGGAACTGTATTGTCCCGACATCTCTGGGTAGTTAGCGAAACAGTCCTATTGTATTTTCGTGTCAAGCCTTCGCTGGAGTTTAATCAGATTATCTTTAGCCTTGCATGTCTAACCCCGGAATAACCACTAAACTGAATGAATATTTGCTTACGACTCTCCCTTTCATTACTCTCACTATGTTGTTGATTCATTTAGGGGCTTGCGACATCGTATTCTTTTAGCCCCGTGTACTGCGGTGTGTGTGGAATTTGTCTGATAATCTGTGTCATAGTCATGGCTGTAGTAGTCTGTGTATTTATGATAAAAGCCAGTATAGGTTATGAACTAGGGCTGGCAATTTTAATACATTAATTTCAGTTATCGAATAGTCAAGTCATCAAAGCAGGAAAATCGAGTAATTGCTACAAAACGGTTAATTGATTGGTCGAATAATTTGATTAATTAAAACTCATCAATTCTTCTAGGTTTGTGCCGTGTCTTGTGTGGGGTTTCGCCTAGGACATCAAGCTGGCTCATCGGCGGGCTCTTGGTGTCCCCGCCCGGACCCCCACAGGAGTAGCGAACAGCGTGCTACCTCCCTTTTTATGAAGCGCACCTGCGAATCTTTACCGCGAGAACTAAGAGCTCTAGCAACCATAACCTACCTATGAAGGCTTACAAAAGATGGTATATTGGCTTTGACGGCCAGTGAATTAAAACTCAGCAATGTTTCTAGGTTATGTCGATGAATCTACGTAATTCGCTCCTAGGCTGGCTGCGTGGCTCAGGGGTAACGTTCTCGCTTGCTGGGCCCAAGGTTGCAGGTTCGTATCCTGGCGCAGTCAGCTGGCATTTGAGGGTGCGCAAATGTGAGGGAGCCGTGTCCGTAGATTTACTGGCACGTTAAAGATCCCCTTCGGGGCAAAATTCCTGCACCCCAGCGTCTATAAAGGCCAGTGTAGTTAAAAGGGACGTAAAACCAATAACATTATTATTAATAATTCGCTCCTTTCAGTAGGCTCCCACAGAAGCCAAACAGACATTTATGTTCGAAATGTAAATATTATGTGTCAGAAAACTGTATCATAATGAGGCTCATTATAACACTGTTTTTCATTATGAAACAGTTTCTCCCACCAATCAGAGCTCAAGAAACAGTTGTTTGACCAATTAGGTAAGGATACCTTCGCGCATGCGCCCAAAATCCAACATGTCTATATAAATTACCGAAAGTGCACCGTGCATATGTTCGCGTAAATAAACTGCCGAATATGAGACTAGAAATAGCACTGTATATACCTTAATATCCTCAACTCCAATTTCAACACAGAGCATTGCTTTCAAACGACTTCAGTGACAGTTTGACTGATTGGAGATGCACATCGGCAGGCTGTAAACATTGCCAAGCACACAGAGCGCATGCGTCGGTCAGTCAGATCACTTGGAAAACAGAGATATCCTACCCAGCGCTTGCACTCTGATCACAAAATTCTAGTGACTGAATCTCAACAGGGTCTGGCTCCCAGTCTTATCCGGAGTAACTCAGGGCAGTATCCTGGGACCCCTTCTCTTCGTGCTGTATATGGACGATATAAACACATGTGTGCAAAATTCTCCGTGTTCCCTTCTTCTATACGCTGATGACCTCAAGATATTCAGAAAAATTTCCAATTCTGACGACCACGCTGACCTCCAGGAAGCAGTGAATACTTGTACTGATTGGTTCAACAAATGGAAGTTATCCCCAAATCCGAAAAAGTGCTTCAATGTGTCTTTCTCACTACTGAAATCTGGAAATCAGGCGAACTATAAAATATGTGGAAATAAATTGGATACGGTTTCTCAGGTGAGAGATTTAGGTATTATTCACGATGATAAACTGACATTCTCTCCCCACATTGACCATATCAAATCTCGCGCAATGCGCAGTCTCGGCATTCTATACAGATTCACAGAAATTAAAGACCTCACTGCACTTAAATTATACTTCACCACATATGTTCTCCCTATCCTAGATTTCTCTTCTCCAATCTGGTCTACTTCGGCTATAACCAATATTTCTAAATTGAACAGTGTCTTTAATTTCTTCATATCAATTGTCAAAGCTCGCAATCCTTCACTAAGGCACTTCGCCAAATCCGATATTCTAAACCAGCTCAATGTACTCGACCTGAGAAGCCGTCTACAATTTACGGACCTGTGTTTCTTACATAAAATTATGAATGGTTACACAAAATGTAACATGCTCTTAAGCTACTTCCCACTTCATGTTCCCTCCCGTTCAACACGCCAGAACCATTTACACCACGTACCTCGCCCACGTCTTGAAGTACAGAAGCGCTCTATTTTCCACCGTCTACCTACCCTTAGCAACTCCCTTCCAAACATTGACATATTCTCTCCCTATCGAACATTCAAACATAACATTAGAAGATCCCTTTCACCCTCTTTTCCTAACCCCTCGCCCTCCTAATCACTCACTACCCCAATTACTCCCTGCGTCCTTCCCGAGATTTATCCTTTCTGCCGTCACTGCCAATTGTTACCTGTTATTGTTGTTGTTGTTGTTGTTTTTGTTATTATTATTTGAAATTGTTAAATTATTAGTGTAAAATGACCTTTTCATGGTTGTATCTAATAATTGTTAAATAAATAAATAAATAAATAAATAGATATTTACGAATATTTATGTTAAAACATAAAATAAAGTTATAATTATCGTCGAACATAAACAGTCGTATGCAACTCGCCTATAATGGTAATAAAGAAACTCGTATGGAAATAATAAAATTCGCCTACGCTCGTTTTATAAACATATTCGTGTCTTAATTATTGCCATTATAGGCTCGTTGCATAATGTACTATTATTTAATTAAAATATATTGTATCACATATCTCTGCTTAGTATAAAACAAAGTCCCCGATTCTTGGATGTTACGAGTAAACTCGAGAACCACTGGACGGATTTTGATGCAGTTTTCACCATTCTGTAAAGGATATTTTGAGGATGATTTCTGTAGAAAATAATTTATTTATGATCAAAGGAAGCCGAGCAGTAACGATTTCAGTGGAAAAGTCGAAAAAAAATGGCGTCCGAGCGCTTTGTAAGCTTACGCTGGGCAAACCGTTAAAAATATCTAAATAATATGAGTATAACAATTGTTCAGCATGAAAGTTCTACAATAAAGTCCGCGGGAGCATAATTATCTCTATCTTCAATACATCGCCCACTATAAGTGTTTTTACTTTTTAATTTCTTCCAACCATGTCCATTCAACTACTGAGGCGACAGTTTACGAGCTAGCTAAGGGCGAGGCTACCATCCCTGTTACAGCCTAGCTAGCGGGCGAACCTATTGCCCCAGATACAGCCAGAAGCAAACCGTTGAGTCGTGTTGAGTTAAGACTTCTGAGAAGGGTGGTTGTGTTTGGAGTTTCCCTGAAAGTGCAACTCGGCTTTTCTTCATTTTACCTGTGAACTTTTCGTTCCGCAAAATTCACAGTCAAGTTAAGATTGGACGGAAGGGGGATTTGTGTTTCATGCTCCTCGCCATTCTTAAGTTACGTCTGACAAGAATTTGTTGCACATGCATCTCCGTTGTTGTTTGAGCCTTCAGTCTTTTGACTGGTTTGATGCAGCCCTCCATGGCTCCCTGTCTTGAGCTAATCGTTTCATCTCTACATAGCTACCACACCCTGCATCCAAGGCAATCTGTTTGACATATTATAACCTTGGTCTACCCCTACAGTTCTTGTCCTCAACCCTTCCTTCCATAACTAAGCTTGCTATTCCTGGGTGTCTTAGTATGTGTCCTACCAACCGATCTCTTCTCTTCAATAGCAGTCTCCAGAAACATCTCTCCTCTCCCACTCGTCTTAATACCTCTTCATTCGTAACCCTATCTACCCTTCTGATCTTCATCATTCTCCTGTAACAACACATTTCAAACGCTTCAATTCTCCTTTTTTCTGCTGCACCAATAGTCCAAGTTTCACTTCCATAGAGCGCCACGCTCCAGACAAAGGCTTTCAAAAATGACTTCCTAATACCTAAATCTATATTCGATGTCAACAAATTTCTTTTTTGTAGAAAGGCCTTCCTTGCCTGAGCCAACCTACTTTTTATATCCTCTTCATATCCATGATAATATAATTAATAGTCCAGTCAGTGATTTTAACCCATCATGTCGAGGCGTAAGACGGATATTGGTCGTTGTTCATTGACACTGGAAAAAGAAAGCGCATATCACGTAATGCATTCATAACTGTTCCCGGGTGAATCCGGGTCGGGTTGCTAGTTTTTAAATAATAGCCTATACTTTGTTTGTGAAAACTAGCCTAGGCTAAAACAAAGTAAAACAAGAATGTTCCTTCCCTAAATTGTAAATATTGAACAAGAATTCTAAATCTTTTCGATAGAACGGCCAGTCGATTAATCGACTACGCGTTTTCGATTAATTTCAAAGTTCAGCCTTGTCGCTGCATCACGCGCCGCACAGACACTCGCTAGTCGCTATACCTTCTCTGTCCTCGTTGGTTCTGCCTCGCGAGGCTGAGTGAACCCCATACAAGCCTTCAAACCGGAATTACATTTCTTGGCAGAGCTGGAAATTAAACCTTAACCAGGGGGTGTGATGGCGCTTACTTAGCCTACTTCTCACCAAGCAAGTTCGTGTTCGATTCCCGGGTAATGCTTGTGAACTTTATGAAGTTGAATGTCACGTGCTGAGGTTCGCGTTTTCCACGTTAAGAAAAAGGGAAGTCCCGTGGCTTATGACCGCGAGCTTAACTGTCACATAAAACTGCAAGCTACCTTCCTTCAGGGGCACTGTCCACTGCTTAAAGCATCGCCTGGAACTAAGACGGGTTGAACATCGGTAGTCTCTTTAAATCAGGGGTTCTCAAACTTTTTCTGTCGCGCCCCCCTTCTGAAACATGAAATATCTACCCCCCCCCCCCCCCCTATTCTCATTTCATTTCTTAGCATTTCTCATAGGCTACTTCCCACAAAAAAAAAAAGATCACACAAGATCTACTGTGTATGCTACTGCCTAATTAGGATTTCAACTACTAGTTACATTAATAATAATAATAATGATAACACACATTTCATTATTCTTAGAGCACATCAAAGTACAACAACTTTTTGTAAACAAAAATGTCATGCATATGTATTACTTTTGCTTATAAAAATAAAAACAAATGCTGCACGTGCAGTTATTGGAATTGAGCAAATTATGTACAATTTTCAACATTTCACTGTGAATTTGAAAAAAATTATGTTAAAACCCTTCACCCATGAAAAAGTAAAACAGGAGAATAAAAGTGTACATGGATCAGAATTCGGTAATTCTCAGACACTTACGGAGTTAGTGTGATGTGTGAGCTTGAATTTGAGATGAAAGTAAATCCAGTCCTGGTTGGATGTTTGAAACAGCAACCCGCAGGTCCCCTTCCAGCTGCAGCCGAGACCAATGCTTCGTCTTGACGGATGCCATTGCGTAAAATGTTGGCTCACACAAGTATGTTGAAGCGAAGGGTAATAACAGGTCCACTGCTTTTCTTGATAAAATGGGATATTCATTCCGAATCTACACCCAAAAATTTTCAAGAGACTTCGACTTAAATTCATTTCGAAGTATTCTGTCACTTGAGAGTTCTATTAGTTCCTTCTGTTCTGCCGTTGACAGGTGGGCTGTTACGTTCGTTTCAAACGAACTGCGAATCCAGTCATTCTCAGTTGAAGGCTGTGGAAATCTACCCTCGAATTTTTCACGAAGGTTTTGGGGGTGTTCTACGACAATTCCACTAATTTGACAAATACCTAACTCATTTGCTTCCAGGTATTCATTCAGACAATGAAACATCTCACAGTTACCTTTGTCCATCTGGGCTTTCCAAAGTTCAAGTTTTCTCTTAAAAGCAAGCACTTTGTCGCTGAATGAAAATATTACTATTTCGTCCTTGAAGAGACACGGGGCGTGGTGGCTCAGCGGTCTAGCTGTATGCCTCTCACCAAGGCGGTCCGGGTTCGATTCCCGGTCAATGCATGTGAGATTTTCGAAGTGAAATGCCATGTCCTGTGGCTCGGATTCCACGTAAAAAGGAGGTCCCGTGGCTCATGATCTCGAGATTAACGGTCACGTTAAACTACAAGCTTGCTTTGCTTGCTTTGAAGAGACACGTTAAGTTCATTCAGTTTTTCAAATACGTCAGCCAAGTAGCACAGTATTTGAAGCCATTTCTCATCCAGAAAGAGGGTTGCGAGTGTAGGACAGCTGTCCAATAGGAAAATAAGAAGTTCATTCTTTAACTCCACGACGCGACGAAGGACTCGACCACGAGACAACCAACGTACCTCCGTGTGCAATAGAAGCGAATCATGTGTATGTCCCATCTCCTCGCAAAAAATTGAAAATAGCCGACTGATTAAAGCTCTTGCTTTCACAAAATTTGCAACTCTAATTACATCGTTCAGCACTTTATTGACTTCCGGTTGTAGTACTTTTGAAGCCAATGCCTCCCTGTGTATCATGCAATGTGTGAATTTTACAGAATTAGTAACAGCACTCACTCTTGCTCCGAAACCCTTTTTAGTTCCAGTAAATGCCGACGCCCATCAGTACATATACCAACACAATTTGTCCATGAGAGATTGTTGTCTTTAAAACAGGAAATCACAAGAGAAAAAATATATTCGCCTGTAGTCCGCCCTTCCAGAGCTTTAAAAAATAGAAAATCCTCGTGCATTTCATTTTCATGACAGTAGAGAACAAACACAAGAAGCTGGGCACTGATTACGATATCAGTACTGACATCAAGTTGCAGGCCAAATTTTGGGCTATCATGAAGACGTGGTAGCAATTGATTTTTTATGTCAGAGGCTATTACAGCAAGACGATAAGTTACTGTATCATTTGAGAGCGGTATCGACTTCAAACACTCGCCGAACTTTCCTCCATGCATGATCGCGCACATTTTCACGGCTGCAGGAAGAAGTAATTTCTCACCAACAATATGACATGTGGTGATTTTTTTTAGCGTATGGCTTTTAGTGCCGGGAGTGTCCGAGGACATGTTCGGCTCGCCAGGTTCGTAGCTGCTTCGAGACGGTCACCCAATGGGTGAGCTACAAGTAACGTTGGGGAGGAAAGTTGGAATGTATGGACGAGGAGTTGGAAGGTAGCGGCTGTGGCCTATAGTTAGGGACCAACCCCGACAGTTGCCTGGAAGGAAGATGAGAAACCACAGAAGACCATCTTCAAGGTTGCCGGCAGGGGGATTCAAACCTCCTCGCATCCCGGATGTGAGCGACTGCCAGCAGTCATGCCGTAACGACCACGGCTAACTCACCCGGTGGTGATTTGGATTTTGCAATTAAATAGGATACCTCCAAGGATGTTCTTAGCGCTTTCTTAGGAACTGTTGAGTGCTTTTCTAGGAATCTAACATTTCCTTTTAGTTGTTGCTTGTGGCGCTTAAAAAATGCTAAAGGTTTCCTTACACATTCTGGATGTTTAGTCTGCAAGTGTCTCTTAAGTTTCACAGGCTTCAAACCAGTGGCGTAGCTAGACCTGAGGGGGCCCCGGGGCAAGAAGTTCATATAGGGCCTCCTCACTATCTTTTGAAAACCTGACCTAACTACAGGCCTTTAATATAAATAATGTTTGAAGATAAGAACTTATAAAAGTGACTGTCTTCTCGAATTCCCCCTTGCGAATTCCCTTTTTCTAGAAATATTTAATATGTACTTTGGCTGTTGGCTCCATAATGTCCTAAACAATTATGATATATAATAGCTATAGATTTTCAATTTATGAAATTGTGATATCGTAATAAGAAAACTACGTATACAAAATATCAATTAGGAAGAGAAGAAAACTGCATGTTATTATATATTGTTGTTTGAGTCTTCAGTCTTTTGACTGGTTTGAAGCAGCTCTCCATGCCTCCCTGTCCTGAGCTAATCGTTTCATCTCTACATAGCTACCACACCCTACATCCGAGGCAATCTGTTTAACATATTCTAACCTTGGTCTACCCCTACAGTTCTTGTCCTCGACCCTTCCTTCCATAACTAAGCTTGCTATTCCTGTGTGTCTTAGTATGTGTCCTACCAACCTATCTCTTCTCTTCATTAGCAGTCGCCAGAAACATCTCTCCTCTCCCACTCGCCTTAATACCTCTTCGTTTGTAACCCTATCTACCCATCTGATCTTCATCATTCTCCTGTAACACCACATTTCAAATGCTTCAATTCTCCTCTTTTCTGCTGCACCAATAGTCCAAGTTTCACTTCCATAGAGCGCCACGCTCCAGACAAAGGATTTCAAAAATGACTTCCTAATACCTAAATCTATATTCGATGTCAACAGATTCCTTTTTTGTAGGAAGGCTTTCCTTGCCTGAGCCAACCTACTTTTTATATCCTCTTTGCTTCGTCCATCACTGGTTATTCTGCTTCCTAAGTAACAGAAGTCTCCAACTTCCTTCAGCTTTTCACCTGCCAATTTGATCTCCATAGAAGTTTCTGATTTATTTCGGCTGCATTCCAGTATTTTTGTTTTACATTTATTAATTTTCATCATGTATTCATTCTGTAAGACGGAGTCCATACCATTCAAAAACTGATTCAAATCCTCAGGCGTGTCGGCCAAGATGACGATGTCATCAGCAAATCTCAGAGTTGAAATTATTTCTCCTTGAATCTTCACTCCCACTTTAAATTTTTCTCCAATTTCCTTCATTGCTTGTTCAATGTAAAGATTGAAAAGTATGGGTGATAAGTTGCAGCCTTGCCTTACACCTTTCTGAATACCAGCTTCTCTCTCATGTCCTTCAGCTCGAATGACTGCTGTCTGGTTTCTGTATAGATTGTATATCACCCTCCTATCCCTGTACTTTATTCCAATAGATTTCAAAATGTCAAACAATTTAGTCCAATCAATGTTATCAAAAGCCTTTTCTAAGTCTACAAATGCCATGAACGTTCTCTTACCTTTCCTTATTCTACCTTCCAAAATCAGCCTAAGACTTAGTACAGCTTCCCTTGTTCCTACATTTCTCCTGAAACCAAACTGGTCTTCACCCAACTCCGTTTCTATCTGGCTTTCAATCCTCTTGTAAATTATTCTAGACAGGATCTTTGAAGCATGAGTAATCAAGCTGATTGTACGGTAATCTTCACATCTGTCAGCTCCCACTTTCATTGGTATAGGGATGATAAAATTCTTCTTGAAATCAGGGGGTACCTCACCTGTCTCATAAATCCTACACACCAAGTGAAATAACCTGATCAGACCTTCATCTCCTATGCAGCGTAGCAACTCAATCGGTATATCATCTATGCCTGGTGCTTTGTTCCTGCCTAAGTCCTCTAATGCTCTGTCAAATTCTGATCTCAATATTAAATCTCCTTTTGCATCCTCATCAATTTCCTCCTCCCTTTCCATTACATGATTCTCAATCTCCTTTCCCTTATACAAGCACTCTATGTAAGCTTTCCATCTCTCAACCTTTTCTTCCCTATCTGTTAAAGGCTTTCCATTTGTGTCCTTAATATTACAGCACTTAGTCTTCTTTTCCCCAAAAGTATTCTTAATCCTTCGATAAGCTGTGTCTACTTTTCCTAATTTCAGACAATTTTCTATACCTGCACATTCCTCTTTCAACCATTCTTCTTTCGCTTCCTTGCACTTCTTGTTAACCTCATTTCTCAGACGTCTGTATTCTGCTTTCCCCTTTTCATCTCTTAGATTCTTGTGTTTCCGCCTTTCATCCATCAATTCTAGTATATCCTGAGTGATCCACGGTTTTCTACCTATTCTTTCTTTCCTACCAATGTTTTCTTCTGCGGATTTTGTTATTTCATTCTTCAAAAGTGCCCATTCGTCTGCAATTGAAGTCCGTTTAGGATTTTTTATTAGTCCTTCCGTTATACTCTTCTTGAACCTTTCGTTTACATCCTTTACTTTCAGTCCGTCTATTGCCCACCTTTTTGGCTTTTGACTTTTCTTCAGTTTCTTCAACTTTAATCTGCATTTCATTACAACCAGATTGTGGTCAGAGTTTATGTCAGCACCAGGATATGTTTTACAATCCAAAATCTGGTTTCGAAACCTCTGCTTGACCATAATGAAGTCGATTTGGTAACGCCCTGTATCTCCTGGTCTCATCCATGTGTATATTCTTCTATTGTGGTTATTGAATAAGGTGTTAGCTATGGCCAACTCATGTTCGGTGCAGAATTCCATCAGCCTGCTTCCTCGATCATTCCTTTCACCTAATCCGAAATCTCCTACTATCTTCCCTTCTCTCCCTTTTCCTACCACAGCATTCCAATCTCCCATTACTATAACATTTTCATCACCTTTGATATACCTCAGAATGTCATCTATTTCTTCGTAGACCTTTTCAACATCCTCATCATCAGCTTGACTGGTAGGCATATAGACTTGTACCACTGTGGTGCACGTAGGTTTAGTATTGATTTTTGCTACAATAATCCGTTCACTGTATTGCTCATAATATTCCACCCTCTGTCCAAGTTTCCTACTCAATATGAGACCAACCCCTGCTTGGCCATTATTTGATTTAGTGCTAATGACCCTATAGTCTCCTGACCAAACGTCCTGTTCTTCCTGCCAGCGCATTTCACTAATCCCAACCAAATCCAACCTCAACCTATCCATTTCCCGTTCTAAGTTTTCTAACTTTCCACTTCCTAGCAGACTTCTAACATTCCACGCTCCGATCCGTAGAATGTCAGATTTCCTCTTTGTCACTTTTGTGATGTTAACCCCCTCTCGAGTAGTCCCCACCCGGAGATCCGAACGGGGGACTAGTTTACCTCCGGATCGAAATTTTACAAGGGAGGAGGCCATCATCACATGTAATTATGCATAGAGAGGTGCATATCCTCGGGAAAAGCATACGGCTGTAGTTTCCCGTTGCTTTCAGCCGTGCAGCAGGACGCAGTGTAGCCATTATTTGGCTTATATTATCAATATCTTAACCGTCTATAAGACTAGTAAAGAATTGATTTATTCTGAAAGGCTGCTACTCCCTTTCAGAATAAGTAAAGAGCAATTCTACTAACAAAAATACTAACCTTCTACCGTACTAACAATTAAATACCAATATTCTACTAACAAACAAAAAATACTAAATTTCCACCAACAACAAATACTACCACTAAAACAGTCTGTCACCAGGCTCACTCACATGCACCCTCACACATCACAGTCTACTGAAACAATGAACTACAACTAATAAACAATGCAACTGCTACCAGACACACTCACACACCACAGTCTAATAGAACAATGACATATATCTAATAGACAAACTAACTACCTACTTACAACTAAAACTAACTACATACTTACTGTACTGTTATTTGAATGGCGATTTATAAATACAATAATGTATCTATTTCATATTTGTTGCTAAATACTTATCTTGATAATATTACACTTTAAAAAGCACTGAGCAAGTATTATGACACCTTTGAACCTTCGATCATATAGTCAAGTGACTAGTTACATGGTGTGGAACGGCAAGAAGCATGATATTTCTTAGCGTTCTCTTTTTATTTGAAATGGAAATATGAAATTTTGAAACCAAAGGGTGTAGTGACGTCACTAAAATGGTCGCCATTTTTTAATAGTACAAAATATCGAAATTAAAAGTATTCTATATGTAACCATGGTAAATCAGCTACATGCATGCAAAATTTCATTTAAATCGGACCAGTGGTTCTTGCGTTATTGAGTAACACACAGACAGACAGACAGACCGAAAGACAGACACACACCACCTCATTTTTATATATTAGTATGATAAGAAAAGATATCAGTTGTTTGTATTGGTTGTATGAAATGAAATGTACGCGTTTCACTGCTGACTTAGTAACCTTAGTTTCTGATCACCTCTCGTAAATTTGTTGGGACAGTTTGTTTTACCACGGCCGACTGAATGCGCTCATACCGGCCTAGACAATGAGACCTTTTTCATGAAATCTTGTTAGTTACTCAACTGCTCACACAGCGCTGTTCACCAAGCATTGCACGACCAAGACTTATCTCTACTTAGTGTAAAACAAAGTCCCCGATTCTTGGATATCACGGGTAATCTCGAGAACCACTGGATGGACTTTGATGCGGCTTTCACCGTTCTGCACAGGTAATATCGAGGAAGATTCCTGTAGAAAATTATCCATTTATGATCAAAGGGAGCCAAGCAGTAACGATTTTAGATTTCAGTGAATAGGTCGAAGAAAGAACTTTACGTCCGTGCGCTTTTTAAGCTTACGCTGGACAAACCGTTAAAAATATCAATATACTATGAGTGTAAGAACTGTTCAGCATGAAAAATTGTACAAAAAAGTCCGCGTATCTTCTGAGTAACTTTAAAAATAGTTTCACTTCCATATGTCACCTCTGGTTGAACCACCGTCTTGTAATGTTTTAATTTTGTTGCGATTGATAGACATTTTCTTTCATATGTAGACCATGTTATAGCTGGCAGTAGCTTCATAAAATGCCTTTGGGAGTGGCGACCCCATCGTAATAATAGCCTAAAATGGAAATGGCACTTCCAATGATTCGGAAAAGGTTAGGGCGTACCCTGCAGGCGACGCGCAGTTCCTTTGGTACTGGGGGATCTGTGAGAAATGGGCGACCAGTAACCGAAATGAAAGTGGGAATCATGAATGTCATGACCCTGACAGGCAAGGTGGAGGAGGTGGTAGACTTCATGGAGAGGGAGAAGGTTGGAATGATGGGGCTGAGTGAAGTGAAATGGAAAAGTAAATGAAGGAAGAAATTGAGGAAAGGATATACATTATACTGGAGTGGTGGCCAAGAGGCAAAAAATGGCGTGGGAATGATAACCTCGAAACAACTGGAGGAGTATGTTGAAGTGGTAGAGTGTGTGAGTGACAGAATAATGAAAATTAGAATGAAGATGATGAATGACGTGATGGACTTCATACAAGTGTATGCACCACAGACTGGAAACAGAGAAGAAGATATTGAAGTATTCCTGGAGGATGTAGAAAGAGTAATCTCAGATGTAGAAGTGGTGATCATGGGAGATATGAATGCACAAGTCGGATATGAGAGACAAGGAAAGGAAAAAGTCGTTGGACCATATGGATATGGGAAAAAGAACTGGGAAGGAGAGGAACTTGTAAAATTTTGTGAAAGGAATGGACTGATAGTGGGTAATTCATGGTTTCGGAAGAAAAACAGCAGGAAAATTACGAGATATGGGTGGGGTGATAGAAGAACAAAATCAGTAATTGACTACTTCCTGGTGGAAAGGACAAATCGCAGAAAGCTGATGGATGTGACAGCTTTACCAGGAGAAGCATTTGATGGGGACCATAGAGCTGTGGTGGCAAAATTTAGATGGGGAAAATTAGAAAACCTAAAGGAGATCAGAGAAAGTAAAATAAAAGTATGGAAATTGAAAGACAAAGCTGTACGGGAAGATTTTCAGGAGAGATTGAAGCAACAAATCCCAGTTACTGAAGTGGAAAATGTAGAAGAGGAATGGTCCCTCTTTAAAAAGGCATTTGCTGGTGCAGCAGAGAGTGCTTGTGGTAGGACGTCAACAAGAGTGAAAGAGAAGGAGACACCGTGGTGGAATGAGGAAGTGAGGAAAGCAGTGAAAGAAAAGAAGTCTGCATGGAAAGAATGGAACCGAGATCAAACAGAAGAAAGCAAAAGGAAGTATCACGACAGCAAACGGAGGTGTAAGAAAGTGGTAGGAGAAGAAAAGGACACATACTTGTTATTTTATTACTGACAATAATGAAGCTAGAGTAGAAAACCAAAGGGAACAGATAGGATCGTCTATGAAGTACTAGGCTTAAGAAATAAAATACACGCCTGGTCGAAAGCTCAAAATGATAAATGTATTATACAAATACCTTGAAATAAAATAAATCTATAAATTTTTACTCATTGTTTACAAAAATTGAGTTATTATTAAACATACTATTTATAACAAATAAACGTATCAACTAACCTAATTTACACAAAACTTTTTTTCCTACTCTTTGCCTCTGCAAACATGTTAATTACATGTGAGAAGTTAAGTTTTCGAGCTCTTTCATTTTCAATCGATAAAAGGGCCAACCTACTTAAACGTTCTTGGCTCATTGTGCTTCTTAGGTAGGACTTCATGATTTTTAGCTTGGAAAAGGATCTTTCTGCTATATCCACTTTGATAGGTACAGTCAAGAACATAAAACAAGCAGTACACACGTCAGGATAGTTTGCAACTAGAATGTTACTTTCAATGTAGAGGAGGTCTATCAGTTTGCTTAACAGTCAATATTTTCTTAATTTTAAAGGAAAAAGATGCACGCAAGCTGGAAATTTTTTTGCAGGAAATGTTGGCGACACATCATCAGAAAAAATCTCGGCGAAACCTTTTGCCTCTTTAATCAGTTCGTCATCTGAAGCATTGTTCAAGAAATAAGGCTGAACAACTTTGTAGGCATTAATAACTGACTTCATGCCTTCAAATCAGCTGTTTAACTGTAAAACACAGATACACGAAATCTAGTTTCAGGATTGAGAAATCGGTGGTCTACACCAAGTTCATCAAAATGCTTTTTAACTTGCTTTAGTCTTTTCTCAGAAAACTCACAAGGTATTCCACACTTGGAGCCCAAAGTTGAAGCTTCTTTTACAAGGTCCTCAAATGAATATCTTAGTTCTGTAACATCTAAGAGAGCTTACCTAATAGATCAAAAGCTGAAACAATATCCATATTTTCAGTTTGGAGACATTTAGATATGATGCTCAGTTGCTGCAAAATCGTTGTTTGTACAACTAACAGAAGCACAAATTCAAAACTTCCAATTTTATTTTTCAATCCTATTGCATCATTCCTTTCTTTTGCCTTATTACTTGTCAAAATACGTTTGATTAGCTCTCTCAATACATCGCCAAGTCTCTCCTTTAAAGAAAGAACTGTTTCGTACCTTCCCGACCATCTTGATGGGTTACGTGTTTTTATCGTTATGTTTGCATTTTCAGATGCATCTTGCAGCCCCAGCCGGTGTTTGATACTGTGTCCAAAAATTGTTGTAGACATTTTGTACATCCTCAAAAGACTCTGATATTTCACGATTGGCTTCTACATCGTATCTCAACACCAGATTTAAATTGTGACATGCACAATGTACAAAATATGCATGTGGCGCAACTTCTTGAATCTTTTTCTGCACTCTATTGTATACTCCACTCATTACGCTTTCGCCGTCATAACCTTGGCCACGCCATTTTTTTCCTTTCAAGACCTTTATCTATAATAGATTCCACTATTCTACTTGCCAAACCAAATGCACTTTGATCTTCAACTTTTGTAAAAGAGGTAAATGTCTCGCAAATCTTTATTTCTTTGGGTTTATTTTTTTCATCATTTACCACTTTGACGTACCTGTAAACTTTACTTGACTGATCAACTTTACTTATATCCTGAGTTGTATCCATAATATCAGAGAAAGAAGGAGAGCTCTGTATTTCATATTTGATTTCATTCAGTAGTTCATTTGCCATCAAAGAAATAACTTCATATTGGATGCTAGGGTTTAATTAGTATACACTTTCTGCTGGCTTTTGCAAAAGAGTTTTTAGTACAGGGTCATAGTCAGACAGAAGTTCTATTATAGCCAAGAAATTTTCTTTATTTGGATCTTCCATTTTACTACTTCTTCCGCGGAAAGCAAGGTTACAGGTGGCCAAAGTTAATGAAACATTAACTATTCTTTCTAGAACGTTCTTCCAGTAATTTTTCTCTTCTTTTAACTGTTTTTCTAAAGTATCGCTCATTGTTTCATCATTCCTCCATTTCTCAAATATAACACAAGAAAATATGTGGTCATCCAATTGTTCATGAGTTTTAATTCTATCAGAAAGATGTTTCTAGTCGTTTGGTCCCGTACTACTGAAAGTGTTCTCTGAATGTTGTGGGAACAGCCAACATGGTTGACAGTAAACAAGGTCTAACCTTTGCGAATAGCAAAACCAGAGTCTGTTACATTTCATCCCAGAACCTGATATCAAACTATAGTAATTAGTTGAAAATTATATTTTTCTTCCTCATTCATCAGGCTGTTTTGGAAAGGGACCTCGAGCTTGACAAGGTCCTGATCCTATGATTAACCTTTTCATTTCTGGATTATTGACGGGACTGGGAAATTCAATTCTGTCCTGAAAAATATAATTTTCAGCGTGTCCAGTTTCAGCCGAGCTTACTGCGTCCTTTTTATTATCGACTGGCTGATCAAGACATAAAAAGCCAATATGAGTGGTCGGAGCATCGAGTTTATGTACTTCAGACTGTTGATGAGCGTCAACATCTGAAAAATATACATAGTGAATAATATTGAGCAATAAAATTTAGTGTAGTGGTTTATAGTTGATTGCAGTGTTTTATTTGTAGAAACAGATTCAACTAACTGCTGAACTAAGCCAACTAACTGACTATTGGTTGGTTAACGGGACAAAAAGACTGTGTAACCAATGATGGTCGTCCGTTGAAACATAACCGCTGTGGCGACGTACCAACTACACTACTGCTACTACTCTGCTACTGTGCATTGCTGTGGTGTGATGTCGCAGTGGAGGGGGAAGGGATGGAACGATGAGTCAGGGTCATGCGCTGAATGGGCAACAATGCATTATCTCTTCGGTACCTGGGTCAGGCGCCCGGCTATCAAAAAATACTTATAGAATACCACACAAATGGATGGATATATCTTACATTCAGATTGCACTGAACGTGACTAGTTTCTAAACACAAGTTTAGACGCGTAGTTCCGTACAATTAGGGCCCCTGAACTAAATTGAATTCTCAAATATTTCTTCTAGTACTACTTTTATTTATTTATTATTATTTATTTATAATTTTTCTTTTACGGTTTGGGGGCCCCCTAAACTCGGGGGCCCCGGGGCGGTGCCCCGCTTGCCCCATTGTAGCTACGCCCCTGCTTCAAACTGTCGTTTGCTAAAATCTCCAAAGAAAGAACGCATTGAGTTTGTTCCTGATTAATATTCGAAAGAATGCTGGTAAAGCCTAATGTCAGATAATCGTCTTGATATTTACGCACGTTCACTTTGTGTGTAGAATTAATAATCCTAATGGGAGCAGAAGTAAACGTGGAAGAACAATGGACTTTGTTTGAATTCGAACTTTCATAAGGTCTCATTTTACCACTTCTAATAAGCCACTTATCCATGGGTAATGGCGTCACTCTTATAAGTTTATTGTAAAGTTGGCTAACCACGCACTAGAATTCACCTGTTCACTCACTGTCTTTGCACTGACTGGAAAGGCCTAGCTGAATTCGAATCAGCAATGGCAGAAATAGAAGAATCCATTCTTGAAAGGAAGAGGCGGTCACTGTGTCAAGCGGCTTATTGTCATTAAGTGTTTGGTAAGGAGAAGTCACTGCGGGTGGCGAGTGAAAGGGAGCTGTGTGGGAAATGTTACTCGCCACCTTTTCACAGAATTCCTGCTGGCAAGATCTACTGATCAGTTCTTGTGAAATAAGACAGCAAAGCTACGAGTTTATTATTCTTGAATGGTCTTGGGAGCTACCTGCCTATGATAGGTTCATTAATATGAGGATAGTAATATTTGTTACAGAATACGAACTATAAATATTACAATCAAAGCCGGCGCCCCCCTTTATCACTCTCTGCGCCCCCCACTTTGAGAACCACTGCTTTAAATTAAGACGCTGGCTGCGAGCGAAGCGGGCCAGCCAGCGGCGTGAACCAGGTACCGGTGCGTCAATGCACTCCTTGCCCTGGGGTTGTGAATTTTGGAGGGGGGATAATGCTGATAATATAATAAGTATGGGGGAGTAAATTAGTAAATAAGTAAATAAATAGTCCGCCGTGGACAACTGTCAGCCTCGAAGCGGGTGCTTGGAATCCGTACTTATGAGATCTACTGTACACGGGCCAAGGGAGAGAGAGACGAAACCGAATTGAACCAAATTTGGTACAGAGGCAGCACTAGCATAGGACACCTCAGTGTCATGTTTTATATCACCATGTTAACCAAAGCAAAATGGTGGCCAACCAAATGCTCAAACCTTTAATCAAATAACGAATAAACTTATCATCGGATCAACTAAATTTTGGAAAAACATACCTTCATGAGTGACGCGTGCCGAAACTACAAGGTCATCAGTCAAACAATTTCAAGATGGCGGCCGTGCGAATCATGCAAGCATTATAATCCATAACATCTGATCCAATGAATCAATGTTCACACTACTTGGCAATCAGATAGTTTTATATGAGGACTATTTGTCACCAACGTGTGACTGTATGGGAGAGCATATTACGCACAGACACCATCATGAAATTATAAAATGCCAGTTATGAGCACCTGGGGATAATAATGTGTGTAAAACTACTCAACCCCACTAGTTATGAGCCCCTGTGGTTAAAAATAATAATCTGGGCACAACTACTCACGCCCCACTAGTTATGAGCCCCTGTGGATAATAATAACAATGTGGGCACAACTACTCACGTCCCACTAGTTATGAGCCCCTGGGATAATAATAATAATGTGAGCACAACTACTCACGCCCCACTAGTTATGAGCCCCTGTGGATAATAATAACAATGTGGACACAACTACTCACGTCCCACTAGTTATGAGCCCCTGGGATAATAATAATAATGTGGGCACAACTACTCACGCCCCACTAGTTATGAGCCCCTGTGGATAATAATAATAATGTGGGCACAACTACTCACGTCCCACTAGTTATGAGCCCCTGTGGATAATAATAACAATGTGGGCACAACTACTCACGCCCTACTAGTTATGAGCCCCTGGGATAATAATAATAATGTGGGCACAACTACTCACGTCCCACTAGTTATGACCCCTGTGGATAATAATAATAATGTGGGCACAACTACTCACGTCCCACTAGTTATGAGCCCCTGTGGATAATAATAATAATGTGGGCACAACTACTCACGCCCCACTAGTTATGAGCCCCTGTGGATGATAATAATAACAATGTGGGCACAACTACTCACGCCCCACTAGTTATGAGCCCCTGGGATAATAATAATAATAATAATGTGGGCACAACTACTCACGTCCCACTAGTTATGAGCCCCTGGGATAATAATAATAATGTGGGCACAACTACTCACGCCCCACTAGTTATGAGCCCCTGTGGATAATAATAACAATGTGGGCACAACTACTCACGCCACACTAGTTATGAGCCCCTGGGATAATAATAATGTGGGCACAACTACTCACGCCCCACTAGTTATGAGCCCCTGTGGATAATAATAACAATGTGGGCACAACTACTCACGCCACACTAGTTATGAGCCCCTGTGGATAATAATAATAAAGTGGGCACAACTACTCACGCCCCGCTAGTTATGAGCCCCTGGGGATAATAATAATAATAATAATAATAATAATAATGTGAGCACAACTACTCACGCCTCACTAGTTATGAGCCCCTGTGGATAATAATAATAATGTGGGCACAACTACTCACGCCCCACTAGTTATGAGCCCCTGTGGATAATAATAACAATGTGGGCACAACTACTCACGCCCCACTAGTTATGAGCCTCTGTGGATAATAATAATAATGTGGGCACAACTACTCACGCCCCACTAGTTATGAGCCACTGTGGATAATAATAATAATGTGGGCATAACTACTCACGCCCCACTAGTTATGAGCCCTGTGGATAATAATAATAATGTGGGCACAACTACTCACGCCCCACTAGTTATGAGCCACTGTGGATAATAATAATAATGTGGGCACAACTACTCACGCCCCCACGGGTTATGAGCCCCTGTGGATAATAATAATAATGTGGGCACAACTACTCACGCCCCACTAGTTATGAGCCCCTGTGGATAATAATAATAATAATAATAATAATAATAATAATAATAATAATAATAATAATAATAATAATGTGGGCACAACTACTCACGCCCCACTAGTTATGAGCCCCTGGGATAATAATAATAATGTGGGTGCAACTACTCATGTCCCACTAGTTATGAGCCCCTGGGATCATAATAATAATAATAATAATAATAATAATAATAATAATAATGTGGGCACAACTACTCACGCCCCAATAGTTATGAGCCCCTGTGGATAATAATAATAATGTGGGCACAACTACTCACGCCCCACTAGTTATGAGCCCCTGTGGATAATAATAATAATGTGGGCACAACTACTCACGCCCCACTAGTTATGAGCCCCTGTGGATAATAATAATAATGTGGGCACAACTACTCACGCCCCACTAGTTATGAGCCCCTGTGGAAAATAATAACAATGTGGGTGCAACTTCTCACTCCCCACTAGTTATGAGCCCCTGGGATAATAATAACAATGTGTGTGCAACTTCTCATGTCCGACCAGTCGTTAACCTCTGACATAAGCGAAAAGAATTCCTGATTTACGATTATTCACTAACCAAGATCAGTTTATGACAAAACGATTCTCATTTTCGATTACTCATTAACCATGAGCAAACATTAATACGCCTTGGTCTTCAAAAATTACATTGCTGTGAACGATGGATAGGTTTGTTTCGTCTAACTCGAACGAACGAACAGGAGTTATTTCATTCCCTGCCCCGCAACGCGAGACAGGGCGGGCACCCAGCTCAACAGGGAGCTCTTGTGCCGAAGAAGAGGAAAGGGTTAGAGAATAAATTATTTGTGAAAGAAGATATGCTAGGCATATGGATAGGAAGGACGAAGGATGATGCAATGTCGCAGTAGACACCGCGACCCCTAGGCGGACCCCCCAGACGAGGCCCCCACCGCACTCGCCGGAGCATTGCCCCACTAGCCCCGTTTATTCAAAAAATATACAAGATACAGAAAATAAAGATTGCCGTGGGTAAAATACAGAAGTAGATATAACAAACAGAAATGTAAAGTCCAGAAAGAATGTCTATTGTTCGTATGGCTGGAAAAGATAAAGACACTGGAAAAAGCACAGAAAATGAATAATTGCAATGTATGAAAGTTCAAAGATTGTCTATTGTCCATACTGAAAGAGAAACAAAAATATTTCAGAAGCACACGCATCACTTGAAGCACTGGGGTGTAGCGGCAACGAGGCCGATAAATTTTTGGAGCACTGGGAGCACTGTGTGACGATGCGTGGAGCCATTCCGGAGAACGAAGTAGACTAAATAAGGTTTAGTGGGGCAAAAAATAAAATTTATATAACTGCGACAGGGGCGATGTGAATAAGATAAAACTGAACGAGAAGAAATAAATAATGAGAGTGCACTTGTGGTGCCGACAGTAACAAAGAGGCGGGGCTGACTATAGCCCCTCAAAAGAAAGTAGAACATGTGGAAAATGTGCACAGAACAGAATAATGGGAGCGTGAGAGGGGGCTAGTCGATGAGCGGAGGGATGATATGACCGGTTTCCGGGGTGCGTGTGGAATTGAGGATAGCAGTAGCATAGGGGGAGAGCTCGAGAGCTTCAAGGGGTTGGGTGGCGCGGGAGCGGCGTGCGCGAGTAAGGTAGGAGAGACGAAGGGAGTGAACATGGGCGAGTTTACAATGATAGGCGATTCTGATAGCGTGGCGGTCAAGGGTGAGGAGACGGAAATAGAGGCGGGGGTGGGCGGTGAGCCAGGTAAGGGAGGCGTAGGTGAAAACTGGGCGAATGAAGGTCTTGTAAACGTTAAGGGTCTGAGGGGGCCGTAGGCCCCAGGTCTTACCGGTGAGGAGACGGAGAATGAGGAAGCGGGAGAGGGAGCGCTTGTAGACTGAATCGAAGTGAAGGTTCCATTTGAGGTTATTTTGGAAGGTAATGCCGAGGTATTTAAGCTGATTAAGTTGAGGAATAAGAGAATCATTAAAGGTGAAATGGAGGCGCTGGGAAGGGCGGCGACGGGTGCGGGAGCGTTTGATATGGATGTATTGGGACTTCTGGGGGTTGACTTGAATGTGTCAGTGATTGCACCAGGTTTGGAGGGTGTGAAGGTAACGTTGTACATGGCGTTGGAGGGTGTGAGAACGAGGGAAGAGGGCGAGAATTGCAAGGTCGTTGGCGTATTGATACAAACGGAGCGGAGGAGAAGGGGTAGGGATATCATGGGTGTAGAGGACATAGAGAAGGGGAGAAAGGGGGCTGCCTTGAGGGACTCCGGCGTGGATAGGGAAAGTGAAGGAAGAAGTACCATGGATGAGGATTTGGGCCGTGCGATGATACAAGAAGTTTGCAATGAGGCGAACGTACGTGATGGGTAAGGGGAGGTGGAGGAGCTTGAAGAGGAGGCCAGGGAACCAGACTTTATCGAAAGCTTTTTCAATATCGAAACAGAGGAGAAGGGCGTGTTTGTTATTAGGGGAGGCTAGGAAGGCTTCGATGGAGGCAGTGATGTGAAAGAGGTGATCGTGGGTGGAAAAGTTAGGGCGGAAGCCAGCTTGATGATCGGGGATGAGATGAAGGGAGTGAAGATAGGGATATAGGCGTTTGGTGATGATAAATTCAAAAAGTTTGGAAGGAACAGGGAGAAGGGAGATTGGACGGTAGGGATTGATGTCCGAGGGAAGTTTAGAAGGTTTTAGAAAAAGAAGGATTTTGACATTTCCCCAGTGGTGGGGAAAATGTCCGGTGTAGAGGATAGTGTTGTAGATCTGAGCAAGGTAAAGGAAGAGGATGTCAGGGGCCTCGCGAAGGTGACGGTAAGTAATGCCGTCACCCCCCGGGGCCGTAGTGCGGCGATGCTGAAGGAGATTGCGGATTTCAAGGGCGGTGATAGGGGAATTGAGAGGGTGTTGGTAATCAGTGGAGGGAAGGTGGGCAAAGGAAGGCGTGAGACGAGGGGAAGTTGGGTCGGTATAGGCATGAATGGTAGGTTCGTCGGGGTGGGAGAGGTGAGGGGCGATAGTGGGGAAGAAAACGTGGGAGTAATGGTGGGCAAACATATCGGCTTTTGCTTGATTAGAAACAACAGGAGAACCATTACGGAGGATAGGGTACGTGGGATGGGAGTTACGACGTTGGGAAAGGCGGGAGAAAGTTTTCCAAAAAAGGGCAGGGTCAGGGCTGTGGGAAAGGTAGGAACAGGCGTCATTCCATTGCTTGCGGCAGATGGCTTTGATAAAAGAGCGAGCGTGACGAAGGGTTTTACGGTGTTCGGTTAGGGTGACAGGATCGCGGGTTCGACAGTAGGAGCGGTAGAGATCATGAGCAGTACGAAGGAGACGGAGGGCGCGGGGAGGGATAGGAGGTTTCGAAGGGTGATAGGAGTGGCGGGGAACATGGCGGAGATCGGCGGTAATTAAGGCCTGTTCAACACGATGGATGAGTTGTGAGAGGGCAGGGTGAGAGGCAGGGGGTGTAGGAGGTGAGGAAGGAAGTTAAGGTGGTACGGTAGGCGTTCCAATCTGTTTTAGAGTATTGACGGGCTGGAGGAGGTCGTGGAGGAGGTTGGAAAGGGGCAGGGAGGTAGTTAGACAGGGAAATGAGGGTTGGAAGGTGGTTACTACCGATAGTGGGGAGGACAGCAACAGTAGCAATATTGGCGAGATTAGGAGTAAGCATAAGAAAATCGGGAGTGGAATTGGAATAGGGAAGCGTGGGGGAGGGAAAAGGGACGGACATGCCCCGGCTAATAGACAAGAAGTCCTGGAAAAGACGGACTTGGACAGGGGTGTAGGAGGTAACATTGATATCGGCGGCAAAGAAATAAGTAGGAAAGGTGGTTTCTAGGAATTGGAAGAAATCGATGGGGCGAGGGGAGCGGGGTACCAGATACATAGTGACAAGGGTGAAAGTTTGGTAGGGAAAGATAAGGTCGTCTAACTCGCGCTGTTGGAGAATATACATTTCTGTTGCTCCCAGGGACGTGCGAGAGTTAAAGATTCAGTGCTATAATTCTTTTAATATACTGAACACATAGTTCATTTATTGGTATGTGTGATTTCGATTCTTTTTTCGTCAAATATAGTATTATTTAATTGGATAAGGGAATGTGGGAGCTACTTTGATATTATACACCTATTGTTCAGTCCTGGTTTGTTCGCTAAGCCATGAGGATGTAAGCGACATCTCTGTGTAAAGCTTTCTCAATACGCTGTCGAAGTCGACGTCACTTCCGCTCCGTTGCTAAGCAACTGGAGCAATACAACATAGCTCCAGTAGCGTAGCCAGGATTTTAGTTTGTGGGGGGGATTAGGTCCTCATCTATTACTGCAGAAGTTCATATATTTTTCTGATTATAAGTTAAATCAATGCAAGAGTGAACTGTTAGTGTAATCTTGGAACTATTGAAGTCTAATATTCGTGTCTAGAATAAAGGATGGCGGTATAATTATGTTAACTTTAATAATGTGAAGCTTATGTGACATTGATAAGCTATGAGCAAGTTCACATCTTATACTAATAATATAGTGAAAAAATATACATTTAGGTACCAGTCAGCAGTGGCGTACCAAGGCTACTTGGCACCCGGGGCCAACTACAGTAGATGGTAGTCGCCCCCTAACACTAAAAGGTTCAAGGATCATTAAGTTTAATTTAAACACAGTTTAATATTCATTAATATTGCACTTACCTGTTTCCTAGTTGTGCATGAACCGGAATTACTCGTACTTTTCAACTAAACGTGTAAACACACTGTATATTCACAATTCATTGATACACAACGACTGCGAAATAAATGCCACTCAACTCCACAAATGAATAAAGTAAACTAAGGATTAAGGTTAAGAAATACACTTCATGACTAGCAAACTAGCAATCGTCAATTCTCTTGTGACTTGATATCCCCACCCCACGCCGGCCGGCACCGTCATCAACCACGCATCCCATCTCCATTACCACTCTGATTCCGGCTCAAGCTCACCCGTACATCGTAGTCATTTCCTGTGTGCTCGGCGCCCACGAACTATTTCGTATTGTTTATAAATAGTTTAAAACGAAACGTTTATTTCATTTCTAAATAATATCACTGCAGTATTTATTAAAGTAATAAAGAAAATTTGACCAATAAAACCGTATATTTTCCCTGATTTTTTTCTTAAACTAAAAAAAATCGATTTTGGATTTTGGCGCCCCCCTGACTTTACGGCACCCGGGGCGGCCGCCCCATTCGCACACCCTTTGGTACGCTACTGCCAGTCAGTAAATTGGTAACCCTTTATGGGATAATGGTCTCTATATTAACCACCTCTCATAAGGGCAGTTTATGCTTTCAAAGATGTTGAGTTGAATCTTTAAGCCAAATTTTGGAGAATTTTCATGGGATAATAATAATAATGTGGGCACAACTACTCACGCCCCACTAGTTATGAGCTCCTGGGATAATAATAAAAATAATGTGGGCACAACTACTCACGCCCCACTAGTTATGAGCCCCTGTGGATAATAATAACAATGTGGGTGCAACTACTCACGCCCCGCTAGTTATGAGCCCCTGTGGATAATAATAATAATAATAATAATAATAATAATAATAATAATAATGTGTGCTCAACTACTCACGCCCCACTAGTTATGAGCCCCTGTGGATAATAATAACAATGTGGGTGCAACTACTCACGCCCCACTAGTTATGAGCCCCTGGGATAATAATAATAATGTGGGCACAACTACTCACGCCCCACTAGATACGAGCCCCTGTGGATAATAATAATAATAATGTGGGCACAACTACTCACGCCCCACTAGTTATGAGCCCCTGGGATTAATAACAATGTGGGTTTAACTACTCACGCCCCACTAGTTATGAGCCCCTTGGACAATAATAATAATAATAATGTGGGCACAACTACTCACGCCCCACTAGTTATGAGCCCCTGGGATAATAATAATAATGTGGGCACAACTACTCACGCCCCACTAGATACGAGCCCCTGTGGATAATAATAATAATGTGGGCACAACTACTCACGCCCCACTAGTTATGAGCCCCTGGGATAATAATAACAATGTGGGTGCAACTACTCACGCCTCACTAGTTATGAGCCCCTGTGGATAATAATAATAATGTGGGCATAACTACTCACGCCCCACTAGATACGAGCCCCTGTGGATAATAATAATAATGTGGGCACAACAACTCACGCCCCACTAGTTATGAGCCCCTGGGATAATAATAACAATGTGGGTGCAACTACTCACGCCCCACTAGTTATGAACCCCTGGGACAATAATAATAATAATGTGGGCACAACTACTCACGCCCCACTAGTTATGAGCCCCTGTGGATGATAATAATTATAATGTGGGCACAACTACTCACGCCCCACTAGTTACGAGCCCCTGTGGATAATAATAATAATGTGAGCACAACTACTCACGCCCCACTAGATACGAGCCCCTGGGATAATAATAATAATGTGGGCACAACTACTCACGCCCCACTAGATACGAGCCCCTGTGGATAATAATAATAATGTGAGCACAACTACTCACGCCCCACTAGATACGAGCCCCTGTGGATAATAATAATAATGTGGGCACAACTACTCACGTCCCACTAGATACGAGCCCCTGTGGATAATAATAATAATGTGGGCACAACTACTCACGCCCCACTAGTTACGAGCCCCTGTGGATAATAATAATAATAACAATGTGGGTGCAACTACTCTTGTCCCACTAGTTATGAGCCCCTGTGGATAATAATAATAATAATAACAATAATAATAATAATAATAATAATAATGTGGGCACAACTACTCACGCCCCACTAGTTATGAGCCCCTGTGGATAATAATAATAATGTGGGCACAAATACTCACGCCCCACTAGTTATGAGCCCCTGTGGATAATAATAATAATAATGTGGGCACAACTACTCACGCTCCACTAGTTACGAGCCCCTGTGGATAATAATAATAATGTGGGCACAACTATTCACGCCCCACTAGTTATGAGCCCCTGTGGATAATAATAATAATGTGGGCACAACTACTCACGCCCCACTAGTTATGAGCCCCTGGGATAATAATAATGTGGGCACAACTACTCACGCCCCACTAGTTATGAGCCCCTGTGGATAATAATAATAATAATGTGGGCACAACTACTCACGCCCCACTAGTTATGAGCCCCTGGGACAATAATAATGTGGGCACAACTACTCACGCCCCACTAGTTATGAGCCCCTGTGGATAATAATAATAATAATAATGTGGGAACAACTACTCACGCCCCAGTAGTTATGAGCCCCTGTGGATAATAATAATAATGTGGGCACAACTACTCACGCCCCACTAGTTATGAGCCCCTGTGGATAATAATAATAATGTGGGCACAACTGCTCACGCCCCACTAGTTACGAGCCCCTGTGGATAATAATAACAAAGTGGGCACAACTACTCACGCCCCACTAGTTATGAGCCCCTGTGGATAATAATAATAATAATGTGGGCACAACTACTCACGCCCCACTAGTTACGAGCCCCTGTGGATAATAATAATAATAATAATGTGGGCACAACTACTCACGCCCCACTAGTTATGAGCCCCTGTGGATAATAATAATAATGTGGGTGCAACTACTCACGCCCCACTAGATACGAGCCCCTGTGGATAATAATAATAATGCGGGCACAACTACTCACGCCCCACTAGTTATGAGCCCCTGGGAAAATAATAATAATGTGGGCACAGCTACTCACGCCCCACTAGTTATGAGCCCTTGTGGATAATAATAATAATGTGGGCACAACTACTCACACCCCACTAGTTACGAGCCCCTGTGGATAATAATAACAATGTGGGTGGAACTACTCATGTCCCACTAATTATGAGCCCCTGTGGATAATAATAATAATAATAATAATAATAATAATATTAATAATAATAATAATGTGGGCACAACTACTCACTCCCCACTAGTTACGAGCCCCTGTGGATATTAATAATAATAATGTGGGCACAACTACTCACGCCCCACTAGTTATGGGCCCCTGTGGATAATTATAATAATAATGTCGGCACAACTACTCACGCCCCACTAGTTACGAGCCCCTGTGGATAATAATAACAATGTGGGTGCAACTACTCATGTCCCACTAGTTATGAGCCCCTGTGGATGATAATAATAATAATGTGGGTGCAACTACTCATGTCCCACTAGTTATGAGCCCCTGGGATAATAATAATAATAATGTGGGTGCAACTTCTCATGTCCCACTAGTTATGAGCCCCTGGGATAATAATAATAATGTGGGTGCAACTTCTCATGTCCCACTAGTTGTTAACCTCTGACATGAGAGAAAAGAATTCCTTATTTACGATTATCCACTAACCAAGAACAAATTATCACAATTAGTGATGGATGTGCGCGACTGACGATTGGACTCGCGAGAATCGAGTCTTGCGGTATATAATTCTTTCTTCCAGTCTCTTTACTACCATAATACTCCCCTTCTCATCTCACCGCACATCTTTCAATACTCCCTTCTCATCACCATCATTCATAAAAAATATACTAACAATAATAATAAAAACATCACCTTATGATCTGGACTTAAACACAGCCCCCCTTTTCTTTTTCCCCAATAAACTTTAAAATTCATATTAATCTCAGAGAGCCTCCGTGGCTTAGGCGGCAGCACGCCGGCCTCTCACCGCTGGGTCCGTGGTTCAAATCCCGGTCACTCCATGTGAGATCTGTGCTGGACAAAACGGAGGCAGACAGGTTTTTCTCCGGGTACTCCGGTTTTCCCTGTCACAATTTCATTCCAGCAACACTCTCCACTATCATTTCATTTCATCTGTCATGCATTTAATCATTGCCCCAGAGGAGTGCGTCAGGCCTCGGCAGCCGGCACGTTCATATCCTCGCCGCTAGATGGTGGCTTCATTCATTCCATTCCTGACCCGGTCGGAGACTGGAAGCAGGCTGTGGATTTTCATTTTCATTAATCTCGGAGCGAGCAATAGAAGTTCCTTCGTCTACTTTGGCAAATGCGGCAGTTGTTTCCGTGGTTTCCGCGTTTTCTTTGTTTCATCAAAATTTCCGACATTTAAAATTATACATACGCACAATGAAGCAGTCACCCTTCTCCTCCACAGCCCCCTTCCTGCATCTAACTCTCCCTTCTCAAAACAAAACTTCGACCCCGCACCCTTCTCCAAATTTCCCCAGCAATGCCCCAACCAAAATTCTCACACACTTTCTTCCAAATCCTAAAACCAAACCCACCCATCACCAAAATGTCCACCTCTCCTAAACACCCTAACCCGTTGGCCCGAAGAGACGGCGAAAGCGTCTAAGGGGGCCCGCCGCTGCAGGGGCAATCGCCATGCGGCGGAATTAAACGACTGCATATATATATATATCGAGTCTAGCGGTTCCGAGTCTGAACGAGTAACCCGTGCGAAGGATTCGATTCTCCACGGTGACGTCACGTCCGTAGCGATATGGGACTTGTTGCAGAGCAGTCGGAATGAATCAGTGGCGCCAGGCGGATATTTGTTCTGGGTGTTGCATTATTTTCATTAAGGAGTGGGGTAGGTGGTAGGGTAATAGACTGTTCGATATCAGAGAAAACTGTATTCAATTGCACGGTAAAGCGGATGTACCTCATTCAACACGAATATCGCAGTTCATTGAACACATTGTCATCGGATTATAAGTTAGTCTACATGAAAACCTTCACGAGAACAAAACAACGTACGTTGTATTCGAGGGCAAAAAGGAACGGCGAGTGTCACAAGTTCGCATAAATACATTGCAAGACATGGTATCGGCAGATGACGGAGCATCTCGGATGTCTATACTATAAGACTTCCCGAATTATTAAAGAACAAAATTATGAATTCCTATACATTTAAAAGAAAACGTACAGCTTTTTCTTTTCTGGAAATATTATTAGTATATTAATTGTTTTCCTTACCGACAGCGGTAGCTAAAGCGCAGCGCTAGGCCATGGAACCAAGCTCTCTGCGGACTCGGTAAACGTGGGTTCAAGCGCCACCGTCGGCCGTCCTGGAAATGGTTTTCTGTGGTTTCCCATTTTCAACTCCAGACAAATGCTGAGGCGGTACCTTCTGACAGGTCACGGCCGCATTCTTCCACATCCTTGCCCAGTTTCATTCATCTTCACTCATTTCATATCTCATGAGGTTGAAGTCAGGAAGGGCATCTGGCCGTAAAAACCATCCGCCACAGCTTTTCATCGCATCTCGTCCCCAAACCCGAAACTACTTTTGATGAGCCGAATCCCTTTGGTTTCCTTAATTAGGCTACTTTGTGAACCAGATCTGATCTTCCTTGTTGCTCAAAATGTTCTATTTCTTGACATCTACAGGTCCACCATTCAGTCTAATCCTATATAGTGATATACGCGAGTGACACTTGGACTCGCGAGAATCGAGCCTAGCGGTTCTGTGTTGTGTCAGGTGCCGTTGGGCTTCTCTGTCTGGTTTGTGAGGGTTTGTTGAGTTTTGAGAGATATTGGGGTAATTAATGTTGTTTAATAATGATTAAGGGTGGGGAGTGCGGGGGGGGGGGGAGAGGGTTGGGGTGAGGGGGTCGGACTTTATTTAGGAAGTTTTCTTAATGGGTTTTGATGTTTACGTTTAATTGCGATTTGTGACGTATAATGGGGAGAACAAACTCAATTTGGAATTATGAACTGGCCTGAATTTTGTAGTTTCTAACTGGCCCCTAAGGTAAGCGTGCCTCGCTCCTGGTGAACTTGGGTGTGTATTTGTTTAGTGGGTTTTGCGTAAAATGCCTCTGATAAGAAGTACGGTAGTTATTTTAGTCTGTGATTGCGTTTTTGAGTTTAGCCAGGTTCGTACTTACCCTGGCTACGTACAAGAGGGTTGGTGTGGAATTGAATGTTGTCGTCGTTGGAAACGGGAATAATAAGGGGTACACATACTGTACATACATTTTTTTTTTTTTTTTAAGAAATCTAGTCTTTGGTCAACACTACAACCTTATTACCGGCCACCACTGGAATGAATATTGTAATCAGTAAGTACTGCCAAAACAGCTAAGTAAATAATGACTATAACGTGAAACTCGATTTTTCGCGAGTCCATTCGCAGCCCGTTATTCGGAGCAACCCGTGCGAAGGACTCGACTCTCCACGGGGACGCCACGATCCGTACTAATACGATGTAGGACACAATGCGGCAAAATTCCCAGCACTCGCTAAACTTGCGAACGACTTTTCTACAAGGCTGGGACACTAGTGATTTACAAGCGAAATCGTTGGCAAAATGCGCACTATGCTTCATTTTATAACGACTGAGTAATGATAAAGAAAGAAATACAATAAAAATCACGTTAAAAAAACACGCCGGGAATCGAACCCCAGCCGGCTGGGTGATAGTCAGTAACCTAAACCACGCGACCACACATCCGGATTGACGCAATGGCGTAATCAACACCGATATATACTACTGCTTAGCAAATTGTCACATGGAAGGAAATCTCTCTTCAGTGTATTGCGTATTTTTTTCTTTCATCAGTACACTTCTTGCCCGTTTTCAATTTTTAATATTCTATTATATCACTGTGCATTAATGGGAAACGAATACAATACTTGGCCTAGGTAAGGTAATCTGTGGCCTAGGCGTACCCAGCGTACCGACCACAGATTACCTACATTACCGACATTACTATACATCGTGTTGTTTCCATAAGTGGCTCACAGATAACGCTGACATCGTCCTCGGCCTCGAGTATTACGGTTCCAGACTCGATTCATTCGCGAGTCCACTCGCAGCCCATCACTAATGACAAAATGGTTCTCATTTTGGATTACTCATTAACCAAGAGCGAAATAAGACAATACGCCTTGGTCTTCAAAAATTACATTGTATTAACAAATGCTGGATTAATAACGTAGCTCGCGCGTTGGAGAATATATATTTCTCTTGCTCCCATGCAAGTGCGAGAGTTAAAGATTCAGTGCTATAATTCTTTTAATATACTGAACACATAGTTCATTTATTGGTATGTGTGATTTCGAATATATTTTTTTCGTCAAATATAGTATAATTTAATTGGATAAGGGAATGTGAGAGCTACTTTGATATTATACACGTATTGTTCAGTCCTGGTTTGATCGCTAAGCCATGAGGATGTAAGCGACATCTCTGTGTAAAACTTTCTCAATTGGCAACTCCAGCTATCTGATATGACATCTAGCGGTAAAAATGAGAAACTTACCAAGTAGGGTACATTTGTCACGTGGTAACTGTTTGATTTCTTGTATTGGTAAACAGTTCGTGGCAAATTGTTCGTGTCTTTATACATAAGTAATAAGTTTTACTCGTTGATAGAGTGAAAAATGAGTAAAAGCAAAGTGTATTGCTCAGTTTACGGCTGTAAGTCGATCTATAAGAGGGCTGCGGATATACGTTTTCATCACTTTCCAAAAGATGCAAATAGCAATAGCCGAAATGTGATGATACCTAATACCTAATAATAATACCTTTCCACCCCGGGAAGGATCTAACACTTGTCGAGGTAGACAGACAGAAGACCTGCGACGTAAAGCCAGCGAAGGTTATTCAGTTTAAAAACAGCTGTTACGATGGGCGCGCTGGTAAGATTGAAGTTAATTAATTATTGGCTGCTTGGTAGGGAGAAGGGATGAGTTTAACTTGTATTAAAACTCGGGGGGCGACAGGAATTGCTTGATTTGGATGGTTAAAAGGTGGGTTTGGTGTTGAATATCTGAATGGTAGCGGAATCACTCATTCTACAGTGCCCACGGGAAGGCAAATTAGACCTATATGACTCGTAGTGGAATAGCTCGAATATCGAAGAACTTAGCGATTACGAGGTGTAGGCTTGGCGGAAAGGCTGGCGGATCATCAGTTTGACATCAATTCACGATATAAGTCGGAGCTTGGAACAGTGGCGTCTGGTTTGCGTGAATGCTAGTCTCGGAATGATAAAAGTAGCACAGCTTCGGTGTGTTATTTATTTGTTTATGTACCGTATTTCTCTATTTGAATGAGGGGCCGATAACCTCGATGTTAGGCCCCTTAAAACAACAATTATCATCATCAATTTGAATGTCCTCGGCGTTGACTCAGGATCGACATTTACATTATATTGCGCATAATAGTACCGAAATAATGTCCGAAGTGTAGCCCTGTGTAAATTTGAATAAGCTGATCTACATCAACCATAAAAACTGATGCTTGATAATATGCAAATGACACCAAAAAATCCAGTGGAACACACAAATTAGATCACGTGTATCGCGCAGTTATACATATATACAATTAAAAATAACACTGTCATTAATTTAGAGACCACATTTACTGATTATAACCGAAAAATAAAAAGTGTTCCATATCAAACGCGTGTTATTGAGTATTTTAAACCCTAATTATCCAGACCGACCGCAGCGCCCCAAGTGTTAGTTTGAGTTGCCAATACGCTGTCGAAATAGACGTCACTTCCGCTCCGTTGCTAAGCAACTGGAGCAATACAACATAGCTCCAGTAGCCTAGCCAGGATTTTAGTTTGTGGGGGGGGATTAGGCCCTCATCTATTACTGCAGAAGTTCATATATTTTTCTGATTTTAAGTTAAATCAATGCAAGAGTGAACTGTTAGTGTGATCTTGGAACTATTGTAGTCTAATATTCGTGTCTAGAATAAAGGATGGCGGTATAATTATGTTAACTTTAATAATGTGTAGCTTATGTGACATTGATAAGCTATGAGCAAGTTCACATCTTATACTAATAACATAGTGAGAAAATATACATTTAGGTACCAGACTGTAAATTGGTAACCCTTTATGGGATAATGGTCTCTATATTAGCCACCTCTCATAAGGGCAGTTTATGCTTTCAAAGATATTGAGTTGAATCTTTAAGCCAAATTTTGGAGAATTTTCATGTTGAACTGCTAGTATTTCTAAAAAGCAAATATTATATAAGTTACGTATCTACTTGACGTAATGTGTTAGATAAAATTAAAATTAAAAAACTAAAAACATTAACAATAAAGTGCAAAAATAAAATATAAATATAGATATAAAATCATAAAAAATAGAGACAGCATTTATTAACAGTTGGCAGCCCTGGTTGCTCTTAAGAATACGCATAGTCATATCTCTTATAGTACACATACCACATACGAAATTTGGTTGAAATCCAAATGATAGTATAGAAGTTACATGTATTTAAAGTTGGACCTCTCAGCAAGCTTAGAATCATGTTGGTAGTACTGAGGTCCATTAGTTTCTCCAAATTAATCTAGAATGTCAGGTACTATACGTGTGCATAGTTTAAAGCTGTCGGCCTGCATACTTTCTGATATATTGGTATTTGGATAAAAAACAATAGAGAGTTCATTTATTAACAGTTGGCAGCCCTGGTGGCTCTTAAGATTACGCTCAGTCATATCTGTCTATGTACACATAGTACATACGAAATTTGGTTGAAATCCAATTGATAGTGTAGAAGTTATATGCATTTAAAAATTGTACCTATCAGCAGGCTTAGAATCATTTTGGCAACACTGTCATGTATGGCCTCCTGGAAATTAAACTGAAATATTATTATCTATATGTGTGCTAATTTTAGTATAGCTTCCCCGCATATCCTCCAAGATATACAACAACCAGCTGAAATTTCAATTGCGATTTTTCAGCAGTTGGTAGCACTGACATAATTTTCAAATACGGCATTGAGATATTCAGATAGAGATCTTTACTCATACCAAATTTGGTTTCAATTGCTTCAGCCGTTTAGGAGTTGATAGGGGGGGGGGACACACACAGACAGACCGATATTTTCCCGGATCGATCTCATAAGTCTAATTTTTCCTCATTTTTACAAAATGCGAAAAGTAGGCTAAAAATTACGAGCCTTACAGTAGTCGCATATGATGTGTAACATCTGACATAGAAGAAACCTCACGTGAAATTGTTGATACACCGGTATTTTATACAGGGTGTGGCAGAATAGACTCCCTAGTTTCAAACACTCACTGTAGAGCGCGCAGGTGCGTTAGCGGAGTGGGGATAGTGGCGTTAGGTTGGGGAAACGATGCCATTTTCAGTAGTCGCCATGCAGTGGTCTGGTGAGCATAGAGGCTTTGTCGTTGAAACGTTCTTTAAAAACAATGATAGTGTGGTGGCGACACAGAGGGCTTTTCGTAGGCGGTTTGGTTTGGCTCGTCATGATAAGGTTCCTGATACTAAAACCATTAGGAAATGGATTAATAGTGTACGGGCAACAGGATCTGCACTTCCTAAAAAAACAGCTGGGCGACCTAAAAGTGTGAGGACACCTGAAAACATCGTGGCAGTGAGAGCGTCCATTGAACAGTCTCCATCGCGCTCTGCGCGGAAACATGCTGCTGCCCTTGGAATATCGTCCAGAACGGTAAGGCGAATTTTACACACTGACCTTAATTTACACCCCTACAAGATGATGGTCGTTCAAGAATTGAGTCCACAAGACTGGGTGAAACGTACAGATGCTTGTAATGCAATTTTAACCTCTGTGCAACCTGACTCTATTCTGTGGTCCAGCGATGAAGCGCATTTTCACCTCTCCGGCACAGTAAATCAGCAAAATTTTCGTTACTGGGCGACTGAAAATCCTCGTCAACTCCACCAAAGACCTCTTCATAGCCCCAAAGTGACAGTTTGGTGCGCCGTGTCCTCCATAGGCATAATTGGACCTTACTTTTTTGAATCTCAAGGTCTAACTGTTACTGTTACCTCTGAGCGTTATTGTGACATGCTAGAGAACTTTTTTCAACCTAAATTGGAAGAGTATGGTCAGCAATATGACACACAAGCCTTTTGGTTTCAACAGGACGGTGCTACAGCTCATACCACCCTTCGTTCACGGCAAATCCTGCAAAGACTGTTTCCCGGCCGCCTGATCTCCTTACGTGGCGATGTTCCATGGCCCCCTCGCTCCCCGGATTTGAGTCCATGCGATTTTTTTCTTTGGGGTTATCTCAAAACTGAGGTTTACAAAGTTCGACCAAGGACCTTGGAAGCCCTTAAGGAGGCAATTACAGATGTCGTCGCTGGAATATCAGAAGATATGCTGAGAAGAGTTTTCGGAAACTTTTTTGAACGACTCAACATGTGCATCGCTCGCCAAGGTCGTCACCTGGATGAACTAATTTTCACAACCAAACGAGAATAAAATGGCATTGAATGTAGTTTTGGGAAATAAAAACGTTTTGAGATTATCTTTATTTGTTCTTTCACAATTCATCCTTCAAATCAGGGAGTCCATTCTGCCCCACACTATTATTGGCACAGATATTAATCTATTGTAAAAGGGAGTGTTTTACAGATATTGTAGTTTATAATACGGAACTCATTTTATTAGATGATTTGTAGCTGCCACCAGCACTAGCCTAAATGAAGAATACGATATGGATCAACTGGATTAATAGAGGCGACACCGCTCATAACAATAAATTCCTAATAAACAGGTCCTCTTCATTCACAGCCCAACACGTAATTTCATATGGATTCTGTTAAAATATATATCTATACTAATATAATAAAGCTGAAGAGTTTGTGTGTTTATGTGTTTAAACGCGCTGATGATAGCCAGATTCAAGAGGAGTAGTTTAGGCTATGCAGTATTAGGCTACACCTCTCAGATAACCTAAAAGATTGATTTTTAAGTCGGTAGAACAAGCGCTCCCGAACTGCTCTATCCGCATGCGCAGGCGTAATGGTTAGTGATACGTACACTGTTTCACCGATCTGACCCAAAATGTGTATACTTACCCTTTGGAACCCTGCGAGTAACTCTGTCTACGTGGAATTTATGACAGACCGGTCCATTCCCTGTATTTAGGCCCTTTGGCACAAATCTACACCTTTTCACCGATCTAAACCAAAGTTTGTATACTCACCCTTTGGAACCCTGCGAGTAACACTGTTTACATGAAATTTCGGACAGACCCCTCCATTCCCTGCATTTAGGCCCTTTGGCACAAATCTACACTGTTCCACCGATCTGAACAAAAATTTGAATACGTACCCTTTGGAACCCTGCGAGTAACAAAGTCTGCGTGAAATTTCGGCCAGACCACTCCATTCCCTGCATTAAGGCCCTTTATTACAAATATACACCGTTTCTCCTAATTGAACCAAATTTTACATACACTTTGAAACCCTGCTGGTAACACTGTCCACTTGATATTTTGGACAACGCTCTCCATTCCCTACATTTAGAATAACAGACAATATAAACTTGAAAACCACGTATTAAGGCCCTAGAACCATTCATGTCCGTAGTAGTGTAACTGTACGAGTATTTTAATAAGTCTATTGTTGACGGGCAGTTCGGGCTGCATCACGTCTCCACTACCAGCATTCTGGTGCAGTAGGGGGGTGATAGGAGTTCTGCCCCCCCCCCCCCCCCCCCCCCCCGCACCACTCCCTCTGACGTCACATACTAACCCGCAATACATTCAGGGGCAAAGTCAATATCTCTCGAACGTATGGTCCGATTTTCACAAATGAGGTGTCGTTGGACTCGGGTTGACGTCCTCTTTCCAATGGACCACTCATTTCAACCCCTAAATAAAACCTACCCCTGCTAGGGGGTGACATTGTAATTTTTTCGTGAAAGTCTCTTTTCAAATGCGACATGTATAAGGTGCGCTGCTAAAATGAACTTAAAGGTTGTTGCTCATATAGCACATGCGTTTTGCTGGATCCCGCTATGGATCAACATTTTTGTTTTTGTTTTTTACGCATGCGCACTTGGGATTTTTGTAAGAGGGCGAGCTCTTTGAAAAAAATGATTGATAAGAAGGGGTTTTGGTGGTGAGGAGAGAACCAGATAGTCGCCTACTTTCCTACGAAGTTTGCCGATATCTCTCGAACGCAACATCGGATTTGGACGTGTGACGTGTCAAATCGCTTGTCTCAAAGCCCTATATATGTTATTAATAGGTTAAAGTTTTGAGAATGAGGGAAACAGGCTTTTTGGGGGTAAAACCATGATTTTAGACTTATTCCGATATCTCACGAATGCATGGTCGAATTTGGTCCTATGACATGTCAAATGGCTTGTCTCGAAACCCTCTTTATTTTGGTAATAGGTTAAAGTTTTTGAGAATGAGGGAAACAGAATTTTTTGGTGTAAAACTGTGATTTTAAACTTTTTGCTATATCTCGCGAACCAATCATGCTAGAGGCATGTACGAGGGGTCCAAGGACTCGGGATGACGTCTTCTTTGCTGTGGACCACTCGTTATATTTTCAAAAAATTGGAAACTCGATTTTGGGGTAAACACATGTTTTTTGCGATTTTTGCTGATTTCTCACGGACTAATAACGCTAGAGACGTGTACGAGGTGTCCTAGGACTCGAGCTAACGCCCCCTGTTTGAAACTATGTTTGAAATTTTGACAAAGGGCCTAACGACACTTTTGTTGAAAAAAATATTAATTTTTCTTTACCTGTTTAAAATGTTCATGAAGCGTGGTGGTTGAGAGAGACGATACTGCTGGGTGTATGTGTTTCAACGATCCTGTCGCTAACCACAAGGACCATGCTTAATAGAACAATCGCTATTTCGGCGGGTCGGTGTATGACAGAGCGAGGGTTCGTTTTCTGATATTTTACCTTTAATGTGTAAACGGTGATGAGAACTTGGTTCTATGTTGGTCGAAGCGAGTACAGAAAACAAACTTGCAGACGAGCAGGAGGTGAATGTCATTTGAGCTTATTGGAAGGCGCTGATCTGACTTGACAACAAGTGCAATGGAAAATGACAAAGACGCTTGAAGGTGAAATAATCTGACCATCGTGGTGGCAGGGAAGTGCGAAATGCATGTGAACACATGTGAAACCACATGAGGGCTAAACCAGTGACATCCTGTTTTGCTTCATACGTGACAAAATGCAAGTTCATGTGAAATTTGACCTGGCACAGGTGTTCGCCTGGGACGTTAGCTGTCCACGTGCGCGATAACTGTTAACAAGTTACATCCTGTTTGCTTCGTACGTGAAAAAATGCAAGTTGACGTGAAAATTGATCTGCCACAGGTGTTCACCTTGGATGTTAGCTGTCCACGTGCCTGATAACAGAATGTTCAAAGCGTGGGAATCGCTGAATCAGTAAAAAGTATGATGCAATTTGTGGGAATGATGTCACAACCAATAGATAGGCAAGAGCTGCGAACAGCAGTGGTGGGAGGTGAAGGGAGGGAGAGGGGGAGGGGTAATGTATGAGAGAACACAGGTGGAAAGAAGAAGGAAATATGTGGAGCTGAGAACTGTACACATAGAGCTATAGGTGGTGTACAAAATGTTTGAATAAATAAACTAAAAATTGCACAGGTTCACACAACATGTAATTTATTGATCCAAGAATTAATCGTAGAGTTAAACCCTAACCATTTGACATATAGTTTATTTCCTTTTTGTTTCGCGTACGAACATGTGTGATGTTTACCATGTGTGATGAAACATAGCTAGGTAGAGAAAGAATTAGTGTAGGCTACATGTATGGTGACTGACAAGTCTTTTACCATTGAAACTTGTTTTTCAGATCAAACTGCAGTATAGAGAGAGTATAGGTTGCAGGTATGGGTTAATAAATGACGAACGGTGTACACAAACTCCGATTTATCGATTCAAGAATTAATAGTAGACTATCTTTAATTGATTGGTTAAAGAGGATAGCTAAAACACAAAAAAATGCTCAGTGGTTACCGGGACAAGATGGTCGCTACACACAACAAGCTTTAAATACTTGAGGCTAATAATCTATACACACACACTCGCTTGTTCTAAACTAAACTGTGTTGCTGTCAGTGCTCAGACAGTAGGCTGATGACAAAATGCATTGCTAACGGAAATATAATCATTTCCGGTTGTATAATGTTACCAGCTATCCATTTTGTGTTGTAGTGTTAAGCACTTTTAGCTCTTGTACTGGTGGTCTTAACTCTATTTCCAGGTCTGAGGCCTAGAACGAGTCAAACTAAGAAACAAGGGCATGGTGGTGTAGTGGTTAAGCTGTTAGCCTTTTCACCAGGGTTCGATTTCAGGTTAATATGCATGTCATAAACATATTAAACAAAACAAAACAGAGATAACGTTTAAAACTGATTACATTTGTGTCTTTTCAAATTATTACTTGGATTACAAATACAAAGGTGAACTGGGTTTGATATACAGTTAATGCTGTCTATCACACACTAGACTGTAAGAAAGCCAAATAGCAAAAGGCGTAGGTAGAGCAGTGGTAAAATTGCTATATGTAGAGAACTACCTAGCGGTTTTATGAACTGGCAAAGCTATATCGCATAAACAGTGCAGGATACAATCCAGCAATCAAATTTGTATCTTGTGGAACAGAGAGAAAATGCACTTTTACCTTGATGGAAGCAAATGAGTGCAGATGAATGACCTATGCATTAGCCTACCATAGGGTTATAACCACGAGGTGGAGGTGTGACTTCTATATTTTATTGTTTAGAGACATGGCTTTTTGTAACCAGTAGATTTAGTATTTTGTAAATATTCATTTTTGTAATTGTAAATAGTGGAAACATTTTTTGTAATAGTAAATGTTAAATGTATAACTAAAAGTTATTTGGGATATGTGTGCATGTCAAGGATAAATAGCGTGGTTGTATTTGTTTTTCAAAGACAGGTATGGTTGTGTGAATGTATGACTATAGATAGAATGATAGAGAGAGAGAGAGAGAAAGCTTGTGTGTGTGGGTAGCATTGATTTTTCAACCAAAGCAAACACGGCAAGGTAGGATGGTGGGGTAATTAATGTATATAGCAAATGGTAAATAGTATACTGTATTTTTTTAACACTTGTGTTTTTTTAATGCAGCAGTAGATAGGTGTTATTTTGTAAAACAGTCTTACCTACAGTAGTAGTAGTAGTAGGCCTATATGTTTTTGGAAACAAACAGAAAGAGAATGCACTATTGCCATGGCCAAGCACTTCCATTAAGGTGATTTCAAGAAAATTAAAATCAGCAAATGTGTGTTTTACAAAACTAACCTTTCAGCATGGACTAAATCATAAACGTGTCGTCTGTGATATGGAAAAAATAGGAAATCCATGTTTCCATATCAACACAATTTAAAAACTTAAAACTGACATTTAAAAAATGTAAATGGGAAATTGACAAATGTGTAAACAACAAAATGGAAAATTCTTGTTTCCATATCATGAAATCCAAAAACTTTAAACTGACATTTTCAAATCGTGTACATGGAAAATTGACAAATGGCCATGTGTAAAATGTGAAAAAAATGAACAAATGGCTATCATTATTTAAAAAATAAAAAACCGTCGTGTTCTATCGTTAAAGTGTGAATCAAACCACATCTACTTATTTGGATCACCCGAGACTGAGTAGACCTGTTTTAGTCCTAATATACTTTTAAAATTTTATGTTAAAGCTCAAATTGAACTCAAGAGCTTTAGAGTGCCAGCTAACTATTATAACCGTTACGTCACTAAGACAACTTTACACTACTCTTAATGAACAATAATAAGAAAAAAGAATAATAAATGTTGAATTTTTTTTTAAGGATGAACATGGTGACACTGTTTCTGTTGCACAGTCTGCTAGCTACTAGCCAGCAGCTGGGGTCTTAGAAAACGATACAGTTGACATTTTGTAATGAGATGTGATATGTTTCAAAGTACAGTATTATGGGTTGCTGTTGAGTAAAAACTAATCCTGTACAAGGAAGCAAGGGTTCGAACCCCTTACCTAACATTACTATTGCCTGAACAGGGCTTGACGACACTGTATTATTATGATACTCGGTACACAAACCATAGATAGAGTGTATTGTTTAAAATCACTTTCTTCCTCATATTCAGTATAACCAGCCTGTTTATAGACATGCAGTTGCTGAAGCCGCCGGATTAGCTTACTTGGATTGTTCCAGTAGACAAATTTAACAAATGATTTTTAGGTGTAAACAAAGCATTACCATTATCATTATTATCTTCATCATCAACATCATCATAACCAGTATCATTATCATCATCATCATTATCATCATCATCATGATCATTATAATCCTCATCAGTATTACTATATAGTCCTTTTTGATCCTTTTGCAATACCACATTTTGCACAGTCTGTGTTGCCTTTGATAATGTTGGGAGTTTTTCAGACATTGACAACTGTCCTAACACGACTTTCTGAGGAGATGATACATGCTTCTTAACAAACAATGCACTATCTTGAGCTGCAATATCTTTTTCTGGGACAAGTGTTTTAGCATTTTGAAGAGTTTTTTTAAACAGCAATGATGTTTTATCTGGTACACTACATTGATGATCACTCACACTTAAGACATCACTATTTTTACTTTTCAGCTCACCTCGACACTGTTTTGAACGATGTTTTGAACAACGCCAAATAACAGTTCCATTTTTATTGGTTCGTTTTTTAATATATGTATATCCTTTATAGAATGCGTATGGCATACCATTGCTATTTGTTGATACTTCCATGTCAATTGTCAAGCATGAACTAATCTCTAGCAAAGTTCACTCGATAATATAAATAATAGTTTAAAGTGAGAGGAAAAGTGGGTGCAAAAGTGGGTGTAAAAGTGGGTGCAAAAGTGAATGCAAAAGTGGATGCAAAAGTGGATGCAAAAGTGGGTGCAAAAGTGGGTGCAAAAGTGAGTGCAAATGTGAGTGCAAAAGTGGGTGCAAAAGTCAGTGTAAAAGGGAGTGTAAAAGTGAGTGCAAAAGTGGGTGCAAAAGAGAGTGCAAAATTGGATGTAAATGTGGGTGCAAAAGTGGGTGCCGCTTATAGTAGGCATGAATTTTACTAGAATGTGATTTGAGTAAATGTAATTTCTAAACCCCAGTAGTGAATAGTCAGTTGGTTTTGATCTATACAAGCGTAAACATGTCACATACACTGGTGATGGATACTCAAGGCTTTAAGGTCAATGAAAACAAGTACAGTATATATTTAAATAGGTGGCTATCATTGATTGCACAACACGCGGGTTACCATATCTTTTTTTCGGACTAGTGTTTTAACATTTGAAGAGTTTTTTTTTTAACAGCAACGATATCTTATCAGTCACACTACATTGATGATCAGTCACACTTATGACCTCACTATTTTTACTTTTTAACTCACTTTGACACGTTTTTGAACGATGTTTTGAACAACGTCAAAAACAGTTCCATTTTATTGGTTCGTTTTACAATATACGTATAACCTTTATAGTATGCATATGGCTTACCATAACTATTCGTTGATACTTCCATATCAATTTTCAAGCATGAAATAATCTCCAATAAATTTCGCTCGATAATAGAAATAATAGTTTAAAGTGGGTGCGAAGGTGGGTGCAAAAGTGGGTGCAAAAGTGAGTGTAAAAATGGGTGCAAAAGTGGGTTCAAAAGTGAGTGCAAAAGTGAATGTAAAAGTGGGTGCAAAAGTGGGTGCAGTTTATAGTAGGCACCATTTTTACTAGAATGTGATTTGAGTAAATGTAATTTCTAAACCCAAGTAGTGAGTAGTCAGTTGGTTTTGATTTATGCAAGCGTAAACATGTCTCATACACTGATGATGGATAATCAAGGCTTCTTGGTCAACAAAAACAAGTATATAGTTAAAGAGGTAGCTATTATTGATTGCACAACACTGAATCTATTTTTGAAATTTTGACAAAGGGTCTAAGTGCACTTTTGTTAATATCTTGCGAACCAATAAGACTAGGACATTGCATGAGGTATTGTTGGACTTTTTGCCGAAGACTGCTGGTAAACACCTAAGTTCCCACGACCTTTTTAAAGATGGCGGCTGACCCACGAGGGGTGATTAAAAAGTATTCCAAGCGGCGCTTGTCGATAAGCAAACCAATAATCAAAGGGGGGTATGACAGGGCTTGAGGCGATAACCCCTTTTGATTGATCCCTGTTGATTTGCCCCTTTGGACTGGTCCCCGTTGACTAGTCCCTCTGGATGGGTCCTTTTTGAAGGGAGTCATTTATGACAGGCCCCTGCTGACGGGTCACTGTGGACGGATCCCTGTGGACGGGTCCCTGTTGACAGGTCCTTTTGACTAATCCCTTTGGACCCGTCCCTTTGACATAATTTGGATAAATGCATGGGCCAACCCATAGGGATCAGTCCAAAGGGACCGGGACCTTTGTATTTGTAATCCAAGTAATAATTTGAAAAGACACAAATGTAATCAGTTTTAAACGTTATCTCTATTTTGTTTTGTTTAATATGTTTATGACATGCATATTAACCTGAAATCGAACCCTGGTGAAAAGGCTAACAGCTTAACCACTACACCACCATGCCCTTGTTTCTTAGTTTGACTCGTTCTAGGCCTCAGACCTGGAAATCGAGTTAAGACCACCAGTACAAGAGCTAAAAGTGCTTAACACTACAACACAAAATGGATAGCTGGTAACATTATACAACCGGAAATGATTATATTTCCGTTAGCAATGCATTTTGTCATCAGCCTACTGTCTGAGCACTGACAGCAACACAGTTTAGTTTAGAACAAGCGAGTGTGTGTGTATAGATTATTAGCCTCAAGTGTTTAAAGCTTATTGTGTGTAGCGACCATCTTGTCCCGGTAACCACTGAGCATTTTTTTGTGTTTTAGCTATCCTCTTTAACCAATCAATTAAAGATAGTCTACTCTTAATTCTTGAATCGATAAATCGGAGTTTGTGTACACCGTTCGTCATTTATTAACCCATACCTGCAACCTATACTCTCTCTCTATACTGCAGTTTGATCTGATAAACAAGTTTCAATGGTAAAAGACTTGTCAGTCACCATACATGTAGCCTACACTAATTCTTTCTCTACCTAGCTATGTTTCATCACACATGGTAAACATCACACATGTTCGTACGCGAAACAAAAAGGAAATAAACTATATGTCAAATGGTTAGGGTTTAACTCTACGATTAATTCTTGGATCAATAAATTACATGTTGTGTGAACCTGTGCAATTTTTAGTTTATTTATTCACACATTTTGTACACCACCTATAGCTCTATGTGTACAGTCCTCAGCTCCACATATTTCTTTCTCTTTCCACCTGTGTTCTCTCATACATTGCCCCTCCCCCTCTCCCTCCCTTCACCTCCCACCACTGCTGTTCGCAGCTCTTGCCTATCTATTGGTTGTGACATCATTCCCACAAGTTGCATCATACTTTTTACTGATTCAGCGATTCCCACGCTTTGAACATTCTGTTATCAGGCACGTGGACAGCTAACATCCAAGGTGAACACCTGTGGCAGATCAATTTTCACGTCAACTTGCATTTTTTCACGTACGAAGCAAACAGGATGTAACTTGTTAACAGTTATCGCGCACGTGGACAGCTAACGTCCCAGGCGAACACCTGTGCCAGGTCAAATTTCACATGAATTTACATTTTGTCACGTACGAAGCAAAACAGGATGTCACTGGTTTAGCCCTCATGTGGTTTCACATGTGTACACATGCATTTCGCACTTCCCTGCCACCACGATGGTCAGATTATTTCACCTTCAAGCGTCTTTGTCATTTTCCATTGCACTTGTTGTCAAGTCAGATCAGCGCCTTCCAATAAGCTCAAATGACATTCACCTCCTGCTCGTCTGCAAGTTTGTTTTCTGTACTCGCTTCGACCAACATAGAACCAAGTTCTCATCACCGTTTACACGTTAAAGGTAAAATATCAGAAAACGAACCCTCGCTCTGTCATACACCGACCCGCCGAAATAGCGATTGTTCTATTAAGCATGGTCCTTGTGGTTAGCGACAGGTTCGTTGAATCACATACACCCAGCAGTATCGTCTCTCTCAACCACCACGCTTCATGAACATTTTAAACAGGTAAAGAAAAATTAATATTTTTTTCAACAAAAATGTCGTTAGGCCCTTTGTCAAAATTTCAAACATAGTTTCAAACAGGGGGCGTTAGCTCGAGTCCTAGGACACCTCGTACACGTCTCTAGCGTTATTGGTCCGTGAGAAATCAGCAAAAATCGCAAAAAACATGTGTTTACCCCAAAATCGAGTTTCCAATTTTTTGAAAATATAACGAGTGGTCCATAGCAAAGAAGACGTCATCCCGAGTCCTTGGACCCCTCGTACATGCCTCTAGCATGATTGGTTCGCGAGATATAGCAAAAAGTTTAAAATCACAGTTTTACACCAAAAAATTCTGTTTCCCTCATTCTCAAAAACTTTAACCTATTACCAAAATAAAGAGGGTTTCGAGACAAGCCATTTGACATGTCATAGGACCAAATTCGACCATGCATTCGTGAGATATCGGAAAAAGTCTAAAATCATGGTTTTACCCCCAAAAAGCCTGTTCCCCTCATTCTCAAAACTTTAACCTATTAATAACATATATAGGGCTTTGAGACAAGCGATTTGACACTTCACACGTCCCAATCCGACCTTGCGTTCGAGAGATATCGGCAAACTTCGTAGGAAAGTAGGCGACTATCTGGTTCTCTCCTCACCACCAAAACCCCTTCTTATCAATCATTTTTTTCAAAGAGCTCGCCCTCTTACAAAAATCCCAAGTGCGCATGCGTAAAAAACAAAAACAAAAATGTTGATCCATAGCGGGAGCCAGCAAAACGCATGCGCTATATGAGCAACAACCTTTAAGTTCATTTTAGCAACGCACCTTTTACATGTCGCATTTGAAAAGAGACTTTCACGAAATAAATTACAATTTCACCCCCTAGTAGGGGTAGGTTTTATTTAGGGGTTGAAATGAGTGGTCCATTGGAAAGAGGACGTCAACCCGAGTCCAACGACACCTCATTTGTCTAAATCGGACCATGCGTTCGAGAGATATTGACTTTGCCCCTGAATGTATTGCGGGTTAGTATGTGACGTCAGAGGGAGTGGCGGGGGGGGGGGGGGGGGGGGGGGGGCAGGACTCCTATCACCCCCCTACTTGGTGCAGAATTGCGAAAATAGTTGCATCTTCCGCTGTTTATAAATTGCAGTTACGGGGAGGGATTAGTGCAAAAAGATCTCTTAGGCACCTTAAAACAGTTATCATCATGAACATTTATGCCTGGGTATAAGTGCAATGGTGTTGGTGCAGTAGGCCTACATTGAGCTTACCAGCTGCAATAAGTGTTGGTGCTTTCAAATTTACCTTCAATTATTCCGAACCTTATCGTTGAGCGCTATGTGGCGATAAATGATACTATTGCTACCTCAGTAGCTCGGGACGCATAATTTTTTTTTTCAGCCCGAGCCTAGCCACAGTATGTATTTCCGAGCCTCTTATTGGCTGTTATGTCAAGCCATTCTCCTGGTTCCGAAACGAGGCGGTAGATAGTAGCAGGGGTCACATCCGATCAAACATGGAGGAAGATTATCGAGTGAGATGAGGATAATATTCGATGTTGAATTGCATTAATAGTGTGAAACAGGCAAGAACCTTGCTTTAGATCAAGTTTAAAACAACTCACGCAGCAAATGAATGCGTTCCAATCAACATTTAAGGTCTAAGTGAAATCATTCGACATTTAGTCACATGTATTAAGACCTATGATAATAATCTTTATATACGAGCGCAGATGTGCAGAAGTGGTGGCGTGGGAGCCTGGTAATTTTGATGTCCCGGGTTCAAGTCTGCCCTAGGGCAGAGATTTTTACTTCTTTTGAATTATTTTATAATATCCTCTCTACCTTTTACAGCAGGTTTTATGCCTTGTTTTATTGAAATTATCTGTATGGGTGATTGAAATAAACATTGTTGGGCGGAAAATCTTCCCTATTCTCACTTGAATTTATATTCCTCTGCTTACTGTTCAACGCGGCTAGCGTTCTTGGCTGTCTCCCCAGAGGTCCGGGTTCGATTCCCAGCTCTGTAGAAAAATTTCAATTCTGGTGTGAGGGCTGCAGCGGGGTACACTCTGCCTCATGAGCCAAAACTGAGTAGAGGTGGGTCCGATTCCCACCTCAGCTATTTTGGTAGTCATTTTCCATAGTTTTCCACTTCTACTCCAGACAAATGCCGAAATTGTTCATAACAAAAGCACAACCGCCTCCTTGCGAATCCTCACCTGAATATCAAATATCAGACACCACAATAACACAGATTATCAGAGAAATGTATTTATTCAAGGAGACATAATTTCAACTCTGAGATTTGCTGATAACATCGTCATCTTGGCCGACACGCCTGAGGTTTTGAATGAGTTTTTGAATGATATGGACTTCGTCTTGAGGAAAGAGTTCATGATGAAAATTAATAAAATGTAAAACAAAAATATTGGATCGCAGCCGAAATAAATCAGAAACCTCTATGGACATCAAATTGGCAAGTGAAAAGCTGAAGGAAGTAGCAGACTTCTGTTACTTAGGAAGCAAAATAACCAGTGATGGACGAAGCAAAGAGGACATAAATAGTAGGTTGGCTCAGGCAACGTAAGAATTTCTAAAAAAAAAGGAATCTCTTGACATCGAATATAGATTTATTTTAGGTATTAGGGAGTCTTTTTTCAAAGACTTTGTCTGGTGCGTGGCACTCTATGAAAGTCAATCTTGGACTATTGGTGCAGCAGAAAAGAGGAGAATTGAAGCGTTTGAAATATAGTGTTACAGGAGAATGATGAAGATCTGATGGGTAGATAGGGTTACAAACAAAGAGGTATTAAGACGAGTGGTAGGAGAGATGTTTCTGGCTACTGCTAATGAAGAGAAGATATAGGTTGGTAGGACACTTGCTAAGACACCAAGGAATAGCAAGCTTAGTTATGGAAGCAAGGGTCGAGAAATGTACGGGTACACCAAGGTTAGAATATGTTAAACAGATTGCCTTGGATGTAGGGTGTGGTAGCTATGTAGAGATGAAAAGATTAACTCAGGACAGGGAGGCATGGAGAGCTGCATCAAACCAGTCAAAAGACTGAAGACTCAAACACACAATCTCGTGATCATTAGACACGGAACCTCCATTTTAGTCAGAAACCAAAACTCAGAACGTGATAATTCCCTTCGTAAATCTCACGTGAAGTGACCGGGAATCGAACTCTGTCCACCTTGGGGAGAGGCAAGCAGCTTGACCACTGCAGAAGTTGACGCTGATGTTGCTCTTGTTCATTTGAGCAAATTGGACATGGTGGTCATTGAGCCCTCCAACTTGTAAATAAATAAATAAATAAATAAATAAAGTCGCCTCCGTAGCGTAGCGGTTAGCATGGTTAGCTGCCGCCCCGGAGGTCCTGGGTTCGATTCCCGGCTCTGCCACGAAATTTGAAAAGTGGTATGAGGACTGGAACGGGGTCTACTCAGCCTCGGGTGGTCCAAATGAGTAGAGGGGGTTCGATTCCCACCTCAGCCATCCTCGAAGTGGTTTTCCATGGTTTCCCACTTTGTCTTCGGGCAAATGCCGGGATGGTACCTACTGTCAGGCCACGGCCGCCACCTTCCCTCTTCCTAGCCTATCCATCCCAATCTTCCATCCCTTCCCCTCCCTCATGAGGCCCCTGTTCGCTTTGCAGGTGAGGCCGCCTGGGCGAAGTGCTGATCACACCTCCCCAGTTGTATCCATCCCGACCAGATGTCCCAAGCTCCAGGACACTGCCCATAGAGGCGGTAGTGGTGAGTTCCCTCGCTGAGTCCGTGGGAACCACCAACCTACAGGGTAAATTGACTAAATAAAAATAAAAAATAATAATACATAAATAAATAAATAAATATAAAATAAATACATTTCTCTGATAATCTGTGTTATTGTGATGTCTGATATTTGATATTCAGGTGAGGATTCGCAAGGAGGCGGTCGTGCTTTTGTTATGAACAATTTCGGCATTTGTCTGGAGTAGAAGTGGAAAACTATGGAAAATCACTACCAAAATAGCTGAGGTGGGAATCGGACCCACCTCTACTCAGTTTTGGCTCATGAGGCCGAGTGTACCCCGCTGCAGCCCTCACACCAGAATTGAAATTTCTCTGCAGAGCTGGGAATCAAACCCGGACCTCTGGGGAGACAGCCAAGAACGCTAGCCGCGTTGAACAGTAAGCAGAGGAATATAAATTCAAGTGAGAATAGGGAAGATTTTCCGCCCAACAATGTTTATTTCAATCACCCATACAGATAATTTCAATAAAACAAGGCATAAAACATGCTGTAAAAGGTAGGGAGGATATTATAAAATAATTCAAAAGAAGTAAAATTCTCTGCCCTAGGGCAGACTTGAACCCGGGACATCAAAGTTACCAGGCTCGCACGCAACCACTTGTGCACAACTGCGCTCGTATTGTAACGATTCGATCCCATAGCTGTTATATTTAAAGGGTTATTCATTTATTATCATGTTATTATTATTATTATTAACTAGTACATCCATGAGATGATTTTTATATCAGATAATTGTAAGCGGTTTTGATTATTATATTCAATTAGATTTTTATTAACAATTACTTGTAAAGAGACGAAGTATTATATATTGCAACAAGACTGGCGATATGGACTAACCCTGTGCGTCACAAACTGAACGACGTAGTAAGAATTTCACCACGGCAAACTGCGTCATTTTCCTGAGATGTTAAGAAACCCACTATGGGGTAACCAACACGCCATTTTCTACGGTATATACGCGTCAATATATATTGCAAGTTATGAGTCAAGAATGGAGAAGGCTAATAGAGAGGGAAGCTGTGACACCACGTGACAAGGAAGTCATTAGTATTTGTACCTGCAACATCGGACAAGAATGGCATTGATCTACAGCTCTTAATGAAGGAAGGAAGTTGTAACCTTGCTTTCTGGGTCCTAATGGACTGAGCACCGAGAGTCGACACTGAACGATGTCTTGCCGACATCTATATCAATACATAATGGGTTATATCCCTGATCAAGAGTCTTTCTACAGATGGCAACGTACTTAATGAGGATATTTCATAGTAATTGAGGTATCACATCATTTTTTTAAACATAAGCGACGTAACATCGAGATCACCGATCATTTCTTAAATATGACGAATCTTCGACTGGGTGAGCCAACAATTCAATAAAACTATCGTCTCTATTATAATTTAACTTCATTTAACTTTCAATTCATTTTAATATTCATTTTCTTTTAAATAATTAATTGCCGCATTGAGTAATTTTAAATTCAATTGTGTGACTATCACTATTCTGTTTTATTAATATTTTGTTTTTGCATTTAATAAATTCATTCTCTTCAACGTAATGCCTATTTCTTTCATTGTAGTTGGTACTTTAAGGCAATCATACTCCTTGATTAAATACGGATTGGTTAGATGACTTTGTCTCACTACGACCCGGGTAAGTGGTTCTCGACTCTACTGCTGATAGCCGAGGTTAAATCAATAAATTTCGATTCACTATCTTAAATAGGAATCTGGCGCTCAACAACTTATTATATTACACTATCACAGGTAAGGTCACACCACAGTGTATATTATTTATTCTTATTATGTTTGTTAAATTGAACCACAATAGTCATCACCACGTTTAATATAACTCATTAAAAATGTTACATTTGGCGCCACAAAGTAGGACACGAAAACCATTCGGTATTTAGTCTGAGGAGTGTATAATTTCAGTGCAAATTGTCAGTGCTTTTGGGGGACAGTGAAGTGAAGTGAAATTTTGGAAGGGCAATTGTTATACGGTGTACTTCGAGATGTCGGAGGAGGAACAGAGGCAGTTGAGAAGTAGGAATAACGTCGAGAAAGTTAATTATAAGGAGGTTGATACCGGTAGCGATGTTGAAAGCGTAGAGAATAATACCAAGATGTCGGAGGTAAATCTTGAGAATAATCCTGAGGTTAACCCTGACAAGAATACAGAGGTACATCCTGAGACTAGTGGTAGTCTAGAGAAAGAAAAGTCTATAGAGATTCCTGAAGATCCATTAACTGTGTTTATGAGGGAGATGAGAAGTAATAGTAAGGAGATGAAAGAAGATATTGGTAGGCTAAATCAAAATATGGAAGAGAATAAGAAAGATAATTTAGAAAGTAGGAAGGAATTCAATGATAAATTTGAGAAATTAGATAAAGATATGAATAAAAATATGGAAGAGAGTAAGAAAGATAATTTAGAAAGTAGGAAGGAATTCAATGATAAATTTGAGAAATTAGATAAAGATATGAATAAAAATATGGAAGAGAGTAAGAAAGATAATTTGGAAAGTAGGAAGGAATTGAGTAGAGATTTAGGTGAGAAATTAGATAAGAGTAATCAAAAGATGAGAGAGGATATGAGTAAAATAAATCAGAAATTGGAAGAGAATAATGTAAAACTAGATATTGTGGAAACGATGAATAGAGAATTAAGTATGAAGTATGATATGCTACAGGAGAGTATTCAGGGGGTGAAACAGGAAATCAGAGGTGAAATTAAGGAGGAGGTAGAGATGAAGGCTAAAGATATTATTAAGACAGTAGATAAGAAATTAGAAGCAGCAGAAAGTAGGATTCAGGAAAGAATAGTAACTGTGATTGAAGAGAAAATAGCAACTCAAGGTGAAAGTTTTAGCAAATTGGTAGAAGTGGAAACTAGGCAGGTGGTAGAGACTTTAGGGGAAACTGCAGTAGAATCAGTAAAGACAGCCTGTAAGGAGACTATAATTGAAAGTAGAATGGAGTCAGACGAGATTTTAGGTGAAAGCAAATTGGAATTAGCGGAGATTTTAGGTGAAATCAGATTAGAGTCAGACGAGATTTTAGGTGAAAGCAAATTGGAATTAGTGGAGACTGTAATTGAAAGTAGATTAGAGTCATTGGAGATTGTAGGTGAAAGCAGATTGGAATCGGAGGAGATCTTAGGTGAGGAACGGCAAATAGCGGAGATTTTAGGTGAAATCAGATTAGAGTCAGACGAGATTTTAGGTGAAAATAGATTAGCGTCAGAGGAGATAGTAGGAGAAAGCATAGTAGAGTTGAAGGAGATTTTAGATGAACGCAGGATAGCTGTAGAAGAGACTATAGAATGTAGCGAAAAAGAAGTGAAGAAGATGAGAGAAAAGATAGGGATAGAAGTAGGTAAGATAAAGAAAGTACTAAGCACCCAAGAGATTAAGATGCAGACAATCATAGATAAGTTAGATAGGCAAACTAGGGAAGAATTTAGTCCTGTGATAGAGGAAGTTAATATGAAATTATTAGTGGCAGAGAAGCGTGCGTTAAGTCATAGTCAGAAGAACATAATTAGTAAACAGGTTAAGAGGAGGAGAGAGATAGATAAGAGGAGAAGCAATGGGCAACGGCTAAAGAGAAAATTAAATATTAGTAGTGGAGAAGTGAAGGGAAGACATGTAGGTAGATATTTTAGAAGTAAAATGAAAGAGAAGAGAATTAAGTTGTTAGTGGAAAAAGAAATCAGAATGAAAGAGAGAAAGAAAGCATATGAGGTGCAGTGGCGTAATGAATTAGCCAGACTTGGGGAAATGATAGGAGGAAAGCCGAAGTATAATGTTACTGTTGATGAGTGTAGTCCGAAAGAGGTAGAAAGTAATGTTATAAGAAAAGAGGAAAATGGAACCCTAGAAAGAGATAGAATTGAAGATGAAGATGGTAAGAACGGTGAAATGCCAGAGAAAGTAGTGATGTAAATTTATATTACCGATAGTTACTCTTCCGTATGACTTAAATATTAAGTAATGAAGTTTAATATGACTTAAAAGAGGTAGATAAGAAACCTGCTGTGTGTAATTTTAATTCAGTCGTGAAGTTAGGATGGTAAGGGGCGCGTAGTGCCTACGCTTATTGATTTAGATTGACTAAAATCATTTAATTTGGAAGACAAAGGTTGTCGTGCTATTGAGCAATGCAGGTAAGTTGAATGTAGGTCCTTAAACTGCAGGTAAGTTGGATGAAGTAAGAATTAAATTTTAAAAGGGTAGGAAGATTATTACATAGGTAAGTAATCGAAAGAAAGTAATAATTATTATGGCAACCATAATTATGAATATAATGGTAATAAAGATTTAATTCAAAAGTGAGTGAAGATAAGATGATACAGTGGTAATAAAACTAGTGAGTTGAAGAATTAAGAATTGATTTTATAAAGAAGTTTCATTTTGAGGACAGCGAGGTTATCAGTGGATATATTTTGAGAAATTTATAAGTGGTTTAGAATTGTTAATGGTAATGCGTTGTATGAATTAACCAACATCGGGTTGAAATGAGGAAGTAGTAACTAATTAGGACATCTGATACTTGTTGACAGATATGTGTGTGTGTATGTGTGTATTTTCACGTAAATGGACGTGAGTTTGAAGAAGTAAGCCAACGAAGGTAATGCCATTGAGCAATGTGGTTTTTAAAGTTTTGGTAAGATGCCAAATGAAGTTGTTTTTTGAGGAAGTTTTTGGTAAGATGCCAAATGAAGTTTTTTAAGGAGGAAGTTTTGGTAAGATGCCAAATGAAGTTGTTTTTTGAGGAAGTTTTTGGTAAGATGCCAAATGAAGTAGGTTGGAGGAAGTTTTTGGTAAGATGAAGTAGGTCAGCGAGGTATATTCCGTTAAGCAATAATTATTTTTTATGGTATCTACGGGACTACGTGAAGTTAATAAGGGAGTTTTTTTTTAAGTATATATGGATGTATGCACACAAGGTAATAAGAGATTACAAAGGTAAGATTGTCCAAGTTTTAGTTACAGTTACGCACGTTTTAAAGATATTACAAGGCTTGTTATCGAGCTAAACCACTTTTAGTAAAAAGTTACTGATGAATAATAACGAATTAATGATGTGGTAGATTGTTGTCCTACACACAGGTTAAAGTAAAGATAATAATTATAATTAAAAGGTTGACATAATATTTACTAATATTGAAAGGAATTTGTTATAATTCGACGTTTTGAGGATTTTAAAGTAAATCATTTTTTTAGTAGACGAGAAATTAAAGTTTTATTTATGTCATACGGAGTTAGTAAAGATAAGTTAATATTTTGAAGGAAGAATAAGTTGGTAAGATAAGTGTATACCTAAGGGGTAATAATGAAGTTTCAATTAAAGGCAGGTGTAATTTACGCAGTTAATTTGGTAGAGCAGAAAGTATCTGAACTGTGTTAGAACTCAGAACTTGCTTTATGAAGTGATTATGGGAGAATATTTGCTAATTAAGAGTGTCGGTGTTATTGACTATCAACAGGAACACTGTCATTATTTTAGGAAGACAATATTTAGGAAAGCTAAGTGTGATGTTATTATTCCAAGGAATTAGTCGAAGCATGTAAGATTTTTTAGCTGAAATTTAGTGTGTTATTGGTCAGTAAGAGGTGACCTGTAACAGTAAGAAGAAGTGGGATTATACCACGAATAGGGGAGGTTTTTTTTGTATGTGACGTGTGATGTCACGATGAGTTTTGAGAGATTCTGGTATAGCAAGAGTGAGCTATAGTCCAGGCGGTTAGAACAAGTAGGAAGTGGTGTTTGGAGGACACGGTACTTAATTAAGAGTTTTGAGAGAAAACTAAGGGGGGTTTTTAGGCATTCAGCAAAAAGTCAAATCATGAATAGACTAAGTTCAAAGTATAAGAGCATTAATATTTTGTGGAACGAAATATTTATTCCGAGGAGTTTGTCATGTGTTTTTGTGAAATAGTTTAGTGATATACGTAATTCAGGTATTGAGTAGTATTTTGTCCAAGTCTTAATCATTTTGTTATGGTAAGTAAGGAATGACGTTACGGTAAAGTTATATCTTGACGCTAAGTTAAATTTTATAAAGTGAACGAGAAGTCAGATTTTATGTTTATTGGTGATTTTGAAAATCCAAGTTATTGTTTTCGAGAAGTAGTAAAGAGGAATTATGGTTTTATGAGAAGTTAAGAAGTCGTGGAGACTTAGGAAGTATTAATTTGGAAGGAGGCGGCCGTGGCCTAAGAAAGAATTAAGCCACGAAGGCAGGTGAGTAGTAACTTGGATATTTAAATGAACTGTTTAATAACTGCTTTGAGGTATTTCGATGTCATTATGTATTTGGGGAAATATTTACATGTATGACATATGCACTGAAATTGGAATTGCCTTGAATATCTTGCTAAGTTATTTTTTTCTTCAATTATTGAAATTTTACTGCATTTGAGTAATCCCTTTATAAAGACGAAAGGAATATTGTATTGTTTGCATCCTATTATCGTGTGCTGTAATAGTTATTATGGGTTAATCAGCTGGTATTACAACAATGTACTTCTACGCCAGACTGATATACAAAAACTACGTTCAAAAGAGATGAAGCCAAAATTGTATGTCATGCATACGATCACCGAAATATAAACGAGTGCAGCGTTGACATATATGTCAAAAATAAAAGTGAAGGGCATTTTATATGTATATTTTTTACAGCTCGTTTAATACATAAAGAAGAATGAACATTATGAACATTTGGAAGAATGAGAAATGATAGTACAAATATGTAAAGTGAAAAGAGTATGTTCTTGTATATTTTTATGTATTGTTGAAGGGTATTATTTGTATGTTGTCGTTATGGGGGTATTAATATTTAAATTTGTATTCATTTGTGTAGGATGTGTAGTGATATAAATAATGTTACATTTTATTTTAAATTATTTATATCAGGGGCGATTGTAACGATTCGATCCCATAGCTGTTATATTTAAAGGGTTATTCATTTATTATCATGTTATTATTATTATTATTAACTAGTACATCCATGAGATGATTTTTATATCAGATAATTGTAAGCGGTTTTGATTATTATATTCAATTAGATTTTTATTAACAATTACTTGTAAAGAGACGAAGTATTATATATTGCAACAAGACTGGCGATATGGACTAACCCTGTGCGTCACAAACTGAACGACGTAGTAAGAATTTCACCACGGCAAACTGCGTCATTTTCCTGAGATGTTAAGAAACCCACTATGGGGTAACCAACACGCCATTTTCTACGGTATATACGCGTCAATATATATTGCAAGTTATGAGTCAAGAATGGAGAAGGCTAATAGAGAGGGAAGCTGTGACACCACGTGACAAGGAAGTCATTAGTATTTGTACCTGCAACATCGGACAAGAATGGCATTGATCTACAGCTCTTAATGAAGGAAGGAAGTTGTAACCTTGCTTTCTGGGTCCTAATGGACTGAGCACCGAGAGTCGACACTGAACGATGTCTTGCCGACATCTATATCAATACATAATGGGTTATATCCCTGATCAAGAGTCTTTCTACAGATGGCAACGTACTTAATGAGGATATTTCATAGTAATTGAGGTATCACATCATTTTTTTAAACATAAGCGACGTAACATCGAGATCACCGATCATTTCTTAAATATGACGAATCTTCGACTGGGTGAGCCAACAATTCAATAAAACTATCGTCTCTATTATAATTTAACTTCATTTAACTTTCAATTCATTTTAATATTCATTTTCTTTTAAATAATTAATTGCCGCATTGAGTAATTTTAAATTCAATTGTGTGACTATCACTATTCTGTTTTATTAATATTTTGTTTTTGCATTTAATAAATTCATTCTCTTCAACGTAATGCCTATTTCTTTCATTGTAGTTGGTACTTTAAGGCAATCATACTCCTTGATTAAATACGGATTGGTTAGATGACTTTGTCTCACTACGACCCGGGTAAGTGGTTCTCGACTCTACTGCTGATAGCCGAGGTTAAATCAATAAATTTCGATTCACTATCTTAAATAGGAATCTGGCGCTCAACAACTTATTATATTACACTATCACAGGTAAGGTCACACCACAGTGTATATTATTTATTCTTATTATGTTTGTTAAATTGAACCACAATAGTCATCACCACGTTTAGTTAACTCAATAAAAATGTTACAGTATATGAGGTATATTATCATACATGTGATTAAATGTCGAATGATTTCACTTAGACTTTAAATGTTGATTGGAACGCATTCATTTGCTGCGTGAATTGTTTCAAACTTGATCTAAAGCAAGTTTCATGCCTGTTTCACGCTAATAATACAATTCAACATCGAATATTATCCACATCTCACTCGATAATCTTCCTCCATGTTTGATCGGATGTGACCCCTGCTACTATCTACCGTCTCGTTTCGGAACCAGGAGAATGGCTTGACATAACAGCCAATAAGAAGCTCGGAAATACATACTGTGGCTAGGCCAGGCTAGGCTCGGGCTGAAAAAAAAAACGCGCTCGGGACAGTCGAAGTTTTCCGAAGTGTTCTGATTATTTTCCTACGGCGCTATGCGACAAAAGACGACACTATTGGCAACTCCAGCTATTTGATATGACATCTAGCGGTAAAAATGAGAAACTTACCAAGTAGGGTACATTTGTCACGTGGTAACTGTTTGTATATGGTTTCTTGTATTGCTAAACAGATCGTGGTAAATTGTTCGTGTCTTTATACATAAGTAATAAGTTTTACTCGTTGATAGAGTGAAAAATGAGTAAAAGCAAAGTGTATTGCTCAGTTTACGGCTGTAAGTCGATCTATAAGAGGGCTGCGGATATACGTTTTCATCACTTTCCAAAAGATGCAAATAGCAATAGCCAAAATGTGATGATACCTAATAATACCTAATACCTAATAATATTACCTTTCCACCCCGGGAAGGATCTAACACTTGTCGAGGTAGACAGACAGAAGACCTGCGACGTAAAGCCAGCGAAGGTTATTCAGTTTAAAAACAGCTGTTACGATGGGCGCGCTGGTAAGATTGAAGTTAATTAATTATTGGCTGCTTGGTAGGGAGAAGGGATGAGTTTAACTTGTATTAAAACTCGTGGGGCGACAGGAATTGCTTGATTTGGATGGTTAAAAGGTGGGTTTGGTGTTGAATATTTGAATGGTAGCGGATCACTCATTCTACAGTGCCCACGGGGAAGGCAAATTAGGCCTATATGACTCGTAGTGGAATAGCTCGAATATCGAAGAACTTAGCGATTACGAGGTGTAGGCTTGGCGGAAAGGCTGGCGGATCATCAGTTTGACATCAATTCACGATATAAGTCGGAGCTTGGAACAGTGGCGTCTGGTTTGCGTGGATGCTAGTCTCGGAATGATAAAAGTAGCACAGCTTCGGTGTGTTATTTATTTGTTTATGTACCGTATTTCTCTATTTGAATGTCCTCGGCGTTGACTCAGGATCGACATTTACATTATATTGCGCATAATAGTACCGAAATAATGTCCGAAGTGTAGCCCTGTGTAAATTTGAATCAGCTGATCTACATCAACCATAAAAACTGATGCTTGTTAATATGCAAATGACACCAAAAATCCATTGGAACACACAAATTAGATCACGTGTATCGCACAGTTATACATATATACAATTAAAAATAACACTGTCATTACTTTAGAGACCACATTTACTGATTATAACCGAAAAATAAAAAGTGTTCCATATCAAACGCGTGTTATTGAGTATTTTAAACCCTACTTATCCAGACCGACCGCAGTGCCCCAAGTGTTAGTTTGAGTTGCCAATTGGTCTCTACATTTCTAACACCAATGAGATATAGGCCCTAGGCAGTGTCTTTTATTTCACTTATTCCTCTTTCTAATCATTTTTTTAAAATTTGTTTGTAAATTACGTGTGTCAGTGCTGTAGTTAGAAATTAGAAAATGAAAATCCACAGCCTGCTTCCAGTCTCCGACTGGGTCAGGAATGGAATGAATTAAGCCCCCATCTAGCGGCGAGGATATAAACTGTGCCGGCTGCCGAGGCCTGACGCACTCCTCTGGGGCAATGATAAAATGAATGACAGATGAAATGAAATGATAGTGGAGAGTGTTGCTGGAATGAATTTTTGACAGGGAAAACCGGAGGACCCGGAGAAAAACCTGTCTGCCTCCGTTTTGTCCAGCACAGATCTCACATGGAGTGACCGGGAATTGAACCACGGACCCAGCGGTGAGAGGCCGGCGTGCTGCCGCCTAACCCACGGAGGCTTAGTTAGAAATTAGCCGTTTCCCTATTCATTATTATCAATATTATCATTACGGGAAAATGACCTGAATGTTTCGTCCATTATACTGTACTACTTATCACCCCTACTACAACCACCACTACCACCACCACCATCACCACAAAATGTTATATTTTTAAAATATTTTTTCTGTTTGTTTAAGTATCATGTGCCAGTTCTGTAGTAGTATTCATTATCATCCATAAAACAAATAAATCCACCGGGCGAAGCCGGGCACTACTGCTAGTGAGTCATATTGATATGATAAATATTGTTTAAAATGATAATCTGGTAGCAAAAATATCCACCCAGTACGGGATTCGAACCCAAGATCTCTAGATTCACAGTCATAAGCACTAACCCAACGGCTATTTCGACTACGCAAATTTTGTGCACAAGATGGTGGCTTATTTCCACGTTCCAATAATACTGCATTACGGAATTAAGTTTCATTTATATTTTGCTTGTTTCGATAATGTTCCTGCGTGAAATTGAGTTTAAAATACCTTATGAATAGGCCCTCTTGTGAGTAAAGAGAATGTATTCAGTAATAGTTCATGAAGGCGTGCTCAATTCTCGTATAACCTTATATTTATTTTTAGTCGTTTACCCTCCAGGTTGGTGGAACCCACGGTCTCAGCGAGGGAACTCACCACTACCGCCTCTACGGGCAGTGTCCTAGAGCTGGGAACATCGAATCGGAAGGGATACAACTGGTGATGTGGGATTGGCACCTCGCCCAGGCGGCCTCACCTGCAAAGCGAACAGGGGCCTCATGAGGGAAGGTAAGGGATGGTTAGGATGGATAGATAAGGAAGAGGGAAGGAGGCAGCCGTGGCCTTGAAGAAAGTACCATCCCGGCATTTGCCCGAAGACGAAGTGGCAAACCACGGAAAACAACTTCGAGGGTGGCTGAGGGGGAATCGAACCCCCTCTACTCATTTGGGCCACCCGAGGCTGAGTAGACCCCGTTCCAGTCCTCGTACCACTTTTCAAATTTCGTGGCAGAGCCAGGAATCGAACCCAGGACCTCCGGGGCGGCAGCTAACCATGCTGACCGCTACGCTACGGAGGCGACCTCGTATAACCATAACGATTATATTATATTGATGACTGCATTACCGTTATGTGGGTTAATCTTTGAATAGCCATTGTGCAGAAACATAATACCGGCAATGCCGACTACTTAAAATGTTTGATATTAAGGCATTTTACCATTTAAATACTGATACGAAGACTCCGAACATGTACCATGTCATTTGTTTCAATCACTTGACACCAGAGTTCGCATGAGCGTTTTCCGTTCAGTGTGTCACATACATTCCACATGGCCGAGAGTAGCCTACGGTACGTCATGGTATCAATTTCAATTGTTTCTCGTACCACTGCCAGCTAGTACACTTCCGTTCGATCGATCGAGCGGGCAGTGCATACTTCCGTTTTCCACCACTGCCAGCTAGTACACTACCGATCGATCGAGCGGGCAGTGCATACTTCCGTTTTCCACCACTGCCAGCTAGTATACTTCCGTTCGATCGATCGAGCGGGCAGTGCTTACTTCCGTTTTCCACCACTGCCAGCTAGTACACTTCCGTTCGATTGATCGAACGGGCAGTGCATACTTCCGTTTTCCACCACTGCCAGCTAGTACACTTCCATTTGATCTATCGAGCGGGCAGTGCATACTTCCGTTTTCCACCACTGCCAGCTAGTATACTTCCGTTCGATCGATCGAGCGGGCAGTGCTTACTTCCGTTTTCCACCACTGCCAGCTAGTACACTTCCGTTCGATTGATCGAACGGGCAGTGCATACTTCCGTTTTCCACCACTGCCAGCTAGTACACTTCCGTTTGATCGATCGAGCGGGCAGTGCATACTTCCGTTCGATCCACCCTGCCAGCTCGATCGTTCCGATCCACTTCCGTCCCCAATTTTCAAAATCACTCCCACAAAACTATCCAGCAACCGAGCGGAAAGATGTTACACATCAAGAAATTGAAGTTACAAGTATAAAAGAAATATAAAAATTAAAATAATAAACATACCTTTAAAAGAATTATGAAAATAATTGTAAAAATCAATTCGAAATTAGTTAATTAATTAATTAATTAAATAAAAATATCAATATTGAATCTAGGAGAACATAAATTGAAAATTAAAAATAAATATATAAACTTTAAAATTAGAGAAACAAAAAACCACGATATTAATAATTATAATAATTAAACTAAATTAAAGTGTAAAAACACATAAAAATAACACATAGTTTTGCCCTATAAAGGGTTAAAGAAAGGGCAGGTTACTGTACCCTTAAGAAAGAGTCAGTATTCGAGCACTACGTCCATAATGTTTGATAATCTCACCAATATCCACAAAGATGTTTCTATGAACTGCCATGAGTGCAAGAGCCGTCAGCCTTTCCTCACCAGTTTTACTTCTCAAGTATATCTTTAGCCTCAGCAGCGTGGAGAAGCTTCTCTCTACAGAAGCTGTAGTTACTGGAATAACAACCAGAATTGTAAGGAGTGTAGCAATGTTTGGAAAGGAGGTCTTGTTGATTTTCTTGAGAACATCAATCACAGTCGTTGGTTGACTTTCTGTTGAGATTCTGCAGTTCAGCTTCCACAAACGCCACTCTGCCTCCAGAATGTCTTTTTTGTGGTGTGAAGATCACTTTTGTAAAATTCAATCGCATTCACAATGTCACCAAAACCTATCTTAACTGCATTATGTGGCAGCAGGCACTCCAAGCCCTGTAGCGTTTCCTTGTTTCTTGAAAACTTGCTTTTAAGATGACCGGATATCTCATCCAGGTATGGAATGAAAACTGCTCGTCTGTAGTAGTCCTCAGGTGAGGTGGCCTCCACGTTGTTTCGAAATGTCTGTGTTCCTGGTGTTCTTGGAATTGATGTGGAATGTGGGAACAACTACACCTGTCCCACTAGTTATGAGCCCCTGTGATAATAATAATAATGTGGGTTCAACTACTCATGTCCCACTAGTTATGAGCCCCTGTGATAATAATAATAATTATGTAGGTACAACTACTCATGTCCCAGTAGTTATGAGCCACTGTGATAATAATAATAATGTGGGTACAACTACTCACGCCCCACTAGTTATGAGCCCCTGGGATAATAATAATAATAATAATGTGGGTACAACTACCCACGCCCCACTAGTTATGAGCCCCTGGGATGATAATAATAATAATGTGGGAACAACTACTCATGTTCCACTAGTTATGAGCCCCTGTGGATAATAATAATGTGGGAACAACTACTCATGTCCCAGTAGTTATGAGCCACTGTGATAATAATAATAATGTGGGTACAACTACTCACGCCCCACTAGTTATGAGCCCCTGGGATAATAATAATAATATTAATAATAATAATAATAATAATAATAATAATAATAATGTGGGTACAACTACCCACGCCCCACTAGTTATGAGCCCCTGGGATGATAATAATAATAATGTGGGAGCAACTACTCATGTTCCACTAGTTATGAGCCCCTGTGGATAATAATAATGTGGGAACAACTACTCACGCCCCACTAGTAAGTATACAAATTTTGGTTCAGATCGGTGAAACGGTGTAGATTTGTATAAATATCAAACAGACAGACAGACAGACTAACTGATAGACCAACTTTGAGCTTTATATATATAGATGATAGATAAAAAATAAACCTCTCCTTAAAACTTAAGGGCTACAGTAACAAAAATTAGTGACAAGGTACGTCCGTATATGTGGCCTTTTATGGCCGAAGCGAAAAACACTCTCCCCACACATTCAAGATGGCGACTGCGCAAACTATAATCTATAACATAAGTTTCAGGTATGGTATCTAATGTCGCCGGGCATTTGCCTATGATAATCTGTTATTAAATGTAACTGTGCCTCTATTAAGATAATACATTCCTAGGCTTGAGTAGTTGCCTGAAATCAGAATCCATTCCTACGCCATTGTATCACTGGGGGCACGTGGTACCACCTGGCGGTTCAAAGTGGAACTTCGATAACTTGTTATTACTAACCTTTTCCAGAAGAATGACCTTGATGAAACAAATATTCCCGATTATGTTAAAACATGGCTGACATAATCTACTAACTTGTCCCAAGTCACAAGGCGATAGCCTCTGCCAGAACTTTGTCGCGTCGATCCCGCATAACGAGAAAGCCAGGCGGGTGGTCTATACACATGGAGTGTTACAAGTAACCGATCGTAACAAATGACCATTCAAAAGTGAGAGAATCTCCCACAGCAGTGACGAATTGCACTTCGATTTCACAAATATCGACAATTTGTTTAAAAAGTGCGTTTAAATAAATAAACAAGACCATAGCTAGAGCCCTACGCGAATAAACAAAACGTTTTCTGTATTCACCCCTCATCCGCACGGCTATTATCCGCATCCGCCCCACATCCGCACAACTGTTATCAGCATCCGCCCCACATCCGCACAACTGTTATCCGCATCCGCCCCGCAACCTCACAACTGTTATCCGCATTCGCACGTTTGTTATCCGAATCTCCTGGCATTACAATAATATTTAGATACTAGCAGTATTGCCCGGCTTCGCCCGGTCGATTTATTTGTTTTATGGATGATAATGAATACTACTATAGAACTGGAACATGATACTTAAAACTACCAGAAAAGAAATATTTTTAAATATAACTTTTTGTGGTGGTGGTGGTAGTGGTTGTAATGGGGGTGATAAGCAGTACAGCATAATGGACGTATCATTTAGGTCATTATCCTGTAATGATGTGAACCTCCGTGGCTTAGGCGGCAGCACGCCGGCCTCTCACCGCTGGGTCCGTGGTTCAAATCCCAGTCACTCCATGTGAGATCTGTGCTGGACAAAACGGAGGCAGACAAGTTTTTCTCCGGGTACTCCGGTTTTCTCTGCCAAAATGTCATTCCAGCAACACTCTCCACTATCATTTCATTTCATCTGTCATTCATTTCATCATTGCCCCAGAGGAGTGCGACAGGCTTCGGCAGCCGGCACAGTTCATATCCTCGCCGCTAGTTGGGGGGCTTCATTCATTCCATTCCTGACCCGGTCGGAGACTGGAAGCAGGCTGTGGATTTTCATTTTCATCCTGTAATGATAATAATGATAATAATGAATAGGGAAACGGCTATTTACTAACTACACACTGACACATGTAATTTACAAACAAATTTCTAAAAATGATTAGAAAGAGGAGTAAGTGAAATAAAAGACACTGCCTAGGGACTAAATCACATTGTCTGTTAGAAATGTAGAGACCAATAGCGCCGTAGGAAAATAATCAGAACACTTTGGAAAACTTCGGCTGTCCCGAGCTCCTGAGGTAGCAATAGTATATCATTTATCGCCACATAGTGCTCAACGATAATTTTCGGAATAAATTACGGTAAATTTGAAAGCACCAACGCTTATTGCAGCTAATATCCTCAATGTACTGCACCAACACCATTGCACTTATACAGAGGCATAATATGTTCATGATGATAACCGTTTTAAGGGGCCTAAGAAATCTTTTTGCACTAATTACTCCCCGTGACTGCAATTTATAAGCAGCGCAAGATTTAACTATTTTCGCTATTCTGCACCAGAACACTGGTAGGGGGACGTGATGCAGCCCGAATTGCCAGTCAACAATAGACTTATTAAAATACTCTTACAGTTACACTACTACGGACATGAATGGTTCAAGGGCCTTAATACGTGGAATTTCAAGTTCAGTTTGTTTGTTATTCTAAATGTAGGGAATGGAGAGCAAAAGGAAGGAAGGAAGCTTCTAGTTTAACGTGACCGTTAATCTTGAGATCAGGAGCCACGGGACCTCCTTTTTACGTGGAATCCGAACCACAGGACATGGCATTTCACTTCGAAAATCTCACATGCATTGACCGGGAATCGAACCTGGACCGCCTTGGTGAGAGGCATACAGCTAGACCGCTGAGCCACCACGCCCCCAGGAATGGAGAGCGTTGTCCAAAATATCAAGTGGACAGTGTTACCAGCAGGGTTTCAAAGTGTATGTAAAATTTGGTGCAATTAGGAGGAACAGGGTAGATTTGTGATAAAGGGCCTAAATGCAGGGAATGGAGTGGTCTGTCCTAAATTTAAAGTGGACAGTGTCACCGGAAGGGTCCCAAAGGGTAAGTATACAAATTTTAGTTCAGATCGGTGAAACGGTGTGGATTTGTGTCAAAGGACCTAAATGCAGGGAATGGAGTGGTCTGTCCGAAATTTCATGTAAACAGTGTTACTCGCAGGGTTCCAAAGGGTAAGTATACAAATTTTGGTTCAGATGGGTGAAACGGTGTAGTTTTGTGCCAAAGGGCCTAAATGCAGGGAATGGAGTGGTCTGTCCGAAATTTAACATAGCCTAAACTATTCCTCTTAAATCTGGCTATCATGTACAAAAAGAATTTTTCGAATCCGACTGTTTGTTCCAGAGATTAGCGCGTTTAAAGACACACACAGACAAACTCTTCAGCTTTATTATGTTGTTGTTTGAGTCTTCAGTCTTTTGACTGGTTTGATGCAGCTCTCCATGCCTCCCTGTCCTGAGCTAATCGTTTCATCTCTACATAGCTACCACACCCTACATCCGAGGCAATCTGTTTAACATATTCTAACCTTGGTCTACCCCTACAGTTCTTGTCCTCGACCCTTCCTTCCATAACTAAGCTTGCTATTCCTGGGTGTCTTAGTATGTGTCCTACACACCTATCTCTTCTCTTCATTAGCAGTTGCCAGAAACATCTCTCCTCTCCCACTCGCCTTAATACCTCTTCGTTTGTAACCCTATCTACCCATCTGATCTTCATCATTCTCCTGTAACACCACATTTCAAATGCCTCAATTCTCCTCTTTTCTGCTGCACCAATAGTCCAAGTTTCACTTCCATAGAGAGCCACGCTCCAGACAAAGGCTTTCAAAAATGACTTCCTAATACCTAAATCTATATTCGATGTCAGCAGATTCCTTTTTTGTAGAAAGGCTTTCCTTGCCTGAGCCAACCTACTTTTTATATCCTCTTTGCTTCGTCCATCACTGGTTATTCTGCTTCCTAAGTAACAGAAGTCTCCTACTTCCTTCAGCTTTTCACCTGCCAATTTGATCTCCATAGAGGTTTATGATTTATTTCGGCTGCATTCCAGTATTTTTGTTTTACATTTATTAATTTTCATCATGAAGTCCTTCCGTAAGACGGAGTCCATACCATTCAAAAACTCATTCAAATCCTCAGGCTTGTCGGCCAAGATGACGATGTCATCAGCAAATCTCAGAGTTGAAATTATTTCTCCTTGAATCTTCACTCCCACTTTAAATTTTTCTCCAATTTCCTTCATTGCTTGTTCAATGAAAAGATTGAAAAGTATGGGTGATAAGTTGCAGCCTTGCCTTACACCTTTCATAATACCAGCTTCTCTCTCATATCCTTCAGCTCGTATGACTGCTGTCTGGTTTCTGTATAGATTGTATATCACCCTCCTATCCCTGTACTTTATTCCAATAGATTTCAAAATGTCAAACAATTTAGTCCAATCAACGTTATCAAAAGCCTTTTCTAAGTCTGCAAATGCCATGAACGTTCTCTTATCTTTCCTTATTCTACCTTCCAAAATCAGCCTAAGACTTAGTACAGCTTCCCTTGTTCCTACATTTCTCCTGAAACCAAACTGGTCTTCACCCAACTCCGTTTCTATCTGGCTTTCAATCCTCTTGTAAATTATTCTAGACAGGATCTTTGAAGCATGAGTAATCAAGCTGATTGTACGGTAATCTTCACATCTGTCAGCTCCCGCTTTCTTTGGTATAGGGATTATAACATTCTTCTTGAAATCAGGGGGTACCTCACCTGTCTCATAAATCCTACACACCAAGTGAAATAACCTGATCAGACCTTCATCTCCTATGCAGCGTAGCAACTCAATCGGTATATCATCTATGCCTGGTGCTTTGTTCCTGCCTAAGTCCTCTAATGCTCTGTCAAATTCTGATCTCAATATTAAATCTCCTTTTGCATCCTCATCAATTTCCTCCTCCCTTTCCATTACATGATTCTCAATCTCCTTTCCCTTATACAAGCACTCTATGTAAGATTTCCATCTCTCAACCTTTTCTTCCCTATCTGTTAGAGGCTTTCCATTTGTGTCCCTAATATTACAGCACTTAGTCTTCTTTTCCCCAAAAGTATTCTTAATCCTTCGATAAGGTGTGTCTACTTTTCCTAATTTCAGACACTTTTCTATACCTGCACATTTCTCTTTCAACCATTCTTCTTTCGCTTCCTTGCACTTCTTGTTAACCTCATTTTTCAGACGTCTGTATTCTGCTTTCCCCTCTTCATCTCTTAGATTCTTGTGTCTCTGCCTTTCATCCATCAATTCTAGTATATCCTGAGTGATCCACGGTTTTCTACCTATTCTTTCTTTCCTACCAATGTTTTCTTCTGCGGATTTTGTTATTTCATTCTTCAAAAGTGCCCATTCGTCTGCAATTGAAGTTTGTTTAGGGGTTTTGATTAGTCCTTCCTTTATACTCTTCTTGAATCTTTCGTTTACATCTTTTACTTTCAGTCTGTCTATTGCCCACCTTTTTGGCTTTTAACTTTTCTTCAGTCTCTTCAACTTTAATCTGCATTTCATTACAACCAGATTGTGGTCAGAGTTTATGTCATCACCAGGATATGTTTTACAATCCAAAATCTGGTTTCGAAACCTCTGCTTGACCATAATGAAGTCGATTTGGTAACGCCCTGTATCTCCTGGTCTCATCCATGTGTATATTCTTCTATTGTGGTTATTGAATAAGGTGTTAGCTATGACCAACTCATGTTCGGTGCACAATTCCATCAGCCTGCTTCCTCGATCATTTCTTTCACCTACTCCGAAATCTCCTACTATCTTCCCTTCTCTCCCTTTTCCTACCACAGCATTCCAATCTCCCATTACTATAACATTTTCATCACCTTTGATATACCTCAGAATGTCATCTATTTCTTCGTAGACCTTTTCAAAATCCTCATCATCAGCTTGACTGGTAGGCATATAGACTTGTACCACTGTGGCGCACGTAGGTTTAGTATTGATTTTTGCTACAATAATCCGTTCACTGTATTGCTCATAATATTCCACCCGCTGTCCAAGTTTCCTACTCAATATGAGACCAACTCCTGCTTGGCCATTGTTTGATTTAGTGCTAATGACCCTATAGTCTCCTGACCAAAAGTCCTGTTCTTCCTGCCAGCGCATTTCACTAATCCCAACCAAATCCAACCTCAACCTATCCATTTCCCTTTCTAAGTTTTCTAACTTTCCACTTCCTAGCAGACTTCTAACATTCCACGCTCCGATCGGTAGAATGTCAGATTTCCTCTTTGTCACTTCTGTGATGTTAACCCCCTCTCGAGTAGTCCCCACCCGGAGATCCGAACGGGGGACTAGTTTACCTCCGGATTGAAATTTTACAAGGGAGGAGGCCATCATCACATGTAGGCTAATTATGCATAGAGGTGCATATCCTCGGGAATAGCATTACGGCTGTAGTTTCCCGTTGCTTTCAGCCGTGCAGCAGAACGCAGTCTAGCCATTAGTAGGCTTATATTATCAATATCTTAACCGTCTATTAGACTAGTAAAGAATTGATTTATTCTGAAAGGCTGCTACTCCCTTTCAGAATAAGTAAAGAGCAATTCTACTACAAAATACTAACCTTCTACTAACAATTAAATACCAAAATACTACTAACGAAAAAAATACTAAAGTTTCACCAACAACAAATACTACTACTAAAACAGTCTGTCACCAGGCCCACTCACATGCACCCTCACCAGACACACTCACACACCACAGTCTAATAGAACAATGACATATATCTAATAAACAAATTAACTTCATACTTACAACTAAAACTAACTACATACTTAGTGTACTGTAATTTGAATTGACAATATTTACAAAATTTAAAGTGATAATCTGGTAGCAAAAATATCTACCCCGTCCCGGATTCGAACCCGAGATCTCTAGGTAGGTCGGTAGATACCCACAAAACCTCAAAGCAGACATTATAAAATTAAATGTAGATAATAATAGGTGTATATTCAAGCAATGTTAATGTAAAAAAAAGGGACTTTGACAATATCTTATACTGTATTATAAAAAGAAGGGACAAAATTAAGTATACATATGCGGTAATGTAGCAGGAGACCTGATCGGCCTAGGCTATTGTAACTTTAATTAGTTCCCATTTCAGTTTTTTCAGTTTTGAGTGCGAATAGTTGGTTTGAAAGTTGTACAAATTGGTTTTCCGTGGTTTCCCATTTCTACTCTAGGCGACAGCCGGGATGGTTCTTAAATTGAGACCACGGCCTCCTCGTTCCCAATCCTCATCCGAATTGCTTTATTGTATTAGTATGGAACAGTAGCATAAGGTACTAAAGCAACATATTCAGACATTTGAGGAAAAAGTCGTTCTCTTAGGCTTTGTATGTGCTATGTCTAAAATGAATGTTATACAGCCAGAATTGCAATCCTTTTCTGTTCGGAGTGTTAATTATGCTTAATGACAATTTGAATTAAATTAGCATAACTTAAATCATCATCTTGCATTTGTCATGAAAAGAACCTAACTGGAAAATAAACATCCGGTTCGTAATAATGATATTAAACAAGATCGTATTGCATTCTCCAAACATTATCCGCAGCTTATCCGCTATCCGCACAGCCATGTAAACTATATCCGCATGGTGAAACATTTTGGGATATCCGCGGGTTTATCCGCGCAGGGCTTTAACCATAGCCCCTGCCAGAACTGTGTCGCTCGAGCCCGCATGACAGTAAGGCCGGGCGGTTTCTTTATACACACGCGAGAGTTCTCACACATTATTCGTTACGCCCATTCAAAGAGCGCATTGAATGGTTTTCACCTTCTTATCCTCCCAAAATCTCTTCATGAATAGTGTACACTGTGCTGCACCTTGCATTCTGTGAACCACTTCTACCATTTTAAGATTTCTTCCCCCCCCCCCCCCCTTCAGGGGCTCACATCTAGTGGGACGTGGGTTGGCGACCATGGGGCCCCAGCTGAGTCCGGCATTGCTTCCACTTACTTGTGCCGGGCTCCTCTCCGTCTTCTTTCCTGTCGACCTCACTTGGTCAACTCTTGTTCCCTTCTGACCCCGACGGTATTAGGGTATCCGAGGCCTAGGGAGTGTCTTCTTTTCCCGCCTTAATTGGCTCTTGTCTCATCTTTTCTGATACCCTCCTTCTGCGAGGGGTCAGCCTTATTTTTATTTTCATGTTATCTCCTGCCTTTTTGCTCAAGGCCCTCAAGGAGGCAAGGTGTGTGTAGCCCCACCACTTCTGGTGCACCCTGGATATTGCTACACCCTCAGGGGCTCACGGCTGGTGAGTTTGGGAGTTGGCAACCCAGAGGGCTTCCTGAGCTGGGTCCTGTTTTACCCCTTTTATCAATTACCTCTGGGTCGGACCCTCTCCTCTCTCACTTTCCTATATGCCTTTCATGGCTCTCCTTCCTTTCAAGTCCCTCAATCCGCATTCTTCGAGGGTTGAGGGCATTTCTTTTCCTCCTGTCCTTTATTTGCCTAATTCTCCTTTTGTTTTCCATTTCTTCTAGTAAATAAGTTAGTAGTTCGTTTTAGTTATAGTTTACATTTCATTATCATCCTCACGATCACCCAAACCATTAGGGGCCGATAACCTAGATGTTAGGCCCCTTAAAACAACAATTATCATCATCATCATCAGATTTCTCCATGAATTTGTGCTTGCGAACTATTGTACAGCTTCCGTGGCGTAGTCGGTAGCATGCTGAACTGCTGTGCCCAAAGTCGCAGGTTCAAACCCGGCCGAAGTCGTCGGATTTTTAAGAGACTTCATCATCAGTATTAGAGCAGCGACAAGTAAAAACTGTTCTTGTAATCAATCAGTCTGATAGCATTCTTCTCAAATTCTCATCATTAATAAAGCTTCAAAGAGTTGTTTCGTATTGCTATAGATTCGTTCACAATGCAAAAAAGAAAAGTCAGATGAGAACTCTGTGTCTTTTTTTACACAATGACATAATATTAGAGTTGGGGGTAGATTAGCAAATGCATCACTTCCATTCTCTACCAAATATCAGATCGTACTACCACCGAAGCATCATATTACAAAACTCATCATTTGACATGCACATCTACAGCATGTTCAATGAAAGACCCCCCTCCTCCAAACCCCCAACCAGACCACTTCAAATATAAAGGGAATAAGCAAAATGACCTGCCTACTTAGGCCCTTTTCAATCCCCACTGACTGGACTGCCATGATCTCCAGAGCAGAATAAAAATACCTCCAGTCATCCCACTACCCCTCCAACCAAACCCCATCCAAAAATAGAAAATAACAAAAAGAACCCCAAAACTTGGTCCACCTCCAACCACTACTGACAAAGCTACAAAGAGCACAAGCAAAAAGGCCTGCCTCTCCAAATCCCCTACTTAACACTGTAACTTAATATAAGAAAATAACAAAATGAGCCCCAAATGTTGACCCCCTTTAACCACCACTGATTGAGCCATCATAAACTCGTGAGCTTATAACCAAAATGTCCCTCTTCCTCTGCCAAACCCCCTACCCTAAAAACAAATTTCCTTTCAGTAGGTCCACAGCAGATTTACTTCCAAATCCCTTCACTGGCCTGTCCCGAAAATAAGCTAAATGGCCATTGGCTTCATTAATAATAAAATAAAAAGGGAATTTAAAGAAGAAGCCCCATTTTTTTCCTCACTCCAATTGCCACTGACGGAACCTTCAAGAGCTCCCCGGATTTATCAGAGAGCCTCCTCACCCTCCTCTAATCACTCAAAAGCATTTAAAACAAAAAATAATGAAAGGAACAGCAAGGAATATTGACGATTGTTGTACGGATCACAAACTTCTCATCTGCAAACCCAGGATATACATCAGCCCAAAACCACCAAGGCGTCTACAGGTGTAAGGCAAGGTGATGGTTTATCACCCCTTCTGTTCAACTGTGTTTTAGAGAAAATTGTAAGAATTTGGAATTTAAAGCTAAAAGAACATAACATTTCGCCAGTAACTTTGGGGAGAAGAAACAAAGGCATTGAAATAAGTTGCCTAGCATTTGCAGATGATTTTGCTATATTGTCAGAAAGCCTAACAAGTGCAACAACACAAATCAATCTCTTGGAAGAAATAGCCAACAAAACAGGTTTGAGAATCTCTGTAGAAAAAACTAAATTTATTACAAACATCAAGAATGCTTCAAAATATTTGGCAACAGATATTGGCCCAGTGGAAAAAGTAAAGAAATTCAAATATCTGGGAGAAATAATTCAAGAAAATGGTTTAGAAAAATCTTCGGTAGAAGAAAGGGTACACAAGATGGAAAGAGCATATGGTATCACTAAGAATTTTTATAACAAAAAGTGCTGATCTAAAAATCATAAAATAAGGCACTACACTACAGTGGTGAAACCGGAATGCCTATACGCAAGTGAATGTCTGGTACTAAACTATAGATTAGATAAACTTGAAGTACTAGAAAGGAGAATCATGAGGAAAATTTTAGGCCCAGTGAAAACAGCAGAAGTATGGAAATTAAGATCTAATGATTAAATATACAGGAACATAGAGAATGTAACAGAAACGATAAGAAAAAGGAGATTGCAATTTTTTGGACATATTTACAGAATGGATGATTCCAGATTAACAAAAAGGATATTCAAGTACCTTTGGGAGAAAAGGGCAACAACTAGATGGATTCAAGAAGTAAAGAAAGATATAGAAAGAAATAATGTAAGAGATGAAGAAACGGTGAACAGAGAGATCTTTAGAAAAAGGGTATTAAGTATGAAAGGATTCCAAGGAAGATTGCCAAAGAAACCTGGTGTGAAGTGGTCCGAGGACAGAAAGAAGCAGCACAGTGAACGGATGAAGGGGTACTGGAGGGAACGGAAGAGAAAACAACAAAGTGTGAAGAATTGGAATTGGCACGTGGTCCCTAGCAGGCCTCATTGGAAAGAAGAAGAAGAAGAAGAAGAAGAAGAAGAAGAAAGGAACCCCAAGCATTGACTGAGTCAAACTGACATTCCCGCAAGTATGTGCTTCGGACGGCCTCCAACCGCCACTGGTGAAGCTACCCGAGATAGTAAGCAAAAGACCTCCCTCCCCCAATAGGGCTTGGAACTATAATGGAACACACTGTCTGTAGAGATATAGCCACAAATTACTCACAGTATCATGTGGTGACATACCCTGATCTATTCAGTCAAGATTATACAAAATTTAACTACTCTATTTATGTCCCATAGTAGTGATGAAATTCTGAATTCAACTTACACTTTGTACCTATTATTTAAGGACAGCACTTCCTACCTCGTGACTGGACTTAATTATGTATGGTTCATTAATTATTGGGAACGGCCGCGGTGGCCCAGTACACTAACGCGCTACCTCATGCCTCACTGGCATCGGGAGAGCATGGGTTCGAATCCCACCTCAACTATCATGGAAATGGTTATCGTGGTTTCCCATTTTCACCACCAGGCAAATGCCGGGATAGTTCCTTCCCACGGGTCAACGGCCAACTTCCTTCCAAAATCCATTCATATACCCTTCCTTAACTCGGGAGAGGTGGCACTTACTTGAGCAATGTTAGAGGTGGTGTGGGGTCATTTTGACCCCACCCAATTATTTCTCAGTAATAACGACAATTATTTCATTTATGAAGCCTCTGTGGCTTAGGCGGCAGCGCGCCGGCCTCTCACCGCTGGGTCCGTGGTTCAAATCCCGGTCACTCCATGTGAGATTTGTGCTGGACAAAACGGAAGCAGACAGGTTTTTCTCCAGGTACTCCGGTTTTCCCTGTCAAAATTTCATTCCAGCAACACTCTCCACTATTATTTCATTTCATCTGTCATTCATTTAATCATTGCCCCAGAGGAGTGCGTCAGGCCTCGGCAGCCGGCACAGTCCATATCCTCGCCGCTAGATGGGGGCTTCATTCATTCCATTCCTGACCCGGTCGGTGACTGGAAGCAGGCTGTGGATTTTCATTTTTCATTTATGCTAGTGATATGGCATGAAAACATTCACTGAACTAATGAGCAAGTATATTTGTCTAAAATGAAAGACATGCACATATTATAAATGGGTATTTAAACTGTAATAGAAATGGTGCGGATCTGACAGGTATTCATCTATTTTTATGAAATATCTGATAATTCTTACTTCAGTTTGCCTATAAACAATATCAAAATTAATGATTAGACAAGTTTTAGATAATGTAGGATTCTAGTTTTTAACCAATGACACATTTTAGAGAAGTCCCTTGTTGTATTGTATTGTGGTTGTATTGTGCTCCATTTTGTAACTGTCTTTGCCAGTAAGGGTACATATCCGCTGAGAAAGAGGCATATCATCATCACTTTCTTCATTTTTTCTTCGTTCGCACTCTGATCAGTATCACTTTAAGATTCTGCTATTTCTAGTTCATCTTCACTATCACTGTTTTCACCACCTAATATGTCTTCCTCTTCGACATCTTGCAGAAGAGATAACACCATGGATTCTTGCTCTTTGTAGCTCAGACGATTCATAATGTTTCTTTTTAACACTTAACCACATCATCATCATCATCATCATCATCTTGTACAGTTTCCAGCCCCAGGCTGGGTCTGTTTGGAACATAAGCCTCGCCACTTAGTTCTTTCTTCCCACCACCTCTCCGCTGTCACTCTGGTCCAGTCCTCGCCTCTCTTCTTGACACATTCCTCCACTCCTTTCAGCCATCTATCTCTTGGTCTTCCCCTTGGTCGTTTCTTCTGCATCTGCATCTCATGTATCCTCTTGGGAATCTTCTTCTCATCCATTCTCTTTAAGTGTCCATACCACCTCAGTCTTGATGTCTCAATCCTACCTTGCAAGGGCTCCTCTTTCACCATTTCCCTGACCTTTTCATTCCTCACCCTGTCTCTTCTTGATACTCCGATCCTACTTCGCAGGAACTTCATTTCACCTGCCTGTATTCTGCTTATGTCACTTTTCTTCATTGTCCACGTTTCTGAAGCATAGGTCAGTATCGGGATATAGTAGCTTCTGTATAACACTTCCTTGCTTTTTTGTGGGACAAACAATTCCATTTCGCGATCAGACAGCTACATGCTCATGGAATACGCGTAAGACTGGAACAGCTGTTCACTCTGCCAGCGCTACTGGTGGCACGGGGTCTTTCCGAACACATTGCAACATGGCTCTATAAAAATAAATTTGTCTCGGCCCTCATCTCTTCCACTAATAGGCTACTGCCCTCAGACAATAGAAAAATGTAGAAACACCAGCTTAACGAAACTGCGTGGGGTCACAAAGTCCCCTGCGCCACCTCCCCCGGGTTAATTAGACCCAAGTTAGCGGTCGCCTGGGTGATTGGCCCAGCTGTATTTGCTGACAAACTGTGTTCAGCTCCCCAGGCACTGTCCTTGCGACCGTAGAACAATGATCCTTTGCAGAGTCCGTGGGTGAAGCCGGGCTGGGAGGATACCATAATCGATTTAAAAAAATAAAAATAAAAATCATTAATTACTGGGACAGAAATCAACTTTTTAAAGGAAAATTGTATTCGTCACGACCGTTCAAATAACAAATGTGTTTAGGTCGTGTTGTATATGATGTCAAAGAGTTAAAATGTCCGATGCTCTCACCGACTGAACTACCACACACACACACTTTCGTTCTGCCTGGCGAAGGTGCCGTTTATCTACTGGGGTGATGACTATTGTCACCTCAAGAACTCTATGTCTGTAGGACCCACTGCATTGTGTATTGAAAATTGTACTTTTCACAACCGTTTGAGCACTTACTTACTTACTTAATCCTGCCCTCTTGTACCTTTCAGTATCGAGGTTTGGCAGAGAGCTCGCCATTTCTTCCTGTTCAAGGCTGACTGCTTGGCTTCCTCCCAAGTGATGTTTCTCTTGTGGAGTATTTCTCTCACGGAGTCATCCCATGTCTTTCGAGGTCTTCCTCTGGGTCTTCTTCCTATACTTCCCAAACGTGCTTCCCATACCTGTTTTGTTCCTCTATTGCTGTCCATTCGGTTCAGATGTCCGAATCATCTTAACTGGCTTTGTTCAACCTGATTTTGTATGGGTTGAACTTCTAAGGTCTTCCTAATTGTTTGGTTCCTGACTTTATCCCGTCTAGTCTTTCCTGCTACATTTCTTAAAAATTTCATTTCTGCTGTTTGTAGCTTCTGCCTCTGCATGGTGGTAATTATCCAGGATGCACTTCCATATATCAGTGTTGGGACATACCGTATATACTCGAATACCACCCGCACATTTTTAAACAAATTCGGACGTGAAAAATTGGGGTGCGGGTCTTATTTGAGTCATCCAAATTTGAAAGATCTAAATTGCCCGCCGCGCGCGATATCGGGTGTTGCGAGTATCCGCTAGATGGTGCTAGCCTTCTTCCGGCTATAACTTTGTTTTACCGTAAGCACACGGCGTCATACAGTCTTTATTCTATATTCTTTGGTCACGCGCACGTTCTCCGAGTGTAAACATGAATGCTACGAAACGTTTGCGGTCATTTACTGTGAGTGAGGAATTGAAAGTTGTGAGGGAAGCTGAAGTTATTGGAACTCGTGCCCGGTAGGAAATATGATATTGACGAGTCATGTATTCGTGATTGAGCGGGATGACGTCTATGCTACAACCACGGGATGTCTGTGTGAACCGTCCGTTCAAAGCAGCCTTGAAACAGCAGTGTACGGAGCGGATGGCGGCCGATAAGCACACACCGACTCCAACTGGTCGTATTCAGCGCCCGGAAGTTCAGCTGCTGTGTTCGTGGATTTTGACGGCATGGAATCGTATCTCTGGAGATCTCATACGGAAGAGCTTCAAGAAATGTAGTATTTCGAATGCTATGGATGTCAGTGATGACGACATTTAGTGGTAATAATAATGTTATTGGTTTTACGTCCCTTTTAACTACCCTGGCTTTTAGAGACGCCGGGGTGCCGGAATTTTGCCCCGAAGGGGATCTTTAACGTGCCAGTAAATGTACTGACATGGCTCCCTCGCATTTGCGCACCCTCAAATGCCAGCTGACTGCGCCAGGTTTCGAACCTGCAACCTTGGGCTCAGCAAGCGAGAACGTTACCCCTGAGCCACGCAGCCAGACGACATTATTGGGAAAGTGATGGTGATAAAAGTTCCGAAGTTGGTACTTCTGATGACGATGAATGAAGTGTTTGTGTACTTTTATTTGTATTTTTAATAGTTTGATGTGTGTTATTTTAGGACGACTTCAAAACTGTTGGAAACTATTTGGGATAAATGCTATTCTGTTTATTTAGTTAAGATATTAAATAATTTTGAGTAAAAAAAATTTTTATTTTAAATTTTGTTGTTCAAAATCAGGGTGCGGGTCTTATTCGGGGGCGGGTCGTATTCGAGTAAATACGGTATATAGATTTATATACGGCCATTTTTGTCTTTTTACTTATTTCCTTCTTTCTCAGGAAACCTCTATTTATAGCATAATAGAGTTTACTTGTATTGAGTCATCTTGTGTTCAGCTCTTCATCATTCTTCCCATCTTGATTGTTTGTTATCCCTAGATATTTAAACCTATCGGCTTGTTCCAGCTCCTTTCCTATGATTTTCACCTTACATTCCTTCTTTTCCCTTCCAATCATCATTGTTTTCGTTTTATCTTGGTTTATCACCATTTTCCTCATTTCTAATTCTGTTTTCAGTAATTCTATATCTCTTTGTAGATTAACCGCAGATCTAGCGAACAGTACTATGTCATCCGCATATAATAGCTCGCACATCTTTATGCATTTCATCTTCCAATTTCCAACTGTAAATTTCCTCAATTTTTCTTTTACTACTTTGATTACAGCAACCATTATCAGTACAAACAAGTAAGGGGACAGTATTTCTCCTGCTGTAACTCTGAATTCTCCTGAGGTATTACTAGGGGGATGACTATTGTCACCTCAAGGACCCACTGTAGTGCGTATTGAAAATTGTACTTTTCACAACCGTTTGAGCTCTAAATAAAGATATTCAGACCATGTTGTGCAAGCCATCAACAGAGAGCTGAAATTACACAACATAACCTAATTTGAAATTTTTAAATGATTTTTATGAAATTTACATTGTACTTTTAGTACCAGTTGAGGTTTATTCTGTATATTTTATTCCACTCTTACCGGTAATACTAGACCAAGTTTTCTTTCTTTCATTTCATTCTTTTAATGCAGCACAACAGAGCCGTGCAATGGATGAGGCAAAGCAGTGCTAGCAAGAAATTTACTCGTGCTGGTGCAGCGCAGTCCTACCCTGCACATTTCTGAGTAGTGCTGCACGACAGCACATGAACACTGCAGCGTTTAGTCACACGCAGGCTCCGGGCTATAAACGGGCATATTGGGCATTTGCCCAGGGTGCCAAATATTAGAGGGCGCCGATATTTATGTGACGCTGAACGCAGAAAAAGGTTGACCCAACAATCCCAACATTAAAAATAAGTATGACATGGGAATCTTTAAAAAGTAGGATAAAATAACTATAATTTAAGCAAATATAAAATAAAAGTAATACTAAATATCACATATATTTGTGGTATTTATGTTTAATAATGATTATATTGTAATACTGTATTATAACTCTTTCAGACAGCAAACTAAATTCTCTATTGTTATTGTATTGTGAAAAAGACCTAACCCTTAGCACAGACATTTCTGACATCATAAATAAATTTGCAAAGTTAAAAGCCAGAAAAAAACTTTGATTTTAAATGTTTCTGTATATTGTACTTTTAAAATTTAACTTTTCAACTTGTAATCCTGGATTTTATTGTGATTAATGTATCAATAAATGGCAATTTTTTTTATGAACGACTTACTTTTCTTATTATTTCCTGTGATACAATATTAGTAACGTAGTTGTTTGAAGAAAACCTATTATGCTATTTTTATAACATATAAATGAGAAAAAGGGCGCCAGTAGACCATTTGTCCAGGGCGTCTATCGCCTTAGCCCGGGGCCTGGTCACACGAGCACTGTTCATTTGTCCGGGTACAGCAGTAACACAGCCTGGCCACTAGGCACACTAGAACCAACATTTTGTCATATATGAGGGCTGTTTTATTTCCGAGTTCCAATGGACTGTATAAAATAACAGATTGACATACCAAACTGATTTTACTACTAAATGTTTGCTTGTTTTATTCTTATGTCTCAACATAATCGCCAAAACGATTGAATCATTTGTTGTATCATTACACCAGCTTTCCAATGCCCTCGGCAAAGAATTCTGCTGCCATTGAGGTGGGTACGTCTGGACAGTCTCCTGAAGTGTTTCCTTTATGGCGAGGCATTGCCGCCCAACTATACCTTCAATTCTTGAAATAGGTGAAAACCATTCAGTGCTGGTTTGGACTAAACGGCAGATGGTCCAAAACTTCACACTTGAATTTTTTGAAAAAGTCTATCGTAACGTTAGCACAGTGTGGTCATGAATGATTTTCATCTTCTTCGAGAATTGAAGGTACGGTTGGGCGGCAGAGCCTCGCCAAACAGGAAAAACTTCAGGAGACTGTCCAGACGTACCCACCTCAGTGGCGGCAGAATGTTTTGCCGAGGGCATTGGAAAGCTGGTGTAACGATACGACAAATGTTTCAATCGTTTTGGCGATTATGTTGAGACATAAGAATAAAACAAGCAAACATTTAGTAGTAAGATCAGTTTGATATGTGAATCTGTTACTTTTATACAGTCCATCGGAACTTGAAAATAAACAGCCCTCGTACATGTGGTCTGCAGTGCTCATTATGTCTCTTGTGCATGGGGAGGACAAAAGTAGCATAGTGAGAAAGTCACAAAATAGAGCAATGATGGCCACACTGTGCAAACATTCACGCAGACGCAGTGTGCTGCACGTGAGCAAGGAAGGGAGCGATCCGGCTGGCGTTGCATGTTGGGCCCGGCCCAGTCTTGCTAGTTGTTCTCCGCCGACCGAGTCGCCTGCAGCTGCATGTTGACAAGCAGAGTGGCGGTTGACTAACTCAGCCGGAGTGCATACGCGAGTACTCTCCTATCTTCCTCGGCCCCTACTGCACATACCGTAGCTGTAGCCAACTGACTTCCTCCACCATTCAGCCTTGGAGGTGGGAAGTTGCTGCAACTGACGTAAAGTGTGCATCCATCTGACAGCTTATTGCTTGCGTGCAAGGTCTTGAACGCGAACAAAGTTTCTGCCCGTCAGTGCATTAGAGAAGCACACAGGGAGGTTTCTAAAACATGATATTTGGACGCACTGCACTGTACATGGACCTGATCTGCAACAAGGATACAGGAATTTGCATAGGTTTCGTGCGATGCAGCAGGTGCAGCAATATACGAGGGCTGGTTTATTTCCGAGATCCGATGGACTGTATAAAATAACAGATTGACATACCAAACTGATTTTACTACTAAATGTTTGCTTGTTTTATTCTTATGTCTCAACATAATCGCCAAAACGATTGAATCATTTGTTGTATCATTACACCAGCTTTCCAATGACCTCGGCAAAGAATTCTGCTGCCATTGAGGTGGGTACGTCTGGACAGTCTCCTGAAGTGTTTCCTTTATGGCGAGGCATTGCCGCCCAACTATACCTTCAATTCTTGAAATAGGTGAAAATCATTCAGTGCTGGTTTGGACTAAACGGCAGATGGTCCAAAACTTCACACTTGAATTTTTTGAAAAAGTCTATCGTAACGTTAGCACAGTGTGGTCATGAATGATTTTCATCTTCTTCGAGAATTGAAGGTATGGTTGGGCGGCAGAGCCTCGCCAAACAGGAAAAACTTCAGGAGACTGTCCAGACGTACCCACCTCAGTGGCGGCAGAATGTTTTTCCGAGGGCATTGGAAAGCCGGTGTAACGATACGACAAATGTTTCAATCGTTTTGGCGATTATGTTGAGACATAAGAATAAAACAAGCAAACATTTAGTAGTAAGATCAGTTTGATATGTGAATCTGTTACTTTTATACAGTCCATCGGAACTTGAAAATAAACAGCCCTCGTACATGTGGTCTGCAGTGCTCATTATGTCTCTTGTGCATGGGGAGGACAAAAGTAGCATAGTGAGAAAGTCACAAAATAGAGCAATGATGGCCACACTGTGCAAACTTTCACGCAGACGCAGTGTGCTGCACGTGAGCAAGGAAGGGAGCGATCCGGCTGGCGTTGCATGTTGGGCCCGGCCCAGTCTTGCTAGTTGTTCTCCGCCGACCGAGTCGCCTGCAGCTGCATGTTGACAAGCAGAGTGGCGGTTGACTAACTCAGCCGGAGTGCATACGCGAGTACTCTCCTATCTTCCTCGGCCCCTACTGCACATACCGTAGCTGTAGCCAACTGACTTCCTCCGCCATTCAGCCTTGGAGGTGAGAAGTTGCTGCAACTGACGTAAAGTGTGCATCCATCTGACAGCTTATTGCTTGCGTGCAAGGCCTTGAACGCGAACAAAGTTTCTGCCCGTCAGTGCATTAGAGAAGCACACAGGGAGGTTTCTAAAACATGATATTTGGACGCACTGCACTGTACATGGACCTGATCTGCAACAAGGATACAGGAATTTGCATAGGTTTCGTGCGATGCAGCAGGTGCAGCAATATACGAGGGCTGGTTTATTTCCGAGATCCGATGGACTGTATAAAATAACAGATTGACATACCAAACTGATTTTACTACTAAATGTTTGCTTGTTTTATTCTTATGTCTCAACATAATCGCCAAAACGATTGAATCATTTGTCGTATCGTTACACCAGCTTTCCAATGCCCTCGGCAAAATATTCTGCAGCCACTGAGGTGGGTACATCTGGACAGTCTCCTGAAGTTTTTCCTGTTTGGCGAGGCGTTGCTGCCCAACCATACCTTCAATTCTCGAAAAAGGTGCAAATCATTCATGACCGCACTGTGCCAACGTTACGATAGACTTTTTCAAAGAATTCAAGTGTGAAGTTTTGAACCATCTGCCGTTTAGTCCAAACCAGCACTGAATAATTTTCACCTTTTTCGAGAATTGAAGGTATGGTTGGGTGGCAACGCCTCGCCAAAAAGGAAACACTTCAGCAGACCGTCCAGACGTACCCACCTCAGTGGCGGTAGAATATTTTGCCGAGGGCATTGGAAAGCTGGTGTAACAATATGACAAATGTTTGATCGTTTTGGCGATTATGTTGAGACATAAGAATAAAACAAGCAAACATTTAGTAGTGAGATCAGTTTGATATGTGAATCTGTTACTTTTATACAGTCCATCGGAACTTGAAAATAAACAGCCCTCGTACATGTGGTCTGCAGTGCTCATTATGTCTCTTGTGCATGGGGAGGACAAAAGTAGCATAGTGAGAAAGTCACAAAATAGAGCAATGATGGCCACACTGTGCAAACTTTCACGCAGACGCAGTGTGCTGCACGTGAGCAAAGAAGGGAGCGATCCAGCTGGCGTTGCATGTTGGGCCCGGCCCAGTCTTGCTAGTTGTTCTCCGCCGACCGAGTCGCCTGCAGCTGCATGTTGACAAGCAGAGTGGCAGTTGACTAACTCAGCCGGAGTGCATACGCGAGTACTCTCCTATCTTCCTCGGCCCCTACTGCACATACCGTAGCTGTAGCCAACTGACTTCCTCCGCCATTCAGCCTTGGAGGTGAGAAGTTGCTGCAACTGACGTAAAGTGGGCATCCATCTGACAGCTTATTGCTTGCGTGCAAGGTCTTGAACGCGAACAAAGTTTCTGCCCGTCAGTGCATTAGAGAAGCACACAGGGACGTTTCTAAAACATGATATTTGGACGCACTGCACTGTACGTGGACCTGATCTGCAACAAGGATACAGGAATTTGCATAGGTTTCGTGCGATGCAGCAGGTGCAGCAATATACGAGGGCTGGTTTATTTCCGAGATCCGATGGACTGTATAAAATAACAGATTGACATACCAAACTGATTTTACTACTAAATGTTTGCTTGTTTTATTCTTATGTCTCAACATAATCGCCAAAACGATTGAATCATTTGTTGTATCATTACACCAGCTTTCCAATGCCCTCGGCAAAGAATTCTGCTGCCATTGAGGTGGGTACGTCTGGACAGTCTCCTGAAGTGTTTCCTTTATGGCGAGGCATTGCCGCCCAACTATACCTTCAATTCTTGAAATAGGTGAAAACCATTCAGTGCTGGTTTGGACTAAACGGCAGATGGTCCAAAACTTCACACTTGAATTTTTTGAAAAAGTCTATCGTAACGTTAGCACAGTGTGGTCATGAATGATTTTCATCTTCTTCGAGAATTGAAGGTATGGTTGGGCGGCAGAGCCTCGCCAAACAGGAAAAACTTCAGGAGACTGTCCAGACGTACCCACCTCAGTGGCGGCAGAATGTTTTGCCGAGGGCATTGGAAAGCCGGTGTAACGATACGACAAATGTTTCAATCGTTTTGGCGATTATGTTGAGACATAAGAATAAAACAAGCAAACATTTAGTAGTAAGATCAGTTTGATATGTGAATCTGTTACTTTTATACAGTCCATCGGAACTTGAAAATAAACAGCCCTCGTACATGTGGTCTGCAGTGCTCATTATGTCTCTTGTGCATGGGGAGGACAAAAGTAGCATAGTGAGAAAGTCACAAAATAGAGCAATGATGGCCACACTGTGCAAACTTTCACGCAGACGGAGTGTGCTGCACGTGAGCAAGGAAGGGAGCGATCCGGCTGGCGTTGCATGTTGGGCCCGGCCCAGTCCTGCTAGTTGTTCTCCGCCGACCGAGTCGCCTGCAGCTGCATGTTGACAAGCAGAGTGGGGGTTGACTAACTCAGCCGGAGTGCATACGCGAGTACTCTCCTATCTTCCTCGGCCCCTACTGCACATACCGTAGCTGTAGCCAACTGACTTCCTCCGCCATTCAGCCTTGGAGGTGGGAAGTTGCTGCAACTGATGTAAAGTGTGCATCCATCTGACAGCTTATTGCTTGCGTGCAAGGTCTTGAACGCGAACAAAGTTTCTGCCCGTCAGTGCATTAGAGAAGCACACAGGGAGGTTTCTAAAACATGATATTTGGACGCACTGCACTGTACATGGACCTGATCTGCAACAAGGATACAGGAATTTGCATAGGTTTCGTGCGATGCAGCAGGTGCAGCAATATACGAGGGCTGGTTTATTTCCGAGATCCGATGGACTGTATAAAATAACAGATTGACATACCAAACTGATTTTACTACTAAATGTTTGCTTGTTTTATTCTTATGTCTCAACATAATCGCCAAAACGATTGAATCATTTGTTGTATCATTACACCAGCTTTCCAATGCCCTCGGCAAAGAATTCTGCTGCCATTGAGGTGGGTACGTCTGGACAGTCTCCTGAAGTGTTTCCTTTATGGCGAGGCATTGCCGCCCAACTATACCTTCAATTCTTGAAATAGGTGAAAACCATTCAGTGCTGGTTTGGACTAAACGGCAGATGGTCCAAAACTTCACACTTGAATTTTTTGAAAAAGTCTATCGTAACGTTAGCACAGTGTGGTCATGAATGATTTTCATCTTCTTCGAGAATTGAAGGTATGGTTGGGCGGCAGAGCCTCGCCAAACAGGAAAAACTTCAGGAGACTGTCCAGACGTACCCACCTCAGTGGCGGCAGAATGTTTTGCCGAGGGCATTGGAAAGCCGGTGTAACGATACGACAAATGTTTCAATCGTTTTGGCGATTATGTTGAGACATAAGAATAAAACAAGCAAACATTTAGTAGTAAGATCAGTTTGATATGTGAATCTGTTACTTTTATACAGTCCATCGGAACTTGAAAATAAACAGCCCTCGTACATGTGGTCTGCAGTGCTCATTATGTCTCTTGTGCATGGGGAGGACAAAAGTAGCATAGTGAGAAAGTCACAAAATAGAGCAATGATGGCCACACTGTGCAAACTTTCACGCAGACGGAGTGTGCTGCACGTGAGCAAGGAAGGGAGCGATCCGGCTGGCGTTGCATGTTGGGCCCGGCCCAGTCTTGCTAGTTGTTCTCCGCCGACCGAGTCGCCTGCAGCTGCATGTTGACAAGCAGAGTGGCGGTTGACTAACTCAGCCGGAGTGCATACGCGAGTACTCTCCTATCTTCCTCGGCCCCTACTGCACATACCGTAGCTGTAGCCAACTGACTTCCTCCGCCATTCAGCCTTGGAGGTGAGAAGTTGCTGCAACTGACGTAAAGTGTGCATCCATCTGACAGCTTATTGCTTGCGTGCAAGGTCTTGAACGCGAACAAAGTTTCTGCCCGTCAGTGCATTAGAGAAGCACACAGGGAGGTTTCTAAAACATGATATTTGGACGCACTGCACTGTACATGGACCTGATCTGCAACAAGGATACAGGAATTTGCATAGGTTTCGTGCGATGCAGCAGGTGCAGCAATATACGAGGGCTGGTTTATTTCCGAGATCCGATGGACTGTATAAAATAACAGATTGACATACCAAACTGATTTTACTACTAAATGTTTGCTTGTTTTATTCTTATGTCTCAACATAATCGCCAAAACGATTGAATCATTTGTCGTATCGTTACACCAGCTTTCCAATGCCCTCGGCAAAATATTCTGCAGCCACTGAGGTGGGTACATCTGGACAGTCTCCTGAAGTTTTTCCTGTTTGGCGAGGCGTTGCTGCCCAACCATACCTTCAATTCTCGAAAAAGGTGCAAATCATTCATGACCGCACTGTGCCAACGTTACGATAGACTTTTTCAAAGAATTCAAGTGTGAAGTTTTGAACCATCTGCCGTTTAGTCCAAACCAGCACTGAATAATTTTCACCTTTTTCGAGAATTGAAGGTATGGTTGGGTGGCAACGCCTCGCCAAAAAGGAAACACTTCAGCAGACCGTCCAGACGTACCCACCTCAGTGGCGGTAGAATATTTTGCCGAGGGCATTGGAAAGCTGGTGTAACAATATGACAAATGTTTGATCGTTTTGGCGATTATGTTGAGACATAAGAATAAAACAAGCAAACATTTAGTAGTGAGATCAGTTTGATATGTGAATCTGTTACTTTTATACAGTCCATCGGAACTTGAAAATAAACAGCCCTCGTACATGTGGTCTGCAGTGCTCATTATGTCTCTTGTGCATGGGGAGGACAAAAGTAGCATAGTGAGAAAGTCACAAAATAGAGCAATGATGGCCACACTGTGCAAACTTTCACGCAGACGCAGTGTGCTGCACGTGAGCAAAGAAGGGAGCGATCCAGCTGGCGTTGCATGTTGGGCCCGGCCCAGTCTTGCTAGTTGTTCTCCGCCGACCGAGTCGCCTGCAGCTGCATGTTGACAAGCAGAGTGGCAGTTGACTAACTCAGCCGGAGTGCATACGCGAGTACTCTCCTATCTTCCTCGGCCCCTACTGCACATACCGTAGCTGTAGCCAACTGACTTCCTCCGCCATTCAGCCTTGGAGGTGAGAAGTTACTGCAACTGACGTAAAGTGTGCATCCATCTGACAGCTTATTGCTTGCGTGCAAGGTCTTGAACGCGAACAAAGTTTCTGCCCGTCAGTGCATTAGAGAAGCACACAGGGAGGTTTCTAAAACATGATATTTGGACGCACTGCACTGTACGTGGACCTGATCTGCAACAAGGATACAGGAATTTGCATAGGTTTCGTGCGATGCAGCAGGTGCAGCAATATACGAGGGCTGGTTTATTTCCGAGATCCGATGGACTGTATAAAATAACAGATTGACATACCAAACTGATTTTACTACTAAATGTTTGCTTGTTTTATTCTTATGTCTCAACATAATCGCCAAAACGATTGAATCATTTGTCGTATCGTTACACCAGCTTTCCAATGCCCTCGGCAAAATATTCTGCCGCCACTGAGGTGGGTACATCTGGACAGTCTCCTGAAGTTTTTCCTGTTTGGCGAGGAGTTGCTGCCCAACCATACCTTCAATTCTCGAAAAAGGTGCAAATCATTCATGACCGCACTGTGCCAACGTTACGATAGACTTTTTCAAAGAATTCAAGTGTGAAGTTTTGAACCATCTGCCGTTTAGTTCAAACCAGCACTGAATAATTTTCACCTTTTTCGAGAATTGAAGGTATGGTTGGGTGGCAACGCCTCGCCAAAAAGGAAACACTTCAGGAGACCGTCCAGACGTACCCACCTCAGTGGCGGTAGAATATTTTGCCGAGGGCATTGGAAAGCTGGTGTAACAATATGACAAATGTTTGATTGTTTGGCGATTATGTTGAGACATAAGAATAAAACAAGCAAACATTTATAGAAAAATTAGTTTGGTACGTCAATCTGTTATTTTTATACAGTCTTTCGGAACTTGAAGAAAAGAATAGCCCTCATATCTTCCTATAATCCTATAAATGGAATCAAGCATATCAATGTGACAGTGTTAAGGGTCATGATATTATAAGCCAGCTGAGGTAACTACACACGTTAATATGCATGGCCAGACTATCTCTGAACTCCAAAGACCACACACAGCCACTTCCTTTCAACTTCATCCCTTATTTCATTATATTCTCTTCTCATTAAATTCTCTCAAGAGATTGGCGTCAGGAAGAGCATCGATCTATAAAATTATTCTCACATGGCTGCGTCCATAACTTTCCCACAATAAAGGCAAAGGTCGTCTTTTCCTACTTGTCTCGATGCTTTGTTTTTATACACTACCATTAACCACCAAATTATCCCTCTCATTAGACCTTCAGGCTTTATACTTATATATTGCCTTATTTCACTGAACTCTGTTAACCCTTTCCTTGTTGCATTTCCAGGTTTGATATCCCCAGAAATCACCCTGTTATTTGAGAATATGAAGTACTGTGCACATGGGTATAAACTCTTGTACATAACTAAGGTTCGGATGTTAAGGAAAAGTCATATTTTTTTCCTGAGCTCATTTTACCCAAAATATGAAAAATAAGTTTGAATGTCTGGTCCCTGACCACGTTTAAAGCAATTTGATGTTGCCTATAAATGCATATTTCGGCCATTTTTATTGTTTTGGTCATATTTGGTCATATTTTAGTGATATAAGGTCATATTTGGTTATAATTTCAGCATTTATGTTTAAATTGAGGAGGGAGTGTGATGGCGCAGTGGCTTAGCTTCTCGCCTTTCACCCGGACGGCCGGGGTTCGAATCCCGGTGACAGCGGGGTGGAATTTTCACCTGGAAAATCACGTGGCGTCAGGAAGGGCATCCGGCCTAAAATCCCCGGCCAAAACCAAAATGAGCCTGGTTGGCCCCGGCGACCCCAATAAATTGGGAAAAGCCGAAGGAGGTATGTTTAAATTGAGGTGTCGTTAACAAGGTGCGTGTTATCTGCGTCGAGTTTCAAACACAAGATTTCCGAATAGTGTAGTAGATATATTTTGCTTTCTATTCCCGGAACAGGCAGATAGCAGGTTTAGAAGACCTGATTCCAAGAAGGCGCTCCTCTACGGACGTCTTTTAGCACATCTTTCTGGACAAGTTAGATTGCGACACTGTACGCATGAGGTCATGGAACATGACGATAGTGTGCTTCTGCCTTTCAACAGGATGTCATTCCAGTAGATATATTTAGCTCAGAAGTGAAAAAATCCACAGCCTGCTTCCAGTCTCCGACCGGGTCAGGAATGGAATGAATGAAGCCCCCATCTAGCGGCGAGGATATGAACTGTGCCGGCTGCCGAGGCCTGACGCACTCCTCTGGGGCAATGATTAAATGAATGACAGATGGAATGAAATGATAGTGGAGATGTTGCTGGAATGAAATTTTAACAGGGAAAACCAGAGTGCCCGGAGAAAAACCTGTCTGCCTCCGTTTTGTCCAGCACAGATCTCACATGGAGTGACCGGGATTTGAACCACGGACCCAGCGGTGAGAGGCCGGCGTGCTGCCTCCTAAGCCACGGAGGCTTCATTAGCTCAGAAGAAATTATCCCAAAAATTCATGTCATATTTTATAGTTTATAGGTCATATTTAGCTAGTTTTTAGGGCATATTTGCTTGCATATTTGGTACTTCTTTAGGTCTTCAACTACACATAACATTGGGACTATATAATACAGTCTTGCAATGACCCACAGTAAATTACACTCACCTGGGGTCCTTGGTTTGAAGTCTGCCCTCATATAATCTGGTCACAATTATAAAACTATATGATCTGGCCACATAAACAATTATGAAACTAAGTTTCAAAAAATGTGTCAGTAATGGAATTTGCACGAACTGTACACATATTTACATTGTTTTCCGTTTTATTTCCTGAGGTCCCTGGTTCAGAACCACTTCAGCATCCGTCTTTTTATTTCTCCCAAGATCAGTCACATTGGCCCATACTACAAATCCTAATTTAACTATGCTAATCTATACATCTCGGTAGCCTGCTCCATAGAGTCCTTAGTTTTCAATGTCTACTCCCATCGCCAGTAAAATCATCTGGCGCAGTAAAAGGCAGGGAAGGTTGAAGGCCACCGTCACCACCGGCATTTACAGTACGCTGGTTTACTGTATCCTCATCAATACCACTGTCACTATCAATTACTGATCATTTACATCTAAGTCACACAGAACATCACTTCCACGCAGGGGCGTATATAGAAAAAAAATTTGGGGTGGGGGGCTGACTATCCTGGAAATTTGTGAGTATTCTCAGGGGATTGTCACCGCAAGATACCCAGAAATATCAACCAATATCTTAGAGCATATAACTTTGTGTAATTATTTTAGATAAGATTCAAAGTTTATAAAGCCTACAATTACTGGCAATATAAAAAAATACACAACACACAAATAAAATGTTATACTCAATGAACTTTCTATTATGATCTATGGAGTATGAATGGCAAATATCTAAATATTAGTCAATTTACTAAGCAGAAAGGTAAACAGTTTTTTTTTTTTTTTTTTTTACATGTATTTCTCAAAAAACGTAATGTGAAATTCACAGCTTTACCTTACAAGGCTGAGTGCACCCCGTTCCAGCCCTCAGACTAGAATTAAAAATTCTTGGCCGAGCCGGGAATCAAATTCGGATCTCTGGGGCGGCAGCGAAGAATGCTACCCACTACACCACGAGTTAGTATAATTTCAATTTTAATATTGTTTATAACTTAGCCGATAAGTGAAGATTAGGGTACAACCAAATTTATAATTATTTTATGCTCTTTCCAAAGCAACACTTTCTTAACTTTTATTGGCTTTTTTTCAGGGTGGGGGGGCTGGAGCCCCCTCAGCACCCCCCTTATATACGCCCCTGCTTCCACACAAGCTTTCCAACTCACTAACATCGCTTCTATTCAATTCTGTTAGGACATCGACATATGAGAGACCAGCCATGTTGCCTCGCAAAGCTGGGAGAAAGATCAAGGAACAAACATTCATTTTTACCACTAAAACTAACACTATGACTTCTAAATGCTGTCCTATGCCTCCTGACATATTACCTATAGTTCACAATTAGTTTTAATTCCACACCAATATGAGAGGTGGCAGGAGAATGCCAGAACATACACGGGCACTTTCGGGCTCTTTAGCAGGGAGCTGTCACTTTCATATCCGGGTGCATTCGGGCGCTTTGAGAAGGAAAGGGTTAAGGTTCTTCCCTGTGTACCTGCAACTCTATGGCCTTTACCCTTCTGCACACCCTTTGCACGCCCTATCCTCTCCCTTCTTAAGTCCCCATCCCGTAAGTACCCCATTCCTAGTGTTCCCAGTATAGTTCTCACCCCGTCCATCCAGTACAGTGCTCTCTTGGTAATCCGGCAGATATCGGACCAGAGCACTGCCGGATTACCGAAAACGCCGGATTACTGGAAAATATCGAGAAAAACTCGTATATCATTTGAAAATCAGCTTTTTGGTAACAACCGCCAAAATAAACCACTCTCGTCCGCACTGTAAACTTGGTCAGGAGTTAAATCCATTTCTTGGATAACCTGTTTGAACCTTCAACAGCGCTTTCATCACATGAAAGTTTTTCACCCGTTGTACTTAGCAGTCTAATTCCATAACGTTGTTTGAATTTCTGCAACCATCCCTCGCTGGCTTGGAAATCATCCTTTTTTGTAATTTTCCGGTAAAATTCCCTAGCCTTTCCTTTAAGGATTTCTCCAGAAATTGGTGTAGGCTATGCCTACCACGTTCTTGTAAAAACCAATCCAAGAGGCTATCGTCAACTTTAGGATTTTCACCAGTTTTCTATGTCTGTAGTCTACTTTCTAAATTTTTATTCGTCTTAAAAACGACTTAATTTTATCACTGTTTTTCCTTATGTCATGAACTGTAGCTCGACAAACACTGTATTCATTAGCAACACTAGTTAACGTTTCGCCCTTTTCAAGCAGCTTTAGGATTTCATGTTTATCTAACAAAGATAGAGTTTTATGTTTACGTTTTTTCTGCACGGATGCCATCTTCAACACAACACTACTACAGTACAACTGTCCTGCACTAAGCACCTGAGGGGGCGAGGGTGAGTCATCGCTCTTGGCGCCAATGCATTGTTTACTCAGACCTTAGATCATAAATAAATGCTCGAAGACTCAGACACTAGTCTTGTCGCTGCGTGGGAAACATTGTACAGTATTGGGGACGCATTATCAAATCAGGTGTTGAGCTCGTACTCGAATACAAAACGCCGGATTACTGGGAGTGCCGGAGAGCGGAGATGACGGATTACAGAGGGAGTACTGTACCCTTTTTGCTGAGGCTTCATTTGGTGTAAGTAGGTTACCTTTAGAATTTCACACCCTCCACCTACTTTCAGACTTATCCAATATTTTATGGTTCTTTTTACAACCAATATGTTTTCGAATACTTGCATCCTCACACATCATTCTTGCTGCACTGTTTGCTGTGCAACTAGGTAGCCCCATATATCTTAGCAAACTTACGTACAGAAGTATCCAGGGTTGCAGTTCCTTCTTCTACACCCCATACTCCATATAATACTTTTGATACAATTAAGGCATTGAATACATTTTTGTGAACTTTGTAGTCAATATTAGGTACCTTACTTTCTTACACTTTAACTCTCGCCAATGCTGCCAGCACTTTCGATTTTGCCCTTTCAATTTGATCAGTCCAAAGTCCAATTACCTTTTCCCGAATAATACAGAAAATTTATTTTTCCAAATGAGCATGATAACACATTATCAAATTTCAAAGAATTTGAAAAATTGATCTGGTTAGCTCAATTCAATTGCCAGTGTTTCGCCCCGGTGTACCATTGGGGTCGTCAATTGGTATGGTACACCTCATCTAAGACACTTGGCTAGTACATACTGTGAAAGCCAATAAATCAAGATGGGTTGGTTCAATTCCTGCGGGCGGACCGTCGGCTGAACTAGCAGCCCTTTGATCATAGAAAAGGAAAAAATGGAGAAGATTAAGACAAAAAAATGATGAAAACGTGTGTCGGGACACACAGAGGAGGAAATGGTAATTGAAAAGGTGCAGAGGTCACCCTGACCACAGGACCGCGCCCTCTCCCTAAGGCAGAGGCCCCTCCACTGCAACCCGCCCAGGAAGGAACACCCCACAAAAAGCCCCGTTTATTAAATAAAAGACAGATACAACCTCGCCAACCTGGACCCATTATTGGGAAGTTAGGCTCTGTCTGTCACAAGCCAGAACAAAGTAAGGAGCGATAGAGGAGTAACACCTCTTTAAAAAACCTAGGTCCAGCTGACCCAGCTGGTAGTACCTTGTAAGGGTCCCTTGTCAGGGTTACGGTGAAGTCCCCAATGGTATCTGCAGTGGAAGAGGTGGACTCAGGAACAGTGTAGATGGCGGACGAGGCAACCTGTTGCTCACGTTAATAAGGGCAAAAGGTATATGGTTGCCATATATCAATTTTATGGGCATGACGGTCCCACATGTTAGTGGTGGTACCCCAACAGCGTCTGTTCACATTTTAGTGGCGGCTGATATACCAATACTCAGAAGTGGAACTCTGAGATTAACTCGACTGAAAACTCAGTCAATTATCCAAGTTAATCAACATGAATAGTGCACCTATACAAACATATTACCCCAGTGGGTCAAATCCCACGGTTGAAAAACCACTTGTGGTCTATTCGGATTCTGGGGAGACCACAGTAGTGTGCCATGAGGTAGATCGGAGTGCCTCAAAACCCCGTAAAGACAAAATCAGACCAAATTCAAGACTTTGGTTAATGACTTTTAATGTCAACTCCCTCTTGAAAATGGGAAAACTTAAGAATATTCTTGACAAATCTCGAGTACGGAGAATTCGAATCATCGCTTTTCAAGAATCAAGGTATACTGATGAGCACCCTTTTGACTTGGAAATGTACAGAATTTATAAGGGAAAGCCTGGTGTAAGAGCTATGCCAAATTGTCCTCAATTCAGTACTGGATTTATAGTAGACAAGACAGTACTTGATACTATTGTGGACTTTAAATCCTTCTCAGGTCGACTTTCCACCATGACATTTAAATCAGCTAATAAGATTTACACGCTAGTCAATGGACATGCACCAACCAATATTACCAATAGACAGGACGTTGATAAAGTTGACGAATTCTGGAACTTGTTAGACGATGTTCTTCAGAGAATTCCAATAAACCATTTTAAGATCTTAATGGGTGATTTCAATGCCCAAATTGGCAAAGAAAAAGAGTATAAATACTGGGTTGGTAAATGGTCAGGTCACAAGCAAACTAACAGGAATGGCAATGGCATGAGACTAATAGAGATATGCAGGAACCATCATCTATTTTATCATTTTAAATTATCTAATCGACTTCGTCATTACGTTACGGCGACGTCACGAAATGTACCGATAATGCACTGAGGTGTGTGATGTCATAGTACCGCTTGGTGCATGAGTACTGAGTTCACTGATGAGCTCTGACGTTACCAGATGGCAACGACACGGCGAGCGTGACGTCATCCAGCCAGCTCCCTCCTTTCACCGCGCGCTCCAGCTCCCTCATGACTTGTAACTTTCTAGCGTTCTGATTGTTTCTTGATCATCTAACATGTCAAGAGTCTTCAGCCATTCTAGCATTTTTCAGCATTTGTAGCATTTAAAATGATATAAAGTTCAGTCTTTCAGACTGACTGTCTCTCTTTTAAATCAACATTTTTCAAGAAAAAATCCTCAAAAACTAAGACTTGGATTTCACCAAATCCACTATTGGGTGAATTTCAGTTGGACCACGTACTGATCTCTCATTCCAACATGGCGGTAATCATGAAATATTAAGTCCTCAAAGGATTAGATCTGGACTCTGACCATTACCCCACAAAATTCTCTTTGGACATTATCGCAGAAAGGAGGAAATTCACTCCAAAATTACCACCCCATCGATATGATATCCATCTTATACAAAATAGTATGGAATTTACGCAAGAGACACAAAAGTTAACCCCACAGAATTGGCAGCAACTTCAAGCCGAACTTTTAAAAACGGATGAAAAAATTGCACCTCTAACCAGGGTACGGAAACATGCATGGTGGACTGATGAGTGTGACTACCTCATAAACCTAGGACAACAAGCATGGCTGAACTGGTTGTGCAACAAGAATGAAAGGACGCTACAATATCTTCAAGACGTTAGAAAAACAGTAACAAAGTCGCTAAGAGTGCTTCGTAAAGAACATGAAAACACTGAATTAAAAAATATAGAAGAGGACTTCAAGAAACATTATTCTAGAAATTACTATAGAACATTCAAGCAGAAATTAACCTTCTCTCCAGTTTCAAAACGACCTTGCAAACATCGCCCACTCCAATTCTGAAAATTGTGCACTTCTTGCAGATTATTTTGGTAAACGACTCAATTATGAGAAACTCCAGGGAACATTTCAATTTTGCCAAACCCTACGGAATCCTGACTCGGAACCACCGGACTTACAGGAAATTCAGGAAATAATCCAATCCATGAAAAACAACAAAGCGTCGGGAGAGGACCAGATCGTTGCAGAACTATGGAGAAATGTAGGTGAAAACCTCATCATCAAACTCAAAGAAATTATTGATGAAATCTGGCAAACTGAAAAAATTCCTCCAGATTGGAAGATGGCGATCATCCATCCAGTATACAAGAAAGGTAGCAAAACGAATCCAAACAATTACCGAGGGATCTCATTACTCTCAGTAACTTACAAAATTTTGTCCAAAGCCCTTTTGAACTGTGCCTATCTTCAACTGGATCCGCAGATTGGTGAATACCAAGGTGGGTTCCGGAAAGGCCGATCGTGTACAGAGCAAATTATCAATTTGAAAAACTTCCGTAAATTGTCAAACAAAAATTATGTCATTACTTTTGTTGACTTTGCAAAGGCTTATGACAGCATTGACCATGAATACCTTGTTGCTGTACTCTCAGAATTTGGATTAGATTGCAAGACAACATCAATCATCAAAGATACCCTCTTGAATACAAGTTCAAAAGTTAAATTTATGGGAGGACTGAGCGCAGAATTTTCAATTGATACAGGAGTGCGTCAAGGAGATGGATTATCTCCATTGTTGTTTAATTGTGTGCTTGAGAAAGTCGTCCGAGAATGGAGACGAGCTGGTGCACCATCCCATAGACTAGGACCAAAACTCAAAGGGATAACACTCGACTGTTTGGCATTTGCAGATGACATGGCTTTAATTGCTCCAAACATGTCTGATGCCCAGAAACAACTTGAATTACTCCAAGAACAAGCAGCAAAAATCGGCTTACGGATTTCTTTTGACAAAACAAAATTTATGACGGATATTAAAACTGCTCCAAATACACTCCGCATTGGTAATTGTAAGGTGTCCTGAATGAAAGACTTCAAGTATTTAGGTGAATAATACATATGCAGATATGTGGGCAACAAACATGACAAGAAAAATGAAAATCAAGCAGAGTAAAGAGTTTTGGTTTAAAAAGCACTGAGTAGAAAGTTGGAGAATGCAGTTCGTGAGTCCATATGGTGCATGCTTGATGTACACTGACTGAGACAACATGTGCATGAAAAATAGGGGAGGGGTAATGCATTGTACTGGGAGCACTTTGGGGACACATAAGCAAGTGACGCATTGGGGAACGAAAAAGTTGCACTGAAGTCGATGAGGGAGGGTACACTAGAGAGCGGAGATGGCGAATAGCACTTATTGAGTAAACGAAGCACTGCAAGCTATGCGCCTAAACCAAAACTCTCGCTGCACTCAGAGGCACCACCCGGGGCGGCGAGCAGTAGAAGCTAAAGTACTGAAGAAAAGAAAGTAAGCGGGGGGAGAAGAGGGGTCGAGGGAGCTAGGTGATGGGGGCGGGATCAAATGAGAATTTTGGGGAGTATGATTATCGTGCAGGATGTCTTGGGTGAGCGGAGAGAGGGGAAGGGCTTCAGTGATGAAGGGGCGATTGAGGGGGCGGGCTTGGAGGAGATATTTGAGGCGGAGAGAGTGAATAGAACTGAGGATGGAAGAGAAGGTATGATATGGAGCAAAGTTAGCGGACGGGGTGTCGTAGGGGTGATGGTAGGCAATGTGGATAGCGTGTCGGTCAAGTTTAGAGAGGGTGAAGTAGAGAGGTGGGTGTGCGGCAAGCCAAGAGAGAGATGCATAATGAAGGAGAGGGTGGATGAATACATTATTATAGATTATGAGGATTTCGGGGGGGGGGTAATCTCCAGGTATGGCCAGTGAGGGTGCGGGTGACGGCGAGGCGGTGAAAGGCACGGCGGTATTGCGTATGAAGAAAGTGATTCCAGCAAAGGTTGTTTTGGAAAAAGATGCCAAGATAGGTGAGGGTGTTGGTTTCAAGGATAAGGGACGTCATAGAGGGTGAGGAGGACTTTATGACGAGGGTGGCATAGGCGAGATTGGCACGGAAAACTACAAGTTGGGTCTTTTGAGGATTGACGGTGATATGGGAAGTGAAGAACAGGGTTTGGAGAGTTTGAACGTAGGTTTGGATGAGTTTAGTTAGAGAAGGAGCAGTAGGGGCGAGGGCAAGTATGGCGAGGTCATCAGCAAACTGGTGGAATCTGAGAGAAGGTGGGGGTGAGGAATATCACAAGTGAAGAGGATGTAAAGAAGGGGTGACAAGGGCGACCCCTGAGGGACACCCGTGCTGAGAGAAAAGGAATAGGAAGAGGCGGAGCGGATCCGGATGGAGGCTGTGCAATGATGAAGAAAGTTGTAGAGAAGACGAATGATAGAAGGGGGAAAGGGAAAATGGCAAAGTTTATACATGAGGACAGGAAGGTAGACTGTGTCAAAGGCTTTTTTGACATCGAGACAAAGAAGGGCAGCAGTATGAGAGGAAGTGAGGTGGAAGAGATGGTGTGAGTGGATTGAGATTCGGGGAGAAGGTGAAAGACTCGTGATAGGAACTGAGGCCTTTCACAAGGATGAATTCAAAGATTTTGGAGAGGATAGGGAGGAGGCTAATAGGCCGCTAGGAGTTAAGGTCGGAGGGAGAATTATGTGATTTGAGAAAAAGGAGAATGGGGGCAGTACACCAAGAGGCGGGATAGTGGCCGCTATGGAGCATCGTGGTATAGATGGTGCTGAGGAGGTCGAGGAGGAGAGGGGCAGCTTCGTGGATGTGGCGGTACGTGATGGTGTCGGCACCAGGAGCGGTGGACTTGCAGTGGCAAAGGACGTCAGAAATATCGGTAGGGGAAATGGGACGATTTAAGGGGTGAGTGAAATCGATGTGGGCAAAGTTAGTGAAAGAAGATTGGAGCGATGGGGTAAGAGTAGGGTCATTGAGGCAGTGGAGGAGAGGAACTTGGGGGTGTATGAAGCGGGGGTTTTGGACAGGGCAGAAGACATGGGTAAAATGGGCGGCAAAAAGATTGACTTTATCAAGGTCAGTAGTAGCGGTTTGAGTAGGGGTACGAATAGGATAAGTAGGGGAAGGGGGTTGGGTTTTGGTAAGGCGATGGAAGGTTTTCCACAATTGGGTAGGGTCGGGGTATTGAGAGAGTCGGGTACAGGAAATGGACCGATATTGACGTTTGATAGCCTTAATGTAAGATTTGGCATGGCGTAGGTGGAGACGATGTTGATGGAGAGTGTCAGGATTTCGGGTTCGGACATAGGCTTGATAATAATCGTGAGCGAGTTGAAGTAAGCGGAGAGCTTCGGGGGGAATAGGAGGCTTGGTGGGGTGAAAAGAGTGACGAGGCACATGGAGGCGGTCAGCAGATAGAATGGCGGTTTCTATTTCAGAAATCAAGGTAAGGAGATTGGGGTAGGATGTGGGGGGAGGGTGGTGGAGTGGAGGTGGGAGAGAACAGTGGACTGATAGGAATTCCAGTTGGTTTGGGAGAAACAACGAGTGGGTGGAGGACGGGACTGGGGAGATTGGCGAGGGATAATAGTGAAAATAGTTGGGACATGATCATTACCGATTAGAGGAAGTTGAGGACGAGAGGGTTGGGGCAGAGGGGTTGGGGGACATGATGATAACGTCCGGGGTGGAATTAGAGATGGGGCGGGTGTGGGAGGGGAAAGGGATTTGCACTCCACAGATATGCTGAAGAAGGTTGTGAAAAGCAATAGTTTCAGTAACATTGTAGGAGTTTACATTAATATCGGCGACAAGAATGGAGTTTTGGAAGGTGTTATCAAGATATTGTAAGAAGTCTAGAGGAGGGGCTGCGGGTTGGTATGTATGGGGTAATGAGAGTGAAGGTTTTCGAAGGGGCAAAGATTTCTAAGATGAGATATTCTGAAAAGTGATGGGGAAAGTTGGAGTAATACTGTTTAGTGGTGAGGGAACGATGAATACCAACAGCTACACCGCCTCCAACGACATTCTGAGGACAATCTGCTCGAAAAAGAGTATAGGGCGGTAAGTGCAGCTGCTGATGGGTTGAAGAAAGGTTTTGTTAAGGATGACAATATCAGGGGAGTGCAAGTTGAGGGAAAGGTCTAGGGTCGCACGATTGGTATGGACAGAGCAGATGATATTGTAATAGAGTTTTTTAATGACAACTGTCCTAGGTGAGAAGTGGGAAGAATGCGAAGGGCATTCTAATACCCACATAAGCTATGTCGAGGTGAGTATTGAAGACCAATCGTGCGGCCGTCTGGATATGGGAGGTGATGAGGGGGCGCTGCAGGACCGTGGTGATGAATCTTAAAATGTTTTCGGTACTGGGGGAGGGGAGGAAGGATGAGGGGGCGGGGGTGGGGAGATCCTGGGAGACTACTGGGATAACAGTTTTGGGTTCAGAAGGAATGGGAGCAGGACGGGACTTACATTTAAAGCTGAAGGCCGGGTGTGTTTGGGAGCAGTTGACACATTTGGAGGAGGCACGGTTCTGACACATGCTGGTGGGATGTTCCTGGGCGCAAATGCTGCATACCTGCGTTTGGATACACGGAGCTCCCGAGGCGTGATCATTCCGCTGGCATTTCTCACAGCGGATCCGTTGCGGGGCAGCGGCTCGAGATGGCTACACTCAGTGACTGCACCGTCGCACAGCAGTGTGTCCAGGGTCCCAGTGTCACGGTGCCAGTGTACTATGAGAGACGAGCTCCCTTTTCCAAAATGTTGCCGTACCTTGACTATCCATAATGGAATTACTGTTTCCCGAAGGATACAGAAAATTTATTTTATCATTTCAAATGATTTTGTCGACTTCGTCGTTATGCTTGGGTCCAACGTTATGCGTTACGGAGACGGAAGTGACGTCATGCAGCCGCGCGGGAAGCAGAAGCTAATGGTTATTGGAGTCTGTTGAAAGAGTCCTGGGGCGTCCAGCAACCTGGGGCTTTGAGCCAAGCGAACACAAGAATACAGGGTGACTTCTAAAGAGATATACAAGATGCCATATATGACTACAGGGTGCCTCCTAAAGGGGTGTGCAGGATGTCAGAGTAAAATACAGTACAAGATGCCAGATAACAATACAGGGTGACTCCTAAAGAGATATACAAGATGCCAGATAAGAATACAAGGTGACTCTTAAATGGCAGAGAAGAATACAGGGTGACTCCTAAAGAGGTGCACAAGATGTCAGACAAGAATACAAGGTGACTCTTAAATGGCAGAGAAGAATACAGGGTGACTCCTAAAGAGGTGCACAAGATGTCAGACAAGAATACAGGGTGCCTCTTAAAGGGGTGTGCAGGATGTCAGAGCAAAATTCAGTACAAGATGCCAGATAAGAATACAGGGTGACTCATAAAGAGATATACAAGATGCCAGAAAATAATACAAGGTGACTCTTAAAGAGGTGTACAAGATGGCAGAGAAGAATACAGGGTGACCCCTAAAGAGGTGCACAAGATGTCAGACAAGATTTCAGGGTGACTCCTAAAGAGGTGTACAAGATGTCAGACAAGAATACAGGGTGACTCCTAAAGAGGTGTACAAGATGTCAGACAAGAATACAGGGTGACTTCTAAAGAGATATATAAGATGCCAGATAAGAATACAGGGTGACTCCTAAAGAGGTGTACAAGATGTCAGACAAGAATACAGGGTGACTTCTAAAGAGATATATAAGATGCCAGATAAGAATACAGGGTGCCTCCTAAAGAGGTGTGCAGGATGTCAGAGCAAATTACAGGGTGACACTTAACGAGGTGCCCGCGCAGGAAGCCTAAGTTAATGGATAATGGAGTCTGTGGGAAGAGTCCTCCTGAGCCTTTCTAACATGTGTAGCATTTGTAGCATGCGTTATTTGAAATAATATAACGTCTAGTCTTTCAGACTGATTGTATTTTTTTCCGAATGAGCGTGATAACACATTATCAAATTTTTAAAAAATTTAGAAATTTTAAAAATTGATCCAATTAGCTCAATTCAATTGCCAGTGTTTCGCTTAGTTAAAACCACGGCATGTATTTCACTCAGATAATTAAGCAAAGTTAAGCCTCTATCAGGGTGAATAGAGTAATAAGTGGTGGAACTCTGGCAGTTGACCGTTTCTGCCGCTAGATGGTACTAGCGTTCGTTGGCCTGGACGTGCAGGTGGACCGCCAGTCTGGCTCATTGTTTATTAAAAGAAGTATTGCACTAAATACTAAGCAAGTTGTGAATAACAGAAACAAATCTTCAAGGAAATACAAACATATTAAAATACTATCCAGAACACACTAAAATACAGTTCTAAGAAGAGTAGAGCTTACCTCTAAACAGAAGAGGCCTTCATTATTTTTCTTGCTGATTGTGAAGACGATCTGGATCACAGTTCCCTGGACATTTCTTTCGCCCGAAAAATGAACCGGCATTTAATGTCATTCGTCATATCGCTCATGATGGGCCGTATTGACGCAAATAGAATTCAGCAAAGTTTATTTTATTTTCCGCCCTTTTCAATACAATTAATTGTAATGAAAATGTCATGAAACACTATCCTAAGGAAATATAACAGGTGATCCTCTGAGCAGCACACATTTCGGAACCCAGGAAGTCCACAGATCATATCCACATAATCTGAAAATATATCGCCTTCTTGCTCCAATTTTGCCTCCACTACTGCATCTACACGTTTCATCTCGTGAAAAAATGATAAGGACGAGTATTTGAGAAATTTAGATTCACTTCCGCCAAAGTCTCTCAGCTTGGTGAGGATACATACATCACTAACAGCATTAAATGTTTCGGAATCACTTTCCAACGACCTAATGCAGGAAGTACATTTCACAATCTTCTTTGCAGCTGTGTGAATCAGGTAGCCACACTTAATAATAAACAACGATATTGCCTGCTCTCTCAGAACTGTCAGCATTAACTGACAGGTTTATGAGATCCAGTTCGTGTTCAATGTCTGTCAGTGTAATCGTTTCTTTAATATGTTGATAAATAAGAGATTAGTGCTTTTCAGTCGGTCAAAACGAATGTACCCAAAAGAGATGGGTTATTCCCTAATCCTGAAATAAATTACATGAGATTAATAAAACAGTACCAATTAATCTCATGTAATTTATTTCAGGATTAGGGCATAACCCATCTCTTTTGGGTACATTCGTGTTGACCGACTGAAAAGCACTAAACTCTTGTTTACTAAGGCAACACTGAAAATATGGCTTCAAACACCACAATGTTGATAAATGTTAATCTTCACCTCTCTGCTCTTATGTATTTAATTTCTCGCCATTGACGGTATTCATTAAAGGAAGAAAGCTTATAGTCAATAACATCTTCATCAGTGGCGTAGCCAAGGGGGGGTTACTGGGGGTTAGAACCCCTCCCCCCCCCCCGCACCCATTGGAAAATCGGCAGGTTGTGATTTGTGTCAGTTTCACCACCACGCCGGCTACTTGGTGATGTACAGTTGTTGCCTTTCGGTCTGGCTCCACATTTGAGGCTAGACACGTATTCATGACAACTTATAACCACAGTCTATCTACTCAGTTGTGAAGCTTGGCTCATATTTTTCTACTGCCGCGCACCGCGCCACAATAAGGCTCTCACGCAGCCAGCAATCATGTGCGGACTGCGCTGCGTTGGTGAATGTTATTGTTGCTGGATTTACTGTATGTTAGAGCATTGTGTAACAGTTATATCTTTAATCATGTGTTTTACAAGAGGAGATGTGCAGTGCAATGAAAATGAAAATCCACATCCTGCTTCCAGTCTCCGACCGGGTCAGGAATGCAATGAATAAAGCCCCCAGCTAGCAGTGAGGATATGAACTGTGCCGGCTGCCGAAGCCTGTCGCACTCCTCTGGGGCAATGATTAAATGAATGACAGATGAAATGAAATGATAGTGGAGAGTGTTGCTGGAATGAAATTTTGATAGGGAAAACCGGAGTACCCGGAGAAAAACCTGTCTGCCTCCGTTTTGTCCAGCACAGATCTCACATGGAGTGACCGGGATTTGAACCACGGACCCAGCGGTGAGAGGCCAGCGTGCTGCCGCCTAAGCCACGGAGGCAATAAACATATCAAATATTAAAAGCCATATTTCAGTGTTGCTTAGTAACCTATATGATCGCTTTTCAGTCGCTCAACACGAGTGTATGCGGGAGTGACAATTTATCTCCTAGTGCCTGAATTAAAAATACACGAATTGCCTATACTCTTAATAAAACACTCTTCGCATAAAGGGAGGGGGGATGTACGAGAAACGTTTTATTAAGTGTGTAAATAATTATTGTATTATGAATTACACAGGGAAATTAATGGTACTCCTCACCCAATCTAATTGGGTGTATTCGTGTTGAACGACTGGGAAGTCATTCTATTAATGTAGACTGTTCAAATAACAAGACGACACCCGAGTTCCCAAAGGGCCCTAAAAGGTAAGACCTGAGCTATGGATTTTAGGCTAGTATTATAAAGTTTTTCAAGCAAACAACGGAACTGTGTCTTTAACTGGTTATAAATCAATAATAATGTTATTGGTTTTACAGCTCTTTTGACTACTGCGGCTTTTAGAGATGCCGGAGTGCAGAAATCTTTGCCCTGAAGGGGATCTTTAACGTGCCAGTAAATATACAAATGCCGTATCTATAGATTTACTGGCATTTACGTACCTTCAAATGCCAGCTGACTGCCCCAGGATTAGATCCTGCAACCTTGGGACAGCAGGCGAGAACGTTACCGCTGAGCCACGCAGCCATTCAGTTATAAATCAGAAGCATATCTCGGTAGAATATTTATGCATGGCTTCGGTGGCATAGTCGGCAGCATGCTGAACTGCTACGCCCAAGATCATGGGGTAAAACCCAGCGAAGTCGTCGGATTTTTAAGAGCATTAAAATCCTTCAGTATGCCTTCCTTTTGGAGGGGAAGTGAAGCCGGCAGGCCTATGTCATAGATTTATGGCATGTAAAAGAACTCAGCGCTACAATGGTAGTGTGTAGCCAAAATTTGTAGGCTATTTGGTTAGAAACACTCTTTCAAGTTCCAACGTTCGCTGCTGGATGTCATTGACAGTGGCATCTGGTAGCCAAAGTTGGAACTACTTGAAATTGGGGACCCTACGGGCGTTCAACTGAAATGCCCTGCTATGGCCATTGGCTGCAATTCAAATATAAATAATATCAATGCATTTTGGAAATGAAGACATTAGTCAACGTAAATGTTGTCATCTCAAACACGTGCCGATATTTCAATTTTCAGGTGTAAAAAATGGTTTTCAAATAGTCAGAGAGTACATTTCAAGAATAAAAATGTAGACTATTTTGTACAATAATATAAACTTATTCTCGAATCATTTAGGAGTAAGCCAATTTATGTCGTCAGGATAATGCTCTTATGAAATACCTGGTATCCCATATGACAAAGATGTGCATACGCTGAAAACCACGCGAAATCGTAACCAATAAGCTCGTAGTGTTGGTTTAAATTCAACCAATAGCGAGACTTGAGGATCTCAGTCGACGTTCTCAGAGCGCCATTAAACAAACCAAACTTGTCCATTCCCCTCTCAAGGGCTCCCATACATTTCTAAAGCTATAAACACGTGCTTTTAGGATGCAAGGCTTCCTTCCTCAGCTTTCTACTCCGGGCGGTGAAGATCATACTTCACCAATCTAGGGGTGAAATGTAGAACTAGTTACAAGTACTGACAGTGACAATGAGATAGAGCTTATCGAGAGGGCGCGCAAGGTAGCCCCAAATACTATTTTACAAAACAATCAGTTTATTTTTTAAAAGAGTTACAGCTGAGAGCTGACTGTAGGATGATCCTCACGTCCTACATGGAGGAATCGCCACTGAAATGATTTAACATGACTTATGTTTACAATGGAAATAATCACTCAGGTGAGTTAAAATTCATAAAACCCCTACAAAAGTGAAATCATCAGGCCCGCGAATAACACGCTCAAGGCAGTTGGCAGCTTGCTGGCCACTGCGAGCGCTAGTTTCGCTCCTTCTACCAAGAGGATGCAATTTCGTAATGCAGCGAGCTTCGTGACTGTGTATTTTAGACTGTGGTAATACAACTCCATCCTCCCAAGTTTGCCAATCTTACTTTTTCCCCGCGAAATATAGCTTATTTCAAACTGAAGCTTGTGGCAAATAATTTTGAATCCCACCTAGCGGGACAATATTAGCCTTTTTTCTTTTCTTAGCGGGAGAGAAGTTATATGTAAATTAATCTAGTTTTAATTAAAAATAACGCGTTTTAATAAGGACTTAGAAAATTCAATGGGTACATTAGCAATATTTGTGGGATCGTTATTAACTTCTTGAGCATGAGATCGTCGTCAGCCAAGTTGCTTCATATAATGTTAATACAGTATGCTGTATGTCCAACAATTCCCCGAATTACGTTTATCTCCCAGTTACCAATAAGTGAAATTTGTCGCATGTGTAGTGTACGCAACTAAACCTTTTTCGGCTGCATGTAGCATTTGTAAGGTAGAAAGGACTTAGTAGGTGACAAAAAACTTAGAAAATGATATTTTAGGCATTCAGGGCTAATTGCAATAAAAAGTACAGGATCTTGTTGAAAAAACTGAATAAACATAAAAATGAGTAGCCTACCTGTATTGTATAACTCATAAACATGTACCAAGAGAACTGTTTACCCGACATGGTCTTCACTTAAACACCAAAGGAAAGCAACAGATCTGTTCACAAGTAGCGGAGGAAATCAACAAAAAGTTCCACTCCCACGGACCAGTCATCCCACTACCGCATACTACAAGTCCGACTACTGTAGAATCAGTGAATTCACTTGGTGGCGAGAGTTTTTTAGAACAGAGGTAAGTGCTCCTGCAAGAACCATAGTCCCCAAGCTTAACAACAGTACAAATGCACAGAATTCCTCAATCAGAATATTTCACCAAAATGTACAGTCACTTAATAATAAACTAGTTCATATCGATATGCTTCTACAAACATCACTCAAAGATATCCACATCCTGTGCTTGTCTGAACACTGGATGAAACCTGAACAAATCAATCATGCTGTCATACCAGGGTTTACTTTAGCTAGCTACTACTGTAGATCAACATCAGAGCATGGAGGTGTATGTATCTATATCAAAGGAAACATAGAATTTAAGCCTATACCAATTCCCGATGACTTATGCATTGATAAAAATTTTGAGGCAACAGCTATTTCTATCCCAAAGGAAAATTTAATTCTCATCTGTATATATCGTTCACCAGGAAATAATGCAAAGTTATTTCTGAATAAACTAGAAGTGATAATAAATAAAATAAATAAATTTAATAAAAAAATAGTTCTTTGTGGAGATTTCAATATTAACTTTTTAGAGGAAAGTACGGAGAGAAGGGAATTGCTAAATTTGTTAAGCTCCCATCATCTAATTCACACAGTAACAGTACCCACAAGAATAACAAAAACTAGTGCAACCACACTTGACCAGATAATAATTAAGGACAATGTGAACTGCAACTCTCTCGAAGTAATCAACACAGGTTTCAGTGACCACCGAGCTCAAATAATAACTCTAAATATTTCAAACCCAGTTTACAATGCTCAGTTTGATAAATGTCGAAGCTTTAGTCAGCACAATATAAACTATTTCAACAACTTGTTAAAAGGAGAAACTTGGGAAGGTGTGTACAAGTCAATAGATACAAACAAAAAGTTCCAGGAATTCATTAATATTTTCCTGTATTATTTTGATATTGCATTTCCTTTGAAGAGTATCAGACTGAAAGTTTCTTCTCCATCAAAACAATGGCTTACTCTTGGAATAATTACTTCATGCAAAAGAAAGCGTTTCCTCCACGATTTTCAAAGTACGCACGAAACCTCCAATGAATTTAACATGTATTTCAAGACCTATAAGACCATACTTAACAAAGTTATAAAATTAGCAAAGAGAATGTCAAATGATAATTATATCCTGGAATCTAAAAATAAAACTAAGGCTATGTGGAATATCATAAAAAATGAAACCAGGCAAACAAAACCGGCAGTAAATAACATAATGTTATCAGAAGACTCCAAGAAGATCAATGACCCACAAAATGTCTCAAGAATTTTTAATGAGCATTTTGCTACCATAGCTGAAAAACTACTAAATGTAAACAATATACAAGCAATAAAATCAACACTCGCGAATATAACATTTAATGGAAAATCAATGTTTGTTGAAAATGTTACAGAAGCAGAAATCCTCAATATTGTAAAGAACCTACAGAATAAACATTGCTCAGGAGTTGATAACATTCCTGATATACTAATTAAAAAATGTATCCAAAATATAATTACCCCCTTAACACACCTCTGTAACCAATCTCTCATGTCAGGAATATTTCCAGATATCTTTAAAATTGCAAAAGTAATTCCATTATTTAAAGGGGGAGATAGAGAAAACGTAACCAATTATAGACCTATTTCTTTATTGTCGATATTTTCAAAAATTTTAGAGAAGATAATGTGCAACCATCTAATTAGCTTCATAAACAAATATAAATTGTTAACTGACTCTCAAAATGGCTTTAGAGAAGGAAAATCAACAATGTCAGCAATTTATGAATTTTTAAATCCTGCTTTTGAGTCACTTGATGAAAGGAAGAGAGTATGTGGCCTGTTTTTGGACCTGTCTAAAACTTTTGATGTGATAAATCATCAGATACTAATTGATAAACTCCATCAATATGGTATCAGGGGTATCGCTAGTAAGTGGTTTCAGTCATATTTAAATAATCGCCAACAGATCGTCGAACAAAAAAGTTTAGAAAATACCACAAACATATTTAAATATTACCACTCAGATCCTATGTTTTTGAAGTATGGCATTCCGCAGGGGTCCGTTCTAGGGCCACTACTTTTTCTCCTTTACGTAAATGACTTGCCATCTCAGATACCTGCATTTAAAACTGTACTATTCGCAGATGATACAAGTGTTTTGATGAGGGGTGAAAATGACACTGAACTTCAAAAATCAGTAGAGGAAGTAACAGGTCAGCTGTCCTTATGGTTCAACAATAATGGATTCCTTATCAACACTAGTAAAACAGTGGCTCTTAACTTTCACACAGCTCAGAATAAAAGTATTAATTCTCCCTCCATAATCTTAAATGACCTTAAAATTGGTAACGCCTCTTCTACTAAATTCTTAGGCCTTTGGTTGCAGGATGACCTAAAATGGAACTCTCATACCACTAAACTTGCCAAGAAACTAAGCTCAAGTTGTTATGCATTAAGAGTATTAAGACAATCGACTAGCTGGAGAACTGTTCTTAGTACTTATTTTGCTTATTGCTATTCGCTTATGAAATATGGAATCATATTTTGGGGAAATTCACCTGCTGCTCACCAAATCTTTATTATCCAGAAAAGAATAATTAGAACAATGAACGGAACTACTAGATTGCATACATGTAAGCCTCTGTTTAAACAACTGAAAATTTTACCTTTGCCATGTATTTACATCTTTGAACTTCTATTATTTGTCAAACAAAGCTTAGGAAATGAGGATATCTTTGAGATGAATTCAAATATACATAACTACCAGACCAGACAAAAGAACAATCTTCATGTACATGCTGCAAATACAACACTATGTAAAAATGGTGTATTCCATGCAGCTATAACGCTATATAATCATTTGCCAAATAATATTAAAAGTACAGCAAATTACATAAAGTTCAAAATAAAAACTAAAGAGTTCTTGCTGGAGCACTGCTTCTACTCAGTTAAAGAGTTTTTAGAATATCAATAGTTATGTATTCATAGGACTAAATGATGTAAGGTTATCCTTGTGTAGGCCTATATTATTATTGTGATTGTAAATTAGTATTAGTATAATTTGTGAATTGACGTGTCCTATATCATTGTACAATGTACATTACATGATTGAATGGATGAATAAAGAATACAATACAATACAATCAACATGATACACCGTGAGAGGACATGCGCACTTTTGATGAGACTTCTGTAAATGTCTTCTCTTGTTGAGAGATACGGAGTCTTCATGTTGGTAGCACAGATAGATTGGAGTTTATTTTGTCTATTGCTCCTGTCAGGGGAACAGGAATGTTCTAGATTTACCATTTCAGTCAAAAATTAGCTTCAATTTTTTAAAGGACTGCTTTTTCTTGTTGTCTTTTGTGCATATTGTATTACCCGGAAACTTCTGGACCAAAATACATGAAACTTTTCTTGTGTAATAATATCTTATTGAGTAATGGAAATAATTGTAGAGTGGTTAATTCATTTGAGGGGCTTGAGACATCTTGATCATCAGCCGCGTGTAGTTGGGAGTGTGTTGAAGCTGTCTGGCAACCTGTATTGTTGTGATGACTGTAGTAATGTGTGTAAATGTATCTGGGACAGGGATGTGGTAGACGCTCCGGGAATTGAAGTAAGGCACTATCCCGGCAACTTCCTATAGGGAGTGTGGAAAAAACCTGGAGGAAAACTACACTCAGGATAACCCCTGTCAGCACCGGGATTCGAACCTACGATATCCGTACTTACTGCAGCTGCCCTCACGGCCATGGTGCGCGTTTGACGAGCACGGCTACGCCGCGAGACAAAATGCTTGGGAATTTTGCTTCGAGTAACTATGACCCTCCCCATTGGTAAATCCTGGCTATGCTACTGATCCTCATAGTTAGCTTGAGAAGAGAGGACCTCTTTCACTGGTAGGTCTATGTACAGTATATAGAATGAAGCAAATGGAGGTGAAAGAAGTCGGTGGAAGTAGGATGATCATTAGCGCTTAAACCTCGTAAAAATCCAAAATACCTCTCAGCAGGGTCTTGATTTAATTTTGCAGTTAAAACGTACTTGTATTGTAAGTACAATTTGTGCACGGTAATATATCACTGCTTGACTACCGTCATCTGCTGAGACCACACGCTCGGCGCGGCGAGTGGTGCTGAAATTTGGAACTACTTCATCTTAACCATTGAGTCATATGGAAGTTTCACCACTTTATTCGCCCTGCCTCTGTAATTACTTGGGTCTGACTTATCTCCTCATTCCTTATTTATATCGAGCAAATGATTCCCTCGTGCCATGCCCTCGGAAATCTATCTCCTACAAAATTGTTGTTAAAAATTTTTACCAAACTTTCCAACATGAAACTATTTTTACCCAGCTCTATTCTATTTATTGCCACATGGAAACTGTCTCCCCTCATCCCCCACCCCCACCCCCCACCCCCATTGAAACCTGAATAATTATGAGTAGAAATGACAAACAACATTTCAAGTATAAAACTGTCTTTAAATAATAAGATCCTGAATTCAGCCACTGACTCAGATTGATGCTGTTAAGGGATATGTGATTTCGAGAAATATGCATTTGTAAATTTATAGGGACTTTAAAATCCAACAATATAACGTCGGATTCTGAAATATTATCATGATCATCGAGTATTCAGTCCACAGACTGGTCTGTTGGCACAAAATGATACAATTGGTTGCTGCCCTTTTCATTGTTACATAGTTTCTCAGTCCACTATCTTCTTGGATTTGCTTGAGATATGTATGTCTTGGTCGCCCTTGGTCTCTTCCCATTGATGAATCCTTCCACAATAAGTGACATCAGTTGAGAGTGGCGGAAGGTGTGACCCCATCAAGAAAGACGTCTTTTGCTGATCACATCTATCGGAGATCTCCTTTGATTTACTCTGTGCTGTACCTCAGTATTAGTCACCCCATCCATCCATGAAACCTTGAGCATCCTACAGAAACACCACATTTTGAAGGCTTCAAGAGACTTAACACAGCATTTGCTTATTGTCCATGTCTCTGAGGCATACAATAGCACAGTCCAAATAAATGTATGCAGGAACGTTGGTCTCAGCAGGCAAGAACGTTAAATACAGGGTCTTTCATATAAAATAAGAGCGCCAAGCGGCGGCTTTGTTAACCGATGCTGCGGTCACCTTGGCCGAGCTTTTGGCGAGCCAAGGCCCCCTGCTTTTAGCGTGTGTACAATCATATATGATGATGATGATGATGATAATTATTGTTTTAAGGGGCCTAACATCGAGGTTATCAGCCCCTAATCATATATGATGCAGCGGCCTTGCTAGTGTGTATACAATACTGAAATCTTACTTTAGTTAGTTAGTTAGTTATTGTTGATGAAACCGAAACCCGTATAGTATTGAAAGCGCGCGCATAGTACATACGATGGCAGGTTTTTTTTTTTTTTTTTTTGTTTTTTTTTTTCAAGTTCCGATGGACTGTATAAAAATAACAGATTGACATTACCAAACTTAACCTTGCAATAAGCGTGCAGTTGCTCAGTCGCCAGTCTAAACCTCGAGTGCTAACATGGTGAGACAGTTATCATTGCAACATCATATTTTTTTATGTAAAACTTATTTTAAGTACGAGTCGGCTCGGCGTATACGTGATGCATTTATTCAGCAATTTCCTGATGAAGTGCCACCTTCACTAGCACAGATTCACGTAATTGCAAATAAGTTTGACAATACTAGCTCGGTGCTCAATAAAAAACATGCCCGCACACGAACAGTTTTAACAGAGGATGAGCTAGATGGCATTGGCGAGAATCTTGAACGGTCTCCGAATGAATCACCCACAAAATTAGCACAAGTAGGGGTTTCGGTTTCATCAACAATAACTAACTAACTAACTAAAGTAAGATTTCAGCATTGTACACACGCTAGCAAGGTCGCTGCATCATATAGGATTGTACACACGCTTAAAGCAGGGGGCCTTGGCACGCCAAAAGCTCGGCCAAGGTGACAGCAGCCGCGGTTAACAAAGCCGCCGCTTGGCGCTCTTATTTTATATGAAAGACCCTGTATGTTGAATTAATATAATGTTGATATTAAACATGCAAAGCATAAGGAATCAAATCTTCGTTGCAAAGAAGAAAGAAACTATTGAAAGATAGGGAATAACACGGACTTCAGAAATAAAGAATAGTTACTGAAATGCTCGAAGATGATATTGAAAACTACTACCTGAATAGACATACAGGGTGTATCTTAATTATACCGACAAAAAAATCAGGGACGTTCTGCGTGTTATGTAAAAGACGATGCCGCAATCAGATTTGCGGAGAAAATTTTTCCCTTCGAGAAAATGAGGTTAATTTGTTACTTCCGGGCGCGCGATTCAAATCTACGAACTGGCCGTATTTGCTGACCCAGGGAGCAAGCCGCTGGCCACTAACTGTGCTTCAAGCAAGGGAAGGGAGTGTGATAGAAGGAGACAGAGATATGCTGGCGGGCATGCGGCAAGCCGAGGTGATCGAGGAAACTTGCGCATGCCCGCCAGCATATCTCTGTCTCCTTCTATCACACTTCCCTTGCTTGAAGCACAGGTAGTGGCCAGCGGCTTGCTCCCTGGGTCAGCAAATACGTTGAATTCGTAGATTTGAATCGCGCACCCGGAAGTAACTAAGTAACCTCATTTTCTCGAAGGGAAAAATTTTCTCCGCCAATCCGATTGCGGCATCGTCTTTTACATAACACGCAGAGCGTCCCTGATTTTTTTGTCGGTATAATTAAGATACACCCTGTATATCAAACTTACAACTAATAGAAATAAATATTTAAAAAATCGCAATCGAGGAAGACTTTATGTGGTGTTGATTAAAAGTATTATGAACGGAACATTTAGGTTTTTGCTGCCTAATGACTACTACTGAATTGACACATGAAACTGAGAAACTATAAGGTGCGTTCAAAAAGTAGCGAGCCGGAGGCATAATTACAGAAACCAGTACCTGTATGTTAGAAGTATTGGCCCTGGCTGTTGAGGCACTTGTCCCACTGCGACACGAGGTGGTGAAAGGCTGTCTCATAAAATTCCCTGGGCTGCGATGTGAACCAGTTCCGCACGTACAGCTGGACGTCGGCGTCCGAGGTGAATCGTTGGCCCCGCAGAGCCCATTTCAGGGGACCAAACATGGCGTAATCACAGGGAGAGATGTCTGGACTGTATGGAGAGTGGCCGAGAACCTCCCATTTGAATTTCTGCAGGAGTGCCGCGACTGTGTTGGCCGTATGAGGTCGTGCATTGTCGTGGTGCAACCACGGTGGCTATGGCGTTCACTGTCACTCGGCAGTCGTGGGTAATGAGTGCATGTTGATGCAGCTGGACGTTGTCATCGGTAATGCAGGGGGGTGCCCCAGACCGGGCATCATCGGCTAACGACACCCGTCCTTCCCTGAAGCGCTTGTGCCACGCCTTGACCCTTGCAAGGGACATACAGTGTTCGCCCTACACTTGTGACATTCGGCGATGAATGTCCGTTCCCCCTACTCTTTCCGCTGTCAGAAACCGAACAACACCTCTTTGCTCTTCGGTTGACGCCTCCATGTCACTGTTTGCAATGCGACTGGCAGCGTTGGACGATTGATGCATGCTGCTGCTCGCTTTGTATCGTCACGTGACGTGCACGCGTGCCCTCTAGCGACGGACTGTGACCTTCCACGCTCTGGTCTGAACCACATCTTGTTACACACGCCACGATTAGCCGATGTAGTCACCGGTTTGCGCATTCCAGCCTCCGGCTCGTTACTTTTTGAACGCACCTTATAAAAGAGAAAGTTTTTTTTAAGAATCATAGCTCTTGCAAGACTGTGTGTTGGTGATTATAACTACAGTAATGGGCATAACATCTAGGTCATTTGCTCTTATGATATGGATGATAATGAAAACTACTATTGAATTGACACGTCAAACTTACAAACTACCGTATTTTAAAAAAATATTTAAAATCACAGTCGTTGCATCTAGAGAATGAGCTGTTGGCGTACTGCTCGGGTCCCAGCTCCGTGAGAATGTGGATCGCATGGATGACAATATAGCCCATGATGACAGATGTGTGGCGTCCCGGTCCTTATGCGTTAGGTTGTGCTGAGTCATCCATGTCAGGACATGTGACCTCGCGATGAATCAGCAAGACATTCTCACACCTGGCATTGCAGTGTCATAATACAGATTGTGCAATTGCGTTACTGTGGGATTTAAACCTTCCTGTTAAGTCCCTCACCCTTTTGTGTTACATACACAATTTGTAGCCAGAAACCTTCCCTGGAGTGCACACAACAACTCACCCAAGTTTCATCGCAATCAGATGAATGGTATATGAACGCATAGGAGACAAACTATCACGTACCATTGATTTTTATATATAGAGATTATATGAGATGCTGCTGAATGTAGGGTAACGTACCTTTCAAAACGGCTGACACACACCACTTGTGAAACGGAGTATTCTATACAGATTGGGTTTGGACAATGTTGATAAGATGTTTTGACTTTCCGATCTTTCATTCTTGGAAAATAAAAGCCTTGCCTTTGATTTGAAGCTGGTCCTTCCATACCAAGATTACTTGGACTTAAGTTTTCAGCAGGGTTTTCGCCAAGTACTCTTTTTATTGTCCCTTTCAAATCTCTTGGAGTTCTTTCACATCCTTTCTTCGCTTCAGCTGGTCATTTCAGCATAATGTTCTACCTCAGTTTGTGTCAAATAACGCACCATTAAAAAAAGACTGTCACAATTTAAATTCACATAACTGGTATTGGGGGGTGATGCTGGACACCAAACAAATAATTTTCATGACACTACTCTAGTCACCAACATCTGCTCTGAGCCACTAATTCTTCTCTACTGGATTGGAGATCACATGAATCGACAATAAACCATCTGCATTGTTGTCTCTGTAATAATGCCAGACATTTACAGTGGGATGTGGTTGTTGTTGTTTGAGTCTTCAGTCTTTTGACTGGTTTGATGCAGCCCACCACTCCCCCTGTCCTGAGCTAATCGTTTCATCTCTACATACCTACCACACCCTCCATCCGAGGCAATCTGTTTAACATATTCTAACTTTGGTCTACCCCTACATTTCTTGTCCTTGACCCTACCTTTCATAACTAAGCTTGCTATTCCTGGGTGTCTTAGTAAGTGTCCTACCAACCTATCTCTTCTCTTCATTAGCAGTCGCCAGAAACATCTCTCCTCTCCCACTAGTCTTAATACCTCTTCGTTTGTAACCCGATCTACCCATCTGATCTTCATCATTCTCCTGTAACACCACATTTCATACGCTTCAATTCTTCTCTTTTCTGCTGCACCAATAGTCCAAGTTTCACTTCCATAGAGTACCACGCTCCAGACAAAGGCCTTCAAAAATGACTTCCTAATACCTCAATCTAGACTCGATGTCAATAGATTCCTTTTCTGTAGAAATGCTTTCCTTGCCTGAGCTAACTTACTTTATATTTCCTGTTTGCTTCGTTCATCACTGGTTATTTTGCTTCCTAAGTAATAGAAGTCTCCTAATTCCTTTAGTTTTTGACCTGCCAATTTGATGTCCACAGAGGTTTCTGATTTATTTCAGCTGCATTCCAATATATTTGTTTTACATTTATTAATTCTTTCCTCAAGACGGAGTCCATACCATTCAAAAACTCATTCAAATCCTCCGGAGTGTCGACCAAGATGACAATGTCATCAGCAAATCTCAGAGTGGAAATTATTTCTCCTTGAATCTTCACTCCCACTTTAATTTTTTCTCCAAGTTCCTTCATTGCTTATTCAATGTAAAGATTGAAAAGTATAGGTGATAAGTTGCAGCCTTGCCTTGCACCTTTCTGTATAGATTGTAGATCACCATCATATCCCTGTGCTGTATTCCAATCATTTTCAAAATGTCAAACAATTTAGTCCAATCAACGTTATCAAAAGCCTTTTCTGAGTCTGCAAATGCCATGAACGTTCTCTTATCTTTCCTTATTCTACCTTCCAAAAACAGCCTAAGACTTAGTACACCTTCCCTTGTTCCTACAATTCTCCTGAAACCAAACTGGTCTTCACCCAACTCCTTTGGATGGCTTTCCATCCTCTCGAAAATTATTCTAGACAGGATCTTAACATCTGTCAGATCGTGGAAAAACCATGTGCTGTGTGCCTGCTGATGACCAACAATACATGTTCTCAGAGCTTTCAGTTGACTTGAGAATATGCTTTAATGAGTGAGCTGTTGAGGATACTGGCCTTGCGGGGCCCTTGGCGATATGATAAAGTGGGGCCCACAACAATAGGTAATAAGAAATATCAAATCAAATGGAAAATAGTTTTGCAATAATAATAAAATAAAGAGAGCCTCCGTGGCTTAGGCGGCAGCACGCCGGCCTCTCACCGCTGGGTCCGTGGTTCAAATCCCGGTCACTCCATGTGATATCTGTGCTGGACAAAACGGAGGCAGACAGGTTTTTCTCCGAGTACTCCAGTTTTCCCTGTCAAAATTTCATTCCAGCAACACTCTCCACTATCATTTCATTTCATATGACTTCATTTAATCATTTCCCCAGAGGAGTGCGACAGGCTCTGGCAGCCGGCGCATTTCATATCCTCGCTGCTAGATGGGGGCTTCATTCATTCCATTCCTGACCCGGTCGGAGACTGGAAGCAGGCTGTGGATTTTTCATTTTTTTTCAATAAAATAGAATAGTTACAATATTTTGAATATACTACAGCACATTTTTTTAATAATATGAAAGGAACCTTTATGTCCCCTTGAAGAAGATATGTAAACTATGAAATATTAAAATATTACTTTGCGACTTTTTTTCCGGTTGAAGTCTTCATAATTTCACTGAAATCTAAACTTGCTAAACGGTCACGGGAGGTCATAGCTACACTGAAAAAAGAATGTTGTTGTTTAAGTCTTCAGTCTTTTGACTGGTTTGATGCAGCCCGCCATGCCTCCGTGTCCTGAGCTAATCGTTTCATCTCTACATAGCTACCACACCCTACATCCGAGGCAATCTGTTTAACATATTCTAACCTTGGTCTACCCCTACAGTTCTTGTCCTCGACCCTACCTTCCATAACTAAGCTTGCTCTCCTGGGTGTCTTAGTATGTGTCCTACTAACCTATCTCTTCTTCATTAGCACTCGCCAGAAACATCTCTCCTCTCCCACTCGTCTTAATACCTCTTTGTTTGTAACCCTATCTACCCATCTGATCTTCATCATTCTCCTGTAACAACACATTTCATACGCTTCAATTCTTCTCTTTTCTGCTGCACCAATAGTCAAGATTCACTTCCATAGAGTACCACGCTCCAGACAAAGGCCTTCAAAAATGACTTCCTAATACCTCAATCTAGACTCGATGTCAATAGATTCCTTTTCTGTAGAAATGCTTTCCTTGCCTGAGCTAACTTACTTTATATTTCCTGTTTGCTTCGTTCATCACTGGTTATTTTGCTTCCTAAGTAATAGAAGTCTCCTAATTCCTTTAGTTTTTGACCTGCCAATTTGATGTCCACAGAGGTTTCTGATTTATTTCAGCTGCATTCCAATATATTTGTTTTACATTTATTAATTTTCATCATGAAGTCCTTCCGTAAGACGGAATCCATACCATTTAAAACCTCATTCAAATCCTCAGGCTTGTCGGCCAAGACGACGATGTCATCAGCAAATCTCAGAGTTGAAATTATTTCTCCTTGAATCTTCACTCCCACTTTAAATTTTTCTCCAATTTCCTTCATTGCTTGTTCAATGTAAAGATTGAAAAGTTGCAGCCTTGCCTAACACCTTTCTGAATATCAGCTTCTCTCTCATGTCCTTGAGCTCGAATGACTGCTGTCTGGTTTCTGTAATTTATTCCAATAGATTTCAAAATGTCAAACAATTCAGTCCAATCAACGTTATCAAAAGCCTTTTCTAAGTCTACAAATGCCATGAACGTTCTCTTATCTTTCCTTATTCTACCTTCCAAAATCAGCCTAAGACTTAGTACAGCTTCCCTTGTTCCTACATTTCTCCTGAAACCAAACTGGTCTTCACCCAACTCCGTTTCTATCTGGCTTTCAATCCTCTTGTAAATTATTCTAGACAGGATCTTTGAAGCATGAGTAATCAAGCTGATTGTACGGTAATCTTCACATCTGTCAGCTCCCACTTTTTTTGGTACAGGGATGATTACATTCTTCTTGAAATCAGGGGGTATCTCACCTGTCTCCTAAATCCTACACACCATGTGAAATAACCTGATCAAACCTTCATCTCCTATGCAGCGTAGCAACTCAATCGGTATATCATCTATGCCCGGTGCTTTGTTCCTGCTTAAGTCTTCCAAAGCTCTATCAAATTCTGATCTCAATATTAAATCTCCTTTCGCATCCTCATCAATTTCCTCCTCCCTTTCCATTATATGATTCTCAATCTCCTTTCCCTTATACAAACTCTCTATGTAAGCTTTCCATCTCTCAACCTTTTCTTCCCTATCTGTTATAGGCTTTCCATTTGTGTCCTTAATATTACAGCACTTAGTCTTCTTTTCCCCAAAAGTATTCTTAATCCTTCAATAAGCTGCATCTACTTTTCCTAATTTCAGACAATTTTCTATACCTGCACATTTCTCTTTCAACCATTCTTCTTTCGCTTCCTTGCACTTCTTGTTAACCTCATTTCTCAGACGTCTGTATTCTGCTTTCCCCTTTTCATCTCTTACAGTCTTGTGTTTCCGCCTTTCATCCATCAATTCTAGTATATCCTGAGTGATCCACGCTTTTCTACCTATTCTTTCTTTCCTACCAATGTTTTCTTCTGCGGATTTTGTTATTTCATTCTTCAAAAGTGCCCATTCGTCTGCAATTGAAGTTTGTTTAGGGTTTTTCATTAGTCCTTCCTTTATACTCTTCTTGAATCTTTCGTTTACATCCTTCTCTTTCAGTCTGTCTATTGCCCACTTTTTTGGCTTTTGACTTTTCTTCAGTTTCTTCAACTTTAATCTGCATTTCATTACAACCAGATTGTGGTCAGAGTTTATGTCAGCACCAGGATATGTTTTACAATCCAAAATCTGGTTTCTAAACCTCTGCTTGACCATAATGAAGTCGATTTGGTAACGCCCTGTATCTCCTGGTCTCATCCATGTGTATATTTTTCTATTGTGGTTATTGAATAAGGTGTTAGCTATGACCAACTCATGCTCGGTGCAGAATTCCATCAGCCTGCTTCCTCGATCATTCCTTTCACCTAATCCGAAATCTCCTACTATCTTCCCTTCTCTCCCTTTTCCTACCACAGCATTCCAATCTCCCATTACTATAACATTTTCATCACCCTTGATATACCTCAGAATTTCGTCTATTTCTTCATAGACCTTTTCAACATCCTCATCATCAGCTTGACTGGTAGGCATATAGACTTGTACCACTGTGGTGCAGGTAGGTTTAGTATTGATTTTTGCTACAATAATCCGTTCACTGTATTGCTCATAATATTCCACCCGCTGTCCAAGTTTCCTACTCAATATGAGACCAACTCCTGCTTGGCCATTGTTTGATTTAGTGCTAATGACCCTATAGTCTCCTGACCAAAAGTCCTGTTCTTCCTGCCAGCGCATTTCACTAATCCCAACCAAATCCAACCTCAACCTATCCATTTCCCTTTCTAAGTTTTCTAACCTTCCACTTCCTAGCAGACTTCTAACATTCCACGCTCCGATCCGTAGAATGTCAGATTTCATCTTTGTCACTTCTGTGATGAATTATAAATTAGTTTGAAAAGTATAATTAATTAATTAATCAATTAAATTTAATAGGGGCAGATGACCTCGTAGTCCGCTCCTTAAAATAACAATAACTAACTATAAATTTAAAACAAGCCTCCCGGACTGCGGGGCCCTGGGCTGTCACCCTCCTCGCCTTCCCCTAGATCCGCCCCTGGGTGTAAGCATATGTGAAAAATGTCCTGACCCCTCATGATTGGTATACAGAAGGGAATGAAAGGCTTGCTGGTGCTCCAGTACACTAATGGAACAGTTTATTTTTGCAATATGATGGATGATGTGCCTAGTATATTCCTCACAAGTTCCATCCTGTGGGAGTAATTAGATTCAATGCTCTGCCTTATTTTAGTATGGAGGTTAGGTTATTTTAGATCTATAGTGGTACATCCTGGCTCGTTAAGGCAACACTTACAAGCATTTCTTATTTGATTATGTACAAGGCGATCCCCCATGAGTGTTGATAAATGGAGTTAGGTCACAGCCACGCACGCCTTTCTCGTACGCCTATAAAAAATTATTCGAAAATCAAATTGCACAACTAGTAGAGAAACTTACCCCATTACATTAAGTATTGAAAATGCTCTCCCTCAGCCTGTAGATATTCTGGTACACACTCTAGTGGTTGGTTCCTCAGTTTAGGGGCTGCGACAACGCGGTCATGTAGCCCCGTGTACTTTGGGTGTGTGTAGAATCTGTCTGATAACCGGTGTTAATTGTGATGACTGTATTAGTGTGCGTTATCTGTTTTCTTTCGCTACCAAATGCTACCGAACATGGCATCTAGCTGTGAACTTCACTACTACTAGATGCCATCGCAACCAGCACCTGGTGACGAACGTTGGAACTTAACCTTTACACTGCTACGCCCGAGATATCTCGGGTGCGGTAGAACATCACGTCCTTGCTGCGCCCGAGATATCTCGTCGGCAACTTCATCTGAATAACATACTTTTAAAAATGTATTCAGCATGGAGGGGTTTGATAGTCTCTCACAATATTAGCAGTGAAAAGGTTAAGAGCATTAATCAAACCTAACGTACAAATTTTGGCTTCACACAAGTGTAGTTAGTGGAAGGTTCTTTTTCATGCCATAAATCTGACATGGGACCGCCGGCTTTACTACCCCTCCGAAGGAAGGCTTACCGAGAGATTTTTAACGCTCTTAAAAAATCCAACAACGGTTCACACTCTGAAACTCGGCCTTGTTGAGGGGCTTCGACATCATGGTCATTTTAGCCCCAGATACTTAGGTGTTTGTAGATTGTGTCTGATAACCTGCGATGCCTGCAGTAATGTGTGTACAGTACAACCTGTCACATCCGGACCTGTGATATCCGAACCCTCCCATATCCGGACACATCTCCAAATGAATTTTTAAGTCGTAGTTGAGAGCGAGGATACATTAGTGGGCTAGCCAGGGAGGACGAGTGAAAGTTGCAGCGCTGGAAGGCTGTGTGCGTGCTTGACCGCGAGGGGTTGTGGCCTGACTCGGCCAACGACATCTTCCCAGAAACTCTTCCCTTTGTGTGAATAAGCGATATTCCATTCACGGTTTCTGCCTGCCTGCCACCAACGTCAACACGAGGCTGCCTCTCTTTCTACCCTTCAGTCTGTGCGTGAGTCTTGAAGCGACAGTTTGTTTTGCGAGTGTGTTTCTGGTGTTACTGTTATTGTTTACCGTTGTTATCGTTATTGTTATCTTTTAACCTTGTTTTTTTTGCTAAAATGTCCGGAAAAAAACTGTTGTTACGATGGAAGAAAAGTTCCGTGCTCTAAAAAGGTTAGAAGCTGGTGCAACAGCCAAGAAGATTGCCGCGGATATGGGAGTAGGAACAAGCACTGTGAGTGACTGGAAAATGGCTCGGAGTGATATTGAAAAGTGGTGCTCGTCACAAGCGTCAACAAGTGGTGTTAAAAAACTTAAAATTATGAAAAAGGCAGCTAACAACCAAGTTAATGAGGCATTGTTTCTTTGGTTTACCCAAAGAAGAGAGCAAGGGTTACCTATCTCAGGTCCTTTACTAAAAGAAAAGGCACTACACTTTAATAAGGAAATTGGAGGGGTTGAACAGTTTAAAGCAAGTGAGGGGTGGTTGGAAAGCTGGAAAAATCGTCATGTAAGTACATGTACTGTAAAGCATATTATTATAATTTAATTATTTTAATTTAGTTTAAAGCAATTCTATTTCTTAGCCTATGTACAGTATACAGTTAACAAAATGATACTAAACCGTTAAAAACATTAAAATTAATCAACAACAAACTCGTGAATTATGTCAGGTCACCTAGCTATTTGTAAAAATAGCCTTGTGATATCCAGATTTTTCCATATCCGGATCGGCCGGTCGCCACATTAGTCCGGATATGACAGGTTGTACTGTATTTGTAATTCAGGTGATTGTTATTATTATTTTTATTATTATTATTATTATTATTATTAAGCGTATGGAATTTTACATAACGGGCAAGTATATACAATATTATACAAAAAACCTGCAAAGAATACATGGTACTAAGTAGTGAACAATTACACATGGATATCTAAATTATTTATCCATTGCACCAGGGATACTGAGACATCAGCAAAGTCTTTCTGGTCTCCACCATAAGCACGCAGAGGGCATTCGTCCATTATGTGATGCATGGTCTGGACCAATGCACCACAATCACATGCTGGAGAGTCCCTGAAGTCCCACTGGTGAAGGGAGAATGCAGATCTTCCACAATTGGGGTGAAACCTGTTTAGTGATGACCACGTTCTTCTTGGCAAACTGAAACCAGCTGGGGCATGGTTTGGATTAAAGAGGCTAGTCCACTCCGGAGCTGTACAAAACCATTGCTCTTTCCATTCCTCTTTTAATTGAAACCAGCATCCATTAGATTCTTAGCTATTTTCATTGGTGGCTTACGGGATTTCAGCCTTTGTCTCCAGAGATCTGCAACATCCCTGTGGATGGGTAGAGTTGGATTGGACATGATCATCGCAGGCATGGTGGAGCAATGTGAGACAGGACTGGCAGCCAGAGTACCGGAGATGATACGCATGGTGGAGTTAAGTTGTACATCGACTTTCTGTTAAGCCATTCAGCTGCAGAGTACACGAGGCCAAGCGCAGTACATCGTAGTGTGTCCGCTGAAGCACCCCATGAAGTTCCACACAATTTAAATAGAATGATTGGGTACGAAGTGGCTGTGGCCTTAAGTTATGAACCATCCTGACATTTGGCTTGGCATCTTGACTCTTCAAATTTTCTGTGTGAATTGCATTTTTCATTTCCTCTATGGGTGGTTGATCTGTGATTACTTCTACTCTCTCTTGTCTTTCAAATTACCCCACAAGTAGAAGTCTCATAGAAGAATATAAAATGTCACTTTGCTTTAAAGTTTTTTTGGGTGAGATCGCTCAGGTATCTATCTCGCAGATATCTTGAATTTTTAATCAGTTTTATCCTTTTAGTTTGAACCGGTCACCGACGTACTTCTATCGTTAAAATAATAGCTCTTGTAACTACCGCAAATGAATACACTCAATCAACATATGAGTATTTTTATATTTTTCTACACACACACACAATTACAATTACAATAGAATAGCCTCATCTTTTCTAATGATCTACCCCTCATAGTTCATGCTATCATCACTGTTCACCACTACTCACAGCCAACTTGCACTTCGTCCATCAAGCGCACACTTCAATAGCAAACACAACATCCTCGCACCTAATTTAACTGATAAAGTTAAATTAAACAAAAAAAAATATACACAAAATTGAAGCCAGTATAAAAATGTTCAATCTAAATATTTCCTGGATAATTTGATGACTCTCCCTCTTTTTGTCACAATCATTTCACTTCTTGAGCCAGTCTCTGAACTTTCTTGAGGAACATCATTGGGTCGTCTCACCTCAGTAGCACCAACTTTCACCTTAGCTCGCTCCATCAGCATCTCCCTTATGCCAGTTGAACTATTGGCTTCTTCTTGAGCCTCAAGTAAAGGGTACAGTCTCTGCACTGGACGTAAGAACTCTCCTGATGAGGTCCGAAGTCGTACAAGTCTTACAACACCATCCTTTCCGGGCAGTAACTCTGTTACTTTTCCTAAAGGCCAGTCCAACCTTTTATCTCTGTCATTGCCAATCAAGACTACATCTCCAATTTGTATTCTTGTGCAATCCTTTTCTCCAGCTTTTTGTTTCAGTTGTCCCAGATACTCGGCCTAAAACGCTTCCTCAAATCTTCCCTTAGTTTTACTCTATATTTCACCCTTCTGTTCAAACAGTTTCCTCGATTACATCACATTCAGGAATTCCTCCTTCCCTGACATCTTGAATAAACATTGCAGGTGTTAAAGGAGTAGGCTCCAGAGCATTATCTGACATAAAAGTTAGTGGACGAGAATTTAGGATGCTTTCGCAGTCACAGAGGAGAGTTTCCATCTCAACATAGTTGAGTGAAGATCTTCCAAACACCTTCCTCAACAATCTCTTCGTCATACCCACAATCCTCTCCCACCATCCACCCCACCACACAGCGGTAGGAGGGATGAATTTCCATGTGATCCTTCGAACTGTACTATATTCTACAACCTTTTGCCACTCCAACTTGCTAAAGGCATTATCTGCTCCTATGAAATTAGTTCCATTATCACTAAATATCATAACAGGTCGACCTCGTCTTGCCACAAAGCGCTGTAAAGCCTGTAGAAAATCATCTGTGGATAAGGAAAGAACTAATTCGAGATGAACTGCACGGATCATGCCACATGTGAAGATACATATCCAGGCTTTCTTGTGATCCTTAAGAAAAAGTGGTCCAGCTAGATCAACTCCTGTGATCTCGAACGCAGCAGCATCTCTTACTCTTTCCACTGGTAGAAGAATAGTAGGTGCTTCTAGTCTCTTTACTTCCTGCCTCTTGCAAACTGCACACTGAGATGTTACAGATCTAATAGTTCGTCTCCCTCCCATAATCCAAAAATGTTCACGCAAGATGGCGAGAAGTCCCTGAACTCCCACATGGCATTGTTCCTCATGAACGCTTCTAATGAGAAGAAGCACTACAGGATGATTCCCTGGCAACAGAACAGGAAATCGAAAATCCACACTATCAGGCCTGTTGGATATCTTTGTCTTCAGGCGATGATTCCACTGTGGTCTTCGAAGGGTTGCAAGCTTGAAACATTCTTGTCTGAGACTCCTGTAAAGGCCTCCTGTTGGACATACTTCAAAACTCGAAGTTCAGCCTCTTTCACCTCGTCAGCAGATATTACCCCATTTCTTTGCACTGGATTTCATGTTGGATGCTCTACAATTATGGACAAATCTGTACATCCAGCCAATCATTCTAATGATTTTGTTGTACTTGGAGAAATTCTTGTAATACCAATCCTTTGGGAAAGATGCATCTTTTCCAGCGATCATGGAAGAAAAGACTGTCTTTCTCCTTTCTTTTCTTATATCTCCTTCATCATAATTTGAGTCTGCAGAAGGCCAGTTATCCTGAGGTCCATACAACCACTCAGGTCCTTTAAGTAAACAATCATTAAGTGATGGTGCATGCTTCTCATGAGCTGACGCATCAAAGACAGGTCTGATTTTGGTAGTACTGTCTTCTTTCAGAATATGTCGATGAGGCAAGTAGTGTCTTCCCTTATCAAGCTCAGATTCTAGTACCTTTTCAATCACTCCTTCATCAAGCCACTCATCAAACACATTTTGGTACTGATCATAACAATTATCAACGTTCAACCGTTTGATGGTTGAATCCAACCTTTTCACAGCTAAATTAAAATTACTTGGTAGTGGTGGATGTCCTTCCAACCAAGGCATATTAACTTCATACCTGCCATCAGGATTAATTTCTACAGTTTCTACAAAGTGCTTTTGTACTTCAGCCTGCAATTCCAGTTTGGTTTTCTTTCTGAAGGATCTGTAATACCGATCAGGTCCAATTTCCATACATCTGCTACATTCATATCGTTCACCTGCTTAGATGTTACCAACATAGCTGCATTAGTGTTGGTAGTAGGGAAAGGCACTTTACCCATTAGAGTCCACCCTAATCTAGTCTCTACAGCTACTAGCCCACAGGAAAGATGCTTAACATTTCCGGTGTAGAGCTTGCCTGCCCCATCTGCACCAATAAGAAACTCAATGGAGCCCGCATCTTGATTAACAACAGACAGTTTTACATCAGTGCCATCCAAGGCCCCTTTTGAATACAAGGCAAATTCCCACATATGTTATCTTGATCCAAGGCCTCAAAATTACAGAGGTATTCCTCATTACAACTTGCCAGATGAATTCTGAAGATATTGTGAGTACAGTTACTGAATTTTTGTCCTCCGAAAAGGGAGTGCACAATTACTTCCTCTTTGGCTGGTTGATATCTCATCTCAAGAGCAGTCTGTTTTAAGATATAGGATCTTTGTGACCCTGTGTCAATGATGGCCCGTGCTTCACGCTGAACGCCATCACCCCTCACCTGGACCTTCAGGGTAGGAAGCAATACTCCCGTGTCACATGTGAGATTAGCAAGTGCATTGTTCTGTACAACTGATTCAGATTTAGAAGTGTCTTTAACAGATAAACTCTTCCTATTCTTTTCAAGATCTGGACACATAAGAACTACATGCTTTTTATCACAAATCACACACAATACCCTATTTTTACACTTTTTGGAGATATGGTTTGGCTTGAGGCATGTAAAACAGCACTTCCTGTCTTTAATGAGCTGCATCTTTTGATCTAACATCATGCCCCGTGCCTTATAACAGTCTAAACTACTATGGCTAGAGGAATCACAAAATATGCAATCAGTAGATCTGCCATGCTTGTGTTCTTGAGTGGTTAGGAGTCCCATAGCAGTATATGATGTTTCTTGGTAATAAGATTGTGAGTCGCTTCTTTGGTTTGTTTTAACATTATTATCCCTATGATGTGACAGTCCAAAACCTGACATGGCAAGTGATATGTGCTCCTCATTTTGTACGTCTGCCTTCATAAATGTCATTAATCTACTTAGACGAATTTCAGCAGTTGTCACACCAGTTGCACTTGCACTTCTCTGCCAGGCTCTAAGAAAATCCTCTGGCATACAAGACTCTAAAAGTGGACATAATACTGAGGTACATTTTCCTTTTGTTACACCCAAAGTCTCCAAAGAATTTAAATAGCCTTCTAGTTTATCATATAGCTTGGCTAGGGGTAGTACAGTGCTTGAATTTTCATTTTGAAGGATCAAACTCAGCAGTTCTCTTATATATACTTCAATCAACAAATCATCCCTGCCAAACCTAGCTTTTAAGGCTTCTATTACTTGGCTGTAATTATCTCCAGAAGGAGGATAACTTTCCACTACATCCCTGGCTCTAGATCCTTCCACTGTGGCCTGTAACAAGTACTGGAATTTATCTTCATTTGACAGACACTCATCACTATGCACCTTCTTGAACTGGCTCCATCCATTCCTTAACATCACCATTGAATTTTCGTAACTCGATGGGAGGGAGTTTGAACTTTCTGTGATTAGATATGTTAGGCCTACTTACTGAATAGATGTTTCATCAATTTTTGTCCTGGCATCGATAGTTTCTAAGCCTTGAACTTGAACCTTCACAGTTTCATACCTACATCTATATTTATCTGTTGACGATAACTCCGCTTCGAGTTCCGTATCGCTGGAATCATTCTCGAGAAGAAAATCCATAATCTTCTCATCCATGTTGCGAAGTTTTCCCCAATCGGTATGCTAAACATTGAGGTTAGCACATACCATTTGTAGATTGACATGATCGGACTGAATTTCCGCGATCAAAGCGTTGTAATGTCTTGTAAATGAGCTTCGATTTACTCCTCTGAGTTTTACGGCTTTATCCATATTAGCATAAGAAGTAACACAATCGATGTAAATAAATTCTGCCACGACGTTGGACGCCAAATGTCACCGACGTACTTCTATCGTTAAAATAATAGCTCTTGTAACTACCGGGAGTACAAATGAATATACTCAATCAACATTCTACGAGTATTTTTTTTTTAATATTTTTCTACACACACACACACACACACAATTACAATAGAGTAGCCTCTTCTTTTCTAATGATCTACCCCTCATAGTTCATGCTATCACCACTACTCGCAGCCAACTTGCACTTCGTCCATCAAGCGCACACTTCAATAGCAAACACAACAGAACCAAATCCAGATATCCCAGTTGAGACAACTCCCTCGTTACAATGTAAGACAGTGCCATGCCATTGCTGGCTTAGAATGGGCATTGGCTTATTGTCACTCTCCAGTGCATGTTCCAAGGGAAGTCTATGAATTAGCTGTGTCATGAATGGAAACATAGGTACCGTAGGTTTAATTTGTCGTCCAGTCTTCGACCAGTGGAAAAGATTGTCTTTAAAGAAACTACACCATTAGACAAAACAAGGATTATAAAGCTACACGGCCGTGTTGTCGCAGCCCATAAACTAAGGAAATAAGGATTATAAACTGCTTAGAAACAGATTGGCATAAATGAAGGGTTTTTAGACAACACAAATTGTGCCCAATTACATTAATAATAGTATAATTGCGCACGAAAGTGCATTCACAAAATACATAAATACATAAATATAAACCCTGTAATTTAGTTCACATTAAGCGTCTCTAAAAGCCAGTGTAGTTAAAAGGGACGTAAAACCAATAACATTATTATTATTACAATTACATTAAATATTTATCACTATACTCTGTATTCTCAATGTTATTAGACTCCATTATTGGAATCTGTTAGGTCCATATTGACAGTAAAATTACTATGTTAAATGTCAAGGAACTCCGTCAATCAATACAATACAATTACATGATTTTCACACTCTAGGGTACATGTTTCAAGCTCATAAAGCCCCTCTTCAGCTTTTTGAGCTCGAAACATGTACCAAAAGTGCTAAAAATCTGCAATTACATTGTATTGACTAACACAAAAAGTGATAAAATGTCCAGCATAACTCAACACATTTCTAGCGTTTCGCCCCAGTGTACCAAATGGGCTCTTCAGTTGGTAAAGGTACACCTAGCAAGACACGTAGCTGGCACACACTGAGAAGGCCATGCAAGACGCCTCGCTACATGTGTAACCAACGGCAATGTGTGCTCAACGGACAATACTCATTTTGATTTTCTTTCGAGAACATTGGATTATATTCAATACTAAAGCAAGGTTTATTGTTTTGGAGTGGAGTTCTTGACTCCCGTGGTGCACTGGCATGCTCGTGACTTGGTTACACATGTAGTGAGGCGTCTTGCATGACCTTCTCAGTGTGTGCCAGCTACGCGTCTTGGTAGGTGTGCCTTTACCAACTGAAGAGCCCAATTGGTACACTGGGGTGAAACGCTAGCAATGTGTTGAGTTATGCTGGACATAGTTTATCACATTTTGTGTTAATTATAATGGCTCAACGGACAATACTCATTTTGATTTTCTCGAGAACATTTTGATTGTATTGACTGATGGAACTCCTTGATACTTGTCATTGTAATACTCTGTGGATTACCAATAATGAACAATGACGTCTGTCAAAGCTAGCACGTGGGGAAATGCTGCGTTGCCACTGAGGCAGATCATGGCTCATAACATTCCAAGAGGCTTGCAGGAAGACACAAATACTGGGGAAGTTAGCCCCCCTGCCTGGCGATCTCATGACAGTGACGACTCGAGACACAGTAGAACACTGCGTCAAAACTATGTGCTCACTGCTGTGTCTGCATACATTGCAACACTGCTCGCTGTTGCCATGGAGACCGTTACCACACTCTTCTCCACTCCTCACCTCACCCTTCAAGCGGATAACATCCCTCACCGTTCACCTTTCGTAAATCAGAGTATAAAATAACTCACTTTTCAGTTAAAAAAAAATTAAAAAATTGGTAAGCTATTGCCGCCGAACAAAGCCGTGATTTGTTTTGGTCAGTTAGTACTTGTTTTAAGTGGCAGAACTACGAGGTCATCTGCCCCTCTTAACACAAAATTATGCAAATTTGGATTATAAACTTAAATTTTTAGGTGGATACCTAAATGTGAAAAGACTGAAAATTAATGAAACAAAAAATTAAATAAAACTAATAAGTATAATTATAAACACAAAATTACGGAAAACAAAAGATTCAGAATACAAAAAATAACGAAGTCTTTGAGTCAATGAACACTTACAAATTTAGATTGCTGGCCCTATAAAGCGGATGATGAGATCAGCAGCTACCACATCATCTGCAAACCAAGGTTTCTTCGTAAGGCAGTAAGATTACACACTCAGTTAAAATGTAGGCCTCGGTGAATAAGACACCACAGGTACAAAGTGAGGAGTCTTCCCTTCTCATTAGGTACAAGTGGGTGGATCTTGCAAGACCTATCCTTAGTCGACATAAATGACGGACTCTCTCCGTGACCGGAAAGAGCTCCGCCACACATGTGTATTTTCCTTGATCGCTCTCAGTTTATTGGGCATTGGGTCAGCTAGCCACTGACTCTCCCAGATTGCCAGTTCTTGTCGGCGTAACTGTGAGTGAATATATCTAGCGGGTAACTCCATTGGCTGAGGTTCTTGTCGGCGTGACTGAGAGCGAATATCTCTAGCGGGTACCTCCATTGGTCGAGGTGGTAGTAATACAGCCTCTTTTGCAGCCAGATCCGCTAACTCATTTCCCGCAATTCCCACGTGACTTGAAAACCACAAAAAGGCGATTCGAGTGTCAGCGCGGGACAACGCGGCTAGTAGGTCGCAGATTCGCTGCACTAAGGAGTGTTGCGGAAAACATGTAGCAATTGTAACGAACTCAAAGACTCGGTACACACTAGAAAGTGGATTCGTGCATCCTCTAGTGCAAACTACAGAGCTTCATAGATGACAACGAGCTCCGCAGTAAACACACTACAGGCCTCAGGCAAAGAGATTAAGGAATTTGCATCATCAATAACATAAGCACAGCCCACTTTCTCGTCCACCTTCGAACCATCCATGTAGAGAATGCCAGCGTCCCGAAATTGGTGAACTATGCTGTGGAAATGTGTTCACCTTTGGACCTCGGTGTAGATCTAACCGAATATTTGGAAACGGGACTTGCAACTGAGGCACCTCGCTAGGTGTCCTGATCATAATGGGATCGACAGCTACGCCTATTTCAGTATAAGAGCTATCGAGCTGGATGGCATACCTCTGGTGGTATTGGTTACTGAAAAGAGCTCTATAGCTCGGATGTGTGGCATTTGATGCATATTGGCATATGTTTTGATCATCTGCAATCTTATCTCAAGTGGGTAATGCTCAGTACATTCATATTCCTCCTAGATAAATCGTTGCAGATCATTGAAGCCCATCTGTGGAACTCATTAAAAGCCAACGCATTGAGTTCGCAGTCAACTCACTTATTCACTTGAGCCATCAAGACTACAATGAATCTAGTCAGTATGTCAGAAGTGTGTTGTTGTTGTTGTTTTAACAGGTGGAACAGAGCAGACAGTGTGATATGCAAATAAAAACAAAATCAAAGTTTAAAACAAATATTATTTACTGTACCAAACTCAAACATGTATGACAAAATTTAAAAAGATGACAAATATTTTCAATATCAAATTCAAATGAACATTATAAAATACACCCCACAATACCAGGTCAGGGTTAACTTTGAATTTCATTCCTTGTAATTCATGAAATGGTTTCATTCATAGATTTCACTGCTTATATATCACTCCTTGGATTCCACATAGAATTTCATTTATTGATTTATTTGCATTTTAATATTGTTCTGGTCTAGGTGTCTAATTTTGTTCCTTTTAACCTTCCGTCGGTCGCAACGTTTATGTTTCACGAAACAGTCGCAGTGTAGCATAATGATACATTCAAACAAGACGTCCAGCTATGGCTTAAGCACTGTCATCTTTTTGCGGCAGCTGTTCTGGATATATGGCATATCACGTTTCCTTTCAGGTACCTACAACATATCGATACTACCTGTTATTTTGCACTTGCGTAATACACATTTCCTTTATCATAACACATTCTGTGAAAAAATGAGTGACGGCGTCGGTCGCAGTGTATCCGTCTGATACATAGGTTTTGTAATAGGGTAGTTGAACCCACTACATGCATATTAATTTCTGTTACCGGTATTGTTGTTTGTTTTCTTTCTGTATATTCCAGTGTAATCATTTATTTATTATTTATTTATAAAATGCAGTTATTGTTTTCTCTCTGTAAATTCCAATGCAATCATTTATTTATGGTATTATTTATTTATAAAATACAGTTTTCTGTAAACAAGTAAAGATAATCACAAGTAATGTAAAAAAGGAACTACAAACTAAATCTTCATCTAAAATTAGTTTCTGAACAGTTTCTATATCCCAAGGATCTTTCAGATTATATGTTTGCTTCTGTGCCATTATATTATAAAATCAGATGTAAAATCAATGAAAAATGAAAGAGATGTATGGATACATGTTGTGCCATATGTCACAATGTATCAATCTGATACAGCTGACAGTGTAGCTGCACGAAGGCTGTGAAGTGACTGGCTGGAAATGGAGGGGGAAACAGGGAGGCACTGTCAAGGCCTGTTGTCTAGCACAACAATGGCATGAGAAAAACACGCTTGTATCCTTCTGATACACATGCAAAAGTTTTGCATTTGGAAGCGTCAATACGGACCTAACATGGAAAATATTCCAATCAATCTTGATACACATGCGACTGACAGAAGGTTAATAACTTACTGTTGCAATTAACATACTTTTAACTCTTTTTCACATTATATTTTAATCCTGGTATATCAAAAACAATTCATTTCATTCCTAGAGATTTATGTATTGACATCGGTTGTTAATTGTTCCTTTATTGCTCCAAAGTAATTTGTAGAACATATCAAAGACATGGATCATTTTGAGAGAGGGTTGTCTGTTTAACGCAGTGGCAGCATTTTCACGTGCCATGTCCAAGGTTGCAGCATCAAATATCAGCGTAGTTAGTCGGCATTTGAGGGTAGTTGAATGCAGTGGCGGTTGGTGCAGCAAATCAGTTGTGTGCTGCCTGAAACCCATCCCTCCTCCAAAAACATAAAATATTTAGAAACATAATTAATAGAATTACTCACTTAGAAATGCTCGAGAGGCTCTATACTGAAGAAACTCAACACATATACACAATCCTCATACACAGACACACAGTAACACCTGCAATGACAAAATATTAACAAACTCGGAAATACTTGGTGTGGATGCACAAAAACAGAACTTCTCAGTGTGAACAAAAGCATTAAAATGAAACCAGCAGTGCCATAATGCAATATTACATTTTATGTTAATACAGGGTCTTTATTTTTGCTTGGCAAGATGATTCCGCTCGACCTTGGCCGCCGGTCCCCGGCCAATAGTCGGCTGTTACTGGTTGGCGCGCATGGTCTTCGGCCGTATCCCTGGGTATTCCCACGCTCTTCCTGCAGTCGACGTGTGAGCTCCGAGCTAAGTGTTTTATAAAGCCACTGTGTACTGTATATCGTATTGTAGTGTTTTATTGTTATTGTGTATAGTGTTGTAATGCCTTATGTGAAATATCCGTTACGTGAACGTGTATATCTGCACAATACGTATATAAAGTGCAGGAAATCGTGCGCTAGAACAAAACAAAAGTTTCGAGTGAAACTTCCAGGGAGACCCATTCCTATAAATCGGACAATAAAACAACTGGCTAAGAGGTACAGGTTCAGTAAACAATAAAAATAGACGTAAAGGTCATTATTTCCTTACTGAAGCTAAATTAACCGGGAGCCTCATAAGGAGATGCCGATTATGTTTGGCAGCGGATGGGGAACATTTTCAGCATCGACTGTAAACATGGTGAGTAAAAATGCATGATACTGATTTTAAGCTCTGTATTCTACCGTACATATGCGCGCGTGGTAGCCGGCAACTGAGCCGTCACTGGCGGTGTGCGTGAGCGAAAATGTCCTTGCCAGGCAAATATAAAGACCCTGTATAATGAAATTTACAAACTAGACAATTTGTAATTAAAGAAAATCGCAATATCATGTCCTTATTTTGACAACATAAACATTATCATTTTCATAGTTCATCGAGTTGAAAAATGTGGCTACAGAATAGGTACGTTGAAAGTATTAAAAGACCATCTGGCAGGAACAGTTGATTGCTTTCTCTATTTTTTTCCCTGTTTGCTTTGAGCAATCTCTCTAAAATGCTACCGCTGAGTCTAGAAGAAGAAGGTGTCACCAGCTACGCTCTCATTTAGTGTGACCAGTGCTGCTGCTCTGAGGTCAAACAAAGAATCTCTGTATTATATTATATTTCCGTATCCAGATACAGTACATTGTTAAATAATGTTCATCCAATGTTCAGCTACAAGGACAGCTTTATCATTGGCCTGCAATACATCTTCTTTTGTGCACGGTGATGGTAAATCCTGGCAAACCAGAAGGTGTGCTTCATCCTGTAGTAGTCCACAATCACAGACCATTTCTCCTTATGCATAGCCTCACTTCATAAGTTTGGATTTGCATTTCGAAACACTTGTGCGAAGTCGGTTGAGGGTTTTCCAGATGGGATAGCGAAGGTGAAAACCTGCAGAAGGTTCTTCCTTTAGACTCAGGGATGGATTAGGCACTTGCTGTTCCCTCAGTTCACGCCTTCATTTTCCTGTCGTATCAACATGGGGTACAGTCGTTCTTAAAAATCTCTTCCTTGACCTGAGTCGAACGGACTGTATTTGATGACCATAAAAAGGGTGACGTGGATCGGTTGTTTGCTTCCAACGTTCAACTTCTGCAGCTACTTGCCTTCTTTTTTGAGGAGGAGTGATTCCTGTGATAGGATAGAGATTTTCCGTTGGTGTTGGTCTCAGACACCCTGTAATTATGCAACTGGTCTCGTTCACAGCAACATCTACTTGTTTAGCATACGGTATGCAGAGTTTTTCCATATGGGGGATGCATATTCTGCAGCTGATAGGCAGAGGGCCAGAGCAGATGTGCATAGGACATGAGGGTGTGCACCCCAAGATGTGCCTGTTAATTTTCTGATAATAATATTCCTAGCGCACACCTTTTGTTTGGTATTCTGACAGTGTTGCTTAAAGGTAAATGTTCTGTCCAGTTTCACACCAAGGTACTTTGGTGTGTAATAGTGTTCAAGGACTGCTCCTCTCCATTCCACACACAGCTTTCTACTGGCTTCTTTGTTGCATAGATGGAAGGCACAAACTTGAGTTTTGCTGGGGTTGGGTCTCAGATGATTGTTCTCGTAGTATGTACCAAGTTCTTCGAGAGATCTCGCCAGATTTTCTTCAACCTCTTCAAATGTTTTCCCTTGTGCTGCCAATGCTGTGTCATCAGCGTGGATAAACTCCTTGACATCGGCATGAATCGGTTGGTCGTTATTGTAGATATTATAGAGCAATGTTGCTAGAACACTGCCTTGAGGCAATTCATTCTTTTGCTTATTTTGAAGAGAGACATAGAAGCATCGATTTTGTAGGATGCATTCAACAAATTTTGTTAAACCGTAGTCCCTTGTGGTTTGGTACACTTTATACACCAGCCTCTTATGATTGATGGTATCATGAGCTGCCCTAAGGTCTATAAATGCAACACCAGTCACTTGTCCCCGCTCATATCTGTCCTCTATATACTGTGTCAGATTGAGAACTTGTCCACAGCATGATTTTCCAGGTCTAAATCCAGCTTGTTGAGGTATGAGATCATCATCTACCAAAAGTGAAATTCGGTTCAGTGCCATTCACTCTAGAATTTTAAAAAGATGGCACAGAAGAGAAACGGGTCGAAAGTTCTTAGGATCATTTGGCCCTTTGCCAGGCTTTAAAATAGCTACAACTTGAGCTTTCCTCCACATCCTTGGAATCTGGCAAATGGTGATACAGTTATTTATGATGTTAAGGATCCATTTCAATGTTGCAGGCCCAAAATGTTTCATTTGTTCTGTTCTCAGATCATCCACTCCAGGAGCCTTGTTGTTCTTCATAACGTGGATCACTTCTTGTAGTTCAGCCAGTGAAAACGGTGTGTTCAATGAAAGGTTTTCACTCTCAATTTCACGTTGAAACTCCAGTCTTTTCGTCCTCTTGGTGGTTTTGCAATTTAGAAGTAATTGATGAGCAATCTGATTAGGTGTAACATCACTCATAGGTATCCAAGGTGAAGTTGGAGCATTGCTAAGGTTCTTAACCATTTTTCATGCACATCGGAACTTTGCTTCATGTCCAGTTGTTTTATTAGAGAGCACCATCTCTCTTGTCTTGAGGTGGTTATAGCACTAAGCAACTCCTCACTTGCTTCCATTGTATCTTCTGAGAAGGGATCGTTCTCAAACAATTGCTGGTATCTTTCAAGAGCAACTTTTGAGTCATTAGTGAGTCCAGCTACGTAGTTTGTGCGACATCCCCTTGGAATATGTTTGCGGGATACTTTCTCTGTCAGTTTTATGAATGATTCATATGACTTCACCTCTGGTGGCAATTTAATAATTTGTTTGTCCAAGTCTTCAGCAAACTGGTCCCACTGTGCTCTTTTGAAATTGAAGCGTTGTTTTAGTGACACTACATCAGGCTGAACCACTGCTCTTACACAACAGGTGATAGCTCTGTGATGTCTTGCCTGTTGTGCCAACAGCATAATGGAAAAGGTGGGCTTGCATGCGCAAAAGTCAGAGTTCATATTTGCTGCCAATAAATGTGAAATTCTCGCTGAACTGCGATCTGCACAGCCAGTACAGGACATGGCACTAGATACGTCGTAGTAAGGGAAGTTGAAATATTTCCTATTCTTCGACTGATGTATTTTTTAATGCACCGTATTGATTATAAATACGGTAATATTCATCTCTACTCAGTACAGTATAAAACAAAGTCTCCGATTCTTGGATGTCACGGGTAATCTCGAGAACCACTGGATGGATTATGATGCGGTTTTCACCATTCTGTAAAGGATATCTCGAGGAAGGTTTCTGAAGAAAATAATTTATTTATGATCAAAGGAAGCCAAGCAGTAACGACTTCCGTGAAAACGTCGGGGATAGAACCTGGCGTTCGTGCGCTTTTTAAGCTTACGCTGAGCAAATCGTTACTATGAGCGTAAGAATTGTTCAGCATGAAAACTTCTCCAAAAATGTCCGCGAGAGCATATCTCTATCTTCAATACATCGCTCACTATAAGTGTTTTTAGATTGGACGAAAGGGGGATTTGTGTTTCATGCACCTCGCCATTCTTAAATTACGTCTGACAAGAATTCGTTGCACATTCATAAATGTTCCATGGCGAAGCTGGGGCGGGTAGCTAGTTCCAAATAAAACAATGTGCTGCAGCACTTCAGCACATAAAGTTAACTGTGAGAAAGTCAATAGAGGCACTGAGCTTCTAACTTAAGGGAGTGGATTCAATTTCCTCCTAGGTGGTGGAGTTTAGAAACAAAACTACCACTTTCAGAAACACAAACAGTCCTCAAACACCAAGTTGTATATAATTTAGAATATAATATGTTTTATGTATATCGAGTACCGTATATCATGACGTTGTCTAACAACTGCTAAGTTCTTTTGCCAAGAAAATAAATTGAATTGAATTGAAGAGAAATATCAGAACAATGTCAATACTGAGTCAATATTAGGAGGGGGTGCTCATCCCCAGATATTTATCCCACGACAGAACTTCGATACATATCAAAATGGCGGATATGTAAAAGGTTTATATTCTAAACGTAAGCAAAATTAAGAAATTACGCAGGTTTACCGAGGATTACGCGAGTGACTAAAGTGTTAAATATTGTGTGAACAGTGTAGATAAAATACGTAGGAGAAATACAATACATAACTTGTTAAAAGAGAAGACATATAACATTTAATATCATGACGGTCAACTGTGCTCCATGCGGCAAAAAGATCAAGAACAATCAGCAGGCTGTAGGATGTGATGGTGAGTGTGGACGCTGGTTTCATGTAACATGCATGAAAATGAGTAAAGACACGTACCAACAATTCCGGAAAGATGATACTTTCAAATGGTCATGCAATCGTGAAGACTGCCTCCCGCAACCTAACCTCAAAGAGGTTATGGCATCTTTCTCCCAGAAACTTGAGGAATCCCTTTCGGCAATGAGAGAAGAAAACCACGAGGTAAGAAAACTAGCAACTTTCTTATCAGAAAAGTATGATGAACTCCACCGGGAAATTGAAACTCTGAAGAAAGAGAGAAAAACCGTCAGGGACGCAGAAATGGCAACATCTAGAGCTATCAATGAATTGGAGGAACTAAAACAGTACCAGCGCAAGAACAACTTGATAGTGTATGGAATACCCACTGAAAGAGAGGAGGATGTATTTCACAAAATCTCGGACATTGGCAAGACGTTAGGAGTTGAAATCACCAGGGCAAACATAGACGCAGCTCACCGCCTCCCGTCAACAAAGCCTGGGCCTCAACCGATAATTGTGAAATTAAATAATAGGTGGAAGAAGGAAGAGATTCTCAGTAGCAGAAGACAAAAGAAGACCCTGAAGACGAGTGAAATTGGTTACAGTGATGGTGGTAATATATATATCAATGAACACCTGACCCCAAGAAATGAAACCATCGCCAAAAAGTGCCGTGAATTGAGACAACAGGGAAAGATCTTTGCAACTTGGGTCAGAGACTGCAAAATATACATTCGGAAAAATCAAAATGGACCCTCAAAGCTTATATCAAGTGCTGAAATACTGGATTCACTCGCCCTCTCAAACTAAAATCTATGGAATAGTAAGATATCTACTAAGTATTATCCCATATGGAACTAGAATTACAGAAATTAAATTTTTTAGGTAATGCAAATAATAATACACTAGAATTAACCGAGTGTAACTGTAATACACTTAGCGATTATTATAAAATTAAGGACAGTAAACACATAATAACCGATGCCAGTACACTAAAATGCGTACACATAAATGCACATAGCATAAAAAACAAGTTCGATGATATCCAAATAATGTTAGACAGAATCAAAGGTGTAGATGTCCTAGCAATCTCTGAAAATTGGTTAACAGAACAAACAAAAATGTTTTTCAATATTAAGAAATATGTTGCATATCACATAGTTAGAAAGCAAACTGGAGGGGGAGTATCTTTGTATATTTCAAACAAATGTAGCAGTACCCTTGTAAAGGAAATAAATTCCACCCACAGCATACTGCACATTACTGTGAGAAAAGGCCATCAAGAATACAATATAATCACTGCTTATAACCCTCATAAAAGCAACATTCCACACTTTCTAACTGATCTCGAAGTAATTATTAGTTCTTACTCAACGAATCCTGTTATAATACTAGGTGATATGAATATCGATCTATTATTTGGGGACAGATATACTAGTAGTTATATTAACCTAGTCAAATCATACGGTCTAGTCTTATGTAATACAAAATATCCAACTCGTGTAACACAAACTAGCTCTACTCTAATTGATCATGTATTGGTGAACGACTGTGACAAAATATGTAATGTCTATAATATTGATAATGATTTGAGTGATCACCATTTACTAATCTGTGAAATGAGAAACAAAAAGATAAACAGGAACTCAATATGTGACGATGGGCCAATAGAAAAGGATAAAATAAACTACAAAAAACTTAATAAATATTTAATAACTCAAGAATTTGTATGCAATGAAACTAACATCAATGACTACTACAATAAATTCTGTGATTTTATTAATAAAGGAATAGAAGCCTGTACTATGAAATATACGAATAAGGAGCCAAGTGCCCCACCAATAAAACCCTGGATCACACAAGATCTTTTAGCACTAATACACAGGAAAGATAAGATATATACAAAAACCAAAGTTAAAAATCCATCTGCAGAAATTTTAGAAGAATATAAAATTATTAGCAACCAAGTTACAAAACTTAAGAGAAACCTACAAAGAAACTACTTTGACCAAAAAATTCAAAATGCAAATAATCAGAGGGAAGTGTGGAGTGTTGTTAATGAGATGTTAAATAGGCCAAAGAAGGGGAAAAATGAAATTGTCAAACTTACAGTCGATGGCACAAATGTCGAAAAAAAGGAAAATATATGTGATGAAATTAATAAATATTATGTCAATATTGCTAACAGTATATGGGAAAATCAAGGAAACGGTTCTACCTCGGACATTGCAAGCTATAAAAATACTACTAGCACTAAGACAATCTTTATGTTACCTACTGATGCTAATGAAATACAATCAATTATAAACTCCCTAAAACACAAAAACAATATAAGTGAGGACAACACTACTAATGTCATGCTACAATTGTGTCTTGAGGGCCTTACACCATATCTTGTCAAAATAATAAATCTTTCACTGATGACTGGTATATTCCCCGATGCCTGTAAAGTCTCTAGGGTGGTCCCGATCTACAAAAAAGGAGACAAAACCCACCCATCAAATTACAGACCCATTAATATTATATCTGCCATCAGCAAGGTTCTAGAAAGCGTTGTTAAACGAAGACTTATGAATTTCTTCATGAAAAATGATTACTTTGCAAACTGCCAATATGGGTTTATTCCAAATAGAGGAGCTGATAGTGCTATATTTGAAGTAGTAACTGATGTAGAAAAGGCATTAGATGAAAACAAACTAGCTGCTGGTGTACTAATTGACCTTCAAAAAGCATTCGATCTGGTTAACCATAAGATTCTCCTTAATAAACTAGAATTTGCAGGCATCAGAGGAGTGGCACATGATTGGTTCAAGAACTACCTTACTAACAGAAAACAATATGTTGCAATCGATAATGTAAAAGGGTCTCAAATGAGAATTGACACAGGAGTACCTCAAGGTTCTGTCTTAGGACCAATTCTTTTCTTGGCCTATATTAATGATATAGTATTATTAGAATTGAAAGGCAAGCTTAAACTATTTGCAGATGATATTTTTATACTCTATCTGGGAACATCTGAACAGGAAATTATGCTAAATATTAATTATGATCTCAATAAGCTGGTGGATTAGTTGAGAGCACACAAAATGGTTATCAATATCACTAAAACAAAATATTTATTCTTCCATAAACCATCATACAAGATTGAGACCACAAACATAGTCAACATAGCCAACAAAGAAATAGAAAGGGTTAAATCGGCAACATACTTAGGTATCACACTAGATAGTACACTAACCTGGGAAAATCATGTAGAAAATGTAAAACATAAAATCAGCCCTTTAATTGGTATTATTTTCAGATTAAGATATAGCTGTCTTACTAGCCAACAATTGAAAAATATATACTTTGCTCTGATACATTCACATCTAATGTACATGAATTTCATATGGGGATATTGTAAGAAGGAGCTGATAAAAGAACTTGAGATACTCCAGAAACGTGCTATAAAATCTATCTTTGGACTTCCTTGGCTCACACCCTCAAATGAATTATACTCAAGAACTAAAATTATGCCACTGCAAAAACAAATAGCTATGTCAGCAACAGTATTTGTATACAAATTAGAAAACAAATTGATACACACACACATCCATTTTACCCATGCAAATGACATTCATCATTATGCAACAAGAGGAGTAAATCAAATATTCACCAGCCATTCCCAATCCATTAAATTTGGAACTAAAGGAATTATGTCCTCTATAATAAAAGAATATAACTCGCTACCATTAGGCATAAGGGAAAGTTTCTCTATAAAAACATTTAAGAGGAAAACAAAAGACTTCCTATTAAGGAATGAATAGCCCATGTACAATAGCCTTAAGCAATGCAATGTATCATACCGAATTATCTCTGTAAAGTTAGTCACTAGCAATCTAATATAAGTTACTATTAAATTAAACAATAATGTTACAAAAATTATATATATGCCATGCTGTAACTATGTTACTTGATTGTCCCTAACACGAGCTCAGGCTCATTGGGACCTATGTAAATAAATAAATAAATAAATAAATAAATAAATAAAATTTGGTCGGATTCGGTTATCAAATGTAGACTAAGATCAAATTAAACACAATTTTTCACCCCCCACCCTACCCGTCCAAAAATCGTTCATGAGATGAGAAAAAATAACCCCATGTGATTTAACAATATTCTACATATGATTAGCAAAGTCGGAATAGAATACTGAATGCATGAAATGGTATGAATGCTCATCTTCCTTTCTCCACATGGCGATGAGTCTTGTGAAATCCAGGACGGATACCACAGCATCTACCCGGTCTTGAAACATGTCTTGAAAAGCAGGATGGCAAATTGTCCGAGGTGAAAGTAGATAAAATGCCTGGTCTCGTGAGCAACATAGCTGCTAAAATTACTGCCTACTATGCATTGCCACATTGGATTGTATTTTTTGTCGAACTCCTTTTTAATGAAGCGAGCAATATCCTTCTCAATATTGTACTTTTCAAGAGCCTGTGTCGCACAGTCCACTGCATCTTGCTGCATCTCCTCCGACATATCCGCAATTTTGATTACAGCTTTGCGGTCCGACATTCTGTTATTAGACCTTGCTCAATTAGACAGAAGTCGAATTCAGAGTATAATCTTTCAATAGCTGAAGCGAAGACTTCGGAAATTTGCAAATACCTTCCGCTTCTAACGCGAAACACTTTTCCACCACCAATAACTTTGCGGACAAATCTTCTTCCTTGAAAATAAAATCCTGCATTCCTATTGGTCCGAGCTCAGAGTCTTCTACCAGGTTCTTCTATCAACCCAGCATGCAATGGAAAATACTGCTCGAGTTTAAGCTGCGTGAATCTGAGAGGAATGTGCATCGCGGACTAGGAGAAATGGAGTTGACGAGTGATGAGGTTTCTCGGTCCGTGCATAGTACCGAACCAAATACATTGGTCGGTGACTCACTGACTTATTCGTAACTCCACACTGGTTTCAGAAAAGACCCTATGTTAGCAGTATTGGAATAGACGAGAATGTCAGGTAACACGGCGGGCTGTCGACAGGCTTCTCAATTCACGCCTGCTCCTACCCTGCCTGTGTCCCTCATCCCGCAAGTTCACAGAGCTTGGAATCGAGCAGTAGGTGTACATGCTGTGCCGGATTAAGGTAAAATGAAGCCCAAGCAAGTCCTTCAGATTTTTGTGGCCTCTTTATTTTTTTTCAACTAATTTTTATTTTATAGCACCTGTACATTTAATAAAGTATATACAAGAGTTTTTTTCTCAAGATGAATAATACACTTTTTATTAAATCATATATAAATATATACTGTACATACATTTCAATTGAAACGATCATCGTTATTTGAAAACATTTCAGATGATTAGATGAACAATTTAACAAATCTTACTATTTTTTACTTCTGTTAAATGTAATCATTTTTTTTAGGTCAATGAAATCTTCTACAATGTCATCAAAATCAATTTCCCGCAGAACATCTGACTTGATATACATTAAACTTAGCATGTCTAATCTTTCTTGTGACATGATACTTCTTTGCGCACTTTTGATCCGTTTAAATTTTGAAAACGAGCGCTCCGCAGAACAATTCGTTATCATGAGGGTCAGGAAAATGCGAAAAGCAATTTCAACGTTCGGAAAAACAGACTCAAGCTTGTCTCGAAATTAGAATTTCGTAAAGTTCAGAATGTGTGAACTCAGGTTTTAAAGGACATTGTTCTGGATAACATTTTTCTAAATCTTCGGAATAAAATTGAACTAAATTAGAAATTGCTTTTTGACATTCATTTTCAGATAAAAAAGAAAATTTCTCCGAAATCTCCAAATAAACTTTGCATCGTTAGTTAATTTCGCTTCTGAGCGCATCAATAATTGGAAGAAACCCGTTTAAACGAAAACTATTTCGAGCATTATTTACCACTTCTGGAGCATTTTCCATCTTTAGGTATTATTGTTCTTCGACGAATTCGCTCTTTGACGAATTCGGTACCGTATCAGGAAAAATTGATTTGGCTTTGTTTTCAAATTCGACAAACATTTCTCTTTTCTCATCTAAGGACTTTTCCAACGACGCGTACATAAGTGCGCATGTTTTCAGCTTAATTTGTTCCGACTGCAAAGCTTTGCTTGTGGCTCGAAAACTATCTAATATGTCGCTCCACAATACAAGCATGAAAACAAATTCCAAATTTTGCATTTTGACCTCAATACATTCAGCTTTATGCCTAGTTTCAGGATTGTGAGAAGGATCGTAAGCGATTTCAATTAACGCTTCTATGATTTGATCAAATGAATTGAGGACTGCCTCGGTAGCGTTTGCGTGAGCTTCCCAACGCGTTTCTGATAAACATTTTACTACTTTCTCATTTCCTATATGTCTCTTTAAAACAGCCCAGCGACGCGGTGCACTTGAAAAAAACTTATACAACGAGTGTACGATGGAAAAAATACTTTACTGCAAACAAGCAGCATTTTACAGCGAATTGCCCAACTAAATCCAAAGAATTTGCTCCGCATGGTATATAAATCGCAATTTTATTGTGAGTTAGCAAGATCGCTTGCATACCTTGATAAATACCGGACATGTTCGCGGCATTATCGTAAGATTGATTTCTGCAATATTTAAAATCCAAATGACAAATTACGCACAAAAATTTTAAAGCCTGTTTTGCGATTTCCTCACCTACGTGACTTTTCAACTCTAAAAAGGTCAGAAATCTTTCGACAGGTATTCCAGTTTTTGACGAAACATACCGAATAACTATACTCAATTGGTCAATATGAGAAATGTCTGGAGTTGAATCAACTGAAAGACCAAAATAGAGAGCATCCAATGCTTCTTGAATGATGTAAGATCGCACTTTTTTCCCCATTAAGTCGATCAACTCCTCACAGATTGTTTTCGATAGATAAGATGGATTTCCTTTACCTTTATCCGCATATGTGGTAATATGATTTTGTAAAAATGAGTCATACGAAGCCACAAGTTCTAGCAAACCCAAGTAGTTCCCATTATCTGGAAATCCAAAATGCTCGTTTGTCCCTCGAAATTTTAGTCCTCGTTCAGCTAACGTTTTGATGACACTTACCGCACGTTTCAATACTTCACTTGACGTTAGAGACAGTTAGGAACAGGGCTCCGAGTGAAAGCCGAAGTTAAACGATTGACTCCGCGTCACAACATGGTAGCCTTACGATTGGTTACGTAGTGAGAAGCTTATTATCCTCTCTGTTTCAAACTAAATCATGTGATTGTGCCAGAGCTTATCTATATTTACGACACTTCACTAAATGTAAAATACTGTAGTGTAATATTCTATATATCATATTCTCAGAATACATTACATTGAAGTACCTCCATTTTCTGCTCATTGCACTTCGGTTTGTTGGTCTTGGGTTATGATTCCTGCTTGGAGTGCGAGAGGTCCCGGGTTCAAACCCCGGAAGTGCCCTGCATTTTTACTTTTGTTTTATCTCTTGAAAAGACTCAAAAGTTTATAAAAGAACCTTAGGAACGGTTCTTTTTTTCGTGCGAGACTTGTACTTATACTGCGTGCCAGTAATATAAATACATAGTTTGAGGTCAAACGCATTTTTATTTTTTATTTTAGTCGCTTTACCCTACAGTTTGGCTTTTCCTTCGGATTCTGCGGGGGATCCCACCATTACCACCGCCAGGGCAGTGCCCTGGAGCCTGAATCTCCTTGAGGGGTGATAAAACTGGGGAGGTGGGACCAGCACCTCGTCCAGGCGGCCTCACCTGCAAAGCGAACAGAGGCCTCATGAGGGCTGGAAAGTGAGGGGAAGATTGAGAGGGATGGGCAAGGAAGAGGCAAGGAGGGTGGCCCCACCTCCCCAGTGGTACCCCAAACCAGGTGTTTCAAGTCCAGGACACAGCCCCGGCGGTGGTAATGGTGGGATCCCTCGCTGAGTCCAAGGAAGGGTAGCGGCTTTGTTGGCGTAGTTGGTACATGCTGTTCTTCTATGCCCAAGATCGCGGGTTCAAACCCGGCCGAAGCCCGCGTTAAAAATCCCTCAGTATGCCTTTTGTTTGGAGGGAAAGTAAAGCCGGCGGTCCCATGTCACAGATTTATGGCATGTTAAAGAACCTTCCAGTAATTAAACCTGTGTGAAACTAAATTATAGGTTAACATTTGGATAACGCCCTTAGGTTCCAACGTTCGTTGCCAGGAGCCGACTGCGGTGGCGTCTAGTAATCAAGTTCTGAACTAGTAGTTGTTGATGGTGGCGCTTGGCGGCAAAAGTAGGAACTACTTGAAAAAATCAATGTCTGCAGTCCTTACTTGAATTAAAAACAGATAACACACACTAATACAGCCATCACAATTAACACCGGTTATGAGACAGATTCTACACCCACCCAAAGTACACGGGGCTATATGATCGCGTTGTCACAGCCCCTGAACTGAGGAAGCAACCAACCAACCAACCAACCAACCTAAAAGTCCGAGGGAAAAGCCAACCTGGAGGGTAAACCGACGGGAAAAAAGAAGCGTTTACCTCAACCTATGTATTTATATTACCGGTATAAGTACAAGTCTCGCCCGAAAAAAATAACGTTCCTAAGGTTCTTTCATACACTTTTTGAATCTTTTCAAGAGATAAAACAAAAGTAAAAATGCAGGGCACTTCCGGTGATTGAACCCAGGACCTCTCGCACTCCAAGCAGGAATCATACCCCTCGACCATCAAACCGACGTGCAATAAGCAGAAAATGGAGGTACTTCAATGTAATGTATTCTGAGAATATGATAGAATATTACACTACAGTATTTTACATTTAGTGAAGTGTCGTAAATATAGATAAGCTTTGGCATAATCACATGATTTAGTTTGAAACAGAGAGGATAATAAGCTTCTCACTTCGTAACCAATCGTAAGGCTACCATGTTGTGACGCGGAGTCAATCGTTTAACTTCGGCTTTCACTCGGAGCCCTGTTCCTAACTGTCTGTAACGTCAAGTCAATACTTCTCTCCAGTGGTTTTTTTTTTTTTTTTTCGCTTTAGAACTGAAGTTCAAGTTCGTTGGATACATCCACTGCCGGCTGGATCGCAACACTCCTGGTTGCTTTAAACTGCCTGCCCATTCGACGATTATTCGCGAACTCAAGCGACGGTGCTGCCGCTTAGCTGGAACTAGGGGAATGGTGATAGAAATATTAACAAACAGCTGTTTAACCTGCGATTTTTGTTGACGTGTGTGATCTTCTCTCATTTTTTCAGCTTTTGCATAATAACTGAGGCTGAAAAATGTTTGATAGATATTATTCAGTTCCACAGTGCTCTTCAAAGGCAACAAGAGGCATATCAATGCATTACTTTCCTAAAGAGAAAGGTTTAAAGAAGGAATGGAGTCGAGTACTTCGCATCGCAAAGCCGATTTCTAAATATATAATTGTATGCGGTTTGCATTTCACAAAGGAGGATTATTTTTATCCAGGTTAGTAAACATTCCTTTGTACGTGTACTGTAGATGACCTGTTTATTTCTTTCATACATATTAATTACGTACCAGTTGTGGAAAGATAACCTTCATACACTGGATTAGGCTACATTATTTATACCTATTCTTCTTTAAGTGGACTACACAAGCTACTTCCAGTGGGGTAGGATTATCAATAAGCATAAGATTGTTATAATATTGCAGTAGAATTATAAATATATTTTACTTTCAGATGTGAGAGCATGTAAAAGATAGCTGAAGAAGGGTGCCATCCCCTCTCAGAAATTGCCACTGAGATCATTGGATAAGAAGATATCTTCTCCCCTGAAACTACAGGCAGAGGCCAGGGATGCACGTGTGCAACATAGACATGAAGCTGTGGCACCACCGCCATCTCCAACTGAAGACAGTGAAGTGGTAACTGAAGACACAGAGACTGTGGCAGAGGAGATGTTTGCAGCTCTGGTGGAAGATCCCACTCTAAGGAAATGTGTAGAAGATAAAGGGATACAAGTAACGCCAAGTGTAATTGATGATTGTAGAAAAATAACTTTAGAGGACATGATGAAAACAAATAGAGAAATTAATGCATTTAACTTACTGGTATCCCATCGGTTACATTATTAGATAATATATGTGTTGCTACAGGAAAATTAGAAAGACAGAGTGCCAAACCACTAACCTTGTCATTAAGACAGCGTATCATTTTAGTGTTCGTGAAATTGAAAATTAATCTTTCTTTTAGATGTTTAGCTGTTCTATTTGGGGTCACAGCTAATACACGTAAGAACTATTTCCATGTAACAGTAGAGTAGACATCTCAGCACTATGTATTTCAGAACATTGGCTGAAAGAGGAACAACTTGAATTAATTCAATTCCCAGGTTTTATACAAGCTAGTAAATACTCTAGATCTAATATTAGCCATGGTGGTACTTGCATCTTCTTAAGAAATAATTTAGATCATGAACAGATAACAGCTTATGATTATCTAATTATGGAACAGGATTTTGAATTCTCTGCCGTAAAAATTCAGCAGTTTAAGTTAATAATTGTATGCGTATACCGTTCTCCGTCAGGAAAGTTTCCTCTATTTATAGATAAATTAGAATTGTTACTCAATAACATGAGCAAAGTAAATTTCGATATAATAATTTGTGGGGATGTAAATGTGGATTTCTTAAAACTTGATAGAAATTGTGAATTATTAACACAGTTACTAATTTCCTATGGACTGAAACCTACAGTAAATACACCAACAAGAATAACAAAATTTAGTAAAACCACTCCTGATCAAATTTTTATAAATACAGATAAATATCACCATTCAATAGAAGTCTATTGTCCGGGTTTTAGTGACCACCATGGACAAATACTGAGTTTTGAAGTATCCGAAGTAATCAATAATAATGATAATGGAGTAAAATCAAAGTGCAGGTCATTCACTGAATCAAATGTTACATATTTCAATGACTTATTAAATAAGGAAACATGGTCAGAAATTTATGAACTAGAAAATGTAAATGATAAATTTAATGCATTTAACAGTACCCGAAAACACTATTTTGAAATAGCATTCCCCTTTAAACGAAGAACTGTTCAAAATAACAAAACTAGCAATTGGATAACAACAGGGATTATAAATTCATGTCAAAGAAAGAAATTTCTACACAAATTATATAAACAATACCACACAACACCTGAATTCAAATTATACTACAAAAAATACACTAGCATATTAAATAAGGTAATAAGACTAGCAAAGAAAATGCATAATGATAATTTTATTTCCCAATCATCTAATAAAAACAGGGCTATGTGGTCCGTGATAAAGAAAGAAACTGGAAAATCTGCTAAAATACAAAGGAACATTACACTGACCAGAAATAATAAAGTGATTAATAATCCAGAGGAAATAGCAAACACTTTTAATGACTAATTTCTGGAAATTCCACAAAAATTAATAAATAAATCACAGGTAAATACACTAAATTCTAATAATAAAATAAATATATGCAGTGATTCTTTATTTATAAATCATGTCACAAGTGAAGAGGTAAGAATAGTTATAAAAGAGCTAAAAAATAAATTCTGTGCTGGCATTGATGGCATCCCTGATGCAATTTTAAAGAAATGTGCAGAAAATATAATAAATCCACTTACACGCACTTAATAAACAGTTCAATTATCTCAGGAACTTACCCGGATATTTTGAAGTTATCAAAAGTAATTCCAGTGCACAAAAACGGTTCAAAAGATGAATTAGATAACTATCGTCCTATTACTTTACCAACTGGTATTGCAAAAATTGTGGAAAAAATTATGTATAAGAGACTGATAAGTTTCATAGAAAAAAATAAAATATTATCAAACTCACAACATGGATTTAGAACGGAAAAATCTACACAGACAGCAATTTACGAATGTAGTAATAGTATACTGAAATTAATTGGCAATAAGGAACATGTAACTGGCCTATTCTTGGATTAATCGAAAGCATTTGATTTGTTGACCATAAAATCCTCCTTACCAAACTAAATCAATATGGTGTTAGAGGTCTAGCTAATAAATGGATAGAGTCTTACTTAACGAGGCGTAAACAAATAGTAAGCTTGAGACACAAGGATGATGGAACCAAATTACTTAATGAAACATTGTCCAATGAGGGAATTATTGAATTTGGAGTACCCCAGGGATCGGTTTTGGGCCCACTACTCTTTCTTCTATATATCAATGATATAACACAGAACGTTCATTCACATAAGGAAATTTTGTTTGCGGACGATACAACACTCGTAATAAAAGGTGAAACTAAACAGGTCATACAGTAGTCTGCTGACTCCGTTACAGGAGAGTTAACCAAATGGTCACAAGATAATCGCCTCATAATAAACTATAAAAAGACAGTATGTCTAAATTTCCACACTATACAGAATAGGAATCCTGCGATGCCCAATATAACATTAAATGGTCATCAAATAGAAAATAAATCAGAAACAAAGTTTTTACGACTATGGATACAACAAGACTTGAAATGGAATAAACATATACTATATCTGAATACTAAACTGAACTCGATGTGCTTTGCGTTACGTATTTTGAAAACCTGCACTAGCATGCACACATTAAGAAATACTTATTTTGCTTATTTCCATTCATACTTAAGATATGGGATCATATTTTGGGGTATGTCGCCAGATGTACTAAGCACGTTTAGGATACAAAAGAGGGAGATTAGAATTATGGCAAATGTAAACTCTAGAGAATCATGTAGACCTCTGTTTAAAGATTTAAACATTCTCCCACTGCCCTGCATATATATCTTTGAAAGTATTATGTTTTTTAAAAAGAATTTAATGAATAAAGATGTTTTTCTTAAAACAAACAATGATGTTCATAGGCATAACACAAGACAAAATCAAAACATTCATATTTCACACACACACACACAAGCATATATCAAAAAGGAACTTTTCACACTGGAGTTAAATTATACAATAAACTACCCCAGTATATAAAACTGGCCCCAAAAATAAAAACCTTTGATAGAATGTTGAAAGCTTATCTGCAGTGCCATTGTTTTTACTCAGTAGTTGAATATTTTAGCGTATAGGAGTGATGGAATCTATAACTATATTTTACTTTTTTAATTTAATTTTAATACCTAGCTGTATGTTGTTGTATTTATAGAATTAAGTTTTCATATTATGATAATAGAGTGAGGTGTAAATAGTTGTGCAATAAGATTGTATCTATTAAGATTTGCTATTATAATAAGTTATAATTAGTTATAATCTTAGTAATATATACCTGTTAGTTCTTTTATTTTATGCATGTAAATTCTGACGTGTCCTATATCAAAAATGTATTGAATGCATGTATTTGATCAAATGGAATTAATAAAAATCTATCTATCTATCTATCTATCTATTACATGAGGCACTAAAAACAGCTGTTCCATGGCTGGAGAAAGATCTGATTAAGAAGAGGATGCCTAAATGTTTTCAACATTTTCAAAATACTAGAGTTATTTTGGATTGTACAGAAATTCCCGTGGAGAAAATTAAGTGTTTAAAGTGTCGTGTGATGTCCTACTCTCATTACAAAGGCGTTTACACATTGAAAGTACTTGTTGGTGTTGCACATCAGGTTTAGTAACTTTTGTAAGTCAAGTGTATGGTGGAAGGGTTTCAGAGAAAGAAATATTTTTGCAATCCAATTTATTAGGCATGTTATTACCTTATCAGGATGCTGTAATGGTCGATAAAGGATTTTTGATTGAGAGTGAGTGCATTGAAAGGAATATACAATTGATCAGGCCACCCTTTCTTGGTAAGAATCAGCAATTGTCAACAGAGGATGCACTCAGGACTGCTGACATAGCTGCAGCTAGAATGCATGTAGAAAGAACAATTCAGAGGATGAAAATATTTAAAGTATTAAAAGGGAGAGTCAATTTATATATGGTTCCATACATGGATTCTGTAATGACTATTATTGCAGGAGTAGTGAACCTTTCAGCTCCTATTCTTAGTGTTGATAAGTATGACTAAGGAGACTTTTGCTACTGGTACCTAGTACCCAGTTTGTGGGTGTGTTTTTTCCAAAGCAGAATTTGAGCGCTGTATCAGCAGCGAAGTAAAGCGCTACATATAAACTAGCTGTAAATAGAAACGGATAGATGGCACGAAATGACAGTCGTTTAAACGTGTTTCGTTCATTATTTCAAAATAAATTTAATACAACTTAATATAACAATGGATCCATGCCTAATGAAAAGAGAAATGAGAGGGATAATTTGGTGGTTAATGGGGGTGTATAAGAACAAAGCGTTGAGAGAAGTAGGAGAAGAGGACATTTGCCTGTTTTGTGGGAAGGTTATGGGTGCAGCGCACATGATCAGGGAATGCAAGGAAATTAAAATGATAAGAGCAAAGTTTGTAGACAAAGCAGATCTAAACAGAATAGAAAATGAAAATGAGTATCACACTTTAATTAAATTACTAAAAAGGGAATGGGGGAAAGCAGGTCAATTAGCAAAATATTTTAATACCATCAGGGCAATGTGGAATAAGAAAGCGTCGGATGAGATTCAGAACAAAGATGCATGTAAATTAAGCATTCAAGTACAGGAGACGGCTTCCTAAGCTATAAATCTTGTTAAAGCCTAGGAGAGCCTATCTGTATTAACTAGGTAGCCTATACGATTACTACAGTACAGCCACATATTGCTGTCTGTAGATTTTTCCTGTGAGTTTGATGGGTTTTTTTCCTTACTACAAAACTTATCAGACTCTTACAGTCAGTAAGGGCTCGATAGGGAAATAAAAGTAATTCTTTCTGTGATGTGTCTCCCATGGAGAACTGTCTAAAAATGAAGAACACTGTGTCCACATTTATGATTAAGAAAGAACTTTGTGCAGTCTCCATCAGAAAAGTTGCCCAGTGATATTGTGAATGAAGATACCTACTGCAAATCATTATTAAGTTTTGAAATAACGTGGAAGCTATGAAATGCCGAATGAACATTTGGTTTAATTATTTAACGCCATACTGTAAATTTATGTTATATATGTGTTTATTGTCTGTATGTCACGATATGACTCTCTGAGTTAAAGTGACAATTAACAAGTAGATTTGGTTTAAATAAATAAATAAATAACTCCATAACTCCATAACAATGGATCCACTGGGAGACTAAACTGATGATGAATGCATAGTGGTGTCGCTCAATGAACAACTTTGTTAATTTCACGTTGCTTGTAATTTTTAGGTTTTCCGCCCCTTAAAACCTCAATAACTAACTAATTTTTAGGTTAGGCCTAGGCCATTCGAGTTACCTTCTACGAATTAATGCCCTTGCTTTAGCCACTAAAGTTGCATGATCGTATCATGAATGTAGCAGCATATGGATAAAACTTCCTGAACTTACGGTTACCATATCTATAATATTCACCATAACGTTTATGTGACAGGTTAAATTGGATCTAAAAATAGGATGAACAAGCTCTCGACTTCTTACAAATAATTCTTAATTAACCTACTGATATGCTGCTAGTGGAAATGTAGGCCTATAATCATGTAGTCTCATAGGCTACACCAGTAGCCAGAGCATGTCGCTAATGATATCGGAGTAGACTGTGCATGCACACGTTAACATGAGTTTGCTGGTTTGTGACATTATGTCAACAAATTTAATGTATTTTAACTCTCCTGATTCCATTCTGGCCCCTGTTACTGCCACATGCATGGTTCCAATAGGCTTGATTTCATTTTTAGGATTATTATATTTCACTATAGCTTACCTGCTGCATCACTCAGAAAATTAAGCAAATGCATGTATCCTTGTTGCAGATCAGGTCCATGTACGTCCAAAAATGTTTTATGTGTCTTCGGTGTTTTTCTCCCATTCACAAAAGACGTTATGAACACAGCGGACCACATGCATATGACAAAATGTTGGCTGTAGTGCGCTTAGTGGCCAGGCTGTGTGCTCAGTATGAAACGCACTGCAGTACCATGGGCAGTACTCGTGCGACTAAGCGGTGCACTGCTCAGAAATGGGCAGGGCAGTGCTTCGCCGGCACAAGTGAATTTCTCGCTAGCACTACTTAGCCTCATCCATTGCACAGCCCTGCCCTCTACCCTAATTTTTTGAGGAGTCTAAACCCTTCCTTCTACAGTATAGGATAACTGTATGTAAACAGATGTAGGTGACCTTAATATTACACTCCTTAAATCGTTGGTCCCCACCACCACCCCCCGTCCTAATGATGCAAAGTGTTATTAGACTGGGGCGTGGTGGCGCAGCGGTCATTGTTATTAGACTTTAAATACATTTGTCATTGATAGTACAAATGCTTGTAGATATCCGTATTGATAGATTAATTAAAATTTAAATTTTTAACATCTTACATAATACAAAAGTAGCTACAATAAACTGAAACTAACGTGCACCACTAATGGGCCCCCATTGCTTACGGACCCCTATGCATTTGCCCCCCTTGTCCCTCCCTGGGCCTAGACGGTGCCAATTGCAGAAATTAGACCAGAAGAACCAAATCACTAGTAAAACAATGTATAGTAAAGGAAGGAAGCTTGTAGTTTTACGTGACCATTAATCTCGCAATCATGAGCCACGGGACCTTCTTTTAACATTGAATCCGAACCACAGGACACGGCATTGCACTTAAAAATATCTTGCATGCATTGACCAGGAATCGAACCTGGTCCACCTTGGTGAGAGGCCAACAGCTTGATCGCTGCGCCACCACGCCCCCATGTGAACAGTAGATTATAATCAACAAGTTCTCTCTAACATACATTAGCCTACTAGTTCATATACAGTATACAATTTGCGTACCTAGTTGGAATGCACCCGAGTGAAAGAAAATAGGCTGGTACCCGTAGCCTATTATTTTTCATGAGAAACCTAATAGAATTTTCTGTCACTCTGCCAAGTACAGATATGTTACCATGCTGGGGTATGTACACCAACAAAATTATAGTAATGTTTGTAGACCTAAAAAAAATGTGGTATTTCTTTCATAACTACATACTATATGTAAATTATTTTCACAAATCTGAGTCTTCTTATGGAGAATGGGTTTTCCTCCATAGTCCATAACCAAAGAAATTTAATCATCAATTGAATACTCGTATGATTATGAACTTCAAAGCAATGCTACGCCTTTCTAGGCTTGATCCTATTTATCTTCCTGGATGGCTCTCGTGTAGCATCCGTTGCCCGTTTCGAAAGTGCGTTATTTTACATAGTAGCGCTCTGAAAATGGTTTGCAATTACTCTGATACATTATTAAAGCCATTTGCCATTGACAAACACCGCATAAACACTTCCAAAATAAGGAAATTGTCAACATTAACTTTCAAGTAATAAACTTATCAAAAATTATTTGTAAGAAGTCGAGAGCTTGTTCATCCTATTTTTAGATCCAATTTAACCTGTCACATAGTCGTCATGTTTGCTGCCAACTTACTGATTGTGCTGCTAGGCAAAACCATTGGCCTGGATAAAGAGTATTGTGCGTAACAAAAACCAGGGGTGTTTATATTAGCCTAACGCGCAGGACCGCGCTACCTAACCTTTATTGGCCTAGGCGAAAACCATTGGTCTGGAAACAATGTTGGCACTCTGAAAAAATACTGTAACACTCTATCGATAAAATATTTCAACTCCTGTATATTAGTAACATTGGCCATTTCTAAAGTAAATTTTTCGGATTTTAATGGCGCCGGTCAACGTATACTACACGAGTTCCTAATTGATATTCAGTCGTACACTCGTATATAACAACGCCTTCAAGAAAATTCAGATGAAAACAAGAGTTTATCTTGTTATGACTGCAGCCATTTTTCAATGTATCAAACGTGCAGCGAAGTGAAACCACGCTGCATGATGACTCATCTTAAGCTAAAATGTTGGGGGATGGGGATGCTCTGTGGTATGACCTACATGATGATATTATTACATTCACATTGTACTTCTATGATAAATAAAGCATTTGAAACAATATCACTTTTTATTATTTTATAAATTAGCCTATTTATGGATACAATGTAGCAATAATTACTCTAAGTTACTTTTTACATCAACTATCCTATAAGAAAAGCTAGTAAAATCTATTTACAAGAAAAAAAAACATCAATTGTTAATGGCAACTCCAGCTATCTGATTATGACATCTAGCGGTAATAATGAGAAACTTACCAAGTAGGGTACATTTGTCACGTGGTGACTGTTTGTATTATGGTTCCTTGTATCGTGGTAAATTCTTCCTGTCTTTATACATAAGTAATAAGTTTTACTCGTTGATAGAGTGCAAAATGAGTTAAAGCAAAGTATATTGCTCAGTTCACGGCTGTAAGTCGATGTATAAGAGGGCTGCGGATATAAGTTTTCATCACTTTCCAAAAGATGTAAATAGCAATAGCCGAAAGGGGACGATACCAAATAAATACGGTCAACAGGAGCGGGTTGGACCACTCACCACTACACACACTGACGACAGGACGGGTTGTTCACTGTTACGCCGAGCCAAGCCGCACCTAGACAGCCAAGTACAGTCTCGCCGAACCAAGCCGTACCACGACAGCCAAGCTTCATCAGTCAGGTATCCTTCCCCGCTCCCTAGTTCATTTCCCTACGAACCACCTTCACCTCGCTCTGCGATATCCGAGCCATTCCACTACGAGTCATATAGGCCTAATTTGACTTTGCAGGGTAAATATCTACTCTGCAAGAACCTGCTACCAGTCCGATATTCAACACCAAACCTACCTGCTAACCATCCAACAAATCAAGCAATTCCTGTCTCCCCAGAGTTTTAATACAAGTTAAACTCATCCCTTTGCCCTACCAAGCAGCAAATAATTTCTAGAGTCTATGGTACAGTGAGCAAACTCAAATATAGCTTTTAAACGTAACGGCACCATGACTCAAACTGCTCAAAAACAAATACCAGCAGACAACCGATGCTTGATAATATGCAATTGACACATAAAATCTAGTGGAACACACAAATTAGATCACGTGTATCGCACAGTTATACATATATACAATTAAAAATAACACTGTCATTATTTTAGGGTTCACATTTACCGATTATAACCGAAAAATAAAAAGTGTTCCATATCAAACGCGTGTTATTGAGTATTTTTTACCCTACTTATCCAGACCGACCGCAGCGCAGTTGGCCACCACATGTGCACTTCTACTCTCCCACTCCTTTCCTCATGGTTTTCAAAAAATCTTAAAAAAAGCAATGCTTGCAGCTGCACCTGACCATAATATTGATTATTTGTCTTTAAGGATAAAGTATTTTCCTCAATCGACCCATTTAAATATTTTAGGCCCTGCACTACATCAATTGCAGTCTGCGTTTTACCTGCTAGAGGGCACTTAACCTCTACACAACAGAGTGAACTAACCACACCATCCAGACTTACACCTAACCATGGGGCACTTTGAGGAACAATAATGCCCACCGGTTCCACTTTATTTTTAAAAGCATTTCATAAGCTTCTAAGGCTACTAGTTCAAATTTTTTCCCATGCACAGTTGCCATGTGTCTCTTGAAATCTGTTTTGAACAGCCTACTCACTTTTAAATTCCAGTCAGGGCTTTTATTTTTGCTGTAAGTAAAAACACTGTAACAAGTAGTACCAGTTAACCTTTAAGTTGTTAGATGGTTTAAAATTACATAAGTGGTTAAGTGGGGTGCTGAGATCACCCCAAAGTTTTGCTGGAATATCTCGGACATACATTTTTCAGAAAATTTCTTACTTATTTTGCATACTATTCACGTCCTTTTAAACCAGTTTTAATTACCTTACAACAATAAATTAATTCACTAAAGAAATTAAAGCCTTTGGAAAATATGCCTATATTTTTTCGTTGCTTGATTCTACATGTTGCTATTTCAAGCATTTTGCGTTCGCTCATTTCTTAGAAAAGTTCAGTTTTGTGTTTTACTAATCCAAACACACATCCATAAAACAACACAAAATTAATGATATTATGTTTTACAATGAGAAATGTTGAAAGAGAAGGAGACTGATAATCATTAATAAAATTTGGAAAGTTTCTGTCTTTAGTACCAAAGTTCATGTAAAAATCACTCACAAATGTAAAGATTACATTGTATTTTAATACACCTATGTCACGAAACCATTACTGAAATCTTAACAGTCGTCAGTGTCATCAGAGGTAGAATCATTGCAGCACGTGCGGCATATACTCTCCATATGATTCAGGCACATGAACTCTTGACATCTGTAGCAGAAGTGTATGGTTTTCTTGTCTGACTTCTTCAGTTCCTTCTTCAAGTATTCTCCTTATACGCTGTTGTTCTTTATCGGAAGACACGGTAAGGCAACAAAGCTTCTACACAGAACTGGGTGTATAATCTCAAAAGGACTTCGCCAAAAAGGTGTTACGCAAGTTGTTAGGTGGGGTGTATACAGCACCCCAGTGTCAATAAACGTTTATAGCATTCAATCAGTTTGTTACTTATGGCCAACAATGAGTTTATTTCAAATGACAATGTTCGGTGAGAAGCTACTGAGCCCGCCACCATCATAGTCAACTTAGTAACTTTACAACATAACAAACAATAATGCTGGGGTGTTGTGAGCACCCCACATAACCACTGGAGGGTTAATCTTACTTTTCTTGCATTCTTCCAACTTTCTCCAGATTGGATAAGAGTTGTCAAACATAATTTTACACTGTCTTCATATGTGAGAGCTACCTTCTCATTAAAAAATTGAGCAATGTCACCTTGAAGTTCTGCATCAAAATCAACCATAGCACTAAATTGTGGCAACAAGTTGTTGTTGCCTAAAAGTTTATGGCATAGGGATAATTGTAGCAAATCATCACCACTCGAGACTTGAATAGTAGTAGTAGTAGTAGTAGTAGTAGCAGTAGTCTCCCTTAAGTGCAAAGTAAGATCCAGCTCGGATCCCTGTGCCCCAGAAAGTAGAATATCCAGTATATTATTCTCGCCTGCACTACCGACTAGGCGACTTTGGAGGGTCGATTTGACAGTTGATCTTCCCATGTGGCAGAATTTATTTATAGGAATCGCTTTGTCGTAAATGTAGTTGTCTTTCTTTAACTTGCCCCATTGCTGCTTCAAATCTGTGGAGCTCAGGTCTTCCAAGTTTTCAATTGTGTGCCTATTACGAAAAGAAGAAAAAACAAATACAGTCAACTTGTACACTCTTCGATTTATCGGCTTCAACAGTATTATATCTTCTAAATTTAAATGCATCTACTTACCGAAATATGTAAAGCAATGTACCGACTACATGCTTACACTTTCCTGAACTTCCAGCCTTACAGGTACACGAACAAATTAACTTTTTCTCGGCAACTGGTGATCGAATCTCAATTTTTATCTGGTGAGGAACTCCCTTCAAATTACTGGTTTGTAAGCATAAAGCTTCAAGTCTCACTAAATCTTCTTTTTCGGCTACTCTCCCAAACATAATTATGTGTTTGGCATCTAAAATTGCCTGTCCTTCAACGAGAGGCCGCCTAGAATCCCCAACAACATTCAATACATCAATCAAGTCTATCACCATTGCGTCCACCATTTTGTCGCGACCGACCTGCCACCTACATTCGATTGAGTTCGCGAATAGCATTGGTTTGAGCGTACAACCTCGTTTCCAAATAAAGGCGCTAGGAAGCAGCACCGAGGCACTGTGGCAGACATAAGTTTTGTATTAATGTTAATGGAGCAGTTGTGTTTAGAATGTATTCTGAATGATTTTATAATGATGTACTGCTGCGTGCCCTTTTGTAAATCAGAACAGGGCAAGCTAGAATACCGAGGAATCTCATTTCATGAGATACCATCGGACAAATCACTGCGTGGGATGTGGTTACGTGCAATTTCCAGAGAAGGTGACGCAGGGGAAGCAAATAAACAAATAAATAAATAAATACATACCGGTACATGAATGAATGATTGATTGAGTAAATACGTGAGACAATAAATATGTAAGTAAATAAATATGTAAGTAGGTAAATATGTAAGTAAGTAAATAAATAATTTAAGAAATATGTAAGTAAATAAATAAGTGAATAAATAAGCAATAAATAAGTAAACATATAAATAAGAAAATAAATAATTAAATAAATAAATGTGTAAGTAAATAAGTAAATAAATACGTGAATAAATAAGCAAATAAATAAGTAAATACATAAGTAAACAAATAAATAATTAAATAAATAAATGTGTAAGTAAATAAATATCTAAGTAAATAAGTGAATAAATAAGCAAATAAATAAGTAAGTACATAATTAAACAAATACATAAGAAAATAAATAATTAAATAAATAAGTAAAAAATAAATAAGAAAATAAATTATTAAGTAAATAAATATGTAAGTAAATAAATAAGTAAATAAATAAGCAAACAAATAAGTAAATTAATAAGTAAATCAATAGATAAGAAAATAAATAAGTTAATAAATAATTTAATAGATAAATACGTAAGTAAATAAAGAAGTAAATAAAAATAAGTAAATAAATAATTAAATAAATACATATGTAAGTAAATGAGTAAATAGATATATACGTGAATAATTGAATAAGTAAATAAATAAGTAAACAAGTAAATAAGAAAATAAATAATTAAATACATAAATATGTAAGTAAATAAACAAATAAATAAGTAAGTAAATAAATAAGCAAATAAATAATAAAATACATAATTAAATAAATAAACATGTAAGTAAATAAACAAATAAGTAAATAAATACGTAAATAAATAAAAAAGCAATAAATAAGCAAATAAATAAGTAAATAAATAAGAAAATAAATAAATAAATTTGTAAGTAAATAAATAAGTAAAAAATAAACAATCTGTCCAAAAAATCTGTAAAAATATATAATACAGCCATCACAATAAGACGGGTTATCAGACAAATTCACCTCACACCCAAGTATATGGGGCTACATGACCACGATGTCGCAAAGCCCCTAAATAAATCATCATCCCATTTTTCGGGGGCCGGAGGCATTTATTTTCCCTGTCTTTTATTGTCCTTATTCTTTTCTTTTCATCTCGCCAAGTATGTATGTTAGATTTAAGTCAGTTAGAAGTAGTTATATTTTTACTATCGTCTGCATAATTACGGGAAAATGAGTTAGACATTTCACCCCTTAAAAACAATCGCCTCCACATGTATTTTTGCTTTCCTTTATACTGAAAATTTGCCCGTAAGTATGTGTCTGAATACTTTTAGATGTTAGAATAATAAAGGAACTAACTTAGTGTAATGTTTTCACGTCCGTCAATCTCGATATTAAGGCTCCAAACATAACAATACTTCGTTTCAGGTATCTTGCCCTTTAAAAAGCCGCGGCAATCTCAGTGCCTTGGTGCTGCACCTAGCGGTGAATTAATGCATATATCTTGTACGCCTGTGAGTGTCGAATGGGCAGGCAGTTTAAAGCAACCAGGAGTGTTGCGATCCAGCCGGCAGTGGATACATCACTCTATACAAAATAACTGTCTCCTCACAATGTTACTCTATTTTGTATGCTTAGATACGCATCTAGTGGCACTTGGAGTTGTTTTTTTTTGTCGTCGTGTGGCCTCCTGGGAGGCCGAGTGCAGGTCTTTCTATTCGACGCCCGTGGGCGACCTGCGCGTCGGGATGAGTGATGGAATGGATGAAGATGAATGAAACTGGGGAAGGATGTGGAAGGAAGCGGCCGTGGCCTGTCAGAAGGTACTGTCCCAGCATTTAACTGGTGTTGAAAATGGGAAACCACGGAAAACCATTTCAAGGACAGCCTACGGTGGGGCTCGAACCCACGCGTCTACCGAGTCAGCAGAGAGCTTGGCCCCATGGCCTAACGCAGCGCTTTAGCCAGCGTAGCCACTACTGTCGGTCTTGGAGTTGGTTTTTGACACCTCGATATTTTGCTGTTCTATGTTCCCTCCTGAATGCACAATGAAGCTGTTGTCTGATTTGTTACTTTCCTAGTACTTGTAGTTCCAATTCTGCATTCATGTAGGCTTTTGATTGTTCACATTTGTCGATTTTAGTTAGATTTCATTAGAAAGCTACCTATTGCAAAGGGTACCATTTCGACATCCGGTAAAAAATTGACATATCTTCGCGTTTCACATCCCACAGATCCCAAAACCACCGTCAGTTTTAAAAGTTAATATATAATGTATATGTATAGGCCTACATAAAATATAACCATTCAAAATCTCGGTCGAGTTCGCTAACGGGCAAAATCGGACCAAGGGGTTGGAAATGGGGGGAAAGTGAAATATTGCTATAACTTTCATAGTATTTTAAAAACTGAATCCATTCAAAGTTCGTACTATTATTGGAATAAGGGCCAAGTGCTTATCTTCGTAAGTTTGACCAAAGGGGTGGGGAAAATTGAGTTTTTAGAGAAAAGAAATCTTACCTCCCTTAATAGGCACAATATCAAAACAGTTTAAAATGGCCCATACCCCTCTAAAATGTAACAACATTTTTTGCCTGAAAGAATATTTGATATGACCCACCCTTGCACCAAGGGATGAGCAAAATGTTTCAGGTATTATAAGAAGATGCTGTATGCTAAACATGTGTAACTTTCGTAGGTATACTGTACAACAATTGGCAAATTTAGTGAATTCGAAGCATTTTTCTTTGCCCGGTGAAATCTACCTCCGCTTCCAGCGTGCAGAGAGGGATTTTCTTTTTTTGTGCACGTAGCACGACTTTAAGCACGGGAAACAATACATCCAGTTGGTTAGTTCACAGCCACAAGCCCACTCATACTAACTTGCTATAACTTCATCATGGAATAAGCGATTCCTAACCTTCGCTTTGCACAGGGATGTTTGAATTAAATTCAGGTTTGGAATAGGTCTTCCCATTTCTTATTATATGGCCACCTTGTCTTGCAGAGCAAGTAAGTTGAGACGATGTAATAGTTTTTAAATCCTGAACAGTAGCGATAATAATCCCAAATCCCACCTCGGCCGTCCTGAAAATGATTTTCGTGGTTTTCCATTTTTATAACTAGGCAAATACCGGGACGGTTCCTTTCAGGCCAACGGTCAAAATCTCTTCTTTGACCCTGAATTAGACCCATGTTTGCGGTCACCTGTAACCATCTCCAGTTGCATTTGCTGAAAACGTGTGTTTGCCTCCCAGACACCATCCTTCCGACGGTAGAGGAATGATCCTAGCTATGTCAGTGGGCCAAGCCAAGCTGGGAGGATAAGCTATCAAATACGTAATAATGCACACGCACTCAAATATTCCACACTTTAGAAACACACTTGTGACAAATACTTGCCACGTCCAAGATCAACAAGATAATAGGCTGCATTAATCCTCCAAATTACTGGACCTTAAAAATCTGTAAATTATAAAGAAATGTAATGAAACTGAATTCACTGTTACAACTATAGACTATATAATATCATACAGTTGGCTTCATGATTGTGGTTTTTAAATGCACATTGAAAATCAAATGGCAGTGGCGCTATTATACAAGCTGCGTAAAGACACAACCTTTCAAAACACTTCAAACTGCGTATGAAACTCTACTTGGTACAACAATTCACCAACAGATAGTGCGGTAGCTCCTGCACTCTAGCGGTCATCGCTTCTTCGTCTGTCAACCAGATGCGACAGGAGATGGAAAATAAACGGAGCATGCGCAGTACAATTCGCCAGGCAAGGATTTGGCTCCGATTCTGTTATAGTAAACACACATCCCCTCTCCCCTCTTGCCGTCCTCTCTCCTGCCGTCAAGCCTAACGCTGGCTACAATTCTGCAGGTGGCGAACGACGATATTTGATGATACCCGAGTCAGCACACCAGCAACGTACAGTGAGGCGCAACGAACGCGGTACATTTAAAAGTGAAAAAGCGGTATTCTGGACATTTGTTGACGCTTTATACTACCATAAAATCTTATATTAATTTTTATATTCGTAAAATTCAAATGTGAACGGCAATTTTTCAAGAATGGGTGTGCACTGGCTCCAGGGCGAATACCCAGAAACCGCCACTGGTTTGCACGCAAAACAATACACACAATCAGATTTTGGAGAATAAATGAACCATTCTCGCGAAAACCGCTCTCCATTTCCAATGACAATATTTTCTGTACAATGCCTTGATTTGAATTCTGTATCATAAAATTGACGAGAACGCTCGATTAGTGGAAACAAGCTTTTGAATTTTAAAAAACGTTAAGAAAAGTTAACTGAATTAAACGTTATTGTACTACTAATGTTCTTGTACATAATAATGTTATATGATAAAATTATTTATATTTTCATCACAATTTTAAAAAAATGATATAAGTTTATCTCAAAATTGAATGCGTTAAATTTAGTAAAACATCGAGAAATTAATAATTGATTACTTATTCTTACATTTTCACAAGCATTCTCTGTTGTTTCGTTTTGTTCTTCAGGTGACTGAGCTGGTGATGCGGATCCTTTGAAAAATGATGTCAGTTTCGGTATTTTTGCTATATCTGCAGCATTTTTTTATCCTCTGCAATCTTCCTTTTTGTGATCCACTCGGATAAGTTCGTGGCATTGTTTAATCTAAAAGAATATTAACATCAGGCGCGTGTATTCCATGGTTGTAAGGTAAGCATTGCTTACCCAAGTAAAATAATGACGAGTGCAATAAGTATTTACTTTGGTTATAGTGATATTCCAGTCTCTGTGTGCTGCATTGTTTTAATGAACCCATTCACACTTCGTTGTTCTTTGATGCCTACTGCGAGTTCCTTGCGGAGTCGCTTGCAGCAGCACAGTAGCGTGACATACCCTCTTTTGGTATTTCTTGGTACTGCAAGGCGAGTGAAAGCGAAGGCTAGGAAGCGATTCCTTAAGTTACGTATCTTAGGCCGAAAACAAGGAGCGGTCAGTTTTCAAAGATAGTGTGTTTACTCGCTCATTATAGTTTGGAAAAGCGTGCCAGTGTTTGTGTAAAAATGCTTTTTATATGCTGTGTTAAAACGTGTCATTGTTTTACAGCGGTAGGCCGTCATTTTTATAGTTCAGCGATATAATGTTGTCTAATGCATTATAAGGGAGTAGGGTATGCAGTAGACGTTTTTGTTTACTCTAGTAGGCGTGAGAAATCTCTAAAAATATGGCACCGGGACTTAGATCTAGAGATGACAGCGTGTGACGTGAGGTAAATTTGAGAACAAAATATTAATTTTATTAGGATGTCGTCCAACTCCTCAATTGAGTAGGCCTATTAACACGAAAGTGAAAGCTTTTATTCGGTATTTTAACTAAAAATATAACATTTACATTGATTTCAATTGAGATAGATTTACATCCTATGTTCATAACATCCCAAACTTCTACAACTGGGTCTTCAATGATTTTGCGAAGAAAACCACTGCTTACCCTAAGTAAAATTCCACCACACGCCACTGATTAACATAATTATCTTAACATCTTAACAAATCAATAGGAAAAGTGGGGATGTATTTGCAAACTCGAGCAAAACATTGTGAGTCATAGTTAATGACTCTCTTGTTTCCTTAATGAAATTCAAGATATAGTTGGGAAAACCCAAGTAGGCAGAAAATTCCGGACCAAATTCCGAACTGCTCAAAAATTCAACTGAAATTCAGAAATTGCAATTAAATTTGACCTTCAAAAATTACACCTTATTTAACTTGGACCAAGACTCATTGTCAGCTTTTCTGATGATGATGCAAGAACACTTTGGCCTGAGTCACCGAGAACCAACCAACGTATCATTCTTTGTGACAAAAGACCATGCAACCAGCAACCAACTGCGTAGGAGCAGCAATCTGTCCCGCTATTTTTATCTTTCACTCAACATATAAACAAACAAAAAATTATTCGCGTGTGGCTACACAAACAAGAATACATTTCAAATAGCCGTCAAAATAAAAATTCGATGCAATAAGACACAAAGCCCCAATGAAGAAAAATACTATGTAACTACTGTTGTTAGGTTCGCTGAGAATTTAGAAAGAAACACTACAAATGCCAGATTGAGCAATCCAAGAAGAAAAGTTAATGGAATATAAGTTTTATATTTAACATTTTTCAAAAACTCACCAATTGAAAGACACGTTGTTGAGATACAGCTAGAGTCCATAGGTTTCGTTTCACTGACACACATACTAATTTCACAGTAATTGTCTGGAACACTGTAGAGTGATCACACGGTCCACAATACAATACGTTACAACAGACCACAGTATGTAGGTGTAGGCCCCGATCCCCGGAGCGAGGAGTTTTTTTTCTTCAGCTTTTAGGTTCTTTTTTGGTGGGGGTGGGGGGGGGGAGATAATTGTGGGCCCTAGACCTGGGCCTAGTCGGGCCTAATGGGTAATCCAGCTCTGTGGTGCATGCATAAAAATGGTACAGTAAACACTGCAGTTATTAGCGGACAGAATTACACCGACCAAGGTTTTTTTTAAGTTTCGTGCGGCCGCGTACGCACGTTCACAAAGAAACGGGATTGTTATGTAGGCTCAGGGGCGCACCCAGACTTTTGGTTTGGAGGGGGCTTTCCTCAATAACATGATTTCAGCTATGGAAAGAGAATGTGTCCATTATTAGTCTTGTATGTAAATATGTATATTTGAGATCATATGCATAAAAAGATATTCTATAAGATCAAACATACTGTAGAATGCTCTGTTAAAACCAATACAAAATATGCTATTGGACTGGAGATTATTTAAACAAAATGTGCATTGGTTTTATACAAATTTTATTTACAGTATCATTGAGCTAAGGTTATGCAAATAATAAAAAGGAACTGCATGATTTTTATCAAGAATTAACTTTTGATCACGATCAGAGTGATAACGACTGGATTGCTCTGCTCACTATTATCATAACTATATATCCAGCTACCAGGATCGTCAGATTGATGTGTAACATCAATTATCTGCAATCATTTACTAAGTTTTGACATTGTGAGGTTTGAAGCCATTTTTCAGTGTTGCATAAGTTGCTAAGTTTTGAGTTCTTTATACCAAGAACTAGTATAGGTTTTAGGAAATTAATAATAACATTTTGATTTTGAATATGTAAATTTAATTGGAACTAAAAATTACATTTTAAAAATTACGAGATGTAATTGTGTACCATAGTGTTATGGATTGTAACAAATAGTTTATGTACTGTCCGTGAAAATATATAAGTTATTTTAATTTTCCTTAACCCTGGAACAGTACAGTGGGGCACTCGGTGCCCCAGAGAATTTTCGTTCCCCGATTACGTTATGTTGGTACGCCTGAAAAGCGGCCACCTCCTGTGACTTTTACTTGTGTTTGACTGTCTTTCAGTCAATGTGTATACTTCTTAGCAGTGACAGTTATTTATACCCAAAACAGTGTCTCCAGGGCATTGAGTGCTCCATCTGGCCATGATCCAAGGACACCAAGATCACTGAGGTGTGCTCAGAATGCAAGAGTTTTGTGCTTTAACATCATAGCTTGGTGTTTTGTAGTGAATGTGAGAAGTGAAAATGGTGATTATGATTATGATTATGATTACAAAAGAAAGAATATCTACAATAACATTGAAATATTGCTAACATTTTTGTTTTTCTTATAATCACACAGTTATTTTCATTGTACAGCCTTCATAGTTAAAGTAGTCTGTGCTACAGGGTTGATTTTACTCATTTGTAATTGCAGTTATTAGTAATAGGCTACATAATTTTAATGCATCAGAGTTGTGTTTCTGTACTGGGGTACTCAGTGCCCCAGGATACCGTTACTGTTTCTGGAGAATAAGGGTACTGTTCCAGGGTTAATAACTAACATTATAATAAAAACCTTAAAATTTTTAGAATTTCAAGTTGAACTTAATTACACAGGCTGAATGCAAGTTTAAACAAATAGTTGAATACAAATCATGTATTAATGAATTAACATTAACGTTGTTTGAATAAAGTTGAAACTCAAATTTCACAGAACAAAATCCAGCCGCTTAGCAGATTTTTTTCAAAACGGAAACTACCTCTGTACTGGTGACTTCAATTTCCCGGTGAATATTCAGTGCTGCTAGTCCAGTCAGCCTGTCTGCACCCATGGTATTCCTAAGATATGTTTTCAGCCGACGTAGTGTAGAAAATAACCTCTCAGCAGTGCTTGTAGTCACAGGGATGGTACACAAAATTCTCAACAATGTGTGGATATTAGGAAACAAGTCCTTGTCACATAGATTCAACACATCGATTGCGTTTTTAGGGATATTAGCGTGGGTCTTGAAACTCTTGAGCCACAGTTTAAACTCAGCCATACGCTGCCCTTAGTTGTTTCCTCCACATTCAATTATGTCATTCTTATAAAAATTACACAGCTGTAAGAAATCAAGTTGCATTTTTTCTTAGAAGGTTTCTTTATGTGTATGTGATGCATTGGCTGATGGCAGTAAGCACTCAAAACTCTTTAATAAGTCTTTATGCTTGATGAATCGAGATTCCAATGAAATAATGAAAGAATCAATCCAAGGGATGAAAACAGATCTTTTATAGTATAATTTCTGGTGAAATCCTTAAAGGAAAGGGTAGGGAATTTTACCGGAAAATTACAAAAAAGGATGATTTCCAAGCCAGCGAGGGATGGTTGCAGAAATTCAAACAATGTTATGCAATTAGACAGCTAAGTACAACGGGTGAGAAACTTTCATGTGACGAAAGCGCTGTTGAAGGTTCAAACAGATTATCGAAGAAATGGATTTAACTCCTGACCAAGTTTAAAATGCGGACGAGAGCGGTTTATTTCGGCGGTTGTTACCAAAAAACTGATTTTCAAATGATATCTGAGTTTTTCTCGATATTTTTCAGTAATCCGGCGTTTTCGGTAATCCGGCAGTGCTCCGGTCCGATATCTGCCTGACTACCGAGAGCGCACTGTATATATTATTATCACTCAAGTGTTGCATAAATTTAGGCCTAACATATTTCTATTTTAAACCAGTAGAAAATCGCAAAATGTTCCAACGTTCCAACACTAAACATTCTGGAGCCCGTTATGCAATCAATTTTCTTGAAATATATCATCAATGTTTTTAAAGTGTTCCCAGGTTTTTAGAGGGGGCTTAAGCCCCCAAAGCCCCCTCCCCCTAGGTGCGCCCCTGTGTAGGCTATTGTACATGTACATGCGTCCCAAAACTCTTCTTATTTAAAAATTACAGTTCATACTAATTACAATAAAACCTCCTTAATTCGAAGTAATCGGCACGGAAAAAGAGGACTTGGAATTAACCGAATCAACCCCCCTCCGCTGAATAGACCAAAAATCCCTAACCTTGGAACCAATGGAAACATGCAATTACTGATACACCTTTTATTAAGTCTTTGATTAATAACCTATCCAAGAGCATTGGAATCGTATTCAAATGCAGTGGTATACAGGGGAAATCGTTGGACGACGTGAAACATAACCTATAACACTCACATCGTCGAAATTACATCTACCGTATCGAGAAATATTACAAAATTAAAAGAAATCAGTAGAGAATTTAAAATATATATTATTCATATAATAATCAAGTAGTTCCGTGAAGAACTAAATAGCCTATTTTCACTTATCTTGCTTAAATGTTAATATCCTCTATTAACATACAAAATTTCAGTTTGATTTAGATTCGTAGATATTGAGAACTGTTGAGAAACGTCTAAATATTTCGGATGGTCGCCATGTTCGATTTTTATACATGAAGGCCATAGAGCAAGGGTGGCCAAAACGAGGCTCGCGAGCCAAATGTGGCTCCTTGAAAATTTAGTTCAGATTTTAAAGAGTTTAAAAAGCTCATAAAGTATATAAATAGACTGGCGTTTAGGAAGAAAGTTCCAGAAAAGAAATATTTACTATCAAATGAGTGTGCTTATCTCAATATTTGGGACTACTTAGGCCTACTGTACGTGTGTGAATCCCTGTACTTAACGCTCAATTCATTAGAGTAAATCTAAATATCGAACTGAACTGATGAACCTTGAAGTGAACTCTTGCGAACTGCGCTTACCAATTATTATCAGTCAGATTTCAAACAACTAACAGCAAAAATGAACACTCGAAAAAGCACTCCTCAAATGTAAAATCCTTTACCTTATTGTGTAATTGAACAATAATACAAAGTGTAAAGTAAACTATATAAATGAAGGAAGTTAGTTAGTTATTGTTGTTTTAAGTGGCGGAAATACGAGGTCATCTGCCCCTGAAGGAAGGAAGTTTGTAGTTTTCCGTGACCATTAATCTCGCGATCATGAGCCACGGGACCTCCTTTTTACGAGAAATCCGAACCACAGGACATGGCATTTCATTTTGAAAATCTCACATGCATTGACCGCGAATTGAACCTGGTCCGCCGTGGTTAGGGGCCAACAGCTTGACCACTGCGCCACCACGCCCCCAAACTGCATACAGTAAATCATTAATTTTTAGCCTACTTTCGATTTTTGCAAAAAATGAAAGTAGAGTTATGAGATCAACACAGGGCGGAACATTGTGTGTCTGTGAGTGTGTGTACTCTGAATGTCTGTCCCCCCCCCCTATCAATTCGAACACGGTTCAACCGAATTGAACAAAATTTTGTACAGAGGTAGCAATAGCAAAGGGCACCTCAGTGTCATGTTTTATATCGCTGCCATCTTGACAGACACGTAATGGAGGCCACCCAAATGTTCAAAGCTTAAATCAAATTTCGACTAACCTAATCATCCGATCACTACCAAAATTTGCAACAACATATATTTATATGGCAGGCGTCTTTTGACTTAACTACAAGATCATCAGCTCAATAGTTTGCAGATGGTGGCCATGTATGTGTGCAAATCGATTCCCCCTATCAATTCAAACACGGTGAAACCGAATTGAACGAAGTTTGGTGCAGAGGTAGCACTAGCAAAGGGCACCTCAGTGTGATGTTTTATATCGCCGCCATCTTGACGAAAACGTAATGGCGGCCGCCCAAATGTTAAAAACTTAAATCAAATTACGACCAACCTATTCATCTGATCTCTACCAATTTATGCAACATTATACCATTATGTATGAAAAATATTTTGGCCAAACTACAAGGTCAGCAGCCCAATAGTTTGCAGATGGCGGCCATGTATGTGTGCAAATTGATTCCCCCTATCTATTCAAACACGGTGAAACCGAATTGAACGAAATCTGGTGCTGAGGTAGCACCTCAGTGTCATGCTTTATATCGCTGCCATCTTGACGAAAACGTAATGGCGGCCACCCAAATGTCAAAAGCTTAAATCAAATTACGACCAACCTAATCATCTGATCTCTACCAAATTTTGCAACATTATACCTTGACGTATGAAGAATCTTGTGACCAAACTACAAGGTCATCAGCGCAATAGTTTGCAGATAGAGGCCATGTATGTGTGCAAATCGATTCCCCTATCAATTCAAACACTGTGAAACCGAATTGAACGAAATTTGGTACAGAGGTAGCACTCGCAAAAGGCAACTCAGTGTCGTGTTTTATATCGTCGCCATCTTGATGGAAACGTAATGGCTGCCTCCCAAATGTTAAAATCTTAAATCAAATTACGACCAACCTAATCATCTGATCTCTACTAAATTTTGCAACAACATACCATTATGTGAGAAGCGTTCTTTGACCAAGCTAAACGGTCATTAGTCCAATAATTTGCATATGGCGACCATGTATGTGTGCAAATCGATTCCCCCTATCAATTCAAACACGGTAAAACCGAATTGCACGACATTTGGTACATAGGTTGCACTAACAAATGGCACCTCATGTTTATTATCCGTATAACAAAGCTACTACAACCAACATTCAAATATACTCCTTGAAAGGACAAAGAGTTATAACAATACCCATGCATTTAGGAGAAAGTAGGCTATATGTTATTTACTGAACATCTTATTTAACAATCTGGCTCGCTTCGAAAGAGCTTCATAAATTTGAGGCTCCCAAAGTTAATGTTATTGGCCACCCCTCCCATAGAGTTATGTACTATTAGATTAATCGCTTGATTAGGACACAAGAAATAATAAAAACGAGTTTTTAAAACTTCACACAACCGCCATCTTGAGGTTATGAAAACAAATTAAATAATCTAATGTCAGTGCATTAAAATTTATATAAGCATTTACCGTACCAAGTTTCACTGCGCTCGGATGGTTAAATCGCGAGAAACGTCCATTTAAATTATTAATTTTCGCGTCGCACCATATTGGATTTCTGCTCATCACGTTATTCAAAGTCCCATAGGTGAACTAATGTTAATAGCCTTTATCAACATACAAAATTCCAGTTTGATTGCTGTCATAGATTAGTAGGTATTGAAAACCGTCTAATTATTTCGGATGGTCGCCATGTTGAATTTTTATATAAGCCATAGAGTTATGCACTGTTAGATGACAATTACTGCGTACTTTCATTTTTCAAACGTTGACTTCGATCGCGTGATTAGGACACAAGAGTAGTGTTATAATGGGGGAGCTAGAGCACTTAGGAAGTTGTGAGCCCCTGGCGACCTTGGGAAGGAAGGAGTGATGCTAGGAGGGCGTGCGTAGAGTAGGTTTTTCGTCTCGGTTTGCTCTTGACGTGGATGTAGGTGTTGAAAAGGTGCAAAAGTGAGCACATGTTTTTTTGGTCGAAACATGCGTTTCCGTTATTTTTGCAGATATCTGGAAAACGGCTAAAGTTATGGCTATGATGGACATGTTGTTGTTTTCGTCTCGTCGTCCTCTTTACGGGGATGTAGGTGTTGAAAAGGTGAAACGGTGAAAACATGGGATTTTGGTCGAAACATGCGTTTCCGTTATTTTTGCAGATATCTGGAAAACGGCTAAAGTTATGGCTATGATCGACATGATGGTGTTTTCATCTCGTCGTCCTCTTTACGGGGATGTAGGTGTTAAAAATGTGAAACGGTGAAAACATGGTATTTTGGTCGAAAAATGCGTTTCCGTTATTCTTCAGTTATCTGGAAAATGCCTAAAGTTATGGCTATGATGGACATGTTGTTGTTTTCGTCTCGTCGTCCTCTTTACGGGGATGTAAGTGTTGAAAAGGTGCAAAGGTGAAAACATTTTTTTTGGTCGAAACATGCGTTTTCGTTATTTTTGCAGGTATCTGGAAAACGGCTAAAGTTATGGCTAGGATGGACATGTTGGTGTTTTTGTCTCGTCGTCCTCTTTACGGGAATGTAGTGAACCCTTATGATATCATCTGATATAATAATGATTCATATTTTATTTTATTATATTTGAAAGAGGGTGTTCATACACGCAGCAGTGGATTCGTGTTGAGGAAAAATGTTGCAACTATTGGGAGTTGGACGACAAGGCAAGTGTACAGGCCCGGGGGGCTGTACCCCCTGAGAGCCACCCAACTCGGGAGGTTAGCCAACCACTTGCAACACACTCATAAACATTAACACTATAACTAACTTTGGGCAGCCACGTCAATTGAATGCTGACTGAGCAACGGCAGGACCTATAAGAAGAGAGGCCTTTTGGGAGCATTATCTGTCATACAGTGTGTGTTGCCGAAGGCCCTGCTCCAGCTACTATCATCAGGTGAGCATCAGCAAGTGTTCAGATATCCTTTACTTTGTAACACCCATCCACAAACTTGTACACTTAACTTGTACCATTATTTACATTCCCCTAAAAGGGACTTACAATTTCATACTCACTGACCAATAAACACTTGGTCAGTAAACTACACGTTGCATTCATAATTACACGCCTCTTCACATCCGCATACCCTTCCTGACCTCCGTCACAATTGACCGTGACTAGTAGCCAGTAATTGCTTGCTCAGGCTTCATTGTGTTTCCCGCACGCGACCGCCTAGCAGCGAGCCGCTGACATAAGCACGGCTGTTATATCACTCACTCTGTCCAGCTGGCAGGCCGGCCTATTAGCCTGCACTCAGAGGTTCATCCCCTAGTAGGCTCTTGCATCTTAGAACACCCCCTAGCATTTGAACACCAGACAACACGCTACACTGGTAAGCTCACCCAGCTACGGGAAGCTACCCTCTCCTAGGAATCACCTTCCAAATTAGTACAATAACACTAATGTTTAGATCCCTAAACTACCCCCCCCCAACTAAGGGATCTAAAACATATTGGTGGAGACGCGGCTACTACGCACAGTAAGGGTAGGACTCATACAACGAGCCCTCGTAGTAGAAACGACCCCTACCGCACGCAGCCAAGCGAAGAAGTTGGATTTTTTTTTCTTAGAAGGCATTATTTTTTCTCCCTCACACTAGCTACACAGGGGATTTTTTTTCAAACCCACCCCCACCCCCTGGAAAGAATCAGAAATCTCACACACATTTCTTTTTATACCCACCCTTAACTCAGAATGGCACCACATGTAGAAGCAACAGAGATTGTAAGCCATAGAGGCCATAGGGGTACACCGATACTATTTGCCTTATTGCTAAGGTGCCAGAAGCATATACAAAGGCGACAGACACAAATACGGGCACTCCAAACAAAGGTTGGGGCAATACAGGGCAAACAGCCATGCACTCCGTCAGAGGGTAGGACAGCGCGATTGAGACGCGCACACAAGCACTTAAGGCACATACATGAACACCTTAATAGGATCCATGTCCAAAGGAACAGAATGTACGACCAATTAATCACTACACATGGCCCGGTAACAGATAACACACCCCTAGATAGGATGAGGATTCACTACACACTTTCATACGCCCAATACAGGGAGCTTATTCGCGAACAGGCGTTTCTCCACTTGGCGGCTACAGAACTGTATAGGACACAAACACGTTAATACAGCAATTTGCGAATAGGCCATATGCCTCAATAGGCGGTACTCCCAAATTTGGGATGACTGGCGCGAGCTCCAGGCTAACAAGGCCATTTTTGAGTTCATGGCAGGGCCGCCAGCCCAGCTGAGAGAGGACATAAGCGTATATACCCTAACTCGGCAATTTGCGAGGATGTCCCTCTCGACACGTACTGCCACACAAGGGCAGGAGTTCGCCGTGGCCACAGTTTGGAAAACGGCCAGGTTAGACTCCAACACATTACAGGGCCAAGATCACATGGACACACGTCCCTCAGCTCCGGTTCGGAAGGCAATTTTGCCCAACCGAGGAGCAGAACCTAGGCCAACCCTCTCAAAACGGACGAACGAGAGAGAGTTGACGCCAGGACTCTCGGGCACGCATAATTACACAGGGGGAAAACGGGAGGTAATCATGTCATGGGCTGAGGACGTAGAGCCCGTCCCACAGCACATTAAGCCCACACAAGCCTACACACATAGGCAAACACAAGGACAGGAGTCTACCGTGGCCATAGGCCAGAAATCGGGTAGACTACACTCCGATACATCGCTAGGGCAATCACAGGCAATTAAACGGCCTTTGCCGCTAGTTCAAAGGGCAATTTTGCCAGGACGAAAGCGGGCACTAGCGTGTGTATCCCAGATGCAAATGCATAAGAGGGTGTTGCCTTCAGGCCCTCAGGGTGCACAACACACACCTGCGCACACTGACCAGCCACAAACACACAGTACACGGGGTATAAGAAAGGTCTTATTACCTACCCCACGAGGCCGGGCAGTCAGGGATACACACACCCCTATAAACACTGCTAAGATCGCGTGGAGCGCAATCAGCCCCTCAGACACAAACACACTCAGACCAACATCCAGGCACTACGGTGAAAGTAGGCCCAGGCTTACTTTGCTACAAATTCCTCCAGAAAATAGCAAAGAAGCACCTCAGTGGGTTTCAAGGGCCTACACCTTAGTGACAGGGCGAAAGTATTCACTTTCTCGAGCAATGACGCTCGAACGAGGATAACGACTTTCACCACGAGTATAACACACACTGTCACCTGAATCACAAATATATATACGGGCAGGTTCTTTTACACGTGAGAAACACGATAATGGATACATAAAGGGAAGATTCCACCCCTGTAAACGGTAGATTTTACACGTATATACAGCAGAACGTGGCCAACTCAAAATTATGTAGTTTGAAATTTTTCCTATTTTTTTTCATGGCCCCTAGCTTTTTTTTAGGCCATCAAGGGATTATAATCGTGGTTAATTCAGGACATATTGTGGGCAATTCAAAGTTTTTAATATGTAAAGCCAAGCGGAAGCCAATCAGTCGGGCCACGCGGCTCAGGGACGGAAAGAACTATTCCGAGTACAGCCTAAGCAACAAACCACAGCATAGAGCTTAGGCGGGTCTTTCCAAGTAGAAATGACTATCTTGTTATATTTTCCATTCCTACAGTTTGATAGATTCTTTTGGGATGACTGAGAGACTTAATCGTAAGAAACAGTTAAGAATCTCAAACTATCTTTCAAAAATGGTAGATTTCCCTGAGACGTAACTAGATTACAGTTTTACTAACGTCGCCGCATAGGCGAATAGTACACTCAGGTCCTACCTTTCATTTTGAAACTTTTGAAATTATTTACGATACAATCTTTACAGGGTACCGCCGTCTGGCAACCTGCTATAGTAGACCTAAGGCATTATGTAAATGTCATACGATACATTTTCTCTATTTTTTTCTTTCTCACAGAACTTTTTCAATTTGAATTTTTGGATAGCTCATTTTTTTTCTCCTCTTTCACTCATCCCGTGAAAGGCGAATTATCCAAGTTGAACTGTATATATCTGATCCTAAGGTATACGTGATACATTACACTGCTTATAACATGAATTTTTCTCGTCCCCCATAACAGCGTGCAAACTAAACATAAACACCACAGGGTGAAAATCCCAGACTTTGGGAAAACCCACATATTTCTGGAAGGCACACAGTCAACTCACAGTGCCACATAACAGTTAATACACTAGCAAAATGTCCCGGAGACACGAGCCTAAAAGGCAACAGGAATAATTATCCTGGACGAAGACGGTCTCGAACCCGCAACCTCCTGGATACCAGGAATACAAGGTCGGGTAACTCTCCAACTGGAGGATAGAATAATACGGGACAGTTACACTAACGGGAATTCACATACACAAATTAATTAAACCGCATCCGACACCTAGTCCCCAAACACGCGACTAGCGGCCCAGTGACACACATGCATAATGACATCTGGTACCACTAACAAGAATATATTCATCCCACGCCTACAATAGCACAAAATTTGGGAACACAACATGTAGTTAACGGAAGGTTCTTTCACGTTGCAAGGGACCCAAGACACACTGTATATGCAGATAGTACGAAAACGTGCTGGCAAGCATATACACATTGGTCTGGCACTTGGGCCAGACTGCTAGCCGGCAAAACACTTCCTTGTAATACTGTAATCCAATACCATCGCAGTCAGCGATAACACACCCGTGAGTGCGCGACCTTCACTAGCTACGGACAAACTAAGCGTACTCCAGGCCTGACTGGAACATACACATTCATTTATGGGAGTTTCAAAACCCTATAACTCTCAAAATTAGAATACGGGACCCCAATTTTTCACGCCAAAGCGTATTTTCATCTGCGTGACTCAAACACACGACACACATGCCATGGGACATACAGTACAAAAATTGTAATACCAGGACCTCCAACTAAGCCGGGTACGAACTCGTGACCACACAACACAATCGTGCCAAAAACAAACTAACCAACGGTATTTTTGGCGCGAAAAACACAATCAAAAGCCACACTGGGGACACACAAATCCCAACAGACAACGCAGACATAGAACACGGAGAATTACACGGAATCGCGGGTCCGAATGCCCAGTAAAAATCGGACGCCGTGGAAAACAAATATCCAGATTCCCAATTAGACTGAAATTGGCCCCAGACAAGCACACGAGTGGGTCAGATACACGTTTTTAGTGACAGGAAGGTTCTTTTACCATACATACTGGAACATAGATTCGTTCCAAGGTACTCGTCACAAGGCCTCCACGGGGACCACAATAGACTTCCTAGACATGGATTACACATAGTTACACAAGGCAGAGGTCTTGCAGAAAACAATGCATACACAACACCGGTAAGCAAAAACGGGACAAATGAGCACACTGGCCCGCCCGGAATCCCAAACAGTGACAACACTCGCACATTGGCAAGAGTCACGTTCCGGCAGCCGACATACGTAACGTCAGAAACTTCCCGTACAAAAAAACATGAAAACAAAACATGACAAAACACTGACTTGCAGATTCCACCGCATTGCAACACTGCCGTCGACAGACACTATTGTTATAACGGAAGTGACCATGAAATGACAAAAACAAACCAATAATAATGGCATACATTGACACAGGACTCAGCGCTGTTACAACATTCGTAACATTTAGCAATGTACAGATACCATAGGCCTGACTTATCTCAGGGCCACAGGGACATGTCTACAAAAATGTTGACAAGCCACACGCGCCGTCCGACACTCAGCCACGCGACACACGATAGGACTTAGCTGATAACAGGCCACCCGCCCGCGTGGTGTAGCGGAACATAGCCACACACACGCAGTTGCGCTAATCACAATTACGACCACGTCCTTCCCACACGCGCTCACTAATCAGGAGCGGATACAGACAGGTGCTCTGAATGAACAACCCCCCCCCCCAATAACTACTTCTCTTTTTACTTTTAATCCCAAAACCATCATAGGCGATCAGGACATGACCAGTTACATTACAAATTCACTTGCTACATGAACATTACAAATGAGAGACCAGATTAGGACGTGACGTCACAGCGTCACCACACTTTACTATCCCAAGGAGCGGATAGAAAACAGATATTGACCAAGTGAGGATGACAGGAGCAGAGAGGGATGGTGCCAGCAAAATGGCCATGGCACCACCTACGGGCTACCATTATACCACCCTTCCTCCTTCCATAACCTCGTCACTCACAACATTAGCCAACACAAACACATAAACACTTAAAAACAGCTAAACTACATGACAAAATATACATCGGGGTTGATAGACTTCATGCGTTTAAAGAGAGGGCTCACTACGCCCTGGCTCTCAATGCTAACACCCGAGTATTAGGGGTGTGTCGGAAAGAATAGCAAGCGTAATGCACATCTCAATATAAAGAGATGCGGTCAAACTTAAGCTAACAAATATTTTCTTATTAAATAATCCCGCATGCAAGGGACATAGTACTATTATACCTCGACCTATACCTATCCTTAAATGAGAGCGGATACGCCTCATATCCATCCGCACGCATGGAATATCCTACCCACACACCTGGGTTATTATTATTGAACCCGCATGGCACTTTTTTGAAAATTTTTGCACACTTGGGAAATACCTACCCCCGTCCACTCACTGTAAAGACATCCTGATAGCATCACCGGCTCCAGGCCACCATTGACATGGAGTCCAAAGATGCGCAACCCTCTCCTACCATGCTTTAAGCCTATTCAACAAATAACACCCCCGGATCCTAATAACAGGGAACCCAACGCCATAAAACCCTATTAACGCCTCCATGAAAACTACCAAGGCATTACAGCTGGAAGTCCGACGTAGCCATAGCAGACCTAAAGTAGTCCATGCATTTAGAAGATTCTACAACCCCAGAACACTTAAATATTTTACATTATTTACACAATAAAATTATTTATATAGTACACTCATTAAAAAAAAGAATCTGAGACACGCTGAATGATGATGACAGCGTAAGCAGAAGGCCAGAGGTGCCACACAGGAGCAAAGCTGGGGAAGGCGATGATAAGCCCTACCCCAGTTGGCTCACTGACCCAGACCAGAAAGACGAATTACGTAAGGTCGAAGCGCCGATGACCTAGCACGGGCAAACGTCGGAGTCCCGGAAGGCCTAGCCTGCCCCCGGGACAAAGAAAAGTTACACCCACCATGTGCTACGGGCATCGAAGCCAAGATCTGCTGGGGAGACTTTTGACGAACAGGGGGAGAAATAGCGAACTCCGCACCGGACTCAGGAGAGGAACCAAGGGACGACCAAATTACGACTAGACTACTAGTTTAGCATGTAAGTAAGTAGAACTTCCATGGCGGGGAGTTAGTCTCCTACTCGCAGGAGTGAAGCAGGGTCTCAGGATTCAGCGGGACCAATCCTGGATCCGACAAGTCCTTGCCCCGCGTAGCAAAGGTGAAGATAACCAAACAAATAATGAATAATATGAAATAATAATAATATGGAATGAAGGCGGTCATTCGGTCCCGCGCCCACATAAATGGCTGACAACGGGTCGCCAGAGCGTAAATGGTCACGCACCGGGCGGCCAGAGATATTAAATGAGGAGCACAGCGAGCCCTCACAGGGGTTTAGTGGGCACAACCCAACAAGGCTGAATACAGCAATGAGTAACAAAGGAAGAACAATGACAACATATGCAAATACAACGGCAATGAACAGGATGGCCGGGCGAGGCGTTTGCTTGTGGCACCGCAGTCGCCTGCGACTTTATTAATTACTAGTATTAATCATTAGCATAAATGTCGACAACTAGTATTAAGGGGGCGGAATCCGGCGGTTCTAGAGACAACCGGTGTTTCTAGAATACGTGCGGGTGGTGATCTGAGGAAATAAATTGCCTCAGGCGATCGCCCTGGTCAAAATTTTAGCATGTAAGACAGTTGCATTTGACACGCAACTTAGAATTAAGCAAATTTATTAACCGCTGCTGCTCAATAATAGCACAGCATGTCTCGGCAATAGATTAAGGAAAAACCATTCGGCTTATAGATATCAAATATTTTTTTTCTCATTTATAATAATTTAGACTAAATATTTCGGCGCCTGATGACCAACAAACCCGTCATCAGGGTAAGCCCGACAATACGTGAGTAACTAAGATTAAGATAACGGGCTCGGCACCTGGCGACTCAAATCCGTTGCCAGGGTAAGCCCGATAACACAATAGGATATAATACATTAACATAAGTAAGATTAACGCAAAATCTTTCGGCACCTGGCGGCTAGTCGTTGCCAGGATAAGCCCGATAAATCGATAAATCACCGATAAAAACATAACAGGGCGGAGGCACTAAAGCCGTCCGACCCACCAGCGAGGTACACGGTACAGCCACTGGAGCTGACCGACCTCGATAATAAACGAGACGCCGAAGAAGTCTCAGGGGCGGTAGCACCGCAAACCAACCCTTAAACGGCGCTGCGCGATAGGTGTGCAATATATATATATTTGGCCAAGGGTATTGCTAACATATTTTATATTTCAGCAAAGAGCTCCAACACTGCACCAAGGAGTGGAACCCAAAAATGATCATGGTATCAGGTAAGGTGGACCACCGAACTATACACACAAAGTCATAGCCGGCATAAGAAGGTATAGAGTAAGGTAAGATAAGAAGGCCCCAGACAAAGAACAAGACGGACGACACGAGTGTATTGACAGACTATAACGCCTGTAAATTTGATTTCAGAAAGTATACTCGCCGACACAAGAGGCGACATGGAGATTACGCTAATTATTGCATGTTTATATTTATTTTTACTTCTCCACTTTACAGACGGCGACACCAGATACATGACACTGGTGACGATGATTTCACTGCCATACAGCAGCAACATGTTTTTGTGCCATGCTATTATTATGCACCAGTTTTTCTCACTAATTTGTACACATTCTAACATAATGCAACACACTCACTACCATTCTTTCACAGCCACACTCCAGAACACAGAAATCTGAACAGCAGGGTTGATACCTGTGGGGTATCAGGCCTACTGACAGATAAAATAAAATAGCGTCAACGATGTGACGTAACATACGACACTAAGGGCGCAGCCGATTTGTGGCGGCGACTCTTACTGTCAAGTGTGGAGGCATTCGCCCACAGAGAATGATCCACAGGATAGGGGTATATCAGCAGCACGACCACTAAACTGCACCGGAAACGGCCGGACAGGACTAGCCGTGAGACGGCACATGAATACAAGGGTAGCGTGCACGCAAGGTACAGTAGACACGGCCGTCTAGGTATAAAAAAATTAAGATAGATGTAAGTGACTAATGTAAAAGAAAATAATGTAATACTGTTAAGAGACACCTCACACAAAATTTGTTACCAATGATGCCACACATCGTAAATACACATATTTTTATTTATCACACACATGTACACACTGACTTTCCTTTCTACCCTTCTAACGTACAAATTTGTGAAGGTGTCCCGTTTCATCCCAAGAACAATAAACCATTATAATATTTCCTTTAACTTATACCCTGGGACACCTATTTTTTTCTATTTCTTCCATCTTTCACATTGCAGGGAGCAATTTTTCCCCAATACAGCGCCGGACGGCACAACCACCCGTCCAGCCCTGGGTTTTTTCCTCCCTGCACAATACCAATATATTATATAATGTCAAAACCACGCATTTTTTGTTGTTGAACTTTTTCATATTGCAAATGTCAATTTTTTTTATGAACTGTTTTAAATCATCATATGTACATCCCAAAACCTACCCCTCTGAACACAAGCTGATCTCTCATTAACACGACATCGCTACCCCTACACGACATCAACACAGAAGAAAAGAAGAAGAAGTACAAGGAGGATTCAACAACGATCAAGCACATCAACACCCCCACTCCACGTTCCGTTCCCGTTCGCGGGGACGCGAACTAATCGAAGGAGGAGACTTGTACAGGCCCGGGGGGCTGTACCCCCTGAGAGCCACCCAACTCGGGAGGTTAGCCAACCACTTGCAACACACTCATAAACATTAACACTAAAACTAACTGGGGCAGCTACGTCAATGGAATGCTGACTGAGCAACGGCAGGACCTATAATAAGAGAGGCCTTTTGGGAGCATTATCTGTCATACAGTGCGTGTTGCCGAAGGCCCTGCTCCAACTACTATCATCAGGTGAGCATCAGCAAGTGTTCAGATATCCTTTACTTTGTAACACCCATCCACAAACTTGTACACTTAACTTGTACCATTATTTACATTCCCCTAAAAGGGACTTACAATTTCATACTCACTGACCAATAAACACTTGGTCAGTAAACTACACGTTGCATTCATAATTACACGCCTCTTCACATCCGCATACCCTTCCTGACCTCCGTCACGATTGACCGTGACTAGTAGCCAGTAATTGCTTGCTCAGGCTTCATTGTGTTTCCCGCACGCGACCGCCTAGCAGCGAGCCGCTGACATAAGCACGGCTGTTATATCACTCACTCCGTCCAGCTGGCAGGCCGGCCTATTGGCCTGCACTCAGAGGTTCATCCCCTAGTAGGCTCTTGCATCTTAGAACACCCCCTAGCTTTGAACACCAGACAACACGCTACACTGGTAAGCTCACCTAGCTACGGGAAGCTACCCTCTCCTAGGAATCACCTTCCAAATTAGTACAATAACACTAATGTTTAGATCCCTAAACTACACCCCCAACTAAGGGATCTAAAACACAAGTATATTTAAACCAAGCTTTTGAGACAAGGAAAAGTGTGCCATAATTCCGGGAACTGAAGAGGTCAACGTCCAATATGCGTGGCTTCAGTTAGTAGGCCATGAGACGGTTGATACCGATTTACGTGGGCAAGAGTAGGGGGACCTGGATCTGACAGGAAGAAGATGCTTGTACGTCATAAATTGGGGAGGAGTCTCCAGGTCAAACTCTCCGAGATGAATTTGAACCAACGAATGAAGATAGGCACGCTTAAGGCCCGCGAAAAACTGGCGTACCTTTGATTTGGCGCAAAATTGAATATTAATAAAACCCATGATCATTTGTGTCTCCGCCGATCAGATTCTTACCCTACGCAATAAGAGAAACTCAATGAAATTAGCCGCAAGTCCATAACTCAAAAACTCCGAATTATTTTTTAAAATTGTCCCCACTACTGTCAATTTGCTGTGTTCTCTATAAATGTAGCCAAGCTGGTGGTTGAACTGACTTTATTTCGAGGTGTCATGGGCGACACTTGTGTTGACGAAATATTAACTTCTAAACTCTGACGAGTTCTTCAAGTATTTAAATGTGTATAATTTGCGTGTGAATGGTAGAAGCTTCAGGCTTACAAATATTTAGGGAAAGTTTTTCGTCGAATAAATTGCTCAGGACTTTGAGTGGATATTATCAGCTCATTTAGCAATTTTAGTAGTAATTGTAGTGCTGTGAAATAACTGAACATTTCTATCCTAAGAAAACCAAGATGTCTGGAACGAGGCCAACAGTTGGAAGGATGACCATGGACACACCAGCGATTATGTCCAAGTCCGGCTAAATAACTGCTGGGTTATGAGTGGCGACGTGAGCTGAGATGTTTCGGCGGAGGAATAAGTACCACATAATGATTATTCAATTTTAGTCGTAGTTAGATAAGCTGGGGAAATGTAAATAATTTTCTTGTATTTTTTTATTGTAGTTTGATATTTTTATTCGGTTACCGACACTCGATTATAATGTAGTGCGTGACTATTTTTTGTTCTGATTTAATTGATTGTAATGTAACTTGCAAATGTACAATGCGCATACAGTGTATTGTTCATATCGCTTGAGCGGAATTTTATGGTTTGAGCGGTAAATGGCGCTTTTGTAGAATAAAACTTTACTGTAAACTTAGAATTTGGGGGGGGGGGGGGGTAACATTTTAACCTTGTGTTTGATAAACAGGCGTTTTTATTGTGAATTGCCTAGAGAAATTTTATTTGCAGGGAACCATAGTTATCTTTGTAATCTGTAAAACAAAGGAAGTAATGATTTTATGATCTTTGGGAAAGCAATTTACGTCTTTCCGTGGAATCCTAAATCTGGACGTATTTCAGGTGGAGAGAGTGAGGTGAAGTCATTACCCAGGTGTGCGTTATTTGTTATGTGTGATGATGTGTGTCTACATGTGCGGGGAACATCGTGGTAATCAGCCCACGATTCCTGTCTGCAGCAAAATATAATTAACGGCAGTATGAACTCCGAGGAAGCTACTGGCTGAGATGTCGTGTCTTATAATTCCTGAGAGAATTATTGCGACAAAATAGGTATTTTATACACACATGTTTTCAGGAAATACAAGGTATTTCTAGGTTCGAGAGCTGCTGTGAGCAAGCTCCCGATATTATTATGCGACGCACTGGGTGAATGACATAATGGCTTCATATGTGACGGACAGATTTAAGATAACACTAATTAGGTTTGAGGCCGGGTTACCGTGTCCTCTTCTCTTAAAGTGAGATGAGCCTGTATTCTATATCTTGATTCAAAGGGTAGCTCGCCATACTCAGACCATAATTTTCATGCATTAAGTTGAATTGATATTTATTTGTGTGTTATAATTAAATGCCATTGTTCATAGTGTTTTTTTAAAATCCATTTGGATTGTTGTGGTCATTGTAATTATTAAATTGACGTTCGGTCATGTCCTCGTGTATTTTTTTGTAGTCACGTACGCTTGTGTTGATTTTACCAAGACCCGCTGGGCAATTAGACGTGTTTTGGCACGTTGTCAAGATCTTGTGCGGAGATCTATTTGTATTGATATAAGGGTAGCGGGTGTCGGATAATTATTAAGTGTGTTCCCTAAGCTAATCTAATTTACGCAGAATTGCGGATTCGTTGCTTGACGGGAAACCATATGGTAACGAATCTCGTAATCGTACTAATTTCCTTCATTTAGTCAAAACATCGTCACGCGTGCACAAGTATAGATTTGAAGTCGACGTAGTGTTTCAAACGTCTTTTTATTAATAATCTCTCCTGAGATATTTATTTTAAATGTTAAACTGTGGATATTTGAATGCCACTTGATTGATGCAGACACAACTTAGGATTTGCAGTTGTGATCTATTTAGAAGTGTGTGAGTAAATACGAGATGTTGTTTTTGTTGATTGTTATTTGCTTTGGTTATTAAACTTGTTATTTAATACTGGGTTACCTCCTTTCTTTAATTATTGTATTTGCCCTATGTATCCTTGTAATCTTGAGAAGCAAAATGTAACTGCACGGCTATCATGGACCGAAACATTACCCGAAATTGAGTCTCGATACGCTTCTTCTACAAGGGTTAATAGAGTAAACTTGTCGAGCCCAACGTGGGGCTTGCAGTTGTTTTATGGTAAACCGAGTCCTAGGGTGTACATTCGATACCAGTTTAGAGATAAACAAGGCTTGAATGTGGGACGTACGCCAACGGTGGCTAACTAATGAGTAGATTCAGTAAAGTGTGGCAAAGTTGTACCGCCAAGTGCTAAAATATTTCAAATCAATGAGTTCATTTAAAATTAAAGAAATTTGAAACACAGATATATTTGATATTTGATATTAAGTTGAGATGTGTTTCTGGCGCCCTGGTAGATTAAATTGTGATTATTTAAACAATGAACTCAGTATAATTAAAAGTCAGGAAGGTGATACCTTAAAATTTTAATTAACAGTTGGTTAATTAAAATATGTTTCATGTAAAATCAGTAAGGTCAGGAAAGTTAATAACCAAAATTAAGGGGTTTTAAATTGAATGTAAAGATAGATAATACTCAATGATGCGTGTTTTGTTGTTTTTATATTAACGTAAAGATAAATGACTTGAGTATTGTAAAAATCATTTAAATGTCAAACTATACGTGTGAGCGTGTGCAGCTGATGTCGCCATATGCATGACCCTAGTTCTCTAATAGTGTATTGTGTATTTGTAATGGCGACGGTGGAAGAAATAAGTGCTTTGATTGAACTTGCGATGGCAAGAAACCAAGAGAAATTGAGTGTACAATTAGCGGAGATGAAAGACAGTAATAGCGCACAATTAGCGGAGTTGAAAAACAGTAGTAGTGAACAATTAAATGAAATGAAGGCGGAGATAAAATACAGTAGTAGCGTACAATTAAACGAAATGAAAGCGGAGATGAAAGACAGTAATAGCGTTCAGCTAGCCGAAATAAACAATAAAATTTCAGAACAGGCAATAACCCAAAATAATAAAATTGCGGAACAGATCACAGACTTAAAATCCGGTATAAACACACAAATACAGAACATTGAGGGAAAATTTGACCAAAAATTAATTCAGTCGGATGAGATGGTGGCCGCGAAACTTGAACAAATAGAACGGGCTTGCGTCACTAATACAGCTGAGATTAAAGTCTCACAGGAGAAATTGCAAAGCAGGTTAGAGGGGATGGAGAAGAAGAACAACAGTATGCAAGGACAGATCGAATCCATAGATAGCAACGTCATGGGTTTAGTTAAAGATATGGAGAAATGGATCTTCAGTCGACCGATAGGTGGGAGACTTTAGAGGCAGACCAAAACCATGTCAAGCAAAACATGCGGGAGACGAAGAAAAAGATAGAAGAGCACCTGGATCGAATTGAATTAGGACAAATTGATAACAATGAACAAACAGAAGAAAAATATCAAGCAATTCAGGACAGAATCAGGAAAAATTGGAAACAGATGTCAGAACAAAGTAAAGGGGAAAAGGAGTCGATAATTAAGAAACTGGGAGATAAAAATCAAAGGATTCAGGCTCTCGAAGAAAATATTAAAGCGAGATTCCAAGAGCACGACGTGAAAATCGTAAAAAATGAACTTAGGTCATTAGAAAATATGGCACTATTTATAACCGAGAGGCAAGCGGAAAAACCGGAAAGTATTCACAGTCTAGGATTAACTCACGAGACTGGGGGAATGAGTCAGGTCCAGAGTCCAAGGACTGACTATAACACGGAAGCTTTCAATAAACATAGGGGCGAGCCCTCAACTCCACAACCAAATGTAAGTCAAGCTCAAGTCATTCAGGTCATCAGGGGCAATGATTTTCGTCCTGGAAAATACAATGACGGGGTGGGGAGTACTCCCAAAGCCTTCCTGCGCGAATTAGACGACTATTTTCAGGATCAGCAGATTAGTCCTATAAAACAGCTCAGGATGGTCGAGAGATTTTTACAAGGTGGAAGCCTTGTCTGGTTTCAAAGTTTTAAATACACGTTTGAAACGAAGGACAAATTCAAGGAGGCGTTTTAAGGAAGTTTTGGAGTCCCTCGTACCAGCAAAGCTTAAGGATGGAATTATATTCACGTAAATACCATAGTACTGCGCCCGAATTTATGTAAGGCCAATACTAAAGATCCAGACAGGATATGAACCGGGACCCAGGCAAAATAAAAGAACGAATTAAAATCTTTTATTCCTCAAAAATTTGTGAGACATGGAAAACCTAAGTTGAAATAGAGTGTAATACTATGCATCATTAATAATTAAACAATTACGGAAGGCAAGAAGGAACTACTTAAATATGGTTGTGTATTTATTATCTGAATGTAGGGAGGCCTACACTGTAAGAATGCGTCACACCACGAGAAATGAGAGAAACGTCATGCAGGGGGAGGAGTGATCAAGGTTGATGACACACTGAGTGAAGGGGAGTCTATGGAGCTACGTCACACCGCGAGAGGGGAGGAAGAGCGAGGAACTTGCCGTACTCGGAGGGCAAGGACGAGGAGTTCCATTCCAAATTCATATCGAGACGTGACAAGACCGCGAGTGTAGAAACAAGTAGTTTCTAGAACAGTGCCACGCATCACGAAAGTGGAGAGGAGGAGTGTGAAGTCAGAAGGCTGTGACTTGCGGGGCAAGGGACATTCTTACTAAGACCAGCACAGCATATAGACCAGTGATTTTGAAACACAGCTGGTTACTTCGGTATTGCAATACGAAGCTATTATACATCTCACGCAGATAGATGCAAACGATTCACTTCAGGAAAAGAGCGTCATTATTCCTACAATTCAGCTCATACTTGGGCACTATACAGAATGCAGTTTATGAATTGGCAACGGGGAAGTTATATAGGTGTAATCATTAAAAGGAGTATGACTACGTGCTAAGATGCACATTATAGGGAAGTAAAAACTACAGAAATGAAGAGTTGAATCCAGAATTCCACAACATGAACGGCGCAGTTGAACATCTACGCGATGCGCAGAAATGCAGAACAAATCTATACTTCTTAACACGAGTTCATATACATCCAGTATACTCTCAAAGACTCTTATAGAACAATCGAATTTCAACCTTGAGAAGCGATGTCGGCGCAGTGAAGGGGTATCGTCAGAAGATCCAGACAACTTGCGAGAGACGAGCGAAGGAGTGAGGAAGAGACGTGCTGTTACACGGAGAGGTCGCTAACCCAGTTATGTCACCGACCTTGTCCCACTGTGAGAGCTAGCTAGCAGGCCCCATCACAACCGGTTCGCACAGCTGTGGGCGTTGTGTTCACTCACACATTTGGCTGGCCAGACGAGACATGTTACATCAGAGACCGTCTCCAACTCAAGGTAGAGAAGAGATTGATTTATATTTTGTAGAATTGTAGTCATGTTCTGTGTTTATCCTAATTGACCAATCGTATGATTTTGTCATTGTATTTAAAATTGTGTAGATTTTATTCCAGTATTTCAGTATTTTCTTAGGAGTCATTTTCATTGAAAATTTCCGTCATTTGGACGATATTTTATTAGCGTATTGCAGTTGTTAACGTTAATTCATTTCAATATAAAATCGTTTAGAATTATAGATACTTGCGTTAAATTAAATAAATCTGTTTTATACGCAGCGATGGAACGTATATTGAACAATTCAAGTATCGTATATTCAAAAAGCTATGTCACGAAGTGTCAAATATTTCGACAAGTCAAGATGTTGATTCGAGTATCAGAAGTTTATTTTAAACCAACTGTGAACAAAAATGGATTGTTACACGACACAAAATCTGATAAAAGATAGTCCAAATACTTGATAGATAATTAAATCAATGAATACCAAATTCACTGTAATGAAACAGATAGATATGTAGAACTAAGCTGTAACGTAATAAATCATATTTCCTAGTAACAAAGGGATTTCAAGAACCTTTATATATATGTCCAATAAAACATTTAGAGCATTAAAAAGCCTAGATAAATTTGTTAAACAAATATTCCACGAAGATAGTTAAGACTTAAGTATATTCACAAACAATAAGGACACACTTATATCATTTGTTAAATATGAATTCTTGCTGACAATTCTTTGAAAGTTCCAATAATGTTATAACTGAATTTAAATACGTGAAAAGGAGTTAAGAAAGTTAAATCACAGGGTGATATAAAAGTAACTGTGCAGAAAGTAATTACAGAATTGAAGTTATAGGCACGATGAAATTTTGTATAAGGATAGAGGAGATTGTTAAAGTTTGTTTCTTGAACAATATTCACAATGATCGTGGATATTTAATAAAGTCACTAATTTTCTTTGCATTGATTGAGAAAATGCACTGAAATGGGAGTTTAATTTTGGAATACCGTGCAAGAAAGGAATCGTAGACGTAAATGAGTTACGTATTTTCACGAAAGGAGACTGAGGAGTCACGTTTCCTAGTTTTGATCACAGCGAATGTGACATTGTTTAATTATATTTGAGGCAAGTACTGTACAGGGTGTTTAAGAAATAATGTGATTGTTGTATAATTTTGGAATAGGATTGAGGAATGAAGGTCAAATGCCATGCACTTCGAATATTCACGTATATCAAAGAAAATGTAAGCCGAGCAAAGAATTTCAGGAATTTTTCGAGATTTAATGATCAAATGGGAGAAGAAAAAATTAGAACAGTGCTGAACTTAAATGTTTGTCACCTATGTCCTCTTGATTCAGACTAGTATTTATACTTTCAACCGATAGAGTTACGGTGTTTGTTACGGTAGTTTGAGTTGTAAAGACTCGTTTATATTATAGGTAATTAAATCACTTCAACGCAGTTAAGTGAATATTTGTGCGAATCACGAATCATTGTACATATAGATATACATTTAATACTGAGTAAATTTTGATCTTACATATTTAGATGTGGAACTACGGTTCAAATATGAAACGCAATGTATAATATAGGGTAATGTTTGAAATCACGCCGTTTCATAATTTTTTCATATTTCAGTGGAGTACCGAATTCTCCAATCTTTAATTTCAGGACATGTTGTATTAGTGCCACGTTTTTTAGTTTATTTTGAGTTTTTATTTCTTGCAGTGGCAAGTAGACACTAATGATAGATATGCAGTCAGGATATGTGTGTATTTTCTTAGCACAATAAACGGCTGGCACTCTTTAGCGAATTAGCCAATTTTTATCTTAGCTGACATCGTTTTCATTTTGTCATCGCCAAAAATAGTACTGCTAGGTAAGATACAGGCGCTCACTATAGACAGACCTTATCACCCCTCGAGATTGGAGTTTCTCGACTTGCTTAAATTTAAATGCTAGTAGAAATTTGTACCTACGCTGGTAGTACTATTTTCTTTTATAGATCTACCCTGTGTGTTCCTGGAATTCCCAATTTTTACTTAGCAGACAATGGTAAGTTTGTGAGTTGGATAGCTACGTGTCTGCAATCCTTTACAGTGCAGCGGATATAGGTACTGATTGGTGAATTCGGGCGCATATAGATAGTGGATTTAAATGGCCGGCCCATACGTGGGGATCGAAAGAGGCGATCGAAAGAGGCACTCGAGAGAGGCAGTTGGAAGCACTCGAGAGTGAGGCCATATACGTTTTGAAATAAAAGAAATGTCGATCCCAAATTTAATGATTGTTGAGGTGAACGCAACATCAGCAGATTAGTGGAGTACATTACAGTTGTGAGGCATATTTCTAGAACCAGCTAACGACAATTTGTCATGTAATATTAAATTAAAGAGTAAATTCACGTTGTTAAACATAGGTTAAGTCGGATGATAAATTGTAATGATGTCGGTTCAGTAAAATGGGACAATAAAAAATATACGTAATAACTCTCGATTTAAATAGACTTAAGTAGTACTAAGATGTTCAATGCATTCCATCACTTGTATAAAATGTATACGTTGGTCAATTCTGAATATCCACTTGTAGTTTTTGTAGTTGATACTTCCCTTAGTCTCAAGAAAGAAGAAATTATGTCAGCGAACGATATGACGTTCATAAGAACGATGTTGGAAAATATGAAAGAAGGTCAAAGTGTATTGACCAAAGACCTTGAAGCCCTCCACCAATTAACACACTCTAACACTAAACAAATGAAAGCCGAGATTCAGAAATCTGTAGCCGCTGTGAAATCCGAGGTCAAGGCCGAGTTATCGGTTGCTCAAACACTTACCAAGACTAGTATAACGTTAGCACAGGAGGAAGCCAAGTTAGCTGTAGAAAAGGCCAGAAAGAAAGATAGGTTAGCTAGAGAAGAGGAAAGAGAAGAAACTAGGTTAGCTAGAGAAGAGGATAGAAAGGAACGTGAAGTAATCAGGTTAGCTCAAGAGAAGGCACAGGAGGAAATTAGGCTAACATTAGAAAAAGCACGAGAGGAAGACAGAAAGGTAGAAGAAGAGGCTAAAAGGATAAGAGCGGAGATGAGATTAGCTCAAGAAAAAGCTCGCGAAGAGGACAGATTGAGTCAGGAACAGGCTAGATTAGAAGACAGAAAAATCCAAGCCGAAATAAGAGCAGCGCAGGAAGAGGCCAGGGAAATTCATGATGAAGTTAGGAAAAATCAGGAAAAAGCTCAGAAAATTTTAGAAAAGGCAGGAAATGCACAGGAAGAATTAAAAACCTCATTTGACAAAGTCAAACAGGACATTAGTCTTACTAAAACAGAAGTAGGAATTTTAAGATCCCGACATGATAGGCAAAGTATTAGAAGTGAAATTAGCTAACAGTAACCACATAATAGAACTAGAGGAAAAAATACAGGCTAGTATTAGCTCCATTAAGGAGGAAAACACTACACATCATGTACACATTTCAGGGACCCAGAACAGACTCAAGGAGAAACTTGACAGTCTAAATGATACTGTTGGTGACTTACAGGTCAAATTGGAAGGTCAAAGGAAATTGATTGAGGATGGCATTAATGTGGACATAATTGCCTCTATTGTAAAGGCTGTTACGGACATGAAGGAGGAGGTCGTAACAGGTACTACTAAAATTGTATCTGAAATCCATAATAAGTTATCTAATGATATTAAGGCCATATAATTAAGTTCAAACATAAATGTTAGTAGAGTACGTGAAGATCTATCCAAGCGGGTAGATGAGCTTCAAATCAATAACGTAGCCACGCTGACCGATATTGTAAATAAAGCAGATTTAAGTAATTCAGACGAACTTGACAGGGTTAAACGTACAGTCGATGACATAAACATAGAACTGGCGAAAATTAGGTCGAGGCAGGAAAAGGAAACCAGCGAATTGGAACAACAATTAAAGTCACTCACGATTGGGGACTCTACATTTTCATCTACGTTAAAAGCTGAAGTCAGGGAGGACATCAGGAAGGACTTGACTAGATTCTTTGAAGCAAGAGATGAGAAATTGAAGGAAGAAATCAGGAAATTAGAGGCTAGGACAGATAAGATAGAAGAGGATAAGGAAAGCGTAAATAGTCAGCAGCTTCCGAAATCCAGCTTTAACTTCATTCGAGAGCCATTTCGAACAGAAACAGAGGAACTTGGAGCAGATTTTGAACCTTTCCAGAGTAGGTCAAATGCGAACATTATCGTCATCAAGAGTAACGACGAAAAGCCCAATAAATTCAGCGGAGTTGGAAATATCACTGCTGTGGAATTTCTTAGAGACATGAGATCGTATCTAGAGGATAACAGAATACCTCGTGAACGACACATGAGGGTAGTAGAGAAATATTTGGACTCAGAGGCATTAGTTTGGCACAGAGCTTTCAGGTATACTTATCATACATTCGAGGAATTCGCTATTGATCTACAGAAGCGATTCTGGAGCAAAGAACTTCAACAAGACATACGCGCCGAAATTTATTCGAAAAAGTATGCTTACTCTAGTCCGACGAAGTAAGCAAGCTTCTTTACAAAGCAATTAGCACGCTTGCAATATCTTCAACCTCCATTGGCAGAAGAAGACCTAGTACATGCTATTTCATGCCAGTTACCAACTGAATTTAGAAAGCACCTCATTTTGGCAAACGTCAGACCATTAGAGGGGATGGCGGAAATTTTGAGGAGGTTGGATCACACGTCCAATGTGTCCAACAACTCAACCGGAAACCAGAACCAAAGAAGCAGAAATCCAGAACATAGAGAGATCCACACCGTCCATGTTGATCAAACGCAACAGACGGAAGACAATAAAAATGGAGCAGGACCAACTAGATCGAGAATTTATGGACAAAATCGCTTTCAACCTGGTTATCAGAGACCTAGAGAAGGGAGACCATACCAGAATCAGCGATGGAACGAAAATCAGTGGAGAAACAGCTACCACCAAAGAAACAATGATCATCGCCGAGAGGGATACTACAACAGAGATAACCCGACGAATAATTACGGATATCGATGATATCAAAACTGGAGGAACACAAACAACAATTCGAGACCGCAACAACAGCAGAATCAACAAAATCGAGGATGGAGATACAACAATAACGTGAGGAGGTATTACGATGATAGAGAGAGAGAGAAAGAAAATAAAGAATACCTGAGGAACCTTTTAGAAAGGGAAGAAGGAAACGCAAGATACCAAAATCAGGGACAGCGTAACCAAAATCAGGAATCTCAGCCCAGATCAGGCAGAGACCGGAGCAATGAAGACCCAGGAGGGGTACAAAAAAACTTCAAATTCCAAAAAGTAAAGGAGGACGAGAACATCACCGTAACTAGACACGTAATCGAGATAAATGAGTTGTATCAGGCCACGAACGAAGATCTCCTGTATGAGCGAGAAGAGCAGAAAATAGGAAGAGTAGCGAGGCTACCCATCATAGAAATAGTATCAGAAGGTGAATGCCTGAGAACACTTCTAGATACGGGTGCGACAGCGTCCATTTTGTCAGAGAACTGTTTTCACAGATTAAAAGACGGTAATTCACTCACAGCAATGCCCGCTTCAACTATCAAAGTCAGGGGTGTATTCAATGATAAGACCATGATGTGTAAAGTCCAGGCATTATTGGAATTCTCCATCAATGAATATAAATACGAGCAGATATTCATAGTCTTGAACCAGATAAATTTCGATGCTATTCTAGGTATAGATTTTATAACGAAGACAGGAGCCGTGATTGACTTGCGTAACGGAGTTATAAAATTTAATGAAGGCCAATATCAGCCAGAAAACTCGAAGAAGGAGGAGAATGAGTGTAGTCTGATTGACGAAATTACAGAAGAAAATCTAGTAAGAATAGTCATGGAAGTCGAAGCAGAAGGGATACCTCAATATGGTAGGAAAATTGAGAACTTCGAAGATCATAGAGAGAGATTAGAAGAATTGGTCACGACTTTTGCAGATGTATTTAATGATAAACCAGGCATTATCAGAGGATATAAATATCAGATCAAGCTCGCAGATAACACACCCTTTCAAAAGAAAGTGTATCCGATACCGGAGAAATATCAATCAGAAGTGACGGAGCTAATAAAAGGCATGGAAAAGGACGGTATAATAAGAAAGCAAGCCACTCCTTATTTAAACCCTCTTACAGTCGTAAAGAAAGCAGATGGAATTCTGAGACTATGCTTAGATGCCAGAGGCATTAATACTCTTTTGTTAAAAAATATGACAGGCCACCAAAAATCAGGGAACTACTGAGGAGATTCAAGAATAAAACCTGTTTCTCAGTGATTGATTTAACTGCCGCATTTCATCAAATAGAGCTTACAGAAGACAGCAAATGTTACACGGAGTTCATGTTTAACCAAACCTGTTACGTGTATCAGAGATACCATACGGGTTGGTAAATTCAAGCCCAGCACTCATTAGAGCCTTGGATGATAAGTTAAGTGATGAAGTAAAACAATTTGCCATTTGCTACGTGGACGACATTATCATATCTTCAGAAACGCCAGAGCAACATTTCATGCATTTGAAAAAGCTATTTGAAAATCTCAGAAGTGCGAACATTAAGGCAAAATTAAATAAATGCCATTTCTTTCAAGAAAAGATCAACGTTCTTGGACATACGATAGACAGATTCGGTTACCACCCGAATGAAGACAAGATAGAAGCAATATTAAAGTTTCCCAAACCCAAGAAGATCAAAGACATCCGAGCTTTTGCGGGTCTTTGCCAGTTTTTCAGTTGTCATTGCCCACGTTATTCAGAAATTATGGCTCCACTACATGAGCTCCTGAAGAAAAACAATAGATGGAAATGGGATGCAGCTGCCGAGAATGCCTTTATTCAAGCAAAGGAAATGCTCAAAAACAACATCAAATTAGAATACCCAGACTTCGAAAGATCATTCATAGTAGAAACTGACGCCTCACGAATTGGTATTAGCGCAGTCTTGTATCAGAAGGATCAAGACGGCAACAACCACTACATTTCCTTCAGCAGCAGGAAGTTACGCACGCACGAGTTAAATTATTTCACGATGGAGCTTGAAGCTTTAGCCGTCATAAATGCCCTACAACAATGGAAAAAATTATTGCTGGGACACAAGATTGTAATCAGAACGGATCACAAAGCACTGGAGTTTATGTTAAAGTCCAACTTGTCAAGCGATCGGATGACCAGGTGGACTATGTTTCTACAACAATTTGATGCCACGATAGTACATGTTCCTGGAAAAGACAACCTACTGGCAGATATTCTTTCCAGGCATCCGACTCCTGAAAATAATGTAAGAATTAACGTTATCCAAACGGACGCAGAAGATCAGGAAACGTTGGACAAACTAAGAAGGATTCCTCTCTTTCAAAAGAAGCATGCACCATTTAGGAACATTTATAGATTCTTGTCAGGGAGAATGACAATGAGGCACGCCACATATTTCGAAACTAGATGTAAAGCTAGACATTATATTCTTGTGTGAGAAATCGTATGCAAATACATAGATGCTGGACACACGAAGGTGCGAGTTGCTATTCCACCTGAACTTATTGTGCCACTAATTTGGTTAGTGCACAAAAGCCTAGGTCTCGGTGGAGTTGATAAAACATAATATACCATGTTAGAAAAGTTCTATTGGGTTAACATGCGAGAGTCCATTACCATAGTGGTCAGATCTTGTGAACTGTGTCAGAAAAACAAGTACAACTCTGAACTATTGAAGGAACGACCTAAGGCAATTATTCCTACTAAACCACTGGAACTGCTTAGCCAGGATATTTTTGGGCCTGCACCTAAAGGAGAAAGGGGAAACCAATATGTGCTAGTCACGATGGATGTGTTTTCCAAAGTTGTAATGCTTAATCCAATGCAAAAAGCCACAATGAAAACTGTCTTATACCACTTGGAGAGAAACATTATTCCTAAGTTGGGAAAACCAGAAAGACTTCTAACGGACCACGGAACGCAATTCACCTCTGCAGAATTTCAAGGAGCGATGGATAGGTTGGATATTGTTCACCTATTCTCATCAGTTCGCAGCCCAGAGACAAATCCCATTGAAAGAACAATGCTTGAATTTTCTAAGTACATTCGCTTGTATAGTGCAGATAATCATGCAAATTAGGTGAAGATTGTACCCCTAGTAGAATTTTGCATCAATAATACGAGACACGAGAGCACCAACGAAATTCCAGTGATGTTACACTTTGAGGAGAAACCCATACGACCCTGGAACGGAATCTTCAACATTCCGGAAGATAACGAACCACCGATGGACCAGAGAATCGAAGCAACGCGAGAACAACTAAACAACGCGGCCGAGAAGAGATTAAAACGCTTACAAGGGAAGAGATTTAGCGGCCCGCTACGAGAAGGTGACCTTGTGTTAGTCAGAATTCCTGTGAAAGCCGACGTACTGAAGAAGGTTTACATCAAATTCAGTAGTCTTTTTAGAGGACCTTTCAAAGTAGATACAGTCTACGGTAACAATTGCTACAAGATCGTGAGGATTGAAGACAACAGATCCATTGGAAAATTTAACCACTCCAAATTAAAGAGATTTTACCCAAAGATTCAGTAAATAAATAAATAAATAAATAAATTCAGTCCCAAGAACAGAGAAACCTACTGTTATTAAAGAAAGTACAGGCTATACTTTACTTTAAATTGGCAACGGGGAATTGCGCCCGAATTTATTTAAGGCCAATACTAAAGATTCAGACAGGATATGAACCGGGACCCAGGAAAAATAAAAGAACGAATTAAAATCTTTTATTCCTCAAACATTTGTGAGACATGGAAAACCTAAGTTGAAATAGAGTGTAATACTATGCATCATTAATAATTAAACAATTACGGAAGGCAAGAAGGAACTATTTAAATATGGTTGTGTATTTATTATCTGAATGTAGGGAGGCCTACACTGTAAGAATGCGTCACACCACGAGAAGTGAGAGAAACGTCATGCAGGGGGAGGAGTGATCAAGGTTGATGACACACTGAGTGAAGGGGAGTCTATGGAGCTACGTCACACCGCGAGAGGGGAGGAAGAGCGAGGAACTTGCCGTACTCGGAGGGCAAGGACGAGGAGTTCCATTCCAAATTCATATCGAGACGTGACAAGACCGCGAGTGTAGAAACAAGTAGTTTCTAGAACAGTGCCACGCATCACGAAAGTGGAGAGGAGGAGTGTGAAGTCAGAAGGCTGTGACTTGCGGAGCAAGGGACATTCTTACTAAGACCAGCATAGCATATAGACCAGTGATTTTGAAACACAGCTGGTTACTTCGGTATTACAATACGAAGCTATTATACATCTCACGCAGATAGATGCAAACGATTCACTTCAGGAAAAGAGCTTCATTATTCCTACATTTCAGCTCATACTTGGGAACTATACAGAATGCAGTTTATGAATTGGCATCGGGGAAGTTATATAGGTGTAATCATTAAAAGGAGTATGACTACGTGTTAATATGCACATTATAGGGAAGTAAAAACTACAGAAATGAAGAGTTGAATCCAGAATTCCACAACATGAACGGCGCAGTTGAACATCTACGCGATGCGCAGAAATGCAGAACAAATCTATACTTCTTAACACGAGTTCATATACATCCAGTATACTCTCAAAGATTCTTATAGAACAATCGAATTTCAACCTTGTGAAGCGATGTCGGCGCAGTGAAGGGGTATCGTCAGATGATCCAGACAACTTGCGAGAGACGAGCGAAGGAGTGAGGAAGAGACGTGCTGTTACACGGAGAGGTCGCTAACCCAGTTATGTCACCGACCTTGTCCCACTGTGAGAGCTAGCTAGCAGGCCCCGTCACAACCGGTTCGCACAGCTGTGGGCGTTGTGTTCACTCACACATTTGGCTGGCCAGACGAGACATGTTACATCAGAGACCGTCTCCAACTCAAGGTAGTGAAGAGATTGATTTATATATTGTAGAATTGTAGTCATGTTCTGTGTTTATCCTAATTGACCAATCGTATAATTTTGTCATTGTATTTAAAATTGTGTAGATTTTATTCCAGTATTTCAGTATTTTCTTAGGAGTCATTTTCATTGAAAATTTCCATCATTTGGACGAAATTTTATTTGCGTATTGCAGTTGTTAACGTTAATTCATTTCAATATAAAATCGTTTAGAATTATAGATACTTGCGTTAAATTAAATAAATCTGTTTTATGCGCAGCGATGGAACGTATATTGAACAATTTATGTACCGTATATTCAAAAAGCTATGTCACGAAGTGTCAAATATTTCGACAACTCAAGATGTTGATTCGAGTGTCAGAAGTTTATTTTAAACCAACTGTGAACAAAAATGGATTGTTACACGACACAAAATCTGATAAAAGATAGTCCAAATACTTGATAGATAATTAAATCAATGAATACCAAATTCACTGTAATGAAACAGATAGATATGTAGAACTAAGCTGTAACGTAATAAATCATATTTCCTAGTAACAAAGGGATTTCAAGAACCTTTATATATATGTCCAATAAAACATTTAGAGCATTAAAAAGCCTAGATGAATTTGTTAAACAAATATTCCACGAAGATAGTTAAGACTTAAGTATATTCACAAACAATAAGGACACACTTATATCATTTGTTAAATATGAATTCTTGCTGACAATTCTTTGAAAGTTGCAATAATGTTATAACTGAATTTAAATACGTGAAAAGGATTTAAGAAAGTTAAATCACAGGGTGATATAAAAGTAACTGAACAGAAAGTAATTACAGAATTGAAGTTATAGGCACGATGAAATTTTGTATAAGGATAGAGGAGATTGTTAAAATTTGTTTCTTGAACAATATTCACAATGATCGTGAATATTTAATAAAGTCACTAATTTTCTTTGCATTGATTGAGAAAATGCACTGAAATGGGAGTTTAATTTTGGAATACCGTGCAAGAAAGGAATCGTAGACGTAAATGAGTTACGTATTTTCACGAAAGGAGACTGAGGAGTCACGTTTCCTAGTTTTGATCACAGCGAATGTGACATTGTTTAATTATATTTGAGGCAAGTTCTGTACAGGGTGTTTAAGAAATAATGTGATTGTTGTATAATTTTGGAATAGGAGTGAGGAATGAAGGTCAAATGCCATGCACTTCGAATATTCACGTATATCAAAGAAAATGTAAGCCGAGCAAAGAATTTCAGGAATTTTTCGAGATTTAATGATCAAATGGGAGAAGACAAAATTAGAGCAGTGCTGAACTTAAATTTTTGTCACCTATGTTCTCTTGATTCAGACTAGTATTTATACTTTCAACCGATAGAGTTACGGTGTTTGTTACGGTAGTTTGAGTTGTAAAGACTCGTTTATATTATAGGTAATTAAATCACTTCAACGCAGTTAAGTGAATATTTGTGCGAATCACGAATCATTGTACATATAGATATACATTTAATACTGAGTAAATTTTGATCTTACATATTTAGATGTGGAACTACGGTTCAAATATGAAACGCAATGTATAATATAGGGTAATGTTTGAAATCACGCCGTTTCATAATTTTTTCATATTTCAGTGGAGTACCGAATTCTCCAATCTTTATTTTCAGGACATGTTGTATTAGTGCCACGTTTTTTAGTTTATTTTGAGTTTTTATTTCTTGCAGTGTCGAGTAAACACTAATGATAGATATGCAGTCGGGATATGTGTGTATTTTCTTAGCACAATAAACGGCTGGCGCTCTTTAGCGAATTAGCCAATTTTTATCTTAGCCGACATCGTTTTCATTTTGTCATCGCCGAAAATAGTACTGCCAGGTAAGAGACAGGCACTCACTATAGACAGACCTTATCACCCCTCGAGATTGGAGTTTCTCGATTTGCTTACATGTAAATGCTAGTAGAAATTTGTACCTACGCTGGTAGTACTATTTTCTTTTATAGATCTACCCTGTGTGTTCCTGGAATTCCCAATTTTTACTTAGCAGACAATGGTAAGTTTGTGAGTTGGATAGCTACGTGTCTGCAATCCTTTACAGTGCAGCGGATATAGGTACTGATTGGTGTATTCGGGCGTAGTACCAACCCCACGAAATATTCAGAATTCTTTGTCCAACAAATGTTAAGGCTGAAAGATTTAGATGAACCGCCTAGTGAGGAAAATCTAGTTCTCACTATCGGGAAACAGCTTCCGGTGAATGTTCAACAGTTTCTCGTAGCAGCAAACATTAAAACCGCGATACAGGCAGAAGAAATCTTAATGCACTTAGACGAAACATCTATGGTAACTCAACAATACAGACAGAGGCAAGTAGAACATGTGAACACGGCAGAAATCGTAAAGATTAGTCCAACAAGTACTAGGTCACAAGCCACGAACACACCACCGGCACAGAGAAGGCAGGATTTCTACGAAAACAGGGAACGTTACGATGATCGTAACAACCACTACGATAATAATAACTACAGGAATAATTATTCAAACCAGAGGGGAGACCAGCGCGGATATTCCAATTGGAGGGGTAACCGAAGGCATGATTCACCATACCAGCGAGATAATAATAATAACCTGCGGGGAAATCAAAACTGGAAGGACAAGAGGAACAACAGACAAGGCGATCCTAGGGATTACAGGAGAAACTGGGATGAACGATACGAGTAACCTCAGAAATACGTACAGGAGCATAACGCTGGTGATGAGTCAGAACGCGAAGAATGGGGAAGAGCGATGCATAACCGCAAACATCCTGACACCTACGACACGGAAAGTGGAACAAATCCAACCTTGCAGGCCATGCACATAGATACACAAAGGTATTTGGAGCAGCTGCATGGAGAAGAAACGAGATTAGCCGACATGCAGAAACAGAAAAACAGCAGGAGAGATTCGCAGACCGGAGTCAATAAGGGTCTCGAAATATGGTGAAGTTATCGTACGGGAACCGGAGGAAGAAGATGGGAGAAGAAGACAGGAGATGAAGAAGAAGACGGGAGAAGAAGAAGAAGGGAACCCTGGGAACTGTAAAGAAGAATGACATTGTTGTAAATTGTAAATTTTGAAGTATTTTGAAAAATCACACTCAAAGATACGTGGCTACTGGGAGTGTAGTGAGGAGTCACCAGCTGAAGTTGTTTACAAACAAGAGGGAGCCGATATAGGTCAACCTTGTACGAGAGAGAGAGGAGATGGCTAAGTGATTAGCAGGGGGCGAGTTGAGAGCCGAATCCAAAGTCCGAGGTCTACGTGGAGAAGCAATTAGCGAACGGAGATGTTTACTACAGACAGCACAGAAGATGGGACACAATTATTGTTTTGGAAATGAACTTGAAAAATGTATGTTTTGAAAAACTTGACAAGTGGGATTTGCAAATTCGACTCCAATTGCATTGTAGCTCGAATTTTCCTTGGAAAGAGGGTAATGAACCCTTATGATATAATCTGATATAATAATGATTCATATTTTATTTTATTATATTTGAAAGACGGTGTTCATATACGCAGCAGTGGATTCGTGTTGAGGAAAAATGTTGCAACTATTGGGAGTTGGACGACAAGGCAAGTATATTTAAACCAAGCTTTTGTGACAAGGAAAAGTGTGCCATAATTCCGGGAACTGAAGAGGTCAACGTCCAATATGCGTGGCTTCAGTTAGTAGGCCATGAGACAGTTGATACCGATTTACGCGGGCAAGAGTAGGGGGACCTGGATCTGACAGGAAGAAGATGCTTGTACGTCATAAATTGGGGAGGAGTCTCCAGGTCAAACTCTCCGAGATGAATTTGAACCAACGAATGAAGATAGGCACGCTTAAGGCCCGCGAAAAACTGGCGTACCTTTGATTTGGCGCAAAATTGAATATTAATAAAACCCATGATCATTTGTGTCTCCGCCGATCAGATTCTTACCCTACGCAATAAGAGAAACTCAATGAAATTAGCCGCAAGTCCGTAACTCAAAAACTCCGAATTATTTTTTAAAATTGTCCCCACTACTGTCAATTTGCTGTGTTCTCTATAAATGTAGCCAAGCTGGTGGTTGAACTGACTTTATTTCGATGTGTCATGGGCGACACTTGTGTTGACGAAATATTAACTTCTAAACTCTGACAAGTTCTTCAAGTATTTAAATGTGAATAATTTGCGTGTGAATGGTAGAAGCTTCAGGCTTACAAATATTTAGGGAAAGTTTTTCTTCGAATAAATTGCTCAGGACTTTGAGTGGATATTATCAGCTCATTTAGCAATTTTAGTAGTAATTGTAGTGCTGTAAAATAACTGAACATTTCTATCCTAAGAAAACCAAGATGTCTGGAACGAGGCCAACAGTTGGAAGGATGACCATGGACACACCAGCGATTATGTCCAAGTCCGGCTAAATAACTGCTGGGTTATGAGTGGCGACGTGAGCTGAGATGTTTCGGCGGAGGAATAAGTACCACATATTGATTATTCAATTTTAGTCGTAGTTAGATAAGCTGGGGAAATGTAAATAATTTTCTTGTATTTTTTATTGTAGTTTGATATTTTTATTCGGTTACCGACACTCGATTATAATGTAGTGCGTGACTATTTTTTGTTCTGATTTAATTGATTGTAATGTAACTTGTAAATGTACAATGCGTGTACAGTGTATTGTTCATATCGCTTGAGCGGAATTTTATGGTTTGAGCGATAAATGGCGCTTTTGTAGAATAAAACTTTACGGTAAACTTAGAATTTGGGGGGTACATTTTAACCTTGTGTTTGATAAACAGGCGTTTTTATTGTGAATTGCCTAGAGAAATTTTATTTGCAGGGAAGCATAGTTATCTTTGTAATCTGTAAAACTAAGGAAGTAATGATTTTATGATCTTTGGGAAAGCAATTTAAGTCTTTCCGTGGAATCCTAAATCTGGACGTATTTCAGGTGGAGAGAGTGAGGTGAAGTCATTACCCAGGTGTGCGTTATTTGTGATGTGTGATGATGTGTGTCTACATGTGCGGGGAACATCGTGGTAATCAGCCCACGATTCCTGTCTGCAGCAAAATATAATTAACGGCAGTATGAACTCCGAGGAGGCTACTGGCTGAGATGTCGTGTTTTATAATTCCTGAGAGAATTATTGGGACAAAATAGGTATTTTATACACACATGTTTTCAGGAATTACAAGGTACTTCTAGGTTCGTGAGCTGCTGTGAGCAAGCTCCCGATATTATTATGCGACGCACTGGGTGAATGACATAATGGCTTCATATGTGACGGACAGATTTGAGATAGCACTAATTAGGTTTGAGGCCGGGTTACCGTGTCCTCTTCTCTTAAAGTGAGATGAGCCTGTATTCTATATCTTGATTTAAAGGGTAGCTCGCCATACTCAGACCATAATTTTCATGCATTAAGTTGAATTGATATTTATTTGTGTGTTATAATTAAATGCCATCGGGCATAGTGTTTTTTTTAATCCATTTGGATTGTTGTGGTCATTGTAATTATTAAAACGACGTTCGGTCATGTCATCGTGTATTTTGTTGTAGTCACGTACGCTTGTGTTGATTTTACCAAGACCCACTGGGCAATTAGACGTGTTTTGGCACGTTGTCAAGATCTCGTGCGGAGATCTATTTGTATTGATATAAGGGTAGCGGGTGTCGGATAATTATTAAGTGTGTTCCCTAAGCTAATCTAATTTACGCAGAATTGCGGATTCGTTGCTTGACGGGAAACCATATGGTAACGAATCTCGTAATCGTACTTATTTCCTTCATTTAGTCAAAACATCGTCACGCGTGCACAAGTATAGATTTCAAGTCGACGTAGTGTTTCAAACGTCTTTTTATTAATAATCTCTCCTGAGATATTTATTTTGAATGTTAAACTGTGGATATTTGAATGCCACTTGATTGATGCAGACACAACTTAGGATTTGCAGTTGTGATCTATTTAGAAGTGTGTGAGTAAATACGAGATGTTGTTTTTGTTGATTGTTATTTGCTTTGGTTATTAAACTTGTTATTTAATACTGGGTTACCTCCTTTCTTTAATTATTGTATTTGCCCTATGTATCCTTGTAATCTTGAGAAGCAAAATGTAACTGCACGGCTATCATGGACCGAAACATTGCCCGAAATTGAGTCTCGATACGCTTCTTCTTCAAGGGTTCAGTAGGTGTAGCAAAGGTGAAACCATGGTTTTTGGTCTAAAAAGTCGTTCCCGTTATTTTTCCAGATATTTGGGGAAACGGTGAAGAGTGAGAACCAGGATTCAAGTGACGTTGTGTTTGGTGAATGATTGTCTTGCCTGCTACCCGCTGTCATGTTGCTAAAACATTATTTGACATTGCTGGCTTGGCTCACACACTTAGCGAAAAGAGAGAATTGATGGCTTGAGCCTGTCCACGGCTCTGGGAGCTAGTGTCTCTTATCATTGCGTGGGCAGGCAGCCAGCAGTCTGGCCCCAAGCAAGAGAGGTAAGAGGTTCTGCTCGCAGCCAATTGCTGTCATACAGTGTGGCTTTATACTGACCACATGATAGCCTTCGAGCATGATGGATTTATAAAGGAGCGTCAAGTTTGAAACGATGGTTCATAAAACAATGCCATGGGGTGGAACAAGGAGGTCATTGGACATGCGAAAGGGGGGGGGGTTTAGTGAACGGGGGAAGTGATACATCTTTTTTTGAAAAAAGGGGATTGGTCCAAATAACTAACTAACTAAATAAATAAATACATAGGGTTTTATTACAACAAATCATGTTTATTGACCCATGAATTAAACGTGGGAGGGATTCCCAACCACTTTACAAAACATCGCTCGCCTTTGACTTTAATTATTCGTTCAATGAGATAATCGTTGGGATATAATGGTTTTTGCAGTTCTTGATAATATAATTGTCATTGAATGGTTTGACCACGTTGATCTTCTAAAATATAAGTCACTGGTTGACCTAGCTTGACTTGACGAATTTTAAAACTTTCTGTTGTTCACTGAGGCGTGTAGGATTTTTTAAAGACTGTTATATGTGTACTGATGCGAACAAAATCCCCAATTTTAAGGCGGTGTCGCCTAGGGTCAGCTCTTTTTATAGGGTTAAACAGTCTATTGAGTCCGGCTAGGTCCTTGATGACGAGACGTGGTTTCATGCGAATGGTAGAATGAATCGTGTTGTTGTATCGTGACACGAGTAAAGGTAACAACTCTAACCAACGATAGGTGCCACGTACCGTAAACTCTTTCCGCATATGTGTTTTTAATGTGCAGTTAAAACGTTCGACCACGCTAGCTTTGAGATTGCTATGTGTATTGGTAAATATTTAAAGATTTGAGAAAACAGAAGAAATCCTTGTTGAAAAATTATTTTACCTGGTCGGTTTGTAACAAGTGGGGTTGACGTTTGGATTGTTGAATAATATGTTTAAAGGCATTGGTTACCAAGACACCAGTTTTATTTTTAGTGGTTTAACAAAAGCCATTTTGGAATAGATATCAATGACCGTCAACATATAGCGTACACCGTCGTTAACGTTAGAATGAGGAATCATTTCCACCAAGTCTACTTGCCATAAATCATTGATTCCTTTGGAAATGATACGGCGGCGTTCATAAATGCGTCGGGCTGGTTTATGCAATTCATGAGCGATGCCCACCTTGATGGGGGATGGATTATAAGATAATTCGTGCATCCCGAAGTTGTTGTTCAATGTGGGCGATTTCTGCCTCATGTCCTGTGTGGCCGGCTTATCTCGACGCATGAAGCAGGTATAAGCGCTGTACTACCTGATTGGGATTATTCCAATAGGTTATATCCACGTAGGGTTTAAATTTCTTAAACCTTACGCCAGAGGCAGAGTGTTGTTTTCGCTTACCAAACATGTGTGCAATGATGGTTTTATATTTTTGAGATATATTGGCATTGACCTGCTGAGAGGATTTATAGTTTCTTTTGTGAGCGTTGGTGTCTAATAAAATGGATTTATATTTAGCAAGGTCCTCTGGCGTAAAATCTTGTAAAGATGCGTTACGAGAGGATAGCAGCTTTAACAGTCACGGTGTTAATTTATAGTTGGTATTTTTAATGACAACACTAGTACGAGCAAATTTAATCGATGAATCACCAATTTTAAATGTATCATTCTCATAGCGGACACCAAACGTTGTATCTGTGTTTCCAATAAATAGATCGGTGAGAAACGGTTGCACTGTTGCACCATAATATGTTATTAAAATGTTTTTCAGTTGAACTTTATTTTGAGGGGTGGCCAAGAGTTGTGAAAACGGAGACGATCTGGTGGAAGACGGTGTTCCTGCTATGACGGATGTTTTTTGTTTTGCTTTCAGAAACTATTGAAGGGGTGAGAATTTGTTTTTCTTTCAGGTCTAAATACGGTTTCGCTTTCACTTTCACTTTGAGTATGTTGTTGTTCTTCTTCTTCTTCGTGTTCTTGTTCAGTATCATCGAGGGAGGATTTTACCCGCTGTTTTGAATCCGTTTGAGTAAGTTTTGAACTTGTTAAGGATTTGGTTGGAGAGGTAGCAGCAGTAGCATATGGTTTGATACTCATGATTTAAAGCGATGATGGAGCATGTTTTATGATAGGCAAACGATTCACGTTTTTTAAACGTTGTAATTCACAAAATTTATGACAAATAGTATTTCGTGCCTCAATGATACGCTGAATGTGTTTGAACATGTTTCTTGTACCCTATGGCTCTCGCCATGGTGGAGGTAAAGGCACACTAACAGGAAATGTCAAACCATGGGTCTTTTTAAAGAGAAGTAAAATTATCAAAACCTAAGCGCTAACGTCCCTCACATCGTTCACTGTGTTTATTAATGACCAAACAGGCATGGGGATGAGGGTTCCAACATGAGGCACAAAATTGTGTGAAAGCGGTAAAGGACATATCAGGATTCACATGATCTTGAAAAATATGATAGAGATATCTAGAGTCTTTGCGAAAGAGAACGATGAGATTGGCATTGTCACGAATCAACTGTTTGGGAATTTTTGAATAGGTCTGAACCAGATAAAATCAATCCACTTGTTTATGGCGTCCCATACTAAAATACTCTTGAATAATGACCTGACGTTAAGTGGCAATATCATCAAAAATAATAATGGAATCTGGTTGAATGCGATCTGGTGACGTCTTGAGGTGAGGTGAATGTAAAATAGCCCATGGCTTCTTTATTTAACGAAGACATAATTTGTCCCAAATACACGTACAGAGGCTAGTACAAGGATTTTGCAAAAATATAAATATTTTGAAATCGTAGGCCATGAGGTGCGGTAATGATGTTGAGCAAAACATTGGTCTTTCCACACCCCGAAAGCCCCACGATGATACATCGAACGGTAGATGGAAATAGGGTTCCATGGCGTTAAGATTCACACACGGTCAGCGATAGTTCTGAAACCAAATCGGAGACGAGCAAAGCATGGGGTTGTTTCATTAATTCCATAGTGACGACGACTGAGTTTTTTCATATGTGCATGAGGTTTATATATATATAGGCAAGCGGTGAGTAGGACAGGTTAGTTAACGTCTATCACGATGGACGTGTGTGGGCGAGCTCGTGTGACCATGGCAACGGCCGCTTCCTTTTCAAAACAGTCTCGAGATTTGGCGACAAAAACCTATGTCGATAGCAAAGTGCAAAGTGTATATCACATGGCTCCGAGACTAACCGCTGAGGGCTATTCAGCCCATCATCATCGTTTTGTTGACGTGCAAGAGCCTCGAGACGAGGATGGTGTCTGCACGAAACGTTACGTGACCTACCAAATGAAAAGGCTTTATAAATTTGTCCCATCTGTATTTTTAGTGTACTTGACAAATGGAAAACTGGTCAATGACAGAAACCATTTCCCACCACTAACACTGGTGAATGACAACCACCACCTTACTTATGTGCTTGCTTCCGGTTTAAGACATTCATATTAAATATGCGATGCCTGATAAGAAACATATACAAATAGAGATAAACTGTCAGAGACTGTTGGTCCACAATCATCAAACGGTAAATGCTGGCGATGAATTATCCTTTCATGGGATGCTTACGTTTGAGGAAAAGGAAGCTGGGAAATCTGTGAATGATTTTCCGCTTTATACCGAATTGGAATTTACCGCTATGGAATAAGGCTCTATACGTTAGTTGTTATCGAATCTTTGTTGTGAAAGGTTCACCAAGTAGGACCATGGTGAAAAAAGATATGCGGTCAACATGAAAAAAACAAAACCCAAGAAAAGAAAGAAGCCAGGCCGGAAACCGAGTCGGTCTGCCTCACACCCTGTGTTAAAAAAATTAAAAAAATACAAATATAGTGGCTATTGAAAAAGCATTACAGGCGGTGCGATTGTCTACAGACCCGAAAACCCTCCATGATGCATCGAGAAAGAAAGAAAGAAAGAAAGAAAGAAAGAAAGAAAAAACGTAGGCGAGTCATTCCTGTTGCTAAGCGTGGAGGTGTTTTGCGGGCTTTATTTGCGGGTCTGGCTGCTCTGGGTTCGCTTTTGGGGGGTGCCAGTGCCGTGACGAAAACCATTAAAGCCATCGAGCAAGGCAAGCAACAACTAAAAGAAAGTCAGCGACACAATGAAACGATAGAAAACATTGCTATGGGGGCTAAAAACGCTAATCCTTAAAAGCCAGTCTTTTATCAACAAAACAAGGCCTTGGTCTATCGCCAAAGAATAGAAACGCCAATCATGCCCATGAGCCATCAAAAAGTGGAAAGCTATGCTAAACAACTAAAGATTTCTCATTTTCGAGGTGTATTTATGCGAAATGAATTACCCAAAGCGCCGTGGAAAGATGAACGAGTCATGATCAATTTAGATGATGATGCAGGACCAGGAACCCCTTTTGTAGCCCATGTGAAACAAGGTTCCAAGGTATGGTACTTTGACAGTTATGGAAATTTACCCCCCCCCCCCCCCCCATCGATTTGATGCGTTATTTGGGAAACCAGGTGACGTTATTCTATAATGTGAATCGTCAACAAACCTTTGACAGTCAAGAGTGTGGGCTTTTTTTTTATATAAGTGGTCGCGTTAAACCAGCAGTCTCATCATTATGAATGTCAACGCCAAGACCTTTACCGTGCACAGCCACGGACCTGAAGTGTCCCTGGATATTTCCCCCCCATTGAATTGCACCCCCAATAATCCTATGTGATGGGATTAATCTCTTTGGAAAGTTACAACAGAATTTACAATATACAACTGGATATTAATGACAAGTTTTATTATGATGATAATATGTTGAGGCTACCTCCTGGAGGTTATACCATAGATGATGTGCCTGAGGCCATTAGTGTGGCGATGATAAAACAATTTGGTGTCAAGCCATTTGCGGATGGAACACACAAATTTGAACTTACAGCCAATACGATTACTCATCGCTGTCGTATTTTCTCCACGTTTAACATTGACTTTGAAGCACGATTTCATTCTATTGGCCCTTTATTAGGATTATATCCACGCGTGTTGGCAACTCACCAACCCCATGATTCAGATTATCAAGTCACATTCATCGAGGACCATCACATCTCTGTCACTTGCAATATTATAAGAGACGTGTTTACCAATCAAGAACAAAGCCATTCCCTGTATGATTTTATTGTCACCTCCCCTTGTGGCTATATTATTCGTGAAAATCCTTCCGTGATTCTATATCATCCTGTGTGTGACTTACAAATTGGTTCTATAGACGCTATGAAATTTATCTCTAAAGCAACAACACCGTCTACGAGGTCGGTTAGTTGCCCACCGTGTATGAAAAGGTTGACACGAGTAAACCGACAACGCTTACAACACCTTGGCTATACGTTAAACCCCCATCATGAACAAGGAACTGTTGCAAGTTTTAAATCCAATACAAGTGAAAGATGGCTTCGTGCGAATTGATATGCATTCCTATCAACCTCAAGCATCAGGGCTAAATAACAATGACGAGATTCAATTCATCATTAACAATCAAGATATATTTACCCTACCTAATGAAAGTGTCCTTAAAATTGAGGGTAAATTAATAAAAGCGAATGGCACCACACCCACGACGTCTACGTTGGCTAATCATGGTTTGGCTTTTCTGTTTTCTGAAGTGCGATATGTCATTAATGCTATTGTGATAGATATGTCTCGAAATGTGGGTTTGACTAGTCTTATGAAATTATATCCTTCTTATAGTGAGGAAGAAGGTAAAACGCTTTATATGCAGGATGGTGCCCCAACAGTAGCAATGACTGGTTAGTTCATACCGATGGCTCCTTTACAGGGTTTCTACCCTCAAAAGTACTCCTTGGCTTTGCGGAAGATCACAAGCGTATTATATTAAATGCAAGACAAAGTTTGTATCTCGTGAGAGACCGTAGTAATTATAATGCAATAAAGGGAGCCTCTGACAATGTGGTAGTCTCAAAAATTCAACTGCTTTGATTACTATGGAAAGTGCCCCACGTGACGCTATCGGATCGTAAAAAGCTAACCATGGTAAATTTGGTGCAAAAAGATAAAGCCTTACCTATAGCCTTTCGAAGTTGGAGTCTACATGAGTACCCCTTGCTACATACCACAGACACTCATAGTTGGAGTGTGAAATCGGCTCGCTCTCCGAGCGACCCCTCTGTTAATATTGGTTTTCAAACCAATAGAAAATACCAACAAAGCAAAGATATCACCATGTTTGATCACATTCACTTGAGGAATATACGACAATTTTTAATAATAATGTTTGCTTCCCCTATGAGGGGTTGGAACTGAATTTTTCAAAAAATATAAATTTCAATCGTCTTATTATGAAAAACAGGATTGCCCTATGTTGTCGCCGCAAGGGTTTAAAGCAAAGGCACCACTGGTTGTTTTCGTCTGCTCGTATTTAGAAGAATCTATGAAAATCACCACCATTGATTTAAGAGTAGATTTTGAAACGCAAGAAAATGTACCAGACCATACAAGTGCCTACTGTTTGATTATGCATGCCAGACAAGTGAAATATCACCCTTTGTCCAATTATGTGACCAGCATTTAATGCACCTGCGACCTCCTGCTTAGCGGACTCCCTCTCCCTCTCTCTCTCTCTCTCGTGTGGTGAGGTGGAAAAATGAATTTATAATTCATGTCTTAACATGATGAGTGTCTGCAAGCACATTGTCTGTGGCGCTCTGGCAGTGTGGTCACATGTAGTGCGCACACACAGACATAGCATTGACAAACGTCATGTGTCCCTCATTAAGCAACAACAACAACAACAATGACGTGAGGGAAAAAACATGGAATTTAAAATGTGAATTTAATCGACTGAAAACTTTTGAAACATGGACAGTTCCCTTTATGGATTATGAAGAATTGGCAGCGGCTGACTTTTATTACTTAAACCGCCGGGATGTGGTCAAGTGTATTTTTTCAACATTGAAATTGGAAACTCTGAGATGGGGGATCGACCATTTAGTGATCATCGACGATGGAGTCCATCCTCTCCTTACCTCAATCGCTATGATGTGGGCAATATTCCATGGAGTTTGAATTACCCTATCATTGTACCAGACCCTACAAAACTAGGAGATACCTGTGGACCATATGTGCAACCCTTTCATTTGAATGTTGTTCCAGATTAAAAACAAAAACAAAAAACTTTGTAACAGTATTATAAGTGTTTTATGATGATGAATAAAAACTATGTGCTGATGTAAAAAATATTTACCTGTTGTTGAATTCTTTGTTCCTTTTCCCAAGTCCTTGACTAGAGGAGTTAAACCATGAGATGGGTTAGTTGTTGATTGGTCGTGGGCGAGGTAACAAGTAAAAAAATTATGCGTACACGCATTGTCGATTGTCAGGGCTTTAAAATTAAGATAACAAATTTATATTTAAGGAAGTGGCTTTTATCGATTGTACTACCTTTTGGGTGTCAAAACCCATCCATTTGGTGTTTAAACCTCCCTATGCGTTCGAGTTGCTTAGTGAAAAAGATAAAAAGCAAAGCGAATGGATTGAAAATCATCTGCAATTAGAATGGAAAAAGGGTGATATTTCTTATAAGTATCTTGACATAGTCATGAATGCCCATTTGTCCTCTGCCAATGTCCTATTTGTTAAAGGACTTGAAAAACTACAATGGCTACACCCATTTTTACCTCCTTACTGTCAATGTAATTGATTTTTTGATTTGGGGTGTCCATCCCTGCAAACGCTCATGGATACTTGTCCATGCGGCAATATTCAGAATAAAGCCTTAGCGCATGCGTGGCAATTATATAATTGGCTAACAACTAATGCCTGTTGGGAGTTGTTAAACAAAATTAAAACTCAAAGTTTACTGTCCGATGACACCAGTGAGACTTGTACACGTGAGGTGATAATTTTTTGATTTGGGGTGTCCATCCCTGCAAACGCTCATGGATACTTGTCCATGCGGCAATATTCAGAATAAAGCCTTAGCGCATGCGTGGCAATTATATAATTGGCTAACAACTAATGCCTGTTGGGAGTTGTTAAACAAAATTAAAACTCAAAGTTTACTGTCCGATGACACCAGTGAGACTTGTACACGTGAGGTGATAATATCAACGTTATAAACATGGACGCCACTACGATCGACAAGGCTATTGGAGAATTCTTTGTGTGCAAGAAAAAACTCAGCAACTTTACTCAACATGAATTATTGGCCTTGCCTAAATCGTTCCTTTTTATGTAGCCACCAACGCTGTCAAAGAAATTTGGGAAAAGGCGCCTGCTGAGTGGACCAGTGACCCTGTATTGTGTGAATTGCAACCATGTAGCCATTTTCCCCATCATAAGCAATTAACCATGACAAAAATACCCTCCATTCGACAGTGCGCCAAGTGCCAATTGATGAAATTTTATCACAGTCATAAAACTCACTGTAAAGACATTGTTTCATCATTCCAGGGTTGTCATGCGGAAAACAACCACCTACCATGCTCGTCAGCAGCCGCTGGCAAACAACAACAAGAAGAAAAGTGTATTTAACCGATTGAAAGCACAATGTCCCAAGTGTACTGGCCATAGAATTATTGATTAAATCATTAAATACTTACCACTGGAATTCCACCTACCTGCTTACAGCTTTTGCGGCCCTGGTACTCGCCTTCAGGATCGTTTGAGGTGAGGGGATATGGGCATTAATGCTTTGGATCATGCATGCCGTAATCATGATATAACCTATCAAAACAGTGATACCATACTAAGACGCATCGCCGACAACGTTTTGTTAAGCATTGCCAAGCAACGATTAACAGCCTCAGATACCAGTGTATCAGAAAGGATGGCAGCATTTATGGTCATTGGTGCTATGAAGAGCAAATTACTTTTATCTAGATATGGACTTTAACATCATCAATTTATAATAAGCAAAAATATTTCCCATAATAGCAAATTGCTTTGATCCATATTGACAGAATAACTAAGAAGACACTTAAGTTAATTATACGCCAAATCAATATTAATAATAACAAACTTAAATGTCTACAATTTATAGATCATTTGAAGTGTACATGTTTCGAAACAACTATGCTTTCTTCTTCAGCACAATCGAGAGAGAAAAATTTATTCTAATGAAAAACTTAAATTAAAAATGGATATCCTTACAATACGTCTTAAAAGAATAATTATGAAAAACCATTTATAAATCCTTAAAATTATTTATGAAAATTTAGGCAATTATATGGTTAATCTTCTGAAAAATATATATGAAAAATATTGTAAAAATTCCTCTTCTGAAAAATGTATTAGTTAATATGGTTCTCTGAACATAAACAGTATCTTAAAAAAGAAGCTAGTAAAGCTTTAAAGTAATGTATCTTGAAGTTGAAATAACACACGTAGTCATATCTCTGGAAATGGTACAAACTTGGACCCTACTAATAGCATCAAGTTTAACTTTCGATGTTCATTCAGTTCTTATATGCCTTCTGTTCCACATGCCAACTATTTCAATACGTGGTGGCATCTCAATCTAGGAAGTTCAAACAAAATTGTAATTGTATAATAGTGTTGGAGCTAGAAAGAACAATTTTTAAAACTATCCTAAACCTCACATGTCATTCCCTCTCCCTCCTTGTTGATACATGTTATGGGTTAATGGTATTTACTAACCTCGAAATTCTTAATTCAGAGCACCAGATTAGCATCTACGTCGTTATGCCTTCAGTTCCGCGTGTCAACTATTTTGGGATATTTAATGTATTAATATTAAATATTAAACTCCAAAATAATTATAGGTATTTCAATGTTAAACATGTGATCATAAATCCTTAATGAGTTGAAAGATGAAAAAACATAAGATGAATGGAAATTATCTTAGATGTCGTGCTGGCAAAGAAACTTAAATGAGAATCATTCTTCAAGTCTTCACAATGTCCGTCTAGGCGTTACTACAATAGCATATTTGTCCGTTTTGGCGCTACTATCTTCCAATGGACTACATGTATTATTGCTTCTTTTACATTATTTACGAACAAGCTAAAGATTGTGTTGAATATAGCGTGTTTATTCAATAACCCTTAGAATATTGAATAAACATCGTGAAATGTTAGTATACATTAAACCATTACAGACCTATTATTTTTTATGCTTTCAATTACCCGAATGCCAACCAAGTAGTGTGAATATTTAATTTAAACTTAAAAATTATTAGGTTCTTGTTGCAATGAATCATAGAACAGAGCTCAAAGAAAACTAATATTGAATAAACCATATTTTGAAAACAAGTAGCATGGCCTCAAAAGTAGTAGGTCAACTCCTGATCTGGTTAATATCTTAAAGATTTATTATGGAGATTCATTTGGAAATGATAAGATTTCATATTTGTTTTCTTAATTATTGAAATTACCTTTGGCTGTGTATATCACCAAATTTGCGAATGTCTGGAGTATTGATCTAATCTCGTGTATTATTTATTAAAGTTAAAAATGCTGATTACTCATTATATTAATAGGTTGAAATTTTGAAAAGGAGACCCTTTAACTATATCAATATTTAAAATGGGGATAATTATCTAGTTTTTTTTATTAAGAACCTATAAGTTGTTATTTGAGTTTCTGTTTATTGTTTTAATGTGGTTAATGATTGTTATGAATAAAGGGTTGTTATCGTTAATTATTTCATTTATATTGAGGTCTGGGTATAGTTTTTGGATGATGAATATTTCCATTTTTTCAAGTATGTTCAAAAATTTGCCTTTATCTGTTAAGTGTAGAATTGTTAAATCCCTATTAATATTGGTAAACGCATGGTTCATATCATTTATGTGTTCTCCCATGCTTGAATATTTCTTGTATTTTATGGCATTAACATGTTCACTGTAACGTTTAATAAAATTTCGTCCTGTTTGGCCAATATATGTGATATTACAGGTGTTACATTTTAGTTTATATACTCCAGATTTATTGTATATAGTTCCTTTATTTAATTTGTTGTAATTGTAAACTATTTTCTCTGTGTTATTGTTTGTTTTAAATGTAATCTTACATTTTTTCTTTCTGAAAATATTTGTTATGTTGTAGATCTTATTGTTCATATATGTAAAAGTGATTAACGTTTTATTCGTGTCAGTATTTTGAAGAGTTGAAATGGATTTATTTCTTATCTGTTTTAATATATTATCAATGTATGATTTATTATACCCATTAAGTTCTGCTGTTATAAATTGTGTGTATTTCTTTTAAATAATCTTCTGACATCATTGGTGTATTTAGGGCTCTTGTGATCAGACTATAGAAAGTGGATTTTTTATGGGAACCTGGGTGTGTCGAGTCATTTCTTATGATATTTGAAGTCGTTGTAGGTTTTCGGTAAATACTGTATGTTAATCTATTTAAATCTCTTTTAATAGAAATATCTAGGTAGTGCAATTTATTATTACTTTCATTTTCTAAGGTGAAAAATATATTTGGGTCTAAAGAATTTATTTGACTCACAAAATTATCAATGTTAATTATACCTTTATTGATTATTATAAATATGTCATCAACATATCTTCCCCATAATTCTAGACCTGGATATTTGTTAATAATAAATTGGTTTTTTCAAGTGATCGATGTAAATATTTGCCAAAATTCCCGAGGCTGGAGATCCCATTCCTAATCCATTTGTTTGTTGGTATATTTTATTATTAAATGTAAAGAAGTTGTTTTCTAAGGTAAAAGTTAGAATAGATATGAATTCAAGTATTTCAACTGTATTTAAAAAGCTGTTCTCTGTTAAATTATCTTTAATATTTTTTATATTAGCATTTATTGATATATTAGTATACATATTAGTGATATCATGGGAATGTATTGTGTTTTTATTACTAACAGTAAAATCTTTTGTTTTTTAAATGAAATCTTGTGAATTAACATAGGAAGTGTTTGCTTTGAACTTGTAATGAAAATTTAATAATTTCAGTATAAATTTAGCTATTTTGTAGGTTGGACTATATTTATTTTTAACTATAGGTCGAATAGATATGTTTGCTTTATGTATTTTCGGTAAGGCTCTTAGAGTTGGTAATTTGGGGTTCATTTGGTATAAACACTGTTTATCTTTGTCATTAAGAAGGAACATTGTGCTGTTAATTAAATGTTTTAAGTTTCTTTGAATTTTCATAATTGGATGCTTTTTAATGTTTATAAATGCACTTTCATTTAAAAATTGTTCAGTTTTTTCTATGTAGGTTTGTTCTTCTAAAATTACAGTTATATTACCTATATTTGCTTTTGTGATAATTAATTTGTTATGGTTTATTTTGTTTTTTATACTCTTTAAGATTGGTATATGGTTCATGTTAATTTTTCTTGATTTATTATTTTATTAAGTTGTTTATTGGATTCATGTCTTAATGACTCTTGATCTTCTGGAAATTTGCTGATTGCAACTTCAATTTCAGCTATAGTTTGTTTTAAATTATTTATGTTGGTTAGGATTGGCCAATTGTGTTTGGGACCCTTTTCAAGTAATTTTAATTCATCTTTAGAGAAAATGGTTGTAGATAGATTTATGATGGGGGAATGGTAATTGGGCAAAGCAGGTTTGTTGAAATGGTACTGTTGATGTAATGGTTTATGTTTGTTTTGTTCATGCAATGTCCTTAGTTTATTAAAAATAGTATTTTCTTTTTTATTTATAGCGATAGTAAGTCTGTATTCAAGTTTCTCTTGAAAGTAATGCAATTCCATTTGAGAAATATTCTTAATCATAACAACAAATTAAATAAAGGATATATATACAATAAATCTGGAGTATATAAACTAAAATGTAACACCTGTAATATCACTTATATCGGCCAAACAGGACGAAATTTTATTAAACGTTGAATTCATATCTATTCTAACTTTTACCTTAGAAAACAACTTCTTTACATTTAATAATAAAATATACCAACAAACAAATGGATTAGGAATGGGATCTCCAGCCTCGGGAATTTTGGCAAATATTTACATCGATCACTTGAAAAAACCAATTTATTATTAACAAATATCCAGGTCTAGAATTATGGGGAAGATATGTTGATGACATATTTATAATAATCAATAAAGGTATAATTAACATTGATAATTTTGTGAGTCAAATAAATTCTTTAGACCCAAATATATTTTTCACCTTAGAAAATGAATGTAATAATAAATTGCACTACCTAGATACTTCTATTAAAAGAGATTTAAATAGATTAACATACAGTATTTACCGAAAACCTACAGCGACTTCAAATATCATAAGAAATGGCTCGACACACCCAGGTTCCCATAAAAAATCCACTTTCTATAGTCTGATCACAAGAGCCCTAAATACACCAATGATGTCAGAAGACTATTTAAAAGAAATACACACAATTTATAACATAGCAGAACTTAATGGGTATAGTAAATCATACATTGATAATATATTAAAACAGATAAGAAATAAATCCATTTCAACTCTTCAAAATACTGACACGAATAAAACGATAATCACTTTTACATATATGAACAATAAGATCTACAACATAAGAAATATTTTCAGAAAGAAAAGTTGTAAGATTGCACTTAAAACAAACAATACCACAGAGAAAATAGTTTACAATTACAACAAATTAATTAGAGGAAATATATACAATAAATCTGGAGTATAAAAACTAAAATGTAACACCTGTAATATCACATATATTGGCCAAACAGGACGAAATGTTATTAAACGTTACAGTGAACATGTTAATGCCATAAAATACAAGAACTATTCAAGCATGGGAGACCACATAAATGATATGAAACATGCGTTTACCAATATTAATAGGGATTTAACAATTCTACACTTAAAAGATAAAGGAAAAATTTTGAACATACTTGAAAAAATGGAAATATTCATCATCCAAAAACTATACCCAGACCTCAATATAAATGAAATAATTAACGATAACAACCCTTTATTCGTAACAATCATTAACCACCTTAAAACAATAAACAGAAACTCAAATAACTACTTATAGGTTCTTAATAAAAATACCTAGATAATTATCCCCATTTTAAATATTAATATAGTTAAAGAGTCTCCTTTTCAAAATTTCAACCTATTAATATAATGAGTAATCAGCATTTTTAACTTTAATAAATAATACACTAGATTAGATCAATACTCCAGACATTCGCAAATTTGGTGATATACACAGCCAAAGGTAATTTCAATAATTAAGAAAACAAATATGAAATCTTATCATTTCCAAATGAATCTCCATAATAAATCTTTAAGATATTAACCAGATCAGGAGTTGACCAACTTCTTTTGAGGCCATGCTACCTCTTTTCAAAATATGGTTTATTCAATATTAATTTTCTTTGAGCTCTGTTCTATGATTCATTGCAACAAGAACCTAATAATTTTTAAGTTTAAATTAAATATTCACACTACTTGGTTGGCATTCGGGTAATTGAAAGCATAAAAAATAATAGGTCTGTAATGGTTTAATGTATACTAACATTTCACGATGTTTATTCAATATTCTAAGGGTTATTGAATAAACACGCTATATTCAACACAATCTTTAGCTTGTTCGTAAATAATGTAAAAGAAGCAATAATACATGTAGTCCATTGGAAGATAGTAGCGCCAAAACGGACAAATATGCTATTGTAGTAACGCCTAGACGGACATTGTGAAGACTTGAAGAATGATTCTCTTTTAAGTTTCTTTGCCAGCACGACATCTAAGATAATTTCCATTCATCTTATGTTTTTCATCTTTCAACTCATTAAGGGTTTATGATCACATGTTTAACATTGAAATACCTATAAATATTTTGGAGTTTAATATTTAATATTAAGACATTAAATATCCCAAAATAGTTGACACGCGGAACTGAAGGCATAACGACGTAGATGCTAATCTGGTGCTCTGAATTAAGAATTTCGAGGTTAGTAAACACCATTAAACCATAACATGTATCAACAAGGAGGGAGAGGGAATGATATGTGAGGTTTAGGATGGTTTTAAAAATTGTTCTTTCAAGCTCCAACACTATTATACAATTAAAATTTTGTTTGAACTTCCTAGATTGAGACGCCACCACGTATTGAAATAGTTGGCATGTGGAACAGAAGGCATATAAGAACTGAATGAACATCGAAAGTTAAACTTGATGCTATTAGTAGGGTCCAAGTTTGTACCATTTCCAGAGATATGACTACGTGTGTTATTTCAACTTCAAGATACATTACTTTAAAGCTTTACTAGCTTCTTTTTAAGATACTGTTTATGTTCAGAGAACCATATTAACTAATACTTTTTTCAGAAGAGGAATTTTTACAATATTTTTCATATATATTTTTCAGAAGATTAACCATATAATTGCCTAAATTTTATTAAATAATTTTAAGGATTTATAAATGTTTTTCAAAATTATTCTTTTAAGACGTATTGTAAGGATATCCATTTTTAATTTAAGTTTTTCATTAGAATAAGTTTTTCTCTCTCAATTGTGCTGAAGAAGAAACCATTGTTGCTTCGAAACATGTACACTTCAAATGATCTATAAATTGTAGACATTTAAGTGTGTTATTATTAGTATTGATTTAGCGTATAATTAACTTAAGTGTCTTCTTAGTTATTCTGTCAATACGGATCAAAGCAATTTGCTATTATGGCAAATATTTTTGCTTATTATGATGGAGCCAGCCAGGTTTACAAAGAATTAAACAAATTTAGCCAATTAAGAGTTAGGATAGCAACATTAATCAGAGATATTTACTTCTTAAAGCAATGCTAACTTTACGTCTAATTCCAAAACATTTAAATTCTGTTCAAATGAGAGGTAAATTAATGCCTCATGTGAAACTTATACAAAACAAAGTCAACAACTGTTGGCTTAAAAACGAACTAAAATTTCTGTATATGAAGAAACAAAAACTTTCTGAACAATGTTACGAACTCCATCTATTTATGATGAAGAATATTTCTCAAATGGAATGGCATTACTTTCAGAAGAAACTTGAATACAGACTTACTATCGCTATAAATAAAAAGAAAATACTATTTTTAATAAACTAAGGACATAGCAAGAACAAAACAAACATAAACCATTACACCAACAGTACCATTTCAACAAACCTGCTTTTCCCAACTACCATTCCCCCATCATAAATCTATCTTCAACCATTTTCTCTAAAGATGAATTAAAATTACTAGAAAAGGGTCCCAAACATAATTGGCCAATCCTAACCAACATAAATAATTTAAAACAAACAATAGCTGAAATTGAAGTTGCACTCAGCAAATTCCCAGAAGATCAAGAGTCATTAAGACATGAATCCAATAAACAACTTAATAAAATAATAAATCAAGAAAAAGTTAACATGAACCATATACCAATCTTAAAGAGTATAAAAAACAAAATAAACCATAATGAACCACTTTTCAGAATTTATTGTAATTATTATTATTGTCATCATGATTATTATTATTATTATTGTCATGTGTTGTGACATCTCTATATTACGCCTCGAGAGTTTAAAAGTGCGCAGTTTGTCTGTATGTATCTCTCTGTCTAACGTTGTGCAACCCCTGGCTACATACTGCCTTGTTCTCTCGTATTGGCTAGTGTTGTTGCTACCTTGCATTTTGTTGTGCAATTCGTTCTGCCATTGGCTCTGACTATATTTGACGCGAGTTTGGGGCCACTCCCAAACTACGCATTTGATTTTTCTGAGAGGCTTCTCTCCCCTCTGGGGGGACAGAAGCTTGGTCAGTCTTAGACGCGCCGAGATGTAAGGCGAACGTGTGTATTCGGGCAGAGGCCCACCCTCATGGCGCAGCGGAATGTGAGTACGGCTCAATGTATTTCTATCTAACGCAATGTAATTGTTTTTGTTAAACGTTCCTTCTTTTGCTTAATTCTCTTTCCTTTTCAAGATGTTATTGTTAGTATTTTAATCCTTGAACCAGATCTCCGGGACCTTGCGTAATGTCATACGGCGGAGTTCTTTTTGTTGCTTTTGTTATGTGCCCTTCTCACAGTTTTATTATTTTGGTTAATACCTGTAAGATTCGAAAGTATTGCGTTTCTGCGTCTTGGCTTATATATATTTCCTGTCGGGCCTTAGTGCTCGTCTTTTGCGTCGGTGTCTCTTTGTACCACAAATGTTTCATTTGATTGGTAGCAATTGGACCTTTGTTTGTGGACAGTATGTGTGAGGTAACGGGACTGATGTCCAACGTCCCACTAATACGTGTCCCTTTTGTTTATAGAATATATGTGACGGTGGTTAACTGGGATTTTCTCCAGCTCCGATGTCATATTATTCTTTTTTTTATATGTCGCGTTGGTGCGGCATTATGTTGGAATATAAGCCTATTTTATTATAGCGTGCTTTCGATTTTTACCGGTCTCTTTCGTCCCAAGTCAATTGTAATGTAATGTATCTCCGTATATCTCATTTTCCTTTTGTTTTGTTTTTCTCTTTCGATTTTCGCCGTATTACATAACTTAATTATAATTCCCCTTGTCTTCTCCTTCCTCCTATCTCCGTGAGATCTCTCTCCCCTTTGTTTTACTCCCCTCACTCCTCCCCCTTCCCTCCGGTATGTTTACATAACATCATGAAAAGCTTCGCGTCTTAGCAGTTCGAAGTTTGACTTTTTGCAAGTTTGTCGTTTCTCTCTAACTTTTGTAAGTTTCGTTTTATTTTCTTTCAAGTTTGTATCTTTTCGTTAGATTCATGTTGTTGAGCGGTACTCAGGTTCTGTCGTGCTTTTCAGTTTTTTTTAAGTTTTTGAATTCTTTATTCTTGGTATTGGGTTTCTTTTGTATTATTGATCTTGTCTTAGCTTGCCTTTTTTCTTTGTTTTAAATAATTTGTTTATTTCGTGTACACGCTCTTTCTTTTATCTTCAATACATTTTTATATTTTAAGTAATATAGCTCCCTTGTCTTTTCATTTCTTATATTTAAGTTCCCCTTCCTTATCCTTATCCTTACCTCGATTTCGTCAATCTTGTCTTTGTGACGTAACAAAGGCACGATTAACACGCCTCTGGGATTTATTTAATTAATTTTATGGGAATCTCGTTTCTGCACTTTTGATTATTCCATTAAGCAATTATTTGTAAGCATTTGGTTTTTTGGAAATCATCTTTTGCTCGCTCCGAAAACCTTGGGCCCAGCACCGGGTCGAGCAAGACGTCTTTTCCCCATCCATTTGCGACCTTGTTGATTTTATCTTCCACTGCTACTCTGACGCGCATTATTATTATTATTAATAGACCTTTATCGGCGCAATAACAAATTAATTATCACAAAAGCAGATAAAGGTAATATAACTATAATTTTAGAAGAACAAACCTACATCGAAAAAACTGAACAATTTTTAAATGAAAATGCATTTACAAACATTAAAAAGGATCCAATTATGAAAATTCAAAGAAACTTAAAACATTTAATTAACAGCACAATGTTCCTTCTTAATGACAAAGATAAACAGTGTTTATACCAAATGAACCCCAAATTACCAACTCTAAGAGCCTTACTGAAAATACATAAAGCAAACATACCTATTCGACCTATACTTACTTAATTCCTGCCACTCCTTCCGGAGCATGGGGCCTTGGCGAAATTTCTCCAAGCAGTACGGTTCCTGGCCATTCTCTTCACTTGACTCCAGTTCTTGTCCACCTCTGCAATTTCATTTTCGATCGTCCTCTTCCAAGTCTTCTTAGGTCGACCTCGCTTCCTGGCGCCTTGAGGATTCCAGTCTAGCGCCGCCCTCTCAATAGCTCCGTCCGGCTTCCTTAGTGTGTGACCAATCCAGCGCCATTTCCTCTCCTTGATCTGGATGCTAATCGGTTTTTGATTGGTGATGGTCCAAAGATCTTCATTTGAGATTATGTCCGGCCACCTCACATTCATGATGCGACGCAGACATCTGTTAATGATCACCTGTAGCTGGTTGTTGATCGGTTTTGTGACTTTCCATGTTTCACAGCCGTAGAGAAGAATCGACTTTACGTTGCTATTGAAAAGGAGGAGCTTGACCTTCCTGGAAATGTTTCTCTTTCTCCAGATGGGGTAGAGCTGGACAAAGGCACCATTTGCCTTCCTGATACGGCTTCGAACATCTTCCTCTGCTCCCCCATTATTTGTGACTATACTTCCAAGGTAGAGGAAGGACTCAACTCGCTCAATGTCCTTTCCGTTGACTGTCAAACTAGTCGTGATGTCGGAATTTATCCTCATCTCTTTGGTCTTGTTGGTGTTGATCATCAGTCCTGCACGTTCTGCTTCTCTCTGCAACCTCCCCAGCTTATCTTCTATGTCTCGGTACCGTTGTGCCATAAGACAAATGTCGTCTGCGAATTCCAGATCTTCAAGCCTGTCATTTATACCCCATTGAATACCCCTCTTCCGTCCTCCCATTACCTTCTTCATCACACTATCCAGGACCAACAGGAACAGAGTGGGGGGAAAGGACACACCCCTGTCTCACTCCGGAACTGACTTTTATCTTTTCTGTTAATTTTCCTTCGTGAAGAACCTGGCACTCATACCCTTCGTACATCTCTTCCATGATTCTGATGATCTTTGTTGGAATTTTATATTCCTCGAGGGTCTTCCACATGATTCTTTGATTTACGGAGTCGAAGGCTTTCTCGAAGTCAACAAATGTGAGGTAAAGGGTATTCCGCCACTCCACACTCTGCTCCAGGATGATTCGGAGGGTGTTGATGAGATCCACACAGCTGCGATGTTGTCGAAATCCAGCCTGTTCCTTCCGAAGCCTTTTTTCTACGCAGTCTTTTATACGATTCAGGATGACTCTCGCCAGCACTTTGCTTGGAATGGACAGCAAGGTGATACCCCTCCAGTTGTTACAGTTTGTGGTGTCCCCTTTCTTCGGCAACTTGACTATCAACCCCTTCTTCCAGTCGGTTGGTATTTTCTCCTCCTTCCAGATCTTCTCCAACAGCGGGTGCAGCAGATCGATCGTAATATCCAGGTCTGCTTTCAGGACTTCCGCTGGGATATTATCCAGACCTGGTGCCTTCCCGCATTTCATCTGCTTCAACGCTGTCCGTATTTCACCCCGAGTTGGGGAGTCGAGGCTGATGCTTGGGTCACTTTCTGCTTCCTCTTCATCTTCTCCTCGCTGCTTACTTTCTGGTCCTCTATCTCTATTAAGAACCTCCGCAAAGTGTTCTCTCCATCTTGTCAGCTGCTGTTCACACGGCGTGAGGATCTCGCCTGTCTTGCTCTTCACAGGCCTAGTTTTATTAAAACCTTTCTACGAAAGCATCTTTGTGATGCCATAGAGCTCCTTAACGTCCCCCCTTCTTGCCGCTTCTTCTGCTTTCTCCGCCTGCTCATCAATCCACCTCCTATGATCCTTCCGTACACTCCTCTTTACCTCCCTGTTTGCTGTTGAATACTTTGCTTGTGTGAGAGCCTTCTGCTGCCTAGTCTTGCAGGTGTTGAGCTTGGCCTTAATCTCCTTCCTATAATTTATCTTGTCCCAGGTCTGATCGGATATCCATTCTTTCCGCAGGTAGTTCTTGTACCCGAGCTGCATCTCACTGGTTTCCACGAAGATATTCTTTACCTCGCTCCACACAGTCTCCACGTCCTTCTCTGTCTCGGAGCCCAACACCTGGAATTTATTTCTGAGCTCCAGTTTAAATTGGTCCGATCTCTGCTGGTTCTTAAGCTTGCCCACATCAAACTTGTTGTGCCAAGTGTTAAACTTTCGGCGGACTGCGACGATCTTCATGCGGAAGTTGGCAACCACAAGATGATGGTCACTACCAACGTCTGCTCCTCTCTTGTTCCTAACTTCTTCCAAGCTTCTTCTGAACCTCCTGCTCACCGCGATGTGATCAATTTGATTTTCTGTGACTTGGTCAGGAGACACCCAGGTGACCTTGTGGCACCGCCTATGAGGAAATACCGTGCCACCCATCACCAAATCCTGACTGGCGCAATATTCCGTAAATTTCTCCCCGTTGTCATTCATCTCACCAAGGCCATGTTTACCCATGATCTGCTCCAACCCCTCATTGTTTGAGCCCACCTTCGCGTTGAAGTCTCCCATAACAATGAGAATGTCCCTCTTACTTGTTTGTCTTGTGACATCTCGCAGCATTTGGTAGAATTCTTCCTTCTTCTCTGGCTCCGATTGTTCTGTAGGCGCATAGCATTGGATGATGATCACATTCCTGATCTTTGTCTTGAACCTAGCAAACATGAGCCTACTGGAAATTATCTTCCACTCCATAAGGCTTCTCTTTGCATTTCTGTTGAGCAGCAACCCCACTCCATCCCTGTGTTCTTCATCATCGCCCCCAGACTAGAGAAATGTAATTCCATCTGTTGTCTGTATTTCACCAAATCCTGGCCACCTCACTTCACTCAATCCTAGGATATCCAGCCCATAGTTCTTCATCTCCCGTGTCACTTGTTTCAGTCTGGTTTTCTCCATCAAGGTCCTCACATTCCAGAAACCGATTTTCGTAGTCCTCTTCATGCCAAAAGTCGTCATCAGGTTATCCGTCCGGTTTTGTAATTTCGCTTCAGTTTCCGTAATCAGTTTATTTAAGAGGAACGAGTGATTAACCCACTGCCTCCGAGTGCCTTGGAGGGGCTGCCACCTTAAGCCGGAGGCACCAGGCTGATTTTCTGTCAGGGTTTCTTCCCTTAGCCTTTGAAGAACCAACTCCAAACTACAAGGCAGCAGTTGTTTCACCAGAGCCCCGTTAGCCGTAATTTCTTCAGGGTTCCTGCAGGGCCTTCACAGCTACCGTAGCGGTCTTGAGGCCCACAAAGTCCCCACTGTACTTCACCCCTACAGGCAATCCCCTACTTAATTACGTTGCCCATCTCCCACGACGAGGACGAGGGGTTGGATTTGTGGGAGACATTCGACCTATAGTTAACAATAAATATAGTCCAACCTACAAAATAGCTAAATTTATACAGAAATTCTTAAATTTTCATTACAAGTTCAAAGCAAACACTTCCTATGTTAATTCACAAGATTTCATTTTAAAAACAAAAGATTTTACTGTTAGTAATAAAAACACAATACATTCCCTTGATATCACTAATATGTATACTAATATACCAATAAATGCTAATATAAAAATTATTAAAGATAATTTAACAGAGAACAGCGGTTCAAATACAGTTGAAATTCATGAATTCATATCTATTCTAACTTTTACCTTAGAAAACAACTTCTTTACATTTAATAATAAAATATACCAACAAACAATTGGATTAGGAATGGGATCTCCAGCCTCAGGAATTTTGGCAAATATTTACATCGATCACTTGGAAAATCAATTTATTATTAACAAATATCCAGGTCTAGAATTATGGGGAAGATATGTTGATGACATATTTATAATAATCAATAAAGATATAATTAACATTGATAATTTTGTGAGACAAATAAATTCTTTAGACCCAAATATAAATTTCACCTTAGAAAATGAAAGTAATAATAAATTGCACTACCTAGATACTTCTGTTAAAAGAGATTTAAATAGATTAACATACAGTATTTACCGAAAACCTACAACGACTTCAAATATCATAAGAAATGACTCGACACACCCAGGTTCCCATAAAAATCCACTTTCTACAGTCTGATCACAAGAGAAATACACCAATGTTGTCAGAAGACTATTTAAAAGAAATACACACAATTTATAACATAGCAGAACTTAATGGGTATAATAAATCATACATTGATAATATATTAAAACAGATAAGAAATAAATCCATTTCAACTCTTCAAAATACTGACACGAATAAAACGTTAATCACTTTTACATATATGACCAATAAGATCTACAACATACGAAATATTTTCAGAAAGAAAAATTGTAAGATTGCATTTAAAACAAACAATACCACAGAGAAAATAGTTTACAATTACAACAAATTAAATAAAGGAAATATATACAATAAATCTGGAGTACATAAACTAAAATGTAACACCTGTAAAATCACATATATTGGCCAAACAGGACGAAATTTTATTAAACGTTACAGTGAACATGTTAATGCCATAAAATACAAGAAATATTCAAGCATGGGAGAACACATAAATGATATGAACCATGCGTTTACCAATATTAATAGGGATTTAACAATTCTACACTTAACAGATGAAGGAAAAATTTTGAACATACTTGAAAAAATGGAAATATTCATCAACCAAAAACTATAACCAGACCTCAATATAAATGAAATAATTAACGATAACAACCCTTTATTCATAACAATCATTAACCACATTAAAACAATAAGCAGAAACTCAAATAACAACTTATAGGTTCTTAATAAAAATACCTAGATAATTATCCCCATTTTAAATATTGATATAGTTAAAGAGTCTCCTTTTCAAAATTTCAACCTATTAATATAATGAGTAATCAGCATTTTTAACTTTAATAAATAATACACGAGATTAGATCAATAATCAAGACATTCGCAAATTTGGTGATATACACAGCCAAAGGTAATTTCAATAATTAAGAAAACAAATATGAAATCTTATCATTTCCAAATGAATCTCCATAATACATCTTTAAGATATTAACCAGATCAGGAGTTGACCTACTACTTTTGAGGCCATGCTACTTCTTTTCAAAATATGGTTTATTCAATATTAATTTTCTTTGAGCTCTGTTCTATGATTCATTGCAACAAGAACCTAATAATTTTTAAGTTTAAATTAAATATTCACACTACTTGGTTGGCATTCGGGTAATTGAAAGCATAAAAAATAACACGGTGTGTAATGGTTTAATGTATACTAACATTTCACGATGTTTATTCAATATTCTAAGGTTTATTGAATAAACACGCAATATTCAACACAATATTTAGCTTGTTCGTAAATAATGTAAAAGAAGCAATAATACATGTAGTCCATTGGAAGGTAGTAGCGCCAAAACGGACAAATATGCTATTGTAGTAACGCCTAGGCGGACATTGTGAAGACTTGAAGAATGATTCTCTTTTAAGTTTCTTTGCCAGTACGACATCTAAGATAATTTCCATTCATCTTATGTTTTTTCATCTTTCAACTCATTAAGGATTTATGATCACATGTTTAACATTGAAATACCTATAAATATTTTGGAGTTTAATATTTAATATTAATACATTAAATATCCCAAAATAGTTGACACGCGGAACTGAAGGCATAACGACGTAGATGCTAATCTGGTGCTCTGAATTAAGAATTTCGAGGTTAGTAAACACCATTAAACCATAACATGTATCAACAAGGAGGGAGAGGGAATGACATGTGAGGTTTAGGATGGTTTTAAAAATTGTTCTTTCAAGCTCCAACACTATTATACAATTAAAATTTTGTTTGAACTTCCTAGATTGAGACGCCACCACGTATTGAAATAGTTGGCATGTGGAACAGAAGGCATATAAGAACTGAATGAACATCGAAAGTTAAACTTGATGCTATTAGTAGGGTCCAAGTTTGTACCATTTCCAGAGATATGACTACGTGTGTTATTTCAACTTCAAGATACATTACTTTAAAGCTTTACTAGCTTCTTTTTAAGATACTGTTTATGTTCAGAGAACCATATTAACTAATACATTTTTCAGAAGAGGAATTTTTACAATATTTTTCATATATATTTTTCAGAAGATTAACCATATAATTGCCTAAATTTTCATAAATAATTTTAAGGATTTATAAATGTTTTTCAAAATTATTCTTTTAAGGCGTATTGTAAGGATATCCATTTTTAATTAAAGTTTTTCATTAGAATAAGTTTTTCTCTCTCAATTGTGCTGAAGAAGAAACCATTGTTGCTTCGAAACATGTACACTTCAAATGATCTATAAATTGTAGACATTTAAGTGTGTTATTATTACTATTGATTTAGCGTATAATTAACTTAAGTGTCTTCTTAGTTATTCTGTCAATACGGATCAAAACAATTTGCTATTATGGCAAATATTTTTGCTTATTATGATGGAGCCAGCCAGGTTTACAAATAATTAAACAAATTTAGCCAATTAAGAGTTAGGATAGCAACATTAATCAGAGATATTTACTTCTTAAAGCAATGCTAACTTTACGTCTAATTCCAAAACATTTAAATTCTGTTCAAATGAGAGGTAAATTAATGCCTCATGTGAAACTTATACAAAACAAAGTCAACAACTGTTGGCTTAAAAACGAACTAAAATTTCTGTATATGAAGAAACAAAAACTTTCTGAACAATGTTACGAACTCCATCTATTTATGATGAAGAATATTTCTCAAATGGAATGGCATTACTTTCAGAAGAAACTTGAATACAGACTTACTATCGCTATAAATAAAAAGAAAATACTATTTTTAATAAACTAAGGACATAGCAAGAACAAAACAAACATAAACCATTACATCAACAGTACCATTTCAACAAACCTGCTTTTCCCAACTACCATTCTCCCATCATAAATCTATCTTCAACCATTTTCTCTAAAGATGAATTAAAATTACTAGAAAAGGGTCCCAAACATAATTGGCCAATCCTAACCAACATAAATAATTTAAAACAAACAATAGCTGAAATTGAAGTTGCACTCAGCAAATTCCCAGAAGATCAAGAGTCATTAAGACATGAATCCAATAAACAACTTAATAAAATAATAAATCAAGAAAAAGTTAACATGAACCATATACCAATCTTAAAGAGTATAAAAAACAAAATAAACCATAACAAATTAATTATCACAAAAGCAGATAAAGGTAATATAACTATAATTTTAGAAGAAAAAACCTACATCGAAAAAACTGAACAATTTTTAAATGAAAATGCATTTACAAACATTAAAAAGGATCCAATTATGAAAATTCAAAGAAACTTAAAACATTTAATTAACAGCACAATGTTCCTTCTTAATGACAAAGATAAACAGTGTTTATACCAAATGAACCCCAAATTACCAACTCTAAGAGCCTTACTGAAAATACATAAAGCAAACATACCTATTCGACCTATACTTACTTAATTCCTGCCACTCCTTCCGGAGCATGGGGCCTTGGCGAAATTTCTCCACGCAGTACGGTTCCTGGCCATTCTCTTCACTTGACTCCAGTTCTTGTCCACCTTTGCAATTTCATTTTCGATCGTCCTCTTCCAAGTCTTCTTAGGTCGACCTCGCTTCCTGGCGCCTTGAGGATTCCAGTCTAGCGCCGCCCTCTCAATAGCTCCGTCCGGCTTCCTTAGTGTGTGACCAATCCAGCGCCATTTCCTCTCCTTGATCTGGATGCTAATCGGTTGTTGATTGGTGATGGTCCAAAGATCTTCATTTGAGATTATGTCCGGCCACCTCACATTCATGATGCGACGCAGACATCTGTTAATGATCACCTGTAGCTGGTTGTTGATCGGTTTTGTGACTTTCCATGTTTCACAGCCGTAGAGAAGAATCGACTTTACGTTGCTATTGAAAAGGAGGAGCTTGACCTTCCTGGAAATGTTTCTCTTTCTCCAGATGGGGTAGAGCTGGACAAAGGCACCATTTGCCTTCCTGATACGGCTTCGAACATCTTCCTCTGCTCCCCCATTATTTGTGACTATACTTCCAAGGTAGAGGAAGGACTCAACTCGCTCAATGTCCTTTCCGTTGACTGTCAAACTAGTCGTGATGTCGGAATTTATCCTCATCTCTTTGGTCTTGTTGGTGTTGATCATCAGTCCTGCACGTTCTGCTTCTCTCTGCAACCTCCCCAGCTTATCTTCTATGTCTCGGTACCGTTGTGCCATAAGACAAATGTCGTCTGCGAATTCCAGATCTTCAAGCCTGTCATTTATACCCCATTGAATACCCCTCTTCCGTCCTCCCATTACCTTCTTCATCACACTATCCAGGACCAACAGGAACAGAGTGGGGGGAAAGGACACACCCCTGTCTCACTCCGGAACTGACTTTTATCTTTTCTGTTAATTTGCCTTCGTGAAGAACCTGGCACTCATACCCTTCGTACATCTCTTCCATGATTCTGATGATCTTTGTTGGAATTTTATATTCCTCGAGGGTCTTCCACATGATTCTTTGATTTACGGAGTCGAAGGCTTTCTCAAAGTCAACAAATGTGAGGTAAAGGGTATTCCGCCACTCCACACTCTGCTCCAGGATGATTCGGAGGGTGTTGATGAGATCCACACAGCTGCGATGTTGTCGAAATCCAGCCTGTTCCTTCCGAAGCCTTTTTTCTACGCAGTCTTTTATACGATTCAGGATGACTCTCGCCAGCACTTTGCTTGGAATGGACAGCAAGGTGATACCCCTCCAGTTGTTACAGTTTGTGGTGTCCCCTTTCTTCGGCAACTTGACTATCAACCCCTTCTTCCAGTCGGTTGGTATTTTCTCCTCCTTCCAGATCTTCTCCAACAGCGGGTGCAGCAGATCGATCGTAATATCCAGGTCTGCTTTCAGTACTTCCGCTGGGATATTATCCAGACCTGGTGCCTTCCCGCATTTCATCTGCTTCAACGCTGTCCGTATTTCACCCCGAGTTGGGGAGTCGAGGCTGATGCTTGGGTCACTTTCTGCTTCCTCTTCATCTTCTCCTCGCTGCTTACTTTCTGGTCCTCTATCTCTATTAAGAACCTCCGCAAAGTGTTCTCTCCATCTTGTCAGCTGCTGTTCACACGGCGTGAGGATCTCGCCCGTCTTGCTCTTCACAGGCCTAGTTTTATTAAAACCTTTCTACGAAAGCATCTTTGTGATGCCATAGAGCTCCTTAACGTCCCCCCTTCTTGCCGCTTCTTCTGCTTTCTCCGCCTGCTCATCAATCCACCTCCTATGATCCTTCCGTACACTCCTCTTTACCTCCCTGTTTGCTGTTGAATACTTTGCTTGTGTGAGAGCCTTCTGCTGCCTAGTCTTGCAGGTGTTGAGCTTGGCCTTAATCTCCTTCCTATAATTTATCTTGTCCCAGGTCTGATCGGATATCCATTCTTTCCGCAGGTAGTTCTTGTACCCGAGCTGCATCTCACTGGTTTCCACGAAGATATTATTTACCTCGCTCCACACAGTCTCCACGTCCTTCTCTGTCTCGGAGCCCAACACCTGGAATTTATTTCTGAGCTCCAGTTTAAATTGGTCCGATATCTGCTGGTTCTAAAGCTTGCCCACATCAAACTTGTTGTGCCAAGTGTTAAACTTTCGGCGGACTGCGACGATCTTCATGCGGAAGTTGGCAACCACAAGATGATGGTCACTACCAACGTCTGCTCCTCTCTTGTTCCTAACATCTTCCAAGCTTCTTCTGAACCTCCTGCTCACCGCGATGTGATCAATTTGATTTTCTGTGACTTGGTCAGGAGACACCCAGGTGACCTTGTGGCACCGCCTATGAGGAAATACCGTGCCACCCATCACCAAATCCTGACTGGCGCAATATTCCGTAAATTTCTCCCCGTTGTCATTCATCTCACCAAGGCCATGTTTACCCATGATCTGCTCCAACCCCTCATTGTTTGAGCCCACCTTCGCGTTGAAGTCTCCCATAACAATGAGAATGTCCCTCTTACTTGTTTGTCTTGTGACATCTCGCAGCATTTGGTAGAATTCTTCCTTCTTCTCTGGCTCCGATTGTTCTGTAGGCGCATAGCATTGGATGATGATCACATTCCTGATCTTTGTCTTGAACCTAGCAAACATGAGCCTACTAGAAATTGGCTTCCACTCCATAAGGCTTCTCTTTGCATGTCTGTTGAGCAGCAACCCCACTCCATCCCTGTGTTCTTCATCATCGCCCCCAGCCTAGAGAAATGTAATTCCATCTGTTGTCTGTATTTCACCAAATCCTGGCCACCTCACTTCACTCAATCCTAGGATATCCAGCCCATAGTTCTTCATCTCCCGTGTCACTTGTTTCAGTCTGGTTTTCTCTATCAAGGTCCTCACATTGCAGAAACCGATTTTCGTAGTCCTCTTCATGCCAAAAGTCGTCATCAGGTTATCCTTCCGGTTTTGTAATTTCGCTTCAGTTTCCGTAATCAGTTTACTTAAGAGGAGCGAGTGATTAACCCACTGCCTCCGAGTGCCTTGGAGGGGCTGCCACCTTAAGCCGGAGGCACCAGGCTGATTTTCTGTCAGGGTTTCTTCCCTTAGCCTTTGAAGAACCAACTCCAAACTACAAGGCAGCAGTTGTTTCACCAGAGCCCCGTTAGCCGTAATTTCTTCAGGGTTCCTGCAGGGCCTTCACAGCTACCGTAGCGGTCTTGAGGCCCACAAAGTCCCCACTGTACTTCACCCCTACAGGCAATCCCCTACTTAATTACGTTGCCCATCTCCCACGACGAGGACGAGGGGTTGGATTTGTGGGAGACATTCGACCTATAGTTAACAATAAATATAGTCCAACCTACAAAATAGCTAAATTTATACAGAAATTCTTAAATTTTCATTACAAGTTCAAAGCAAACACTTCCTATGTTAATTCACAAGATTTCATTTTAAAAACAAAAGATTTTACTGTTAGTAATAAAAACACAATACATTCCCTTGATATCACTAATATGTATAATAATTTACCAATAAATGCCAATATACAAATTTTTAAAGATAATTTAACAGAGAACAGCGGTTTAAATACAGTTGAAATTCATGAATTCATATCTATTCTAACTTTTACCTTAAAAAACAACTTCTTTACATTTAATAATAAAATATACCAACAAACAAATGGATTAGGAATGGGATCTCCAGCCTCAGGAATTTTGGCAAATATTTACATCGATCACTTGGAAAATCAATTTATTATTAACAAATATCCAGGTCTAGAATTATGGGGAAGATATGTTGATGACATATTTATTATAATCAATAAAGATATAAATAACATTGATAATTTTGTGAGTCAAATAAATTCTTTAGACCCAAATATATATTTCACCTTAGAAAATGAAAGTAATAATAAATTGCAATACCTAGATACTTCTGTTAAAAGAGATTTAAATAGATTAACATACAGTATTTACCGAAAACCTACAACGACTTCAAATATCATAAGAAATTACTCGACACACCCAGGTTCCCATAAAAAATCCACTTTCTATAGTCTGATCACAAGAGCCCTAAATACACCAATGATGTCAGAAGACTATTTAAAAGAAATACACACGATTTATAACATAGCAGAACTTAATGGGTATAGTAAATCATACATTGATAATATATTAAAACAGATAAGAAATAAATCCATTTCAACTCTTCAAAATACTGACACGAATAAAACGTTAATCACTTTTACATATATGAACAATAAGATCTACAACATAAGAAATATTTTCAGAAAGAAAAATTGCAAGATTGCATTTAAAACAAACAATACCACAGAGAAAATAGTTTACAATTACAACAAATTAAATAAAGGAAATATATACAATAAATCTGGAGTACATAAACTAAAATGTAACACCTGTAAAATCACATATATTGGCCAAACAGGACGAAATTTTATTAAACGTTACAGTGAACATGTTAATGCCATAAAATACAAGAAATATTCAAGCATGGGAGAACACATAAATGATATGAACCATGCGTTTACCAATATTAATAGGGATTTAACAATTCTACACTTAACTGATGAAGGAAAAATTTTGAACATACTTGAAAAACTGGAAATATTCATCAACCAAAAACTATAACCAGACCTCAATATAAATGAAATAATTAACGATAACAACCCTTTATTCATAACAATCATTAACCACATTAAAACAATAAGCAGAAACTCAAATAACAACTTATTGGTTCTTAATAAAAATACCTAGATAATTATCCCCATTTTAAATATTGATATAGTTAAAGAGTCTCCTTTTCAAAATTTCAACCTATTAATATAATGAGTAATCAGCATTTTTAACTTTAATAAATAATACACGAGATTAGATCAATACTCAAGACATTCGCAAATTTGGTGATATACACAGCCAAAGGTAATTTCAATAATTAAGAAAACAAATATGAAATCTTATCATTTCCAAATGAATCTCCATAATAAATCTTTAAGATATTAACCAGATCAGGATTTGACCTACTACTTTTGAGGCCATGCTACTTCTTTTCAAAATATGGTTTATTAAATATTAATTTTCTTTGAGCTCTGTTCTATGATTCATTGCAACAAGAACCTAATAATTTTTAAGTTTAAATTAAATATTCACACTACTTGGTTGGCATTCGGGTAATTGAAAGCATAAAAAATAATACGGTGTGTAATGGTTTAATGTATACTAACATTTCACGATGTTTATTCAATATTCTAAGGTTTATTGAATAAACACGCAATATTCAACACAATATTTAGCTTGTTCGTAAATAATGTAAAAGAAGCAATAATACATGTAGTCCATTGGAAGATAGTAGCGCCAAAACGGACAAATATGCTATTGTAGTAACGCCTAGACGTACATTGTGAAGACTTGAAGAATGATTCTCTTTTAAGTTTCTTTGCCAGCACGACATCTAAGATAATTTCCATTCATCTTATGTTTTTTCATCTTTCAACTCATTAAGGATTTATGATCACATGTTTAACATTGAAATACCTATATATATTTTGGAGTTTAATATTTAATATTAAGACATTAAATATCCCAAAATAGTTGACACGCGGAACTGAAGGCATAACGACGTAGATGCTAATCTGGTGCTCTGAATTAAGAATTTCGAGGTTAGTAAACACCATTAAACCATAACATGTATCAACAAGGAGGGAGAGGGAATGACATGTGAGGTTTAGGATGGTTTTAAAAATTGTTCTTTCAAGCTCCAACACTATTATACAATTAAAATTTTGTTTGAACTTCCTAGATTGAGACGCCACCACGTATTGAAATAGTTGGCATGTGGAACAGAAGGCATATAAGAACTGAATGAACATCGAAAGTTAAACTTGATGCTATTAGTAGGGTCCAAGTTTGTACCATTTCCAGAGATATGACTACGTGTGTTATTTCAACTTCAAGATACATTACTTTAAAGCTTTATTAGATTCTTTTTTAAGATACTGTTTATGTTCAGAGAACCATATTAACTAATACATTTTTCAGAAGAGAAATTTTTACAATATTTTTCATATATATTTTCCAGAAGATTAACCATATAATTGCCTAAATTTTCATAAATAATTTTAAGGATTTATAAATGTTTTTCAAAATTATTCTTTTAAGACGTATTGTAAGGATATCCATTTTTAATTTAAGTTTTTCATTAGAATAAGTTTTTCTCTCTCAATTGTGCTGAAGAAGAAACCATTGTTGTTTCGAAACATGTACACTTCAAATGATCTATAAACTGTAGACATTTAAGTGTGTTATTATTAGTATTGATTTGGCGTGTAATTAACTTAAGTGTCTTCTTAGTTATTCATCAATTTATTTTTAAATAATGTATAGTATCACTGTTATGATTTGAAAAAAGAAATAAAAAGACAAGAGTCCATGTTGTGTTTTTTTTGTTTACCGTTATTATTGATTAATAGTATCATTATCGTCATTATAATTATAAAAATTGTATAAAAATTGCTATTTGTACTAAACCTATTTTTAAATGACAAACAATTAAAAAACTGACAGCAGTGCATAATTATTCATCAATAGTATGATGAACATCATTATAAAAATTTGCATAAAAATTACTATTTTTACTAATCCTATTTGTAAATCACAATCAATAAAAAGGACAAAGGTCCATCATCATTATACTAATAAAAATGCTATAAAATTTGCATAAAAATTGCTATTTGTACTAAATGCTATTTTAAATCCAAACAATAATAAAAGGACAAAATTCCATCATTATTGATCAACAGTAACATAATTATAATATAAAAATGTATAAAAATTGCTATAAATGCTATTTGTACTAAATGCTATTTTAAATCACAAACAATAAAAAAGGACAAGAGTCTAAAATAATAATAATTATTAAAGTAAGTTCAAACGTCATGTGCTTAAGGCTCGCTTGTTGTTGATCTAACACACCCTCATGCACTGCAACCACAATTTAAAAAAAGAACATGTTATAAAAGTAGGTGATACTAGCATATGAAATCATTATCAAGCCTAGGTATATGTTTTGTAAAACGCTTATTATTATTATTATTATTATTATTATTATTATTATTATTATTATTATTATTATTATTATTATTATTATTATTATTATTATTATTATTATCATTATCATTATCATTATCATTATCATTATTGATTCGAGGGTGTTACTAGGTTCGTCGCGTGACAGAACGGTGATGGTTTACTTCTGATGACAGCCGTGAGCTGAAATTGATTATGGGCTCTTGTAAATAATGCTTTCAGTACGTGCGTTGATCACGAGATAGTTGTAAACACACTTTCTGTTCTTCAAATCATCGTTGATAATTGCCGACATCCCCCCTCCTTTAAAACGCACTACTTACACTGTAGTTTTGGTTGATAGTAGATTTCATTACATTGGGTACCATGTTATTACTTCTGGAAAATCTCGACATATCTTCGCGTTTCACATCTCCCAGACTCCAAACCCTCCGTTAGTTAAAAAGTGTATACACTGTATCTGTATATTTAAAAAATCAATGTTACGTGATAGTTCGTCTGTATGTATGTCTGTCTGTCTGTCTGTCAGTATGTATGTATGTCCCCTATGATGCGTTCATGTACCATTCATCCGATTGGGATGCAATTTGGGTGAGTTGATGTGTGCAATCCAGGGAAGGTTTCTGGCTACAAATTATTTATGTAACATTTTATTAACGTGTCTGGGATAATCGCATGATGCACCGTCGTCACGGTAAATCATCCGATGATCCGAGGCGAATATGTAACGTGTTTTTCGAGGGTATTTTACGCCACTGACATAAGTCAGTAGGAAGCCATTCAATATTTATTTACGCGGCAACTTGTTAAGCCAAGATATGTTTCATGTAACTTATTATTATTATTATTATTATTAAGGTAGTTTTGGGGCGTTTTTATAAGATTATAAGTATACAGATAGGTTTTCGATGTTATAGAAAACACCATCAAGCGAATTATTACGAACAACATTATCGCGGAAAATTATATGATTACGGAATTTTACGGATTTTTGTCAGTTAGAGTTAATTGTGAGAGAGATGAGTCATTGGGAATTCAGCTACAGGTATATTCTTGTCGAGAAGCGCGACGAAAGCCGTGGGGCTGTATCAAGAAAAGGCGAATTGGCCTGAACCGGAAATCGACATCGTCGCGCCGAGTATATTGACCCTTATGTCGGGAGTATCGCGTGGTGTCTCAGCCAATCATAGGAGACCGGGCTACTAGGAGACGGCTCCGGAGAGGGGATGCGAGGAGTGCATATATTGTTTGCGCGCCGAGAAGGGAGGACGATTATCGTTGTAAAACTTGACCGATGTGGTTGCTCGTTTGGTTGGTTCCGGTGTGATCGGACCATGACTTTATCATTTCTACAACAATCTCCACAAATGACGAAGAAGATGGCGACGTCCAGAAGGCTGTTGGAAGCTCTCTTAAAGAACATCAAGTACGAGGGAAATGCTATGGCAATTTCCAATGGTAAGCGCGGGCTTGAAATTGTATTCATCCCTATTGATCATGATTTATAAGTGTTAATAATCTGCCTATCATGGCTCTCCTTCCTTCCAAGTCCCTCAATCCTCATTCTTCGAGGGTTGAGGGTATTTCTTTTCTTCCTGTCCTTTATTTTCCGTATCCTTTATTTGTTTACCATTTCTTCCTCTACTATGTAGGTTTGTGGTTAGTATTAGGATTAATTGATAATTAATCAATCCTTCGATAAATGCCAATATTGTGTAGGGTGGGTATTTTGTAAGTATTTTTATTTTCAATTGCATTTTGTGACTATTTTGAATCTAAATTACATTTTGTAAGTATTTTCTATCTAAATTGCATTTTGTAAATATTGTCAATTCAAATAACAGTACAGTAAGTATGTAGTTAGTTTTAGTTGTAAGTAGGTAGTTAGTTTATCTATTAGATATATGTCATTGTTCTATTAGACTGTGGTGTGTGAGTGTGTCTGGTAGCAGTTGCATTGTTTATTAGTTATAGTTCATTGTTTCAGTAGACTGTGATGTGTGAGGGTGCATGTGAGTGTGCCTGGTGACAGACTGTTTTAGTGGTAGTATTTGTTGTTGGTGGAACTTAAGTATTTTTTTCGTTAGTAGAATTTTGATATTTAATTGTTAGTACGGTAGAAGGTTAGTATTTTTGTTAGTAGAATTGCTCTTTACTTATTCTGAAAGGGAGTAGCAGCCTTTCAGAATAAATCAATTCTTTACTAGTCTTATAGACGGTGAAGATATTGATAATATAAGCCAAATAATGGCTACACTGCGTCCTGCTGCACGGCTGAAAGCAACGGGAAACTACAGCCGTATGCTATTCCCGAGGATATGCACCTCTCTATGCATAAATACATGTGATGATGGCCTCCTCCCTTGTAAAATTTCAATCCGGAGGTAAACTAGTCCCCCGTTCGGATCTCCGGGTGGGGACTACTCGAGAGGGGGTTAACATCACAGAAGTGACAAAGAGGAAATCTGACATTCTACGGATCGGAGCGTGGAATGTTGGAAGTCTGCTAGGAAGTGGAAGGTTAGAAAACTTAGAAAGGGAAATGGATAGGTTGAGGTTGGATTTGGTTGGGATTAGTGAAATGCGCTGGCAGGAAGAACAGGACTTTTGGTCAGGAGACTATAGGGTCATTAGCACTAAATCAAACAATGGCCAAGCAGGGGTTGGCCTCATATTGAGTAGGAAACTTGGACAGCGGGTGGAATATTATGAGCAATATAGTGAACGGATTATTGTAGCAAAAATAAATACTAAACCTACCTGCACCACAGTGGTACAAGTCTATATGCCTACCAGTCAAGCTGATGATGAGGATGTTGAAAAGGTCTACGAAGAAATAGACGAATTTCTGAGGTATATCAAGGGTGATGAAAATGTTATAGTAATGGGAGATTGGAATGCTGTGGTAGGAAAAGGGAGAGAAGGGAAGATAGTAGCAGATTTCGGATTAGGTGAAAGGAATGATCGAGGAAACAGGCTGGTAGAATTCTGCACCGAACATGAGTTGGTCATAGCTAACACTTTATTCAATAACCACAATAGAAGAATATACACATGGATGAGACCAGGAGATACAGGGCGTAACAAAATCGACTTAATTATGGTCAAGCAGAGGTTTCGAAACCAGATTTTGGATTGTAAAACATATCCTGGTGCTGACATAAACTCTGACCACAATCTGGTTGTAATGAAATGCAGATTAAAGTTGAAGAAACTGAAGAAAAGTCAAAAGCCAAAAAGGTGGGCAATAGACAGACTGAAAGAGAAGGATGTAAACGAAAGATTCAAGAAGAGTATAAAGGAAGGACTAATGAAAAACTCTAAACAAATTTCAATTGCAGACGAATGGGCACTTTTGAAGAATGAAATAACAAAATCCGCAGAAGAAAACATTGGTAGGAAAGAAAGAATAGGTAGAAAACAGTGGATCACTCAGGATATACTAGAATTGATGGATGAAAGACGGAAACACAAGAATGTAAGAGATGAAAAGGGGAAAGCAGAATACGGACGTCTGAGAAATGAGGTTAACAAGAAGTGCAAGGAAGCGAAAGAAGAATGGTTGAAAGAGAAATGTGCAGGTATAGAAAATTGTCTGAAATTAGGAAAAGTAGACACAGCTTATCGAAGGATTAAGAATACTTTTGGGGAAAAGAAGACTAAGTGCTGTAATATTAAGGACACAAATGGAAAGCCTCTAACAGATAGGGAAGAAAAGGTTGAGAGACGGAAAGCTTACATAGAGAGTTTGTATAAGGGAAAGGAGATTGAGAATCATGTAATGGAAAGGGAGGAGGAAATTGATGAGGATGCGAAAGGAGATTTAATATTGAGATCAGATTTTGATAGAGCTTTGGAAGACTTAAGCAGGAACAAAGCACCAGGCATAGATGATATACCGATTGAGTTGCTACGCTGCATAGGAGATGAAGGTCTGATCAGGTTATTTCACTTGGTGTGTAGGATTTATGAGACAGGTGAGGTACCCCCCGATTTCAAGAAGAATGTAATCATCCCTATACCAAAAAAGTGGGAGCTGACAGATGTGAAGATTATCGTACAATCAGCTTGATTACTCATGCTTCAAAGATCCTGTCTAGAATAATTTACCAGAGGATTGAAAGCCAGATAGAAACGGAGTTGGGTGAAGATCAGTTTGATTTCAGGAGAAATGTAGGAACAAGGGAAGCTGTACTAAGTTTAGGCTGATTTTGGAAGGTAGAATAAGGAAAGATAAGAGAACGTTCATGGGTTTTGTAGACTTAGAAAAGGCTTTTGATAACGTTGATTGGACTAAATTGTTTGACATTTTGAAGTCGATTGGAATAAAGTACAGGGATAGGAGGGTGATATACAATCTATACAGAAACCAGACAGCAGTCATTCGAGTTGAAGGACATGAGAGAGAAGCTGGTATTCAGAAAGGTGTAAGGCAAGGCTGCTACTTATCACCCATACTTTTCAATCTTTACATTGAACAAGCAATGAAGGAAATTAGAGAAAAATTTAAAGTGGGAGTGAAAATTCAAGGAGAAATAATTCCAACTCTGAGATTTGCTGATGACATCGTCATCTTGGCCGACAAGCCTGAGGATTTGAATGAGTTTTTGAATTGTATGGACTCCGTCTTACGGAAAGAATTCATGATGAAAATTAATAAATGTAAAACAAAAATACTGGAATGCAGCCGAAATAAATCAGAAACCTCTATGGCAGGCGAAAAGCTGAAGGAAGTAGGAGACTTCCGTTACTTAGGAAGCAGAATAACCAGTGATGGACGAAGCAAAGAGGATATAAAAAGTAGGTTGGCTCAGGCAAGGAAAGCATTTCTACAAAAAAGGAATCTGCTAACATCGAATATAGATTTAGGTATTAGGAAGTAATTTTTGAAAGCCTTTGTCTGGAGCGTGGCGCTCTATGGAAGTGAAACTTGGACTATTGGTGTAGCAGAAAAGAGGAGAATTGAAGCATTTGAAATGTGGTGTTACAGGAGAATGATGAAGATCAGATGGGTAGATAGGGTTACAAACAAAGAGGTATTAAGACGAGTGGGAGAGGAGAGATGTTTCTGGCGACTGCTAATGAAGAGAAGAGATAGGTTGGTAGGACACATATTAAGACACCCAGGAATAGCAAGCTTAGTTATGGAAGGAAGGGTCGAGGACAAGAACTGTAGGGGTAGACCAAGGTTAGAATATGTTAAACAGATTGCCTCGGATGTAGGGTGTGGTAGCTATGTAGAGATGAAACGATTAGCTCAGGACAGGGAAGCATGGAGAGCTGCATCAAACCAGTCAAAAGACTGAAGACTCAAACAACAACATATCATTATTATTATTATTATTATAATTATTATTATTATTATTATTATTATTATTATTATTATTATTATTATTATTATTATTATTGAATAAAAACATGTCATTATGATTTGCAAAAAACAAGGTTTAGTGCAAAACCATGTCAGCAGTAAAGTCAATGCGACGTTACCTTTAAATTATTTATTTAGTAAATAGTGTTAAATAGTTTTCTTTAAAAAATGTATCTCCGACTGTTTTTTCACTTGTGGCTGTGGTGCATAAGGGGGTGCTAGATCAACAAGCGACCCTTAAGCGCATAAAGTCTCAACTTATTTTTAAAAACTAATCATATACATCAAAAGGAAAAAGGTAAACTAATCATAAACAAGCGTCATAGGCATGATTCTATTCACGTAGCATAATGCTAAAAATGAATCTCCCATTGAGGAGAACTTACAAAATTACCATTCCCCTATGGCCATCATAGACATCATTGTATTGACATAGCTTATGGTTAAAAAGAAAAAAAAACTCCCATCATGGAGAAGTTAAGAAAATTATTATTATTATTATTATTATTTTTCACCTGCATGGGCCATTCTGCCATCATAAACGTTGAGCAACAATTAATAAACGTCAAACTGTTGAGCACCAAAAAATATTTTTGTTATAGTAAGGCATCAATAAACAAAGTCATAGCTAGCGTACAATGATTATAATACGTGGCAAAAATCCAAAATTAAATCTTATGTAGGCCAACTACCCTTTAATTTCAGAGTGAGTGAGAAGGTCCTGGGATATTTTTATGCTTGCTGCACTGTCACTATCAAAATTCAAGATGTTCACAGTAATAGTCTAATTACAGGCATCTAACCAGGTTCCCCACCTAGTGAGAATTGGAGCTGGTGGAAGAGGCATCCCATGGGCTTCACTTTTGAATATATTCAAACGAGATGGTGATTTCAGAAATACTTTTTTCACATTTCAGAATAATTTATACACGTCTGGAAAATTACCCATAATTTCTTCTGCAACTCTGTGGCAAGCATGTTTATTTATTTATTTATTTATTTATTTATTTATTTATTTATTTATTTACTTATTTATTGGGTAAAGAAAGTCTCAGTGAGCTGGTAGCTCAAATATGGCTTAGTAACTTATACAAGAATATACTAAGGTGGTAGGATCATTTATTCAGTGTTCATGGGTCCATCTATATTCTTCAACATATTGTTTCAGGAAGTACCTGCGTGCTTCCTTTTTGAATTTGTTTAAGTTTACAATTTGTCTCAGTTTAGGAGGTAAGTTGTTATAAGATGTGCTGGCTGAATAGGAAATACTTTTATTTACGAGGAGGCCGTGGTTGAATGCAAGGTATTCTTTACCTCGCAACTATCCTTTATGTAGTGGGGATGGCTACGTCATAGCATGAGGAGGCCATGGTAGAAATATGAGTTTTGTTTCCTTTAACGTTAACACAGTGTAAAAAAAAAAGCTGTGCAATGTTCTATTATTTTGCTTAAAATGGTCTTCTCCACAAACAGCTGGTGTTCATAAATGAGCTAAAGAAACATGTGCTATGATTTGCTATCTCCTTTCCTGCTCTTAATAAAATTAAACAGCAATACCCCCCCCCCCCCCCCCGAATTAACTGAACACGTTAAACAGAGGGTCATTGCTTTATTTGAGAAAATATAAGGTGAGATCTTGTTGCTTTATATGGTGTCTGTGGTTAAAATTCATCAATACTTTTTTATAAATAATAAATAATATTATTTGATACTCCTGTGGGGGCACGGACACCAAGAGCCCACTGATGAGCCTATCTTGGTGTTCCTAGGCGGAGCCCCGCACAAAACACGGCATAAACCTAGAGTAAATTGCTGAGTTTTGGTATTAGTATTGTTCCTACCATTGACACAATTTCCTAATAGTGACAAACTTTTAAGATAAAACTAATATTTAGAATGATGTAATGTATATAAGTACAAACGTCGTTTTGTCCAATGACTAAAACTTCAAATAATTATCTAAAATCGTTTGAAGTAAGTAATATTTGTATGCCAGAACATGGCCTACTGGTTAAACTCGGTAATTAATTTAACCAGTAAATAATAATAATATAAGTAAATATATTTAATTATCAAATTTGTTTTTATGACCATGTGGTCCGAATGAACCCGGAAAGATTGGCAAAATAAATATTCGACCATGCTGACAAAAATCCCGAAATGCTAATTAGTTGCTTCATCGAAGTGAAAAAGGATTGAACAGAAATTAACATTACAAAATAAGACATTCTAGACAGGCTTACAGATAGAAAAGAGATTAGAAAATTCGTGTTTTTTTTTTAAGGAAAAACAATGTAGAGTTCAACTGTTTAGGCAGATTAAAGAAGGAAAGAACACAGTAAAAGGTTGAAGAACTAGCCTATTGGAAATAAACTAAAATCAAGAAAGGAGATAAAATCATGAGCATTTTATTCCATGTGGCCCATAGATGACCGAAATCGAAGAAAGAAAGAAAGAAAGAAAGAAAGAAAGAAAGAAAGAGAGTAAGAAGAAATATATTTACAGTGCGAAGTTTCAAGGCCTATAGATGAGTTTTTTAATTTTATTTAGATACTGTTAACATTTTCGGAATTGTCTTCGTTGTCTACCGTGCACTTTCAGTGTGTGTGGCATCTGTCTAATGCTAATAATGTGCGTACTTGCAATTGGGGGTGGAAAAGAGGTGGTTGTGCCTTAAGTTAGGATCAATCGCAGAATTTGATTGGAGTACAGTTCTATGATTGCGGAATGTGCCCCGTTTCAACCCTTGAAATTCTTGGTAGATCGGCAATTCAATGCTTTGACGTAGGCCTACAGTAGCTTCAATACGTACCCCTAGACAACTGAAGGTCCAGTACCTGTACCTATGTACACGTGGAGAGTCCCATAAATTACCAGGTACATTTCATATGGCTGTTTATGGAACCATGAACTGAGACTCAAGAAGGCTGTGGCCCAACGCGAAGATATTGTAAATTATCTAATGTCGCAAGCAAATGGATCACTTTTCGTCCACTCGTCCTATCGATGTGTGGCCATGAAGAAGATGATAATTTTATGTTAGCTATAGTCATTGCACATTAGGTACTTAAAAAAGAAGCAAAGGAAAAGAAAATACAGCGTTCATCCGATCAACGAGCAAAGACACACAAGTAGATAGATAGATAGATAGATAGATAGATAGATAGATAGATAGATAGATTTTTATTAATTCCATTTGATCAAATACATGCATTCAATACATTTTTGATATAGGACACGTCAGAATTTACATATATAAAATAAAAGAACTAACAGGTATATATTACTAATATTATAACTATTTAACTTATTATAATAGCAAATCTTAATAGATACAATCTTATTGCACAACTATTTACACCTCACTCTATTATCATAATATGAAAACTTAATTCTATAAATACAACAACATACAGCTAGGTATTACAATTAAATTAAAAAAGTAAAATATAATTATAGATTTCATCGCTCCTATACGCTAAGATATTCAACTACTGAGTAAAAACAATGGCACTGCAGATATGCTTTCAACATTCTATCAAAGGCTTTTATTTTTGGGGCCAGTTTTATACACTGGGGTAGTTTATTGTATAATTTAGCTCCAGTGTGAAAAGTTCCTTTTTGATATATGATTGTGTGTGTGTGTGAAATATGAATGTTTTGATTTTGTCTTGTGTTATGCCTATGAACATCATTGTTTGTTTTAAGAAAAACATCTTTATTCATTAAATTCTTTTTAAAAAACATTATACTTTCAAAGATATATATGCAGGGCAGTGGGAGAATGTTTAAATCTTTAAACAGAGGTCTACATGATTCTCTAGAGTTTACATTTGCCATAATTCTAATCGCCCTCTTTTGTATCCTAAACGTGCTTAGTACATCTGGCGACATACCTCAAAATATGATCCTATATCTTAAGTATGAATGGAAATAAGCAAAATAAGTATTTCTTAATGTGTGCATGCTAGTGCAGGTTTTCAAAATACGTAACGCAAAGCACATCGAGTTCAGTTTAGTATTCAGATATTGTATATTTTTATTCCATTTCAAGTCTTGTTGTATCCATAGTCCTAAAAACTTTGTTTCTGATTTATTTTCTATTTGATGACCATTTAATGTTATATTGGGTTTCGCAGGATCCCTATTCTATATAGTGTGGAAATTTAGACATACTGTTTTTATAGTTTATTTTGAGGCGATTATCTTGTGACCATTTGGTTAACTCTCCTGTAACGGAGTCAGCAGACTGCTGTATGACCTGTTTAGTTTCTCCTTTTATTACGAGTGTTGTATCGTCCGCAAACAAAATTTCCTTATGTGAATGAACATTCTGTGTTATATCATTGATATATAGAAGAAAGAGTAGTGGGCCCAAAACCGATCCCTGGGGTACTCCAAATTCAATAATTCCCTCATTGGACAATGTTTCATTAAGTAATTTGGTTCCATCATCCTTGTGTCTCAAGCTTACTATTTGTTTACGCCTTGTTAAGTAAGACTCGATCCATTTATTAGCTAGACATCTAATACCATATTAATTTAGTTTGGTAAGGAGGATTTTATGGTCAACAACATCAAATGCTTTCGATAAATCCAAGAATAGGCCAGTTACATGTTCCTTATTGCCAATTAATTTCAGTATACAATTACTACATTCGTAAATTGCTGTCTGTGTAGATATTTCCGTTCTGAATCCATGTTGTGAGTTTGATAATATTTTATTTTTTTCTATGAAACTTATCAGTCTCTTATACATAATTTTTTCCACAATTTTTGCAATACCAGTTGGTAAGGTAATAGGACGATAGTTATCTAATTCATCTTTTGAACCGTTTTTGTGCACTGGAATTACTTTTGATAACTTCAAAATATCCGGGTAAGTTCCTGAGAGAATTGAACTGTTTATTAAGTGCGTAAGTGGATTTATTATATTTTCTGCACATTTCTTTAAAATTGCATCAGGGATGCCATCAATGCCAGCACAGAATTTATTTTTTAGCTCTTTTATAACTATTTTTACCTCTTCACTTGTGACATGATTTATAAATAAAGAATCACTGCATATATTTATTTTATTATTAGAATTTAGTGTATTTACCTGTGATTTATTTAATAATTTTTGTGGAATTTCCAGAAAATAGTCATTAAAAGTGTTTGCTATTTCCTCTGGATTATTAATCACTTTATTATTTCTGGTCAGTGTAATGTTCCTTTGTATTTTAGCAGATTTTCCAGTTTCTTTCTTTATCACGGACCACATAGCCCTGTTTTTATTAGATGATTGGGAAATAAATTTATCAGTATGCATTTTCTTTGCTAGTCTTATTACCTTATTTAATATGCTAGTGTATTTTTTGTTGTATAAATTGAATTCAGGTGTTGTGTGGTATTGTTTATATAATTTGTGTAGAAATTTCTTTCTTTGACATGAATTTATAATCCCTGTTGTTATCCAATTGCTAGTTTTGTTATTTTGAACAGTTCTTCGTTTAAAGGGGAATGCTATTTCGAAATAGTGTTTTAGGGTACTGTTAAATGCATTAAATTTATCATTTACATTTTCTAGTTCATAAATTTCTGACCATGTTTCCTTATTTAATAAGTCATTGAAATATGTAACATTTGATTCAGTGAATGACCTGCACTTTGATTTTACTCCATTATCATTATTATTGATTGTTTCGGATACTTCAAAACTCAGTATTTGTCCATGGTGGTCACTAAAACCCGGACAATAGACTTCTATTGAATGGTGATATTTATCTGTATTTATAAAAATTTGATCAGGAGTGGTTTTACTAAATGTTGTTATTCTTGTTGGGGTATTTACTGTAGGTTTCAGTCCATAGGAAATTAGTAACTGTGTTAATAATTCACAATTTCTATCAAATTTTAAGAAATCCACATTTACATCCTCACAAATTATTATATCGAAATTTCCTTTTCTCATGTTATTGAGTAACAATTCTAATTTATCTATAAATAAAGGAAACTTTCCAGACGGAGAACGGTATACGCATACAATTATTAACTTAAACTGCTGTATTTTTACGGCAAAGAATTCAAAATCCTGTTCCATAATTAGATAATCATAAGCTGTTATCTGTTCATGATCTAAATTATTTCTTAAGAAGATGCAAGTACCACCATGGCTAATATTAGATCTAGAGTATTTACTAGCTTGTATAAAGCCTGGGAATTGAATAAATTCGAGTTGTTCCTCTTTCAGCCAATGTTCTGAAATACATAGTGCTGAGATGTCTTTAAGTTCATTTTTAAGCATTAGATTTATGTAATCAATTTTATTATAAAGAGACTGGACATTCTGGTGGTAAATTTTAAATTTGTTACTTTTGCAAGCTTGTGTTGGTGATTTATTTACATTATTATTATCATAATTGTTATTATTATTGTTGCTAGACAAATCCGAAATACCATTGTTACACTCCGTTAAATTTGACTTCAAAAAATCTGGTTGTCAAACCTCACGTTTGGCAGTTTCACACTTTAATTAATACCCTATGGACCCACGATGCCATAATTATTCAAATTTTAGAATGAGTGTAACTTCGTATGACGAACCTTGTGTGTATCTCAAGAAAGGAATTGAAAAGCACCTTTTTAACAATGCAATATCAGTAGAAGAAAGACTTGCAGGTACGTCGAGGTAAGATAAAATTCACACCTAGTTTATAAAACTATGTATTAGAGTTTCATTGTAGTAAACATATATGATTTATTCATTCAATCATTGATTTATTAATAAAATAATTTAGTTATTCATTTATTTATTTATTTATTGATTATGAAGCGCGTCAGTCGCCCAGAGCCTAGCATGCTAGAGCGACTCTGCCTATGAGCAATGCTATACAGATTATGCACCCAGTGTCGCGCTAGCATGGCCACATCGATAAGAATCTACACAGAGCATCTTTGTCGCTGCGCCGAGAAAACGCTCTCTGCCGCATCTGTGTCGCCATGTCGACCAAGCATCGCCACCTACATTTGAATCAATGTAACTCTCTAAGGCGACCGTGCCGTGGCATTTCTGACGCGGCTACAAAGTCGCAAGCTTGGCCTTAGCCAATATTAAGGCCCCAGTAATGCCTGAGCCCAGGGGAGCCAGCAGCAAGGCGAATTAAGTGATTAGATATGTGGCGCGTTATTCAAACATGCTGGTGCATTTTCATACTGAGGAGCTCACAACGCTGCCATTATTTCGATCGTTAAGACTTAAAAGAATTAATTATTAATGCACACTATTGGTAAGGAGGGCCCTGGCCAATGGCCCGTTAGATCCGGCCGCCCCTGCCTGATTAAATAATTGTTGTTCAGGCAATTTTAAGTATTGATTGGTCAAAGATTTGCATTACCAATTCAAAGTGATCTATTTGTGAAGGTAAGGTATGTCTAGCCCTTATTATTCCTGTTTTCCAACGGGGTCGGGGATGAGATGCGATGGAAGTCATTGTGTCGGATTGTTTTTATGGCCGGATGCCCTTCCTGAGGCCAACCTCATGAGTTAATGAGAGATGAAATGAATGATGGTGAATGAAACTGGGCAAGGATGTGTAAGGAAGCGGCCGTGGTCTGTCAGAAGGTATCGTCCCAGCACTTGCCTGGAGTTGAAAATGGGAAACCACGGAAAACCATTTCAAGGATGGCCGACGGTGGGGCTCGAACCCACGCATCTACCGAGCCAGCAGAGAGCTTGGCCCCATGACCTAACGCTGCGCTTTAGCGAGCGTAGCCACCGCTGTCGGTATCCATTTATCAATACGTACCTAAAATTATGGAAGTCAATTCAAATGATCCTGCTGCAAAAGTAATAGTTAAGTTTTAACTGGTAATTTGTTTTAAAAGACGCGTTAAAATGATTTGATTGTTTTTCACAATATTGACATGCATCCTTAAATTGAATTACGGTATCTGTAATTTTTAAAAAGTGGTAACACATTTTATGATTTTTAACACTAAAAACCAATGAAATGAGCACTGGGAATGTATCATTTATTTCTGATATCAGCATGTTTTGTTAAGAGTACAGTGTTGATATTGATTGGAATAAGATGGTGGCTGAGCAAGTATGGCATGTTGTTCAGCTCCTGCACTTTGTGTACTAACCTTAGTCAGGGACGTATTTCCCACTAGGCACACTAGGCACGTGCCTAGGGGCGGCACTGCCCGACGTCTGATGGGCGCCGGGCGCAGCGGCATCGGGTGAATTGCCGGCGCCACCACGCCAAGTGCCAGGCGCAGTGACCGAGAACGGCAGTCTTAGGGAGCATACTTTGCATTTCCTCACGTATATTTGAAATCTAAATACAATTCATAAACTAAAAAAATCTCTTTTTCAGTCAAGTGTGAAGTTTTGTTTTATTTAATATGGGTATATTTTATGCCGGTAGTTCAACAGACTGGCAACACTGCCTGTCAGTGGGGATACAGCAGAATGTCAAAGCTCGTGTATTAGTCGTTAGCTTGACGTCTTCACGTTCAGTTGTTATCCTTACCAAGTCGTTCACATTGCCACATCGCTAAGATAAAGTAAGTGTGTTATAATTTTATTTTTTTATAATGTTGAACTAAAAAATACCAATCAGTGAAAAACGTCGGAAGCTTAGTGGTTCAGGTTACCGCAAAATCGCAAGTGAAAACCCTGAAAAAGAAACTAACCTTTTAAAAATATTAAGACGGTTGACAGTTTTTTTAAACCTCTTGAAAAATCCAACGAGAGTGGACTGAGTGGAGAAGGCTGCTCATCTTGGGAACAGTACAATGTCACCGAAAGTGGTTCAAACAATGAAAATAATGATCAAGCAACAAGTGCCACTGAAAAGGATAATGTTATATTGAGTGGTGATAACGAACGTAGTTCCGATAGTACACAAATAAGTAAAAGTTCAAATGATTCCGTTTCACAACAAACTGATATAATTTTTACTGTTAGTGACGACCCCATTGAGTGGAAAATAAATGGCACCACGATCGAAGTATTATTACACAGAGGAATCAATCAGAATAAAGATTGTGATTTTAAAAACTCTAAAAGGGATTCTGGCAATAAAACCAGATATTTAAATAAACAAATCTTTAGTAGGAAATTACAAAATGGAGAACTCATTTCAAGAGATTACTTGGTGTATTCAAAAAGTACAGGTTCGGTATTTTGCGCTACCTGCAGATTATTTGGCTTTCAGAAGACGTGTTCTAAACTAGCCAGTGAAGGTCTTTCGGATTGGAAAAATATTGGAGCGAAAGCTCACAAGAACACATCAATTCTGAACTGTCACTTTTGATCCGCAAGAGAAGAATTGGAACGCTAGACAGGCAATACGATTTTATTGTCGAAACTGAAAGGAAGTATTGGAAACACGTTTTGGAAAGAGTGTTCGCTGTGGTGAAAAAGCTGGCAAGCCGAGTACGTCCGCGTCCGTCTCGAGGACCTGATGAAACATTTGGGTCTCTATACAATGGGGAGTACATGATGTCACTGGAATTAGTAGCGGAATTCGATCCTTTTCTCGCTGAACACATACGTAAATTTGGTAATCCAGGTTCAGGGAAAACGTCCTATCTGTATTCATTTATTTGCAATGAAGTAATTGTACTGTTAGCCTCTAAAGTTAGAGATATCATAATCAATGAAGTGAAACAAGCGAAGTGTTACTCCATAATAGTGGATTCAACGCCTGACACAAGTCACACTGATCAGCTTTCATTTGTTTTGAGGTTTATACAAGAAAATGCCAATCCTGTTGAACGTTTTCTCATGTTTTTGTCGAATACTGGGCACAAAACCAAAGACTTGCCATCGCTGTTATGGCTGTTTTAAGATCAAATGCCATTGATCTATCCGACTGTAGAGGGCAATCATTCGATAATGCTAGCAACATGTCAGGCGTGTATAGTGGCTTACAAGATAGAATAAAGGATGAAACTCCCAAAGCACTGTTTGTTCCTTGTTCGGCACATTCACTTAGCCTTGTAGGTACGTGTGCTGCACTGTTGTCCAGAAGCATGTGCTTTCTTTAACATTATACAAAACGTTTACAACTTTTTTGTTGCATCTACTAAGAGATGGGAAATTCTAGTTACCTTTAGTCAACCTGAAAGTAAAACTCTTAAGGGTTTGTCTGAAACAAGGTGGAGTGCTCGTGAAAGTGCATGCAAAGGGCTGTGTGAAAACTTAGACGGTGTTATGCTGGCTTTAAAGGACTATGAAGAGAACACTAATGAGAAGCCGTTGGTAAGAAGTGAAGCCACGGGACTTTTGAGAGCATTGAATAGTCTGGAAACGGTATTTATGATGGAACTTAGGAGTGATATATTGGACAGGTTTGATCAAGTTAGTCAAACTCTCCAGTAAATATACTGCTCAAAAAAATTAAAGCACCACTTTTTTCAAAGGCCACCAAATTTTGAAAAGTTGACCTAGAAGCTCGAAATCTCAGTATGACGTTTGTCCTGACGCATACCAAGCATATGCTTCAGCACAACTCCCCAACTTGAGTAGTTTCGGGGTAGCACCCCGAGAACCAGCCCATTTTTGAAAACCGCAAATTGAAGTTTGCGAAAAACGCTGCAGAACTTGTCGCAGGTTGCCAAAGCAGTCGAAAATGAATGAGTCTTGCTCTTAAAGGTTCCACAAACACGTACAAATCGTTACATTTGACGTTTGGGCATTTTCAACCCCCTTCATCATCCCCTAAACATGGACTACAATTGGGGGCGTCTGAGAAGGTACCGGGTGTGTTTAACCATCTGAAAACCTGCACACCGTCCTCAGTTGCTGATTGCAGTAAGTTCTTAAGGTCTCCGGCAATGTCCACACCCCCTAACACCCTCAACTGGCATGGGACCAAACCACCCCCTCTCGATTCACCTCTAAGGAAGGTTTTAATCGAGATGTTTATCAGTGCTGTGAATGCGGGGGTCTTCCCCTACCGTTTCAAAAAAGGAGCTGTGCCTTTGTCACCACCCCTTCCCCTGCAACCCCCGTTTGTATGATTTTTCGAATCAGGCCCTTTTTAAGGGCTGAAACGAGGTCTTAATCGCTGAAAGGGCTGTAAAGGTCCTTAGAAGTAGTGGTGACACGAAATCATCCCGTTCCGATCGATGATTGACATTCCGTCCCCCAAATTCGAAATTTTTGCACCCCCAACCCTCCCTGTCTGGACGCGTAACGCGTCATGGCAGAGTTTTCAGAGTTGGATGGAAATGAAGCTTATGGCCTGCAATGGAGCCCAAAACAGCAGGTTGGATAGAAATTCATCGGTAGGTTGGGAAACGGGACCAAAATTTTTCAAAAAAGTGTACAGCCTACAGTAAGTACGCCCATGCACAGGCAACCCACATCACGTCCGTGTGTGTGGGTTGCCTATGATCGGCAATAGGTTACAAAGTTTGGCAATGAGAGAAAAATGACGTGATGTGGGTTGCCTATGCATTGGTGTACTTATTAGAGGCTGTTAACTTTTTTGAAAAAAATTTGGTCCCGTTTCCCACCCTACCGATGAATTTTCATCCATCCTGCTGTTTTGGGCTCCATGTCAGGCCATAAGCTTCATTTAAATCCAACTATGAAAACTCTGCCATGACGCGTTACGCGTCCAGACAGGGAGGGTTGGGGGTGCAACAATTTCGAATTTGGGGGACGGAATGTCAATCATCGATCGGAAGGGGATGATTTCGTGTCACCACTACTTCTAAGGACCTTTACAGCCCTTTCAGCGATTAAGACCTCGTTTCAGCCCTTAAAAAGGGCCTGATTCGAAAAATCATACAAACGGGGGTTGCAGGGGAAGGGGTGGTGACAAAGGCACAGCTCCTTTTTTGAAACGGTAGGGGAAGACCCCCGCATTCACAGCACTGATAAACATCTCGATTAAAACCTTCCTTAGAGGTGAATCGATAGGGGGTGGTTTGGTCCCATGCCAGTTGAGGGTGTTAGGGGGTGTGGACATTGCCGGAGGCCTTAAGAACTTACTGCAAGCAGCAACTGAGGACGGTGTGCAGGTTTTCAGATGGTTAAACACACCCGGTACCTTCTCAGACGCCCCCAATTGTAGTCCATGTTTAGGGGATGATGAAGGGGGTTGAAAATGCCCAAACGTCAAATGTAACGATTTCTACATGTTTGTGGAACCTTTAAGAGCAAGACTCATTCATTTTCGACTGCTTTGGCAACCTGCGACAAGTCCTGCAGCGTTTTCCGCAAACTTCAATTTGCGGTTTTCGAAAATGGGCTGGTTTTCGGGGTACTACCCCGAAACTACTCAAGTTGGGGAGTTGTGCTGAAGCATATGCTTGGTAGGCGTCAGGACAAACGTCATACTGAGATTTCGAGCTTGTAGGTCAACTTTTCAAAATTTGGTGGCCTTTGAAAAAAGTGGTGCTTTAATTTTTTTGAGCAGTATAGAAACGTCCATAGAAAGAGTTTTGAGACTGTATGATTCTTTAGTCCTTTTTATTGATTCTCTCCGAGACATGTTTGCCGTATATGAAGAAAGGGCTAAAAATCTATGTGATTTGGACTATGAGACTTGCTACAAACGTCAAAAAAGAGAAAATTCCAGGCTGACGAAAACAAAGAGACTGAAGTACTTCTTGAAGGACGTGACAAATTTAGAGTTGAGACATTTTATGTTGTTCTCGACCAACTAAAATCTGAGTTGCAGAAGCGGAAAACGCATATGGTGGAATAGCAGACAAGTTTTCAGTTTTTAACGATCTGTCCTCCTCCTCAACAGAGAAAATAATAGAGCGTGCAAACAAACTTCAGTCATTGTATGCCAATGATCTAGAAAAGTTATTTTCAAATGAATGTGTACATTTTTCTTGTCTGTTGAAGAGTAGCGGAATTAGAAACAACCCACTTGTCATGATGAAATATATTAGAGAAGAACAACTCCAATCAACATTCCCCAACATTGATATAGGCCTAGCTCTTCGTATGTATTTGTGCACAGCTGTTTCCAACTGCTCAGCGGAACGTTCATTTTCTGTTTTAAAAAGAATGAAGTCTTGTCTTAGATCAAGGATGAAAGAAGACAAATTAAATTCGTTGGCTATTCTACACATCGAAGGCTGAACTTTTGAACAGTGACAAGTTGAAAGTTGAAGATCTAATAGAGGAGTTCTCAATTATGAAATCCAAGAGAAAATCTATGTAAAGGAAAAACGCCGCTGTTGCAGATGTGCTGTATTGATGCATAAGATATGTGTATTGATTTGCTAGTTTTTAACATCTAATTATGTTCTTAATTATGAACAATGAATTATGTTTTAAAAAATTGTCAAATCTACAGTATAATAGACTTGATGTATCATTTATTGTAGCTGATACTGTTTTCTCTCGTTTTTAGAAAGACTTAACAATCACTTTAAAACTTTATCGAAGTATAAAGGAAACTTTTCTAATGAGTAAATATAGCCTATTGGAAATATGCCAGTTTGTAAGAATATTCTTAATTCTTATGTAATTAAATCAATTTTAGATCAATAACTTTTAGTTTTTATCAACATCAACCCCACAATTTAGATTACTTTTTTTAATAATCAATCTTCTTTATATACAATCAATAATGTCTAAAATTAAAATGACGTGCAAGATGTATCCTATACTCAGCCGTCCAGCGGGTCTTACCCTTACTCGGACACAAATACAGCCAACCGGCCGTTGAGTTACCGTAGATGATTCATTAGCCGGTTGGCTGCATTTGTGTGCGTGCGTGAGTCAAAGGATCACTCTCAGGTGCCACCCCCACCCCTGGACGACCAACGCGGGGAAGGGGAGGGCGGGCTGTCAGAATGTGCCTAGGGGCGGCATATATGTAAATCCGTCCCTGACCTTAGTATTTTGCAACTACAGTACGAAAATGACTTCCTTTTATTACTTCAGCAAAATAAGTCTGTATGTCTACCCTTTATTATTCCCGTTTTCCAACGGGGTCGGAGATGAGATGCGATGGAAATCTTTGTAGCGATGGTTTTTTACGGCCGGATGCCCTTCCTAACGCCAACCTCATGAGAGGAGTTAATGAGAGATGAAATGAATGATGGTGAACGCTGCGGTTTAGCGAGCTTGGCCACCACTTCGGCAAAATAAGTATGCATTGCTTAATCCGTGTACCATCGTTTATCCAAGTAATTGTCATTTACTGTCGTGAGCTGTGTCACCAAGTAACTTGCCAACCAGCACACTCTATGACAAGGAGTTAGGAAAAAGAAGTTAAAGTGTGTGGAGTGTGAGAGGTGGAACCACACTAAGTGATGGAAAATGGAATGGTGAGTGTTGTGGCGCAGAGTTTCTCATTGATAAATATACTTAAACTCTTACCACAAAAGCAGGCAGAAATCAGGGAGATGATCCAACATAAACAATCTCGGAAGCAGGACCTCACAAAATCTCTCGACTTTCGTCATTAGGGAGTGATGCAAATGCAAAGAGTATCAGACAGCAAGATACTCATCTGAAAGAACTCTCCCTCCAGGTCCTATCCCTGCAATTAGAGAGCACTGAATTAAGGGCCCGTGTGGAGATGCTGGAGACTCACCTCTCAGATGGAGAGCAGTATTCACGCCGTAATACTGTGGAGATATTCAGGGTCCCTGAGACCAGCAATGAAGACGTGCTTGAGGCAGTTAAAGCCATTGGCAGGACAATGGATATGACATAGCAACCTGATTAACCTCATGGTAGAATCATCGTAAGATTTGTCCGACGGTTCGGCAAGGAAGGTTCGAAGGTGTATTGAACCCTTCAGAATAGCAGTGTTTATATGCAAGAATCTTGATCAAGGGGTCGCGCTCAGTTCCTAGTGTGATGTTTACGTTCGCCAAACAACATGCTCTACTGAGGTAAGGGTCATAGGATTAAAACTATAATTACGAAAGAAAGGTGACAAGATGTAAAATAATAACATGATTTAATGACTAATAGTGCATAAAGAGAATATAAACAACAATAATAAAAAAATCCTCCCTGAATTTTCCCATGACAGGAATATCTATCAATGCTGAGGAGTCAGACGGATCTCCCCCTTATTAAAATGTGGATCCTAGTTCCACTAACTTGCATTTGGATTTTATGTACGCGTAATGACTAACTACGAGGAATGAGTACTTTGGATGACTGTTCGTTTACAGCGGGTTAACAGCCACGATGCTTACGAACAATCATCTCGTAAATCAACGTTTACGGATATGGAACATGACACTAATAAAAACCCTTAAAAATGTAATGCTGACACACTCACTAAAAAATCTACTATTTACAGGAATCTCTCTCGAGACCCTCATTTAGCGCGATGACGCACTGGACAAAATGAGCTGCCAACTCCGGCCAATTGCTCAATCCACAAACAAGGAAATACAGCATCGCACGTGACTTCACGGGTCACTGATATGGAATATAAACATGGACTAAACCAACAACAACAAAAGCCTGACCGGCTGAGATTACTTAATATGAACAAAACTGCATGTTAAGGTAACGCTTCGGAGATTATCGTGATTCGTAGGCAACTCCCATTTATTTAAACAATTTTTACCATTGATCAGTTCTTAATTCTGTATTTCAAGTAATTACGGAGCCAAACAAGCACTCCCCACTAATGACCTCGCGTGCAACCTTCAGTCCGTCTTGTGAAACAGCTCCCCTTTCCTCAATACCTGTCATTGTCCCAACTCCAGTGTGTAAAAATAACTGACCAGCTGTGCCGTTATCTCAAGGAATCAACAGCAACAAATCTCAACCACCTCAACATATGGTCAGACATTAATCAAAATATCCACAATTGCCCTCGCAAGGTAACAATATGGACCTGGCACCAAGCTGACAGAAATCAGTCTACGCTGAAATTCCCGCTTGTAATGACCACAAAATACACACGCTCACACTTCTGGGAATGACATGACGTTTTTCACACAGATCGGCTGAATAGATGCTCACAAACTATTTAAAAAAATATTAAAACCTACGATACAGCTGACTGCTCTTCGTCACAAATCACATTGCTCCAAAGGCAATAATCTCACTGAATCTGATCAATAATAAACCTAAAAAAAAATTAATTACCCTCCATTCTACTGTATAATTATATTACTTCAGTCCTACTTCTGAAACACAACATATCTCTGAGAGACGTTTTAACCGCATTGCGTAACATATGCAAACACGGTCGTCCACATAGCTACGTTAGTTAAAACAACAAATAAAAACAAGAACCTTCCACTAATAACATTTTTGCGAGCTGCTTCCATGCAAAAGGTGTGTCAGACCAAAACTAAAATATACTACGTTAATCACACAAGCAAAATATTTACAAAACAAAATATGTCCCATACACCATAAGTTAATTTATCAGATAATAAGAATATTATTCTGTACTCATCCTCGGCCAGTCACCCGTCAAAGGACATCCGCTGCCATCTCCCAACTGAATGCTTCTTAGCTCATCTCAGCCATCTGGACGGAGTGTTGATAGTTCCAAACTTCCTCCAGGATAAGCGATGTCATCTCTCGTGCTGATTCAAAAAGTTAGATTATTATACACTCGATATCTGACTACTAAATTCGCCGTTTCAGGTACTACTTTCCCCGGAACTGTCTGTTGGCGAATTGTCGATGCTACTGTCCCTACAGAATATAGTACTGTGACTACCTATCACTGAATTTAACACATTTATTAATAATTTCTGTGTCCTCGACACACAAAAGTATAACTTACGTCCTCAGACGAACAAAAGTAATAGCAATGTCTTGGCTCTTCACGCCACTTATAAATGAACCGGCCCTAGGTATTGATAGAGGGGGAAATTATACAAAAATTTCTCAAAATAATAGAGGTACAGGAATGAAATAAATATCACAGAACTCGAAAAATAGCGCAGGTCAAGAATATGCCCGTTAATCCTAGAATCGATCGTAGAGATGTTGTCTAGGCGATCTCCCGCGTTAATGCTAGCCATCGCGTGCCCAAGCTAGACTTGCCGCGCTGGTAAGCATTCTTCTCCCATTGGTTCCATATTTTCTGTAACTTGGCGGTTTTTTATCAGACCTTGGCCTCGTAGGAGTGTCTAGTATTCTCATCAGCCACTCACGTTACTGCATCATATTTTTTCTAGGCGCGAATATTACAATGAACATGCCATGAGCGTGTCTCACTGCGCGTCCTTTCTATTTTGAGGTAGCCACCACCTGTCCTTCTGAAACATGCTATGCTCTTTCTTTACACAATCCTAAGTATTTAGCCTTTTGTCAAACTGCTGCAGGTATGTCCCCATTGTCTCCAACCAATGCTTGAAATTTCCTCGTCTCCGTCTGGCTATTTTCATGATGCTGGTGGAAATATTTATTAATTGAAGAAATAAAACATCGAATCATTTATCCATCAGAGGGTAAAGGGTTTAGTATGAAGCGTAACCTGTCAGGCAAGCACAAGGGGCTTTCTGGATAAAACATTATCTACAATAATGAAAGCCTGTCACCTGAGAAGAGGAAACTTCTGGATCTTTCCCGGAACTTCAAGAGAGAACACGGCTACAAGTTCTTATTGGTACATAATGGTGGGATAGAACTAAGGAAAAGTGAGGGGTCAAATATGTATATAAAAAACGACAGTTATGATCTCAGAAAGCTCAGATCTCAGAGAGCCCGTACAGTCTCACTTAAAACACTTTGTCAGGTCTAGAGTGTAGACTGAGAGTACTGGAGGATCACTGTCATAATATTTTTCAGCAGTTCCATGAACCATTCTCCTTCACTTCTACCCAGCTCTCTATTCCATACAGCAAGGTCGGTCTAAATACTGAGAGATGTAGGGAGACTTTCGTCGCTATAATGACTTCCACCTTGCTGAATACTGCAGATCTCCACTGAGAACTGAGAATGCTTTTTTGCACCTCGATTCTATTTCTTTCCTCATACTACAATCTTGAGAAAATATACAGTATAAGTACGGTACTTAAAATTGTTTCAACTGTCCCAATTTAGTTCTTTTTTTTTTTTTTTTGCATTTATCTTCTCTACCGACATAACCTTTGTTTTTGAAATGCTGATCTCCTTACCATATTCAATACATTTCTGTTCAAGTTCAAAGATGTTGGCTTGCAAGCTTTCGACAGAATCTGTCATTACAACCAAGTCATCAGCATAGGCCAAACTGCTTACCTGGTTTCCACCTATTTGAATCCCACCCAGCCAGTTTATGCCCTTCAGCAAATGGTCCATACCGGTACATAAAATATACAGTAGTGGTGAGAGGTTGCAGCCTAGCCTCACCCCTGTAACAACCTTGACCCACGAACTCATTCTACCAACCACTCTCACTGCTGCCTGATTATTATCATAATTACGCCTGTAGTAGCCTTCCCTCGCTACCACAATCCCTCAGGACGCTCAGTATCTTCTCCATGGGTACTCCATCGTACGGCTTCTCTAGATCTACACAACAGAAACAGAACTGTCTATTCCTCTCGTAGCATTTCTCAATAACATGGCGCATACTAAAAATTTGATCCTGGCATCCTCGTTGTGGTCTAAAGCAGGGCGGCTCCAGTCCCAGACAAGGGGTAGTGCCAAGTTTTAAAAAATGGTATTTACATAACATGATAGCAGAGCAGACTACTTGGTAATTTCTCACCAAGGGTTCGATTACCGATGTATATATAGGGCCTGAACTAATCTTGATAGTCAACATTTCATATCGGGACTTACCGATAATATGTACGATAAGAAAATATATAAAAGAAACTTTTTCAGCACTCACGAATAGCCTACAACACAAACTCAATGTTTGACTCTTTAACACCTTGTCACCCACTAAAAATTACCGCGAACAGTTAACAAGAACTGAAGTTAGCCTACATACAGAAATTCGCGCGATTTCATCCAGGCCTGACAGGAGCAGATGGTTTCTCAACCATAATTTTTAGCTACCGAGATTAATCCGTGAAGACTTAACATGTACGGTAGTCATGATCGTACTATTTTTCTCTTTTATTCATTCGCTTTGTATTCACTTTACCAGATAAGGAATTAATAAATACATATTATTTTCACTATTTATTAGGGCAGGTTTAGATTTCAATGTTGGACGCAGAGCCCCATTTTAGAGAAATCTAGAATTAATATTCCTTGTGTGAGAGAGATTGGTTGTCAGTTTGTATCAACCCCACCAATAACCAATGAGTGTAAATTTCTTCCAGCCGATCAGGCCATTGGTCCTCTTTCTCCCTTTGTGACAGCGTGTAACAGATAGGCATAGCGCTGACCCAGTACCTTATAATGGCCGATAGATGGCACTGCACTTCAGTTTCTGTACTACCTTGAGCCAAACTGTATCCGGCACAGAGCCCAGCTTAATCCTGAGTGATGAGAGAGGCTACGATAAAGATCGTAAATTGGACTGCACATGCGTCAACCGTGCTGCATAGACCGCGGCTCAAGATATCACTGGGGCAAAGATGGAATCAATATGATCATACTCTACGGACGGAATATTTAAACTTCAAAGTAGTTTGAAGCTAATTAGATACCGGTATTACACGTAGGCGTTCGAAATTATTCTTTCAGGACTATGAATAATTTAATTTCTCTTAGAGGGCAGTGCCATGGCACGGTGGCACTACGCTTAGAACCGCCCCTGGTCTAAAGCCACACTCGTATTCAACCATCTTACTCTCGGCCAATGATCGAACTCTCCCTTCTACGATCCCTTAGTAGCCTACACTTTGCTCAGGACACTTATCAAAGAATGCCTCTACAATATTATTGCAATCTTTCCTGTTACCTTGCTTATAAATTGGGCCAATTACTGCTTTTGTCCACCCAGAGGATGCATTTCCTAAGTCCCATGCCAATTCGAGTATCCTATGCAACCATTTCAGCCCTGTTTTCCCACAATACTTTACTATTTCTGGCCGAATTTCATCTACCCCTGCCGGTTTCTGATATTTCCTCAACCGTGATCCTGTTCCCATCCTCATTCTCCTCCTGCATAATCTCTAAATTTGCCACATTGCCAGATAAGTCTCCATTGACATTTAGCAAGTTTCTGAAGTATTCCTGCCATCCTCCCAGTGCTTCCTCAGTATCTACAATGAGTTTCCCTGAATTTTTCAGAACACTGCTCATTTCTCTTTTCCCTCCATTTCTAAGATTCTTTATAACACTCCAGAAAGGTTTTCCTGCCTCTTGACTTAACTATTCTCATTTATCTCCAAGGTCCTCCCATGATTTCCCTTTGGATTCGACTATTATTTGTTTGATTCTGTTCTTTTCCACTACATAAAGCTCTCTGTCGCCAGATTCATTGTTTAGCGCCATTATGTCTTCTTTTTACTTATACAAGCCGACTTCACTATTATCATTCCACCAGGATATGCACTTTTTCCTATATTTACTCTATATTTACTCAGGCTGTGTCCCAATAGTACAATTTCAGCCGTAGTGAACTAGATAGTCGACTACTTTGCCGGATGTGACGTCAGAAGTCGTGATCCAATACTGCTTAGCACATAGCAATCAAGTCTGTAGCAGCTAGTGAACGAAAGTGCTTGCTAGATTGTCGACTACGTCAAGGAAGTTATAGAAATATGTAGCTTATCGGAATTGTAGGTTATGTAAATTGTAGGTTGTCTTTGACTTAAGCCAAACACAAACCATAATTAGGGCTCGGCTAAAAAGTGATCTTGGCGCATCCATGATCGTATCGTTCATGTATTGTTTATTTAAAACAGCTGATGAAAGTGCAAAGAGCTTACAAGGAGTAGCAGATCACCGCCATCTTGAGTGTTAGTTTGGTACCAGCATGCAAGTCCAGTGCGTTTCAGAACACAAGTCTATGAAGGAGGCTGTGATCAAGCAGACTTGTCCCAAATCTCCGTAGTGCATAGCACATAGCACATAATAGCTAGCAGCTAGTCAATAGCAGACAACTTGAGTATTGGGACACAGCCTCACTGTTGTCCCAAGATACGTCTTTGCAACTTCTAGTACTACGTCCCAGTATCCTGACCACTCCGTTTCAAAGTCTTTCAATTCTTTGCCATCTACTCTTTGGAATTTTTCATCAATCATTTCCATGGGTTTCTGCCAAAGTTCCTTATCCTGGAGATTTTCAACCCTAATCTGTCTGCAAAAAGTTCTCACTTACTGCACTTTAGGTCTAACTATGCAAGCAAGCCAGTTTGTGGTCTGTTTCATCAAAAGAGCCCTTGTATATCCTACAATTCGTTATCAATTTACTAAATGTAAAGTCAGTACCGGTAATGATGTAGTCTATTACTGGCCTGGTTCCTCTACCCTCCCATGTGTATCTGTGAATCTCCTTATGCTTCAAGAATGAGTTCGCTACAGATAACCCCATGCTAACACAGAAGTCCAATTAACGTTTCCCGTTGGTGTTCGCTTCCCTGTCCTCATCCCACTTACCCATTATCTTCTCATACCCCTCAGTCCTATTCCCTATCCTAGCATTGAAATCCCCCATCAGTACTACACTATCCTTATTGTTAACTCGCACTACCACATCACTCAATGCCTATGTCTACTTCGTCCTGATCCGCCCCTTCTCATGGAGCGTACACTGAAACAATCCTGACCCGATTTCCTGACATTTCCAAATCTATCCACATTAATCGTTTATTTACATACCTCACAGAAAATATGTTATGCTCTAAGGTTCTCTTGACATACAGCCCTACTCCCCACGTCGCCCTGCCTCGTTTTACGGCTGACAGGTACACCATGTAATCTCCTACTTCCTTCTCTCTATCTCCCTTTATCTGAACTTCACTAATCCCTAGAATATCCAATCCTACCCTACTTGCTGACTCAGCTAACTCTACTTTCTTCCTTTCATAACCACCCTCGATATTAATGGCAGCCCATTGAATACCTACCAGTTCAATTGCCTGTTCATTTCCAAGGAGCCCTGATCGGTCAGATGGGAGTGGGACTCCGTCACTTCTATAGGTCTAAGGCTTGCTCAAGGCATTTTTAGCAGGTTTCGAGTACAAGCGAAGCAGGTTGCTAGTCTTACATACACAGGGCCCCTGAGTTTCACCTCAGGGAACAAACAAGTGAGTTGGGTAGTCATGGCTGCCTGAGCACAAAGAGGGCCACTACTCAGAATATGTCCAAGATGCCCACTCTTATTCCACAGTAAATGGTATCCCGACGTCAGGACCATGGTTCACGAACATTATTTTTCAGTGTTGCCTATACAATTTGACTTTTTGTAGCTTTTCAGTCGGTCAACACAATTGTGCCCAATGAATAGGCGGGGTACAAGATACAAATATATAAATACACTCCTGAGAAAAACTTCTGAGCGTGTACGTCAATGGCCTAGTCGACTGGAGACACGATGAAGAAGACGCAGATCTGCACTCAGATAATCGGCTACGCTGCAGGACTGTAGAAAACAAATGGTCACCACAGCCAAGTACACTCCAACCCAGGAGTACCTCTTGGCAAGCTCCGATCAATCCTTAAGCTGATGAAGCTGTAAGCTCAAACAGGATCATTTATGGTAAACATGAATTTTCAGTCTGTAAAGCAATAAAATTCCAGTTACCCCAGCAATTCTTTGAAGATAAATGTTCCAGAAGAGGGAGGGGACATTTGGAAGATGTGATTGTGAATTGCTATATACTTTGCTTGGATTCTTTGAACAGATAAGAAAGAGAAGCAAATGAATCACATGTGGCTAAGAACCTAGGCATGAATGCCAGCCAGCTTTGTACATCCTAGTGAAGTTCCTGAAGAGCATATTATCCGCACGTACTTCCTTCAAGATCCTGTAATCCCATTTTATCAAAAATCCGCCATCCACACTAACTGCTCCCTTCGGGTTTTCTTCTTTTTTGCAGCATTTATTACTACGATAAATAAGCGGCAATTATCACAAGTGAATTCGCATCCGCAATATCCATCGCGAGTGCTGCAAGAAAACTGACAGTAAATGTGGACAGGTATTGCTTGCGTTTCAGGCATGCTTGAGAGCAGGGGCGAATGCTGGTCATGAAAGTCAGGCGTGCTCTTCCATTCATGGAAGTTGGTGGGGGTGGGACATGCATAGTTCTGAATGAATAAAATTTATAAAACCAATAATCGCAAAATCACATGAACATTTTAATGATCGGTTACAAGAACATGCATCCAAATTGGTTTACATTGCACCTTTAATTCAAGAAGGACCAAAAAATAACAAATGTTTACAAGCAGACACATTTTATAAGTATTAACAAATCATGACAAGCCAGTGATTATATAATTTAAAGGAGTAAACGGCAAAGTGCGTAGGCCTACACAGTGCCGGATTTCTGCCTAGGCCTACAAGGCCCCGGCCTAGGGGCCCAGCCAGCCTAGGGGGCCTGGTGGCGGAATCTTTACACAAGCTCAAACGCCTGGCTTGCCTTATCAAAAAGCTTTATCGAAAATAATATTATGATAACTATTTTTACTACATTTTGCCAAAACTTACAGCCCTGCGCGCTACAAAGCTAGAATTAGCCTGGGCCTCTTCGTTCCCCCTCTCTCTTGCCTGCAGTATCCACGCTTAGCATTGCCAGGCCACGCGCAGGCAGTCCATTCTATAGGCTCCGTGCGTTGGGGCGAGAAATGCACCGCCACGCTATGAGTGGCCAAATTTATAAGCACGAATATCCTACCATGGCCGAGGTGGGGCGATGTGCAGGTAAATTCTGATTTTAATTCTTCTACAAGTGACGATCCTGCTGAGTGGATGCTAGACGAAGTTACATTGGAGTACCTTGTTCAAAATGGCGTGAAACAAAATACTGATGCCGACTTTTCTTCTTCAAGGCGTCAGTACGCAGATAAAACCAGGTATCTATCACTGTCACTTTTCTGCCGAAAATTAAGCAATGGTGAAACACGACCTCGAACTTCGCTCATATTTTCGAAGAGCAAGGGTGCAGTGTTTTGCGCCCCTTGTAAGATGTTTGCGAAATTGGGGTCGCTAGCTAATAAATAGTACAACGACTGGAAAAACGCAGTTCAAAGAATGAAGGAACATGAGAATTCGGACGAACACAGGTCAGCACTTGCGACACAATTAGCTAGGAAGAATGCTGGCGGTAGAGTTGACAAAAGTCTTGTTCTTCAAACTGAAGAAGAAATAAAATACTGGCATGAGGTTTCGAGGCGCATTGTGGCTGTTGTGAGGTCAATTTCTGCATGCTGATTGCTGTCTAGAGATTCCCATGAGAGATTTGGATCAAAAACAGTGGGAACTATGTTATGAGCCTAGAACCTTTGGCTGAGTTCGATCCTTTTCTGGACTTAGGCTACACATAAAACGCCACGGCAACAAAGGAAGTGGCACAACATCATATCTTTCGTCAAAACATATGCGATGAAATGATCAATATCATGGCAGAAAAGGTAATAAATACAATTGTGACTCAGATAAAACATGCCAATATTTCTCTATCTCTGTGGACTCTACTCCAGACATTTCTCATGTAGATCAACTTACTTTCATAGTGAGATATCTCTCTGAAGACGGATGTCCTGTCGAACGATTTTTGAAATTCATTCCAAATTGTGGCCATAATGCGGAATAATTGGCTGAAGTCGTCCTAGAGAGATAAAAATCACTACTTGGATATCGCCGATTGCCGGGGGGCAGTCTTACGATAATGCTAGCAATATGTCGTGTGTATATTCTGGTCTTCAAGCGAGAATAAAACAAGTGAACCCTCTGATGGATTTCGTTCCCTGTTCGGCTCACTCACTGAATCTTGTTGGATCCTGTGCGGCCGAGTCTTGTCAAGCTGTTGTACTGCTCGGGTCCAAGCTGCGTGGACCTGAGAGGAATGTGGATCGCACACTATGAGAAGTGATGGTGACGAGTGATTAGGTTTCCCGGTCCGTGCTTAGTAACAGAACCAAATACATTGGTCGGTGACTAACTCACTCATTCGCAACGCCACACTGGTTTCAGCAAAGACTCTATGTTAGCAGTAGTGGAATATACGGAAATATCAGGTAACACGGCGGGCTATTGACAGGCTTCTCAATTCTCGCCTGACCCTTCTCTGCGTCTGCCCTTCACCCCGCTAGTTCACAGAGCTTAGACCCGAGCAGTATCTTTCTTCGGTATTTTGCAGTCATTGTCTAATTTTTTTCGGCATCAACACACAGATGGGAAATTTTGCTGTCGAACCTGAAGTCAAATTCAACAGCTATGAAGAGTCTTTCTCAATTATAAATTGTGCTCTGAAAGAAGTTCATTTTCCGTATTGACAGATTCACTATATAACAAAGGAGAAACTGTTCCGCCTAGTCAATACATTTATTTACAACAAGTTATAAACTTGCTATTATATGGTACATGTTTCGGGGCCTCTAGTACTGGTCCCTTCTTCAGCCATAAATTAAGTTGCAAAATCCAGCATAATTAAAGATATCATAATAAAAAAAATACATAAAATGATGAGTGAATGGATGAAATGAGGCGAAAAAGAACATATTACTCATGAGAAGGAATATGAGTGCACATCAGTAAAAACTAGCACCATTGGTAGTGCTAGGTTGTTGAGAATACACTTATATAATAATAAATATAGCCTAGATAATCCCATAAGGGCAAAGGCCTCCTGCGAACAGGGACGTGCTCTGGTTTAAACTCGTAGGGCGAGCAAGTCCTAAGGAGTTGTGTACAAGTTTTTACTCCACTTGCTACACTTCACTATAGTTAACTTCACTAACACTACATTTCACTTCGCTTTACGTGCGTTGTTTGGCTTGTTACAGGTTGCAGAAGTGTATCTTTCATGTCATAGGTGTGCTGTCTACCAGGATCTTTCATTGTTGAAGCTCTCCTTCTCTTCCCTTCTTATAGTTTCATACGTCTCCATTCTTGTCTCTCCCTTGCTATCCTCGTCCAGTGTTTGCCTGTCTTCCTTACGATTGAGTCATCCCAGCGGGTCCTCTGTCTACCCACGTTCCTTCTTCCTGTCCTGGGGTCCCATATCGTTAGTTTGTGCGTCCATCGATCGTCTTTCATTCTGGTCACGTGGCCTCCCCACTTCCATTTTAGCCTGTCAGCTGTTGTCACGGCATCTTTCATGGCAGTTCTTCTTCTTATCTCCTCGTTTCGTAATCTGTCCCTCAAGGAAACTTGAAGGATCTTCCTTTCCATTTTGCGTTGACATACCCGGATTGTTTGCCTTTGCTTCTCTGTTAACGCCCAGGTTTGACAGCCGTATAGCAGTACCGGCATTACACACTTTTCTAGCACTTCTGACTTTAGACTTATTTTCTGGGATTTGTCCATCAATATAAATTTTAAGGACCAAACTTCTTCCATGCTTGTCCAACTCGTCTCTTGATTTCCTTCTCCTGGGAGCAGTCAAATGACAGGTTTTGTCCAAGGTAGACGTATTCCTGTGTGTACGCTAGTGGTTTGCCATTGATGAGGATTTGTACTTCCAGTGAGTTGATCATCAGTTTTGTTTTTAGGGGGTTCATAGATAAACCTACTTCTTTACTGACAGTGTCCAGGTCCGCTAGCATTTGTTCCAAGTCTGTTGCCGATTTTGCTAGCAGTGCAATATCGTCTGCGAACCGTAAGTGTGTCAGCCTTTCCCCGTTTATTTCGATGCCGTATTTGTTGTCCCATTCCAACTTCCTAAATTGGTTCTCCAGTAGGCATGTGAACAACTTTGGTGAGAGGGGGTCGCCTTGTTTCACGCCTCTCTCTAAGTTGATGTTCGCACCCTCCCTCTCCGTTCTTACCCTCGCTTGGCAGCCTTCGTAGAGCTTTTCCAGTAGTCTGACATATCTCTTTTGTATGCCTTGGCTTCTCAATGCCTCTAGCACACAACTTTGTTCCACAGAATCGAAGGCTTTGTTATAGTCTACGAATGCAATGTATAGTTCGAGTTTAAATTCCTGCGTTTTTTCCAAGAGCTGGTTCATTGCTTGCAGGTGGTCAATTGTGCTAAAGCCTGCCCTGAAACCGGCTTGTTCCACTGCTTGGTTTTCATCTAGTAGTTTAGACATCCTTCTAGTCATGATTTTCGTGAAAAGTTTGTAGAGACTGGCCATTAAACTGATTGGTCTGTAGTTATTAATGTCATCTTTAGCGCCTTTCTTGTGAAGCAGAACAATAACACTCTGTTTCCATTCTGTTGGAATTTCTTCTGTTTCAAGTATCATGTTGAATAGCCTTGTTATCACTTCTATGAGATCCTCACCACCCATTTTCAGATATTCGTTGTAGATGGCATCCTCTCCGGGGCATTTCTCGTTTTTCGCCTCCTTTATTGCTGCTCTGACTTCACTGGTCATGATGGGAGGAATTTCTTCGTCGTGTAGTGCCTCCAGCCCCTTATCACTTTGGTCTGAGTCTCTTCTCTGGTGTGTACTGGAGTACAGCTCTCTGTAGAAGTCTGTAGCCTGTTTCGTTATTTCCTCCCTTGTTGCTTGTCTTTTACCTCTTTTGTCTTTCACTCCAAGCATCCATTGTTTGTCTGGTGCTAGTTCTTTTCTCATCTTTCGTATTGATTTTGATTCTTCTTTTGATTCTTCTGCGTACTTTCTGATGATTTCTGTGTTGTGGTCTCTAATGTCCTTTCTAATTTCCCTAATACATCATCATGATGAGGAGACGTCCAAGTATGGAAAAAACATATTTTACTTAGACCAACTAAGTTTTTTCCATACTTGGACGTCTCCTCATCATGATGATGTATTTCATTACATGACATTCGATGTTTTCCCTCTAATGCAAGACTATAAGCTCAGAAGCCCCAGCTTGAACAGCAAGTTTCAGTCAACAGCATTGTAAACAACAGGCTATAAATCCCAAGTGAAGTGATTTCCTCATGCACAAACATTAGAACAGTGCTATATAAGTGTATTCTCAAGAACCTAGCACTACCAATGGTGTTAGTTTTTACTGATGTGCACTCATATTCCTTCTCATGAGTAATATGTTCTTTTTCGCCTCATTTCATCCATTCACTCATCATTTTATGTATTTTTTATTATGATATATTTAATTATGCTGGATTTTGATACTTAATTTATGGCTGAAGAAGGGACCAGTACTAGAGACCCGAAACATGTACCATATAATAGCAAGTTTATAACTTTTGTAAATAAATGTATTGACTAGGCGGAACAGTTTCTCCTTTGTTATATAGAGTATTTCTCAGGAAGATAGTCTGCTCGAGCTGACGCCTACCGAAATCTATGTTGCTCCTGGGATGAGATCATGGCAGCTCTTCAGATAATTGCCAATGATGCAAATGTAAATCCATATACGCGCTCTGAGGCTTCAGGTCTTCTGAATTCATTAGACTCGATGGAAACTTGCTTTTTGTCTCTTCTCTGGAATGACATCTTGGAAAGGTTCAAAAAAGTAAGCAAATCACTCCAATCTGTTAACATCGACCTGGGTACGATCTTTGATCTTTATCAGTCTTTCGTAACATACCTAGAACACTTAAGGAAACCCAGTACCTTTGATTATTAGGAGTCGAAAGTTACTGAAATATCCGGTGAAAATATATATGCATATGACATGCGGATGAAACGTAAGCGTAAACTCCAGTTCTACGAAGTAAAAGGAAACGAGACCAAACTCTTTGGCAGGGACAGATTCGAAGTTACCATTTTAATATCATTATAAATAGACTAAATACAGAACTACGGAGACACGGATCAGCTTATGAGGAGTTAAGTAAAAAGTTTGACTTTCTAACGAAACTACATCGTTTGGAATCTAAAGATATCCGTGATGGAGCCAGACACCTTATAACTTTTTATCCGGGGGACTTGGATAGGACTTTGGAAAACGAATATCTGCACCTGCAAGCTCATTTGTCATCGAATGACGAAGTTATGAAGTTATCGTCACAGAAGCTATACAAATACTTATCGGAAAAAGGCTTTTTGGACATTTATCCAAACGTAGGAATTGCACTCCGAATGCTGTTGTGTTCACCAGCGTCAAACTCCTCAGCATAACGGTCGTTTTCAGCGCTAAAGAGAGTAAAGAATTACTGAAGATTTAACATAGGAGAGAACAGGCTCAATTCACCCTCTGTAATGTACATAGAGTCAGAATGAATGCAGTCAATTGACTATGATGACGTCATTCATTCTTTTGCACAGAAGAAAGTTCGTCGTATGATTCTATAAATTTTAGAGAATAACGTAACTATAGTAACATAGACTGTATTATTATGATGTTTATTAAAGTTATTTACTGTATTATTATGATGTTTATTAAAGTTATTAAAGTCATTAAAGTCGATTAAAAATTATATGTTCCGTACTATAGTGCCGCCATCGTTACTTCCGACTTGACAGTTCACCGGCTGGCGATACGGTGTTGCCAGTCCACTAACGCGAATCAGCTGACGTTCATGATTATAGCCGTAAAGTTAACAAAACACTCGTAATGTGAACAGTCATGTTTACACACAACATCATACTCGTGAATAAGTACATAGTAGCAGAAATTACACATAATGCGGTTCATAGAATATTTCTGATAATGAAGCAGAAAAAAATTGTAACAAATAAATTATTCGCCATTACCGCCTTGCGTCCGGAGTAGAAGATGTTCTGAGTTCGAGAAAATGTATTTTAAAGCCTATGAAGGGAACACACCACTCATTTCGGAGTCACTATTGCCTTCTCGTAAAGGAATGTTGAGGCTCGTGAGTCACCCAATGAGCACATTCTTTCTTGCTGCCATTGTTGGAGCTTTGTCGTGAATGACACTATGACACGGGGCATTGTCCACAACAATTGTGCTCTTCTCAGGCAAGTTGTTCAGCAATATTTCTTCAAACCTTTTCTTGGCTTCCTCGTGCTAGACCCTGGCATGACACTATTACACACACACACGCACGACAGAAATAACACAAACACTCACTGACCTAAAGCTAACCTACAACTACACGTAATTATACTACACTATGTAAAACGACAAAAAAATACTAATCTATTAAATAACAACAGACTAGAATAATATTAAAAAGAAAAATATACGAGAAATACGAGAATACACAAAGGGGAGCGTGATGGCGCAGTGGCTTAGCTGCTCGTCTTTCACCCGGACGGCCGGGGTTCGAATCCCGGCGACAGCGGGGTGGAATTTTCACCTGAAAAAATCACTTGGCGTCAGGAAGGGCATCCGGCCTTAAATCCCCGGCCAAAACCAAAATGAGCCTGGTTGGCTCCGGCGACCCCAATTAATTGGGAAAAGCCGAAGATAAAGTAGAAGTAGACGAGAATACACAAAGACCGCCAATTAAAGTAACCCAGCACAATGCAAACAGCTGACAACATGTTTGAAAGCAAGATGTTAGCTGGCAACATCGTCAGCGAAACTCGATTTATCTCGATATATCAATTTGAATGGCTGCCTGTAATTGGCTGGTTAGAGTGTAGCTGTGACGTTGCACTGAAACTTCAAGTCGGAAGTAAGGATGGCTCTAGTGCATTTAATTTGCTAAATTTCCAAAATAGCTTCGAGATGGTGGGGTGCTCAAATGTCAAGTGCCTAGGGGCCCTGGATCTCTAAGTCCGGGACTGGGCCTACACAGAAGAATTGCAACTATCTATTAGATCTACCTACTTGAAAACAAACTCTACTCTGCGGCTTTGCTTTTCAAAACCATCAGTAATTCATCGTAGAAAGATGACTGTAATCTAATTTTTGCAAGCAATCGTTTATCAATCGACAACATAGCTAATGATGTTAGGCTCTCCTGACCTTGAGTTGATCTGAAATATGTATTAATGCGTCTCAGTGTTGAAAAAGTTGTGAAAAGATTCTTATACTTAGGGAGTGTCCTAACAGATGATGGAAGGATAAGTGAGGAAATTGGCAAGAGGATCCAACAAGCAAATGGGTTTTACCAGAGTGTGAGGGGTCTGGTGTGGAACCAGGAAGTTCCCGAGAAATGTAAGAAAATCTTGTATTCAACATATTACACACCTATAATTGACGTATGCAGCAGGCACGTGGACAACAACTAAACGGGAGGAAAGTAGAATCCAGGCAGCCGAGATGAAGTTCCTTAGAGGTATAATTGGAAAGACCCGCAGAGACAAAATCAGAAACAAGGAAATTGGGACAAAACAGGAGAAAACAAGACAAAATTGAGATCAGTAAGGTAAAATGGTATGGACATACGATGCGAATGGGAGACGACCGAGCCCCAAACCAATAATTTACTGAGAAAGTCACGAGAAGGCGCCAAAAGGGAAGGCCGAGGATGAGGTGGATGGATGCAGTGAAGGAGAGCGTTGAAAAAAGAGGAGAGAAAGTGGGGGATGTACTGGAAGAAGGACGAGAGTGGCGGAGAGACAGAAAAGTATGGAGGTCCTTGATTTACACCCCGAACCAGATCACTGGAACTGGGAAATGAAGAAGAAGTGTTGAAAAAGAACGTTCTGCAGAGGTTATAATAGCAGGAATTCTTCTACCAAGTTTGATGAGCTTGAAAATCTCTGGCATACCCATGTACAATATATTAGTATGCATACGCTAACGCGCTACCTCGTGCCTCGCTGGCATCAGGAGAGCGTGGGTTCGAATCCCACCTCGGCCATCCTGAAAATGATTTTCGTAGTTTCCCATTTACACCACCAGGCAAATGCCGGGACGGTTCCTTTCAATATGTCCACGGCCGATTTTCTTCCAATATCCCTTCCGTGACCCATCCTGAAAAGAAAAGTACATGGCCATTGGCTGCATTAATAAAAAAAATATTATAAACTGCATTAAGTCTGAAACACTTTTCTCCTTAAACTCGGAAGATGAATACATCACACTTAATTTAGATTTTAAGTGAGCAATGTCGAAAAATGACCCATAGGTTTTTTAGGGCAATAACATCACTGTCTGGAAATTTATTTCTGTGCTTCTCAAATAAATCACAATCCAGCAGCGAGAAGAACCCAATGTCATTATGCATTTAAAACGCTCTCCTATTTGGACAAGTATATTGTCAATAATTTCATTGAATAGTGGTTAGGATCTGTCAATGCGAGACCTCCTTTTTCGGGAAGGACTAGAAGTGAAGCTTCTAGTCTAATAAGAAAATGAACTTTACTAAGTAGGAACAGATTGAACATTGATGAGTAAATAGCAATGGAAACAGTTTGCCAATAACAGGGGTATTTTATTCATAAACAACTTTCAAAAGATTAACAATAAATAAATATATAAACATGTAATGGAAATGTGACCTTTGACAGGCCTACAACAAGCGAACAAGATTTCATAAGCTTGAAAAAGATTAACAATAAATGAATATATAAACATGTAATGGAAATGTGACCTTTGACAGGCCTACAACAAGCGAACAAGATTTCATAAGCTTGAATGCCAACAACCCTGAGAATAAGTAACCACTTTGTGGCCAGTTAGTCTGAAGTAGAACTATGCAGGGTAAAATAGTGAGTAACTATAGTGCTCAAATGAAGGCTTAAAATTTAGCCTAGGACTGCACACAGAGAGTAGGCTAGTTTATTTACAGAAAAAAAATCAACATTAATTAACATGCCAGTAGGGATAACATCCTGCTAGTCGCTTGATAGTTATAAGACAAAGTTGTTTGCAATTGAAATGGGAGCATTCCCAAAAACACTTTGATAGATTAAATGAAGAACAAGCCATTCACTTCGTCAGATAGGTGAACTGGTGTTAAGCCCAATAGTTTGTACAAAAATAGAGAAAAGAATGATTTGTTTTGAAGGAAAGTTAACATGCGAAAGAGAGAGAACAGCCGTTTTCTCATAGCCTACAATTTAAAGGCATAATACATGCTTAAACCACTTAATAGAAAGAAATAAGTTGAGTTTGGCATAGTTTGACAAGTTGTTTAAGTCAGGTAACAAACCCGAAAAAGAAAGATATATTTTTAAGGTTTAGAAATTTTTGAGGTTATAATAAACACTTAGCTTGTTGGCGTTGGTGTAGAGGAATTTCCACATAATATAAATAGAGGAAGAGCGTGTTGATCACTTTTTTCCGTCTTGGAAATGTTGAAGACTTCGTGCCCAGCACAAAACTGACGTAGGCCAATCATCGATGTAAACTTAGATAGACTTTGTAGAACTCGGTTTTGATCACTTTTTTCCTTCTTGGAAATGTTGAAGACTTCGTGCCCAGCACAGAAGAAAATTTGTTTATCGTTTTTTGCTCACGACAAACTGACGTAAGCCAAGTATCGATGTTAACTTATATAGATTTCGTAGATTATAGAATGCACTGCTGGTTTGACTAGAAGCATTTTGCGATGTATTAGCACACAGCGTAGAGACACATTCAAGCGTGAAGACGGCTAAAGATGAGTGACTCGAGTGACTGGCATTGTGACTTGCTGGAGACAGACAGTTGATGTAGGCCAGGGCAGGCTATATACCGGAGATCACGCGGAATGCGTGATGAGGACAGGTGGCGTCGGCCAATCCGAGAGCATGGAAAATTCTCGAAAACTGCTGAGGCCAATCAGAGCAAGGGGCCAACTGAAAATGAACCTCGTGACCAACATTAGTTCCGGAAATCATTACAGTGTCATGGAACACGTGCTAGCAAGAACAGATTGAAGAAAAATGGAATGACATGACAGGTGAGAGGTTATGTTATAATAAAAATAAGTGAACTTTGTAAATTTCACTGAAAAGTGAACAAATAGACGTTTGTATTTTGATTTTTTTCTGGTTCATCACTAATTGCACGTTTTTTAGAGCACGGCTGTCCACCATAAACATCGATTTCAGTATCAACATGTCCATACAAACTATCAAAGTCTTCATCTCTCATAGACTGGATATTTAAAAAGAGCTCCTCAACCTTCTTGCCACAGTACTATATATACAAACTTTTTGTTTGTAAAATATTGAACACAGTATCGGAGAATGAAAATATCTTGGAGAACACTGCCAGCAGAAATCTAGTGTTGAACCTAAGTAAGAAGAACAAAAATCATTGTGCTTTCAATGTAGTATCTTCATCCCAGTCGTCTGAAGTATCCTGTATATGTTGAAAGAATTTCACCAACATATCATAATATTCCTTCACAGTATTAATAAGACGTGAAGCGAAATTCCATCTCGTTGGTGCTACTGTTGGCAACTTCTTCTGAACAAACTCTCGAAGAGCAGCTGTTCTTTTTGTGGACTTCGAAAACAAATGCAGTAAGTCCTGACATTGTTTGGAAGAAAATTGCACATTCTTTGATATTTGAAGCAGACTGCTGTAGTGTTAAATTCAATAGGTGGCTATAACAATGCACAAATCTTGCACATGGATACTGGTGTTCAACTAGCTTATTGAGCCCATTCACATGACCGACTAAGACAGCAGCACCGTCATATGTGTGAGCCACAATCTTTTCCTCACAACTGAACTCTTTTAAAATACCGTAGCACGAACATGATTTAAGACGGCTCCAGTAGTGCGATCTTTACTAACGTCTGATAAACCAAGAAACCTCTCTTGAATTTCACCACTTCATGTACAAAACGGAGTAAAGTAGAGAGTTGTGACTTATTAATATTATCGGACGTTTCGTCCAACATTATTGCCACAAAATTTGCTTGTTCAAGCTCCTCCTTTATTGTTCTCACAATTACTGAACTTATTTCTGCCATTAAATCATTTTGGATTGCTGACGACGTTCCTCTAAAATTGGTGGAGTCTTTCAGATGAGCTGCCAGCAGAGGATCATATTCACTTATAATTTGTAGAAGTTCGATGTAATTCTCCCTGTTTACGGAAGTTGTAGACTCGTCATGTCCGCGAAATGGTAGTTCCTGTTCGGTTAAAATCACACTGAATCGATCAATCGTTTAAGTGTGTCACAATTTCTCTTTAGGCTACCTTTTCATTATGAAGTTGGTCACTGATGCGTTTCTGTTCATCCAGCTGGTGGTCGATCCTTGTACGCCAAAAGCTACGTAACTGCAAGAAATATGGTTTGTAGATTTTTTTGTCTTGTAATGGACAGTGTCAAGATGTTTAAATTATCAAAGCCTTTTTTTTTACAACATACACCGTTATCAGCAGAAAATAGTAAACACGGCCAGCACAACAGTTTATTCAGTTTCTTGGACCCTGTCAACCAGTGCGTATTATTATATTGAGATGCAGAGAACGAACGTACATATTGTCTATTTTTCTCCCTGTGCTGTGTCTTTAAATCTGGTAGCGCCGGACAGGGCCTGCCATTCTTAATAATTTCTGTTTTGTCTTGAATAGTCCTCCGAACAAATGGATTTGATAACAAGCTGTCAATAATGCACGGTTCGGAACCCATTGCAGCACGTCAGAATAGATAAACGGTAACTTACTGTACACTCGTCACTAACACAACACAGTAGATCTGTAGCTCTCAGACCAGAGCTTCCAACTACAAATTACAAACGTGACAGCTTGCAGCTGGTCTTGGAGAGAAGAGACCTGCGCGCACATACACTTCTCGCTGTGTCGACAGCTCCGCTGAAGCTCCTAAGATACGGGTAAGCCTCGCTGTACTCGCCAAGATATATGCAACATGCGATTCGTATAACGCAGATCTATTACAGATACGGTACATATTGTAATATTTTTAACCCGCCTGCTTTCGAAAAATATTGCGCTTGCACAGCAAGCGTAGCATGCTCGGATAAAAAGCCCCTGCTTGAGAGGCATGCCCAAAGAGGAATGTTGAAAGGAAAGAGGAAAGGCACATTGAAAGGGAAGATGAAAACGAACAAGTTAACGCTATCTACTGATAATAGCCTAACTATCACAGATAAAAGCGACTAAATTGGCAATACTGTACCTGGTTTTTACAAAGGATTTGTATAAAACTACTACCGTACGGTAATCCAAGGGAAATTAACACAGGTGCCTATGTTGGTCAGATGTCACCATCACAATTGAGAGCAGTACACGACCTTCTTGCCAGCGTGGTAATTCTAAAATAAACTGACAGACTCTTCATCAAGTGAAACAATAATTTGAGAAATACAACATGTGGTGTATTTCTCGAAATACACGGGAAGGCAGAGTTGGCATTCGTCGCTCTTCATTCTCTTATATTTATTCATTCATTTAGATTTTCTTCCCGCAAACTCCAACAGCGAACTTTTATATTCTGTTTGCCCCGTGCACTTGTTCATAGTTGTTTTAAGTTTGTTCCAGAAGCGCATATTCTGTGGAACCAGCCTGGCAACGCCTTGCAGCTGCCTTCTTAAGTCCTTCCCTTGCCTCAAGTCCAGAAGACTTCCTCATCAACACACCAGGTTTCGTCATCATCGCCAACCAACAACTCCGTGAAGATACCGCTCCAAGAAGAATTTTATTTCCTGTATAAGAGTTTCCTTTTTCTGTGCTGTGTATTCTGTATAAACTCTGTTGTTTTCTCCCCGTACCCGATCGCTTCCCCTACCCCTCGCCCGTCTACCTATGACGTGTGCGGTGTCTCTCCCCCTCTTCGCGCGTTGCGTTGCTCGTTAACTCATCTACTTGTGGTCAAGCCGGCAAGGCTCAGGAGGTCTCGTCCTCTCTCACTTTTGTGTGTCAGACGTCAAAACTTACAGTTGGAGCCTACCCTAGGCTTGTCTCCTGTCTACTCGAGACATTTTTTAAATATCTACGCCATGATGTGGATTTAAGCTAACGGTCGCCATGGATCATCTACTCTACAAACAATGAGCTAAGTACCAAACTCTAATGGTTTTCACCGCATTTTAATTGGTTTTAAACAGCTAAATGCTTTTTAATTCTTGTTCTATAGACAGCGTGAAATTGCTAAATGCAGTGCAATAACTACCTTCGGGGGATTTTTCTAGTCATGCTCTAACTATCTAAGCTGACTTTCCACTTAAAAATTTAGTGCTTCTTGCACAAATTAACTGAGAATGAGTTCTCACACCGCGGGATTCATATTAAACGAAATACTGTCTATAAAAACTGAGCTTTATCTCCGGGGGACCTATTACCCAATTCAACTGTTATCATAACTCCAGAACTTTCGACATCGAACTATCTTTCTACAAGTAAAATAGCATAGCATTTCTTCAAATATGGGAATACATTTTCCTCACTGAGAAATGTATGTTGAATAAACCTCTAATCAACATAATTTGTCTTCCTTCGTTGGAGATTTTCCGCTGCATTCAACTGCAACCTACAAAAGCTACCACGCAATAAACTCTCTTAAGCTAAAATTCAACTAGTGATTTACATAATTGCAATTACTTTTCTCCTTGTGAACTCTCTGTTCTGCAATAGTGAACTTTCTATCTACATCAATAGACTATAGTGAAAACAGTGCCCGTTCAACTTCCAACCGCGTCGCGTTTGTGAGAGCAATAAATACGGGCGAGAACTTTCTCCTAAAGTTCCCATTTCCTCCTTCCCAAACACCTTTACTAACAAATTAGGTTAATTTTTAAACTTAGGTCCTATTCAATGAGGTGTCACCTCTCAGCAGGTGCTCTCCCAACATTGTTTCATATCTCATAAGTAATTTCTGTATAACTCGTGTCTAGCACACACTTAAAACCGCCTTGGTTTTCATTTATAACTAAGGAATTTAATTCTTTCTACTCATAACTGAGTTATTTAACTATCTTCTCCAGGTTTCACGAAACGGTAACTGGCCCTATTTTTCCTCGTGATCCCTGTATAAATATAAGAAGTTATAGAAACTTCTTCTTAATTTTCTCTTTTCTTGTTATAATTTCAAATTTATTGTCGGTTCATGCTGTTAAGATTTCCACATAGGAATTCTTAAAGTGCCCACGTTATACCTTATTTATGGTTGAAGCTTTAATTGCTTTATTATTATTGTTAAATTTTGAATTTTTCAATCTTAGGCACAACTTTAAAAATCTTATGCAGATTTTAGTGCTTTAAAGAGGTTTTAAACCTTAATATTGTTAATTGCCAAGTGCAAACTTTACCATTCTAGAGGTCTGAGACCTTATACTTTTTTACATTTGTTAAAACCAATTATAATTCCATGCATTGTTAAATAAAAAAGATCATATATTTGCGCTTTATCCTTCGCATCAGAATAACGATTAGGCAAGACCATATCTTCCCTGACTCTTCCTATAGGCTTATGCCTTCTTTAATAAAATCAACTACCCAACTAAGCAAAGTTTTGCTTCTTGTTGCATTTGAAAGAAAACTTCTAGTATCATCTTTTTCAAAGCATCATTTAGCTGCTATAGCTAATTCTAATAAGCCAGTAAGGCAAGTAAAGCTAGCTCCGCAAGCTTCCTGCTTGTTGAGATTTTCTCTAAAACTTGTGGTTCGTTTTCAAATTTTAAGTTTTTCTTCTGGTCCAAACTTTTAGTCGGCATTTTGCTGGGTAAAAGCTTAGCTATTCTTAAATGCAACTATTGTTTGTCTTACCTAAATTCTTCAAGAAAGCAAAAAAATTATCCCCAAAAGCATAACTGCTTTATCGCTACCCTTTCTGGGAATACTTGGCCATTCTCGGGAAATCCTACAGTTCCAAGAACTAAAATCATCACAGCAAATTCAAATTATTTGCGCCTTTCAAAACCTTCTTTTAAACTTAACTCCTTTGAAAGGATATACAGTAAATCTGTCATTCTTTGTCTTGCCAGACTGCCACCCTTCCCCATAGTAGCCAAACACAGGCTGGGAAGGGAAAGTACGATCGCCGCTTGCTTGCAAATAGCCCAAGCTCCAGCCTCATTTCCTGTTAGCTGTGTCCAAGTCCATACCCACTTTAGGTATCCCGCAGGCTTGCGCAGTGAAAATGGTGATTAAACGTTTACTTTAGTTTAAGTTTATGAGTTATATTGGACTCTCGTCCCATCTATCCATACTTTTTCTCCATTCCGGAACCCACTTCTTCCCTTTCCTTTTTTCATCATCTTCCCTTAGGGAGGGTTATTCCTTAGCTAATAACTTATCCAAAATTTGATCCCAGAAACCCAGGAGAGTCAATTTGTCAATATTAAGCAAATTATTAATATCCACTTTGAATTTTTCAGCTATAACTTCACTGTGCAAAGCTGGTGAGGGGGATAGAGGTCGCTCCTGTCTCCTTTGGCGTGTCCCTCTCTTGCAACCTGTTCGCTGCTGCTAGCCTGTCAGCATTTCCAAAACTCCACATTTTTCGTAAGTTATACTTCAATTTACCCATTTCATCATGTCAACTGAAAAGGATGAAACTCTCATTGCTAGACGTTCTTCCTATAAAGGCCAACTCACCAGATTTAGAAATAGCATTAATAAATTAACTCCAGCCGATTGTGATCTAGATTTCTTGACTCAACGCTTAAAGTTGTACGAACGTTCTTACGATTACTATGACCAACTGCAAACCGATATTGAATCCGCTTGTCCCGAACTTCAATCCGATCGAGATGAAGTCGAACCTTTGTATTTTGAAGGGATTGCAAAGGCCCATCAACTGATACGCAGTATCGCAGAACCGGACACTAGAGTCATCAATCCGGCCCAGTTCACACCCACTTCAGTCCGTGGAGACACGCATCAACCGAAACCTTCACTTCCGAAGATAAGCCTGCCTGTTTTTTCAGGCCAGGAAACGGAATGGAATTCCTTTTACGAGTTATTCAGCTCTCTCATACACAATAACAAAGGTATTCCCGCTATCCACAAATTTTACTATCTGAGATCTTGTCTTAAAGAGCAAGCTCTTACGCTCGTGGAAACACTTCCTTTAAGTGCAGAGAACTACAATATCGCTTTTGACATTCTCAAAGAGAGATATGGCAATCTACGTCTGTGTGTCGCTCGCCACATCCGCTGTTTGTTTGACTTGCCAGCCGTAAAGCCTAATCACGTTTCCTCTTTAAGAAACGTGGTCGACACAATGCAACTGCATGTGCGAGCCCTTTATCAGCTTGAACCCCCGGTTCAATCTTGGGACACTGTCCTAATCTATCTAGCTACGTCTAGATTTGATTATTCCACTCTTAAAGCCTGGGAAATAGAATTAGCTCACAAAATCGAATATTCCTTCGAGCATCTCATCTCATTTCTTAACAGCCGGTGCCAATTCCTTACCGCACTCTCATTTCAGTGTGAAAGTGCTAAAATTAGTCCCCTGTGTCACAACATCTTGGATACCAAACCTGTTTCTTCAGATGGTCAGAAGCCCCCATCTGTCGAGAACAAGCAAACTCGTTCCACCGCCTTCAACCGTCCAGGAGTGAATACTAGGCCGCTCAACAAGTTCGTAAAGTGCATACTTTGCAAAGATTCCCACGCTTTGTATTCATGCAAATCCTTTAAAGAATTGTCTGTTGAAGACAGAAGGAAATTTGTCTCCAATAATAAATATTGCTTCAACTGTCTGTCATCAAAACATTCAGCTTCAAATTGTACGTCCGCCAGACTTTCTTTCCTCTGTGAAAAACCGCATCACAGTTTACTGCACCGCCATGATCAATCAAGGTCATTAGTACCTGCTTCTTCAAACTCCATGCAGAGCATCTCTGAACAAACTAGTGCTTCTTCCTGCATTTCTAATGTCAGGACTTCTCACAGTGCGCAAGTCCTGTTGCCCACTGTACAATTCGAAATTCAGGATAAATTAGGAAAATGGGTTCGAGCCCGCGGTCTTCTCGACTCCGCTTCAACTCACAACTTTGTTTCGCAATCATTAATCATAAAACTAGGCCTACCTGTAAACCCTAATTCCATCAATGTATCCGGCATTGAAAATCTGAAAACTCAAGCTCTACAGTCTTCAAAATTAAAAAATAGAGACATCTGTCAAAGAAACACCAAGCTTAACTTAAACTGCCTTATCCTTGGTAAAACACCCCTAGCCACTCTATTAACACTTCCGGTTATAAGATTCCTTCGCATTTAAGGTTAGCTGATCCTCTGTTTAATGTTCAAAATCCCATTGACATACTCTTCATTGCCAATGTTGTTTGGAATTGCCTTCGTAAACAAGTTCGCAAACTATCTTCAAACGTGGTCGCTAGAGACACCGATTTTGTTTGGATCGTTACTGGTCAAATCCAACGTTCCAGGCTTCTAAACAACTCGAAATGTCATTTTGTTACCGCTGATTCAAATTCCTTTTCTAAAAAAGAAAACACTTATGTTTCCGATCTCGGCGTGTTTCAAAACAGCTTGCTGAAACAATGTCTTGGTGTCAGCAACTACGCCACTGCCGTAAGCTACTCCATGGGTTTTGTTCCATTTTCGCACAAAATGGCAATTCAAGTTCGCCTTGCCGTAAGTCGTTTGTTTCATCGCCTTTTGTCATTTTTGTAGCCGGTATTTGGTTAAACTTTCCACCGAAAACTATCTTATCTCTGTATAAAACCATGGCTATCAGTCACCATCACTTCGCTGTAAGCTGTGTTTCACTTCCCTCGCTATTTAGTAGGATGGCCACGGGCGCCTCCTTCCCACTTCCTTACACGCGGAAGCAGCATTTGAAACCGCTTGTCAATCTGAGTTCTCTAGCATCAAGAATAACAATTCTTACGCACAATTTCTCACTCTACTTCCCAGCTTTTCTTCGTTGTTTAGAAGAATTAAGCTTTTTCTGTTGGCAACTGTTGGATTCTGTGATCCACAAAATTATGTAAAATTATTTAATTGCTTTGTTTCATATGTCGCATGTGGTACTTGTTGTGCCTTAATGTTTTGCTTCCTGCATCTACCCCTTTTGTTTACCTTCAACCTGGTGCTTCACAGTCTTATTTACGAATTCAAGTAATAGCAAGTCACTATCTATTGTCTCCACATATGACAAAGGTCACAGTGTGTTCGTCTTATCTGAAATTAGGCAACCTGCCAACAACTACTGTAAAGCAGTAGGAAAACCGAGTTGCTCCAGTAATTCAGGAAGCCGCTCGCCTTCTTGCCAAGAGAAACTGGTTTTGGTCACTGACCTGTCTAGTTATTTATACTCGTTATCTCGCTACACTGAAGCCTCCGTGGCTTAGGCGGCAGCACGCCGGCCTCTCACCGCTGGGTCCGTGGTTCAAATACCGGTCACTCCGTGTGAGAACCGTGCTGGACAAAACGGAGGCAGACAGGTTTTTCTCCGGGTACTCCGGTTTTCCCTGTCAAAATTTCATTCCAGCAACACTCTCCACTATCATTTCATTTCATCTGTCATTCATTTAATCATTGCCCCAGAGGAGTGCGTCAGGCCTCGGCAGCCGGCACAGTTCATATCCTCGCCGCTAGATGGGGGCTTCATTCATTCCATTCCTGACCCGGTCGGCGACTGGAAGCAGGCTGTGGATTTTCATTTCATCTCGCTACACTATGTGGGTCAAGGACTTGTTTACCTATCTCGCTTAGGTGTCCACACTCGTAGCCGAAGGTTGCTCCATTTGTTTTTCAATGAATTTTTCATATATTCATGCTACGCCTACCGTTTGTATTTTGTGTAATTATTTTCCACTTTTGTTGTTTACTGTCAAACAAACTTATCTTTTCTTCTTGTTACATTTGATAAGTTTTTGTATCTATTCTTGTTACGTCACGTTTCTTGCTGACATAAGTATTTCTCTAGTTCTCACCCTTTTGGTGCGCATTATAACTTAAGGTCATTGTTTATGGCTACTATATTATTGTTACCTATGGCGTTCTTGCCTTCTACTCGCATAGTTTCTTTGCTTATTTGGTATATTATTAGCCTTAATCAATGTACTTGCTCTTATACGCTTTGTTTACATTTGTCTCTCCTCTTTTCGCATCTTGTCGCTATCTTTATTGAAGCTTTGTTTCTCGCAGCTACTAGATACATTTTGATTGACGGCGTTGTTAATTCTCACCCGTTGACCCCGCATTCCAACAATTCTGATAACATACTTTTCTTAACACTTGGTCAGTTCCTTATAGGCACCGCTCCTTTTTTCCTTTCCCCCTCTAGCGTGGATCCTTGGCGGAATGATCGATTGCTACCCGGGAGGGAACGGAAGAGTCAGGGAGGAGAATATCTTGATAACCAATGGGTATATTATAAGACCCCTCTCTATCAGTGCTACTCTTCTTTTCAATCATTAATATCGTGTTTTCTTTCTATGTTGGTGTTTGCCGTCGCCCCCCAATTTGGTGTATTTCTTGAGATACACGGGAAAGCAGAGTTGGCATTTGCCGCTCTTCATTCTCTTATATTAATTCATTCATTTAGATTTTCTTCCCGCAAACACCAACAGCGAACTTTTATATTCTGTTTGCCCCGTGCACTTGTTCATAGTTGTTCTAAGTTTGTTCCAGAAGCGCATATTCTGTGGAACCAGCCTGGCAACGCCTTGCAGCTGCCTTCTGAAATCCTTCCCTTGCCTCAAGTCCAGAAGACTTCCTCATCAACACACCAGGTATCGTCATCATCGCCAACCAACAACTCCGTGAAGATACCGCTCCAAGAAGAATTTTATTTCCTGTATAAGAGTTTCCTTTTTCTGTGCTGTGTGTTCTGTATAAACTCTGTTGTTTTCTCCCCTTACCCGCTCACTTCCCCTACCCCTCGCCCATCTACCTCTGACGTGTGCGGTGTCTCTCCCCCTCTTCGCGCGTTGCGTTGCTCATTAACTCATCTACTTGTGGTCAAGCCGGCAAGGCTCAGGAGGTCTCGTCCTCTCTCACTTTTGTGTGTCAGACGTCAAAACTTACAGTTGGGGCCTACCCTAGGCTTGTCTCCTGTCTACTCGAGACATTTTTTTAAAATATCTACGCCATGATGTGGATTTAAGCTAACGGTCGCCATGGATCATCTACTCTACAAACAATGAGCTAAGTACTTCCCCCGTAAAATGAATTATATTGAGACCACGATGGCTGTATTGGCAAATATGAATAAAGTTATGGATGTCATAGTTGTGACGTGTATATTCATGACGTAGGCACGGATGACGCAGATTTCATGCAAGTAGGCTGGTTGAGCTGAGATTCTTGGTGACGTCATGATTTTGTTCGAGAAAGATCTGAGATTTACGACGCAGTCGCAGGAAACAAGGTATCGTGCTAAGGAAGAAGTTACGCTATTGGAGGAGAGACTCGAACCAATGAACGATAGTTTGGAAGGAAGACGGAGATTGCTGAAACTACGATATTTGATTACTTTTGGCATGCAGATTTGTGGAAATCTATTTTCAGTTATGGCATTGATTTGGAATTTTGAAGAAATTAATTTTGAGTTTTTGAAATTTGAAAATCCGTCAAGTATAGCCAAAGTTAAAACTTCTAGCAATGACGGAGGAACGAACTATGGAAGGGATGGATACGCCCCTTAAGAAGTTGATAAAAGGTCGTGCACAGGATAGAGGAGCTCTCATATTCTCTCATATCTCTCATACCGCTGATACCGTATATATATTTTTCTGATGTCAGATAGTCATTGTCGAGTGAATAAGTGAAGCAAGTTGTCTTTAGCGTGTGGTTAGAGCCCGGCGCATCGAACGAACACGGAGCAGTTCCATTTTACGCTGTTCGAAACTAGGTGAAGTTAAAACGCTCACATTAACGTTTCTTCAAGATAAGATATAAAGAGTTAACTTCTGCCTTTATTATAATTCAATTGGGCAGTACAACATTGAGGTGTGTAGAAGATTTGAACAATTTCACAGTTATAATTTAAAAGATATTGGCATTTTAAGGCTGCAGACAAAAGTGATTTTCTCGCCACCGGAGAGGCACTTTTAAATTTCCACAGTATACACTACGGCTGACACGTGTTACAACCGTGATATTGGAAAATACGTTTGGTAATACAACGATACATTCTACCATGGAACATTATAATCTGACAGTGCTTTCAATGATTATAACAGAAGTTGAGATGGAAGGCTAAGGCTTTAATGCAATTGGGACATATATCGATGGAGTGAAGTAACAGCATGGAACTTCGTTAATCGTTATTCTACAAAAGCGAGCATGTAGTGAACCTCCAACTACACTCATGCATCGTGAATCCATCGCTGAATTATATCAAATGACAGTGGAAATATCATCATACTCCACGATTATGAATATTTCTGCGGAAATAACTGCAATAAACTTCATGGCGAATTACGACTGGAACTTCAGGGAACTTTCAAGAGAGGCCAGGGTGGACCCGGCTCATAAAGAAGAGTTTTGCCAGAAGGATGTCTTTCGTATACATGGAGCAGTGCAATTTCCGGAGGAGGAAGCAGTTCGATTCTCCGAGGACGCTGATTCCAGGTTCGAGGTCGGAGCACATCTTCACGCTGGTGAAATGGAACCAACAGCAGTTTTCTTTGAAAACTTTCCTCTAGAACTTCAATCAACAGATAAGGTAGTCGTGAACGTTTCTTGTATTATTTGAGTCATGTAGCGATATCTGAGCAACCGTTTTTCCCATATTTTTGTCCTATCTTTTGCCCCATTTTCTTGATTGACATTTCTGTACTCAGTACACTTCGATGATTTATGCCTTTTTCTACGATATTTTGAGACATTGTTATGTCATTGGTATAGTTAAATAATTTTGAATCAGTTGAAACTGATAATTTAGATTCTTTCAATAATTTGCATATTTTTGTAGTCACGATTTGACTGTAAAGTTAACGATTTGCTATGGCAGATTTGAAGTCAGACAGCGTGTCAATTTATTAAAGTAATTCTATTCAGTAAATTACTTTGACCAATTTTCTGTCATCCTCAAGAAAGAAGAATGATTAAATGATTTTAGAGCGTTAAAAATCTAATACGTTATCGACGATCTTTGAAATACTAGTCGTCTTATGAACATGATTGCAACATAGACATTTATCATTGCATCATAGACAATTTTATGAAATATGAACTTTGATTACGATTTATTGAATACACTATAGTAATGAACTTTTGATAGGAGTTTTTCTCAATTATAGATTGGAACAATAATGTTTGCATTCCACAATCTAATTGTATTCTATTCGACTATTTATGCAGTTTAGATGAACTTTGATTGAAGATAGTATTTTTATACTGCGTTACTTTGAAGATATTAATCTCAATTTTGATAGACCAGGGAGGAGTGTCTAATCGTATTTGCTATTAAATTTATTTGTGATTGGCAAATTTTTACTTCATATCGATTCATGAATGAAACCCACGAAGGTTAAATAATAACATATATTAATACAATTGATGAATATAAGAATTTTTGAAGAGGAACAATGGATGTATAATCGTTAGTTCAGTGGACCTGTAAAAGTCGCTGATGAATAATGCCCTTGAATAATGAAGGAGGTTCCCACAGTAATAAATGAAGTTGTTGAATTTATGAGTGGAGGTTTTTGTATGTAATTTGGAAGATTTTGATGCCATATATATGAAGATATATGATGAATTCTGGGCCTATTGTTGAGCAATTTTGTGCGTTTTGAGCGAAGTATTTTTCCGCTGAATGTATTGTCCTGGTTCTTTGAAAGTTATTCATGTGAAGATACTGTTAAAGTTAACAAGAGTGTTAAATAATTTGAGATGAAGATTTTGAATGGAGGTTACCGTCACAAATAATTATAATTATTATTAAACCTTATTAAACCTGAATTTGACATTTAAATATAACTAACCTTCATTGGTCGATTATATCACCACGATTTGAGTAATTATCAACCGGATAAACGTGTGGTTTAATGTATTTCTTGTATAAATAATATAAACAATATTAATATTGTAAATAATTTTGTAAATATCTTTGATAACAATTTGTAATGAAAGGGATTCATAGAGGCGTGTATAAAATTTTCAATTGTCGTTTGACATTGTTATAAACAATTTATTATTGTTATAAATAATTAATGAATTTTGTTATTAACATTAAGAGTTTTGTTTTTATACTCTAAACAACGCTAATTAAGCAGGTGGATTGAACAATTAAACATGATTTAGGATTATTAGAGTATTCCACTGGTGTTTGAATGGAGCATTTAAAAGATTTGCGTGATAATATTTCAGTAGAGATGTGGACATTTAACGTGTTTTGAAAGGAGAGCTAAGCTCTGATGTAACTCGCTTATGCTAGGGTTGAACGGAGAGGTGAGTCCACTTTGACGATGCAGGTGCATTGCAGCTGGCCCGGACAACTGTATGATAGAGGCCAAGGACGTCTCCATAATAGCCTTGTGGCTATAAATAAAATGTGATGTGTATAAACACGCAAACCAATTGCTATATGTGTCTCGTCCCAAATCCCGTTTCCATTCCAAGTGCATTATTAATTACGTTATTTTGAGCTTGAGAAAGCTGAAACATTGTATATAGAGTATACCAGTCCTACAGGAGGACATAGTTATGTGGACAATGACTTCTGATTGCCACGTGGATTTTGTTGTTTTATTTTTGTTAAATTCATTCTTTATGTGAAATAAATTATTGTGCAGTTTAAAGTTTCTCGTCTTCGTTTTTGGTTCATTTTAAATATCATGGTGGAGGTTATTGTGAGGGCATACTTTAAGTGATCCAGTTGACAACCCAGTCCCCGAGATAAATTTAAGAGGTAAGTAAAGGTAAGTATGAACCCCCGTATATTTTGGTGTGTTCCACAATAATTTTCTTGTTAACTATTGTGCTCTAATCTCGATAGTATCTGTCAGTGCCATTTTCATTGATGTAGCTGTGCCGGTGCGATTGATTATTGGCAATCCGATTGAGGGGGCGGATATCTGACAGCCTACTATCCTGATAACGGGGACAGTAGGATTGGCGACCCTAAAACGTGGGGCACGTTCGACTGAATAACATTGGATTACCAAGTTATTGCAGTAGAATTGGCACCGCAATTTTTGTGGAGTGTTCGAATAACATTGGATTACCAAGTTATCGATGTCAAAGGGATTGTGAAGACTCAAATAAAGAGGTTGATTCTTTGTTAGATGTCTTAGCCAATTGTAGAATTCGAGAGTGTGATTATATAGGGATTAAATGTTGTGTTGTATTAGGAAAATTACACTCAGAAAAGATCAGATCTTATACAACTTGAGAGAGGTTAAATAGGCTGGAAACTTAGAAAAATCGCCTATGATCTGGAATCTTATTTTATTTGACCGGCTTATTACATGGGTAGTCATATTAAAGATAAAATTAAACTATTTGGATTGTAAATGTAAATTATTTGTGTTAGGATATTTTAAAATGAACCAAAGAAACTTGAACATGTGCTTGAGTTTATTTCAACATGAAGTGTCTACGAAGGTTAATTATAAGGTAATTATAAGTTAGATTTAAGACAGAAAATTGCTCAAATTTATATATGGTGAAAAATGTTGCTCAGATGTTGTTATTTTGCTCTGTTTGATGTATGTCCCTAAAGCAGTTTATTATTGAAATATTATTGAAATGGCAGATGAGAGTCTGAGAATAATGTTGGAGGAGATGAAAGCTAGCATGAATAGCAGTATGAAGCAGATGATGGAGGAGAATTCTAGTAATATGTCTATCAGGCTGGATGAAAGTGTGACGGAGATGGAAGCTAGGAATACTAGTCGAATGGAGGAGAATATGAAAGTTCTTCAGACCAGTTCGGCAAACTTAGAAAATAATGTGTCGCGTTTACAGATCAATACCCAGGGAATCGAGAATGCTGTAACTGACATGCGCACAGACGTGTCCAAGGTGCATAAAGATGTTTCTGAGGTTAAAATTGATGTTTCTAAGGTACAGAAAGATCTTACTATGTTGAATCTTGATGTTGCTAATGTCCGGGGTGATATTTCATGAGCTAGAGCTGAAGTAATTGTTGTTAGGAATGATGTTGCGACTGTACAAGACAAAGTAGAGGAAGTTCAAAGAGAGGTTAGAAATGCTCGAACTGATGTGTCAAATGTTCAAGTTGACATCAATAATATTCATTCAGATGTTAATGATATGCAAAGCGATATCAATAAAATACAAGTAGAAGTCAATACTGTTTTTGTAGACATTGCTAAAGTTCAGACTGATGTTAACAAAGTTAGGGAAGAAATTGAAACTTCAAAAACGCTTTGTACTCGTAACATTAGTGCATTAACAACTCGATTAGTTGACGAGTCTGTTAGGACAACAGCTTCTTTAGCTGGTTTAAAATACGATGTAGAGGTCATGAGAACCCAAGTATTAGATCACAATCGTTTACTTAAGGAAGACATTGAGGTAGATATCGCGGAAATGTTAACTGCAAATGTAACGGTTTGGAAAGATGAATGGAACAGGTCAAGTGGGGAACATGTAGATCAGATTCAGGAGCGAATTGAAAGAAAACTTGCCAGTACACAAGTAGACATTAATAATGAAGTAGTTCAGATTAGGAAAGACTTGAATGTAAGGATGGATTCGCTATCCGAAAAGCAGGTAGAGGATAGAACTCAAATAGGTCAGGACGTGCAAGCATTAAAAACTGCGTTAGAGGAACAGATTCATAAGGTTGTCTCTGATGTTAATGAAACTACGAGCAAACTGCAGAATTTGAAACTAGGAGAAGCTAGCATGATGGAAACCTATAAGGAAGAGTTGATTAGGAAAGTCATCACTGAAATCACAGACAAGGATACTGAAGGATTGACTGGTGAAGAGGATAGAAATTACGTGAGAAGATGTAACCTCGCTACAGAAGAGAGAGATATTAGTCCTGAGGAACGTATATCCAGATTCAGGGAAGAAGAAGAGGATCGGAATATTGAACCTGAATGGAAGTATCGTGATAGTGGGAAACATTATATGGATTCATATCCGAGAAATGTGACAGTCATCCGTAACTTTGAAGACAAACCTCAAAAATTTAGCAACACTGATAGTCTCACACCGATTGAATATATCAGGAATCTTAAAGACTATTTCATAGAAGCCCACATTCCTAGAGAGAGAGATGAGAATCGTAGAAAGATTTCTAGCTGGAGGACCCCTTGAATGGTTTAGAGCATTTCGGTACACTTTCAGAAATTTTGACGAATTTGCAGAGGCACTGATAAAACGATTCTGGTCAATAGAAGCTCAGAATTCACTAAGAGCTGAGGTATACTCGAGGAAGTATTCAGGTACTCTTCCAACACGGTACGCTGATTTCTTCACGAGTCAGCTATCACGCTTGAGATTTTTGCAACCCCCATTGTCAACAGAGCAGTTGATAGATTCGATTTCACGTATGCTGCCTGTGGAAGTAAGAAGACTGATCATATCGTCAAATATCAGAGATTTGACCAGTATGGACGAATTATTGAGAAGGCTTGACTACACGAGTCCAATGCCAAATTTGGTACAAAAAGTCAGAGGCACGAATTCAAAGACGTTAATACGGTCTACATGGATCAAGTGCAGCAAACTGATAAGCCTGAGGAAGAAAAAACTGAAAATGTAGGTCCTCACAGGAATAATTATTTCCGCAACAACAGATCCCAAGGTTACCGTCCATATCAGCAAAGACGAGGCTGGAGTAATAATAGAGGGAATTATAACAACGGAAGAGGTAGATACTATAACAATGGTTATAATAGAAACTACAATAGAAATAACCAGTATCAGAACCAGAATCAGAATTCTCAAGGTCAGGTTATGACACCCGACAAGTATCAAGAAAGAGAGAAAGAAAGTCAGCAGTATCTGAAGGAATTACGAGAAAAGTAAGCTGAAAACCAAAAGAAAAGACAGGATGTAGTGATCGATCCTGGTCCTTCTACAAGTCAGCAGGGGAACTTTGAGATTGGTAACACAAAAAAAAACGCCGATTTCTCAACGACAGTGAGAAACTATGAATACATTGCCACACCACACATGATTACCATTAATGAAATTTACGAAGTAACTGATGAGGATTTATTAGAAGAGAGGGGAATCGTCAAAGAGGAAAGACCATGTGCCTTACCTATTATTTCTGTACTGATAGATGGCCAACAGTATAAAGCTCTTATGGATACTGGCGCAATTATTTCGATCATCTCTGATGAATGCTATCAAAGTCTATTAAAAGGAGAAAACATGACAGTTTTACCTGTTTCTACCGTCAAAGTGAGAGGAATTTTCCAAGACAAGGCAGTGAAATGCAAGATCCAAGTGCTGCTGAACTTTGAAATTAATGGAAGGAATTATGAACAGATCTTTATTGTGGTGAACAAGATCCATTTCGATATTGTGCTAGGAATCGATTTTATATCGAAAGTTGGAGCCATTATTGATATGAAGAATAGGAGTATTAGCTTTAATGATGGGTACATGATCACAGAAGAGATTGAAGAACAGGACGTGAAAAACAGTCTGGAGATAGACCTTAGGGAAGAAATTTTAAATACCATTATTAATGAAGTGGAGAATATATCAGAAATACCCAGTAGAAAAACTGAAGGATTTGAAGAAATTCAGGGGGAATTTGAGGATTTGATAAAGGAATTCCAAGATAATTTTGATGAAAAGCCTGGATTGATTAAAGACTATAAGTATAAGATAAGGCTAACCGATGAAACCCCTTACCAAAAGAGAATATACCCCATACCTGAGAAATACTATCAAGAAGTACGAGGGTTGATCAGAAAAATGGAGGTAGACGGGATTATTAAAAAACAGGCGTCGTCTTACATAAACCCCATCACTGTAGTGAAGAAAAGTAATGGTCAGATACGTCTTTGTCTCGATGCTCGGACCATCAACTTGAAGATTCTTCCAGAAAATGACCGACCACCTAAGATCAGAGATCTGCTTAGAAAGTTCAAAGGGAGAGCATGTTTCAGTGTTCTTGACTTGACATCTTCGTTTTACCAAGTTCAACTGGAAGAAGAAAGTATGCAGTACACTGGATTCCTATTTGACCAGACGTCATGGGTCTTTGTGGGAATGCCTTTTGGAATGGTCAACAGTGGACCAGCACTTATTCGAGCACTTGATAGCAAGCTCACTGACGAAGTAAAGGAGAATGTAATCTGCTACATTGACGATTTAATTGTATCTTCACCCAACGCCGCAGAACATTTAGTGCATTTGAGAAAGCTGTTTGAAAATTTAAGGGAGGCCAATATCAAGGTCAATTTTGGAAAATGTCAATTCTTGAAGAAGGAGATCAATTACTTGGGGCATACCATTGATAAAGATGGATATCATCCAAACATGCAGAAAGTAGATGCGATCACAAGGTTCCCAAAGCCAACTAAGGTGAAACAAGTCAGAGAATTTGTAGGCGCATGCCAATTCATTAGCAGCCACTGTCCGAGATACTCTGAAATTATGGCTCCTCTGTATGATTTACTCAAGAAAAATAATAGATGGAAATGGAGTACCGCAGCAGACGAGGCTTTTGAGAAAGCAAAGGAGATGCTCAGAAACAACGTTAAACTGGAGTACCCAGACTTTGAGAAGGTGTTCTATATAGAGTCTGATGCATCAAGAATAGGCATTAGTGCAGTCTTATACCAAAAAGACGAGGCAGGCAACAAGCACTACATTGCGTTCACTAGTCGAAAGTTAAAGAAACACGAGGAAAACTACTTTACGACAGAACTAGAAGCGTTAGCTTTTGTAACAGCTTTGCAAGCTTGGAAAAAATGTTGCTGGGACATAAGGTTATCATTATTACAGATCACAAAGCACTTCAGTTTATGCTGCAAACTGACATGTCTAGTGATAGATTGACACGTTGGGCTTTGTTCACCCAACAGTTTAACGCCACTATCGTCCATCAGCCTGGGAAAGATAACTTACTGGCTGATGCTTTATCACGTAACCCTATCAAAAATGTGCAGATACACCATGTACAATTGGAGCAGCAAGATCAAGAGACCGTTAGGAGGTTAGCCCGAATCGGTGTGTCACAGAAGAGACACGCTCCAATCAGGAAAATGTACAGGTTCCTTAAGGGTTACATGGACAATACTGATGTTGACTATGCAGCTACACAGAGAGATTCACGACACTTTGTCTTGAGTGGAGACATCATATGTAAGTATGCTGACTCTGCGCATACAAAGCTCCGAATAGTCGTGCCACCTAAACTTGTTGTCAATTTAGTGTGGGTAGCTCATCACGCAACTGGACATGCGGGTTTAGATAAAACTCTTGATACTCTTAAAGAGAGGTTTATTTGGACTAACATGCGTTCCAGCATTGCTAATGTCATTCGTTCATGTGATAAATGTCAAAGAGCAAAGTATGCTTCCGCTCTATTGAAAGGAAAACCTAAGGCTATGATTCCCTCTAAACCAAATGAACTCATGGCGACAGACATATTTGGTCCGTGTCCGAAGGGATACCAGGGTAATCAGTATCTGTTGGTTACCGTGGATGTCTTCTCAAAATTTGTTACAATGAGTCCCATGCAAAAAGCTAACACGAGGAACGTTGTAAGCAGACTGGAACATGCTGTATTTCCAAAAGCTGGTAAACCAGAATATCTACTTTCGGATCATGGAGCTCAGTTTACGTCCTTAGAATTTGCTGCAGATATGGAAAGGCTTGGTATTAAGCACATATTTTCAAGCGTGCGATATCCGGAATCGAATTCTTCAGAAAGATATATGGCTGAATTTTCGAAATTCTGTCGAATTTTCTGTCCGAATGATCATTCTGGTTGGGTGAGATTTGTACCCCTTATTGAGGAATGTCTAAATTCTACAGTGCAGGAGAGCACAGGAGAGGTGCCAATGAGACTTCATCTAGGAAGAAACCCAGAAAGGCCGTGGGACAATCTTTTTAACCACGTTCCTAGAGATCCCGACCTAGGAAGGCAGCAGAGAATAGACAGAGCGAAAGAACAACTCCAGAAAGCAGAAGAAAAACGACTGAAAAGAGTAGCTGGAAAACGTTTTGGTGCTCCCTTAGAAATTGGAAATCTGGTATTATTACGCAGACCTGTCAAGGCTGACGTGGGTAAGAAAATCTATCCCAAGTTTGGAATAGTGTTCATGGGTCCGTTCAGAATTAGAATGCCTATGGAAACAACTGTTATGAACTCTACGATGATGAGAATAATGTCGTTTATGGCAAGTTCAATGCTGGGAACTTGAAGAAATATTATCCAAGAGTAAGCCAATAATAATTCAATTTCGTGTTCAAGTGAATTGAGATATTTATAACACAGAGTTTAAAAACAATTTGCAACTGTTTTTAAAACGTGGTGAAGGGAGAATGCCCCCGTAAATTGAATTATATTGAGACCACGATGGCTGTATTGGCAAATATGAATAAAGTTATGGATGTCATAGTTGTGACGTGTATATTCATGACGTAGGCACGGATGACGCAGATTTCATGCAAGTAGGCTGGTTGAACTGAGATTCTTGGTGACGTCATGATTTTGTTCGAGAAAGATCTGAGATTTACGACGCAGTCGCAGGAAACAAGGTATCGTGCTAAGGAAGAAGTTACGCTATTGGAGGAGAGACTCGAACCAATGAACGATAGTTTGGAAGGAAGACGGAGATTGCTGAAACTACGATATTTGATTACTTTTGGCATGCAGATTTGTGGAAATCTATTTTCAGTTATGGCATTGATTTGGAATGTTGAAGAAATTAATTTTGAGTTTTTGAAATTTGAAAATGCGTCAAGTATAGCCAAAGTTAAAACTTCTAGCAATGACGGAGGAACGAACTATGGAAGGGATGGATACGCCCCTTAAGAAGTTGATAAAAGGTCGTGCACAGGATAGAGGAGCTCTCATATTCTCTCATATCTCTCATACCGCCGATACCGCATATATATTCCTGATGTCAGATAGTCATTGTCGAGTGAATAAGTGAAGCAAGTTGTCTTTAGCGTGTGGTTAGAGCCCGGCGCATCGAACGAACACGGAGCAGTTCCATTTTACGCTGTTCGAAACTAGGTGAAGTTAAAACGCTCACATTAACGTTTCTTCCAGATAAGATATAAAGAGTTAACTTCTGCCTTTATTATAATTCAATTGGGCAGTACAACATTGAGGTGTGTAGAAGATTTGAACAATTTCACAGTTATAATTTAAAAGATATTGGCATTTTAAGGCTGCAGACAAAAGTGATTTTCTCGCCACCGGAGAGGCACTTTTAAATTTCCACAGTATACACTACGGCTGACACGTGTTACAACCGTGATATTGGAAAATACGTTTGGTAATACAACGATACATTCTACCATGGAACATTATAATCTGACAGTGCTTTCAATGATTATAACAGAAGTTGAGATGGAAGGCTAAGGCTTTAATGCAATTGGGACATATATCGATGGAGTGAAGTAACAGCATGGAACTTCGTTAATCGTTATTCTACAAAAGCGAGCATGTAGTGAACATCCAACTACACTCATGCATCGTGAATCCATCGCTGAATTATATCAAATGACAGTGGAAATATCATCATACTCCACGATTATGAATATTTCTGCGGAAATAACTGCAATAAACTTCATGGCGAATTACGACTGGAACTTCAGGGAACTTTCAAGAGAGGCCAGGGTGGACCCGGCTCATAAAGAAGAGTTTTTCCAGAAGGATGTCTTTCGTATACATGGAGCAGTGCAATTTCCGGAGGAGGAAGCAGTTCGATTCTCCGAGGACGCTGATTCCAGGTTCGAGGTCGGAGCACATCTTCACGCTGGTGAAATGGAACCAACAGCAGTTTTCTTTGAAAACTTTCCTCTAGAACTTCAATCAACAGATAAGGTAGTCGTGAACGTTTCTTGTATTATTTGAGTCATGTAGCGATATCTGAGCAACCATTTTTCCCATATTTTTGTCCTATCTTTTGCCCCATTTTCTTGATTGACATTTCTGTACTCAGTACACTTCGATGATTTATGCCTTTTTCTACGATATTTTGAGACATTGTTATGTCATTGGTATAGTTAAATAATTTTGGATCAGTTGAAACTGGTAATTTAGATTCTTTCAATAATTTGCATATTTTTGTAGTCACGATTTGACTGTAAAGTTAACGATTTGCTATGGCAGATTTGAAGTCAGACAGCGTGTCAATTTATTAAAGTAATTCTATTCAATAAATTACTTTGACCAATTTTCTGTCATCCTCAAGAAAGAAGAATGATTAAATGATTTAGAGCGTTAAAATCTAATACGTTATGGACGATCTTTGAAATACTAGTCGTCTTATGAACATGATTGCAACATAGACATTTATCATTGCATCATAGACAATTTTATGAAATATGAACTTTGATTACGATTTATTGAATACACTATAGTAATGAACTTTTGATAGGAGTTTTTCTCAATTATAGATTGGAACAATAATGTTTGCATTCCACAATCTAATTGTATTCTATTCGACTATTTATGCAGTTTAGATGAACTTTGATTGAAGATAGTATTTTTATACTGCGTTACTTTGAAGATATTAATCTCAATTTTGATAGACCAGGGAGGAGTGTCTAATCGTATTTGCTATTAAATTTATTTGTGATTGGCAAATTTTTACTGCATATCGATTCATGAATGAAACCCACGAAGGTTAAATAATAACATATATTAATACAATTGATGAATATAAGAATTTTTGAAGAGGAACAATGGATGTATAATCGTTAGTTCAGTGGACCTGTAAAAGTCGTTGATGAATAATGCCCTTGAATAATGAAGGAGGTTCCCACAGTAATAAATGAAGTTGTTGAATTTATGAGTGGAGGTTTTTGTATGAAATTTGGAAGATTTTGATGCCATATATATGAAGATATATGATGAATTCTGGGCCTATTGTTGAGCAATTTTGTGCGTTTTGAGCGAAGTATTTTTCCGCTGAATGTATTGTCCTGGTTCTTTGAAAGTTATTCATGTGAAGATACTGTTAAAGTTAACAAGAGTGTTAAATAATTTGAGATGAAGATTTTGAATGGAGGTTACCGTCACAAATAATTATAATTATTATTAAACCTCATTAAACCTGAATTTGACATTTAAATATAACTAACCTTCATTGGTCGATTATATCACCACGATTTGAGTAATTATCAACCGGATAAACGTGTGGTTTAATGTATTTCTTGTATAAATAATATAAACAATATTAATATTGTAAATAATTTTGTAAATATCTTTGATAACAATTTGTAATGAAAGGGATTCATAGAGGCGTGTATAAAATTTTCAATTGTCGTTTGACATTGTTATAAACAATTTATTATTGTTATAAATAATTAATGAATTTTGTTATTAACATTAAGAGTTTTGTTTTTATACTCTAAACAACGCTAATTAAGCAAGTGGATTGAACAATTAAACATGATTTAGGATTATTAGAGTATTCCACTGGTGTTTGAATGGAGCATTTAAAAGATTTGCGTGATAATATTTCAGTAGAGATGTGGACATTTAACGTGTTTTGAAAGGAGAGCTAAGCTCTGATGGAACTCGCTTATGCTAGGGTTGAACGGAGAGGTGAGTCCACTTTGACGATGCAGGTGCATTGCAGCTGGCCCGGACAACTGTATGATTGAGGCCAAGGACGTCTCCATAATAGCCTTGTGGCTATAAATAAAATGTGATGTGTATAAACATGCAAACCAATTGCTATATGTGTCTCGTCCCAAATCCCGTTTCCATTCCAAGTGCATTATTAATTACGTTATTTTGAGCTTGAGAAAGCTGAAACATTGTATGTAGAGTATACCAGTCCTACAGGAGGACATAGTTATGTGGACAATGACTTCTGATTGCCACGTGGATTTTGTTGTTTTATTTTTGTTAAATTCATTCTTTATGTGAAATAAATTATTGTGCAGTTTAAAGTTTCTCGTCTTCGTTTTTGGTTCATTTTAAATATCATGGTGGAGGTTATTGTGAGGGCATACTTTAAGTGATCCAGTTGACAACCCAGTCCCCGAGATAAATTTAAGAGGTAAGTAAAGGTAAGTATGAACCCCCGTATATTTTGGTGTGTTCCACAATAATTTTCTTGTTAACTATTGTGCTCTAATCTCGATAGTATCTGTCAGTGCCATTTTCATTGATGTAGCTGTGCCGGTGCGATTGATTATTGGCAATCCGATTGAGGGGGCGGATATCTGACAGCCTACTATCCTGATAACGGGGACAGTACCAAACTCTAATGGTTTTCACCGCATTTTAATTGGTTTTAAACAGCTAAATGCTTTTTAATTCTCGTTGTATACACAGTGTGAAATTGCTAAATGCAGTGCAATAACTACCTTCGAGGGATTTTTCTAGTCATGCTCTAACTATCTAAGCTGACTTTCCACTTAAAAATTTAGTGCTTCTTGCACAAATTAACTGAGAATGAGTTCTCACACCGCGGGATTCAACATGTATACATATACATCTAGATATATCACATTTTTGTGTACAAGGTAGCTACCGTCATTTTGCACCATCTTATTTTCAAATGTATACAGACCATATAACCATATACAGTCACGGTCGGCTTCGTTAATGGAAAGGATCGCACCAAGGGGGTAGAAATGGGTTGGGGGCCTCTTTTTCAAAAAGGTGAAATATCTCGATAACTTTCTTAGTACCGGTGTGTGAAAAATGGATTCCATTCAAAGTTCCTTCGGTTAAGGGCCAAAAACTAATCTCAGTAATCTTTTTATTGCACCAACCATTGACCAAAGGGGTGGGAAAAATGGAGTTTTGAGAAAAAGAATCGTATTTTCCTTAATAGGCACAATATTAAAATGGCCAATACTCTAAAAATTACCTAAAGCGCCAATGGGTGAACAAATTTTTTTCGTATGCTAAACATGCTAAACTTTCTTTGCCCGGTGAAATCTACTTCCACCTTCCGGCGTGCCGAGAGAGAGATTTTCTTTCTCAGAGAGGCATTAAAGAAGTCTCCCCCCGCCCCCGTATGTGGCAGCTATCCTTTACTACTGCTGCATCTGCATGCTGTTAGTTACTAATGATAGAAGAAACAGAAGGAGGTGGGATGAAGCGTGCAAGGCTTCCTGCTTGTCCCAGTACTATGTTCTCCACCAGGCATCATCATTTGGGTTAGAGTACGGACGGTACAGTATGAGTGGAGGGGAGAAAGAGCGCTGAAGGAGACACCAGTCACATAACTGAGCCGAGTTCAAGACGATTGCATACATTAACACATGATGTTGACAGCATAGCGGATGACAAGTGACTGTTGTCGATGATGCCCCCGCTACCGAAGCGCGGCTGGAAATCTCTCGGCTAGCAGGAAGGAGACGAAACCCTGCAAAAGACACTGCCAAACACATGTGAGGATTCGACAAAGTGGGAAGGGGGTGGTGGTGGTAAAGGGTATCCCGTGTTCGTCGCGGAGACGCAATCATTCTGGGGTTAAACTGCTTGTTTATCCGGTGTGCTTATTGTGCCCGTTGGACGAGGTTATCTGGTTACCACCAACCGTAACGTGGCCTCCCAGATGACCTCTTCCTCGAGACACATTGCCGGAGAGGATCGGAATGCACTTCTTGGGACTAGCCGGCACAAGACTCTGCTTCCCAAAGGATCAGGTTCCCATCACAGTGATTGTCATCGACGGCCAAAGAAAATGCACCCCCAAAAGGTCAAAACTACTGAATGAAAATCCACAACCTGCTTCCAGTGTCCGACCGGGTCAGGAATGGATTGAATGAAGCCCCATCTAGCGGCGAGGATATGAACTGTGCCGGCTGCCGAGGCCTGACGCACTCCTCTGGGGCAATGATTAAATGAATGACAGATGAAATGAAATGATAGTGGAGAGTATTGCTGGAATGAAATGTTGACAGGGAAAACCGGAGTACCCGGAGAAAAACCTGTCTGCCTCCGTTTTGTCCAGCACAGATCTCACATGGAGTGACCGGGATTTGAACCACGGACTCAGCGGTGAGAAGCCGGCGTGCTGCCGCCTAAGCCACGGAGGCATAAAAGGTCAAAACTACTAAATAATTAAAATCCAGACTTAAGACATACTCATGGTTGGTTTATTTGGAAGGTCAAACCCCTGTCCTACGGTCGGAGGGTTTGATAAAACGGCTATTCCGTAGCTAAAAAGCAAGAAAAAAATGAACAACTCCTGAAATTAACGTAGAATCCCCTCGACGGGTCCTAAATACAGTAAAACAAAGCAAAACTGGGGAAATGGTACCGCAAGAAAAATCGTTATACAAGAAAACTGATGCTCCTAGGAAGAAGCATCATGGCATCAAAACATGTCAAACATGGCAGCAAAGTTAAAGGACTGGTACCATCCCATATTTACAGTTATACTATAATTATTTGAACTACTCCTGCTTTAATCTGATCAACGGCGTCAGACGTCCGTGATACACAAACTATACAAAAACTAATTATTGTCAGTCATCATTTTACAGTACACTGGTACAATTATATACAAACAATAAAGATGTTTTATCTTACAAGAGACAGTAGGGAAATAGTGGGAAACACATCAGAAATAAATAAGTTATACACACACATAAGCATCTTATTAATCCTGCCTGCAACAGATAAACAACTGTTTGTTGTCCATCGTCATCTATCAGGTGTCTAAACTTGAGAATCAAACTGTGCAAGAACAGCATTCCCCTGATCGGGTCACGCCCCACGAGTTCTGAACTTTGGGTTCGTGCGATCTCTGTCAAAGTCTATCAGTGTCAGCTACTAAAACTTACTAGTAAGAACGAACGAAGGCGCAAAGCATTGGTCTGCTAGACTACAGGTACAAGATCAAAATTTAACAACGATTAAGGTTTAACTGTATTATTAGCATCGACGGTTTAGGAAATAAATTGATAATTCATGATTTAGTCCTAAGTTTAATGTCGTAGATTTATGAGTCCATTGATTATTAAGATAGTTGACCAAATGCAAGGCGTCGCAAGAGCGTGCTACCAACACGTTGTACACCTCAACAAAGAATACGTGGCTCGCACGTTAACAATAACTTATTCGGTAACATAGTTTTGGCCGGCTTTCTCTAATAAACGTGGTAACCAACCCTGCGTGTATTAAAAACACGGTAAATAATCATTCACTTACAAGTGAAAATACATAATAGCCTTAAGGGTCCAACTTATCAAATGGTTGCTCAAATCCATTATAAATCATGACAAAACATATTGGGGCTCGCTCACAAATACCTGCGAGTATATTAAAAATTTAGCATTACTTATCAGTACACCTGTACCAGAACAACTTTACAAAAATCGATACTGAATCAAGGTCAATAGCATGAGCATAAACAAAGCATAGCCCATCAGAACATTCCTAGCAAGGTCTAGAAATAAAGAAAATAAAAATGAAGTCGATAGTCAATTGTCTCACAAGAGATCGTAAGTAATCTTGGGCAATGTCATTGGCGTGGACTGGGCAAACACCTGTCATTGTGCTCCCCAGCGCTTGGCACTAAGCAGCATAGCGCGTCAGTGAATCTCGAAGAAAATGTCTATCACTGATCTTTTCAATACATTAAAGCACAGTAAATGTAGACTGAGTGTTCTTAGCAATAACTCTGAAAGATTATAAACATGTAAAGGAAGTTACTATAACGTTAAAGATGAATCAATTATAAGTAGAATGATATGTTTGGCTTCTGAAAACCAAATAGACGTAACAGAAAGATATTCCTCTCTCTCTGAAAGGCTTTGACATTTTGTAACGCCACTGAAGCTCACAGCGAATGAGTGCTGCGTACAAAACATGTTTAAATGATAATAAAATACTGGTTCACACCTTAACCTTAGGAGGAACTAATAGAAATGATACGAATCGTTTAACATAAACTTTATGAGTAAGTTCATAACATTACTTGACTCATGTACAGCGATGTGAATTATCTGAATTCTAGTGGCGAACTGCTTACTCTTTAAAAAATGTACATTACAATAACAACATGCTGGATCCCTTCCATACCTAAACGATACACTATTATGTTAAATAAAGACGTCAGTGGCGTACTAAAATAATAGAAATGGGGACTTAAAAAACTTTGACCAAATATCAGCTGGAGCTGAATTAAAAAGGTGCCCCTGTCACAAATGACTAAATGGATGTTCCGTCATGCGGAATTGCCTTCTAAGAACAATATCGCACCGTGTGGGCACACACAATCTGGTGACTAACTCAGTGTCGAGTAACGAAATGCTAAGAGAAGCATTCAGAAGCGCGAAAACTCACCTTAAGGAGGTGGTCAAAAAATGAAAGAAGCCTACCTTGATGACTGATAATGAGTTACGGATGCTACAGACTAATCCACCCATGACCATCCACCGTACAGAAATAGATTAGGAAATCATGACTCACAGCTATTGCAGATAATTTATCCAGCAACGAGGATTGAGGATTTTGCCTTTCATCCTGACAAACCACAAATATCTTCTCTGCTCGGCCACGAGCATGGTTATCCTCGGGTGGTCATCCATAGTTGTAGTGTGGCTTAGGTGTTCAGCGTTCCTCCCATTCGGATGTTTAAGCCATAGCCCTCATCTTCTTAGATGTTGGATTATTATGCCTCAGCACGTGATGAAATGAAGGCATCTTGTAGAGTCGTTGAAATACGTATAATAATGGACACAGCTTCAATCGTGTTGAAATTCACAGATTTTTTCCACCTTTTCCACCTGCAGACTATATTTAAAATGGCCTTGTCTGCTAAAGCATATAAACTGGCTTTGACACTGGGCACGGGTCTTTCCACTGAAGCTAGACAACTTCACACGCTTTAGATATTATATCGAAGAATATCAGCTTAATCTTATTTGTTTTACAGTCGGCCTTTGCACGGCTCGTAAATATCTCACTGTATCTATTGAATATGACTGTGGAGGAACGCGAGCCATCTGCCGGAGCTTCCACCGAAGCTATATGATTGTTGTATATGTAAACTTCCTTGGGAATAAAAGTTGTGTATGGATTAGCTCCACGCATATCAATACTGTACTTCAAATATTGGTGCCGAAACCCGGGACCTAAACTAGTCCAGGCCAATGGCGACACTGCCCAGGAGCAAACAACCCAGCAGACTGTCTTTCCCGAGGACTTCCCGCCGATGAACTCGTTTCATTTGATACGTGGTGGAAGGGGCCTGTTTGGCTTACACAGCCCCCGACTTGTTGGCCTAACGATACTGGCTTCCTTAACCTAACACTTCCGGAAGCAAAGAAATTGATAAAACAAACACTGCTTGTCACTGTGTTTCAGCCACTCCTTCAGGTTTCAAAATATTCCTCCTACTGGAAGGATTTACATATCACCGAATTCGTCCAGAGGTTCGTTTACATTTTGAAGACGCAGAAACGACCACCGGCAATTCTCACAGCTTCCGAATTACACGACGCCCGTATGTATTGGATTAGAGCCGTCCAATCACAATGTTTCGCTGAGGAATTAACATGTCTTCAGAAAGAGAAATGTTTACCGATAACATCCAGAATTGCTTGTTACCACCCCTACTTGGCAAATGGCTTAATTCGCCTAGGTGGTAGATTACATTTTTCCAACTTGACTTCAGATGAAAAACACCCCATATTGTTAGATGGCTCTCCTCATTTTACAAAACTGTTAATCATGCACACCCATATCAAACTGCATCATCTTGGAGTTCATGTTGTTCTGATGGAGCTCAGAGGAGAATTTTGGATTCTGAAAGCACGCCAAGCCATAAAGAAAATTCTCCATAATTGCCTACCGTGCAAAATAGCTCAAAACAGACACGCAGAAGCTATCGAAGCACCACTTCCAGCTGAACGAGTGCAACCCACTAAGCCTTTCGCAATCACTGGGATCGACTTCGCCGGGCCCCTCTACATTAAATCTCACGCTACTACCAAGAAGGCTTACATTCTTCTATTCATTTGTTCAACCACTCGAGCACTTCACCTTGAACTTACCACGGACTTATCCACTGAACATTTCCTAATGGGACTCCAACGGTTTTTCGGACGGAGGGGACTGCCACATACCATATACTCAGATAATGCTCGAACTTTCCAAGGAGCCAACAAAGAACTACAAAATGTCACTACCGTGCTGACAGATTCCCAGACTCACCAGTATTTCGCGCAAAGCAACATCAGGTGGAAGTTCATCCCACCAAGAGCAGCTTGGTGGGGAGGATGGTGGGAGAGGATGGTGGGCTCTGTCAAGCGCTGTATACGGAAGACTCTAGGAAAACTGCAAATTGACGAGGAGCAAACCAATACCCTGCTCATCAGTATTGAAGCCGCCCTTAACTCGAGACCACTCACCAAGGCAGATGATCAAGAAATACTAACTCCCGCCCACTTCTTGAATGGAAAAAAACTAACAGCAATACCATCCGGACAACCAACAACAGACGTTAACTTAACCAAGATGTACAGACTGAAACAAATAATTGCAGACGAGTTTGGAGACGTTGGACAAAGGACTACCTTTTAGAATTGAGATCTTTCCACCACGTCCGAAACACCCGCAGCAAGTCAACAGCGCTCAAGGTAGGCGACGTTGTACTTCTGCAGGAGGACCATGTGCGACGCCATATGTGGAAGTTGGCGCAAATAGAAGAACTTCGACCTGGCAGAGACGGCGTGACGAGGACCGTACTCCTGAGGACCACCTGCGGCACGCAGATTTTTCGACCTATCCAGCTGGTCATCCCTCTGGAGATAGGGGAAGACCAGGGTGGGGAGGTTGTGGAGTAACGCGAACCATCTGCCGGAGCTTCCACCGAAGCTATATGATTGTTGTATATGTAAACTTCCTTGGGAATAAAAGTTGTGTATGAATTATCTCCACGCATATCAATACTGTACTTCAAAATGACGACCAGATTCTTCCCCTTGGGTTTACTAGTATACGACTTATTAGTCACTGGTCGGCCATTTAAGCACGCTGTAACCATGTGGTCAACACTTCACTGAATAGAAATATAATCAGATTCAAGATCTTGGACGAACTTCTCGCGTCACCAGCACACTTCATGCTATAATTAATACTTTTAGACGTGTTCATTTTACACAATTTTGAACGTCGATGATACTTTCAACTTGGTCACCTAGGACCTTCACAAATTCACATCCGCTCGCCATGCAAGCGCGGATTCAAGTCATTCCTTCACGGAAGTAGGTGTGCTCAGTTCGATCACTTCCGAGTCATTTAGCGTCTAAGTTCATTCCTTCCGCGTATCGGCGGTGTTATACCTTTGGCGTGAACCATAAATAAAATATTAATAGCCCATGAAAAATGTGGCTAGCTAAGCTGAATGACTGATTATTTAAAATTCAGGTTGCACATCAAATAGAACTTCTTTGATCATGTAGGGTAATTTTATACTGCCTCTTAATGAAGTCAAAAGAACATCTAATGTAGTGGCATGCTGCTGTGGGTGCTTTCACAATTCTTGAGCATTATAAATTCCATGGTTCGTGTACAAGCTATCACCAGCATGAGCTATTTGGGCTCATTATTGAATATTGTATTTCGATAATCTTATTGGTATTTATAAAAATCTGAATATCTTCTATATAATATTTCTTGAGTCACACCAAATTAATGGTAGCACACAATACATAACTTGTATGTAAATTAAGATTTACATTCTTGACTTAAATACGACAAATGATTATGTTCCTGGAAATACCATTTATTCAATGTTAATATGAGAATATCATAAAAAAATATTTGAATGTCAAGTATTCAACCATTCATGAACGATTATTGTTATGTTCTACTCCCCCCACACAAACTTCCCACTTTGTCCCTGGATGCCTTGTTACATACGGAGTTTAAATCCACTTTCTATGGAGTGTTATCCACCACAGGTATCTCCGAATTTTCAGTATTCATCAGCTGCCTGCAACTAGCAGGCGAGGAAAATGCTGAATAATTAATCGCAAAAATGCAAACAAATCAGAGAAAAGCGCAATATGACGACAGCTTTTGTCGGTCAACTGTTGTCAAAAATAATGGCACATCAATCACCAGTCAGCATCTTATAAGTATTCCCTTGGAAGGTCACGAAATTTGCATTATTACTGTATGTATACAATTGGCAGATTTACATGGTACAGGTCAAAATATTCGAAAAGAAGACAGCTGCTACGTTAGCGATCTCCTTAGAAACGAAAGGAGCATTTCAAAGGATAATTTATAAAATATGTGAGAACTTGCCAATATCCAGTGGGACGGCAATATATTTTCTCGATTTTGGTTTTCCTGATGTTTGGCGAACTTGTCATGTTAGGAAAAGGTCTGCTATAGCTTATTTGAACGGCGAATGTTTTAACATGATGCATGAAGAGGATCCCTAAAGGGGATCTTTAACGTGTTAGTAAAATATAGTGACACGGCTTTGTGGTATTGACATATGGCACAGCAGACTGTTTTAGCAGAACTTGTATGTGTGTGTGTGTGTTGTGGACGGTGCGGGCTAGGGACAGACGACAGTATGAGCGGCCAGCAAGAAATGAGTTTGTGTGTGCTGGGTGCGAATCTTATCAGCTTCAGGAATGCGCCGAGCTCACCTGGCAACTACGCTAACACCACTTGTCACTATTGGATGGCTCACTCTGTGTTTGAGTACCGATAGTGTTGCTACTATGGGTACTAATCAAATAACGTAGGTACACTCCAGGTTTGTACTACCGGAGTCATGGAAGGAGAAAGTGGGGGAAGAAAGAGCACGCGACCCTCTGACGAAAGTACTGTATGAAGGTTTTCACTGCCGAAGTTGTACCCTTGCTTGCACCCATTACCTCAGAATCATCTCAAGTTACCCTGCATGATAATCCAAGCTCTTCCCTAGGGATACTGTCTACCCCTATAAACTCCACTGGGAGCGAACCTTCGCGTCCATACCCATTAAACCACACCGGGCCCTACTTAATCTACGTTGAGTCCCCTGAAACCACGCATATCGGCAATCTACACCCTATGGGGTTGGGAAGCTTCAACATAAAGTTGAAGGCATCCAAGCCATACATCCCAAAGGAAGAAATTGAATTCAAATCACATTCAACACGGCACGTGTCGCTAATCTGTTCCTAAATCACCCTCTTCTTGCCGAAAAATGTTGAACACTTTCATTCCTTCGTCGAATATTCAGCGGATTGGATTAATACGAGGTGTTGATTTATCCTTATCACCCGACGATCTCATGAATTACATAGAGTCCCCTTTCCCAATCCTTAAATTACAAATAATGAATCGCCGGAAGGTTATAGAAGGCATAGTCGAAATGCTCCCAACAGGGACTATAAAAATCGTTTTCGAAACGCAGACCTTACCTCAATTTATATCAATATTTCACGAAATACTCGAAGTCCAAGTCTTTATATTTCGACCCATACTATGTAACAGATGTCAGAGGTATGGCCATACCGGCCAAAATTGCCGAGCCAGAGCTCCTTTTTGCGGCCGTTGTGTCTAAGGACATGAAACCAACACATGTACCCTAGTTCTTGTATCCTGCGTCCATTGTGATGAAAATCACATTAGTGGTTCACCCAATTGTTCTTATCACCAAAAACAGGTAGACATGAAAACTCGGATGTGTACAGAGAATAAGACATATCAATTAGCAACTCTAGTAACCCCTTTCAACCGTTAACCATCCCCAACAATTTCCACCACTTTCACAACATATTGCAGCCTCACAAACTAATATCCCAAAAAACGAAAATTCACGTCTATTGTAACCAGCCCCCCCCCCCCACCCTAAGTCATTGCGCCTATGGGTTATGACCGTAAGGCCTAACTCTCTATTGTCCATGGAGACAATACTCATCGTCCAGTATCTATTTACCCTACTGCATCGACGTCTACGACGTCATCTCTTTCCCCATCTAACACCCACGTGTCACCCAAATCGGGTGTGCCCCCGAAAATAACTCGAGATGCTTTACACCTCATGAAACTGTTGGGAGCAAATGTCCGATGGATCCAACTCTTAAAAATATGCACGATAAAATAGCCCTTCTCCCCTTCCACACTATACCTCGACTCACCATACCCACTGAGACTCCCCCGGTTGTCCATCCCCCTCCTTAATCATAAAAATCCTCCAGTGGAATACACATAGTATTCAAAATAAGCGTCACGAACTAATCCTCTTAATACAAGAATATCAGCCCGATGTCATTCTTTTGCAAGAAACATTGTTAAATCATACAGTATCATTTCATGTACCCCAGTACCATGTTGAACGGCAAGACGGTCCACAATACGGAGGTGTGCTAACATTAACCCACGAGACGATTTTCTATAAGGTAATCCCCTTCCTTTTTACCCTCCCTGCATATATGCCCTTACCTGATATGCCCTCCAGATATAAAGGACCACTTACGTCAATGGCACTCCTTTTTTTACTATGGTCATTCATTTTCATCCCATATCCTTGGCGGTGATTTCAACGCCCACCATGTAGAATGGGGTAGTGCCCAGATAACAACAAAATGTCGTGATATATGGACAGCATCTCAACAAGCCCAGTTTCATCTCCTAAACGATGGCTCTTCCACCCGTATTTCAGCACCCTCCCAAGCTCCTAGCGCTGTAGATTTAACTTTTGTTTCTCTTAATATCGCTCATAAGTTTTTTTGGCACACGATTTCCGATCTACATGTAAGTGACCATCACCCAATAATAATTCATAGTACTTCCTCGCCTCCGAAACCCCCACCCTTGCATCCCCCTCGCTATTCACGTAATTTAAAAAATTGACTCAATAATGTTTTCCGATTACATACAACAATATTTTTGTCAAGCTGCGCCACCAGTACGAACCTCTTGCGAGCATTTAATCAAGGTCATGAATCAATATTACGACGTATACCATCCCCTTATTCCTTGTCCAGAACACAATAGGCGGAACTTGTAACACATGCCATGGTGGGATGCCGAATGTGTTCGGTTAGTGAAGAGGAGAAAAGTGTTACTTCACCTCCTCCGTACACTTATTTTCAATACAAAAATTGTATAGCGACGTTGCAACGTACATTTAATTAAAAACATCGGATCGCCTGGAAAGGCTATGTTACCAGCATTCATCACTTGACACCACTTACCCAAATCTGGAATGTTATAAGAAACCTATCGGGCAGTAAAAGATATGCGAGTATCCAGACCCTTAATTATGAGAACTCTTAATGATTTTACCACAGTCTAACACCCGATTCTGTCGAATTTGAACATATTTCCTTCCAACACGACCAGAATTCTAAATTTTCATGTCTCCTTCAACAAATTATATATCCCGAATTACGACAAGCTTTAACAAACAAAAAATCTACCACCACGGGACCCGTTCATATTTCATACCATGTTCTAAATAGCCTCCCTCTTACTGCTCAAATGGTTCTCTTAGATTTCTATAATAAGGTGCTTTGCACAGGTACCATTCCAGAAGTATGGAATGTATTTTCATTAATTCCTATACTAAAACCTGGAAAAAACTCAGCCCTACCCTCAAGCTATCGGGGAATCCAGTTAGGAAAACGTTTCAGAGAATCTTAATGACACGATTAATATAGTCACTCGAATATTATGACATGATTCCCAAAACACAATTTGCCTTCGTCAAACATAAATCGACTAGTGATGCTTTGAATATCTTTCTTACCGACGGTCTCCTGTCGAGCTGCCGTAAACATTCCACAGTATCCGGTTTTCTTGACATCAAAGGGGCCTATGATAATGTAAACGTCTCGCAATTACTTCGTATTCTACGACAATGGAAATTCCCCCCCCCCCTTTTTTTTTGTCAAATTGATTTCGGCTTTTTTACAACAACGTCACATCAATCTCTCTAATTTCCCTAACATACTCAATTCGCACTATACGTCTTTGGGATTACCCCAGGGTGATATCCTCAGTGGAATATTATACCTCCTCTATACTAGCGAAATCGAGAGCCCTTGTCCGCCTCATACAATATGCCGATGATATCCTTTTATATTGTTCACACCCCGAAATAAATCTGTGTCGACAGCATATGTTTCAAGCATTCACGATATTACACTCCTCGTTATTTCAGCAGGGATTGGAAACCGTTCCTCAAGAAAATTCCGCTTTAATTTTTACTCAGCGACGTAACTACAGCCGTTCCCCGATTCTGTATCTGCAAGGTTCCATTCCCATTACTCACCAAACGAAATATTTAGGCCTCCTTATTGACGATAAGTTGACCTGGGCGCCCCAACTTTCACTCTTAACATTACAAGTGACAAAAACATACATTTACTTCGTTCGTTAACCCGCCGAACTTGGGGAGCCGATCCTCAAATATTACTACCTTTATATTGAAATATAATACGATCCACCCTTGATTATGGTTGTCATCATTATGGCATTATGCCAAAGTCCCGCCTATACGTCTTAGATTAATTAGAAGATTAAGAACCATCATAGAACCACAGTTGGAGGAGGAGCAATATGGTGTCAGAAATAACAGATCGACAATGGATCTAATTTTACTACCCGCATGCTGATGGAAAAATATTGGGAGAAAGGCAAGAACCTGGTCATTGTATTCCTGGATATAGAGAAGGCCTATGATAGTGTTATAAGGGATAAGATCTGGAAGTGCCTGAGGAAAAGAAATGTGCCTGAGGGACTACTAAGAAAAGTTCAGATGCTTTACAAAGACTGTATTAGCTGTGTACAAATTGAGGAAGGACGATCATCATGGTTTGAGACCAAGAGTGGAGTTCAGCAAGGCAGTGCACTGTCCTCACTACTGTTCATCACTATTATGGATAATATAATGAAGAACGTCAAGGAAAAGTTAGGTGAATTGCATGCAGTGGCCTTTGCTGATGATATCATGATTTGGGGTGAAATAGAAGAGGAAGTACCGAACAGACTCAATGTGTGGAAATCCCAGTTCCAGGAATATAACCGCAACATCAGCGAGACCAAGACAGTGGTGATGGCAGTCAACAGAGATGGTCGTCCAGCAAGTGTTAAACTAGGAGACCGCCATCTGGAGTGTGTGGACAGTTTTCCTTACCATGGAAGTGTAATCTCCAGTGATAATTTGATCAGTAAAGAAGTAAGTGCAAAAGGGATCAGAATTCTACCAACAAGTAAGGACACTTCTATGGGATGACATGATCCCAAAACGAGCTAAACTGGTGATGTTTAACAGCTACTGCATACCAACATTGACCTATGGTATTGAAACGTGCACTCTTACAAAGACTGAAAGCATGAGAGATGGCATTTCTTAGATCCATCATCCAGAAGACCAAGATGGACAAGTTAAACAACGAGGAGGTGGGGAAACAAGCTGGAATAAAGACATCCCTATTAGACCGAATCAGCACATCTAGACTACGGTGGTACGGGTATGTGATGAGGATGGAGCCTACAAGATCAGCCAGAATAAATTTGGAAAGACAGGTGGACATGATCAAGGTTGATCTAGCGACCAGAGGATGGACAGTGGATGATGTTCTCCATGACAAGTTGTATATGGACAGGTTGAAGTGGAAGAGGCTCATAAACAGTACCCGGGAAAATGGAACTGTGCAATGATGATGATGGTGCAGATGTGAGAATAATACTGGATGCCCTCTTTTCCACCGCCACCCAGGCTCTTTAAGTCGAAGCTGCTGAACAACCTCTCTCGCTCAGAAGGCAGCATTTGTCCCATAGGTACCTCCTACGCAAAATGGCTCGGCACTTGTCTCCCATTCTCCAAAAACTCCAATTACTTTATGAGTATCACCAACAACATTTACTCAAACGGTATTCCCCATCCTCCCTACTCCAGTCTTACATTGAAATTATAAGTATCTGCCCTAATATTCTACAAACACGCAAACCTATCTGTTACAATGCACCCCTCCAACTGCTCATGTTTACACCTGACGTTGTTCATCACTCACCCTACATTTCACGTGATGTTTCGCTTCTTCATCCCCCCTCCGCCGGACGATAGGTATTGTGACCTTATCCACAAGCCGATATCCTGGGTCTAAGGCACATTTCTGAGAAGGTGGCAAATTTTGAACTCTGCGCGGCTTTTCTTCCAGAAGGAGATGGAAGCTATCAGCGAGGCTTGATGACGTACACCGCGACAAGTTGTGGCATTATTTTTGGATTATTCTTGTCCGAGGTTTCTGAGACTTGGGAAGCATGTCAAATTACTGGCACTAAGAAAAGAAGAAGAATGCACCATACCGGAAGAAAATCGGTCCAATAGGAGCTGAGATATTAGCAATTATTTGTTTGATTTTATTCCCGCTGTGACGTATGGTCCTAGTGACGTGCGAACGGCGTGGAATCATCTCGAAGGCCTGAGTAGGTATAAATAGCGAACCAAGTTGAGCCAAGAGGTCAATCACTTCAAGTGCATGGTCACGCTAGTATCTTCGCTAATCACTTCGTGTGCATGGTCACGCAAGTATCTTCGTCATCACGTGCATGGTCAGGCTACAGTCTTTATTATCGAGTGCAAAGCAGTTATTCTACGCGGAACTTATAGTCAGTGTTATCACCGGACGAATTTATGGTCAAGTGATAGAATATTTTCGCGATGCGAGGAACTTAGAACATTTTTGTGAAGCAACATTTGAGTGTTAGGCTTCGTGAACAGTTGACACTTAGTCAGTTTTGTCATCATTATTTGGACATATGCTAGACTTTGTCTACAGGCCATATTTTACTGATTGGAACTTTGTTATTTCCAATTCATCAGTGACGAGCTTTTGTCTCGGTAGTCTAAAAGATCAGCCACGACCACATTGCAATATTCTTGGGATACCAGTCTTGCATTTTGATCAGATCAAACTAGACGGCGATTGGAGATGCATATCTCAAACTTATTCAGGAGCTTAGAGGGGCCCATCTTAACAGATGTGTGTTGGGGAGCACCCATTACCCGAACACAGGGATTAGTCAACGAAGGGGCCAGCCGGTCTAACGCGGCGCACAAGGTGCATAACCTTACCCGCTAGTTTATATTATACTAGGAAGCTACGGATCTGAATCATACGATAAAGATTATAAGAGTATCAACTAAATTGAATGGGTCACAGCTGTATCAGAGCTACAACTGATTCTATTACCATGGATCCCAAGGATCGAACCCCTATTCATCAAATAGCTTCAGCTATAATGACTTTCTACAGGAACAGTTGAGTTCGAGTGTTTTGTGAAGCAGATATAGGACTAGCCGTCATGTGTTGCTAAGAAATTTGAGAGTAGGCATGGAAGCGGATACGAGGATTTACGTACGCGTCCAATGGGACGAATAAAGAGGGACACTTCTGGAAGCGGAACTTTAAAGGGACCGGCCAGGAGGCCTGCTTCTACAAGAACTTCAACAATGTAAGCTACATTTACCATTTTCTATAGCTTGTGTTATTTGGAAATTTTCGTTTTGAAGAATTATCAACACACGAATTTATCTTCAGTTTGCCGTAGCAAACCAGATTAGAATGTTATGGTGTTCAGAAACACTAGTTATGTGATTTCAAGTCTATGGAAAGCTTCAGGAACACTTTATCCTTATTTTCTAATTTCTGTCATCGCGGTCATCAGGTGATTTATTTTAGAGAAGGTGGACATATTTTCTCATCCACGGATTCGAGCTTGTTTTGTTTTCAATTAGTTTTGTCCACAAATTCCAGCTTTGGATTTCGATGATAATAATAATAATAATAATAATAATAATAATAATAATAATAATAATACAATTTTGATAATAATAACCATATTTTTCTGATTTTGAAATAATAATATTTTGTGAAGTCATGATAATGATAATAATCATGTTTGGTAATTGTTTAAATAAGAGTTTAAGAAGTTTGGAACGACCTAATTTGAATTGGAGGATTTATTTATCCTATGGTTAGTGGTCTTATGCACGCCCATATCTTGCACAGATATAGATGATTTTTCTAAGCGTTTCATAAATGCGTTTTAGGATTGGAATATTTTATGACGAGGAAGGCCATCGAATGGTTACTGAAAGCCTGTATCAAATAGGGCATTCTCGAGTTTGTATAATTATAAACAATTATGGTAATGTCAAAATATGACAATTCTTGAACAGGGTAGATGGTGTATTCATTGGAATACATGTTCAGTTAGAGTTAGCTCTTCCTGCTCTTTGCTTTTTCTCATTAGTTTTATTTATTTAATTTCCCCCCTTGCAGACACCAACAGCGACCCTCTGTATTCTATTTGCTGTGTACACGCGCTTAAGTTGTTTATAAGTTTGTTCTAGATGTGTATCTTCTATGGAATCTACCTAGCGGCACCTCGCGGCAACACGCCGAAGTTCTTCGGATTCATTGGGTCAAGAGGACTTGCATACCACTCCGATAGTCTTCGCCGCTGTTGTCAGCTAACATCTCCTTGAAGACACTACTCCATGAAGAAAATTACATTTTATAAAGAGTTTTTTATGTTTCCCACTCTGATATAAGCTCTTTTGTTTCCTTCCCCTTCCTCCTCGCCTACCTAGCTCTATCGTGTGCTTCTTTGCTCACTCTCACTTCTAGTTCAGACTTCGAGTGTACAGTTCGGCGCTCTCTCTTAGAGGCCAGTCTCCTGTCTTCATGAGACAATTTTGAAATAGACGCCATGTCTGTTTTTTGAAGTAATGGCTACAAGGAACCGTCCACTTCAATCATCATGACAAGTTAAGTAAACCGCATACTTTGAATTTCAAACCATTTTAGAGGGTTTTAATCAATATGTTGAATGCTTTTACTAAAAGTTATAGGCAGTGTGGGAATTTCACAAAATTGTGATAATTCTGCCCCTCGTGGGAATCGCTTTTCTTAGCTAACAAACTCTTTACCAGTCATGAAATCTAGTATTTTCCACACCAAGTAAGGGAATACTTTCCCGCAACGAGGGATTCATGTCAATTAACCGCTGTCTAAAACTTAACTTGTTTCCGGCGAGGGAATATTACCGCTCCATTTAACTGTCAATACAGTTCTGGAATTTTCCATTTAAAATAAACTCCAAACTGCAAAGAACTATACTCAATACCGTCAAATTGCTGGAACCTCAAGTTAACTAGAACTATTAACCGCAATCCACAAACTTTCCAACGCAATAAACTTATTTAAGTCAAATTCAACTAAGTGTTCTCCATAAACTGCATTAACTTTTGACTTGTTCCATGAACTTTCAGTGCTGCAATAGTGAAATCTTCCAATCTATCAACAAACTTTAGTGCAAAACAATGTCCGTTCAACTATCTACCGCAACGCGTTCGATTGAGAGCAATAAAAATTGGCCAGAACTATAAATTCCTATCTCCTTTTCCTCAAATACCTGTTACTAACAAATTTAGGTTAATCGCCCTCCCATTTTTTCTCCATGTACCACTTATTCATTCTGTTTAAATATTGGTAATTATAGAAACTACTTTTAATCTTTCTTTTCGTATCCTGCTGGCTCAGGAATCGTTAATTTTCTAATTGTTAAACTTTTGTACCTAATTTCATTTGATCCAGGCTTCGTTAATACGACCTGACCTTTTTGGAATGTACCATTTGTTAACTTCTGTTTAAATAATAGCGGTCACCTCTGCTTGTAAATTTCTTCCTTTCTCCTGCTACTATCAGGAATTTGATTTGTTTATCTATAGCCTTTCCGCTTGCCATAAGGGCATTCTATTCAATGTGGTGTTCTACCTAACTAATTTAACAAAATGTTATACTTAATTGTAATCTTTTATAATTAACATATCAGGTTCAAAACCGCTTAACCATGCGCTTGTTAAATAACTCTTTTAAGGGTTTCTGTACAAATAGGGGTCTTAGACATCAAAGTTGTTTAACCAAAATGTTTCTCTTTAGCTTAAAATAGCTAAACTGTAACTCTTAACCCAAAATAAGATACTAAATCTAACAAATTGTTAAATGTTTCAAATTCTATCCTGTTAAATAAATAATTTGTTGTTTTGTTGCTATTTCTATTACTAGAATCACGGTTAGCCAGGACCTTCTCTTCCCTGATTCTTCTCCCAAAATTATTTCATTTTTCAAAATAAAGAAGGCAATCACTGAATAGATAAAAACGTTACCACTTGTTGCGTTTAAAACGAAACTTCAAATAACAACATTTGCAAAGTTTCTCTTAGCTGTCACAGCTAATTCTAGTACTTCATTAAGGCAAGTATAGCTCGCTCCGGCAGCTTCCTATTTGTAGAGACTTCTTCTCTAACTTGTGTTTTGCTCTTGAAAATTTTAGTTTTGTTTAAGTTAGGTCTGAGGGTTTTCTCCGTTCTAAGCTTTTACTCGGCACCCTACTGGATAAAAGCTTAGCCTGATTTAAGTGCAACAATTGGTATTCTTAAAAGATTCTCACTAATAACAGTAAAAAATATTGCGCAAGGCACTAGAGTTGCTTTATCTCTTCCCACTCTGGGGGCATTCGGCTGTTCTGCCAGAGAACCAACCGTGGTTAGTAATAAAAATATTACGGCAAATTCAAATTCTTCCAGCATTTCAGAATGCTTAGTAAAATCTAACCCTTTTGAAGGGAAACCACATAAATCCACTTCCTTTCATATATCCTTGCTTTCTAGAGTACTACCTATCCCCATAGTACCCAAATCCCAGCTCGGGAGGGAAAGAACACATGGCGATATCTTGCAGGTAACCGTAGCTCCCGCCGCTCTCTCCGTTGATGGTGACCGAGCTCCCTCTTATTTTAGTTACTTCACGGGCTCTGCCCAGCATAACTTGTCGTTAGATCACTATTTTCGTTCACTTTTTATTTGATTCTCTTCCTCTTTGCCAAAAATTGTTCCTACTCCTAAACCTACTTAATTTTTCCTCATCATCTTCCCTCAGGTAGTGATAACACTCAATATCAACCTACCAGTAGACACGATATAAAGTAATATGGATTGCTGTGATTGGAGAAATTGGTATTGTGCCCGTTTCTCCAATGGGACAGGCGATCACCCGGCCAACATCCCGGCCCCATCAAAAGAAACGGCCAAGGGATTGGGTGAAAAAGATTAGGGCGTGAATCTTGGTTCATACAGACAAGAATAAAAGAAATGCTCCAGCGAGCCAGAGACAAAGGGTCTCGGGTCGTTTACGGGTTGGGATGGCAAATAAACTGAACCAGGATTCAAAAGCAAACTCCCTAACTTGAATTAACAAACAGAGAAGAAAAAAAAGCCCTCGTAAAATCACATCTGCTCCTTTATTGGCCAAAGGATAAATAAATATGCAACCTGCCTACCACGCACGAGTATAGAGTTAGGGTGGGACAAAGTCCGAAAAAAATAAAGTTCATAGTCCCTAAGCAAACAAAAAAAATTATACTTATTCAAACTCGTGGGTGTCCTCTCTTAAAGTTCCGACAAGGAGATCGCCTTTCAAAAACTAAATTAACCCTTAATTTATCGGTGCACACACATGTACACATCACTATAATAATAATAATATCGTATGGCCTCGGGTGCCTGGTGCAAGCTTTGTAATTTGTCACCCAGAGGGTAGCTTGCATGTCGAATTTCGTTGTTCCTTGAATCACTATGAAAGTCAAGGAGGTTAGATAATAGATATCTAAGCTCCTTGAACATTATAGTGCTTTCTAGTAGAGAAATGAGGAACTTTGTGTTGGCGGAAACTCCCGAGATTAATTTTGCCATTATGAACTCGGCCTACTGAATTCAAATGGGTTCTTTGACATGCCAACATCGTATGACATGCGTATCGTAATTTTGCCGCCTTTCAAAAATCACTTACCACGGCCAGGGGCGAACCTGCAATCACTGGCCACTTATCACAAAGTTCATCTGCGGCAAAAACTCGAAGAAAATATCGAATATCTGTGTATATCACAACTGTCTACCCTTATACAGCAATGGACGGATCTCCTCTATCGAACTGCAAATTAATAACTAAAGAGCATCATATCACATAAAATAACACTCAAACATCAACTCAGCTTCACATAATATGGCATTTCAACAATTAATTATAACTTATCATAAATTATTAACACACCCAGATTGTGCTCACATATTTACACTACTAATTCTTATTATTATTACTGATTTATATTCGCCGTTCCAACAACCTTGATCCACACTGTCATATTTGATATTGTAATTAAATTATAGCATTGTCTAACGTTTAGGAAAGGTTAATAACCTCGTAATAAGGCACCCTAGTGTATTTCATTCTCACAGCGAACATTTAATCACAACCCTTCCGTCGAACACTCTGTGTGAGGATCCGAACAATCTGACTGTAGAGCGCAATATCAATTACACCCCTGCGCTATTCAATACACAACTCAACGATAAACGTAACACGTTCGTCAAGAATAAAGGACCCTGTCCTCACAAATTCAATTCAACGGTCATACGTCGCCCCGTGAATAACCTCGTCACATATGACGGAATAATACCATATTTAATTATCACATTAACTTTACACAACATCATTACAAAAATCATGCATTATTAGCATGTCTCAAGAACCCACACTTAACAGAGCGTATCAACTTTCTCGGGACCACGAGGTCGTATGATAATATGGCATCCTATCCAAGGAACCTTACTCGACAATCTCCAACCATATTCATTTTGCTATCCTTTTGCTATTATAATCTATGCAAACCGTGACAAACCTTTCAGAATTAAATTCATATAACGACCTCGGAAATCGAAATGCTAGAATCTCCCAGTAAAATGGGCATCTCATATTATCGTTACCCAATTTCAACTTATTATTATTATTAGGTCACAGAGAATAAATGTATGTCTTACTCCTACCATTGATACTGTTAATTTATGTAGGTCAAAACGACCCGAAAAGAAAGGGGAAAAAATATCTGTACAACCCTATGAGAAAATGATGCTCTTGCTCAATCTGGAATAAATGATTATGAATGGCGTTAAGTTACACGATCTCAGGTCATCTCATGGCACGGCTATCTGAGGTAGAAGTTCTCTTCTTCCTGATGAACAAGGATGGAAATGAAACGTCTTACTTTAGATCCGGCGTCCTCGGAAACCCTTGGGGTCGGCGTCGGCGTCGTCTGCGGCATTTGGGCGGCGTCGTTCCTCCAGCGTCTCCGCGATGTGGTCTCCCAGCGTACTGGTAGAGGTATTCGCCCCCGGCTCCTCTCGATCTCCTGGCGACGCCCATGTCCGCCCACCGGTTGCCCCCGGTCACCGTCAGCGACGGCATCTCCTGACGTCCCAACCAAGGTCCACTCGTCCATCTCGTCGCGACCGTTCACCCCATTATGGCCCCTTTAGAGGTTCAGTGCAGCATAATTTGCGTATTAATATGGATGTTGATTCCCAGAATATTTGAGTCCATGGTTATAAGGTTCATGCTGCCGTGTAGCAATATTACATTTCACTATATCAGAGCACTTTCACGCCCACGCACTATAGCGTCTAGTTCCTGGTTCACTTAAATTATATGTACTCACTTTCCTCAACCAGTGACACACTTCCTTCCACGAGAAGCTATTTCGACCAGGCCTTGACCGACATATGAAGTCGCCTGCAGCCTGCAGTCCTTCAACACAAGCTTAAAGCAGATGTAGCCTTCCGTCACATTCTCACTGCGTCTCTTAATTGCCAGCACTGCTATGCTATTTTCGAATGAATGTCTGTTACAATATAGGGCCTCGCGATAATGCTTCGCCTCGACTATCGTTATTATTGTTCTTTCCCCGATACTGGTAATGTTAAACACCTCCTAGTATTCACCTTTAATTAACATAAATTGTCGGCATGATAATTCAGTTTTTCATTACGGCCTCCACTCGGACGTTCAAAGGCGCACAATTTGTCTTGCTATTACCACAGTACATGCCTTCAACACCTTACTATCCGCTAACTTAACCGGACCACGTGCATTAATCTTCGTAATCAAAATGGTAAAGTACTGTATAATATTCCACGCGTCTTCACATATCAATAGCAGCATATGCATGAATTTAACGGACCTTCGTTTATCAGTTCTGATTATTTCCTCACATACTAGCGAGTCCGATATCGTCTTGAAATTCACGATTATCGTTCTAGTGACACCTTACTGAACACTGCTCGACAAACAAACTGACACACTTCACTGTAAACAACTCACTGGCACTACACTCACGCTTGCCTCATGGCCTGCTGATCACTCCTCGTATCAAATGGCCACGAGCACTGACCACTCACGTAAACCGTTCAAGTTCCCGATGCAAATTTCAGTCCACGTGACATAGGCTACTCGTCCGTGCCACGCTGGATAACATACTCGTCCATGCCCCGCTGACTAACTGAATATTCCGGAACTGTGTCCTCCTCTCGAGAAAAAAAATGGAAGGGGTTGGAATCTTCTGGAGCATTCCCCTACTCCAGCGGTTGCCTCGCCGCGTCATGCCACGACGTCATACTGACCCTCCGGTCTCCTCTCGATCTCTTATCATCCGGGGCCGGTAATTGACCCCGACTGGATCGGTCACAGTATAAATGAAGCTTCGTGTTTGGAACAAGCTGTGGCTTGATAAAAAAAGCAATAAATAAATAATGATATATAAAAAATAGAGAATAGTGTTGAAGTTAGATACGATGTGTATCATTCGGTCGTAAAATGTAACCACGAATAAATATGGTGTTATGTATAGTGTCAACCATGATGATGGTTAGATAACTTATAAAAAAATTATGTTGAAGGAAAAATATAATAATTATAAATAGCAATCTTGTTAAATAGTCAACCCCTGGCACTATACAGCCCATGACGGGCTAAGGCCGACCAAGCGACCGCTGCCCAGCCATTTGGCCTGCAGATATTGGGGTAACGCGTGATCAGAAAGCCGGGTCCCCTCGGCCGTTAATCTTGGTATTCGTGATCGGGGCGCTGTCTCACTGTCAGACAGCTATTCAATTGTCCTCACGAGGCTGAGTGCACCCCGTTCCAACCCTCACGTCAGTTTTAAAATCCCTGACGGAGCCGGGGATCGAACCCGGGGCCTCCGGGTGAGAGGCAGACGCGCTACCCCAACACCACGGGGCCGGCAATCTTGTTAAATAAAGAGCCAAATGATTTATTTAATGCAACCGTCACAGATAAATTTCAGTAATAGATTTTCTCGTGTCTCAGATCAATTACCCTTTTATTTGTCAAACCGTTTGTCTATAAAAAAACTTAGTTTTGACGATGCCTTACCGTGGTTGAATATAAATAAAATCCAAGTGGATTGAACGCATAAATAAAATGGGCATAAGCTAAAATAATTATTGTAAAAATTAATAAATGACCAGACATTTATGAAATCAAGGATATTTTTGTTTTAAACAAGTTCCATAACTAAATAAATGATTGAGATTTTGTCCAAGGGAATATTTTGATTTCAAATAAAATAATAAATAATTTATAATTAATGATGATAATTTTGTTGCTTAATGTTGTATGATGAAAATATAAATAAATTGATCTTGTCTATTTTGTGAGAATCAAGATAAACGAATATCAGAAATTTTTGAATTGATGATGAATATAAATGATTTGATTACTTGTTTTGGATAAACATGATAAATAATTTAAACAAATGGTCGCATGGATCATATTGCTTAATTGAGTGAAATTTGCGGATCAAGAACAGATAATCAAATAACGTTTTCATACGATCAAAGTTCCATGAATCCTTGTTTGAAGTTAGATTGATGAACAGTAATATTTGATCACATGTCCGACAAATATTTATGTTTATTTAATTAACTCAAGGAAATGTTAAAATCAAACTCAGAATTGAACAGTGAATTTATGATTTTGGAAAGTGAAAAGTGAAATAATATTATCAACGAGTGATAATGTCTACTTAACTGATTGTACATAGTCAAAGTAGGCATCAGGCTGGACGATTTATTTTGCCCTGATTGACCTACAAATTTGTAAATATTACTCACATTTAGGATCGATGCCAATGGACTATTAATTTTGGCAATCGATCATCTTCAAGTGCTTTTTTGAGTGTGTTGAAAATTCTATTTTTTGTGTGTTTATGTGTGAGATTTTTTCCTTCATGCATTATAGTGCAAATTTTTGAATCTAAAATTTCTTTTAAAATTTTAATTATAAATAAAATGAGGTTTTATAGAAATTGTGGTATTTTCATTTCTCATTTCTATCATCATTGGTGCATCTAACCGAGAATCAGTGAAGCAAGTTTAGTTGATATTTTTGTTGTTTACTTTTCACCCGGTTGGCGCCCTGAGATCTTTTGAGTCTCGTGCTAGCTGATTTTCGGTAACATGCATATGTGGTCGTTGGACTTCGGTCTATACGGGCACAGTATATAACCTTGAAGTCCATCATCAACAATGTATCACTATATACCCCGACGGGTCGAAATTAGCCTCCCCTTCTGGAGTAGGTGCTGCCTTCTATATCCCCGCCACACAGCATCTTGCTTCATTTACCTTACCGAACACTTTATCCATATTTTCTGCCGAAACGTTTGCAATTCGACAAGCCCTCATATACAGTATATCAAACGGAATGGCATAACTCAGTACCTCATTTTATCTGAATCGCAGAGTGTCCTACAGGCACTACAAAATATTTTTCATTCCGATAATTGGTTGATTCTTAATATATTAAGTTTGACGTATGAATTGTTGCATTTGGGGTGCAAGATCGTCTTTTCGTTGATCCCCGGCCATACGAATATTCGAGGAATGAATGTGTAGATATAGCCGCAAAAAATGCTACGCGTGGTACACCGACGAACATTGCTACTCCCGGCTCTGATTTTATTCCTGTTCTTAAAGATCAACTGGTTGCCGAATGGTAACGGCAATGGCAGGAATATACAAGAGAGAAAGCAAAGTTTTATTAAAATAAACAATCTAGGATTCCCCGTCTTCCTTGGTTTTACAATGGTATCTACACTCGCCGTCATATCATTACGATTATTCGTTTACGTTTTAACCATGCCCGTACCTCGGTATATATGGCAAGGTGTAATCTTCAACCGTCCGAGGTTTGCACCTGTAACACGGAAATCGGTACAGCTAATCATCTAGTATTCCAGTGTCCTCTTTATATAAATCAACGTACTAAGCTACTCAACCCATTACGTCATCTCGGTTTTCAACTTCCTCTTACTATCTCTGTGCTCCTCTATTCTCCTACATCCTCCGTTATTAACGCCTTATTACAATACCTTCGCGACTGTCAATTAACTTTTAAACCCCCTTCCCTTATGTGTGACGCCGTTGTGTTTGTGTATCTGTAGAAAGTCGCTAAGATGCGTCGCTTCAGCGTGAAGATTTGCACCTTAATGTATCCCCGTGTGTTTGTGTATCTCCCGTTCTTCCAAGAAGTATTTCCGTCTAGTATTGTTTTTCTTTAATAGACAACCCCAAGATCCTTTGGTACAATTTGAATTTGTGAATTAGTTGGGTGCTCTAGCTGGTATACATCAGATAACATAACATCTAATGGCTTCTGAGATACATGTTCTCTATCATTAAATTTAAGTCTTTTCATTTTACCTTGTTTACAACTATCACAATCAACATTTTTTTCTTTGTGTATGAAATCATGATATGGAATGTTCAGAGCATGGCCGAAACGCTGTTGACATGTTCCGCTAGTTACAGCTTTGTTGCTCTTAGCATACACAACCTCCATCTCGTGATTACAAGCAAATTCATTCCCTTGTTCTACCATATAATAATCAGTATCATCAGAACTTGACCTTTGAATCTAAGAATTGGACTGACTCCGCTTTTAAGATCCAGCAGGCAGTTACCGCCACAATTCTGGCAGTTCCTAAACGAAAACATCGGTGGAGGAACGAAAGCTGTGATAATGCACTGGATCAGAGAACAGGTGCATGGAGAAAATGGAATTCGACCAAGGGTCAGGAAGATTTTGATGCATTCCGTGATGCGAGGAAAGTTGCTGCCGGAGTGTTCCGATGTGCAAAGCGATCATATGAGAATCAACAGATGGAACAGATCGATCAGAATTTCCGTAAGAACAACGTTAGGGACTTTTATCAAACCTTTGAATCCAATCTGAAAGGTTATCATGCCCCTAGTATGTGCTTTAGAGATGATACAGGAAAGCTAGGTATGAATGACAGGGAAAATTGTGACATTTTGGCTCAGTATTTCAACAAGTTGATCAACTGTGATGAGCCATGGCTAAAACTATCCAACTCCATTCCCATTCAAGGTCTGCCCAATTCTCAGCCACCGTGTAACACGGAAATTAAGCTGATCATAGACAGTCTGAAAGATAAAAATGCAGCTGGGAAAGATTCCATAGTGGCGGAACTACTGAAGCTGGCGAATGAGGATACTCTGGACATATTAGTCTGCCTCTTCCAGGAGATTTGGAGAACGGGTACTATACCAGTTGAATGGCAATCAGCTCTAATCCACCCTCTCCACAAAAAAGGAGACAAGAAGAATGTTGACAATTACAGAGGTATATCGATAGTTCCTGTTCCTTACAAGATTCTTTCTAAAGTACTCCTTAACAGAATCGAAGCTCACCTTGATCAACAGATTGGCGAATACCAGGCTGGTTTCCGTAAGGGCCGATCCTGCCCAGAACAAATTTTCAATCTGAAGAACATCATCAGATACAAGAAAACTGGGGGATTTGACTATGTGGTCGTATTCGTGGATTTCAAAAAAATACGATTCGATTGATCGAGAGTCATTATTGAATGTTCTGGAAGGGTTTGGGGTGGATGATTCATCCAGAAATTTGATTAAACAGACTCTCACCAACAGAATATCTAAGGTAAAATTCAAGAATGAAATCTCAGAGTCCTTCGAGATAAAAACTGGGGTCAGAAAAGGAGATGGACTTTCTCCACTTCTTTTCAATTGTATCATAGAAAAGGTAATTCGAGAATGGAGAAAATCACTGAACAAAGAAGAAGGAAATGAAGATCAGTTTCGTTTAGGCCCCAAACACAAAGGAGTGTATGTTGACTGTCTGGCGTTCGCAGACGACGTAGCCATATTTGCAAACAACACCAGTTCAGCAATCAGGAAGATAAACCATCTGAATGAAACAGCAGAGAAAGTAGGACTACAAATTTCATTTGAGAAAACGAAATATATGACTAACATCCGTGAATGTCCAGAATGGTTGTTCACAGACCATGGAAAGATTTGAAGAGTCAAGAAGTTTAAATACCTTGGTGAAGTAATCCAAGAGAATGGGCTAGAACAAGAAGCGACCAATATCCGCATCCTGAAATTAGAGCGAGCGTTCCAACTGACTAAAAACATCCACAATAAGAAGATGCTAAGTATAGGAGCCAAACTAAGGCACTACAGCACTGTTGTCAAACCAGAAGGTTTATATGCTTCGGAGACCCTGTGTATGAATCGGACAGGACAAGTCAATCAGCTACTTAAAAAAGAACGCAGACTACTATGGAAGATCTTGGGCAACAGATGGGTTGACGGACAGGTTCGGCTGGTATCAAATAAAGAAGTATACAGAATGATGGAACCGATAACAACAGCAATTAGAAAACGAAGATTGCTGTTTTATGGACACATCTTCCGTATGAATAATGACCGGCTCACAAAGAAAATCTGGAATTTTCTTAAACCAAAGATCTCCAAGTTGAAATGGTTCCAAGAGTGTGAGAAAGATATGAGACAGGTGGACATTACGGATGATAAAATCAAAGACCGGAATAGTTTCAGAAGGATGGTGAAAAGCTATCAGGGTTTTATGGTGGAGGCGGAACTCAGCCGACGAAGAGGCCCTTTGATAGAGGAGTGGAAGAACAAGCTGATAGATGGGCTCAAGAGATACTGGCAAGATGTCAAAGCCGGCAAACGAACAAGACGCAGACACTGAAATGAGAATGGTTGTTAACACGCAGTCCATAGAGGCTCAAGTCGACAGTAAAAAAAAACACAATTTACCTCATACATATTTCCAACGGCCTCACCCATAAGGAATACATCCTCATAATCTGACAATACAACTTTGCTATCTTTAATGGTTACGATTGCACCTTTCCTGTCAAATTGGCCTACAGATATTAAATTGACTTGAAGACCTTGGACATACAACACTCTTTTCAGTTTCAGAAAAGTTCCTCCACACTTGTCAGTTAGCTTCATAAACATACTTCCCATACCACATACGAATCCAACGGATCCATCATCTGTGTCTACACTTCCAGAAACCTTTGGGGTGAAATCATACAGAATGTCCTTATAAGGTGTCAGGTGCTCCAGAATCTACTGTACATACCACCTCCGTACACATTGAGATGCATCATCTCTGCTTTCATTTGCCACATAAGCCTTTACCTTAACACTACTGGCATTAACCTGAACACATTCATTTGCTCCCTCACCGTCCTTTACCGTGCCAATAACCTCAATATTCTTAACCATAACCTTTTCCTTGCGTCCATTACTACAGATCCGGGAAGTAAGACCTATCTTGGCACAAGTAAAACACAAAACTGACCCTTTCTTTCTTGCTTCAAGAACTAAATCACAGAACTTCGCAATATATCCCTGTTCTTGGCACTTATAGCTCATGAATCCACCACTACCTGTTGGCTTGTTGACACTCTTGCTGCTGTCGACCACCCCATTGGAATTGAAGCGCATGGCTGCCACCATTGACTTCACGCTTACATCCTCAGATTTTCCTTTTTCAGCCTCGCATAAGTCTCCTGTTCTCGCTTCATCTTTAATTTGTCTAACTTGTTATTTCGCTCTTCCAACAATAGTTTCGCTCGCACTTCCGTCACGTTTAAGTTTTCTTCATTGCTTTTCAATGACGTATCAAATTTTCGTACTCCCGTTTTTCCAGTCCTCTGAGAATAAAAGCAGCTTTGGCCTTATCCGTAAATTTTATACCTACTTCGTCCAACCGTGCACACCAAGTGAGCACTTTATCAACAAATGTACGCATGCTAATGTGACTTGTTTTCTTAAAAAGTCATCGTCACAATTTGAAGGACTCCAGTATCGCAACATGAAGTCAGAAGATTCTGCCACGCTTACTTAGCGGTCTCCGCTTCCTTGATATCACCTAGGAAAGGATTGGTGACCAAACCTATGAGCAAACTTTTCACGTCTTGATTTTTATCCAGTTGTGCCTCGGAGTACCGTACTCTTCAACGGGTGTACATTTTACCTCTCCTGTATAGGTCTGTCGTGGGAAACCTTGAACCGCGTCCCACAGGCACCTTGTTTGAAGCAATGCCTTTGTACGGGTGACCCCACTTCCCAATCGTCATCCTGTAATCTCACTATTGCAACTACTCGCTCGCTACTTCCCGTGACTGCATCCATGTTAGTGTGTATACTTATAATGAAACGTACAAATAGTCCTCACAATAGAAAATCGTCGACAACATTCACTAAAAACGATCTTGAATGCACAATGAACTGCCGTCCACATGCGCGACGCAAGTATTTATCTTAACTACCGGCACTGACATTCTCCCATCACAAAGTCCACACATTAACAGCAATAGGCGTTTATCTGGGCCTATAACCTGTCATAAATAATTAGCAAACGTGTTTACTAACTACAAAGAAGGAAGGAAGATTGTAGTTTTACGTGACCATGAGCCACGTGGAATGCGAACCACAGGACATGGCATTTCACTTTAAAAATCTCACATGCATTGGCCGGAAATCGAACCCGGTCCGCCGTGGTGAGAGGCCAACAGCTTGACCGCTGTGCCACCACGCCCCTTTACTAACTACAGTCCTAAACTCTAAATTGATGGGAGAAGAAACAAACACCGACATTCATATTTGGTCACAACCGTAAGCAGTCACATATATTCAAAAGTGCATTTGTCTTGTATACATAAAAACAAAAGAAGTACACTAGGAGAAATACAAAAACAAAAGAAGTACACTATGAGAAATTTGTGAATGCATACTCACACATAATTTTCAACCGGTAAATGTATAACTTAACACAAATATCCAATCTAATGGATAGATGGTGATGTACAATTTCCGTCGATAAGTAGCTCTCTGTAGACCTGTCTATGTAATTCAATTTGGTACTTATGCACGCCTTTTCATTTGCGTTTTTATCTGTGTTTGTGTATGTGGTTACATTTCTTCACTTCATATTCGTTCTACGACATTTTGGAAAGTAATAACATCGACCTTGAGAAGTTGGGACTTGCTATATCTTCGGGGAAAAATGAACCAACACCTATGACCTATCTTACTTGTTGTAATTAATGAATCTCAGGTGAAGCAATCTTTTAGTTCCAACAAAGATACTTATGTTCGATCCGCCGAATTGTGAAGAAACTAGCAATGTCTGTCTGTGCTTCTCGTGTGAATAATGTAGATGCTATGATTAACAAGTGAAATGTGGTATATAACGGTGAAATCAGAGGCACTTCTGTCTTGGAATGTATTACCCGTATTGAGGAGTTATGTGGATGTCGTAAGCTCATAACCTATCGCCTTATATTATCGTCCAGTGCCAGTCATTATGAACTTGTGATGCGTAAAAATGGTTTCGTTTATTTGAACACATGTTTCCACATTGATCTACCTTTGCGCATGTGGCTAGGGAACGTTTCCTTCCCAACAAATTTAACTTTCATTTGAAGAAAGTGATCTATGAACATGCTCAAGGTCCCAATGAAAATATTGATACGTATACCGCTGCTATAAGAACCCTAAATATATATTTACACATAGCAGTGGCATGACCGTGACCGTGACGTGACCGGTACGTGATCCCGCCGGCCATGAACAAACAGTGATGTCTATTCACACTTATCGTTAAACGTGGCATGATCGGCATGTTTTGCTCATGTTTTGGATGAAGAGGAGGAGCAACAAGTAAATGGTAAAAGAGAATGAATACATGTAGGTGGATTTAATAACTCTTTATTACGTGGATCTCATAACTTTGTATGCTATAAAACATATTTACTGTATAAATTGAAGTATGTTTACTGTAAAAACAATCATAAAATTAATAAAAACGGTTGGACAGATCATATATCACAGGATAATTGCGCACTTGTTCAATAAGTATTTCATCATTCTTCTTTAAAACTTTGAAATGAGCCAGTAACAGGCTGCGAAATGAGAAAAATATCAGTGGTAGATTTATCCTACTTGGTGAGATTCTTTTTTCATCACAAGTAGGCATATCAGATAACTGGAGGTGCCAGTATGTATATTGTTTTTTGTATATGATTGTAAATGTGTGATCCGGTCCAGTTTGTGTGTGTAAAAAGTCGCCAAGATGGATCACTTAGGCGTGAAGTTGTCCACCTCAGTATAGCACTTATATTTCTTCTTCAATATATATATAATTAATAGCATCATCATCTGTTGAAGAGAATGAATATTTCTCGTACTTTCTAATCTCGCTCGCATGTAAATATCGTCTGTCTTTTGTCAAATGTATATTCTTTGACTTTATGTTCTTTTCCTTTTGTCTGTATCCTGTATCCTGTGTTCTTGTTCAATACAATCTAAGTCAATATGTATTCGAGTACTTTAATCCGTTCATCCCGTGTATAACTGATACAATAGAAGCCCATGCATAGCACAAGGAGTTTCAATAGGTTATGGGCCCAGACATAACTGTGTTCTGTGATCATTTTCTTCAGCGAACTTTTAAGAGAGAAGGCAAAATGAGTGAACATGCTTCGAGTCCTTGTGCTTATGGGTTTCCGAAATTGAGTGGTCGGGAGGATTATTCGAACTGGTCTTTTGGGATGTCAAATTATCTCAAAAAGCATGGATTGTGGGCCAGTGTCCGAGGCACATACGTTTCGGAGGGACATGATCGGCGTGATGAGAGAACGCTGGCGGATATATGGCTCATGATGGCTGTTCACAATTATCCCCATGTTCGAGACTGTGCAAAAGCTAAGGATGCCTGGAATGCCCTTGAAAAGGCTTTTGAAGATAAAGGAAAGTGGAGGTATATCACACTGATGCGAAATCTGTGCTCGCTCAAGTTATCAGGTTTCGATTCCATGGACAAGTATATTGGTGAGGTTATGTCAGTTACACAGAAGATAGCAGCTGTTGATGATCCTGTCGCTGATAAGTTTGTTGCTGCTATGATACTTCGAGGTCTTCCTGATGAATACGATAACTTAGTTATGACCGTAACCTCAACTTCGGAGGAACAACAGTTGGACCGCATCAAGTCTATCTTGTTGGACGAAAGCTTTGGCCGAAGTCACGGTGAGAAGTCAGCTGATGGGGCAGCCCAGAACAGCAACACCAAGAAGGAAGTCAAGTATGCCAAGACAACAAAGAGCTCTAGTGAAAAAGCAGTTGACAAACTTCGTTGGAAGTGTTGGATTTGTGGTGAAAAGGGTCACAGAAGAGACACTTGTCCACAGAAGAAAAAAGTTCAAAGTGCACCGAAGTGTCCAAAATCCAATAAAAGTCTGTTTTGTGCTTTAACTGCTCGCGTACCAAAGAATTGTTTCGTCATTGATTCTGGTTGTAGTGCTCACACGTCTCCTAATGTTAAAGTTATGTCAAATTATAATTGAAATGGTGATCCTGATATAATCATTGTAATTGGTAATAATGATAAGTTGTCTGTACAAGGAGTTGGTGACATTGCACTGAATGTAAGCGACAGTATTAATAATCTGTCAGACGTGATGCATGTTCCAGGATTGAGTGTTAACTTGCTGTCGGAAAGTCAGATGATTACAAGGGGTGCTGTTGTTGTGTTTAACAAAAATGGATGTGAAATCTTGGATTCAGAGAATTGCTCAGTGAATGGTAGCGCGCTAGGTACTGGTTCAGTTTTGAATGATCTGTATTATCTGAATGTTAACCAAGATATGTCTGCCCTTGTTGGTGATGTTTCTGATTACAATTTGTGGCATCAGCGGTTGGGTCACGTTGGACAACAGAAGTTACAGGTCTTAAGTCAAATGTCTGATGTTGTTAAATTTAAGGAAATGCCAAAGGAATTGTGTGAACCATGTGTTCTCGGGAAGCAGCAAAGGCAGTCATTTTCACAGGTAAGTCACTCGAGGAGTGAAAGTTTTTTGGACTTGGTGCACTCTGATCTGTGTGGGCCGCTCCCTGAGACCTGGAATGGTGTTAAATACATGATGACAATAATTGACGATTATTCCAGGAATAATTTTGATTATGTTTTGAAACAAAAATCTGAAACCAAGGAGAAAGTCAAGGAATTTGTTGCATATTGTGAAACTCAGAAAGGTAAGACACCAAAGATTTTTAGATCTGCCGTTGTTGTTGTTGTTGTTGTTTGAGTCTTCAGTCTTTTGACTGGTTTGATGCAGCTCTCCATGCCTCCCTGTCCTGAGCTAATCGTTTCATCTCTACATAGCTCCGACACCCTACATCGGAGGCAATCTGTTTAACATATTCTAACCTTGGTCTACCCCTACAGTTTTTGTCCTCGACCCTTCCTTCCATAACTAAGCTTGCTATTCCTGGGTGTCTTAGTATGTGTCCTACCAACCTATCTCTTCTCTTCATTAGCAGTCGCCAGAAACATCTCTCCTCTCCCACTCGTCTTAATACCTCTTTGTTTGTAACCCTATCTACCCATCTGATCTTCATCATTCTCCTGTAACACCGCATTTCAAATGCTTCAATTCTCCTCTTTTCTGCTGCACCAATAGTCCAAGTTTCACTTCCATAGAGCGCCACGCTCCAGACAAAGGCTTTCAAAAATGACTTCCTAATACCTAAATCTATATTCGATGTCAACAGATTCCTTTTTTGTAGAAAGGCTTTCTTTGCCTGAGCCAACCTACTTTTAATATACTCTTTGCTTCGTCCATCACTGGTTATTTTGCTTCCTAAGTAACAGAAGTCTCCTACTTCCTTCAGCTTTTCACCTGCCAATTTGATCTCCATAGAGGTTTCTGATATATTTCGGCTGCATTCCAGTATTTTTGTTTTACATTTATTTATTTTCATGATGAATTCTTTCCGTAAGACGGAGTCCATACCATTCAAAAACTCATTCAAATCCTCAGGCTTGTCGGCCAAGATGACGATGTCATCAGCAAATCTCAGAGTTGAAATTATTTCTCCTTGAATCTTCACTCCCACTTTAAAATTTTCTCTAATTTCCTTCATTGCTTGTTCAATGTAAAGATTGAAAAGTATGGGTGATAAGTTGCAGCCTTGCCTACACCTTTCTGTATACCAGCTTCTCTCTCATATCCTTCAACTCGAATGACTGCTGTCTGGTATCTGTACAGATTGTATATCACCCTCCTATCCCTGTACTTTATTCCAATTGATTTCAAAATGTCAAACAATTTAGTCCAATCAACGTTATCAAAAGCCTTTTCTAAGTCTACAAAAGCCATGAACGTTCTCTTATCTTTCCTTATTCTACCTTCTAAAATCAGCCTAAGACTTAGTACAGCTTCCCTTGTTCCTACATTTCTCCTGAAACCAAACTGGTCTTCACCCAACTCCGTTTCTATCTGGCTTTCAATCCTCTTGTAAATTATTCTAGACAGGATCTTTGAAGCATGAGTAATCAAGCTGATTGTACGGTAATCTTCACATCTGTCAGCTCCCACTTTCTTTGGTATAGGGATGATTACATTCTTCTTGAAATCAGGGGGTACCTCACCTGTCTCATAAATCCTACACACCAAGTGAAATAACCTGATCAGAACTTCTTCTCCTATGCAGCGTAGCAACTCAATCGGTATATCATCTATGCCTGGTGCTTTGTTCCTGCTTAAGTCTTCCAAAGCTCTATCAAATTCTGATCTCAATATTAAATCTCCTTTCGCATCCTCATCAATTTCCTCCTCCCTTTCCATTACATGATTCTCAATCTCCTTTCCCTTATACAAACTCTCTATGTAAGCTTTCCATCTGTCAACCTTTTCTTCCCTATCTGTTAGAGGCTTTCCATTTGTGTCCTTAATATTACAGCACTTAGTCTTCTTTTCCCCAAAAGTATTCTTAATCCTTCAATAAGCTGCGTCTACTTTTCCTAATTTCAGACAATTTTCTATACCTGCACATTTCTCTTTCAACCATTCTTCTTTCGCTTCCTTGCACTTCTTGTTAACCTCATTTCTCAGACGTCTGTATTCTGCTTTCCCCTTTTAATCTCTTAGATTCTTGTGTTTCCGCCTTTCATCCATCAATTCTAGTATATCCTGAGTGATCCACGGTTTTTTACCTATTCTTTCTTTCCTACCAATGTTTTCTTCTGCGGATTTTGTTATTTCATTCTTCAAAAGTGCCCATTCGTCTGCAATTGAAGTTTGTTTAGGGTTTTTCATTAGTCCTTCCTTTATACTCTTCTTGAATCTTTCGTTTACATCCTTCTCTTTCAGTCTGTCTATTGCCCACCTTTTTGGCTTTTGACTTTTCTTCAGTTTCTTCAACTTTAATCTGCATTTCATTACAACCAGATTGTGATCAGAGTTTATGTCAGCACCAGGATATGTTTTACAATCCAAAATCTGGTTTCGAAACCTCTGCTTGACCATAATGAAGTCGATTTGATAACGCCCTGTATCTCCTGGTCTCATCCATGTGTATATTCTTCTATTGTGGTTATTGAATAAGGTGTTAGCTATGACCAATTCATGCTCGGTGCAGAATTCTACCAGCCTGCTTCCTCGATCATTCCTTTCACCTAATCCGAAATCTCCTACTATCTTCCCTTCTCTCCCTTTTCCTACCACAGCATTCCAATCTCCCATTACTATAACATTTTCATCACCCTTGATATACCTCAGAATTTCGTCTATTTCTTCGTAGACCTTTTCAACATCCTCATCATCAGCTTGACTGGTAGGCATATAGACTTGTACCACTGTAGTGCAGGTAGGTTTTGTATTGATTTTTGCTACAATAATCCGTTCACTATATTGCTCATAATATTCCACCCGCTGTCCAAGTTTCCTACTCAATATGAGGCCAACCCCAGCTTGGCCATTGTTTGATTTAGTGCTAATGACCCTATAGTCTCCTGACCAAAAGTCCTGTTCTTCCTGCCAGCGCATTTCACTAATCCCAACCAAATCCAACCTCAACCTATCCATTTCCCTTTCTAAGTTTTCTAACCTTCCACTTCCTAGCAGACTTCTAACATTCCACGCTCCGATCCGTAGAATGTCAGATTTCCTCTTAGTCACTTCTGTGATGTTAACCCCCTCTCGAGTAGTCCCCACCCGGAGATCCGAACGGGGGACTAGTTTACCTCCGGATTGAAATTTTACAAGGGAGGAGGCCATCATCACATGTAATTATGCATAGAGAGGTGCATATCCTCGGGAATAGCATACGGCTGTAGTTTCCCGTTGCTTTCAGCCGTGCAGCAGGACGCAGTGTAGCCATTATTGGCTTATATTATCAATATCTTAACCGTCTATAAGACTAGTAAAGAATTGATTTATTCTGAAAGGCTGCTACTCCCTTTCAGAATAAGTAAAGAGCAATTCTACTAACAAAAATACTAACCTTCTACCGTACTAACAATTAAATACCAATATTCTACTAACAAACAAAAAATACTAAATTTCCACCAACAACAAATACTACCACTAAAACAGTCTGTCACCAGGCACACTCACATGCACCCTCACACATCACAGTCTACTGAAACAATGAACTACAACTAATAAACAATGCAACTGCTACCAGACACACTCACACACCACAGTCTAATAGAACAATGACATATATCTAATAGACAAACTAACTACCTACTTACAACTAAAACTAACTACATACTTACTGTACTTTTATTTGAATTGACAATATTTACAAAATGCAATTTAGATAGAAAACTTACAAAATGTAATTTAGATTCAAAATTGTCACAAAATGCAATTTAAGGGGGACGTATGCAAAATTGCACTAAGTGAGAAATGGTTTCATTTCGGCTGTAGTATATATGAAAATATGCTGTATAGTTCTTCACGGAACTACTTGTTACTGTTGTGGTCATGCTTTCTCACACTTCAAAACAATAGCCAGGTTGGTTGACATTTTGTCAGATTTGACAGGTACGGTACCGGTATTTCACTAATGATAAACAAATGACGATTTTTGGCTTTATAAACAATAGAAAGAGAAGTTCTCAGAAGGAAAGACATGGACCCTAATTAAAAGGATGGCCAAAAATAGAGTGAGATGGAAGAAGTTTGTAGCTACCCTATGTTCCTACAAGGAGATAAGGACGGAATAAAAGGAAATGAGGATGGAATAAGGAATTTCAGTAATGTTTCAATACTCATATTTTTGTATTTTAGTAATCTTCGAATATCAAAATGTAAAACACGTTACTACACACGCAACATGCCAATATCTAATACACGAACTGCATGTGCAGCGAGCACAGTATTAATAACTGTTGCAGTAGTCTACAAGATTGCTTGAAACGAGAGCAAAGTGGATGAGCAATCACTGGTGACAGACTGCTATAACAAAGAGCGCGTGCAGTGGCAGTAGCAAGGCGAGCTAACGATCCGTGCAGTGGCAGTAGCAAGGCGAGCTAACGATCTGTCTTACAGGGAATTTGAGATGGGAACTAACGAACTAAAAGAGCGAACTAGTTCGCTAAGGAGCTGCGAACTATTATGCGCAAGACTACTACTTTGGAGTGCCACCTCCATTATTTCAATACGACGCAACAAAATTATCACTAGGTTTCACAACTTCTTTGGTAGTGTAAAGCGTATTTGCGTGAATCAGATCGTATCGAGTTTCAAGGTATAGATTAATTGGAGGATTATCTATTTCGCAAGGTCCGTATTGACGTGTACAATGACAATTTAATGGGTTAAGGGGGGTCTCCGCCCAATCAACACAAACCTACTACTGACATCTACCAATCTACCGCCATTAAGGACACGCCTCGGGCCTCATGGGCCCCTCCTCAGCCGCAAAAATCAATAACACATTCACATCCATCACAATACACAAAACAAGTACACTTTAAGAAAAACACCAAAATAGATACTAAATCAACTCCAAAATATCAACCCATCATGCTGCAAAAATCAAAAGCAACATTCAAACCAATTCCCAAGAAAACCACTCCATCCACACCACAAAAGGAGAAACAAGCACAGCCAAAACAGACACGTCTGGTCCCGGCGACCCTATCCATACCATGATCCATCAGGCGCCCCATTCAACAAGCCATCGAAAAAAATTCTGGTCAAAAATGTCCAAAAATACATATTGGAGGCAACTACAATGCGGCCAGTGGGCCCGCCGGCTCTCCATTTGCGTCACGGGCTCCCGCTCCAAAGCCAATCCTCACGACCCCGGCCCGGGAAACTGTCCCGAACCAAAGCAGGGCCGTTGCCACCCTCACACTGTCGGACTGGGCGGAGACACCACACCTTGAAGAAACCGCCACACGGAGCCTGTGATGGGCGAACCAGCCAGAGTCAAAGTCTGCCTCCCAACTACAAAGAAACAATGATGGGTTTCAGAAAATGAATGCGTCAGAAAAAACTAGGCCAAAACGAAAGATGCAGCAACAACCCACCAAGCTCGAATTGAAGGAATCACACGACTGTCAGCCCCCACCTGGAGGCCGCAATGGGACGAAAAATGAACTGCCAAAGCCGCCCACACACGCACACATGCGAAAGGAAGACTCGCGCGCCGGACTGCCCACCCCCACCTGGAAGTGTGAGGCGCAGGCCGTGCCACGTCCGACGGCACGCCACCGTGGGAGGAGCGCCGGTCCGACCCTACGGCAGGTCAGGGACCAGGAGGAGGGGAGGGGGAGGGAGGAGACGTGTATGGGGGCAAAGAACGACCCGACACAGAACCGAGTCTGCCCCGGGTTGAGGCCGATTGGCAGGCCACCATGTGTGCAGGGGGGGATCCCAACCTGGGAGGAGAGACAAACAAGGAAGCTGACAAAGGAATTTTTTTTTAATACTTTCAAAAAGCATGCTAGTTTCGAAATTGATCCAGCCCAAAATCATGCATCGGACTGGCACGCTGTGAAAAAATTAACATAAAATACTACCGACATTAGCCGCGATTTCATGTTTCTTCTTTCTACTTAGATATTTTCTGACTTTCTATTCCCAAATGAGACAATCGCATGTCGTAAGACAACGTAAGCACATTACGGACATGACGTATTTGTAGCGTTAGTCGGTCTTCTACATTTCACGGTCCCATTGATCTGGGTCGGGGAGCGAATCAAGGACCTCCATACTTTTCGTCTCTCCACCAGTACATCCTCCACTTTCACTCCTCATTTCTCAACGCGCTCCCTCACTGCATCCATCCACCTCATCCTCGGATTTCCCCTTTGGCGCCTTCCCATGACTTTCACAGAAAATAATCGCTTCGGGACTCTCGCATTCGCATCATATGTCCATACTATTTTAACTTACTGATCTCGATCTTGTCTTGTGACTTAGGGAATTCTATAGACATGAGGTGCCACTCTCAATAAGTGCCCTCCCTTACTTGCTCCACGCATAACGAATTAATGTCTGTAAAACTTCGTGTCTAGTACACGCCTTAAAGTATATTGTTTCTCCCTTCTAATTAGGGAATCCAATTCTTTCTACTCAAAAGTGAGCTATCTCTAGGTTTCACGAAAGGGAAATTTGCCCTATTTTTCTCGTGATCCCTACTTAAACATAGGAGTTCTAGAAACTTCTATTTCATTTCTTCCTGTTTTTTTTATTGTTACTTTCGAAGTTGTTATTTGTTCATATTTCTAAGATACCTATCTAGAAATCCTTAAAGTACACACCTTGTACTTGATTTATTGTTTAACCCTAATTACGTTAATTATCATAAAATTTTCTATTTATTAATCTTACGAAGATTTTAAAGCCTATAAAAGGTTCAAAACCAACAGAATTGTTAATTGCCTGGTGAAAACTTTAGATGATTTTAGGAGGTCTGCGACCCCAATTGTTTGTAAACTCAAATTATATATGTCTTAAATTCATTACACCTTTTTGCATTGTTAAATAAATTTGATTTTTTTCTTTGCTCTATCAATTCTCTGAAATAACGGTTAGGCAAGATCCTATCTTCCCTGACTCTTCCTAGGTTTATGCTCTCTTTAGATCTGCCAATGGTAAGGAATTGGTCAATTCTGACCTGAACAAATATATCAAGGAAAAAGGGATTGTGCAACAGAAAACTGTAAGTTATACAGCTGAACAAAATGGCGTAGCCATGGTACAATCGTACCATTATGGAAAGGGTTAGATGCATGTTGTTTACAGCAGGATGTTCTGAAAAACTGTGGGCAGAAGCAGCCAATACGGCAGTGTATATTTTGAACACGAGTCCTCATAGTAAAGTTGATAATGCCATACCAGAGGAATTGTGGGCTGGTAAAGCTGTAAGTCATGAGAATATGAAAATATTCGGTGGCGATGCTTATGCCCATGCTCCAAAACAGGTGCGTACTGGCAAATTGGAACCCGGAAGCAAATGTTTTTTGTTTGTTGGGTATGATGGGGAAAAGAAAGGTTACCGTCTGTTTGATCCCAGTAAACCTAAAGATATATTTGTAGAGCACAGTGTTATATTTATAGAACATAAATTCACCAGGTGTGCTGAGAAAAATGTTGAAATGAGCGATATAATGTATTGTCCGTTGCATGACATTGTAAATAATGATGAAAACAGAATTTGACAGGATAATAACCTGCCAATCATTGAAGTTTCAGTTGCTGGTCAGGTTAGTAACAACATTGATGTTCCAGGTATTGCTCAGGTTAATGAAGACATTGTTGTAATTCATGATGACGAAAATGATGAGATTGACCAGTTTGGTGTTCCAGAAAATGCAGGTAGGAGGTACCCTTTAAGGGAGAGACGCCCAAAACAATTTCATGATTGCTGAAAGTGGTGGTAATGTGGAACCGACCACTGTGTCTGAAGCACTTAACGGTAAGGATGGCATGCAATGGAAAAAGGCGGTGGAGGAAGAACTCAAGTCATTTCATGATAATGATGTATGGACATTAGTTGAGAAACCTGATGGAACAAATATTATAAGATGCAAATGGGTATTTAAAGTGAAACGTAATTCTGGAGGTAATGTGTCTAAATTTAAAGCACGCTTAGTGGCTAAAGGTTGTTCTCAACGGTACGCAGTAGATTATCTGGAAACTTTTGCACTTGTAGTACGGTAGAGTACATTGAGATTATTTTTTGCTCTAGCTGTAAATATGGATCTGGAAGTTCATCACCTTGATGTTTCAACAGCTTTTTTGAATGGCGTTCTTAAAAATGATATTTATATGTACCCCACCAGAAGGCTATGAGTATGACAGTTCTAAAGCTTGTAAGCTTCGAAAAGCTGTTTATGGTTTGAAGCAAGCATCTCGCACTTGGTATGAGAGGGTTCATGAAATTCTTACTGAAATCGGTTATAAGAAGTCTCTGCATGAACCATGTGTATATTACTGTAAAGGTTCATCATCTTTTGTTCTTATTACCCTCTATGTTGATGATTTTGTTGTATATTTAATAATCATGTCCAAGTGGAGAAACTGAAGTCTGTGTTGAATTCTCATTTTAAGATCAAAGATTTGGGACAAGTCTCTGAATGTCTGAGGATGAGAGTTCAAAGAAGCAAAGATTGTATTAGATTGGATCAGAAGTGTTATCTGTTAGATGTGTTGGATAGGTTTAACATGTCAGATTGTACTCATGTGAAAACTCCAATGGAAACAGGTTTGTTGTTGGAGAAATCCACATCCGGTGACAAATCCTATCCCTATCAACATATTATTGGTGCTTTGTTATACCTTTCCATTTGTACCAGGGTAGATATTGCATATGCAACTAATTATTTGAGTCAGTTCAATAATTGCTATGGTAAGGAACATTGGACATGTGTCCAGAGAGTGTTCAGATTCTTGAAGGGTACGGTGGATGTTGGTATCATGTATAAAAAATCAGAATGTGATGTCAAGGGTTTGGTTGATGCTCCTTTTGGAAATAATTGTAACTGACAGGAAATATGAGAGTGGTTATGTATTTAAATATGCAGAAGCCCAATAAGTTGGGAAAGTAAGAAACAGCCAGTTGTGGCACTGTCTAGCACTGAAGCAGAATACATGGGTCTGACTTTAGCATGTAAAGAAGGTCTGTTCCTTAGAGGTTTCTTCTATGAGCTGTGTAAAAGAGGAGGTCCAATTCAGTTGTGTAATGACAGTCAGCGTGCTCAGAAGTTGGCTGAGAATGAAGGTTTTCATCAGAGAACAAAACACATAGATGTGCGCTTTCATTTCATTAGGGACATCTTAAAGAAATGCAAAGTAAAGTTGTCCTATATGCCTACTTCTGAAATGATTGCTGATGTATTGACAAAAGGTCTGCCAATTCATGGTCATGTGAAATGTGTTACGGACATTGGGTTGTCCTAAGTGCAGCATAATGCAGCATTGCTCGATTAAGGGAGAGTGTTGACGACGAATTCTCTTTAATAAAGAAAAATATAATATTTGTCGCCCCCGCGCTTGCGCACAATGGCTTTTTTCTACACGAGCGAAATGTCGCATCCCACCGCGTCTTACTGAAATCTTTGTTTATGAGAATTAAAGAGGGTCTCGAATATTGTTTATGATGTTTCCACAATATGCATTGAAAAAGAAATATAAAATAAGGGATGTATTGAAGAACGTCAACAGACAGTTGAGTGTGTATGCTGTTTAAGTACCTTAATATTGCACTTGTCGCCTCCGTAGCGTAGCGGTCAGCATGGTTAGCTGCCGCCCCGGAGGTCCTGGGTTCGATTCCCGGCTCTGCCACGAAATTTGAAAAGTGGTACGAAGACTGGAACGGGGTTTACTCAGCCTCGGGTGGCCCAAATGAGTAGAGGGGGTTCGATTCCCCCTCAGCCATCCTCGAAGTGGTTTTCCGTGGTTTCCCACTTCGTCTTCGGGCAAATGCCGGGATGGTACCTTCTTCAAGGCCACGGCCGCCTCCTTCCCTCTTCCTTGCCTATCCATCCTGACCTTCCATTACCTTCCCTCATGAGGCCCCTGTTCGCTTTGCAGGTGAGGCCACCTGGACGAGGTGCCAATCACACCTCACCAGTTGTATCCACTCCGATTAGATGTTTCCAGATCTAGGACACTGCCCGTAGAGGCGGTAGTGGTGAGTTCCCTCGCTGAGTCCGTGGGTTCCACCAACCTGGAGGGTAAAAGACTAAGAAGAAGAAGAATATTGCACTTTCTTTCTATTGTTTGGGTGGCTCAAGCCCAGCGTTAAAGTTCACGAATATCATTATGCATCATCGAGGGAGTTCGAATCCCACCTCAGACATGAATTTTTATTTCCCAATTATTCCTTCTTGCTGTTGGTATTACATTGTGTAAACATATTTTACTTTTATTATTCACGTACAGTAAGGAATTCTCCACGATTTACGTTGTCATATACTTTTAAATTATTAAATTTAAATGGCCACAATCGCTTCCGCCATGAAAGACAATTGGCGAACATAATTCATTTGATGGACCCGGACATCGTGGTCACTCAGCCCCGTCTACTTTGTGTGTGTGTATAAAATGTTCTCTGATAACCTGTGTTATTGTGATGGCTATATTGAAGTGTGCATTTGTAATTAAGGTGGGGAATGGGGAGTTGACGACTGAGACTTTAAGTTAGGAACTATCCCGGTATTTGCCAGGAGTTGAAATGGGAAACCACGGAACACCACATCCAAGATTACTGAGGTGGGAATTGAACCTTACTATTCTTAATTTTGCCTCAAGAGTGCACCCCGTTCCAGCCCTCAGATCAGAATTAAATTTCTTGGCAGAGAAGGGATGGAACCCGTAATCCGGGGTGATAGCTCAGAATGTAGTCCTAAGAGTGGGTTTCCCTGTGTTAATATGATTTTTGACATCCACTGAACATTTATAATTTAAAATCTCCCTCCATTACGGTGGATGGCGAAGTGAGTCTATGCTCATTCCAGTAGTTGGCGAACTGATTCTATGCTCCCTTACATAATTTACTGTCATGGACATGCAAAGTATTGTACCTACAACAGGTGATGAAAATTGCTTATTTAGAGCAGTTTCGTGCTGTTTATTTCAAAATGATGAACTTCATCCTAAGCTACGTTTGCAAGCAAACTGCAAAAATTGTTGCTGGCAGGGATAATTATAAGGATTTTATTATTGGCGATCAGTCTTATGGCATTCTCATCAGCATCCAACTTGAGAATGAAACTTCATAGTGTCCGTGAATATTATTGTTTATTGATTATTTGTTTAGAGTACATAACAATGTATCTAACCATGCTGTTGATTTTTTCAATAGAACTATTATTTGCCATTTAATATTTGGCGGCTGCGTTGATGCAGGCCACTATAGTGTTTTTGAATATGACGTTAATTTGGAGAGAAATGCTACTATAAATAAACCCATTTGACGGAAAAGAACATTAGCCTCAAAAAATGAGAAATCGGAGAAAAATACAAAGCCACTTTTAAAATCCAATAAATAAATAAATAAAGCCTAGATAATCCCATAAGGGCAAAGGCCTCCTGCGAACAGGGACGTGCTCTGGTTTAAACCCGTTAGGCGAGCAAGTCCTAAGGAGTTGTGTACAAGTTTTTACTCCACTTGCTACACTTCACTGTAGTTCACTTCACTAACACTACATTTCACTTCGCTTTACGTGCGTTGTTTGGCTTGTTACTGGTTGCAGAAGTGTATCTTTCATGTCATAGGTGTGCTGTCTGCCAGGATCTTTCAGTGTTGAAGCTCTCCTTCTCTTCCCTTCTTATAGTTCCATACGTCTCCATTCTTGTCTCTCCCGTGCTATCCTCGTCCAGTGTTTGCCTGTCTTCCTTAAGATCGAGTCATCCCAGCGGGTCCTCTGTCTACCCACGTTCCTTCTTCCTGTCCTGGGGTCCCATACCGTTAGTTTGTGCGTCCATCGATCGTCTTTCATTCTGGCCACGTGGCCTCCCCACTTCCATTTTAGCCTGTCAGCTGTTGTCACGGCATCTTTCATGGCAGTTCTTCTTCTTATCTCCTCGTTTCGTAATCTGTCCCTCATGGAAACTTGAAGGATATTCCGTTCCATTTTGCGTTGACATACCCGGATTGTTTGCCTTTGCTTCTCTGTTAACGCCCAGGTTTGACAGCCGTATAGCAGTACCGGCATTACACACTTTTCTAGCACTTCTGACTTTAGACTTATTTTCTGGGAATTGTCCATCAATATAAATTTTAAGGACCAGAACTTCTTCCATGCTTGTCCAACTCGTCTCTTGGTTTTGTCCAAGGTAGACGTATTCCTGTGTGTACGCTAGTGGTTTTCCATTGATGAGGATTTGTACTTCCAGTTTTGTTTTTATGGGGATCATAGATAGACCTACTTCTTTACTGACAGTGTCCAGGTCCGCTAGCATTTGTTCCAAGTCTGTTGCCGATTTTGCTAGCAGTGCAATATCGTCTGCGAACCGTAAGTGTGTCAGCCTTTCCCCATTTATTTCGATGCCGTATTTGTTGTCCCATTCCAACTTCCTAAATTGGTTCTCCAGTAGGCATGTGAACAACTTTGGTGAGAGGGGGTCGCCTTGTTCCACGCCTCTCTCTAAGTTGATGTTTGCACCCTCCCTCTCCGTTCTTACCCTCGCTTGGCAGCCTTCGTAGAGCTTTTCCAGTAGACTGACATATCTCTTTGGATGCCTTGGCTTCTCAATGCCTCTAGCACACAACTATGTTCCACAGAATCGAAGGCTTTGTTATAGTCTACGAATGCAATGTATAGTTCGAGATTAAATTCCTGCGTTTTTTTCCAAGAGCTGGTTCATTGCTTGCAGGTGGTCAATTGTGCTAAAGCCTGTCCTGAAAATCCAATATAAATATGCAATTTCAGAAGCAATTCCAGATGATATGCTATACAGTGCAGGGTCCTTATGGACAAATGTAAACATTGTTCTGCACTGTATTATTCTCTTGCAAGAAATCTACGCTTGGTTACTTTGACTTTTGCTATTGTAATGGTAAAATTGATGTGACTAAATATAAAATATTAGACAGGCTGCAACAATTTTTCACTGGAGATGATATCTCAAGGAATTTCAGAGATAATAATCGGCAGTACAACAATACTATGAACTTCGTTTCATTTGGTACCGGTACCAATGTTACTGTGCCACATGCATACGGTTCATATTGTTTTAAAATGTATGGAATTGCACATCATCGCATTTCTTCGTTATTTTCCAAAATTATAAGCGACGGTTCTTGCGGCCAGTTGTATATATTAGATTCTCCAGAAGCTAATCGAGTCAGATCTGCAAATCAAGTGAATGCTTGCAAAACATTTTTTGCAAGAGCATATCAAAATCCAGTTGATGTTATTCGATTAGCTCGGCTCATAATTTGGGATGGAGCCCCAATGGCAAACATTCATTCATTAATGTGTGTGAACCTACTTCTAAAAGACACGTAACGACATTATTACTTTTTGTGGGAAAGTTATTCTTCATGGAGACTTCAGGTCTGTCGTACGCTTCTCGCCAACCAGTTATTCACAATTATATTAAATACTCTTCTCTCTGGCCCTTCTCCAAAATACGCCACTTACATAAAAACACGCGATTGAAACCAGGTGAAATGGAATTTTCTGATTTTATACTGCATGTTACCGGCGACTACTTCTCTATGGATGGTGATAATCAAGTGTTACTGAATTACCAGCCAAACTTGCAACGCATGAGGATATCGTGACTGAAACATTTACTTCTGCGAAGGATATAATAAATGTCTCGAAAGTTTGCATTCTTATACCAATGGTTGGTTGGTTCCTTAGTTTAGGGGCTTCAACAATGCGGTCATGTAGCCCCGTGTATATTGGGTGTATGTGTATAATCTCTCTGATAACCAGTGTTAATAATTGTGATGGCTGTATTAGTGTGTGTTATCTGTGATTCAGGTAAGGACTGCAGACGAACAAATTTTCAAGTACAGTACTTCCCACTTTTGCTACCAAATTCTACCGTCCACTACATCTAGCTGCGGACTTGGCTACTAGATGTCATCGCAGCCAGCACCTGGCGACGAACTTTGGAACTAATATAGCGTTATCAAATAATCTAACCTACAATTTTGGCGTCACGCAAATGTACTGTAGTTAGTGGAAGATTCTTTTTATGTCATAAATCTAAGGCATAGGACCGCCGGATTTACTTTCCCTCCGAAGTAAGGCATACTGAGGGATTCTTACACCAAAATATTAACAGTGTAATGAAATCAACTTATAAGTCGTTGACCTTCTATCCAGTAACTTAGTTCAAAAACATACACCAGCATTAACATATTAAATACTGAAGATGAAAGATTGCACTCTCGACATTGCAACCTACTGCTGGCCATGACTGAAAACTTGATGAGGAAAATTGAGACCTATACGTTTATTTCAGTTTCCTACATAATTCTTGAATTTCTTGGAATTAAATGATATGCCTCCACATAGGCCAAACGCTTGACTCATAGTTATGCTCCTTAGAAATCTGAACGTTTCCCAAGGGCTCCTAAATGCAACCATATTGCTTGGATTTGGAAATAATAAGTGCAGTTAAAATTAGGCAGAGGGGTCAAATCCTTCGACTTGATTTAACACCATCCGAAAAAACACTACCATTTTCATTTAAGAGGCAACATTTTCCAATTCGCTTGGCATACTTTATCACAATCAATACTCAAGGAGAAACTCTGGAACGTATAGGTCTCAATTTACCTCATCAAGTTTTCAGTCATGGCCAGCAGTATGTTGCAACGTCGAGAGTGCAATCTTTTGACGCCCTTAAAGTTTCAATAGTGCCTAAAAGGAATCGCACAAAGAATATATATAAGAATATTCCTCAGTAAATATTCTCCCATCAACCGTCATGTTTTGATGGGTTTCGACTGAATTATCTTTTGTTACAATCTATCTATGTATGATATTTAAATCACTAAGCTGATTTTTGTTACTGCGAGATTGATATAACGTCTTAACCGATTGACTTCGTAGTACATTCTAACGAGAGTTCTTAGAATGCAGATTTGCAGAGTGTCTTTAAAAGGAAAATATATGTTAAAGTATATTTTTAAATTGTGAAAGAAAAATGTAATATTTGTCGCTCCAGCGCTTGCGCACAATGGTTCTATTCCACCAGAGAAATGGCGGATCCCGCCGCGTCTTACTGAGATCTATGACAGTTAAAAAGGGGGGAAATATTGTTGTGGAGTCACTTGAGCGTGAAGAATGGTTCCTTCGTGTGTCCCTGTCGTATTTGTCCGTATTTGTTCTTATCCCAATAGTAATTTCCATATGTTAATAGTTGATACCCGTCAAAACATGACGGTCATTGGGAAAATACTGAAGGATTCTCTTATACAGTAAGTTATGCATTTTTTGACCGATTACTTGTTGACACTGTTGAACTTTATAGGCGTCGAAAATTGACTTCGCAACATATAACTGGCCATGACTGAAACCTTGATGAGGCAAATAGAGACCTATATGTTCCAGAGCTTCCCCTTGAGCTTTATTGATTGTGGTAAAATACGCCAAGCGAATTGGAAATTGGAAAATTGAAGTGTATTATCGGAAGATGCTAAGTCAAGTCGAAGGATTATAGCTCTTTGCCCATTAAGTGATTTGCCTCTACATATACTTACTCTTGACTACTTGATACATGAACAGAAACAAGAACCGAGTCACGTATAAGGGTGGATAGGTGGTTAAAAATTAAGGTGACAATCATAATCCTACAGTTGAATGCCCTTAGATTAGATTTATATTAAATCCATTTGATCAATTACATGTATACAATACATTTTTGATATAGGACACTTCAGAAATTACATCTATAAAAAAAGAACTACCGTAAAAGGTATACATTACTAATACTGTAACTATTTATAACTTATTATAATAACAGATCTTAAGAGATACAATCTTATTGGACAACTATTTACACCTTACTCTATTATCATAATATGAAAACTTAATTCTATAAGTACAACAACTTACAGCTAGGTATAACAATTAAAATAGAAAAGTAAAATATAATTATAGATTTCATTGCTCCTATACGCTAAGATATTCACCTACCGTACAGAGTAAAAACAATGGCACTGCAGATAAGCTTTCAACATTCTATCAAAGGTTTTAATTTTTGGGGCAAGTTTCATATACTGGGGTAGTTTATTGTATAATTTAACTCCTGTGTGAAAAGTTCCTTTTTGATATATGCTTGTGTGTGTGTGTGTGTGTGTGTGTGTGTGTGTGTGTGTGTGTGTGTGTGTGTGTGTGTGTGTGTGTGTGTGTGAAATATGAATGTATTGATTTTGTCTTGTGTTATGCCTATGAACATCATTGTTTTAAGAAAAACATCTTTATTCATTAAATTCTTTTTAAAAAACATAATACTTTCAAAGATATATAATTATGCAGGGCAGTGGGAGAATGTTTAAATCTTTAAACAGAGGTCTACATGATTCGCCAGTGTTTACATTTGCCATAATTCTAATCGCCCTCTTTTGTATCCTAAACGTGCTTAGTACATCTGGTGACATACCCCAAAATATGACCCCATATCTTAAGTATGAATGGAAATAAGCAAAATAAGTATTTATTAATGTGTGCATGCTAGTGCTGGTTTTCAAAATACGTAACGCAAAGCACATCAAGTTCAGTTTAGTAGTCAGATATTGTATAATTTTATTCCATTTCAAGTCGTGTTGTATCTATAATCCTAAAAACTTTGTTTCTGATTTATTTTCTATTTGATGAACAATTAATGTTATATTGGGCTTCGCAGGATTGCTATTCTGTATAGTGTGGAAATTTAGAGATACTGTTTTTTTATAGTTTATTATGAGGCGATTATCTTGACACCATTTGGTTAACTCTTCTGTAACGGAGTCAGCAGACTGCAGTAAGGCCTGTTTAGTTTCACCTTTTATTAAGAGTGTTGTATCGTCCGCAAACAAAATTTCCTTATGTGAATGAATGTTCTGTGTTATGTCATTGATATATAAATAAATAATTCCCTCATTGGACACTGTTTCATTAAGTAATTTGGTTCCATCATCCTTGTGTCTCAAGCTTACTATTTGTTTACGCCTTGTTAAGTAAGACTCTATCCATTTATTAGCTAGACCTCTAATACTATATTGATTTAGTTTTGTAAGGAGGATTTTATGGTCAACAACATCAAATGCTTTCGATAAATCCAAGAATAGGCCAGTTACATGTTCCTTATTGTCAATTAATTTCAGTATACTATTACTAGATTCATAAATTGAGGCGTTGACAGGGGAAAGGTAGTAAGTGCCAAAAATGAAATTTTACAGGAGAAGCAAAAAACGATTTGTGATCATTTTGTTATTCACTTTATTGCACAAAATACTTCCAAATTGAAGAAATCCACTCACGTAACATATTAAAAAGCAATATTCAGAATTAGGCATAGCATGGTGGAAAAATAATTTGTTTATACAATGTTTAAATAGAGATTTCTACACAATCAGTACTACTAGTTGAAACTGTTTTTGTTAGGCACAGATATCCCTGTAAAATGCATGATACTTCTTATCCTGGAAGTCCATCATTGGTATTAAATCCTCCTTTTTTGCTTCATTGATGAATATTCTTCTTTCAAGGGGTTGCAAAATCTTAATATTGGTGATGGCCTTGAATGACTGATGCCCTTTGAATATAGCATGTTCCTTTAACATTTCAATTTCATTAAATGACTGTCTTGTTTCAGTCATGGGGAATTCTTCTCTTGGAATTCCAATCCAGCCTGGGGGCGTGGTGGCACGGCGGTCAAGCTGTTGGCCTCTCACCAAGGTGGACAGGGTTCGATTCCCGGTCAATGCATGTGAGATTTTCGAAGTGAAATACCATGTTCTGTGGTTCGCATTCCACGTAAAAAGGAGGTCGCATGACTCATAATCCCAAGATTAACGGTCACGCATAACTACAATCTTCCTTCCTTCCAATCCGTCCGACGGTGCTTATTTTAAGAGCATCCGTACTAAAAAAAACTTGTCAGATTCAGCAGGAAAGTCAATGACGTTATCATTGTTCATCATAATTACATTATTGGGCTTGAAAACATTAGCACTGCAAATCATTTCAGCTATTTCTTCTGGAACCATTGGCTTACATTGTTTCTTTCTCTTTTCGATGATGCCAAATTTCCTGTCACGGGGCATTTAGGTGTGTCCGGAAACCAGGAATTTTAATTCAACAGAATGAACATAGTTTATGGCATTGGTATAAATCATAACCATTAACACCATTCGATTCTTATTCTGCCCTGGGCATTGTATTATTGTATTTCCCATTTCTTCTTGAGTGAAACTGGGGCACTTGTCACAACCTTTACATGTTGCCTGTAAAAGTAGAAAATATTGGTTAGATTGGCCTATGTCTCTTTCCTGACCTGCCTGACCCTCGCAAGCGAAGTCGGTGTTCGGCGAGTTTGTCTTGTTACACGTCAATTATGAAGTGAGAAAACATATCTCTTAAGAAGTGTCATTTAACTTAACATTTTGAAAGGACCAGGTTTTGGAGGCATGTTGATTTTCACAATAATTTGAGTATCACTTCCACGCAACAAGTGGAAACTTGTTTGGCGCGCAAAGCAGTTACTACGTTATCTGCGCCAAGAGCCTCGTACTTGCCACAAGAGCGATCTAGTGGGAACAATTTCAAGCTGTTCTAATCATCCAACGACTTCCTACTTTCTCTGCGGTGTTGGCCTTGGTTCTTACTACCTTCTTCACGAAAAAAACGAAAATTTCATTTTTGGCACTTACTACCTTTCCCCTGTCAACGCCTCAATTGCTGTCTGTGTAGATTTTTCCGTTCTGAATCCATGTTGTGAGTGTGATAGTATTTTATTTTTTTCTATAAAACTTATCAGTCTCTTATACATGATTTTTTCCACAATTTTTGCAATACCAGTTGGTAAGGTAATAGGACGATAGTTATCTAATTCATATTTTGAACCGTTTTTGTGCACTGGGATTACTTTTGATAACTTCAAAATATCCGGGTAAGTTCCTGAGAGAATTGAACTGTTATTAAGTGCGTAAGTGGATTCATTATATTTTCAGCACATTTCTTTAAAATTGCATCAGGGATGCCATCAATAACAGCACAGATTTATGTTTAACTCTTTTATAACTATTCTTTCCTCTTCGCTTGTGATATGATTTATAAATAAAGAATCACTGCATATATTTATTTTATTATTAGAATTTAGTGTATTTACCTGTGATTTATTTAATAATTTTTGTGGAATTTCCGGAAAATAATCATTAAAAGTGTTTGCTGTTTCCTCTGGATTATTAATCACTTTATTATTCCTGGTCAGTGTAATGTCCCTTTGTATTTTAGCAGATTTTCCAGTTTCTTTCTTTATCACGGACCACATAGCCCTGTTTTTATTAGATGATTGGGATATAAAATTATCAATATGCATTTTCTTTGCTATTCTTATTACCTCACTTAATATTCTAGTGCATTTTTGTAGTATAAATTGAATTCAGGTGTTGTGTGGTATTGTTTAAATAATTCGTATAGAAATTTCTTTCTTTGCCATGAATTTATAATCCCTGCTGTTATCCAATTGCTAGCTTTGTTATTTTGAATAGTTCTTTGTTTAAAGGGGAATGCTATTTCAAAATAGTGTTTTAGGATACTGTTAAATGCATTATATTTATCATTTATATTTTCTAGTTTATACATTTCTGACCATGTTTCCTTATTTAATAAGTTATTGAAATATGTAACATATATTTCAGTGAATGACCTGCACTTTGTTTTTATTCATTTATCATTATTATTGATTGTTTCGGGTACTTCAAAACTCAGTATTTGCCCATGGTGGTCACTAAAACCCGGACAATAGACTTCTATTGAATGGTGATATTTATCTGTATTTATAAACATTTAATCAGGAGTGGTTTTACTAAATTTTGTTATTCTTGTTGGGGTATTTACTGTAGGTTTCAGTCCATAGGAAATTAGTAACTGTGTTAATAATTCACAATTTCTATCACATTTTAAGAAATCCACATTTATATTCCCTCAAATTATTATATCGAAATTTACTTTGCTCATGTTACTGAGTAACAATTCTAATTTATCTATTGTGCCTTTTTAGCAAGAAATATACAAATCACAGTATGCCAGCATTGCTCAATTCGGGATTTTCGGGGTTGTAGTATGTTCTCCCATTCTGTGACCTACACATTTTGGATTAAATAGAGGATACACTTGCAAAAATAACAACAAAATCAACTCTTATTTTAAAACATTTAATTAACCAAAATTATGGCGCTACAAACAATAAAACAATTAAATTACTGACCAATAATCTTCTACTTGTTCCAAATGACCAAGGAATAATATAAGAATAAAACAAATATTGTATTAAAACACATGGTTTCCTTTAAAACCAACAATTCATAATTATTTTTACTTCCATAAAGTACCTATCTTAAAGTTCCATATAACTACGAGCTCCTTTGGCTCGATATTTTCCAATAATAATGGTGTCATTCCTTTGTACACCTCAAAAACTATTTTTATATTTTCTTATCATCAAAACAAATATATAACATTGTGGTGTTTGAAGCCATATTTTCAGTGTTGCCTTAGTAAACAAGAGTTTAGTGCTTTTCAGTCGGTCAACACGAATGTACCCAAAAGAGATGGGTTATGCCCTAATCCTGAAATAAATTACATGAGATTAATAAAACACTAGGATGACCAGTTTCGATCGTCAAGCGATCATCATCAGATCCAATACACTTAGGCTACAAAATCTATGTTTGAAATACAGGTGAAAATATTTACAATATGTACAATTATTTAGTTGCAGTATTGGTACTGCAACTGTCAGTGTATGCTAAATGCAGTATATATGTTAGGTGAAATGTTAAATGGTGATAGCTATCCGTAGATTGTACTTTAGAGAGATTATATGGTTGTAAATTACAATATGGTTAAACTATAAAATTTTAGGCTAACTACTTATCTGATTGTCTTCCGTACAACAGCTACTCGCAGTTTTCGTGTTCACTGGAACGCACTGTGCGGTCGACTGCGGTGGTTATCTTAACGACTGGTTTTTCCCTGCTTTCTCCCCCCTGCTCCTACGTGCTGTGGGGAGTGATAGCGATGTGTTTATGTGAGGTGTTGCCAACCTAGATAAGATGTATGTTATTGAATGAGGTGGGTCTACAATTATTAAAGACCGTGGATTAGCCCTCGCCACGCGTGGAGCATAACCCATTCGAACTAAGCGTTGACGGTCTTATGAGGACGTCCCGGCACCTTTAATACTACCGCGAATATGGGCCTTGGTTTATTGCAGAAGAAAAGTACATCGTACACCTGATCCAGATAACATTTACCTATTAATAACCCCCTAATTTCCCCCCTTTTTTATCTAGCTTGGCTGTGTCGCTAAATTGTGTTTTGTTTCCGACAGGGTGTGTTTTTTAGTAGCGTGAAGAGGGGTGAGCTCTCCATGAACGTGTGTTCATTTAGATTGTTGGGATTGTTTCTTTTGGCTAGTTGTATCTCGATTGCTTCCTTTATGTCAAGAGCTCTGCCTTTCGATTCGTGATGGATTATTTTAAGGTCCGACTCTATGTTGGTAAAGCTGTGCCCTGCGTCACACATATGTTCGCACACGGCTGAATGTGTTCCGTATCTTATCGCATTCCTATGTTCATTATAACGTGTGTCTACTCGCCTTCCACTCTGCCCGATGTAATTAGCTTGACAATCGGTGTCTTGGCACGTTATAGAATATACCCCTGACCTTGAATACGGGTCACGTTTATTTAGATTACTATTTAGGAGGTGCCTAGCGGTTGTGTTTTTCGTCGTGAAAGCTATCTTTATGCCTTGCTTTTTGAATAGGTTAGTGATTTTATATGTATTCGCATTCACATAGTTGAAACGCGCAAATTTTTTCTCATTACTATCCGGTTTGGGAATCGTTTTATCTTTATTTTTATGTTTGGCTATAATTTGATTTATTTTGCTTGGCGAGAAGTTGTTTTCCTTTGCTATTTGCATAATAGTTCTTATTTCCTTATTATAGTTGTCTTTTGACATGGGTATGTTTAAAGCTCTGTGCACCATTGAATTGAAACCCGCTAGTTTGTGCGTACTGGGGTGATTAGACTGATTGTCGATTGCATGCGAGGTTTGTGTTGCTTTCCGGAATATGGAATATGAAAGGTCGTTGTCTTTACGTTCAATAGTTATATCGAGATAATTTATTTTCCGGTCTATTTCGGATTCCTTAGTGAATTTGATAGAGTGGTGCAGGCTATTAATGGATTGGAGAATTTTTTCTTCGCTTGTTAGTTCAGTATCGTAGATGCAAATTACATCATCTACGTATCTTTTCCATATTACTATTCCCTTTGTTGAAGTCTTTTCTAAGAACGCATTTTCTAGTGCATTGATGAAGATGTCAGCGATTAACCCACTTAGTGGCGATCCCATTGCTAGGCCTTCTCTCTGTGTGTATATTTTATTGTCGAATTGAAACACGTTTTGGGTGAGAACGACCCTCAGTAATCTCACAATCTCTTCCATTTCTTTTACCGAATTGTTGGATTTTAAGTTGTTTTCGATAGTGTTGATTGCTTCAATAATCGGAATATTGGTGTACATGTTAGTTACGTCGAAGGATACTAGCCTGAAGCTAGGTTTCATTTGTAGGGTGTTCAATGCTGTTACTAGTTCTGTTGTGTTCTTTACAGAGTTGTTTTTGTCGTTGGAAAGACGGCATTTTAAGATTTTTAGTAACTCTTTGCTGATTTTGTAATTAGGGGCATTCCTACAATTGACTATTGGTCTCATTGGGCATTCCTTTTTGTGTATTTTTGGTTGTCCCCTCAATGACGGTATTTTCGGGTTCATGTTTATTAGTTTTGATTTTTCGGCTTTGGTCAGTATGTATTCTGTTTCTTTTAGCGCACTTTTTATTTGTTTTTGGAATTTGTTGGTGGGGTCTTTTGTTAATTCCTTGATTTCGTTGTTGTTTAGGAATTCGACTGTTTTTTCAATGTATTCTGTTTTGTTCAAAATTACTGTAGTGTTTCCCTTATCTGCTTTTGTGATGATTAAGTCATGTTCTTTTTTTTTTTTTTTTTTTCAAAACAACAAACAACTCAAAGAAATAAAGTCGTTGAAACAAAAAAAAAAAAAAAAAAAAAAAAAAAAAAGAACATGACTTAATCATCACAAAAGCAGATAAGGGAAACACTACAGTAATTTTGAACAAAACAGAATACATTGAAAAAACAGTCGAATTCCTAAACAACAACGAAATCAAGGAATTAACAAAAGACCCCACCAACAAATTCCAAAAACAAATAAAAAGTGCGCTAAAAGAAACAGAATACATACTGACCAAAGCCGAAAAATCAAAACTAATAAACATGAACCCGAAAATACCGTCATTGAGGGGACAACCAAAAATACACAAAAAGGAATGCCCAATGAGACCAATAGTCAATTGTAGGAATGCCCCTAATTACAAAATCAGCAAAGAGTTACTAAAAATCTTAAAATGCCGTCTTTCCAACGACAAAAACAACTCTGTAAAGAACACAACAGAACTAGTAACAGCATTGAACACCCTACAAATGAAACCTAGCTTCAGGCTAGTATCCTTCGACGTAACTAACATGTACACCAATATTCCGATTATTGAAGCAATCAACACTATCGAAAACAACTTAAAATCCAACAATTCGGTAAAAGAAATGGAAGAGATTGTGAGATTACTGAGGGTCGTTCTCACCCAAAACGTGTTTCAATTCGACAATAAAATATACACACAGAGAGAAGGCCTAGCAATGGGATCGCCACTAAGTGGGTTAATCGCTGACATCTTCATCAATGCACTAGAAAATGCGTTCTTAGAAAAGACTTCAACAAAGGGAATAGTAATATGGAAAAGATACGTAGATGATGTAATTTGCATCTACGATACTGAACTAACAAGCGAAGAAAAAATTCTCCAATCCATTAATAGCCTGCACCACTCTATCAAATTCACTAAGGAATCCGAAATAGACCGGAAAATAAATTATCTCGATATAACTATTGAACGTAAAGACAACGACCTTTCATATTCCATATTCCGGAAAGCAACACAAACCTCGCATGCAATCGACAATCAGTCTAATCACCCCAGTACGCACAAACTAGCGGGTTTCAATTCAATGGTGCACAGAGCTTTAAACATACCCATGTCAAAAGACAACTATAATAAGGAAATAAGAACTATTATGCAAATAGCAAAGGAAAACAACTTCTCGCCAAGCAAAATAAATCAAATTATAGCCAAACATAAAAATAAAGATAAAACGATTCCCAAACCGGATAGTAATGAGAAAAAATTTGCGCGTTTCAACTATGTGAATGCGAATACATATAAAATCACTAACCTATTCAAAAAGCAAGGCATAAAGATAGCTTTCACGACGAAAAACACAACCGCTAGGCACCTCCTAAATAGTAATCTAAATAAACGTGACCCGTATTCAAGGTCAGGGGTATATTCTATAACGTGCCAAGACACCGATTGTCAAGCTAATTACATCGGGCAGAGTGGAAGGCGAGTAGACACACGTTATAATGAACATAGGAATGCGATAAGATACGGAACACATTCAGCCGTGTGCGAACATATGTGTGACGCAGGGCACAGCTTTACCAACATAGAGTCGGACCTTAAAATAATCCATCACGAATCGAAAGGCAGAGCTCTTGACATAAAGGAAGCAATCGAGATACAACTAGCCAAAAGAAACAATCCCAACAATCTAAATGAACACACGTTCATGGAGAGCTCACCCCTCTTCACGCTACTAAAAAACACACCCTGTCGGAAACAAAACACAATTTAGCGACACAGCCAAGCTAGATAAAAAAGGGGGGAAATTAGGGGGTTATTAATAGGTAAATGTTATCTGGATCAGGTGTACGATGTACTTTTCTTCTGCAATAAACCAAGGCCCATATTCGCGGTAGTATTAAAGGTGCCGGGACGTCCTCATAAGACCGTCAACGCTTAGTTCGAATGGGTTATGCTCCACGCGTGGCGAGGGCTAATCCACGGTCTTTAATAATTGTAGACCCACCTCATTCAATAACATACATCTTATCTAGGTTGGCAACACCTCACATAAACACATCGCTATCACTCCCCACAGCACGTAGGAGCAGGGGGGAGAAAGCAGGGAAAAACCAGTCGTTAAGATAACCACCGCAGTCGACCGCACAGTGCGTTCCAGTGAACACGAAAACTGCGAGTAGCTGTTGTACGGAAGACAATCAGATAAGTAGTTAGCCTAAAATTTTATAGTTTAACCATATTGTAATTTACAACCATATAATCTCTCTAAAGTACAATCTACGGATAGCTATCACCATTTAACATTTCACCTAACATATATACTGCATTTAGCATACACTGACAGTTGCAGTACCAATACTGCAACTAAATAATTGTACATATTGTAAATATTTTCACCTGTATTTCAAACATAGATTTTGTAGCCTAAGTGTATTGGATCTGATGATGATCGCTTGACGATCGAAACTGGTCATCCTAGTGTTTTATTAATCTCATGTAATTTATTTCAGGATTAGGGCATAACCCATCTCTTTTGGGTACATTCGTGTTGACCGACTGAAAAGCACTAAACTCTTGTTTACTAAGGCAACACTGAAAATATGGCTTCAAACACCACAATGTTCACGGCTAGTCAGGCAAATCGTGAAGCCAAGAAATTCAAATCACTCAGGCTTAAACTCATGAATTTAGACAAGTCAATTTGGTTCAACAAAAAATGTATAGAACTAAACCTCACCCCTAAATACGTACCAATTAAAACCGTACCGAACACACCAGCCTCGATCATTTCAACCAAACAAGCCAAAGCGCTTTGGATAAAAAACGAATTAAGATTTGCATACATAAGAAAGCAAAAAATTAACCAACAATTATACGACATTCAATTGCAACTAAGTAATTTCTGGCATGCAGCCCAATGGGACAGCTTCACCGAGCACCTACATGACACCATCAAAATCAGAGCAACGAGGAAGCATGAAACGCTAGAAAATAAATTAAGAAAACTAGGAGAAACACAGAACCATCAATCTAACGAACAACACACGAATAACAATGAATTCAATTTCCACAGCAGAGTAAACAACAGAACGAACGTAACCTTTTCTCAAGGTGAAATGAATATGTTAGACAAAGGTTTGAAATACAACTGCACAGACGCACACACGAACCACAATATAAAACAGTTAATCACAGATATTGAGATAGCCAGTCACAAGCTCCCAGCAGAAGACAGGGAATTAACCAAAAATCTCGCCACCAACGAAGCCAAAAAAATCCTCAAACGAGAGGGCGACAGCAATAACATTCAAAACAACAAACAACTCAAAGAAATAAAGTCGTTGAAACAAAAAATAAAAGAACATGACTTAATCATCACAAAAGCAGATAAGGGAAACACTACAGTAATTTTGAACAAAACAGAATACATTGAAAAAACAGTCGAATTCCTAAACAACAACGAAATCAAGGAATTAACAAAAGACCCCACCAACAAATTCCAAAAACAAATAAAAAGTGCGCTAAAAGAAACAGAATACATACTGACCAAAGCCGAAAAATCAAAACTAATAAACATGAACCCGAAAATACCGTCATTGAGGGGACAACCAAAAATACACAAAAAGGAATGCCCAATGAGACCAATAGTCAATTGTAGGAATGCCCCTAATTACAAAATCAGCAAAGAGTTACTAAAAATCTTAAAATGCCGTCTTTCCAACGACAAAAACAACTCTGTAAAGAACACAACAGAACTAGTAACAGCATTGAACACCCTACAAATGAAACCTAGCTTCAGGCTAGTATCCTTCGACGTAACTAACATGTACACCAATATTCCGATTATTGAAGCAATCAACACTATCGAAAACAACTTAAAATCCAACAATTCGGTAAAAGAAATGGAAGAGATTGTGAGATTACTGAGGGTCGTTCTCACCCAAAACGTGTTTCAATTCGACAATAAAATATACACACAGAGAGAAGGCCTAGCAATGGGATCGCCACTAAGTGGTGCGCCGATAAAGGTCTATTAATAATAATAATAATGCGCGTCAGAGTAGCAGTGGAAGATAAAATCAACAAGGTCGCAAATGGATGGGGAAAAGACGTCTTGCTCGACCCGGTGCTGGGCCCAAGGTTTTCGGAGCGAGCAAAAGATGATTTCCAAAAAACCAAATGCAAACGAATAATTGCTTAATGCAATAATCAAAAGTGCAGAAACGAGATTCCCATAAAATTAATTAAATAAATCCCAGAGCCGTGTTAATCGTGCCTTTGTTACGTCACAAAGACAAGATTGACGAAATCGAGATAAGGATAAGGATAAGGAAGGGGAACTTAAATGTAAGAAATGAAAAGACAAGGGAGCTATATTACTTAAAATATAAAAATGTATTAAGGATAAAAGAAAGAGCGTGTACACGAAATAAACAAATTATTTAAAACAAAGAAAAAAGGCAAGCTAATACAAGCTCAATAATACAAAAGAAACCCAATACCAAGAATAAAGAATTCAAAAACTTAAAAAAAACTGAAAAGCACGACAGAACCTGAGTACCGCTCAACAACATGAATCTAACGAAAAGATACAAACTTGAAAGAAAATAAAACGAAACTTACAAAAGTTAGAGAGAAACGACAAACTTGCAAAAAGTCAAACTTCGAACTGCTAAGACGCGAAGCTTTTCATGATGTTATGTAAACATACCGGAGGGAAGGGGGAGGAGTGAGGGGAGTAAAACAAAGGGGAGAGAGATCTCACGGAGATAGGAGGAAGGAGAAGACAAGGGGAATTATAATTAAGTTATGTAATACGGCGAACATCGAAAGAGAAAAACAAAACAAAAGGAAAATGAGATATACGGAGATACATTACATTACAATTGACTTGGGACGAAAGAGACCGGTAAAAATCGAAAGCACGCTATAATAAAATAGGCTTATATTCCAACATAATGCCGCACCAACGCGACATATAAAAAAAAGAATAATATGACATCGGAGCTGGAGAAAATCCCAGTTAACCACCGTCACATATATTCTATAAACAAAAGGGACACGTATTAGTGGGACGTTGGACATCAGTCCCGTTACCTCACACATACTGTCCACAAACAAAGGTCCAATTGCTACCAATCAAATGAAACATTTGTGGTACAAAGAGACACCGACGCAAAAGACGAGCACTAAGGCCCGACAGGAAAATATATTTAAGCCAAGACGCAGAAACGCAATACTTTCGAATCTTACAGGTATTAACCAAAATAATAAAACTGTGAGGTGGGCACATAACAAAAGCAACAAAAAGAACTCCGCCGTATGACATTACGCAAGGTCCCGGAGATCTGGTTCAAGGATTAAAATACTAACAATAACATCTTGAAAAGGAAAGAGAATTAAGCAAAAGAAGGAACGTTTAACAAAAACAATTACATTGCGTTAGATAGAAATACATTGAGCCGTACTCACATTCCGCTGCGCCATGAGGGTGGGCCTCTGCCCGAATGCACACGTTCGCCTTACATCTCGGCGCGTCTAAGACTGACTAAACTTCTGTCCCCCAGAGAGGGGAGAAGCCTCTCAGAAATATCAAATGCGTAGTTTGGGAGTGCCCCCAAACTCGCGTCAAATATTGTCAGAGCCAATGGCAGAACGAATTGCACAACAAAATGCAAGGTAGCAACAACACTAGCCAATACGAGAGAACAAGGCAGTATGTAGCCAGGGGTTGCACAACGTTAGACAGAGAGATACATACACACAAACTGCGCACTTTTAAACTCTCGAGGCGTAATATAGAGATGTCACAACACATGACAATAATAATAATAATCATGATGATAATAATAATAATTACAATAAATTCTGAAAAGTGGTTCAAATTCCACCGCTTTCTCCAAAAAAAATTCTTTTACATAACAAAGGCATAAAAGAATTTTTTCTTTTTCATAACAAAATTATATAAAATAACATTCTTCGATTAGATACATTTGAACAGGGTGAAGGAAAGAAGATTACATCATGTACACCAGATACACACATGAAAAATTAAGACATAATAAAATGTTCTCACATTTCTCTTATTCATAAGACGCAGCTTAATTAAAAGTTCTTTGAACGTCATAACTTCCATAAAAGGCTTGACGAAACGCAAGTCTCTTTTCTCAAACACACATATATTTTCATACACACGTATTCACGAAGATGTTCACTGGTGAGGAAAATTATTCCTTTTTGGTACGAAAGAAAAAAAAACTTTAAGATGAAATTAAAACAACAAAAATTCAAATCATATAAAGGATCAGTACAGGCGTGAAATAAAGGCGGATCCTACCTCTACTGCACGTCAATACGTCACACATATTAAAAATGGATGTACCAAAAAGAAAATAATGATAATAAAACGGTCAATCTTGAGCTAGACTCTGCCAGATGACGTGGAGAAAGCGAAGTCTTCTTAATGGCGACCTTCTGGAAATCAGCCAATTTTCTAATAATAAAAGAAAGAAAAAGGTTAAATCATGATCACAAAAAAATATAAAGGGGAGCACCCTGTATACAAAATAAGGCTTGCGTCGGGGAAATATTTGGGGTTACATAAGCTCCGTAAGAGGGAAAGTGGATTCATTCTGCCAGCTGGAAAGTAAAAGTATGAATAGGCAGGGTCGTCAGACCAAATGAAAGAAGAGAAAACGAGCCGTGAACGGGGTCTAAAGGATACACCGGCCACTTCTCAGGTACTTGGAGACTAGCTATCGCTACCGGAAACACTCTCCAAATATATGACAGATACAGGAAAATAATACACATTATCTTAGAGAAAACATTAGATTGAAATGATTTATAAAAACATGATATCACAAAAACGTAAAACAGAAGTTACGATAAATAGTAAACAACTATATCAATAAACAAATCCCTGTCACTACAAGAAAAGAATGTAAGTCAACAGACCATCTCAGGCGCTGTCGAACAATAGCAAGTCGTGTCTGCAGCTCGGACAATGGGTCGGGCCGGCTCCTTACAACAAAAGCAGGCAGGTACTGGAAATTGCCTTAGGTAGAAGTATAGTTCAACACATCTTTCGAAATCCTCCGTGTAACTCAGGCGGCCACGGGTGTCTCCTGCCTAACTAGATACATAGCAGGAGTAAAGGGGAAAAATGTACTAATAACCTTCGTCAAATGACATTAGGTACTAACAAATAAAAAGGAATAATAACTCAAAGAAGCTGTCAAAATAAAAAATGCCATCCCGGACAGAGAACGAAAATCCAAATAATTACGTTACAAAATATCTTCCAAATAAAAGGAACAGACTGGAACCTCGCATAAAACCAATCAAGACCAGACATACAATCAATCAAACTCGAAACCCAATAATAAATATTACCAACCCACAAAAATAAAATGGTTACAGCGTCAATATACGGGCCGTAGACCTCAGAGGTACCGCATTAAAAAAAAAAAAAAAAAAAAAAAAAAAAGACACAGAGGGTATGGCCTATCCCATACAAATATAAGAAAATTGGGTAATGCACGCCAGAGTAGTTCACACGAACATCAATGTCCCATAACACGGAAGCCGTAGACCTAAAATGGTTGGTATCTCTGAGTAATACTTATCGTATATTTGGTTTGCCAATAAAAACGAATAAATAGTTCGTACGTAATATATATAGTTTAAATTGAATAGGGTATAAAATCAAAATTGAACTAAATTTGAAACCACCCACAAATAACTGTTGATAAAAATTCATTAAACTCATTGACACACACATTCATCTCAAAATACAACCAACAACAACAACACTACATACATACTCCTTCCCATAAACAAATCAAAATTTCCCCATTACACCAGAATGCGAATGTGGGTCGTTGGAACACCATGGAAACGCAAACAATGGACTACAGGTCATCGTGACAAACTTCATCCCATACTAAAGATTGACGACTCGTGTAGAATCTATGTACACCCTAAGTGGGCGTCGAAGCCGTGGGACAGGTCCCAAACCCTAATCCCGACGGAGACCTCACCTAGCAGGTTTCCCAACGAAATACACACTGCCATACTGAACATATAGTAACATCAAGCTTACCGTATATAAACAATTTTAAATGAAAACCTACATTGAAATCCCCTGACAAAAATAAAACAATCACCCTCCCTAATTATGAAACAAACTTAACTCCCAATCATAACACACATAATAGCTCAACAGACCATTCATAACTGAGACAACAAACACTTTACTAACATCAAACGTTAGTATAATTACGCGAGGCTCAAGGTGGGTCGGGGTGACCGTAGGATTTAAAGAGACGGTTCCCATAAGTGGGCCCACCTTCATTGGGGAAAATTTCGGAGAAAGAGGGGCTGCACGGTACTGACAAGAAACCTGTCAGCAGCTGTTCCAGACTGAGACATATGAGGGGTGAGGAGAGTTCTGAGAAATATCACAGTTAACTAAGCGACTATTTACAACAAAGGTAAGGACTCAAACCCTTGAGAGAAATGCATTGTCTACTTCACAGAAAGTAAAATAAAAACGTCCACAACACTGACGAAATGAAAAGGAAGAGAAAGCAAACAAAATTTCCTGTCGCCTTAAAATCACCGTTAACTAAACAAATGTCTACTAGAGGAAGCAAATATATAAAAGTAGGTTACAATACCGTGACGTGTCGTGTTCCAGCGATGCGATGTACTCACTGATATGTTGCCACTGTTCACCTCGAAGCTGGGTCTTTTGGATGTCTTGTTTACTTGAGGGACAAAACCACCTTTCCTTGGAGATGGGTTTCCTGGATGCCCGTAGTTCACACAGAAAGTAACTTCACCCTTTCTTCAGGGGTGGGGAAAAACAATTCACTGAATTCCTTAAACTCAAAGAAAAACAAATTTTAATACAATGTAAATGAAGAGAAAAATAATAAAAGGTTAATAACTTGAGAGAGGAGAGGAGGGAACGATTTCGCACGCAACCATGCGATCTGCTACCATTGCGCCGATAAAGGTCTATTAATAATAATAATAATGCGCGTCAGAGTAGCAGTGGAAGATAAAATCAACAAGGTCGCAAATGGATGGGGAAAAGACGTCTTGCTCGACCCGGTGCTGGGCCCAAGGTTTTCGGAGCGAGCAAAAGATGATTTCCAAAAAACCAAATGCAAACGAATAATTGCTTAATGCAATAATCAAAAGTGCAGAAACGAGATTCCCATAAAATTAATTAAATAAATCCCAGAGCCGTGTTAATCGTGCCTTTGTTACGTCACAAAGACAAGATTGACGAAATCGAGATAAGGATAAGGATAAGGAAGGGGAACTTAAATGTAAGAAATGAAAAGACAAGGGAGCTATATTACTTAAAATATAAAAATGTATTAAGGATAAAAGAAAGAGCGTGTACACGAAATAAACAAATTATTTAAAACAAAGAAAAAAGGCAAGCTAATACAAGCTCAATAATACAAAAGAAACCCAATACCAAGAATAAAGAATTCAAAAACTTAAAAAAAACTGAAAAGCACGACAGAACCTGAGTACCGCTCAACAACATGAATCTAACGAAAAGATACAAACTTGAAAGAAAATAAAACGAAACTTACAAAAGTTAGAGAGAAACGACAAACTTGCAAAAAGTCAAACTTCGAACTGCTAAGACGCGAAGCTTTTCATGATGTTATGTAAACATACCGGAGGGAAGGGGGAGGAGTGAGGGGAGTAAAACAAAGGGGAGAGAGATCTCACGGAGATAGGAGGAAGGAGAAGACAAGGGGAATTATAATTAAGTTATGTAATACGGCGAACATCGAAAGAGAAAAACAAAACAAAAGGAAAATGAGATATACGGAGATACATTACATTACAATTGACTTGGGACGAAAGAGACCGGTAAAAATCGAAAGCACGCTATAATAAAATAGGCTTATATTCCAACATAATGCCGCACCAACGCGACATATAAAAAAAAGAATAATATGACATCGGAGCTGGAGAAAATCCCAGTTAACCACCGTCACATATATTCTATAAACAAAAGGGACACGTATTAGTGGGACGTTGGACATCAGTCCCGTTACCTCACACATACTGTCCACAAACAAAGGTCCAATTGCTACCAATCAAATGAAACATTTGTGGTACAAAGAGACACCGACGCAAAAGACGAGCACTAAGGCCCGACAGGAAAATATATTTAAGCCAAGACGCAGAAACGCAATACTTTCGAATCTTACAGGTATTAACCAAAATAATAAAACTGTGAGGTGGGCACATAACAAAAGCAACAAAAAGAACTCCGCCGTATGACATTACGCAAGGTCCCGGAGATCTGGTTCAAGGATTAAAATACTAACAATAACATCTTGAAAAGGAAAGAGAATTAAGCAAAAGAAGGAACGTTTAACAAAAACAATTACATTGCGTTAGATAGAAATACATTGAGCCGTACTCACATTCCGCTGCGCCATGAGGGTGGGCCTCTGCCCGAATGCACACGTTCGCCTTACATCTCGGCGCGTCTAAGACTGACTAAACTTCTGTCCCCCAGAGAGGGGAGAAGCCTCTCAGAAATATCAAATGCGTAGTTTGGGAGTGCCCCCAAACTCGCGTCAAATATTGTCAGAGCCAATGGCAGAACGAATTGCACAACAAAATGCAAGGTAGCAACAACACTAGCCAATACGAGAGAACAAGGCAGTATGTAGCCAGGGGTTGCACAACGTTAGACAGAGAGATACATACACACAAACTGCGCACTTTTAAACTCTCGAGGCGTAATATAGAGATGTCACAACACATGACAATAATAATAATAATCATGATGATAATAATAATAATTACAATAAATTCTGAAAAGTGGTTCAGTGGGTTAATCGCTGACATCTTCATCAATGCACTAGAAAATGCGTTCTTAGAAAAGACTTCAACAAAGGGAATAGTAATATGGAAAAGATACGTAGATGATGTAATTTGCATCTACGATACTGAACTAACAAGCGAAGAAAAAATTCTCCAATCCATTAATAGCCTGCACCACTCTATCAAATTCACTAAGGAATCCGAAATAGACCGGAAAATAAATTATCTCGATATAACTATTGAACGTAAAGACAACGACCTTTCATATTCCATATTCCGGAAAGCAACACAAACCTCGCATGCAATCGACAATCAGTCTAATCACCCCAGTACGCACAAACTAGCGGGTTTCAATTCAATGGTGCACAGAGCTTTAAACATACCCATGTCAAAAGACAACTATAATAAGGAAATAAGAACTATTATGCAAATAGCAAAGGAAAACAACTTCTCGCCAAGCAAAATAAATCAAATTATAGCCAAACATAAAAATAAAGATAAAACGATTCCCAAACCGGATAGTAATGAGAAAAAAAATTTGCGCGTTTCAACTATGTGAATGCGAATACATATAAAATCACTAACCTATTCAAAAAGCAAGGCATAAAGATAGCTTTCACGACGAAAAACACAACCGCTAGGCACCTCCTAAATAGTAATCTAAATAAACGTGACCCGTATTCAAGGTCAGGGGTATATTCTATAACGTGCCAAGACACCGATTGTCAAGCTAATTACATCGGGCAGAGTGGAAGGCGAGTAGACACACGTTATAATGAACATAGGAATGCGATAAGATACGGAACACATTCAGCCGTGTGCGAACATATGTGTGACGCAGGGCACAGCTTTACCAACATAGAGTCGGACCTTAAAATAATCCATCACGAATCGAAAGGCAGAGCTCTTGACATAAAGGAAGCAATCGAGATACAACTAGCCAAAAGAAACAATCCCAACAATCTAAATGAACACACGTTCATGGAGAGCTCACCCCTCTTCACGCTACTAAAAAACACACCCTGTCGGAAACAAAACACAATTTAGCGACACAGCCAAGCTAGATAAAAAAAGGGGGGAAATTAGGGGGTTATTAATAGGTAAATGTTATCTGGATCAGGTGTACGATGTACTTTTCTTCTGCAATAAACCAAGGCCCATATTCGCGGTAGTATTAAAGGTGCCGGGACGTCCTCATAAGACCGTCAACGCTTAGTTCGAATGGGTTATGCTCCACGCGTGGCGAGGGCTAATCCACGGTCTTTAATAATTGTAGACCCACCTCATTCAATAACATACATCTTATCTAGGTTGGCAACACCTCACATAAACACATCGCTATCACTCCCCACAGCACGTAGGAGCAGGGGGGAGAAAGCAGGGAAAAACCAGTCGTTAAGATAACCACCGCAGTCGACCGCACAGTGCGTTCCAGTGAACACGAAAACTGCGAGTAGCTGTTGTACGGAAGACAATCAGATAAGTAGTTAGCCAAAAATTTTATAGTTTAACCATATTGTAATTTACAACCATATAATCTCTCTAAAGTACAATCTACGGATAGCTATCACCATTTAACATTTCACCTAACATATATACTGCATTTAGCATACACTGACAGTTGCAGTACCAATACTGCAACTAAATAATTGTACATATTGTAAATATTTTCACCTGTATTTCAAACATAGATTTTGTAGCCTAAGTGTATTGGATCTGATGATGATCGCTTGACGATCGAAACTGGTCATCCTAGTGTTTTATTAATCTCATGTAATTTATTTCAGGATTAGGGCATAACCCATCTCTTTTGGGTACATTCGTGTTGACCGACTGAAAAGCACTAAACTCTTGTTTACAAATATATAATTACATTTAAAATTACATGTTAATTATCTACTTCAATATTTGGGCACTTCACATGTTCTCAGCATTTACTATCTCTCTCAAGTTTTACAAATTCATCACGGTGATCGGGAAATACTTGTGTACTCCAGAGTTATAAAGATTACTTGACAAAGTCAAAAAACTATGATTACTCCCGGAACCTAGTTATCTTCATTTAACTCGTGGAATCCTACTTTCATACAACATTACAATAGGGATTGTTATTTATTTTATTTGTCTTATAAGACCATTATCACATAAGAAAACTACGATCTGAACTGGCAAGCGATAATTATCAATCTACAAAGACCTCGGTTCAATTCCCGGGTCATTAACAACTTTAAACACTCACGGTGTATTATTTACTTCTTACAAGACGGCCTTCAGCCACCCCTCCTGTTCCTAGGGTCTGACCGTAATACTTGAGCGTGATTTATGACTGTGCGGGAAACTTCCCTTTTCGTCTGCGGGTGGAGCTCTCTTCAAAGCTTTTAAACAAACGTTCCTTTCATTTTCAGTTCTTTGGGGAGACCTGGCTTTTACTTCACTTATTTTCTTTCAACAACATTTTAGGTTCATAAACCACTTTCATAACCTTGACATTTATTAATTATAAAGGGTCCTCATTGATTGGGAAGAGTAATACACATTCTACGACGAATAATTAGGGGCTTTAACAACAAGAGGACTCTAGGTTCGAATCTCTTAACATGCTTCGGGAACCATTCTCATTTTGGAGGACTTATACAAAATTCGATTTAAAGTCGGCCGTGGCCTACATGACCTACGCTCAATAATACCATACATTTGCTCCCTTTTACATAATAACACACACATGGCCTCGTGATCTACGTCACAATTAGAGGACTTACAACATATCTCAATTCACTGCAATCAACTACCCTTCATAAGTAACTTACCAAGCACTTTAACTTTTACGCGTTCCTAGCGTGACATTTTATTTTAATTGCGCTCCGTTGCGCTATACATTATTTTTAAGCCTATCGTCTTCCAAAGAACTGATAAATTCCATATTAACAATTTATACATATCTCAATTTTTATATTAATCTTTTCCTTTGACAATAATTGCTCTATTTTAATAACATGCATTAATATCATGTCTTATACTTTTTATTAAGGCTCCAACGCTCTTATGTTTATATCCTTCAATTTGATCTTCATTTATATTTCCTTACCTTGTTATTATTATTATTATTCATATTATATTTTCATTCCTTACAAAAGCTCAAAAGCTATTTCTTTCATATAACTCAAATTTACCTTTATTTAAATATCTTTCATGATAATTATTCTTATTACGCTTGCTCTTATACCATTCGTCAAATACACTGACATTTTATTCATACATTTCCTCTACAGGATTTATTCTTTCAAATAATTATTTATAATTTCTCAAAATTCTATTTTTGTTCAGACCGCGTTCTTATTCTGTATTTATTTATTTAGAAACATCCCTTTTTCTCAAAAACTCCGGTGGATTTGTACACAATCATTTCCCGACACCAAAACATAATGAAAATCTTTACTCACATGTTTAAGGTCGTCTTTTGACCCTTCTCCTCGTGCGATGTGTCATTTTGGCCCACTTTTTAACTTACTTCATCGTGTACAAATTCATGGCATGTACCAACATATCTTGACACATATTTAACACGTATACATTTAACACTAATAACATTTTAAATACACTGGTGTATCCTTTTAGAACACACAATAAAACACTGAAAATATATTATTTTTAACACTAAAATCTTGATATATTTACACTTCACAATTTTTGATCACTAGGCCGTTATTTAAGCCTATCACACGTGACCTCTTGACCTCCCGTCTCCAAGGGTGAAATTTAGTAATGTCGGCTTCCTATCCTCTCTGAATATGAAAGTCTCGAATCATCTACTTCCTTCCTGCAATAGCACTCCTTCGAATCCCGTTCTGGACGATCTGCTATTCCTCTGACACGAACGGCTCCCCTTTTAGATTCTGTTTATTGATCTTAATGAAAGTCTGTTCTGTTCACGGTCCCCTTGATAATTTATCTGTGACCTATGGATTTTTAGCAACTAATACTTCTTGCGTCTTAGTGCTTTTGAATAGTTCGTCTGCTTTCTTGAAACGAATGTCTATAGTTTCCTGTCTTCTCCTTTGCTTATTCGGTTCTAGTACTTCTAATCTTCGAGAATACTTACGAACCTTATTTATCTGTCCCTGCTCGGGTTCTTTAAATTAGATAAACTGTTTATCTCTCTGTTACGGTACTTCCGTACGCTATGATACTTTTGGTCGTTTTCTTAAAGACCTATCGCCTTGAGTCCTACGTTCGCAGCCTGCTCTGACTATATTTTACGAACTTTTCACTGTAAACTTTTATACTGTCGGACCTAAATCCTGTAACTAGGATTTTCCTACTTTTTCAAACACGGCGATACTGTACTTTTACTTCTTTACAACTCCTTACGGAGGTACGTAAATTATTGATAACGCGACGCCCGTGGCTATCGGATATTCTTCATTCGGTGTGATACAGCGTTTTTCCCCTCAGGGAAAGCTGGTATACTGTCTTCGGTGTGTTTCAGCGTGACGCCCCACACGGACTATCTGAATTCGATGTTTGATGAAGCAGAGTGACGCCCCCTCACGGATTGTCGGAATACTGCTTGCACTGATGCAGAGTAACGCCCTCCTAGGCTCTCGGAATACTGCATGTTTGGCTTGGTGAGGCCAGGAGTTTTATACTTTTTTGTCACAAAAAGATAAAATCCTAGTCCTTTTCGTGACCAACTTTGAACTAATTGTCGTACAATTATAAAAATTATATCTCCAGAAAGCTCGTCTTCTCAACGTCAAATGATCTCATTGCGCATAAGAATCGATCGTGCAATTCGGAGATATTAATTAATTTGTAGTCTTCAGCTGCGTGGGAGTTGCTGTTCATTTTTAATATTCCCCACTCCTCTGGTATCAGTGAATCCCCAATGACGTATACTGCGTTTGCAGTTTTTTCCTGTGCAATTATTACAAGGTTTTTCTTTACACAAAAATCTCTAATCCGAAATGATTCACAGTCCAGTAATTATTTACTTATTTTCATTCCTGCAAATGGGTTAAATTTAATTATTCCTCTTCTGGCACATCGGCGGTGTTGCCGTTTTCCTGCAAGCTAAGCTGGATTTCCGAGTCACGCTTCCTTGTCTTAAAGTAAAAATTTTCCACTCGCTCTATTAATATCCATGACCCGCTCCCACTCAAGGAGTCAAGAGGCATGATCTCATCTCCTGAACACCTGGTCCTCGCCGCTTGCACAACGTTAGGCTAGAATCCTGGCTTGAAATTTCTCTATGTTACATTAGAAACTGTATGTTTCTTTCATTTCTTCCCCAAATACATGGATTTGACCCCTTTTGAGCCAATGGTACATGGGTTCACTATATATAAACAAAACTTTCCTCACGGAGAACGGTATATGCATACAATTATTAACTTAAACTGCTGTATTTTTACGGCAGAGAATTCAAAATCCTGTTCCATAATTAGATAAGTATAATCTGTTAACTGTTCATGATCTAAATTATTTCTTAAGAAGATATAAGTACCGCCATGGCTAATATTAGATCTAGAGTATTTACTAGCTAGTATAAACCCTGGGAATTGAATTAATTCGATTTGTTCCTCTTTCAGCCAATGTTCTGAAATACATATAGCTGAGATGTCTTTAAGTTCATTTTTAAGCATTAGATGTATGTAATCAAGTTTATTATAGAGAGACTGAACATTCTGGTGGTAAATTTTAAATGTGTTACTTTTGCAAGCTTGTGTTGGTGATTTATTTACATTATTATTACCGGTATCATAATTGTTATTATTATTGTTGCTAGACAAATCCGAAATACCATTGTTGCACTCAGTTAAATTTGACATCAAAAGATACTCACCTGAATGCCAAATCCCTCGTTTGGCTTCTTTTACCACTTTCCCTGCTTCCACTCTAAGGATTGAACTAGTTTTACCATTTGAATTTACAATTTTGTAGATTTCATCACTAAGATACTCTTTTCCTAACCTATTTAAGTGTAGGCCATGCCGAGTGTGGAACTTCCTGTCTAATTTACTTACATCTATAATTTGGACATTTGGAAAACTATTAATATTTTATTAATTTTTCCATTTGTAGCCTCTATTTCTACATTTACACATGATTTGGGAATTAAGTCATATCTCTGCGGAATGTTTACAATAATGACATTTGTGTTATGCATGGATGGCAATGTACCCTTTAAATCTTTCATTGCCTTTCTACTCTCGTTTCTATAGATGTCGTTTGCTCCAGCGATGATAACTGCATAGTCCTTTGAAGTTAGGGACGCACACTCTCCTACCATCCCGTTCGTGACCGCTGAAATTGGAGATCCTGGTTTTACTGTCGAAGTGACCTCCATTTCTCCGCTTCTCTCCAATACGCTTGCTGCTACATCTCGCCCGTGACTATCCGCATCTTCCTGGTTTTTCTCTTTATCACATTCTTCTTTTCTTCTTGAAGAAAGTCATCATTTTCTTCGACGAACGCTCCAAATGAATTTGAGACGGGAATTTCAGTTACATGTACTCCATTTTTAGGCCTAGGCTTATTCAATCTTACACTACCAGCAGCCACTGTCGACCAAGTTTCCTTGCTTTCTTCTCTGTTTCCTTTTAATTTATTCAACTCTTCCATTAACTTAGCAATATCTTCCTTTAGCAGCTTTATAATTTCATATTTTGAGGACATTCGCCTGACGGTACGGTAGGCCTACATTACGACAATCGGTTTCACTTTTCTCTTCACTCAATTTTACCTGAGATCTTGTGATGATTTTATTTGCATTTTTTACTTTTATTTTGTACGACGAGCATAAATCCGTAACGGTTACACTATCTGACGAGACACTAACACTGTTTACTGACGACATACTAGGGATCTAAGTTAGCCTAGATGTTTACACCAAATTACACTAAATTTATTTTAATTATTACTACCTAAATGAAGTAATCTAATTACCTACCAATAAAGAAGAATGTAAAATACGTATACCTTCCAATCGGGTGAAATCTGGTAAAAGCACCACTGCTCAAAATTGGTTCAAACAGTGATTGAAGAAGTCACCGAATGTTTGGATACACGTTCCCACAAGTTAGTCTAAGTTTATTAAATTATCAATAAGAATTTCTAATTACTCTCAATATTCCGTATTTCACTTGACCTAAGGAAAGTAACTTTATAGATTTTAAACCTCTGTTATAATATTTTACCACTTTTATCAAATATTTACACTAGCTGCTATTTCACTACACTTTCACTGTGATGCTATCTTGCCGCAGGCCTTGCTGAGACCATGAATGTTTTCAGATGGCTAAGAAACAAATTATACTTATGGATCCGGAAGAGGCAACTAAAGCCCGGTTCACAATAGCCCGGGAACGAGAACCAGAACGAGAACGGAAACGAGAAGGAAGTTGAAATGCACGTTACCTTATGGGCCGCTTCACAACCAATCTCCGGGAACGAGAAGCTAACAGTAGCCCGGGAAGGCCAACGGGGAACATGGTCAAGTTTCATGTTTGACGTTCTCGGAGATTCCCGGAGCCAATCAGAATCATTGTACATGCACATGCGCAGTACGGAAGGAGTAGCCAGCGATGTAAACATAACTTGTGAATGCGCTTTCTAAACTTGCTTCTATAAAGCGCGCAATGTGTGTTTAATCAAGTTATTATAACCTTATTATAACCCTCTGAAGCATTTCAGTTGTGTAATTGGTGTTTATTAGTGGGCGCTTGCTGATTGTTTTAATAATATTATGCTATAGCTGATCGCGCGCTCATGTACACGTTCACGTTCACGTTCCCGGGCCAATTGTGAACCGGGGCCCCGGGAAGTTTCGCGTTCTCGTTTCCGTTCTCGTTCCCGGGCCAATTGTGAACCAGCCTTTATAGTTTCATCATAACGAATAGAATAAGAAGTGATATCACTGGCCTAGTACGCCTGGTCCGCCGCAGTGCAGCGCTGGCTCCGATCTGTGATGTAAGTTAGCATTGGCGCTTACGAGACTTTTAAAACCTTGCGACCTGTTTTACATGTTAAAACACCGCAAGATATCCTCATAGGCGCTAATAAGTTCGACATCTCCAATTACTTTACTGTGCCCAACTATAATTTAATAAGTCGTCTCCTGTAATAGTCCAGTTTCGACAATAAGCGAAGACAGAGAGCAAGTTCAAAATGCAATTAGTTTTGCCAGCTATCGCGAAATTTAAAAAAAGAACGGAACAATTAACCTCGCTATCAGAAAGGATTTCTTCACATTGTTACACATTTTACATTCCCTTAACAGACTTGCAACACAGAAAAAAAAAGCCGTACGAACGCAACTTTCAACTTTACCGTAGATTACTATAAAATTCAATAATAACCATAAATTTCACTCCACAAATACGAAAATCAGTAAACTACCATCATTTCAGAAGAACTTAACATTAGACAGACATAGAATGCATAGTCATTAATTACCCCTTCATAGAGTAGGCTATTGTCTAAAACTGATCACGCCTCCTTCAGCATTACGGTACATAGGCTATATGCTTTTTAACTCATTGTCTTTTTTATTCTCATCCCTTTATTCACAGAAGCAGTCTTTGATGGCATCAAGAGCATTTTCATTTACACCATACTGGACAAATACTTAGGCAAATTAGGAAATATATGTGGAACAGAATAGTCTTTCAATCGCCAGTTGGTTCTTGGGAGAAGTGATACTTCCTTCCCTTCTATCACAAATTTGTCAAATTTAACAATTAAATCTTCTGAAAAGTGAGCATCACAGATGTAGGACTTTTCAGTAAGTTCCCTATCCTTCCCTGATACGGCCCATTTGCACTTTATAAAACGTTCCTAATCTTTAGGAGGTTTGAAAACCCATCTGACCTCTTTACAGTCTCCATAGCCAGATCTGCATCCTGGTACAAAACAGCTAGGCATCTTCACTATTCACATTAAGCACTCATGAAAATGTAGGGGCTTAACTGCTGTTTACTTACATTAAATGACAATAAAATTAACACACGAAGATAACGTCAACACACGACAAGAAATTAAATTCCATTTCAGTTAATGCTTCCCACAATAGCATTTCAGGTATTAATACTATGAAGTAATAGTGTAAGCACTTGTATATCAATAAACGTTTGCACAGAACACCACCAAAACACTCCGACCGATTAAATACTTAATATATCACACATAAACATATGTGGAAATCAACAATCTCAAGTCGACTGCAGCGCTGCGTAGCGGCGAGTGCCAACCCGATCCGTATTCATTACATGCTATTGAGGGAGAAGAGATCACACTTTATATTCTATTCGTTATGGTTTCATGTACGTCCAACATGACTCCTGGAATATGGATCTAGAATTCTATATCTGTAACTTTCCCTCTATGGGTAAAAGTTTGATTGCGCACGGCTATTCATCGTTGTTTCTGTTTATCTTTGACTTTCATTGTTGACAGCAGCTTCGAGGCAAATATGATGGTGGATGAAATGGATGAGGTTCGAGAATATCTTCAAATACTAATAAGTAAGTACATAAATATAAATTGATGGCATTGTGCAACATTATTCATTTAATAATGTTAAGACGAATATTTTAAAATGCGTTATATATACTTGCGGTGGGCGTCTGAACCTTTTTGAATGAAAGTTGAATGCTGCTCGAAGCCCGGGTATTTTTAATTCAGCAGCAATGGTAGTTTCATGGCTATTTATTTTTACTGTCTTATTCTGTGTAAGGAATCCCAAGATACGAAGTTTTGTTTTTGAATCGCCGGTGAAAGTATTGCTTCAAGTTATGGAAGTTCCTAACCTCTCTGTTGAAAAGGGAGGTATACCTCTCGCAAACTATTAATGACATTTGTGCGGCACCTTATCAAACCCATCATAAATAATACGTGAAGAACGGTCGTGACAACCAGAAACACTAGGACTTTAAATTGCTGTGCAGTTGTTCAGCTGTCTTAATCTGTGTGTGACCAAGTTTTGAATAAAATCCCGACAATCTAGCTATTTATTCACTCTTGCAGCGTTGGCTAGAAAGCTCACTTTACAACTGATGCTATGAGACTTCATGTGTATCATGGGATTGGTATCCCAAGCAAAAGAAATTGAAATAAGTTTTTAAAAAATGTTATGAGGGTATAACATGTGATTTAATGCCCCCAAAAGTGATTGCACTGCCACCCCTCGAAGCCTTCTAAAGAAAAGTGTGTTGAAGCTTTCATAACCTCTTTTTACAATATGCCGACTTGACTGGACCAGCTAAATGATCTTTCATAATTTTATTCAACTCTGTTGAGACTCTGTCAGGGTGACCGCTTTCTGTAAAACTCAGGGAACACAGGGAATTTAAATTGCATAGAATAAACAGGGAAAGTTTGGCACGATGAAAAAGGGTAAGAGTTCATATTAGACCATCCTTTGTATAAAAAAATTTAAAATCTGAAATTACCTGATATAATAGTCGGGAGGATATCAGGAGAGGATTGAGAATCAGATGTTCACTGCTCCGCTGTCATAGACCCACCATCCCTCCCAAATAGCAACATGACTTATATAGTTGAAATCGAAGTTCTGACCTCCATCTTTCTCACTGAGTCAGTAATGCCAACCCCACGCATTTGGTACTATTTCGCACGTGATTTATGAAATCACTATACTCAGTGGAAAGTGAACTTAATTACAGTGTTTATTTATGTATTTATAATGTTTTACATACAAAAACAAACCCCCTTGCTTGTGGTACTAGCATTAATTTTCGACCAGGCAGTACCTAACCTAGTAGCGGACATAAATTCTATCTTATTAATGTTTTACATACAAAAACAAACCTAACCTGGGGCTTACGCTCCAGTCCCCCTTGCTTGTGGTACTAGCAATCATTTTCCGCGAAGGCGTGTGGTGGATTTCTTTATTAAAGTTGGTAACGTAGTCACATGATTGTCTTTCGGGTGTCACGTGGCTGTCCAAGATGGTGTCCGTAAGTGAAGGAAAATTGCATTTTTTCTGTGAAATAACAATTATTGCGGTGCAGCAGTGGCTATTGAGTATGAAGAGATTGTGAAACGACTCCCAACAACTCGCCGAAAGGTATGTAGATCATAAATTATATATTTTCAATAAGCTAAAGTGTTAAAAGCGATGAAAAGGGAGGATGGTCTAAAGTGAACAATGAATTGAAAAAGAATGTCTTGATGTATGATTCGGCATAATAATAATGCATCGTTGGCGGTATTAATTACCACTATGATTAAAGATTAAGTACCGTAATTTGACCGTTCTGACATTTCTTCTTTTCGAATGTTCGCCTTTCAGGGTATCCAAAGTCAGGAAAATTAGCTTCGGGAGAAATGAAAATGACGCAAATGTTTATACCTTATTCCATATAAGTTAAGTTGAGAGTAATTACAACACACCAGAGCCGCGAAGAAGATCTCTTATCTACACGAAATATTCCATTGAAATATTACAGACACCGTATCAATATTGAAAACTGGCTACTTTAATTTCTTGTCAGGAGGAGGCAAGAGCTCTTTTCTGCGGCTCTGGCGTGTTGTCATTTGACTCTCAACTTTATATGGAATAAGGTATAGTTGTGGTGTAACGTGATTCACTGAACAGATGGTGCAAAATCTGAATTGAGTCTATACTCATGTCCCACGCTTATGTCGACTTGTGTACGGTATGTAAATGATTTGCAGATTATCAAAGTTTTTTTTAAATTTTGATAAGAAGCGATGAGCGAAGAGACATACAGATAAATGGAATTTCTTTGGGTATAATGAGTAATAAAACAAATACTGCAACGACAATGGTTTACATAGCCTAAAATTCACTCATCAACAATTAACACTTTTGTATTTCGTATTTTTTGAACGTCACTGGGGATAATCGAAATTCAATCCAGAATGGCTGCAACCGTCAAAGTACCCAGATTTTCAGCCTTTGTTAGAGGAAGTTCCCAAGAATGGAAACCATGGTTTTTGTAACGTGTGCAAAAAAAGATTGCTGTGAGCAACATGGGCAAGAGAGACGGAAAAATTCACGAAGCAAGGATCACCCGCCAGCATGTGACTGCGCTTTTGTCTGATCGATATTTCAGTTCGGTCGTTTTATATCCTGTGTCAACAAGACTGAGCTTGAACAATTTGATAGAAGTAAATCTCGCCTGGATCATTTTTATACTTAACAGTTCAAGGGCTTGGAAGAATATAAACATGTGTGGCAGATCACAAAAATCATCCTCATATTTTCTCATGGTAACGCCTTTGTGGAGGGTTTTTTGCCATTAGCAAGAAATGTTAGTGGAAAACATTCACAAGGAAACTCTCATAGCGATGAGAAGAGCATGAGATGGAATTCAGGATGCCGGTTGAGAAGATGCCATCAACATTGATGATAAAAATGGCTCGTTACGCTTGTGGGGATAGGGCTAAGGAAAAATTGCAATCGAAGAATGAAAACTATGAGAAACTGAAATAGAGCAGCGGAGTCGGTACGAGAGAGAGAGAGAAGAAGAAGGATGAAGTGTTAATGGTATTAAAAGAAGGAAAGGAAGAATTGCACACAAGCAACGTGAACTGGAAATTAAAATAAAAATATTGAAGAAATAAGAACTTCAAACGTATTCGTCACCTAAAATATCTATGATTAAATATTATACCTAAATAATTGTGATTATTTTCAAGTGTGACCAATGAAACGTGTAAGTTATTTAATTTGTGAAATATATATGTTGTCGTAAGAGACTATGTGTGTTATGTATTTTACTGTATGTTTATAATAAATAAGAAAAAAAAATTGTTTTACGTATATTTTCTGAAAATAAACATAAATAGTATCCTTATAAAAGTATAATTTAAGTGTTAATAAAAGGTTAAATTTAACACAGGGAACAATTATGATAACACAGGGAAAATAATTTTAGGTAACCAGCGGTCACCCTGTCTGTGGTTCGGTGTGTATACTAAGTTAAATGCACCAATGGTCGTCATGTTAAGACAGATTTAGTCAAGAGAATATATACACCTTATACATTTTGGTAAATTTAATCAACCTAACCTAACCTAGCCTCAAACTCAACTCAAACACTAGGAAACTCTCAATATAAAAAAATATTTGTTTTAGGAAAAATTACGTATTTTTAAAGAAAAGTGTGTTTTTGCCCTAGTCCTCGGCACGGTGTAGTTGGATTTTTCCTATATTCGTCACCCGTTTGCACCAATTGCCGTCACATTGTTAGTTTTCCTTGTCTACTGTTTATAATGCATTTCTGTCAATTGTTGCGTAAGACACCGATTTATCGACTTGGAGGCGAACATTTACGAATAAAACAGTACCAGTAATTATGTTTTTTTAACAAAAATTGAAATATTAAAAAAAAAGATGGCATCGTAAAGTGGGAATGGTGGGTAGAAGACATAAGGGCATGAACATATCGTAATTCTGCTCTAAACACATTTATTATAAGTTATTTTTGTATTAACTTAAAGTGCATCAGAAATACAATAATAATTAAAATAATAATTGAAATTCGAACAATATAACCACAAGAACGTGTATTGATGTAGGCTTCCCCGACCGGTGTTCAAGAGCGAATGGTCATTTTCCGGGCTGTTATGCCGTGATTTTTTTTTTTTTTTTGGGGGGGATGGGAGGCATAATCACATTAAAAGTGAGATCAGACCATGACATAACATAACGTCTGCGTTGAACAATCGCCGAAGGTCTGACAAGATAGACTGTAAGTCGTTTTCCACCAAATAAGTTAACAGTAGGTTTTAATTTGATTTTCTGTAATATTGCAGCACGGTTTACTGTCAAATTTTGAAGGGTTTGTAAAGACAGGTTTGGATTTCTTTTTAGGAAAGATTCATACCATTTCCTCCCTGGCCGCCCATCTTTGAAAGAAGAGCCCCTCTTCAATTCTTTTGTGAGGCACTGGACGCTATTTTGCAAATCGTCCTTTGTTACCGGGAACCCCACTTTTCCTAGTGAGATAACCCATTGAACTAGCACCCTTTGTTAAACAGGAACTTGGCCCCATCTTTCTCTCTCTAGTTTTCCTTCAATTTTGTCCGAGAGCGCGTTTCTCGGAACACCATTCCTCTCCGCGGCCGTTGTAATACTCGTGCCGTCCTCCTCAACGATCTTAATAGTAGCTTCCATTTGCTGAATATCGTAGGCTAATTGTGAAATGTGCATTTCGACACATTTCTTGAAAGCAAAGATTTAGTCTTAGAATATATTTTTCATCACAACTTAAAAAGAATCCCCTTTAGCTCACCTAAAAACTGATGATAATAATAATAATGTTATTTGTTTTACGTCCCTTTTAAATATTGCGGCCTTGGAGACCCCGGGGTGCCGGAATTTTGCCCCGAAGGGGATCTATAACGTGCCAGTAAATCTACTGACACGGCTCCCTTGCATTTGCGCACCCTCAAATTCCAGATGACTGCGCCAGGATTCGATGCTGCAACAGCAGGCGAGAACGTTACCGCTGAGCCACGCAGCCACCGTAGACCTACGACCGTCAAAGAGACAGATCTACATAATAACAGCACACTGTAAATGGTTATTGGTTCTGAAACGTTAACGCAAACTTTAACATTATCGTGCACTAGAGTTCGTCACGCCTGTGCTCTAAAGATCGTCGGCTTTGACGACTATTGGACACGATGATCAAACGACAATTTAATTAATGCAGGGTGCTTCAGAATTACATTATAAGTAAGTAGTTAGGTCTTACAAGGAGATATGACAATGTGTCAGTTTTCGTCACAAATTAGGTAAATGCGTGTTTTAAATCCAGTGTTCGTCACCAGCATTTCTAACCAAACTAGGAAAGTGAGCATGAAATAGCAAATTTGCAGAAACAATTTCCAATTCAATCACACACTTGTAACATTTTAAAATGTTGGAACATAACACGTATGCACATAATTAACTCGCATGCCTGCTTAGCACATGCGAGAAGCATTACGCCGCGTCAAGACAGCTCAACTCACACGAGATGTTTGACGCTGGGAATTACCTATTACATCGCACGCATGATTTCGCAAAGTTGCTCCTTATCGGCAATGAAGGTATGACGAGTCTCGTAAGACTTCGTGCGTTGAGAAAGACCCGTTGACATCCTAATTATATGTATTTATATACGAGAGTGACGACTATTGGCTCAGTGACGAAAACCGGTACTGTTACCTTATATATAATACTAGCAACCCGACCCAGCTTCGCCCGGGAACAGTTATGAATGCATTACGTGATAAGCGCTTTTATTTTCCAATGTCAATGAACAACGACCAATATCCGTTTTACGTCTCTGCATGATGGGTTGAAATCACTGACTGGACTATTAATTATATTATCATGGAGATGCATGTGCAACAAATTCTTGTCAGACATAATTTAAGAATGGTGAGGTGCATGAATCACAAATCCCCCTTCTGTCCAATCTGAACTTGACTGTGAATTTTGTGGAACGAAAAGTTCACCGGTGAAATGAAGAAAAGCCGAGTTGCACTTTCAGGGAAACTCCAAACACAACCACTCTTCTCTAAAGTTTTTAACATACCGACAGTAGTGGCTACGCGGGCTAAAGCACTGCGTTAGGTCAAGGGGCCAAGCTCTCTGCTGACTCGGTAGATGCGTGGGTTCGAGCCCCACCGTCGGCTGTCCTTGAAATGGTTTTCCGTGGTTTCCCATTTTCAACAACAGGCAAATGCTGGGACAGTACCTTCTGACAGGCCACGGCCGCTTCCTTCCACATCCTTGCCCAGTTTCATTCATCTTCATCCATTCCATCTCTCATCCCGACGCGCAGGTCGCCCACGGGCGTCGACTAGAAAGACCTGCACTCGGCCTCTCAGGAGGCTACACGACAAAAAAAAAAAAAAAAAACTCAACATGACTCGACAGTTTGCTGCTGGCTGTTTCTGGGGCAATAAGCTCGTCCGCTAGCTAAGCTGTAACTGGGGTGATAGACTGGCCCCTAGCTAGCTCGTAAACTGTCACCTCAGTAACTGAATGGAGATTGTTGGAAGAAATGAAAACGTAAAATCACTTATAGTAGGCGATGTATTGAAGATAGAGATATGCTCTCCGGGCTTTTTTGTAGAACGTTTCATGCTGAACAATTGTTACACTCATAGTATATAGATATATTTAACGGTTTGCGCAGCGTAAGCTTAAAAAGCGCACGGACGCCAGGTTTTATTTTCCGACCTTTTCACTGAAATCGTTAGTGCTTGACTTCCTTTGGTCATAAATAAATTATTTTCTACAGAAACCTTTCTCGAGATATCCTTTACAGAAGTGTGAAAACCGCATCAAAATCCACCAGTGGTTCTCGAGTTTACCCGTAACATCCAAGAATCGGGGACTTTGTTTTATACTAAGTAGAGATTTGCAAATGGGGGTAATTCCCCGCCGACCGCCCCAAACAAAATGTTAGTATTTATCATAGTATTTCCTCATTTCTAACACATTTCATTCACTATTGACAGCCCAGTTGCTCATTCTCCCCCCAACATCCACACACACACGCATCCATACAGCACTATCTTTAAAGCTGTCATATAGTGCTTTTAATTTTTGCCACCACCATTGTCGCTCTTATTATGACATTTTATTGAATAAATGTTTCGATATTTACACCTCAATTACATGTTCGCTCAACCTCAATCCAGTCGTCATATTGCCATTGAAAGTGAAAGAGAAACTCCAAATTGAAAAGAGAAAAAAAAACGGGAGGACGGTAGATTACCGTCGCGCGACCGCTTGTGTTACATGAAGAGGCGCGACCGCATGAAGGTTAAAATCATTGAGCACAAACCTAGCAGCCTTCCTTTGCACCATCTCCAGCTCACTGATGAGCCCTACCTGATATGGGTCCCAAACCGCTGAGCCGCATTCCACGGTTGGCCTCACCAGGCTCTAATATCCTACTGCCTTTTAATACCCGCATTACAAAATGAAGTGATTCGTACGCTTTGGAGTCGACACAACCCACATGAGTACTCCTTTTCATATCATCCTTACATGGATGCCCAAGTATTTGCACGAGTCTTCTTCTACAAGTAATTCCGAGCCGATATTATATTGAAAATCATGCCTACGCCCTCTCCCTATTCTCATGAGACTACATTTACTCGTATTTATCTACATTTTGTTTTCAACCGCCCATTTATGAACCAGATTGAGGTCAGTTTGCAACTGAGCGTGGTCTTGTGATGTTTGAATTTTTCGGTTTATTACACAATCATCCGCAAACAATCAGCAGTCACTTCGAATCCCATTCGGTAGCCTGGGTCGTTAATAAGTGCCAGAAATAACAGGGGCCCATCACACTACCTGGAGGGACACCTGGCGATATCAAAATATCCTCCGAGAATACATGACCCATTTTAACCTTTTGCGAGCGACCGGTCAAGAACTCTTAAATCCATAAAATTACTCTTTTATCAATCTTCATTGCCGCTAATTTACGGAGCAGTAAGTTATGTCATGTGGGACGAAATCAAATCTATAATTAAGTTACAGCATCAACTTGCACCCTCCTATCTAGCGAGTCGTTAATATCATGAAATAGTGATAACTAGGGCTCGGATCGATATGCTCGATAAAATCTCCAGATATGCTCGAAAACCATAAGTTTTTTGATGCTTGAAAAAACATTATATGCTCGATGGATATGCTCGGAAAAAAAATGTGGTTAAATATGCAGAATATGGTCGAAAAACACCGTTAAAAACTATACAAAGGAAAGTGAAACGAAGAAACCATTAACATACCTTTATATACAAGCTTTATTTTCTAATTGTTTGTATGATGCACTGCAATATACTCGCATTCAAGTATATATAAGGGAAGTTTTCTTATAAAAGTTACAGTTTAAAAGTTCATTTACAAAATGTTCAGAATTGGCGAGTCAATGAAGTAGATCTGCATTGGTCTGTACAACAAGAATTTTTTCTATGTTTTCAGGTTTGAATGTTTTTTTTTTAAATCAGTCAATAAAAGTTTAAATGACGAGAATGACCTCACTAAAGGTTAAAAACCTGCGGTTCTATTATTCACACCAGATAGGCTTTTCAATAATTATTTCTGTTTTCGAACCGTAAGGATGGTCAGGGCCCGAATTCGGGGGGTAAATCGAAGAAAAACAAACTATTTAGACGAAAACCACAAGAATATGGATTTATATGCTTCTATTCTGAAAACCGCGGTTTTATGCATTTATATGCTCGATAAATTTCAATTCTGTTGGTCCCAGAGAGCTGAAAATACCACCAAAAGGCTTCTTTCAATGTGTACTATTCATGAAAGAAATATGCAAATATGCTTGAATCTGAACCCTAGTGATAACATTTGGCTGTCACATGAGTACCCTTGTCTAAATCCGTGTTGCCTCCCTTTAAGCCATGATAACTTTCCCCACTGTTCCCTTAAGTAATCAGAAATAAGGTGCTCCATCGGTTTGCATATGATGGATGTGAGGCTAACAGGCCTATAGTTTCCCATTACCAATCTGTTCCCTCCCTTGAATATTGGAACTATTGTACCGTAGCTCTTTTCCAGTCTTCGTTTTTTTTTTTTTATAGTGCCGGGAGTGTCCGAGGACATGTTCGGCCAGTTTTGTAGCTGCTTCGAGACGGACACCCAATGGGTGAGCTACAAGTACCGTTGGGGAGGGAAGGAGGGAAGTTGGAATGTAAGGACGAGGAGTTGGAAGGTAGCGGCTGTGGCCTATAGTTAGGGACCAACCCCGGCATTTGCCTGGAAGGAAGATGGGAAACCACAGAAGACCATCTTCAAGGTTGCCGGCGGGGGGATTCGAACCTCCTTGCCTCCCGGATGTGAGCGACTGCCATCAGTCATGCCGTAACCACCACGGCTAACTCACCCGGTAGTCTTCGGATATTTGTATGTTATTAATTGATGCATTAAACAGCACCACCAAGTATCGCCCAATGGCTGTACCTCCCAGTTTTAGCACATCTCCACAAATATTGTCTGGGCCTTTTGATATATTTCTACGTAGCTTTTCAATTCTTGCTAAAATCAACGTTGGGTTTATTCGGAAAGGTGGGCTATCAGAATCATAGTTCAGGTCCAACACACTGCTATTTAATTCATTAAACACACTATCGTACCATATATTTAATTCATTAGCAATTGCCTGTTTTTCAGTAATTAATTCACTATCTCCGGACATTATCATAGACAAATCGTTGGAATTTCCCTGCCGTCTTCTAACGTAACTATAAAATTATTTCCACCCATCACCCCCACTCCCAATTAAGTTTTGCATGTAATTATCGTGAGCAGCCTTATTTTTCTAGCTCTTTCAATAATAATTTTAACTTTGGCATATGCTCGTAACTATCGTGTCGTTTGTTATAAGCTTTCCTTAATTTCCTTTTGAGTCCCTTGATTTCCTTTGTGAAATATTCCGGATGCAGTTTTGCTTCAGTAATTTAAACGGCACACGAAGAGTCTATTTATACCAAGGTGGACCAAGTCTGATTTTTCTGCTCCCATATCTGGGAATATACTGGTCACAATTTGCTGTTCCTAAATTCATAGGTTTTTGCTGCATAAATGCCCTGGAGCTTGGATGTTTCCAAAGTCAAACCTGTCATCCTTGGCATAGCCCTACATTTATCACATTAGGTACTGCACTTGGAAACCTTTATTCTGAAATGGTTCTAAGTTTTCCACATACTGTACAGAAGCTGGCAACCATTTGTCAGCTGAGTTTCTAGACCTGCAGAGATGTAGGAAGCTTGTTGTGAATCTTAGGAGATGTCCTGCATCAATTATTTAGTTCTTCCTCTCCATCCCTTTGGTCGTATATTCAGGGGGCTACACCAGCTAAGAGGTACAAGTTTACGATTGGTGGAGGTCTTGTGCACCTACTTACGATGATCCCGATGGATTCAATATGAGCCACATGCTCGAACTTGGTATGAATAGACTCTTCGTACACAGATGCTCCATGCTGTCCTGCAGATAAATAAATTGTGAGTATCATGGAGCGAAGGACTTCTGGATGTTATGCCGGTCAGATGTTAGGCCCCTTAAAACAGCAGTCAGCTTTTGGGTGCTTGTGATGTTCTTTGCACAAATGTTCAGTGCTTCTTGAAGCACAGCGTTCAGTTTAGCTCAGGCATGTCAACGTGTACCCGCAGTGCGACAGCCCTGCCCGGTGTGAACTCGGCAACTTCCTCTCTTCTGCCTGCAGTCAAGGCTCGGAGGGAGGGTATAGCAGGGGCAAGTAAACTTGCATGTGTTGCCAGCCAAGAACAGGGAAGCTAGCAAACTTAGCGCTGCCGTGTGGTCAGTAGTGAATTGTGCGTGCTATATTTCTACCGTGAACACATTGGAGAAGCGTAATTTCATTCTCCTAAGCAGTGATAACGCCAGGATTTCATTCAGGGGGGTCTTAAAGAAAAGTGTAATTTCTCCTTTTCCCATCTACCGGCCTGATCGTCTTCCTGCAGAACTCTGAGGCTCTTCCAGTCCGTGGTGGGCCGGTATCCAGGATCAGGGGTTCTCTTCACGGACGGTTCGAGGGAAAATTAGAAAGTAGGCTGTGCATTTGTGTTTGAGGGTCGTCGGTTTCTCTTTCCACTTCCCAAGGCCTGTAGCGTGTACACAGAGGAGCTCTATGGTACATGTTATCAGACAATCACCAGCACTTTCTTGTGCGTACTAACTCTCTTAGTGCGTTGCAAGCGATCGATGTGTGTTTTCCGCAGCACCCGCTGGTCCAGCGTAGGCACGACCTGCTAGTCAGTGTGTGTAGCGCTGGAACCGGGGTGACCTTTGTGTGGCTTCCCAGCCACATGGGTATTGCGGGAAACAAGCTTGCTGATCAGGCGGCGAGAGAGGCAGTCGCACTGCCCTCGCTACCGAATAAGGTGCCTGCTAGTGATGTACGTTCTCAGTTGCGACATTCTATCCTGTCCCATTGAGAGTCGGCGTGGTGCGCCACGCCTCTGCCCAAGAAACTGAGAGGCATCAAGGTGACAACGAAGGTGTGTAAATCTTCTTTCCGATCTATCCGGAAGGAAGCTGTGGTACTATGTCGACTCCAGATCGGCCATGGGATAGCTACGCACTCCCACTTGCTAAGAGAGAAGACCCTCCTGTGTGTACTTGCGGCGCCCACCTTACCGTGGCACAAATTCTCTTGGAGAGTGTGGACCTGGCCGATCTGCGAAGGACTCTCAAACTGCCTAACAGCCTCTCCCTAAATCTATGTGATGGTGGGTCGTCAGCAGACCTCGTCATCCGGTTCATGAGGGAAAGTGGTTACTTTATTAAGTTTTAATGTAAGTTAAGACTTTTAATTCAGGTTTAGTCTGTTTTATGTTTTATTATTGCGTTCATCTATTTATGTTCACTATGCCTTATTTGTTTTATTGTGTTTTACCATCCCCCTTTTACTATTTTTATTCAAATAAGGCATAATTGTTGGGGCTCACTGTCTGTTTTATATAAACCATTTCCGTTTCATCCATGGCAGTGAGCTGTTCTTATCTTCATCCTTCCATTTCATACCATTTCATTTCATTAGGGTCCGATAACCTAGATGTTAGGCCCCTTAAAACAACAATTATCATCATCATCATCATTCCTGCAGAACGTGTACTAATACCTCACCACACACAGGGGTTCTAAAGGAAAGTATAATTCCTCCTTTTCCCATCTATGATCTTATCGTCTTCCTGCAGAATGCATACCAATACCTCCCCACACACAGGGGGTCTAAAGAATAGTGTTATTTCTCCTTTTCCCATCTACCGGCCTGACCCCCCACCACCACCACCAACACACATAGGCTACAGTAAGTGCAAATTACACTTTGAAATTAATGCACCAAAGTATTTCTAATATCGGCAGGAGTTGAATTCCATATTTCGGATCCAGCAATGGCAAAAGAATGGGGACGAGTTATCAATGGGAATGACGAGGGAAGAGCCAGATCGAGTGTTTCAAATATGATATAAGGGCAAGTAATTACATTTTGATGACTTATGGGAGTGCTTTCATGCAAAAATCAACAGATGGCTTAACCCACCGAAGAGTTCAGTAGCTTGGGGTTATCTGGGTATTGTATCTTAGATTTAAAGGAAACCGAAAACCCGAGTTCAATGTTCGTTGAAGTTTCAGGGTTTGTCCTTGATTGACAGGATACATTCCGGAAACACTGAGTCGTTTCATACATCACATAGTGAGCAAGGCTTCCAGCATCTCACTTTGTGGAGAATGCATTGCCGCAATGAACCCCATGTCAACACGAATCGTGAGATTTATTAATTTATCAACGAGGGCAACAATGATCCGACATTCATGTAAAATTTCGACTGAATGGGCGGCATAATCAAATCACTGGCCACTATTCTAGGCGCTCACATGTCGTACATTGCTGTCCTCACCTGTCAACTCTAGTAGAACACTGAGACCTGACCGACTGAATATACGCATGCGTTGCACGTAAGGAGACACTGCACATGTCATTTCCACTGCTCACACATGTATGTAGGCTCACTGTGCGCTGAAACATCACTGCGCATGCAAAATGCACCGGCCCAAAAGGTATGGCCTATTTATACCAGAGTTGAAATGGGTGTGGTTCATACTGACGATCAAACATTTACTAACTCAACACCTAGGAAGGATTCTTCCGTATATGTAATTCTTTTATTCCCAGGATCCATGTGTTCTTTATTGTTATTAATTGTACTACGGTATTTATTCGCCTTCATTATTAGTCATTAAATAATTTTGGGAGAGTGTCCAGATCCCCTGTACCCCTCCTTGGCTACATCACTGTTTCATAACATTGCTATCAACACAAATAGGCCTATATGTTCTCATACTAACTGATCTTATGAATGAGTTTGAGAGAAGATTTCAGAATCTTGAGAGTGTACCGTAATGGTCTGAAAATAAGCCACGCTCGCTTATAGGCCGAACCGTTAAAATTTGAGGGGGGGGGGGCAGTAGTTAACCAAAATTATTAAATATGCATGCAAAAACAGTGTTCATTGTGGTTTTCCAACACACATATTTAATACCTGATCTGTTAGCGTGTCATATACGGTATTTGTTACGAAATAGATTTCGTTGAGGTTTAGGCTGGGATTTAATCTTTGAGCTGTGTTAATTTCTAACTGTACCAATGTATTCATCAAAGTGCCCTTACCTTCGAAATGTAGAATTTCAAGATCATTGTCAATATTAGTGAATTTGTGTCCAGAAGCCTCTATGTGATTGGCAAACGCCGAGGATTTTCTATTTTTTTACCGCGTTTAAATGTTCATAAAATGTAATAGTGAAACTTCTCCCTGTCTATCTTTATCATCTTGGCTTACAGGATTGAGCCGCGTCACATATCGGTTGTTATTTCCAGACGTTTCGGCTGACATTGCAGCAGCCTTAATCATGGGTAGGTACGAGTTGGTGTCCGTACTCAAACTAACGTTTATTGCCAGCCAGATGTGCTTGCTTGCCCTGCATTGACGTCACGCTGCTCGCTGATTGGTCCCCGCCCCTGACAGTCGCGCGCTAGTAGAACTTTCCAGATGTTGCTGAGTTTGAACCCATCTTCGCGATTGAAATTATTGGGATGCTTCACGACCTCTATTGCCTCTCTAATTAACCTGTTTTGGTATCCGGGAATTTTAGCAACAGTTTCGGCCTTATCAAATTCGATAGCGTATCTCGTGACGTCAGCATGTTAAGCTATTGCAGATCTGTAGTTTATCTGTTTCGTGTCCCGAATGTGCTCTGAAATCCTAATGGCAACGCGTCTTTTTGTTTGCCCTATGTAAACCTGTCCACAGGAGCAAGGCACTTTGTAAACTCCTGCGTCCTGGTTTGGCAGCTTTATCTCGTTTGATTTACGCACCACTTGCGTCAGCTTGTTTATAGGATGCATCACAGTAGTCGCATCGTGTTTCTTGAGTAGCCTGGCGATTCTATCTGTCAACCCCTGTACGTACGGCAGAAAGGCTTTATGGTGGGACCTATCTTTGTTCTTTTTGCCAGTTCTTCGGCTTTGCCCTACCTTCCGTGTGGCCCTATTTATTTGTCCTTTGCTGTAGCCATTAGCTAGGAGCGTGTTCCAAACATATTTCTTTTCTTCATTCACGCTATCCTTATTGCAAATGCGGTTGGCTCTGGTGAGGAGTGTTCTAGCTACCATTTCTTTCTGCGATGGAGGATGACTTGAGTTAGCGTGTAGGTACCGATCTGTGTGAGTATCTTTCCTATAAACCCTGTGTCCGAGTGTGTTATCTGTTCGTTTATAGAGCAGAACGTCTAAGAAGGCCAGCTGATTATTTTCTTCTACTTCCATTGTGAAGTTGATGCTCGGATGTCTGGAGCACATGAAGTCTAGAAAGTCCTGAAGTGTGGTGCGTCCATGTTCCCATATCAAAAAGACGTCGTCTACGTATCTGAACAAACACTTCGGCTTCAATGGGCTCTCCTTGATCGCTTCTTCTTCGAAGTTAGCCATAAGCACGTTAGCCAGTAGTGGAGAGAGGGGGGCTCAATCCTGTAAGCCAAGATGATAAACTTGACACCGGCCGCGAAAGCCTACGATCTAAATTCTCCCTGTCTGTCCAATGTAATCAGCGCTGCATTCATTACAATTCAGTTTGTAAATGCCCGATTTGTTAAACTTACTGTCCTCATTGATCCGTTTTGTATTGAAAAATTTGTTTTGATTGTTATTACTCGTCTTGTAAGCAATTTTTACACAATTTTTTTTTAAAGCCTTAATGACATTATATGTAAATTTATTCTTTTGATAATATTAGGAATTACAAATTTTAATAATTAATTGAAAGAATTCCTTTCAAGGTGGGGTGCATTGTTAATAAGTGGACTCATCCTTTTGAATTGGGTGGTTAAAGAATCGATTATGCATCGATGTATGTTTTGCGACTCACACTCGCGGGAGTTTTGAGTCGTTTTTTTTTTTGTATGGTTTGCACTGTGACAAAAGCAAGCACGAAATGAAAGGTTTTATCAAAAAGTGAACGCAGGAGCATTTTTTCAATCCGCATGCTAATGTCTTAACAGCTTCTTAATCGATTTATTAGGCAACTCTGAAAATTGGCTTCTAATATTCCATAAACTAGTTCAGGTGTTTCTAATATTGATGATAAGTTTGGAAATGCCAAACGTTTTACTCTTATCATGTAAGGTTTTTTCTTATCGTCAGGATGAAGATCTAATAAACTTGCTTCACCTTAAAGCTCCATTTAGAACTTTTCTCTTGTGAAGTGCTTGCTTTCAAAATTATGAAGAGACATTTACTAATTGAAATGCAGGGGTGTGTACTAACCTTTCGAAGAACCATACACTAAGCAGTATTCTACCACCATGGCCTTGATACCTCCATTCCATTTGTTGATGTCCTGGTAGAATCTCTCCCCCTTGCTCTTCACTGACAATACCTATTTTTTCTGGAAAATTAGTTCATATGGAGTTTAAGAAAATCTGTAACTTCAAAATCATTGAGCAGCCCAATGCTTAAAACTTCTCCAGCTTGTTTCCTATGATTTTCTTGAAGTCCAGGTATTTCTGGTTACCAAGAAGCTTCTGGAAATGATTTCCAAGCTTATGTCTCAACGTCTTGCATTTTGGTTTCTAAAATTTAGTCTTTCGTGAGTTTTTGAATGTTAGGACCGATGAAATCCCCTTCTCTCAGCTTTGCTTTTGACAGCCCTGGAAATTTACTTGCCAGGTATTTGAAAGTATCACCATCCTTTTCACTACTTTTAGCATCCTGCTTGGCCACAACTTCCAAGTCCAGTGCTTGGCTTTCGTAAGACTTCCATTCACAGAGGTACTGGGTGTAGTCACCCTGTTGGCCAAGGATCATGGAGAGCAATTTTGCATCGCCACAGATGGTGCATTCATATTCATTGTAACTAAGCCTGGTCAGGATCAAGCTAAGTTCTCATACATCTCTTTCAAATGAACTGAATGTACAATCGGAATAGAGGTGCATTTGTTACAATTGTGGAGGGAACATTTCAAACATCTTTTTGATGAGTCAATGAAGAGTCTCCAATCTCCTTCCATTTATTGTGTAGGCAAGTAGACTAGTTCCTATCAGCAAGGCTGATAAACCCCTCCTAGAGACTTGTAGTGGGGGGATGAGTCAATCTCCAATCTCCTTCCATTTATTATGTAGGCAAGTAGACTAGTTCATATCAGCAAGCCTGACAAACCCTTCCTAGAGACTTGTAGTGGGAATGAGTCAATATCCAATTTCCTTCCATTTATTGTGTAGGCAAGTAGACTAGTTCATATCAGCAAGCCTGACAAACCCTTGCTAGAGACAGAGTTGGGCAAAATACTCCCAAAATGTATTTTCGATACTAAATACAAAATACTCACTCAAAGGTATTTTAGATACAAAATACTTTTAAAAAATTTGCTTATCTTCAATTCATACCTTTCAAAATAAAATTATTATTATTATTATTATTGTATACTGTATATATTATTGTTATCGTAACCTGGATGGGTGCGCGCATTAACGTGCAAGGCCAAAGGGTTCAAATCCCACAGTCAGCCTCTATGAAATGGTTTTCCAGGACGGTACTTCCTGATAAGCCATGGCCGCTTTCTTCCAACCCCTTGCCTTATTTCATTTTGTTTGCCATCAAGCCCTATGGTGAGGATGGCATCAGGAATGTCATCCAGCCGTGAAAACCATTGCCACATAGAAACTTACCTCACCTCGTCCCCGAACCCATAAAATGGGGAATGTAGAAATTATTATTAATATTATTGTTATATTAATATCATCGTATGACATAAGCCACCAGGTGGAACCTTTAAGTAATCTGCTAGGAGTGCCATGGGGTTTTGCCACCCTTCAAAATCAGACTTCATTGGCCGTGAATCAAACTACCACTAATTCACCAGAGTGAGACAATAATATTTTGTATACATTTGTAAATTTCTTTTTATATATGAACTGTTTACACTGGCTGAAACTCTTTAGAGAACGCTATCTTTCAAAGATTATCTAACAAATACTACTGACAACCGCAAAAACGCAGAACATCATTTTGTTGAAACTTTGTGGTTCCACTTAGGGTCCAACACCATTACTCTCTGCTGATCAGCTGTTGACTTCGTCTAATCATTCACTGAATACTGTTCCCTAGTTTGGATAAAGAGATTGTTGTCGTCTAATCATTTAGGGGCTTTGCGACATCGTGTTCATGTATCCCCGTGTACTAGGACGTTTGTGGAATTTGTCTGATGACTTGTGTTATTGTGATGGCTGATTGGCTGTATTAGTGTGTGTTCTTGTAATTGAGACAAGGATCATTGAAGGAAGCGGCCATGCCCTTAATTTAGGTACCATTCCGGCATTTGCCTGAAGTAGAAGTGAGAAACTACGTAAAACCACTTCCAGGATGATTGAGTTGGGAACTGAAAGCACCTCTTTTGCTTCCGACGAGTATTAAATTTCTTGACAAATTCGGGAATAGAACCCGGATCTCGGGGGTGACAGCCAACAATACTAACCACTGCGTCACCATCTCTCATGTCGAGATAATAACACTTAATAACTCTGTCTGATCTCAGGAAAATTCTGGCCTACTCCAATTCATTGACTCCCAGTACTAAGTCATATTCCTCCAACTCACCTACGAAGATGCAACGATTTACCGTGAGAGTAGGCTACATGAAAATTGTAAAATAACACCAATGACATGAAGACATTGCTCATCCACACATCAGTAGGCTTCATTCGAGACATTCACCTAACTATCCGATGGAGAATCTACTAGTATAAGTAGCTACCAACTTCAGGGGCGGTCCCAGGGAGGAGAGGGGAGGGGGAACGAGCTAGGGGGGGCATGACCCCCCCCCCCAAATGGTCTTCAAAAAGAGAAAAAAAATGAGAAAGAGAAAGGCAGAGGAGAGAGAGGGAAGAGTAAAAAGGTTTGACTTGACAGTTCCAATTTTGACGTTTTTAGATCAAACGCTTATAGTGTATACTTGCGGGAGAGAAGCGACGCGATGACGCATCCATCCAGTGTACGAAAAATGTTTCCCCTATGACGGAGCCCGCGCCCGGCCGGCCAGCCCTTATCAGCATCAGGTGCCTTCGGGTGTCTTGTCTTGCCTGTGAGTAACGCCACTCCCGAGCGCACATTGCGAAGGCTGAAGGACTGGCTACGGTCCCGAATGTCGGAAGAAAGGCTGGGGCTCTGTTACATTGCCATCGGTCAACGAAAGTCAGTGTGGAGAAAGTAATTGATCGGTTTGCCAAAATGAAGACAAGGCGATTGGATTTTGTTCTTTGATCAGATACCTACAATAAATAGATTTAAATTTTATTATTGTGCGTTTTCTTTCTAGAGTCTATTCGACCCTCTCCTCGGTTTTTATAAAACTAATAGGTTATTTATTATACGAATTTCAGTCCTTATGATATTATGCGACATGCTACCAGTAAAAATTAATTAGATATAAAAATAGGAGCCGGCTCTTTGGTGTTGGAGTAGCGCGCCTGCCTCTTATCCGGAGGCCCCGGGTTCGATTCCCGGCTCCGTCAGGGATTTTAGAAACTGACATGAGGGCTGGAACGGGGTGCACTCAGCCTCGTGAGGACAATTGAGTAGCTGTCTGACAGTGAGACAGCGCCCTGGTCACGAAAACCAAGATTAATGGCCGAGGGGACCCGATGCGCTGACCACGCGTCACCCCAATATCTTCAGGCCAAAGGGCTGGGCAGCGGTCGCTTGGTAGGCCTAGGCTCTTCAAGGGCTGTAGTGTCAGGGGGTTATAAAAAATACAGTCAGTCTGAAAAACTAGACGTTATATCATTTCAAATGACGCATGCTACCAATGCTACACATGTTAGAAAGGTTCAGGAGGGCTTCCAGGACTCTTTCAACAGACTCCATTACCCATTAACTTAGGCTTCCCGCGCAGGCACCTCTTTAAGGGTCACCCTGTATTTGAGTCTGACATCTTTTACAACTCTTTAAGGGTCACCCATTATTTGAATCTGATATCTTGCAAACCTCTTTAAGGGTCACCCTGTATTTGATTGAATCTAACATACTGTACACCTCATTAAGTGTCACCCTGTATTTTGCTCTGACATCCTGCACACCTCTTTAGGAGGCACCCTGTATTCTTATCTGGCATCTTGTATATCTCTTTAGGAGTCACCCTGTATTCTTATCTGGCATCTTGTACTGTATTTTGCTCTGACATCCTGCACACCTCTTTAGGAGGCACTCTGTATTCTTATATGGCATCTTGTATATCTCTTTAGAAGTCATCCTGTATTCTTATCTGACATCTTGTACACCTCTTTATGACTCACCCTGTATTCTTGTCTGACATCTTGTGCACCTCTTTAGGAGTCACCCTGTATTCTTCTCTGCCATCTTGTACACCGCTTTAAGGGTCACCTTGTATTTTGCTCTGACATCCTGCACACCTCTTTAGGAGGCACTCTGTATTCTTATCTGGCGTCTTGTATATCTCTTTAGGAGTCACCCTGTATTCTTTTCGCTTCTCTCAAAGCCCCAGGTCGCTCGACGCCCCAGGACTCTTTCAACAGACTCCACTCCATTAACCGTTAACTTCGGCTTCCCGCGTGGCTGCATGACGTCACGCACTCGCCGTCCTTTGCCCATTAACTTAGGCTTCCCGTCACTTCCATCTCCGTAACGCAACCGTCTCCGTCCCGCATAACTTTAGACTCAAGCATAACGACGAAGTCGACAAGATCGTTTGAAATTATAAAATAGGACGGATGACCCCCCCCCCCCCCCCCCAACAAAGTTCTGCCTGCGACCACCCCTGACCAACTTCTACATTCTGGAGACATGACACTAGAGTGTTGTGAAGGGCGATACCGAGCGGTGCTTAAGGGTTTCACATAATTGATTGTTTCGTTGTTTGTGTTGGAGATCAAATTTTGTTGTGTTGCTATTTATCTCCAAACTCGGGTGCACATAATTTCTGCGCCGACAGTAATTACATCAGGCTGATCAAGATTTACTAACAACCACCACCATTTTTATTCTCGTCTGCCTCGTGTCGCAGTGGCTAGAAAACCTGCGAAGAGTGAGGTTTCGATTCGTACCTTAGCCATCCTGGGAGTGGTTTTCCGTGGTTTTCCCATTTTACTTCAGGCAAATGCCTTCATGGTTCCTAACTTAAGGCCACGGTCATCTCCTTCCCAATCCTCACCTAAATTTTTGAAAGGCGGCAAAAATTACGACTCCAAGTCATACGATGTTGGCATGTCAAAGAACCCATTTGAAGTCAGTAGGCCTTGTTCATAATGGCAAAATTAATCTCGGGAGTTTCCGCCAACATGAAGTTCCTCATTTCTCTACTAGAAAGCGCTATAGTGTTCAAGGAGCTTAGATATCTAACCTCCTTGACTTTCATAGTGCTTCAAGGAACAACGAAATTCGAAAAGCAAGCTACCCTTTGGGTGTCAACTAACAAAGCTTGCACCCGGCATCCGAGGCCATACCATATTATTAATATTTCCTAAATTAAAAATAAACACACTACTACTACTACATTGACCCACAATAATATAACTTATATACAGTAGGCTATATACACACTCCCAAGTACACGGGACTAAATGATCACGATGTCAAAGCCCGTCAAATGAAACAACAGCAACTTATTTTTCAATTCAAAGTTGTATACGACTTTTAGGCATACGCTGCTCTCACGGGAGATAATTGCCGCATTTTGTACAGCCCTTGTGTGAACACTCTGGTTAACAGGTTCAGACAGCCCCATGCCTTTGGGAATTTCATACTAGGTAGCTTGAGGGTACTGCTTGAAAAGACTTCCAAGATTAACCAAGCTGATAACACAACATGTGAGAGACATTCCTCTGGTTCTGGAGACTTTGTTCTAAATGCATCCTAAATAAATAGAATAGCACATGGTCTTATAAGGTTGGTATATTGCTGGCACAGTTGTGTTTATCTCAAACTTACCTGTGTCATATCTACCTTAACTTAAGTTATGAAAAGGGAAGATAATGGAGTATTAAACTGAAAATTGCCTAATGCAATGATTGTATTTTGATTATACTTTGTGTATTTTGAAAATACAAAATACTCATGAAAAGTATTTTCGATACAGATACAAAATACATGGTTTAAAATGTATTTTCGATACAAGATACAAAAGTATCGAAAATACATATTTTAAATAAATGTATTTTCGATACTGCCCAACTCTGGCTAGAGACTTGTAGTGGGAATGAGTCAATCTCCAATCTCCTTCCGTTTATTGTGTAAGCAAGTAGACTAGTTCATATCAGCAAGCCTGACAAACCCTTCCTAGAGACTTGTAGTGGGGATGAGTCAATCTCCAATCTCCTTCCATTTATTGTGCAGCCAAGTAGACTACATCATATCAGCAAGCCTGACAAACCCTTCCTAGAGACTTGTAGTGGGAATGAGTCAATCTCCCATCTCCTTCCATTTATTGTGTAGGCAAGTAGACTAGTTCATATCAGCAAGCCTGACAAACCCTTGCTAGAGACTTGTAGTGGGGATGAGTAAATCTCCAATCTCCTTCCGTTTATTGTGTAGGCAAGTAGACTAGTTCATATCAGCAAGCCTGACAAACCCTTCCTAGAGACTTGTAGTGGGGATGAGTCAATCTCCAATCTCCTTCCATTTATTGTGCAGCCAAGTAGACTACTTCATATCAGCAAGCCTGACAAACCCTTGCTAGAGACTTGTAGTGGGGATGAGTAAATCTCCAATCTCCTTCCATTTATTGTGCAGGCAAGTAGACCAGTTCATATCAGCAAGCCTGACAAACCCTTGCTAGAGACTTGTAGTGGGAATGAGTCAATCTCCAATCTCCTTCCATTTATTGTGTAGGCAAGTAGACTAGTTCATATCAGCAAGCCTGACAAACCCTTGCTAGAGACTTGTAGTGGGGATGAGTAAATCTCCAATCTCCTTCCGTTTATTGTGTAGGCAAGTAGACTAGTTCATATCAGCAAGCCTGACAAACCCTTCCTAGAGACTTGTAGTGGGGATGAGTCAATCTCCAATCTCCTTCCATTTATTGTGCAGCCAAGTAGACTACTTCATATCAGCAAGCCTGACAAACCCTTCCTAGAGACTTGTAGTGGGGATGAGTCAATCTCCAATCTCCTTCCATTTATTGTGCAGCCAAGTAGACTACTTCATATCAGCAAGCCTGACAAACCCTTGCTAGAGACTTGTAGTGGGGATGAGTAAATCTCCAATCTCCTTCCATTTATTGTGCAGGCAAGTAGACTAGTTCATATCAGCAAGCCTGACAAACCCTTGCTAGAGACTTGTAGTGGGAATGAGTCAATCTCCAATCTCCTTCCATTTATTGTGTAGGCAAGTAGACTAGTTCATATCAGCAAGCCTGACAAACCCTTGCTAGAGACTTGTAGTGGGGATGAGTAAATCTCCAATCTCCTTCCGTTTATTGTGTAGGCAAGTAGACTAGTTCATATCAGCAAGCCTGACAAACCCTTCCTAGAGACTTGTAGTGGGGATGAGTAAATCTCCAATCTCCTTCCGTTTATTGTGCAGGCAAGTAGACTAGTTCATGTCAGCAAGCCTGACAAACCCTTCCTAGAGACTTGTAGTGGGAATGAGTCAATCTCCAATCTCCTTCCGTTTATTGTGCAGGCAAGTAGACTAGTTCATGTCAGCAAGCCTGACAAACCCTTCCTAGAGACTTGTAGTGGGAATGAGTCAATCTCCAATCTCCTTCCATTTATTGTGTAGGCAAGTAGACTAGTTCATATCAGCAAGCCTGACAATCCCTTGCTAGAGACTTGTAGTGGGAATGAGTCAATCTCCAATCTCCTTCCGTTTATTGTGTAGGCAAGTAGACTAGTTCATATCAGCAAGCCTGACAAACCCTTCCTAGAGACTTGTAGTGGGAATGAGTCAATCTCCAATCTCCTTCCGTTTATTGTGCAGGCAAGTAGGCTAGTTCATGTCAGCAAGCCTGACAAACCCTTCCTAGAGACTTGTAGTGGGAATGAGTCAATCTGCAATCTCCTTCCATTTATTGTGTAGGCAAGTAGACTAGTTCATATCAGCAAGCCTGACAAACCCTTGCTAGAGACTTGTAGTGGGGATGAGTAAATCTCCAATCTCCTTCCGTTTATTGTGTAGGCAAGTAGACTAGTTCATATCAGCAAGCCTGACAAATCCTTGCCAGAGACTTGTAGTGGGGATGAGTCAATCTCCAATCTCCTTCCATTTATTGTGGAGGCAAGTAGACTAGTTCATATCAGCAAGCTTGACAAACCCTTGCTTGAGACTTGTAGTGGGGATGAGTCAATCTCCAATCTCCTTCCGTTTATTGTATAGGCAAGTAGACTAGTTCATATCAGCAAGCCTGATAAACCCTTCCTAGAGACTTGTAGTGGGGATGAGTCAATCTCCAATCTCCTTCCATTTATTGTGCAGGCAAGTAGACTAGTTCATATCAGCAAGCCTGACAAACCCTTCCTAGAGACTTGTAGTGGGAATGAGTCAATCTCCAATCTCCTTCCATTTATTGTGTAGGCAAGTAGACTAGTTCATATCAGCAAGCCTGACAAACCCTTGCTGGAGACTTGTAGTGGGGATGAGTCAATCTCCTTCCGTTTATTGTGTAGGCAAGTAGACTAGTTCATATCAGCAAGCCTGACAAACCCTTGTAGTGGGGATGACTCAATCTCCAATCTCCTTCCATTTATTGTGCAGGCAAGTAGACTAGTTCATGTCAGCAAGCCTGACAAACCCTTCCTAGGGACTTGTAATGGGGATGAGTCAATCTCCAATCTCCTTCCGTTTATTGTGCAGGCAAGTAGACTAGTTCATGTCAGCAAGCCTGACAAACCCTTCCTAGAGACTTGTAGTGGGAATGAGTCAATCTCCAATCTCCTTCCATTTATTGTGTAGGCAAGTAGACTAGTTCATATCAGCAAGCCTGACAATCCCTTGCTAGAGACTTGTAGTGGGAATGAGTCAATCTCCAATCTCCTTCCGTTTATTGTGCAGGCAAGTAGACTAGTTCATGTCAGCAAGCCTGACAAACCCTTCCTAGAGACTTGTAGTGGGAATGAGTCAATCTCCAATCTCCTGCCATTTATTGTGTAGGCAAGTAGACTAGTTCATATCAGCAAGCCTGACAATCCCTTGCTAGAGACTTGTAGTGGGAATGAGTCAATCTCCAATCTCCTTCCGTTTATTGTGTAGGCAAGTAGACTAGTTCATATCAGCAAGCCTGACAAACCCTTCCTAGAGACTTGTAGTGGGAATGAGTCAATCTCCAATCTCCTTCCGTTTATTGTGTAGGCAAGTAGACTAGTTCATATCAGCAAGCCTGACAAACCCTTCCTAGAGACTTGTAGTGGGAATGAGTCAATCTCCAATCTCCTTCCCTTTATTGTGCAGGCAAGTAGACTAGTTCATATCAGCAAGCCTGACAAACCCTTCCTAGAGACTTGTAGTGGGGATGAGTCAATCTCCAATCTCCTTCCATTTATTGTGCAGCCAAGTAGACTACTTCATATCAGCAAGCCTGACAAACCCTTGCTAGAGACTTGTAGTGGGGATGAGTAAATCTCCAATCTCCTTCCATTTATTGTGCAGGCAAGTAGACTAGTTCATATCAGCAAGCCTGACAAACCCTTGCTAGAGACTTGTAGTGGGAATGAGTCAATCTCCAATCTCCTTCCATTTATTGTGTAGGCAAGTAGACTAGTTCATATCAGCAAGCCTGACAAACCCTTGCTAGAGACTTGTAGTGGGGATGAGTAAATCTCCAATCTCCTTCCGTTTATTGTGTAGGCAAGTAGACTAGTTCATATCAGCAAGCCTGACAAACCCTTCCTAGAGACTTGTAGTGGGGATGAGTCAATCTCCAATCTCCTTCCATTTATTGTGCAGCCAAGTAGACTACTTCATATCAGCAAGCCTGACAAACCCTTCCTAGAGACTTGTAGTGGGGATGAGTCAATCTCCAATCTCCTTCCATTTATTGTGCAGCCAAGTAGACTACTTCATATCAGCAAGCCTGACAAACCCTTGCTAGAGACTTGTAGTGGGGATGAGTAAATCTCCAATCTCCTTCCATTTATTGTGCAGGCAAGTAGACTAGTTCATATCAGCAAGCCTGACAAACCCTTGCTAGAGACTTGTAGTGGGAATGAGTCAATCTCCAATCTCCTTCCATTTATTGTGTAGGCAAGTAGACTAGTTCATATCAGCAAGCCTGACAAACCCTTGCTGGAGACTTGTAGTGGGGATGAGTCAATCTCCAATCTCCTTCCGTTTATTGTGTAGGCAAGTAGACTAGTTCATATCAGCAAGCCTGACAAACCCTTGTAGTGGGGATGACTCAATCTCCAATCTCCTTCCATTTATTGTGCAGGCAAGTAGACTAGTTCATGTCAGCAAGCCTGACAAACCCTTCCTAGGGACTTGTAATGGGGATGAGTCAATCTCCAATCTCCTTCCGTTTATTGTGCAGGCAAGTAGACTAGTTCATGTCAGCAAGCCTGACAAACCCTTCCTAGAGACTTGTAGTGGGAATGAGTCAATCTCCAATCTCCTTCCGTTTATTGTGCAGGCAAGTAGACTAGTTCATGTCAGCAAGCCTGACAAACCCTTCCTAGAGACTTGTAGTGGGGATGAGTAAATCTCCAATCTCCTTCCGTTTATTGTGCAGGCAAGTAGACTAGTTCATGTCAGCAAGCCTGACAAACCCTTCCTAGAGACTTGTAGTGGGAATGAGTCAATCTCCAATCTCCTTCCGTTTATTGTGCAGGCAAGTAGACTAGTTCATGTCAGCAAGCCTGACAAACCCTTCCTAGAGACTTGTAGTGGGAATGAGTCAATCTCCAATCTCCTTCCATTTATTGTGTAGGCAAGTAGACTAGTTCATATCAGCAAGCCTGACAATCCCTTGCTAGAGACTTGTAGTGGGAATGAGTCAATCTCCAAGCTCCTTCCGTTTATTGTGTAGGCAAGTAGACTAGTTCATATCAGCAAGCCTGACAAACCCTTCCTAGAGACTTGTAGTGGGAATGAGTCAATCTCCAATCTCCTTCCGTTTATTGTGCAGGCAAGTAGGCTAGTTCATGTCAGCAAGCCTGACAAACCCTTCCTAGAGACTTGTAGTGGGAATGAGTCAATCTGCAATCTCCTTCCATTTATTGTGTAGGCAAGTAGACTAGTTCATATCAGCAAGCCTGACAAACCCTTGCTAGAGACTTGTAGTGGGGATGAGTCAATCTCCAATCTCCTTCCATTTATTGTGCAGGCAAGTAGACTAGTTCATATCAGCAAGCCTGACAAACCCTTCCTAGAGACTTGTAGTGGGAATGAGTCAATCTCCAATCTCCTTCCATTTATTGTGTAGGCAAGTAGACTAGTTCATATCAGCAAGCCTGACAAACCCTTGCTGGAGACTTGTAGTGGGGATGAGTCAATCTCCAATCTCCTTCCGTTTATTGTGTAGGCAAGTAGACTAGTTCATATCAGCAAGCCTGACAAACCCTTGTAGTGGGGATGACTCAATCTCCAATCTCCTTCCATTTATTGTGCAGGCAAGTAGACTAGTTCATGTCAGCAAGCCTGACAAACCCTTCCTAGGGACTTGTAATGGGGATGAGTCAATCTCCAATCTCCTTCCGTTTATTGTGCAGGCAAGTAGACTAGTTCATGTCAGCAAGCCTGACAAACCCTTCCTAGAGACTTGTAGTGGGAATGAGTCAATCTCCAATCTCCTTCCGTTTATTGTGCAGGCAAGTAGACTAGTTCATGTCAGCAAGCCTGACAAACCCTTCCTAGAGACTTGTAGTGGGGATGAGTAAATCTCCAATCTCCTTCCGTTTATTGTGCAGGCAAGTAGACTAGTTCATGTCAGCAAGCCTGACAAACCCTTCCTAGAGACTTGTAGTGGGAATGAGTCAATCTCCAATCTCCTTCCGTTTATTGTGCAGGCAAGTAGACTAGTTCATGTCAGCAAGCCTGACAAACCCTTCCTAGAGACTTGTAGTGGGAATGAGTCAATCTCCAATCTCCTTCCATTTATTGTGTAGGCAAGTAGACTAGTTCATATCAGCAAGCCTGACAATCCCTTGCTAGAGACTTGTAGTGGGAATGAGTCAATCTCCAATCTCCTTCCGTTTATTGTGTAGGCAAGTAGACTAGTTCATATCAGCAAGCCTGACAAACCCTTCCTAGAGACTTGTAGTGGGAATGAGTCAATCTCCAATCTCCTTCCGTTTATTGTGCAGGCAAGTAGACTAGTTCATGTCAGCAAGCCTGACAAACCCTTCCTAGAGACTTGTAGTGGGAATGAGTCAATCTCCAATCTCCTTCCATTTATTGTGTAGGCAAGTAGACTAGTTCATATCAGCAAGCCTGACAAACCCTTGCTAGAGACTTGTAGTGGGGATGAGTAAATCTCCAATCTCCTTCTGTTTATTGTGTAGGCAAGTAGACTAGTTCATATCAGCAAGCCTGACAAATCCTTGCCAGAGACTTGTAGTGGGGATGAGTCAATCTCCAATCTCCTTCCATTTATTGTGGAGGCAAGTAGACTAGTTCATATCAGCAAGCTTGACAAACCCTTGCTTGAGACTTGTAGTGGGGATGAGTCAATCTCCAATCTCCTTCCGTTTATTGTATAGGCAAGTAGACTAGTTCATATCAGCAAGCCTGATAAACCCTTCCTAGAGACTTGTAGTGGGGATGAGTCAATCTCCAATCTCCTTCCATTTATTGTGCAGGCAAGTAGACTAGTTCATATCAGCAAGCCTGACAAACCCTTCCTAGAGACTTGTAGTGGGAATGAGTCAATCTCCAATCTCCTTCCATTTATTGTGTAGGCAAGTAGACTAGTTCATATCAGCAAGCCTGACAAACCCTTGCTGGAGACTTGTAGTGGGGATGAGTCAATCTCCAATCTCCTTCCGTTTATTGTGTAGGCAAGTAGACTAGTTCATATCAGCAAGCCTGACAAACCCTTGTAGTGGGGATGACTCAATCTCCAATCTCCTTCCATTTATTGTGCAGGCAAGTAGACTAGTTCATGTCAGCAAGCCTGACAAACCCTTCCTAGGGACTTGTAATGGGGATGAGTCAATCTCCAATCTCCTTCCGTTTATTGTGTAGGCAAGTAGACTAGTTCATATCAGCAAGCCTGACAAACCCTTGCTAGAGACTTGTAGTGGGGATGAGTCAATCTCCAATCTCCTTCCATTTATTGTGCAGGCAAATAGATTAGTTCATATCAGCAAGCCTGACATACCCTTGCTAGAGACTTGTAGTGGGGATGATTCAATCTCCAATCTCCTTCCATTTATTGTGCAGGCAAGTAGACTAGTTCCTATCAGCAAGGCTGACAAACCCTTGCTAGAGACTTGTAGTGGGGATGAGTCAATCTCCAATCTCCTTCCATTTATTGTGGAGGCAAGTAGACTAGTTCATATCAGCAAGCTTGACAAACCCTTGCTTGAGACTTGTAGTGGGGATGAGTCAATCTCCAATCTCCTTCCGTTTATTGTATAGGCAAGTAGACTAGTTCATATCAGCAAGCCTGATAAACCCTTCCTAGAGACTTGTAGTGGGGATGAGTCAATCTCCAATCTCCTTCCATTTATTGTGCAGGCAAGTAGACTAGTTCATATCAGCAAGCCTGACAAACCCTTCCTAGAGACTTGTAGTGGGAATGAGTCAATCTCCAATCTCCTTCCATTTATTGTGTAGGCAAGTAGACTAGTTCATATCAGCAAGCCTGACAAACCCTTGCTGGAGACTTGTAGTGGGGATGAGTCAATCTCCTATCTCCTTCCATTTATTGTGCAGGCAAGTAGACTAGTTCATGTCAGCAAGCCTGACAAACCCTTCCTAGAGACTTGTAGTGGGGATGAGTCAATCTCCAATCTCCTTCCGTTTATTGTGTAGGCAAGTAGACTAGTTCATATCAGCAAGCCTGACAAACCCTTGCTGGAGACTTGTAGTGGGGATGAGTCAATCTCCAATCTCCTTCCGTTTATTGTGTAGGCAAGTAGACTAGTTCATATCAGCAAGCCTGACAAACCCTTGTAGTGGGGATGACTCAATCTCCAATCTCCTTCCATTTATTGTGCAGGCAAGTAGACTAGTTCATGTCAGCAAGCCTGACAAACCCTTCCTAGGGACTTGTAATGGGGATGAGTCAATCTCCAATCTCCTTCCATTTATTGTGCAGGCAAGTAGACTAGTTCATATCAGCAAGGCTGACAAACCCTTCCTAGAGACTTGCAGTGGGGATGAGTCAATCTCCAATCTCCTTCCATTTATTGTGCAGGCAAGTAGACTAGTTCATATCAGCAAGGCTGACAAACCCTTGCTAGAGACTTGTAGAGGGGATGAGTCAATCTCCAATCTCCTTCCATTTATTGTGCAGGCAAGTAGACTAGTTCATATCAGGAAGCCTCACAAACCCTTCCTAGAGAATTGTAGTGGGGGTGCGTCAATCTCCAATCTCCTTCCATTTATTGTGGAGGCAAGTAGACTAGTTCATATCAGCAAGCCTGACAAACCCTGCTAGAGACTTGTAGTGGGAATGAGTCAATCTCCAATCTCCTTCCATTTATTGTGGAGGCAAGTAGACTAGTTCATATCAGCAAGCCTGACAAACCCTTGCTAGAGACTTGTAGTGGGAATGAGTCAATCTCCAATCTCCTTCCATTTATTGTGCAGGCAAGTAGACTAGTTCCTATCAGCAAGCCTGACAAACCCTTGCTAGAGACTGAGTTGATGAAACTGTGCTGTTTTATTTCTTCCCTTCAATAAATTCTCTGTCAAATTCCACAGATTCTGCAACATCACCACAGGGCAACGTGGCTTTGAAGGCACAGGAAATCAAGTCTATGTTAGAGAAGTCTCCTCTTGTAGTGCATTACGCTATACGGTATATTATAGCCCGTGTTCAGTCACCAAATGAGCAGGAAGCACTTAATGCCCTTACAGTAAGTATTCATCTTGTACCTTATGTTTTATAAATTGCTTGCATATTATGAAACCATTGATCTGTATTGACAATATCGCGTGGAATTTATTGTTTTACAATGAAATTAAGTTAGGGTCCACCTAATCAAAACATAGGTTATACAAATGAACATTGATGGTTTCCAGTCAATGTAATGGTTCATTTTCAGCCCTTCAGAATTTGTCATACAGCTCTGGTTTGTAGCACTTGAAACATAGTTAACACAAGTCACTGCTTTCTGTACGTGCTCGTGTTAGCCCACACCCACACCTGTACAATGAATAAGGGGAATGTCATTTTTAAACTCAGCATGCCAAATTAGATGAAATCAAGTGGAGAACTATACAAGGAGAGGCAATGTAAGCCATTACCATAAAAAAGGGGGCGTCGTTCAATCTGCTATCCGCCCATATGTAATTGTTTTGAGGCATTTACCAGCAAGTTATCGCCACCAAATCTTGTAATTATATTCTTCGAGGAATGATGCTTCAAATAAAAAAAATATAAAAAAGTGCTAAATTTCATGATTTTCATTGCAGGCCACTTTTAAGGAATATTGGGGTGATGAACCACACAAGCAGCAGTAGGCTACAACGTTTCAGAATCTAGGGAGTAAGACATGTGATAGAAAAATTCTTAAAGTGACGTAGGAAATGACGGATTCATCACCCCCTCCTCTTACCACTTCCCCATCCCTCATCCCACTGCCTACCTCCACAACACCACAGTGGGAGATTTAGTGCAGTGCTGTTCCTGACATGAGGTCAAGCTCTCATTCAACCAGAGCAAAGGTAAAAGCCATTTGTGCACATAATTTCTATTTGTCTTGGTTTTAGTTTGCTATATAATGTTTAAAAAATAATTTAAAGCAATATGTTACTTAAAAAAATGTGCTCTATCCTATTAGTTTCTCTGACTCTCGATGAAACATCACAAGAGAAAAACCTTTTAATAACTTTTTTTTTCTTAGTCAGTTTACCCTCCAGGTAGACTTTTCCCACGGACTCAGCAAGGTATCCCACCTTTCTGGCTGCGTGGCTCAGGGGTAACGTTCTCGCTTGCTGAGCCCAAGGTTGCAGGTTCGAAACCTGGCGCAGTCAGCTGGCATTTGAGGGTGCTCAAATGCGAGGGAGCCGTGTCAGTAGATTTACTGGCACGTTAAATATCCCCTTCGGAGCAAAATTTCGGCACCCCGGCGTCTCTAAAAAGCCAGTGTAGTTAAAAGGGACGTAAAACCAATAACATTATTATTATCTATGGGCAGTGTCCTGGAGCTTGACATTGGGTCAGGGGATACAACTGGGGAGGTGGGACAAGCGCCTTGCTCACGCGGCCTCACCTGCAAAGCGAACAGGGGGCCTCATGAGGAATGGGACGGGATGGGATGAATGGGAGGGATAGACAAGGAAGAGGGAAGGAGGCGGCCGTGGCCTGGCGGTAGTCACCATCCCGGCATTTGCCCGAAGACGAAGTGGGAAACCACGGAAAACCACTTCGAGGATGGCTAAGGTGGGAATCGAACCCCCTCTACTCATTTGGACCACCCGAGGCTGAGTAGACCCCGTTCCAGTCCCCATACCACTTTTCAAATCTCGTGGCAGAGCCGGGAATCTAACCTCGGACCTCCGGGGTGGCAGCTAAGCATGCTGACCACTACACCACTGAGGCAACAACTTTTTAAATATAAATTTAAATGTGTTTATTTTAAGGGGGGGGGGGGGAAACAGCTTAAGGAGCCAAAACAATAATGATTTTAAAATTATAACTCTGCCTGTCATAAATCTCGCACAACAATACTGTAGACATTTCCACATATTGCTATTAAAGCTAAAGTTCTAAATTTTCAAAATTAAAATCATAACAATTCTTATTCATTTTTCAAAATTTGGGCCTGACTTTGTGGTGATCTTCACCGATTCCCTCATATTTCCCATATTCATAGGAATTTTTAGACATTTCTTTTTTTTAAGTGGGTGTTAAACCTTCATCTAAAAACCGAATCTCACTCAAACATCTGTGGATTTAATTAGTCTTTCTATGAAACATTAAAACTATTTTTTGAGTTTGCTCAAAATTGGAATGAAAATATAACAATTAATTAATAATATGGAAATGAGGGGAATTCATTTTAAAGCTGAAGGTTTAACACCCACTGAAAAAGAAAGAAAAGCCCAAAAATTCCAATAAACATGGGAGATATGAGAGAAACGATGAAGATCAACACAAAGCAAGGACCACATTTTGCAAAATTGTTAAAATTAGTTACGATTTGAATTTTGAAAATTTAAAGCTTTGTTTCTAATGACAAGATGTGTGTGTTTCCTTGGAAATGTTTATTATTGTTGTATAGATAGAGAAATATGGAATGAAAATAAGTGTGGAGAAGAGTAAGACTGTAGTGATGACAAGAAACAAGAGAGAAGGAAGACAGAATATTGAAGTCAATGGAATTCCATTGGAAATGCTGAAGAGCGTTAATTATTTGGGGAGCGTACTTACAGAAGGTGGTATAATAAATGAAGAAATTGGAAAGAGAATCCAACAAGCTAATGGATTTTACCAGTGTGTGAGGGGTTTAGTATGGAACCAGGAAGTCCCAGAGAAATGCAAGAAAGTTCTATTCTCAATGTGTTACACACCAATTTTGACACATGCAGCAGGTACTTGGACCTCAACAAAACGCGATGAAAGCCGAATCCAAGCAGCTGAGATGAAGTTCCTTAGAGGAATGATTGGGAAGACACGGAGGGATAAAATCAGGAATGTGGACATTAGGGAGAGAACTGGGTTCTCAAAACTGCAAGACAAGATAGAGACTAGTAAGCTGAAGTGGTACGGACATATGATGAGAATGGAAGAATATAGAGCACCAAAAAGAATATTTATGGAAAAAATGCCAGGGAGAAGACCACGAGGATGGCCCAGAAAGAGGTGGATCGATACGGTGAAGGAGAGCATAGAGAAAAGAGGAGTAAAGGAAAAAGAAGGAAATGATTGGTGGAGGGATAGACAACTGTGGAGGTCCCGACCCAGAGAACTGGAAACGGGAAATGAAGGAGATTTATGACAGGCATGGTCATAATATTAAAATCGTTATTGTTTTGGCTCATTAAGCTGTATGTTCCACCTTTAGGACTAAATGTCTCTTTAGCTGCGACTAACTGCCACTATTGTACTGTACATGCATCATTTATAAATGGTCTTAAATTAATCTAAATAATGAGGAAGAAATAAATACATTACTGTTTTAACCTACCTAATATGAAATAGGCCTATAGCTAGAGCCCTGCATGGATAAACAAAACGTTATCCGCATCCGCACAACTTTTTTCTGCATTCGTACGTTTGTTATCTGAATCTACTGGCATTACAATCATCATCATCTTGAACAGTTTCCAACCGCTGGTCGGGTCTGCTTGGAACATAAGCCTCTCCATCGTTTCCTGTCCATCCACCAACTCTCGTCTTTCACTGTGTCCCAGCACACTCCTCTTTCCTCCACACTCTTCTTAACTTCTTTTGGTCTGGCTGCGTGGCTCAGGGGTAACGTTCTCGCTTGCTGAGCCCAAGGTTGCAGGTTCGAAACCTGGCACAGTCAGCTGGCATTTGAGGGTGCGCAAATGTGAGAGAGCCGTGTCAGTATATTTACTGGCACGTTAAAGATCCCCTTTGGGGCAAAATTCCGGCACCCCGGCGTCTCTAAAAGCCAGGGTAGTTAAAAGGGACGTAAAACCAATAACATTATTATTATTATTATTAACTCCTTTTGTCCATCTGTCCCTTGGTCTTCCCCTTGGCCTCCTTCCCTTCATTTCCATTCCAAACATCTTCGGTATCCTCTCCTCTCGCATCCTCCTCACATGTCCATACCATTGTAGCCTAGATCACTCTATTCTATTTTGCAATGGTTCCTCTCTTGCCATCTCTCTGACTGTCTCATTCCTTACTCTGTCCATTCTTGTTACTCCTACCCTACTCCCCTGGAACTTCATCTCCACTGCTCGTATTTTATTCTTGTCCCTTTCCTTCATTACCCATGTTTCTGAACCATATGTCAAAATTGGCACAAAGTAGGTCTTGTAGACGATTCCTTTACATTTTTGTGGTACATCTTTATTCCATATCACCCCCTTAACACATTTGAAAAATCCATCTGCGCCACCTTCCCCTTTCATTTATTTCCATCCTATTGCCTCCCTTTTCTTCAATTATGCTTCCCAAGTACTTGAAGCATTCTACTTTCTGCAACTGCTGTCCTCCCCATATCCAGTCTGTTCTTCCTCCTCGTTGTGATGACCACTTCACTTTTTTGTGCTGAGAACTTCATCCCATATGATAACACTACCTTCTCCCACTCATCTAATTGCTCTTGTACTTCTTCCTCATCCTCTCCCCATACCAGAAGGTCATCAGCAAACAACATTGCCTTCATTTTCCTATCCCCATTACAATAATACTTTTAATTAGATAAAGCATAAATTACTCAAGCGACATATTTAGACATTTGAGGAAGAGCCGTTCCCTTAGGCTTTGTATGTCATGTGCTATGTTTAAAATGAACGTTATCCAGCCAGAATTGCAACCCTTTCCTGTTGCAAGTATTAATTATGCTTAATGACATAATTTGAATGAGATTAGCTTAAATCATCATCTTACATTTGTCATGAATAAAACATACCGGAAAAATATGATATCTCATAAATATCTGGGTCCTAATAATATTAAACAAGTTCGGATTACTTAACTTAACTTACTTACTTAATTCCTGCCGCTCCTTCCGGAGCATAGGGCCTTGGCGAAATTTTTCCACGCAGTACGGTTCCTGGCCATTCTCTTCACTTGACTCCAGTTCTTGTCCACCTCTGCAATTTCATTTTCGATCGTCCTCTTCCAGGTCTCTTAGGTCGACCTCGCTTCCTGGCGCCTTGAGGATTCCAGTCTAGCGCCGCCCTCTCAATAGCTCCGTCTGGCTTCCTTAGTGTGTGACCAATCCAGAAACAAGTTCGGATTGTATTCTAAAAATTATCTGCAAATTTTCTCCAAACATTATCCGCAGCTTATTCGCTATCAACACAGCCATGCAAACTATATCCGCGTGGCAAAAAATTTTGCGGATATCCTCATCCATGCAGGGCTTTACCTATAGCTTATTATGCTACAACTAAAATCGCATATACAGGGTCTTTATATTTGCTTGGCTATGACATTCGCGCTCCGCCAGTGACGCCTCAGTTGCCGGCTGCCGTGCGCGTGTATGTACGGCAGAATACGGCTGCTTAAAATCAGTATCATGCATTTTTATACACCATGCTTACAGTAGATGCTGAAAATGTTTCCCATCCACTGTCAAACATAATAGTTTACTGAACCTGTACGGTTGAATCTCTTAGCAAGTTATTTTATTGTGATTGTATATAGTGCTGTAATGCCTTATGTGAAATATTCGTTACTAGAACTTGTATATCTGCACAATACGTACATAAAGTGCAGGAAATAGTGCTCTAGAACAAGACAAAAGTTTTGAGTTAAATTTCCAGGGAGACCCATTCCTATAAATGGAACAATAAAACAGCTGCCCAAGTGATTCAAATGTACAGGTTCAGTAAACAATAAAAATAGACATTGTTATTTCGTTACTGAAGCTAAATTATCCAGAGGAACCGGTAACTTCATAAGGAGATGCCGGTTATGTTTGGCAGCGGATTGGGAACATTTTCAGCCTCTACTGTAAGCATGGTGAATAAAAATGCATTATACTGATTTTAAGCAGCGTATTCTGCCGTACATACACGCGCACAGCAGCCGGCAACTGAGCCGTCACTGGCGGAGCGCGTGAGCGAGAATGTCCTAGCCAAGCAAATATAAAGACCCTGTACTTGGTTAAATATTTACACAGGTAATGGGAGTGAATATATGATTTCTGGGCCTTGTCACTTCGCTGACGTACTATGCCCAGTCTTGAGGCATTTACAACAAATGACTTGTTACATTTCACTGTGCAATGCTGAGGGATCTGGAGAGTTGTAGCTGTGAATCTATTGTACCGATCATGCACATGACTCATTTGAGATTTAGCCAGGTAAGGGAGTGAAACAGTTTTTAAAATTCTCAAGTACATACAAGTGAATTCTCTCTTATTTAAAAAATTGCACACTTCCATCTTATGTTGTTCTGCAAAGAGGGTGCACCACAATGCACAGTTTCACCACTCATTTATACTTATGACACTATATATCAACACAAACAAAATTGGAAATATACTACTATGAAAATAAGGTCTTCAAAATGTTGGTATGTTTATGACCTAAAATAAAATAAAAAGAGAAATATGTAACCAGTTATAACCTCAAAACAGCTGATGAAGTACATTACACATCAGTTGTTACGTCCACCTTCTCAACATCATCTCCTTGTAACTTAATGCACTTTTGCCATCGATGTGTCAGTCTCTCCAGACCTTCCTGAAACCATTCTTTTGGAGTGCTGCGTACCCATGCCTTGGCGGCTGTGTCCAGAGGTTTCTTCATGTTCCCGAACAGGTGGTAATCACTTGGTGCCAAGTTGGGAGAGTATGGTGGGTGTGGCAGCACCGTGAATCCCATTTGATCAATGGCAGCGGTGGTCTCTCGGCTAGTGTGGGGGCGGGCATTGTCATGATGCAGAAGCACACCTATAGCCCATTTTCCTGGCAGCATAGTTTGAATGGCACGATGTAAGCGTTTAAGGGTTGCCACATATGCTGCACTGTTAATTGTGACCTCCAATTCCAGCCAGTCAATGAGGATGATGCCCTTTGTGTCGCCATTCGCTTGCCAAATGATTGCACTGTTCGACATTTCTTTGGCGGCAAACTGCCCCTATGCTTCCATTGCGTGGTAGCCGTTTTGTGGAAATTGCAGAACTGGACACAGCCGTCAAGGCATGGGTACGCAGCACTCCGAATTAATGGTTTCAGGAAGGTCTGGCGAGACTGACACATCGATGGCAAAAGTGCATAAAACTACAAAGAGATTATGTTGAGAAGGTGGACGTAACAACTGATGTGTAATGTACCTCATTTGGGTAGAAAAAAAATAAAGTGTAAAGCAATATAATACGCCTTTCGTATTTTATGTGACATATACGGTGAGGTCCTTCCCTATCAAACAGAGGGTCTCGTTGACCGCGTGACGGCCGGGGCACTATGTCTAGCAAGGCACTGGCGCTAATTGCAGCGTATCCTGCTCTTGTGTTATCGCTAAATGCAATTCACTCTCCGCTCGCCCCGTGGGCAAGCAAAGCTCTGTTCTTAAAGGAAGGGCCTCACTGTATTTGCATATTTAGTTCCTTTCCATAATTTTGGTTACATTGTCCATTTTTTTCCCCTGCAATTTCAGCCCCCCCCCCCTTTTTTTTTTTTGCAATATATGAAGTCCAGCTGAGTTCATTAATGTAGGAACTTATTGGAACATTAGATTATGTACTAGTTATAGAATATTGCCATAAGTAATGTAGGTTTCATTCTGATTTGCCTTAAATTGGAGAAATAAATGATGCTCACTCTGACCAAAATTATGAAAATGAACTAAATATATGCAAATATATGTCACTGGAGAGATGAATTCGGACAGAAGTTGAAAATGGGCTGAGGGAAGAACAGTATGGATTCAGGCCAGGAAGGTCAACAGTTGACCTCATCTTTGCTGTAAGACAGCTACAAGAACACCTTTATGAATATGGGAAAGATCTGGTGATGACCTTCTTGGATATTGAGAAAGCATATGATAGTATTAATAGAAACAAGATATGGGAAGCAATGAGATCAAAAGCAGTGAACAAGGAGACAGTGGCAAGAGTGAAAGCAATGTACGAGGGAAGCAAAAGCTGTGTAAAGGTGGGAAGGGAGGGAACGGAATGGTATCAACTGGAGAGTGGTCTGAAACAAGGAAGTGCCCTCTCACCCCTGTTATTTATAGTGGTGATGGATGAAATCATACGAAAAGTGGTAAATAGCATTGGGGATAGGAAAATGAAGGCAATGTTGTTTGCTGATGACCTTCTGGTATGGGGAGAGGATGAGGAAGAAGTACAAGAGCAATTAGATGAGTGGGAGAAGGTAGTGTTATCATATGGGATGAAGTTCTCAGCACAAAAGAGTGAAGTGGTCATCACAACGAGGAGGAAGAACAGACTGGATATGGGCATAACACTTGGAGGACAGCAGTTACAGAAAGTAGAATGCTTCAAGTACTTGGGAAGCATAATTGAAGAAAAGGGAGGCAATAGGATGGAAATAAATGAAAGGGGAAGGTGCGCAGCTGGATTTTTCAAGAGTGTTAGGGGGATGATATGGAATAAAGATGTACCACAAAAATGTAAAGGAATAATCTACAAGACCTACTTTGTGCCAATTTTGACATATGGTTCAGAAACACGGGTGATGAAGGAAAGGGACAAGAATAAAATACAAGCCGTGGAGATGAAGTTACAGAGGAGTAGGGTAGGAGTAACCAGAATGGACAGAGTAAGGAATGAGAGAGTCAGAGAGATGGCAAGAGAGGAACCATTGCAAAATAGAATAGAGCGATCTAGGCTACAAGGGTATGGACATGTGAGGAGGATGCGAGAGGAGAGGATACCGAAGAAGATGTTTGGAATGGAAATGAAGGGAAGGAGGCCAAGGGGAAGACCAAGGGACAGATGGACAAAAGGAGTTAAGAAGAGTGTGGAGGAAAGAGGAGTGTGCTGGGACACAGTGAAAGATGAGAGATGGTGGATGGACAGGAAACGATGGAGAGGCTTATGTTCCAAGCAGACCCGACCAGCGGTCGGAAACTGCTCAAGATGATGATATGTCACATAAAATATACATATATAAGAAATCAGAAACGTTATAATTTTTGTTTAATTCAACACCGACTGAAATTAAAGTCGGGAAAGAAGATGACATGTCATAAACGTCCGAACCCTAGTAATCTTATCAGATACTGTACTTCCGTACACCCCGCAGCTTAGCTGTGCATGTTAAATAACTCACCACAACCACAACAGGAAGCTGCAGTAAGTCTGGAGATCAGAGGTCGAATCCCAGCGCTGACAGCGACTATTCTGAGTGGGTTTTCCCTGTGATTTCCCATACTCCTTCCAGGAAAATGCTGAGATAATACCATGTCCTGTGGCACTTACCATATCCTCAACTTTAATAATTACAGCAACACACACTACTTACAGTTACAAATTGAACACACGCCCAAGTACATCAGACTGATGACCAATGATCTTCCAAACCCCTAATATGAATTATGCTTGTCTAGTACATAGGTATGTACAACTTACTAATTTGATTTTCTTTATTTATTTCAGCTTTTCGATGTTTGCATGAAAGAGTGTGGACCAAACTTCCAAGCAGAAGTAGGAAAATTCCGCATATTAAATGAACTGATTAAACTAGTCTCCCCGAAGTATATGGGAGCACTTACTTCCCCCAACGTCCGTCAGAAAGTACTGAACACCTTGTACACATGGACAAAGGTGTATGCTCATGAAGTGAAGATAGTTGAGGCATATGAAATGCTCAGGAAGCAAGGAGTTGTGAGCCTGGTATGATGATTTATATTACTAAGACAGATCTGTGGATTAATGTTCTATCTCCCCCCAGGGGCTCACAACTAGTGGGACGTGGGTTGGCGACCAGGGGGCCCCAACTGAGTCCGGTATTGATTCCACATACTTGTGCCAGGCTCCTTTCTGTTTTCTTTCCTGTCGGCCTCCTTTGGTCAACACTTGTTCTCGTATGACCCCTATGGTATTAGGGTATTCAAGGCCTAGGGAGTCTTTCACTCTCTCGCATTAATTGGCTCTTTTCTCATATTCCCTGATACCCTAATTTTTTGAGGTGTCGGCATTCTTCTTTTTCTTTTCTTGGTATCTCCTGCCTTCTGCTCAAGACCCTAAAAGAGGCAGGGTGTATGTAGCCCCACTGCTTATGGAATAATAATATCGTATGGCCTCGGGTGCAAGCTTTGTTATTTGACGCCCAGAGGGCAGCTTGCATGTCGAATTTTGTTGTTCCTTGGAATGCTATGAAAGTCAAGGAGGTTAGATATCTAAGCTCCTTGACACTATAGCGCATTCTAGTAGAGAAGGGAGAAACTTTTGTGTTGGCGGAAAATCCCGAGATTAATTTTGCCATTATGAACACAGCCTACCGAATTCAAATGGGTTTTGTAATATGCCAACAACGTATGACATGCGTGGCATGATTTTTGTCGCCATTTCAAAAATTGCCAACCACGGCCAGGAGCAAACCTGCAAGCTTGGGGTTGGTAGTCCGACACGATAACCTCTCACCTACTGTGGCAAGCACTGCTTATGGATATTGCTACACCTTCAAACGCTCGCGGCTGGTGAGTTCAGGAGTTGGCGACTCCGAGAGATTCAGTTTTTCGCTTTTTCCCTTTCCTATGTGCCTTCCATGGCGCTACTTCTTTTTAAGTCCCTCCATTCTCAATCTTCAAGATTTGAGGGTATTTCTTTTCCTTGTGGTTCCCTTAGTACTTTTTTCTGTTTTGTCCTTATCGTCTTCTAGCTTGTAAGTTAGTTGGATTTTCGTAGCTTGCTTTATTTGAGTTCTACATTTCATCATTTTCCCGATCACTTGGGTTAAATGGCCGATAACCTAGATGTTAGACCCCTTAAATTAACAATCATTATCATCATAATTTTCTATCCTACTCTTTATTTTATCACTAAGGGTGTGATTTTCCATCTCTGGGAAAAAGTGGTGGGCATCTACTCCAGGAGTAACTTAGCCCATAACTTCTAATCATTTGGCTAATGGATAATGTGTAATGTGAGTTCTGACTCAAGCCAACGAACGTCATCGTAGCACAGTAACTAAGTTAATCAAGATATTTCAGTTTTAGTGAAAGGTGAAATTTCTTCCCAATTATTTTACTATATAAGAAAATTATACAATAATATAATTCCAAGAAATATGGTTTTGAATTATGGTATGTAGAGCTAAATATAACACCTCCCTTCACCTCCACCTCCCAAATCCTCGTTTATGTCGATATTTGGTTCTGGTGTTTCAAAAAATTGTAAACATCACCACTTGTTGTTTGAGTCTTCAGTCTTTCGACTGGTTTGATGCAGCACTCCATGCTTCCTTGTCCTGAGCTAATCGTTTCATCTCTACATAGCTACCATACCCTACATCCGAGGTAATCTGTTTAACATATTCTAACCGTGGTCTACCCCTACAGTTCTTATCCTCGACCCTTCCTTTTCTATAACTAAGTTTGCTATTCCTGGGTGTCTTAGTATGTGTCCTACCAACCTATCTCTTCTCTTCATTAGCAGTTACCAGAAACATCTCTCCTCTTCCACTCGTCTTAATACCTCTTCATTCGTAACTATATCTCCCCATCTGATCATCATTCTCCTGTAACACCACATTTCAAATGCTTCAACTCTCCTCTTCATGCCCCAGACAAAGGCCTTCAAAAATGACTTCCTAATACCTACTGTAAATCTATATTCGATGTCAACAGATTCCTTTTCTGTTGAAATGCCTTCCTTGCATGTGCTAACCTACTTTTTTATAAGCTCTTTACTTTGTCCATCACTGGTTATTTTGCTTCCTAAGTAACAGAAGTGACACCTACTTCCTTTAGTTTTTCACCTGCCAATTCGACATCCATAGAGATTTCTGATTGCTTTCGATTGCATTCCAATATTTTGTTTTACATTTATTAATTTTTATCATGTTCCTGTACCTGTACAGGAACAGTTGGACGTATGGGAAGGAATAATACAAGGATATGGGATGAAATTTAGCATAAATAAGAGTGAGATGGTGATCACAACAAGGAAGAAGGAAAGAACCACAACGGGAATACCAATTGGTGGGGAACAGCTGAAGAAAGTGGAGAGTTTCAAGTATCTGGGAAGCCTGATACAAGATACTGGAAGAAACTATAGAGAAATAAATGAGCGGGGGAGGCAGGCAGAAGCATTTCGGAGGAGTGTGAGAAGCATGTTATGGAGCAAGGATGTCCCTCAGAACAGCAAAAAGATCATATATCGGACGTACTATGTCCCTATCCTGACGTATGCCTCGGAGACCTGGGTTATGAAAGGAAGGGAGAAGAGCAAAATACAGACCAGTGAGATGAGGTTCTTGAGAAGCAGTATTGGAGCTACAAAGATGGACAGAATAAGAAATGAGAGGACCAGAGAATTAATGAAGGAGGAACCATTACAGGATGGTATAGAGAAATCTAGACTTGGATGGTATGGACATGTAAAACGAATGGAGAAGAGGATACCCAGGAGAGTACACGAGACGAAGTGGGAAGGAAAAAGACCGAGGGACAGGTGGCTGAAGGGGGTGGAAGAAAGCGTGAAGAAGAGAGGAGAAGACTGGACAAGGGTGGAGGCTGAGAGATGGTGGGAAGACAGAAGACATTGGAGAGGCTTGTGTTCCAAACAGACCCGGCCAGTGGCTGGAAACTGTGCAAGATGATGATGATGATGATGAATTTTTATCATGAATTCTTTCCTCAAGACAGAATCCATACCATTTAAAAACTCATCACCATTTATGTGATTTTATATAATATATTCTGCCAGCGAGAAACCTCCCCTAATAATACACAAAGAAAAATCTATTAGAAAGTGTCACTGAGTACAGACATCTAGGGTTGCCATATGGCAATCACCTGAATGAAAGTCTTAACATTGCTAATAATAGTTTAAATTACTGTAATTTGTCACAAACGATGTATTGATGTATCTAAAACAATAATTTGAAGTCATCATCATCATCATCTTCCTTCCAAGTATTGGGCCAAATGTCCCGTTACGGTCTTGCACTTTCCCTCCATCTCTTCATCGGACGTCCTATCGATCTATTTCCCCGTGGCTGGTAGCGAAGGATCTCCTTTGGTAATCTTCCAGGTTCCATCCTTTGGACATGATGCTTCCAGTTCTCTTGGTAGTCACAAATGTATGTAGTTATTTGTTTCACTTTTAGTTCCTTCAGCACATCCTCGTTTCTCTTATGATCCCATTTAGTATAGCCTGCTGTTCGGCGCATAAAGGTCATTTCACGTGCTGTGAGTCTGGAGATGTCCTGAGATCTTATTGTCCATGCCTCGCTGCCAAAGCACAGGGTTGGTCTGGCTAATGTGTTATACAAACGCAAGCGTGTATGCCTTTGGACAAGAGATGGCTTCATGACGTGATTGATGATTCCTGTTGTTCTGGTATAATTAGTTATTTTTGCAGTTATGTCTTGTTCTTCTTGAAAAGATAAATTATATCCTAAATACTTGAATTCGTTAACTCTTTCTAAAATTTTACCATCCAGACTTATTTTACTGGGGATAGGGTCCTTACCTTTAAAGGCCATTACTTGAGTCTTTTCAGTAGAAATGCACATGCTGAATTTTGATGCCCCTTTCTGGAGGTTGAATACTGACCACTGCAGATCATCTTCAGATGCTGCTACCAATGCAACATCAGCAGCAAATAGTATAGCGTCTAAATTTCTTAGATGCCTGCTGATAGGTATTGAACCATGCCTTTGAAGTAGAAAGAGTAAATAATGATATTGGTTTCACGTCCCCTTTAACCTCTTAACTGGGTATTTTTGAGCGCTTGGAGTAATCTGCCCTGTGTATTATTTCCAGCCAATTGGTACGACAGTATAGGCGGAAAGGTTAGCGGGAATATTAGCAATAATAATGTTGTGTTATAGTATAAAAAAGAAATGTCAATGTATTAAGTATAATTCAAGAGACATTTTGTCCATTTTTACAGTAACTACAAGGTCATTTACCTGATCAGAACTTATGAGTTTTGTCCGTATGACCTAAACTGTTCATTTCCGCACATTGAGAGGTGCAAATAAAAAGTATCAAATGCTATCGAGATCAAACGTGTAGGTTTGCTTTCATTGATTGTCTTGTATTGCTCTCCGCACAAAGCAAAAACAAACACATGACCAAAACAGAAAGCAAAAAGCAGAATTCAAAAGCAAAAAACAAACACAAAACCAAAAAACAAACAAAAAAGCAAAGCAAAATTAAAAAGAAAAGAAAAAGCAGAAAACGAACACAAAAACCAAAATTTAAAAAGGAATAAAAAGCAGAAAATGAACACAAATTCATAAACAAAAAAGCAAAAATCAAAAACAAACACAAAAACAAAACTTCAAAGACAAAAGGAAAATCAGAAAAAGAACTTAATATCAAAAACAAAAGAAGCAAAATTCAAAAACAAAAGCAAATACAGAAAACAAACACAAAAACACAAAGCAAAAACAAAAGAAAAAGAACACAAAACAAAAGCAGATACAGAAAACAAACAAAAAAAACACAAAGCAAAAACAAAAATTTATAAAAAAATAAAAAGCAGAAAACGAACACAAAATCAAATATAAAAACAAACAAAAACAACCAAGATACAGGAGGCGGGAAATGTCGTAACTGCTGCCAACCTGCAGCCAAAACATAAATTTTCTTGAAGATGCCGTGATAACTCGACACGCCCAGGAGGCGTTAGCGGTAAAAATGGAGTACGCATATATTAGTCATGTCCATTAAATTATAATATTTAACATACGAATATATACATCATATCCAGTTAAGAGGTTAACTACTGAGGTTTCAACCCTCGGGACGTCTCGCCGTGGTCTTTTCGACCCCCACGCATACTTCTTTTGTTACTCTATCTAGCCTTGTGGGACAGGCCCCTCCCTCCTCCATATCTACCCCGCACCCCTCCTCTACGGTTTAAAGCAAGGTAGCGCTACTCAGTTGCTGTATTCAGCCAGTTGTATGTGAATTCGTTGCTCCGTGCACAACCATTCCCAGTAATAAAGAAATACATTATTAAGCTGAAACATTGTTTTATATATTTTTTACTGATAGTTGTAAATTACTTGTACATTGTACTGTACTTTCTTTTTATCAGTTTGCTTTTGTGAATGTTCTTCCCTCTCCATTGTATTTTTATGTGTGTTTTAAAGTAGAACATAACATTAGATATTGTATTCTTTTAAAGCACTATTTGGATGTAAATAAATAAAATGTATACTTTGAATGATGAAAATAGAAAGCACATAAAGAAAGCAACTTAACAATAATATGTAGCAAATGGAAATAATCAAACGATATTAAATGCTTGTGGTCTTTTCCATCACGCGTGACGACTGACGTTACACTGCCTCGCGCGACGTCCCGAGGGTTAAGAGACTCCGGAGTGCCGGAATTTCGCCCCATAGGGGACTTTTAACTTGCCAGTAAATCTACTGACTAGGCTCCGTCGCATTTGCGCACCCTCAAATGCCAACTTGATTGCACCAGGATTTGATTCTGGAACCTTAGGCACAGCAGGCGTGAAGTAGAAAGCTAAGATGAATACCGTATAATAAATGTGAGTAAATATGCTGTGGCGAATCTAATATCCATTATTTTGCATCTTTCTACAGAGCTTAATGTTCACACAGCAGCAAGACGGAACACATAAAACAGACAATTGTGGTGCGTTGTTAACACCTGCACGCACCAAACAATCGCTCTTGCGCCATTCTAATGTTTGTTACAGCTTTTGGAGGACTCTTTAAAATAATTCTTAGTTAGTTAGTTATTGTTGTTTTAAGGGGTGGAACTACGAGGTCATCTGTCCCAGATGATGATTCTTGATGTGTATCCACCCTAGTGCACCAACCCACGAAGTTTGGGTAAAGGTTACTATGCGCCTATGTGGCTGCCAGTACCTACCTGCCATTTATCGCGGTCATCAGCCCCTGTTAGTGTAGTAAGCCATGTAATTAATTGGAAATGTACTTCACAGCCATCCCTATCAATGGGCAAATTTGAACTCCAGGGTAACCTTAGGATGAATTTGGTTGGTTTAGTCATGCACAGGGTTGGGAATTTATGGAGATTAATTTTTTGAATTGTTTTCTTTTTTTTAAATATATTATCATGATCCCCATAATACCCACCCCTCATCATGTATATTACTTTTAGAATAACTTACAACATTGCCACAAATTATCTTCATCAATGGTATTTAAGATGTAGGTTTGTTTGAAATCTTCTCTGTCAAGAGGAGAACAAAGTGTATAATGTGTGTTGATGTGTATAGAGCTAGATTCTCATTTAGAACATTCTATTTAGTGGCATGATTTTTTATTTGATGGGTCAAAAGATGTAACTTCGTCTTCCCTCCATGTGGGATTTTCCTTTATTTAGTGTGCAGAATGTAGCCCAAACAAACTCTGGAAAGGTCATCATTAGGGCCCGGATGTTGATGCCGTAAAAAAGTTTAAAAAATGCACTTAAAATTTTCAAAAATGACTGTAATAAATGTCCTAAAAATTTGAAAAATGCACTATGAAATGGAGAAAATGATATAATAAAATCACCAATATTTCAAAAATTCGAAAAATGCAGTATAAAATGGAGAAAATGATCTTATAATAATAAACTCACCAATATTTCAAAAATGCCATGTTGCTCAAACTGAAAAGTCAACCAAAATAGATTTCTCTCTCTCTCGATTCGTTTAGTTGATTCCGACTCTCCGTGACCCCATGTACTAGACTACGCCAATTTCTCCTGTCCTGCACTGCCTCTCGAAGATTTTCCAAGCTGGAATTTAGTGCTTCTGTGATCCCATCCATCCATCTCATTCTTTGCCTCCCTCTTCTTCTTGTGCCTTCTATCTTCCCCAGCATTAAGGTCTTCTCTAATGAATTATGTCTTCTCATGATGTGTCCAAAGTAGCCCAGTTTTTGTTTCAGGATTAAGCCCTCCAAGGAACAAGCTGGTTTAATTTGATGTAAAACTGACTCATTGGTTCTCTTCGCAGTCCATGGAACTCTAGGAACTCTTCTCCAACACCATAATTCGAAGGAATCTATTCTACGGCGTTCAGGTCTCGCATCCGTACATCACAACTGGAAAAACCATAGCCCTTATTATACGGATCTTTGTTGTTAAGGTTAGGTCTCTACTCCTTAAGATATTGTCCAGATTTGAAAATGCCTGTCTACCAAGTAGCATTTGATCTCATGACTGCAGTCACCATCGGCAGAAATCTGTGAGCCAAGATAGTTAAAAACAGAGACTATCTCCATTTTTTCTCCTCCTACTTGCCATGAATTGACAGTTGTAGTTGTCATAATTTTTGTTTTCTTGACATTCAACATTAGTCCAGCCTTTGAACTTTCTTCTTTCACTTTCAGTAAGAGATTTTTTAAATCTTCTTCAGTTTCAGCCATCAGGATTGTATCATCTGCATATCTCAGGTTGTTCATATTTAACCCAGCTATTTTGATTCCTGTTTCTTCTTCATCTAACCCCACATTCCTCATAATGTGTTCTGCATACAGATTGAAAAGGTAAGGTGACAATATACAGCCTTGCCATACTCCTTTTTGAATATTAACCCATTTAGTTGTTCCATATATGGTTCTCACTGTAGCTTCTTGATCAGAGTATAAGTTCCGGATGAGGTTAATGATTTGTTCTGGTACTCCCATGTATTTTAGTACTTTCCATAACTCATTATGATCAACACAGTCAAAAGCTTTAGCATAATCAATAAAACAAAAATATACATCTTTCTGGAATTCTCTTGCCTTCTCCATTATCCATCGTACGTTAGCGATTTGATCTCTGGTCCCTCTTCCTTTACGAAATCCAGCTTGTTCTTCAGCTAGCTCTCGGTCTACATACTGGCGTAGTCTATTTTGTAGGATTTTATGCATGACTTTGCTAGCATGTGAGATAAGTGCTATTGTTCGGTGATTCGTGCATTCTTTAGAATTTCCCTTCTTAGGAATTGGAATGAATACTAAACTTTTCCAGTCTTTTGGCCATTGTTGGGTTTTCCATATTTGCTGACATATGGAATGTAAAATTTTCACTGCACTATCTCCAACTTCTTTGAACATTTCTATTGGAATTCCATCATGTCCACTAGCTTTGTTTTTAGCAATATTCTCTAGGGCCCATTTGACTTCAGTTTCCAAAATATCTGGTTCTGGTTCGAAGGGCACATGAACTTCATTATCCATAATACATGGTTCTTTCTTATACAGATCTTCTACATATTCCATCCATCTTTCCTTAATGTCCTCTGCTTCTGTTAGATCTTTGCCATATTTATCTTTTACCATCCCAAATCTTGCCTGAAATTTTCCTTTGATATCCCTAATTTTCTTGTAAAGTTCCCTCGTCTTTCCCATTTTGTTATTTTCCTCAACTTCCTTACATTGATTAGTTATAAAAATATTCTTATCTCTTCTAGCTAATCTTCTAAACTCTGCATTAAACTCAAACATTGTTGATCTATCCCCTTTAATTTTTGCATTCCTTCGTTCTTCTGTAATTTGCAGTGTCTCACCCGATAACCATTTGGCCTTATTCTTATTCTTTTCCTTGGGAATGTATTTTTCTGCTTCCTGCTTAACAGCAGCAGATACTTCTGTCCACAACTCTTCAGGGGTTTTGTCTCCAATCTGCAATGTATTAAATCTGTTTCTGACTTCTACTGTATAATCACAAGGAATTCTTCCCAGGTCAAATCTGTACGATGAGGCAGTTCTAGCCGTTTTCCTCAACTTCAACCAGAATTTTGCAATTAATAATTCATGATCTGATCCACAGTCAGCGCCTGGTCTTGTTGTAGTAGATTGAATAGCACTTTTCCACCTACTATTACAAATTATGTAATAAATTTGATTTCGGTATTGGCCATCTGGTGAAGTCCAAGTGTATAGACGTCTTTTGGGTAACTGGAATAGTGTGTTGGTAATAATCAGTGAATTGTCTAGGCAGAATTCTAGGAGTCTCTGTCCTGCTTCATTTGTTGCACCAAGACCAAATTGTCCTGTTACACCATCTACTGTTTGATTTCCCACTTTAGCATTCCAATCTCCAACTATGAACACGATATCCTTGTTCGGTGTCGACCGTAGTAGTTCTTGCAAATATTCATAAAATTGGTCAACTACGTCCTCTTCAGCATCAATGGTTGGTGCATAAACTTGAATGACTGTAACATTGAGAGGTTGACCTTGAAGTCTGATGGATATCATTCTATCATTTTTATAGTTGCAACCCATCACAGTTTTACCTACTCTGTTACTAACTATGAAGGCTACTCCATTACTTCTGTTGTTGTCTTGTCCAGAAAAGTATACTGTGTAGTCGTCCGAAATAAACTCTCCCATTCCAGACCACCTCATTTCACTTATTCCCAATATGTCGATGCCGATTCTCTCCATTTCTCTTTTGACTACATCTAGTTTTTCTTGATACATGGATCTCACATTCCATGTTCCTAAACAGTACTGTTCCTTGCAGCATTGCACTCTTCTTAAAGCCCCTCTCAACTTAGTTCCCCTCGGAGATCCGAACGGGGAACTTGAAACTCCGGAACATTTTAAATTGAGCAAAGCCATGGGGTTTTCTTGGAATATTTAATGTGGTGGTTTCCCGTTGCCTTCCACATTCTGATGCCGTTGACCAATCATGGTTCCTCCGCCTTCAGGGATAATTTCTCATCCCTAGGACAACAGAGTGCCCTAAACCTCTACCCGCTCATCCGCCTTCCAAGGAAACCGTTGGCACTTGGTAGAGGAGGACCTGTTATACCGGAGGTCACTCGGTCGTCAGAGCCTCGTCAGTCTTAAGCAGGGTGCACCACGTGCAGGTGAGGTTGACATTTGAGTAGGAGTTCTGTCAACATCCTACCCCTTCTAGCACTTAATAAAAGGTTTATGTTCACTTTAGTCTGAGTTGCACTGCACTACGCATGTCATTCTGATGTTGTCAAATGTAAATAATCTGCGGTTATCAGCCAACAAGATTTTATTCACGAAAAGCTGCGTTCAACATCAACTGATGTGATCGGAGCGTATTTGAAGTGAGGAAGGTCGTTTGCTGCTAAATCCTCCTCAATCCCATCCGTGCGGTAGTTTTCACCAGAAAGAATGTCTGAGATTTTGTATAATGTTTTATACCCGGTGTTTTAGTCCACCACTTTTTTCAGTTTTGATGCAATACCCGCAGCAATTTCGCCACGATTGTTGCTAAGACTAGTTTCCACCCGGTTGATTAAGGAAATGGAATCAATATTTCAAATTATCTTGTATCAGCTGCTAACTTCTTCTTAACCCTCTCAGTGCCACGCGCCGATTAGATCGGTTCTCGCTGCTCGCGCCAAAAGTGCCAAAGCCGATTCAATCGGCGCGCTGTTTATCTTGTATTTGTAGATTTCTGTAGGCATATGTCTGTGATTATTAATTCATACTGTTGGAAAGATGAGGTTTCAAGCTTGCCTGTGCGGTGTTTACTTTTTTCCTTCAAAGTCCGTTACGCGATTGGTTTGAGTTTGTATTCACACCCCCCCTTTGCGCTCCCCCAATCACACGCGTTCCCGCCAAAATTGCGGTGCAGTTTTTACCTTCTTGTTGAAGTTTTCTGCCTACAGATGTATCTGAGAACTTTCTACAGCTGAAAACGTAGTTTTTCTTCGAATATGACTCTTAGGTGTCCTTAATTTAGGCTCAAAACTGATTTTAAAAAAATTGAGCAATTATCAAAATAACCTCAATTAAAAGGGTTTAGATGCCGTATTTACTTTTATGAACATAATGTATGAAAGAATGAGGTATTGGTTATAATGCAAAGCGAAAATAATGATTCTATCGTTGAAAATATGGTATTTATGTTTTTTTTTTTGAATAGTCTGCATGACCATTGAAAATGGCTTGGCATTCTTGGCAAGTATTTCAGGAAATGGCTTGACACTAAGAGGGTTAATTCTGAGAGACGTAGCCTAACTCCCTCATATAAAGCTGTGACATGACTAAATTGAAAAAAAAAATGACCTTAAAAGGCCGATTTCTCTACCATGAGACCAATAAAATCTACCCAACTTAAAAAAATGCTCTGAAAATGGAAAATTAGCAAAAAATGCAAAAAGATGGAAAATAAAAATGACATATTTGAAGACGGGGTGGCCCGTCCGGAGTTTCTATGCACTTTAGCATTGTTTCAGGCAGCTCATTAAAATGTTGACATGTCATCGACATCCGGGCCCTAGTCATCACTGTACTGTTCACTGTTTATTGTGCTTGTGGTGGTTTAAGGTTTTCATTGAAACATATGCTAGTGTATAAAAACAAGATATTTACTTATTAATAATAGTAAAAATTGTATTCATTTTGCATCCCTTTTAACTACTGCGGCCTTTACTAAATTAGGTGATAATAATTCTAATGTGTTATTTCAGGAGGACCCCATTTGCTGCAGTCCCATAAGAGAGGCTACTTGCGTGACTCAGTCTCATTCTGAGTACGCTTTTGATGACGAGCGATCTCGACTGTTGCAGAAGTTGCTTCAGAGTAAAAATCCCGATGATATACAAGCTGCCAACAGACTTATTAAGACCATGGTGAAAGAGGTATGACATAGCATATTTATTCATTGTCTTCCACCTACTGAAATAGCAAGTAGTGACACATTGTCATGCTTTAGGTCCTAAAAAAAAAGAAAAATAAGAAAACTTCAAAACTTTATTAATACATCCCTTACATGTAGAACAGCGGTTCCCAACCTTTTTTTTTCCTCCCGTACCCCTTTATGCATATTTACCGTATTTACTCGAATACGACCCGCCCCCGAGTAAGACCTGCACCCTGATTTTGAAGAACAAAATTTAGAAAAAAACATTTTTTTTCTCAAAATTATTTACTATCTTAACTAAATAAACAGAATAGCATTTATCCAAAGTAGTTTCCAACAGTTTTGAAGTCGTCCTAAAATAACACACATCAAACTATTAAAAATACAAATAAAAGTACACAAACACTTCATTCATCGTCATCAGAAGTACCAACTTCGGAACTTTTATCACCATCACTTTCCCACTAAATGTCATCACTGTCATCCATAGCATTCGAAATACTACATTTCTTGAAGCTCTTCCGTATGAGATCTCCAGAGATACGATTCCATGCCGTCAAAATCCACGAACACAGCAGCTGAACTTTCGGGCGCTGAATACCACCAGTTGGAGTCGGTGTGTGCTTATCGGCCGCCATCCACTCCGTATACAGCTGTTTCAGGGCTGCTTTAAACGGGCGGTTCACGCAGACATCCAGTGGTTGTAGCATAGACGTCATCCCGCTCAATCACGAATACATGACTCGTCAATATCATATTTCCTACCGGGCACAATTTCCAATAACTTCAGCTTCCCTCACAACTTTCAATTTCTCACTCACAGTAAATGACCACAAACGTTTCGTAGCATTCATGTTTACACTCGGAGAACGTGCGCGTGACTGTATGACGCCGCGTGCTTACGGTAAAACAAAGTTATAGCCGGAAGAAAGCTAGCACCATCTAGCGGATACTCGCAACACCCGATATCGCGCGCGGCGGGCAATTTAGATCTTTCAAATTTGGATGACTCAAATAAGACCCTCACCCCAATTTTTCACGTCCGAATTTGTTTAAAAATGTGCGGGTGGTATTCGAGTATATACGGTAACTAAAATAGCACCCCCTAAGTAGTAAACTTTTAAAACGTTTAATATTTTACGGGCAGTATGTACTTAAGTTAATAAAACAATAATAAAAAATAACACAACTATTTATAACTTATTTTTTTAATACAGTATAACTAATATTTTTAATGTATTATTTGTGTGCTGTTAGTATGCATTTCATTTCAATAAATGCTAAATATAATTTTCATTTTAATTTTATTTACTTGTGCAAATGAAGGTGTATAAACATTTAGCTGAGGAAAATATACAATTACAGTACCAGTACATAAGATTATTTAATTTTGATTTTATTGAAAACCAATTAATTCTAGCGACTAGTTTGGCAAAAATAGACAAATCAAGACAATAGCGGTGCAGCGGTGAAAGTGGTTGGGGTTGGGTGGGAGTATTGACCTTGACGTGCGGGCACTGCGCGCTGGTACATTATGAACAACACGTACGATGTGAACATGGCGCCAGCCATTACCGTTTATTTTTGGTGTACCCCTAACCGGTTCGTTGCGTACCACCTAGGGGTACGCGTACCCCAGGTTGGGAACCGCTGATGTAGAGGATGAAAATATGTTGTGTAAACATGGCCTAGAAACACTTCATATCCTTGTTTGAGCGCATTGTCTATATGGTAGCCTCTTTTGATTATTGTCCAAGGAAGTCAGATTTTTGAAAGGGGTGAGGGAAATCCACAGTTCTCTTGACTCGTGCAACAACGGCTCATAAATATCATAAAATACATCCCGTATCATTTGGGTATCAACTCATCCATAATGTATCAGCCATGTGGCTGGTTTGCTCCTCTAATGAAAGGTTTCCAGTTCTCAAAAGTGAATACTCCTATTTCGTGCTTTAGTTTGTGTATGCAAGTGTGTCCGGGTATAATTCCCAGCTCTACCAAGAAATGTAATTCTGGTGTGAGGGCTGGAACAGGATACACTCAGCCTCACGAGCCAAAACTGAGAAGAGGCGGGTTCAATTCCCACCTCAACCATCTCGGAAGTGGTTTCCCATGGCTTCCCCATTTCTAGTCGAGGCAAGTGCTGGGATGGTTCCTAACTAAAGGCCACAGTCGCTTCCTTCCCAATTCTCACCTGAATTACAAACACACACCTACCTCACAATAACACAGGTTATCAGACATATTTTACGAACACCCAAGTGCATGGGGCTAAATCACCACTCTGTCCAAGCCTCTCAAATGAAACGTCATGAAAGTATGTCGTGGCCTTCCCAATCCAGGCGAGTCGAGTCGCCATTTGCAGTGTTGCCCAAGAAGTACTTCACCTCTATTGAGTACATCCACATTAGTGACATGATCTGTCCAGAGAAACTTAGCAGGCGCCTCCAGCATCACAGTTGAAAAGTCTGAATACGACTTGTCAGGTTGGAGTTTCACGTCCACATTTCTCCGCAGTATAATCCCACCGACTAAATACCCTAACAGATCACATCCTAAGTTCCATCCCCAGTGCACTGTTGGTCAGCATTTTCTGGTATTAGGAGAACACTACTCTTGCCATTCCAAGCCACACCTCGACTTCTTATTGATAAGAGTTGCCCTCGTATATTATTCTTCCCTGGTATTTAAAGAAAGATGCCTGTCAAGTGTCTCTCCATGAATGGAAATTTTGATATCTTTCATTGATTTATTTCGGTCGGGAGTAGTATAGATCATGATATATTACACTACAAAATTCCCCTAGACACAAAATAGCACCAGCCATGACGTCATGGATGACACTAAAGGTTTAAACAAAGCATACATGTTAAATTCTGTTAATAATGCTTTAGTTACAAACACAAACCTAACCAGACCCCCTTGTTTGTAGTACGAGCAGTAATTTTGAACCAGATAGTCGTCTAACCTAGTAGCAGCTAATAGTTTTGTCCAGACAGTCCTGTAACTTATTAGTGAACAATGTTTTCGCCCAGACCGTCATCTAACCAAGTAGCGATGCATGGCTTTATTCCAGCTTGGCTTTAGAAGAGTACAGTGCAACTTTTCAATTAAATCGAACAACTAAAATATATTTATGTACATTCGTAACTGGCCACTACATCGGCATGTAACGATGGACTGTTTGAAACCTCATACAGCTGACCAATATGCCAGCATTTCAGGCGTAAACATTAAACAAACAAACAAACAAACACCATGGTTCGCACGTCATCCTTGACATCATCGACTACACTAAAAATTCACCTCGACACTTATGTATCACGGTGTATACTTGAACCCGTTGGTCTTTGTTTAAAAGAATTTTAAAAAAGGCAACATACCTGGACAAGTAGACGATAGAATAACATATAGTGCACTGGGACGAACGCAAAGAAATGTGTTGACTTATATTATCATCAGAGTTAGAGAGAACAATCGCCTTTGCAAATTCTTGTCCGATTTGAATTTATTTTTAGTCGGTTTACTCTCCAGGATTGAGTTTTCCCTCGAACTCAGCGAGGGATCCCCACCATTACCGCCTCCAGGGCAGTGTCATACCTGCCAACTTTTACGGTTTATCCGTAAAATTTACGGAAATTGCAGCATTTTACGGTTTTACGGATGAACGGTGTCATTTTACGATTTCGCGGACAAAAATTTGAAAAGATAATTTACATTCGATAATACCGCACACTTCCGTACAATCGATTGTTTGCGTGGGTCGAAGGCAAGTCCACGATAGTCGATAACTCGTTCTTTGATATGATTCGTACTTTCAACCGTGTGATGTTTGTGTCTTCATTGTAATTGAATTTGAAGCCGGGATAACCGTTCTTCCATGTGAATCTTAGGTGTCGACAGGCTCTGCTTCGCATATTCTTTGTTCCGCTCCGTTCGCTCGTTGCGATTTAAACCATATTCTTTGACCACGTGAGTTGTTCATTGTTCGCGAAGTTGGCGTTCCTTGAATGTTTTCGTCTTTTAAGGTTATGGCATATTTTAATGAAGCGTTCGAGTTTTTGTGCTATAACTTCGTGCTTCGCAGTTTCCTGTATTCCTTGGACTAATTACATTCGTTCCACGTGTGTGTTTGTTTTTTATTTCTACCATGTGCATATTCTTTCTTCACGTTGACAGTGACGTAATTAGGGCCGAGTGTCTGTTTACTTCCTTTTTGGTGGAACACAATGTGCCCTTAAGTGCGGCTGATCATGCTGATGCTTTATTTAAGATGTTTCCAACATCAGAAGTTGCAAAGAAATATAGTTGTGGTCGCACGAAAACGACATGCTTTGTAAATAAAATGGCAAAAAATGCATCATCTGAAGTTGTTAAGTGCCTTCAGAACGGACCGGATACAGATAAATCCCTTTTCTTTCCATCAGTGAGAAACTACTTTTGTACTGCCTGTGACTACATCATCAACAAGTTTCCACTCAAGGATGACGTGTTAAAGAATGCTCAAGTTGCTAGGTTAGACAAAATTGAAGATGCACAGTTTTCTTCCATTCGTTTTTTCTTGGAAAAGTTTCCTATCATGTTATGCAAGGAAGAGAATGAAACTACAGATGAGGTGGTGAATGACCTTCAGAGGCAGTTCACAGCTCTTCAGGTAGATGACACTTCGGCTGCACATCAAGATGCTGCAAGTGATTCCAATTGGGCACAAATATCAAGAATTCGTGGAGCCGATAGACTTCTTAAGTATAACCGAATTTCTAGAGTAATGCTCTCTGTTCTCACCATACCCCATAGCAATGCAGAATGTAAACGTGTTTTTAGCCTTGTGAAGAAAAATAGAACACAGTTCAGGTCATCCATGTCCAATGAATCTCTGGAGTCTATTTCTATTTTGAAGACCAGGAGTTCTGGTCGCTGTTATGACAAAACATTTTCTCATGACTTTTTGCAGGAAGCTAAAAAGACCACAACCATGACTTTAAAGTCGAACTAGCATGTGATTTGCAGTGTGTATTATATTATTTCTTGCCTGTGTTACGTTAAACAAGTTTTATTGTGTAAAGCCTTTTTCAATTATCGTATATCAGCTTAATCTATCAAGGAAGTCCTGTTATGTGTGCTCCAAACCAATATTCACCACGCCTGCTGCTGATTAACATGGATTTCTTCTGGATTGTTATGTTCATCTACAAATTATGTAAGTAGATATGATTTCATTGAAGTATCCTGTTTAAAGCATGAATTATTGTATTTTGTAGCCCAGAAGTATTATTATTTTCGTCAAGCCGGGGGTATATCGAAAATCGTTCTATTTTTTGTCGCGCGTGAGTTTTACTGATAGCCCTTTTCAAAAGTTGGCAGGTATGCAGTGTCCAGGAGCTTGAAACATCGGGTCGGGGGACACAACTGGGGAAATGGGACAAGCACCTCGCCCAGGCGGCCTCACCTGCAAAGCGAACAGGGGCCTCATGAGGGATGGGAAAAGATGGGGAGGGGTAGGCAAGGAAGAGGGAAGTAGGCGGCCGTGGCCTTACGTAGGGTACCATCCTGGCATTTGCCCAGAGACAAAGTGGGAAACCACGGAAAACCACTTCGAGGATGGCTGAGGTGTGGGACCACCCGAGGCTGAGTAGACCCCATTCCAGTCCTCATACCACTTTTCAAATTTCGTGGCAAGGCCGGGAATCGAACCTCGGGCTTCCGGGGTGGCAGCTAAGCACGCTGACCACTACACCACGGAGGCGATTTGAATAATTTCCGTTAATTCTAACTACGGTACTGTTTTTGCTTCCTGTACAGATCTGCTACCAGTGTGATTTTTTTTCCCTTGGGCAACCAAGCTTTCCAATAAGGATTCGTCCCAGACTTAATTGAGTAATCTGCATTCTCATGATCAATAAAGCACGTGTGTTTTGATCTTTTATGATGAGAAGACAACTGATTGCATCTCCTGTTAACTTCTGTTTCCTGAACCCAAACTGGGAATCAACCAAACAATGGTCTGTTGATGTGTGGAACCGAATATTCAGAATCTCTTAATAGTATTTTAGATGCATCATTGAATGGTGGTAGTAGTAGCATTCTAGGTCATTGGCTCACTGACAACAAGACAAAATTAATTCAATCTCAGACACAGGTTGCCAATAGATCTCTGATTTTACTGTTAGGGGAGGTGTAAAGTGGAATGACGAAATTGGTGAGTATATCACCTCAATGGCCCCAACTCAAAAGATGTACACTTGGTATCTGAGCCCATATGATCATCATCAGCATCCCCTGAATATGAGGAATATGTCCCTAGTCTCATGCCTTTCTGTTAAATCCCAGCTATACACTGGTGAACCATTAATTTATGACCACCCTACCATGCCTAGAGCATGCGAGAGTTATATGTGACATACTGGCAGGAAGGTACAAATAGAGCAGATCAAACAAGCTTGCTGTTAGTAGTATCTTCGATGTAAGAATGGGAAAAATTGCCTCTCTCCGAATTTGATGGAGGTCAAATTGTGATGACAAGTCACTTCTTTGGTACTAGCATCCCTAAAACAACGTAGCTTTTTGACTGCTTAAATGTCGCTGTTATGAGCACATATCAGAACTGGTGTAATTCTGTGCAAAGAATAACGTATCGTCCAGCTGTGCATTGATGGGGATCATTAATGCCAGTGGTCAATAAACAATGGTATGCATTGTTCGGAGCGACTATATGGCCACAATTAGAGAAATCGCCTACAGACACAATAATGGTCACCAGGAAAACTATATGTAGCGCACAGTTCAGCGAACACTGCTGCGCCTGGGACTACTGAATTGGCATGGTCCCACCGAAAATAGCGTATCAGGTGGGCACTCATTCATTGACACTGGCCCATGAAAGATTGGAAAAGGTCAGATCCAACGATTCCAGATTGCTGATTCATCACACCAACACCCGAGCACATGTGCATCAATTTCCATTAGTGCTATGGAAATTTGAAAAATTGATGCAGTCAGCTCAAACCAGTTTGCCAGAGATTCGTCCCTATGTACCATTGGGCTCGTCAGGTGGTATGGTACACCTCGCCTACGTGCTGAGAAGGCCATCTACTATGAACCACGATCAGTGACAATGTACAGTACTATGAGAGCTATGCTCCCTTAATTTGAAAATTAACTTACCAGACTTTTCATATTGAAAATAAACTGTTTCCCGAAAGATCCAATCCAGATCCTCGTAGATGTCTCAACTGTCGCTGGTCACCTTGACGGATATGTGCCCCAAACTGCTTGGCATAACTACACTTGCTGTCTACATATTTATCACGGTTGGGAAGGGAAACTCAGTGATATACAGCCCTTCTGGCTTGGAGTCGAACCGGACTGTTCTAGAGACTGAACAATCTAGATTTACTATTTGAGTGTTTCCCTTACAAGCCTTAGATGCTGATTCATAGAAAATACTTGCTTTCCAGTTCACAGCTCCTTTGTCTCGTCGACCACATTTCCACTGCGCTTCACCCACTTGCCTTGCTTAATGCACTCCTCTCGTAACACAAGGCGGCCCTGTTTCAATACATTTATTACAAGATATATTTATTGTTCATTTATGATGCAATTATCAACTACCAATGGACATTATAATCTATGGACTATCTACCACTATCCGTGCACAACCATAATATATAGTATATTCACCATACCCCAGGTATAGAAGACGCTCAGATTATTAAATTACCGTATATACCCGAATGTAAGACGAGGCCTAGTTATCAACTGCCTCTTACAGATTTTTTCAAAAAAATACTCGCTAACTCATAACTTGCACAATATATGCCCTTAAGGTCGTGCTTTCATTTTTATAACGTCTCGTGTTATCGGAAATCCCTCTGCCCACTTTTCCAAGACATAGTCTATAATTTCTTTGTTCAAGAATGGGAGACGTTATTAAATTAAGATATGTTGATCACTCAATTACTGCTCGTAAAACTGACTGGTTGTTCTTGTAAAGATTGTTTTAAAACATATTTCTGTATGCTTTCGAACATATAATTTGCCCGCTTAAAATGACGTGTATGCGTAAATCCTAACCTCAAAATGTACGATTTTCGTATATGCATGGTAATTAAACATCATCATCTTGCACAGTTTCCAGCCACTGGCCGGGTCTGTTTGGAACACAAGCCTCTCCAACGTCTTCTGTCTTCCCACCATCTCTCAGCCTCCGCCCTTGTCCAGTCTTCTCCTCTCTTCTTCACGCTTTCTTCCACCCCCTTCAGCCACCTGTCCCTCGGTCTTTTTCCTTCCCACTTCGTCTCGTGTACTCTCCTGGGTATCCTCTTCTCCATTCGTTTTACATGTCCATACCATCTAAGTCTAGATTTCTCTATACCATCCTGTAATGGTTCCTCCTTCATTAATTCTCTGGTCCTCTCATTTCTTATTCTGTCCATCTTTGTAGCTCCAATACTGCTTCTCAAGAACCTCATCTCACTGGCCTGTATTTTGCTCTTCTCCCTTCCTTTCATAACCCAGGTCTCCGAGGCATACGTCAGGATAGGGACATAGTACGTCCGATATATGATCTTTTTGCTGTTCTGAGGGACATCCTTGCTCCATAACATGCTTCTCACACTCCTCCGAAATGCTTCTGCCTGCCTCCCCCGCACATTTATTTCTCTATCGTTTCTTCCATTATCTTGTATCAAGCTTCCCAGATACTTGAAACTCTCCACTTTCTTCAGCTGTTCCCCACCAATTGTTATTCCCGTTGTGGGTCTTTCCTTCTTCCTTGTTGTGATCACCATCTCACTCTTGTTTATGCTAAATTTCATCCCATATCCTTGTATTATTCCTTCCCACACGTCCAACTGTTCCTGTACCTCCTCCTCCTTGTTTCCCCAAATCATCAAATCATCTGCAAACACCATTGCTTTCATCTTTCCTTCCCCAATTACTTGTGCCTCACGCTTCCCTTGTACATCTCCTTTATCCTCTTTATAGTCCATTTCTCTACTCCTCTATCCTCCAGGGACTTCCATACTTCGTTTCTGCATACACTGTCATATGCTTTCTCAATGTCCAGGAAGGCCATCAGTAGATCTGTTCCATACTCATAGTGCTGTTCTTGTAACTGCCTTACAGCAAAAATCAAATCCACTGTGGACCTTCCTGCTCTGAAGCCATGTTGTTCTTCCCTCATCCCTCCTTCTATCCTTGTCCTAATTCTCTTTTCCAAAACTTTCTCGAAGATCTTTGCACAATGACTCATCAGTGTTATTCACCGATAGTTTCTGCAATCTGTTCTACTACCTTTCTTGAAGATCGGGATGATTATTCCTTTTTTCCAGCCCTCTGGGGTCTTCCTTTCCTTCCATGCTGTCCTCATCACTCGGTACAACCACTGTATCCCCACCTCTCCTGCTGCTCTCACCATCTCCACACTCAACTAATCCACACCCAGTGCCTTCCCTCCTTTCATCTTGTTCACTGCATCTTCCACTTCTTTCCATGTTAAATCCTTTTCTGTTTGCAGTTCATCTTCCTCTTCCCCTATTTCTTCCTCCTCACCATCTTTTCCATTTGGGTTCAGAAGTTCTTCAAAATATTCTTTCCACATTTTCTTCAGTTCTTCCCTATTTTCTATCTCTTGTCCCCTTTTGTTCATCATTCTAACATAATCCGTAGGATCCTTCCGCCTCTTATTTTTTACCATCCCATACAGGACCTTTTTTGTACCTTCACTATCCTCCTTCATCATCTTTGTCCACTCTTCCATCCACTTTCTTCTCTCCTCAGCCACTACTCTCTTTGCCTCCTCCTTTCTTTCCTGGTACCCTTCCCTTGTCTCTACTGTCCTATTTTGATACCACCTCCTAAAGGCTCTATTCTTTTCCCTTACTATATCTTTTGTCTTCTCATTCCACCATGGTGTTTCCTTCCACCTCTTACTACTTGTCCTCCCACATACTGCTTCTGCTGCACCTACTAGTGTCTTCTTAAATCTAGTCCATTCCTCTTCCACCCGTCTTTCTTCATCTGTTGGAATTCCTTCCTTTACCATTTTGAGGTACTCGACCCTTCTATCCCCTTCTTTCAGTTTCCATATCCTTATACGTCTTTCCTGGTTCTCAGTCCCTTTCTTCTCCTTACTCCCTCTCAGGTTCATTACCAGCAATCGATGGTCGCTATCCAGGTTCTCCGATGGTATAACCTTGATGTCCGTGATGTTCTTATTTAGTTCTTTCTCATACAGTATATAGTCGACCACCGACTTCCTGGTCAAGTCATCACTGTACCATGTGATTGTGTGGCTCTCTCTTTTCTTAAACCAGGAGTTCCCAACTAGCAGGCTGTTCCTCTGGCAGAAGTCCAACAGTCTCTTTCCTTCCTCATTTCTTCCGCCCCAACCCTCTGGTCCTAGAACACTCTCATAACCTTGTCTTTCTCTTCCTACATGGGCATTGAGATCCCCCATAACAATCATATTTCTTCCCACCAGCTGCTTCTGCAATTCCTCTTCAAACTCCTCCTTCTCTTCAGAGGCGCAGCCTACTTGTGGAGCATACACTTGCACTATTTCTACGGTCTCTCCCCTCAGTGCTACTTTACTTTCATCATCCTATCACTTATTCTCCTCACTTCTTCTTTTAAACCATCTCGTACTACTACTCCCACTCCATTCCTCTTTCCCTCTTCGTTCCCACTCCAGTACAGTCTATAGCCTTTTCTCAGTTCTCTCCTTCCTTCCCCTTTCCACTTTGTTTCTGCCAATCCCAATAAATCCAACTTCCTTCTTTCCATCATATCCACTATCTCCTCCACCTTCCCCGTCAGCGTTCTTTGGTTTAAAGTTCCAAATCTTAGTCCTTGTGTACAGCCGTGTCGTCGTCTATTAAATCCATCATGTCCGAGGCTCGTTCCATTTTTGAAAGCATTTGGTTTCATCCACTACTGGCTTGCTGGGCCTATCGTAGCTTCACCAGAGCCCCGTTAGCCGTCACTTTTCAGGGTTCCTGTAGGACCTTCACAGCTACCGTAACGGTCCCGGGGCACACGAAGTCCCCACTGTACTTCGCCCCTACAGGCGATCCCCTACTTTGTGCCGTTGCCCATCTCCCACGACGTGGACGAGGGGTTGGACTTATGGGAGACGGTAATTAAACATAACAAACCATATTTTAATCTTCTTTAACGTATTGATTTGTTGCGAGTTACAAGATGCCAACACCACATACTACTTTGCAAGTAATAATAATTTAATTTTTTTTTTCATATTTTTTTTTAATACCCTGAATATAAGACGACCCCAAATTTGTATAACACAAAAAGTGGGAAAAACCTCGTCTTACATTCGGGTATATACGGTACCTTCCAAAATGAGCCAAGCATTTTTTTAAGTGCTTTGCAAATTCTAGGATCCACTGCTTAATAGATGCTGCCTAATGTGGGCGTCAGTAAGCTAAAATAGCTGCTGTGTGCGTGCGACCTCTCACTCTAACCCATACTTATTGCGAGGTGGCTGGCAGGGGGAATGGATCTGTGCGGACTTGCATATAGCTTGAGTGGGCTTCTGGATCAGTGAGTCGTCTCATTGTAGGACACTGCTATCCTCCAACCCCCAAGCATACCACTGATGCATGGCCATCCCCCAGCAGCCTGGCTCTAGGAAGTTATGCAAATCTTTCATATAAAGGTGTCGTCCCCTCTACGGATACTTTCTACCACCTCATTGAATCAATGCCCTGCCTTGTGACCACGGTTCTGCAGTTAAAGGTTTACTTTGTTTTAGATAGATGGTCATAATGTAATGGATCATCAGGGTGTGTGTGTATGTGCATGCATATATCAGATATTAATGTCATTGTATTTCTTATTTTTAAAAGGACGAACGTCGTGCAGAGTTAAGCACCAAACTTGAATCAATCCGAAATAATGCAGACCTGTTGAAAGAGATGCTGGAGTCTTACGTCCATGGAAAATCATCTCCTGAAGAGCTGGAACTCATGAAAGAAGTTTATCAAAACTGTGAACGCCTACATCCCGTTGTAGCTCGGATAGCCATTGAGACCGAAACTAATGAAAACCTATTGAGAGTTGTCTTAAATATAAATGAATTGCTAACGGAAGCTTGTAATAAATATAACCAAACCGTAAAACAGGATTTGCCAGCTAGTTCTGTTTCACCAGGCAAAGCTGGTGCTCTTCTTGATCTCAGTACTCCTTGTAAGGAGCAAGCAACTTCGTCTCCAGATATATGGCTGGGAGATACAATTCCAGGATCTGGTGAGTCCTTATTGTCACTTTGAAATACAATGCTTAAATGTGGTGAATATAATTATGAAAGCGATGAATAGTTTGTGATATTACTAATGTTAAAGGGTGAACCAACCGTGGTGACTGTGCACACAAATGTGCAAGGCCATGCGGTAGGCTATCTCTGAACTTGGTAGATGAGTGGGTTCAAACCCCACCATTGGCTGTCCATGAAATGGTTCTCCAGGGTCTTCCATTTTCAGCTCCAGGCACGTGCTGGGATTGTACCTTCTAATAGGTCATGGCTGCTTCCTTCCTACTCCTGCCTGGTTTCATTATTTACCGTATATACTCGAATACCACCCGCCCCTGGATAAGACCCACACCCTTATTTTGAAGAACAAAATTTAATTTTAAAAAAAGTTTACTCAAAATAATTTACGATCTATACTAAATAAACAGAATAGCATTTCTCCAAAGTAGTTTCCAACAGTTTTGAAGTCGTCCTAAAATAACACACATCAAACCATTAAAAATTAAAATAAAAGTACATAAACACTTCATTCATCATCGTCATCAGAAGTACCAACTTCGGAACTTTTATCATCACTTTCCCACAAAATGTCGTCATCGCTGCCATCCATAGCATTAGAAATACTACATTTCTTGAAGCTCTTACGTGTGAGATCTCCAGAGATAAGATTCCATGCCGTCAAAATCCACAAACAGAGCAGCTGAGCTTCCGGGCGCTGAATGCAACCAGAATGCAGTCAGTGTGTGATTATCGGCCGCCATCCACTCGGTATACAGCTGTTTCAAGGCTGCCTTGAACATTTCTTTTCTTTCTCCAATCGCGAATACATGACTCGTCAATATCATATTTCCTACTGGCGTGGCACGATTTCCAATAATTTCCGCTTCCCTCACAACTTTCAGTTTCTCACTCACAGTCAACGACCACAAACGCTTCGTAGAATTCATGTTTACACTCGGAGAATGTGTGCGGGACTGTATGACGCGGCGTACTTACAGTAAAACAAAGTGATAGCCGGAAGAAGGCTAGCACCACCTAGCGGATACTCGCAACACCCTATATCGCGCGTGGTGGGCAATTTAAATCTTTAAAATTTGGATGGCTCAAATAAGACCTGCACCCCAATTTTTCACGTCCGAAGTTGTTTAAAAATGTGCGGGTGGTATTCGAGGATATACGGTATTTATTTCATCTGTCATTGACTCCTTTCAGGAGGTTGGCCATTGAACCATCCTTCACGTAGAAACTTCTCGCATCTCATCCCCACCCTACTGTTGACCAAAATATTATGTGCACTCGAGTTTGAAGGTTGTTTGTGAAGTAACCAATAGACCTACATAAAATCCAATAACATTATCATTTTCGTCCTTCTATTTTACGTTAGTTAATGTAGGTTTGGAATTTTTCATTTATATTTTAATATTTTTTATTGCAGTTGAAACACAAGTGCCCGTTTTTAAGCGTGTTTCAACCATTTGTCACATTTAAGAATTATTATCTCACAAACCCGTCATCAGATCGACTCCAAATTTTAACACAATATACATTGGAATGTTGTATAACTGGTTTATTAATTTCAAAATTTTGTGTGTTCAAGAACAAAAGTTATCATTTTTGTAAGGTAACTTTATCTCGGCTCGGGGTAATTGGAAAATGTAGTTCTTGGTTGCGTTGTAATCCTTATACATCAAAATGTTATGCTGTATGACTGTGAAATACGTAAATTAATTCACTTATTTTATATCGGTTTGTATTTGTATGGGGAATTAAGACATGGTTCACCAGCTAGCCGCTCCGGGAAATGCTGTACAGCGTTGCTGATATGGAGCCCTTCACTTCCGAGCGAGGCGCGCCATGACGCATGATGGAGCCCATCTTGGCAACGCCGTACAGCTTTCACCGAAGCGGACGAAAATGATGATGTTATTGGATTTTATGTAGGTCTATTGGTTACTTCACAAACAAACTTCAGACTCGAGTACACATAATATTTTGGTCGACAGTAGTAGAAATGAGAGTAAGAAGGGGTAGGCATACTCTGATCTGATGATGAATATTTTAGTAATATACCGTTTTTACTCGCATATAACTCACTACAGCGTATATTTCGCACCCAATTTTTTAATTTCAATTGCAGGACGAAAAACCGTACTTGCATATATCTCGTATTCATTTCTCATGCCGTCATATGAATAATAAGCTTGAGTTTGAAACAAGTTCGATTTAGAGCGCCACAACAGTCGTCATTGTCCAGAAACTTACCCGAAGCGATACAGTGCACTCTCGGTAATTCGCGGTAATTAATGCACGAAATTCCGCGAATTATCCGCAGTTATTTTTGTTAAGCCTAGTAAAAACAAAACTATTGATTAAAATATTGAAATATGCTTGAAACGCAAAATAATAATAAAAAACACTTGATTGTAGTGTCTTATAAGACATGCTAGGCTAGAGGCAGGCCTATGTGGATTATGCCTACAATAATTTTTTTTTTTAAGTCATCCCATTTTGCTTCTTAGATCGTTTATTCTAATTTTCGAGTGCACATTTCTGAAGAAAACATTATAAGAGAACGAAAATTCATTTCGTTTTTCTATATAAGAGATAAGTGTGACTAGAGACTGTGGGAAACTTTCGGGATTTCCGTTGCATCACTCCCGCACTCGATATCATCTGGATCTCAGTTTTCCTCACCAACAGTCAAATTCCGTGCTATTTCATCTTTGCTTTCATGTCTTAAATCATAATTGTCTTTATCGGCGTCTAACTTGCCCATTCGAATTATCGTCGTTACAGATGTCGGCAAGCGCTTGCTTTTGTAGCTGTATTTTTCTCTCATGACTGGTTGACTGCATGAAGAGCATCCAACAAACACGCTCTCGGTCTCGCGAAAGTGTACGTTATTACGCAATTATCCCTGTTTACAATACGCTGTCCGCGCATCCACCCTTCACAACTCACAGGTCAGCGACCTTTGAGTGTGGCTGTTGGGAAAGGGAGGGTAGGTTCCCAGTGAAAGCGCATTCCTCTTGTATTGTTTGGACTTCGAAGATAAAGGAAATCTATGCTATACCACTCGCGGCAACCTGCTCGTATGTTTCGAACATTGCGCAAGTAGGCCTACTGTTCCATCACAGAGAAACGCAGTTCAGTCTTCTCGAATGTCAAAGATTTCGTCTTTACGCATTGCGTCGCACGAAAATTCTTTTAAATGACTGAGAGATTGCTTTACTTAGCATGATAATTAGTTGCCGTGAGAATTTCTATTTAAAAATATATTTGGTGACCAGCGAATTAACCGCAAAGCGAATTATCAGGAGTGCACTGTACTAACAGGAAGAGCGAGTTGATCCGAACTTGTCCAAAACTAGCCAAATAGGGAACGAGTCAAGCAGCAGAAAAATAGGATGTTATCTGCAGACACTTGTGAACCCTCCACCCACTGAACATCACATGTCTTGCCCGCAATGTTGCGCAATGTTATTGTTCGTTTTGGTGGCAGAGGTTTCCTTTATTTCCCGGTATTTGTTGTCCGTCCGTCAACACCAGTACTCTGTCTGTCTGTCTTCGCGTTCCATTGTTGTTTTTCAGTTAAATGTGATTGTTTCCTTGTGTGCCTCGATTTTTAAGTTTTGGAGAAAGGTGGGAGTTATTCGGCTGGGTTTAAACTCAAAGTGATAAAATACGGGAGGCGTGGTGGCACAGCAGCTAAGCTGTTGGCCTCTCACCAAGGAGGACTGGGTTTGATTCCCAGTCAATGCATGTGAGATTTTCGAAGTGAAATGCCATGTCCTGTGGTTCGGATTCCACATGAAAAGGAGGTTCCGTGGCTCATGATCGAATGATTAACCGTCACGTGAAACTAAAAGCTTCCTTCCTTGCTTGATAAAATACGCAAAAGAACATGGTAATAGAGCTGCCGGTCGAGAATTAATTATGACTGATTTTAATGTTCGCTACTGGCGTAAACAAAAAAAGCTGCGCTAGAAACCAACAACCGAATACGTAAGGCAATCAGAGGGCCAAAAACTGGTAAGTTTCCTAAACTGGAAGACGAGTTGCTTAATTACGTTACGGAGTTGTGAAATGATGGCTTTAGCATCTCGCACGAGGTGCTACATTTTAAAGCATGCGAACTAGCGAATAAACGAGGTATCAGCTGTTTGGATCTGAAAGCGAGCCGGTTTTGGATCTGTAGATTCATGAAACGAAAGGCCTTGTGTCTGCGAAGGCGAATATCTGTCTGTCAGAGAATGCCAAGCGATTTTAACGACAAAATCGTAGATTTTCATTGCCACGCGATAGCAATGCGGAAGAGAAACAATTACCTGTTATCCCAAATTGGCAATGCAGGTCAAACTCCGATAAGCTTCGACATGCCATGCAACACTACCATCAACAAGAAGGGAGAATCTAGCGTCCTTGTACGTACAACTGGATGTGAGAAACAGTGCTGCACAGTCATGCTAGCAATAACCGCTGACGGAAAAAAATTGGCGCCGTATATTATTTTCAAAAGAAAAACTATGCCTAAAGTGAAGTTTCCCAAAGGCATTCATGTTCGTGTTCAAGAGAAAGGTTGGATGGATACAGCTCTTGTCCAGGACTGGGTCCGTACAGTGTGGGGAGCACGGCCAGGGGCATTGCTTTGACACCCGGCAATGCTAGTGTGGGACAGTTTCCACGGATACTTGGTGGAAGACACTAAGAAACGTCTTCAAGAATTGAAAACCGATCTTGTTGTAATTCCTGGTGGACTCACACATTGCCTACAGCCCTTAGATATTTCCGTCAATAAGCCCTTGGAGGCTGGATTTAGACAGCTCCTTAACCCGGTCCATGAGTCAATCATAATTGGCTACATGGATAAGTCTTGCCAGGCGCGTCCACGTCGCGGGGGTGGGCAACGGTACTGTAATATACCATGGAACTACAGTACCGGCTAAGTTCTTGTGAGGACCCAGTCCTATGGGGTATAACATAGGCCCCGTGCACAGGGTTACGTGCGAAGACCTCAACGGAATCTGCAGCGGTGAAGATGGACTTCGGAACGGTGGAGATTGCGGAAGAGGCAACCCAGTATTCAGGGAATAGTATGAGTACAGCATCAATCGGCAGCGTCTGTTTCCCATGTTAGGGGCGGCTGCAAGGGCGTCTGTTCTCCATGTTTGGGGCGGCCTGAATAATATCTGGCAGTAGCTTCATAAAATGCCTTTGGGAGTGGCGACCCCATCGTAATAATAGCCTAAAATGGAAATGGCACTTCCAATGATTCGGAGAAGGTTAGGGCGTACCCTGCAGACGACATGCAGTTCCTTTGGTACTGGGGGAACTGTGAGAAATGGGCGACCAGTAACCGAAATGGAAGTGGGAATCATGAATGTCATGACCCTACAGGCAAGGTGGAAGAGGTGGTAGACTTCATGGAGAGGGAGAAGGTTGGAATGATGGGGCTGAGTGAAGTGAAATGGAAAGGTAAAGGAAGGGAGAAATTGAGGAAAGGATATACATTATACTGGAGTGGTGGCCAAGAGGCAAAAAATGGCGTGGGACTGATAACCTCGAAACAACTGGAGGAGTATGTTGAAGTGGTAGAGTGTGTGAGTGACAGTATAATGAAAATTAGAATGAAGATGAAGAATGACGTGATGGACTTCATACAAGTGTATGTATGCACCACAGACTGGAAACAGAGAAGAAGATATTGAAGTATTCCTGGAGGATGTAGAAAGAGTAATTTCAGATGTAGAAGTGGTGATCATGGGAGTTATGAATGCACAAGTCGGAAACGAGAGACAAGGAAAGGAAGAAGTCATTGAATCATATGGATATGGGAAAAAGAACCGGGAAGGAGAGGAACTTGTAAACTTTTGTGAAAGGAATGGACTGATAGTGGGTAATTCATGGTTTTGGAAGAAAAACAGCAGGAAAATTACGAGATATGGGTGGGGTGATAGAAGAACAAAATCAGTAATTGACTACTTTCTGGTGGAAAGGACAAATCACAGAAAGCTGATAGATGTGACAGCTTTACCAGGAGAAGCATCTGATGGGGACCATAGAGCTGTGGTGGCAAAATTTAGATGGGGAAAATTGGAAAACCTGAAGGAGATCAGAGAAAGTAAAATAAAAGTATGGAAATTAAAAGACAAAACTGTACAGGAAGATTTTCAGGAGAGATTGAAGCAACAAACCCCAGTTAATGAAGTGGAAAACATAGAAGAGGAATGGTCCCACTTAGACATTTGTTGGTGCAGCAGAGAGTGCTTTTGGTAGGACGTCAACAAGAGTGAAAGAGAAGGTGACACCGTGGTGGAATGAGGAAGTGAGGAAAGCAGTGAAAGAAAAGAAGTCTGCATGGAAAGAATGGAACCGAGATCAAACAGAAGAAAGCAAAAGGAAGTATCACGACAGCAAACGGAGGTGTAAGAAAGATGATGATGATGATGATAATTTTTGTTTTAAGGGGCCTAACATCGAGGTTATCGGCCCAAGTGGTAGGAGAAGAAAAGAAGAAAAGTTGGGAAGAATTTACACGAAGAATGGAAACAGATGTAAGTGGCAGTAAAAGGATGCTGTATGGACTTCTAAGAAGTAAGAGGAAAGAAAGAGTTACTACAAAGCTGGTGATAAAGGAAGATGGAGAGCTGTTAACACACCCAGAAGAAATAAAGGGGTGATGGAAGGAGTATTTAGATAAGCTTGAATGTGAACAATTGTACAGGTGAGATGGAAGTGACACAGCCTGACGACTCTATAACAGAAGATGATATAACAATGCTGGAGGTGGAATTAGCAGTACAGAAAATGAAGATGGGAAAAGCAACAGGGGTGGATGAAATCAGTGTAGAAATGATAAAGGCTGCTGGACCTGTTGGCATGCAGTGGTTGTATCGACTGCTGAAGTGTGTGTGGAAACGGAAATGTGTACCAGAAGACTGGGATAAAGGGCTAATAATACCAGTGTTTAAGAAAGGGGACAAGAAAGTGTGTGATAACTATAGAGGGATCACATATAGTAAAAATACTGGAAAGGATATTAGAAAGAAGAATGAGAAGAAAGGTGGAAGGAGAAGGGCAAGAGGAACAGTATGGCTTCAGGAGTGGAAGATCCACAGTGGACCCAATCTTTAGCTTGAGGCAGGTGATGGAAAAGAACTGGGAATATGGAGAGGATTTGGTCATGACTTTCATAGATCTAGAAAAGGCATATGATAAGTGTCCCCAGAGAGAAGGTATGGGAAACCATGGTTAAGAAGAGACTGGGAAGAGAAATGTTGGAAATGGTGCAAGCAATGTACAACAACTGTGTTAGCAGGGTACTGACCCCAGTTGGAAAGACAGATTGGTTTAGGAACAAGACTGGACTAAGACGGGGAGTGTGCTGTCACCTCTTTTGTTCATAATGGTAATGGATGAAATTGTAAAGGAAACAAAGGAAGCATATGGACATAAAGAAATGAAGTTACTATTATTTGCAGACGATATTGTTGTCTGGGGAAGGAACACCGAAGAAGTGCAAAAACAACTAGATGCACTGAACGAAAATATTCAGAAGTACGACCTGAAAATCAGTGTAGAGAATAGCAAGACCATGGTGATGACAAGAGGGGAAAGACAAGGAAAGGGCACTGTGAAAATTGGAAGTCAGAGTTTGGAAATTGTGGACACGTTCAAATACCTAGGAAGTGAATTGATGCAAACTGGTAGGTTGGACATGGAGATTGGCAGGAGGGTACAGCAGAGCAATGCATTCTATCAAAGTGTAAGAAAACTTGTTTGGGATAAGGAAGTACCAAGGAAAAGCAAGGAGGTAATGTATAAAGTGTACTATGTACCCATATTAATTCATGCAGCTGAGACTTGGACCCTGACAAGCAGGCAAGAGAGTAGGATCCAAGCTAGTGAAATGAAATTCCTAAGAAGTATGATAGGAAAGACAAGGACAGACAGAGTGAGGAATGAAGATGTTAGGAAGGAAGTTGGGATGGGAAAAATAAATGAGAGAATTGAGAAGAATAAACTAAGGTGGTTTGGACCTGTAAAGAGGATGGAGGAAAATAGAATACCAAGACAGATGCTGAAAGCCAAGTGCAAGGGGAAGACCTAGAACAAGGTGGATCGATTCAGTGAAGAACAGCGTGAGAAATAGAAATCTGGACTGGGACAAGATCGTGGAAGAAGAATTGTGGAAGGAAAGTGGAGAAGTGCTATAAATACCCCGACCCGGCAGGAGCTGGATAAGGGGAAATGATGATGATGATGATGATGATGATGAAGCCCTTCAAGGACAACATTTGTAAATTGTATGCTGAATGGATGGTGGGAGGGGGGCACAACCTGACGCCAGCAGGCAAAATAAAGAGGCAGTCAGTTCAACTCTTGTGTGATTGGATTATACGGGCATGGGTTATGGTGTCGACGGACATTGTTGTGAAGAGCTTCTTGAAGACGGGCATCGCAAATGCATTGGACGGAAGTCAGGATAAAGCAGTATGGAATGATGACCAGAATGATGCACGCGGGAGTACCTCGGAGATAAGCAGCAGTGCCACCAGTGACAATGAATAGGGTGAGTACCGTATGCCAGTTGCCTTGTTTCAATAATGCAAATTTTGTATTTTTTGGGGAATGCAGTCATTCCCCGCGTATTATCTCGCACCGAAAATTTTCACACTTATTTTCGGTCAAAAAAGTGCAAGTTATATGCGAGCAAACTCGGTAACCTCCCTGTCCTGAAACTACACTGTTCAGTCACATTAATATGACCACCCGTCAATACCCTGCATAATCACCTTTTGCAGTGCAGACCGCTGCGAGACGTGCAGGGAGAGAGAAATCGCCCAGGGAATGCCACGAAAACATTCCCCACACCATAACACTCCGTCCTCCGGCCTGGACCCGTCCGCCAATTGTTGCAAGGTATTTGCGTTCAGACGTTTCACGCCGTATACGGCAACGGCCATCTGTCCGATGGAGCATAAAACTTTATTCATTGGAAAAGGACACCTGTCGCCACTCAGTGGACATCCAGTTGCGGTATTGGCAAGCAAATTCCATCCTTCGTCACCGATGAACAGCAGTCAGCATGGGTGCATGAATCAGGCGCCTGCTACGGAGGCCCTTACGCAGCAACGTTCGCTGAACGGTCGTTGGGAGAGACACGGTTGGTAGCCCCGTGGTTCCTCTGGACGGTCAGTTGCTCTACAGTTGCACGTCTATTCACCCGTACACACCTCCATGGCCATCGTTGACCCCTCTCATCTATGGCCCATGGTGCATCACAATTGCCTTGGCGCCGGTTTTGAATAGCGCCATTTTGCCATGCACGGTAAACTTTAACCACGCAAACAGTTAACAAACATTGCTGTTTCTGAAATGGTTCCACTCTTGGCCCGAAAGCCAATGATCCTGCCCTTTTGGACTTCAGATGATCGCACCGTGTTCGCATTGCGCAGCGACTGCACTGTGTTCTGCTTCCATTTGAAGCACTTTATATACCCTCCACTGCTACTGCTGTCACATGCCGCTTGTGCAGCGTATTGCACGTTCATGTCGAACATAGGTGGTGGTCACATTAATGTCATTGGTCAGTGTATAACCTCCCTGTGCTGAAACTATCTCCATTAAGTTAATTTCTTATTTACAAAATATTCTTAGCAGCTTTTGAAACATCAGGTTACTGAAACTGATGTGTATTATAGTAGTCTCCTTTTTGCTTTGTTTATATCTCTATTCCTCGTGGGGTAGTGGCTTAAATTCTTGGTTGTCACCCCCTGAGGTCTGAGTATGATATCCAAGAATGCCAAGGAATTTGGTTCTGGTCTGAAGATTGGAACATGATACACTCAGCCTTGTTAGGCAAAAGAGAGATGATGTGCGATCAACTCCCACCTCCGTCATCCTGGATGACAATGTCAGGCGCAGCAGTAATGTTTTTGCCTGCTGTGCCCAAGGTTGCAAGCTCAATCCTGGTGCAATTAGTTGGCATTTTGGCATTTAAGGGTGCACAAATGCGAGGGAGCTGTGTTAGTAGATTTACTGGCATGTTAAAGATCCCCTCTGGGGAAAGATTCCGGCACCCCGGCATCTCTAAAGTCACAGCAGTTAAAACGGACATAAAACCAATAACATTATTATTATGTCAGTGTCAAATTGGCCCTAGAGCAGATGGTAGTGCCAATATTCTAAAATTAACTTACATTAAAAAATTATATTGTTGGATCATTTGGGGTCTTGGGTATGTAGGTCATTAACCCCATGTAATTTTATGTGTATGAAGATTTCTGATAACCAGTGTTATTGTAGTTGTAGTGCTTGTAGGCCTATACTGGTAGTCACCTCAAGACCTAGGCAGTTCCTTTGTTGTTCTGGTCTATGAAAAGGCTAACACACCAGGTCTCCACCCATTCAAACAGCTCAAGAACTCATTTTAAGTAACTTCAGTGCCACAAAAGAATGGGAAAGTGAATGGTGCATCAAAGTACCTCATGAGTGGCAGCCCTTATTTAATGCAAACCATCCTCCTCCTGGCTTTGACCTACCAAGAAAAATTTGGGTTGCTATCAACAGGGTTCGAACTGGCCATGGTCGATGTGCATCATTACTTCATAAGTGGGGCTTAAAATCTTCCCCTCTTTGTGATTGTGATGAAGTGGAACAGACAATTCATCACATTGTTAAGGAGTGTGAAAGAAGAGCGTTCTCCGGATCCATGGATGAGTTCCTGAAGGCTTCAGATCAGGCTGTGCAGTGGTTGAACAATCTGGACATTAATTTATGAAATCACCTGTATATAGCCTATATTGTCGATTGTCATAGTGCATTTTTGTACTTGTTATAATTTTATGTGTGTAATTCCATAAGCTAATAATAATAATACCAGGAAATTTATCACACTTTTCCTGTTTGTTGTTGGATTGCAAGATTTTCCAGCACTTGTTGCTGTTTCCATAAGTTGGCATGATTACTTTTCAGAAATTTCCATTGTATTATTCTATAAACAAATGTTTAATTTCAATGTTAATTGGGAGAGTTACCAACTTTGCGTTCCATGTGATGATTTGTGTGCGTGAATACAGTTTTCAGTGGTATCTGAAACGAAGTGTAATTCAGTGCGAATTTTATATTATACTAACATTACCCGTCGCGGCTTCGCTCGCGAAAATTGTCGAAACACTGAACTTAGCGACGACTCACTCATCAATGCCATGATTTTGAAACAGCCTGCATTACAATATGATCGAAATGATATGTAAGTCACCATGCTCGCTCTTGATATAGGGAACAGTTGTTGGCCGATTTGCTAGAATTCTAACTTCGAATTGTTCTAATCATGATCATTATAGAAAATATTCTTTTATTCTCATAGAATTAAATACAGTAGAACGTCATTTATCCGGACGTCAAAGAACCGGAATGTCTATTATCCGGACGAACAAAAATAAAAGATGGAACAGCGTGCGCGTACTGTTGTTATGCGAAAGTGCGCGCTGCTTACAGTAGTGAGTCGGTTCTTGTTTTCAATTGTTGTCTCTGTTGTCCCCTACAGTTTGCTTCGACGTGTTACAGTATGTGAGTGTGAGTAAAACTGTACTGTATTACGTTGTGAGAATGACTTCTACGAGTGGCAAAAAGGAAAAACGAAATCGAAATGTTTTATCGAGTGAGAATAAGATGGAGTTCATTAATGAACTGAATAAAGGTGAGAGAGTGGAGTGTCTAATGAAAACTTACAGTGTTGGAAAATCCACAATTGATGATTTGAAGAACCAAAAAAGTGAAATTTGTAATTATGCATCGAAGTTAGATAGTGAAGAAGGGTCTAAAAGAGAAAAACCATGAGATCAGCTACGGATGAAAAATTGGAAGAAGTGGCGTACTTATGGTTTATTCAGACAAGAATTAAGGGATATCTCATTTCTGGACCTTTGTTATGTGAGAAAGCGTTGCAACTTGGTGGTTCTCCCTATAAAATGAACGCATGTTCGATTATCTGGAAAAATCGTTATCCGGAACACTTTCGGTCCCAATTATTCTGGATAAACGACGTTCTACAGTACAGTATTTCTTTGGCTATAGGACCCCCTTTTTTCTAAATTTTTAGTTCTAAAACTATAGACGCGAACTTTGCAAAAATCCATTATTTTGGGATAGGGAGAGAGTAAAAATAAGTTATTTTATTTTGATGCTGCATAGTACGATATATTTAATCAAAATAAACGAAGTTTACATTTTTAATCAGCCCATTATGAGACAGCCATAACCTCACTTATCCACCACTATTCCCGGCTAGCCCCCAATGACTCACTACTATCCCTTGCTAAGCATAAATCTTAGTATCAAAGAACTAGATATCGGGTGAAGCCTATCGGCTATACAATTCAATATCCTGCCCGATCGCGTACGCAGTACATGTACGCAAAATGGCGATCATATCGTCTGAATGACAAAATAATATAACAAGAAAAATATTTTTGTCATAAAAAAGGAGGAATTTCAGTTATAATTTAAATTTTTTTTAAGAATTCGTCAATTTCCAAGAATGTTGTATTTTGACTCTCAATAATTAAGGAGGGGTACTATAGCGATTTCCAAGAATTTTGTATTTTGGCTCTCGAAAATTAAGGGGGGCTCCTATAGCCGAGTAAATAAGGTATATTTTTAAAATGTAGATTTTGTTCTGTTGAAAGTAATACATTCCTTTATGACCACTACCTTTGAGTAGCTCTTGCGCCTGCTTTCACATTGCCTCTATGTAAAACACCTGTTAGAAATGTCAAAAAGGCACAAACTTAGTGGCTATAGACAAAGAAAGAAAACTCGAAAAGCCGTTCCCCGTGAAGATCGCGTCGCTATAATTAAGAAAGTATGATGGTTTCGTTCTCTGTTGGTAGATCTCTCAATTAATCCACAGCAACAGCGCGCCGATTTATATTTGTTGAAATGATCCAAGCGCTGCCAATTCAATGTCTTTTTGGTGAAACTACTCCCGTGCCAACAATACTACTTCTCTGTTTGTTTTTTTTTTTTTTTTTTTGTAAGATCATTGACACACATTTTTGGCCACATTGTTTTGTTGTATTAAAAACTAATTCAGAAACCTACATGTGGGAGTGCGCACAACAATTCACCAAAGTTTTATCGTAATCAGATGAATGGTATAGGAACGCATACGAGATAATCATACAATGAAACCACATAAAATGCCAAACAGTATGAAATACACTCATTTGTTGAAATGATTTGTGCAATGACATTCATGAAATTACTCGCATGCCATCTATTTATACAGAGACTTCATGTGCTTGCGCACAACTCACCAGAGTTAATTTGTTGAAATAATTTGCACGGCAACACACTTTTGTTGAAAGTACTCGTGCGCCACCTATTGAAAAATGGATTTACTAGCCCAAAACCCTTTGTGGGGATGCGCATAACAATTCGCCAAAGTATCATTGCAATCGGAGGAATGGTATTGGAATGCATTGAGACGATCGTACAACGAAAACACAGAAACTGCCGCTTAACTGTGTCAAATATACGTATTTGTTAAAACGATTCGCTCGCCAATACTCATCTTGAAACGATTCGCGTGCCATCTGTCGTGAAATGGATTCACTAAATAGGAAACCTTCACGGGCGTATGCACAGCAACTCGCAAAAGATCCTTTGCTGAAACTACTCGTGTGCCATGTGATATAAAGTGGGTCTACTTATTCAGAAACCTTCGCTGGAGTGTGCAACAATTTACCAATGTTTCATCGCAATGGGATAAATTGTTTACAAGCGCATTCGGGACTATGTAGAAACATTTCACATGCTAACACGCGTTTGTTGAATCGAATCGTGCACCATCTGCTGTAAAATGGATTTACTAATGCAGAAACCTTTGCGGGTGTGTGCACAACAACTCGCCAAAATTTTGTCGCAATGAGATGAATAGTATATGGACTCATAGGGGACTTTGTTGAAATGATTCATGCGCCAAAATTCATTTGTTGAAACTACTTGCGTGCCATCTATTGTAAAATGGATTTACTCATTTAGATGATGATGATGATAATTGTTGTTTTAAGGGGCCTAACATCTAGGTTATCGGCCCACTCATTTAGAAACCTCACCATAGTTTCATCGCAAACAGATGAATAGTATATGAACGCATATACTTGGTTGAAACGATTCGCCCACCAACACACATTTGTTGAAAATAATTTTGTGCCATCTATTGTAAAATGGATCTACTAATTCAGAAACCTTCGCGGGAGTGTGCAAAACAACTCACCGAAATTTCGTCGCAATGGGATGAATAGTGTATGAACGCATGCATTTGTTGAAATGATTCACGCGACAACACTAATTTGTTGAAACAACTCGCGCACCTTCTATTGTAAAATGGATTTACTAATTCTATAACCTTCCCGGGAGTGAGCACAACTCACCAAGTTTCATCGCAATCGGAATAATGGTATATGAACGCATAAAAGACGAACAAAAAATAAACAAATGTTCATTTTTATAAATATTTTATATATACATAATAGATTTTGTTTGGTATTAACCTTGTTTGAGCTCACACCATTGATGCAAAGAGCAGCCGACTAACTTGATTTTATGGTGAAGTTGACAAAACTGTTACAATGGCAGAAAGTTCAACATGGCTTCTAGAAGAACACAACGTGTTCAAATTGCAGCTGTGAATCTTGAATCAACGTTAAAATTCTTTAAAGGCGATAAAAGGGAGAGAAGTTAATTATGAATTCCAAAATGTAAATGTATATACCGTAAAACCTTTCTTTAACGAAACCTTTAGTAAGCAGAATCCTGTCCACAACGGGAAAAAATCACCGGTCCCATTAATTATGGTCTATTATTTCAGTTAATTTACCTGTATATAGGGGAACCTGTCTAACGTGGAAACGGAAACAGATTAAAGTTTATTTAAAAGGAAAATTATGTGCTTAACAGTATTTCATTTACGGAACAGCAATGTTTTATGAACTTATTTGATTACCCTTTATGTTCACGTTGAGTGGTTTGGACATCCATTTTGTAAAAATGAAGAAAAGTAGACTTACGAGATCAATCCGGGCAAATGTGTGTCTGTCTGTGTGTATCATCACCCCCAACCCCATCAACTCCTAAACATCTGCAGCTATCATAACCAAATATGGTATGAGTAAAGACCTATACCTGAACATCTCATGACCCTGCTTGAAAATGACATCAGTGCTACCAACTGCTGAGAAATCACAATTGAAGATTGAGCTCTATGTTGGATATCTCTGAAAGTATGCATGGGAGCTATTCCAAAATTGGCACACATATAGTTAATAATATTTCAAATTAATTTACCAAAGCCCATACATGACAGTGTTGCCAACATGATTCTATGCATACTGATAAATCCAATCTTTATATGCATGTAATTTCCATACTATCAATTGGATTTCCACCAAATTTTGTATGTTTTGTGCACCACAGCAAATATACTGTATATATTCTTTAAAGTCACTAAGGCTGCCAGCTGTTGGTAAATGCTATTTTTTTTTCTTCAATATATCATAAAGTATGCATGCCAACAGTTCTAGACATTGTACACATGTAGTACATGAAATTACAGATTAATTTTCAGTAACTGATATATAACAGTTGGGTAGATTATTGGCTGGGGAATAACCTAACCACCAAGGGAAGATGATAAAGAAAAGGAGGTGGGTTTCGGACTGGAGAAAAAGGATAGAAAGATAGGAGGAGAGTCCCACAAAAGTTATAAATTTAACTTTAAATGCACTCAGAGGCGGTTGCCACCGCAAATCCGCTCTCTGATACCTAAAGTGGGTAAGGACCTGGTCGAAGCTGACGGGAACCGCAGCTAGGACTTGGGCGGTTTGCCAGAGAAAGGCTTTAGTGTATTCCCTCTCAAGCATGCATATGCCTACTATGGGGAAGGGTGATGGTCTGACAAGACAAATAGTAACAGATTTATTGCGTATTAACGAGGGCATGAACCTAGGAAGAGTTAGGAAAGCCAGGATCTTGCCTAACTGTAGTATTAGAGAAATGATAAATCAAAAAAAGAAAGTTTAAGTTTATTTAACAATTCAAAGGAAGTTGATAACTTTAACAAATATATATTTTCAATTTGGTTAACAACTTTGGGGTCACAGACCTCAGAAAACATTAAACGGTTGCACCAGGCAATTAACAATTTATTAGGTTTCAAACCTTTATAAAATCCTAGCAAGGATTTAAAATAGCGAAGATAAAAATTCAAAATTTAAAGACAATTAAGGTGATTAAAGTTTAACAATAAATAGAGTACAAGGTGTGTACTATAAGAAATTTCTGAGAAAACTTTCTAGAGAAAGTAACCACTTCGAAAATAACAATAAGAAAAACATGAAGAATAAGATAGAAGTTCCTATAACTTCTTATATTTGTGCAGAATTACTTTATAACAATTATACAAAAGAGAGCAGGTCACTTACGGTGAAACCTGAAGAGAAAGTCAAAAGGAAGGTTCTAGACTTCCTATGTTTAATTAGGAATCACGAGACTAATGGGGCAAGTTTCCCTTTCGTGAAACCTAGAAATAACTCACTCCTGAGTTGAAAGAATTGTATTCCCTGATTATAAGGGAGAAACAATGTAAGCTTGAACCGTGTATGAGACACGTAGTTATGCAGAAGTTAATTGATGATAAACAAGCAAGATGGAAGGGCACTTCGTTAGAGTGACACCTCAATGAAAAAGAACTTAAAGTAGTAAATTTATTATTATGGTTTGTTAGTAAAAGGTTTAGGAAAGAGCAATTGGGATAAAAGGTAAATGTTCATGGCCGTGTTTATAATAATCGGACGAGCGCGACGCGGAAGAAATCCTGAAAGAACACTGTTTATCACTATAGTTCGTTGAACTGGATGGAAAGTTCACTGTAATAGCGCAAAAGTTTATGGCAAAGAAAGTTATTGCAATCGTGGAAAATGACTGGTTGCACTAGATAGGCGAAAGTCTATTGCTTGAGAAAGTTGTGTATTACAATTAAATGCGCCATAGAACATTCCAACGGTGGAAGAAAATTAGCTATTGAGCTTTAATTCAGAAGGAAGATTCCTCATTTTAAATAGTATTCCCACAAGTGAGTGAAAAATAGATGACGGCAAGACTTGTAGATAGAGTACAGAATCTGGAAGGTTCCAGAACAATCCTAATAGAAAAATGGAGCCAATGTTAATCCAGCGGAGGAACTAGCTTGGTATTTTATAGACAGCGGGTATTAGATAATATCCCACGTGGTGAGAAGATTTCTCATTTAAATGTTGGCTTAGACAGACAAAAGCCCAACATGGCAAATCCCGCGAAGAATGATTACCGCCCCAAACAAGTAATCTCACGCTGTCTATAAAATGATCAATAAAAGCATGTAGATAATAAAACTGATGAAGATGAGGTTAAAACCTTAAGTCTGTACTTATCTTGGTTGCATATCGAAGGTGAAGTTCCCTTTGACGGATACCTAATGTGCCAACATGGCGTAGAATGTAGAGAATGCCTCTTGGTTTGAGGAGACTGGCTCTAGTTGAGCCTTGACTGACCGAGTCAACTGCCGACTTACAAGTGAGACCCACTCAGCGAAGCGCGGAGGGTCCAAGGAAGGGAAAAGAGTGGGGGTAGGATACAAAAGGAAAACATATAAGCATGACCAATATTGTAAACTTAAATTCTCTTGAGGAAATGGTCTTCAAAGAGTTGATAGCAGGCGATACTAGCACAGCCAGGTGGGTGAAAGAGTAGACGAAGTTCTCTTGATCAAGGAGATGATAGCTGGCGATGGTAACGAGATCTGGTGGCCAGATGGAAAAAGAAGTCCTCTTGCACCAGGAAGAATTGAGGAGCTTCTGAGATTCGCTGCTAGATGATGCTAGGTGGGTCATGGAAGATATATATCTAGAACAGACTCACAATGACATAAGAGACATGACCATCAAAGAGAAAATAGAAGATCACTGTTGGTGTTTGATAAAGAGGAAGAAATGAACAAGAAAAGAGCATTAAACTTTATATTCTCTCGTACCGTGTATTCCAAGAATACACCAACAGTGCTGCCAACATGATTCTACAAGTTCTCACCAAGGTGGACCGGGTTCGATTCCCGGTCAATGCATGTGAGATTTTCGAAATGAAATGCCATGTCCTGTGGTTCGGATTCCACATAAAAAGGAGGTTCCGTGGCTCATGATCTCGCGATTAACGGCCACGTTAAACTACAAGCTGCTGGATTCTACAAGTGCTGATAGGTTCATTCTTTAACTGCATGTAACTAGAGCCGGGCAAATTTGCTCTAGTTCCGATCGGTGCCGTAAGTTTCCGCATGGCCAGTATTGTCCCCCACCAAGTGCACTCAAGGCCAGGTCTCTCCACTGAATGAGAATCTCCTAAGTCTCGATAATACCGGTACTGAGTGGGAACGTTCAGTCTAGAAAATACCAGAACTCCTTTTTTCTCGGCGTTATCGACAGTATCTATTTAAATGAAAAGGCAGACTCGCTTAAGCCGCTGCATGTGTGAAGTCAAAGCCCTCTGTAACTCGGGAATGTGAACCATTCCTCATTCTTACATTTGACAAATTTAAAGCAATATGAAGTGATCCACTTATGAGGAAGACCCTACTGTATTGAGTTGATTATATTTTTACCATGATTTCTCTCGCTAAAGATATGGTAAGAGAGAAATTAGCAGATGGAAGTGTGAGGTTATTAGAAAAATCAATTACTGATCGAATGAGCACCTGCTGGACGAAATTTCATATAGAGTTTTTATTATACAGTATAAACAAAATAAAGTGGAATTAATTTTCAAATCATAATCATATTCTCCAGACCAATATAAACATATTAAGTTCTTGGCCATATTCACACGGTGAAGTAGGATGGTCGATTACATGACGGAAGGGTGTATTATTATTATTATTATTAATTTTCTCACGCGTGCACCATCAGTTAAATGCTTTGTTTATATCATACTAGCAGTACCCAGCATGGGTTGCCATGGAATGCGTACACATTAACCATTTTTTTTTAATGGTAAATAGATGTATCCTTATTGATTGATGGAATTGATAAATTGAAAATCCGCCTGATCAATACTAGAGAAGTTCTTTAATGAAATATTAAACGACATACACACGTTTTGGAATATCAATGATTCCATCCTCAGCGTGAAAAATATTACACCTTAGAAACTAGTAAAACATTAACTTTGTAAGATGAAGAGATTTTCCGCCTTCAATACTGTTTATTTCTATTACTTACAGGGACATGTTTCGTTTCCTTTGTGAAGTTTTGTTGGACAGGCTGAGGAAGGGGGAGTATTAGCCCCCGAAACATGTCCCTGTAAGTAATAGAAATAAACAGTATTGAAGGCGGAAAATCTATTATTCTTTCAAAGTTATAGTTATGTCAATACGGACATTATAGTTAAACATTGTCAAAAAAATGGATATCCTTACAAATAGTGTCAATTTAATGAAAAACTTGTAAATATAAGGTGCGTTCAAAAAGTAACGAGCCGGAGGCTGGAATGCGCAAACCGGTGACGACATCGGCTAATCGTGGCGTATGTAATGAGGTGTGGTTCCGACCAGAGCGTAGAAGGTCACAGCCCGTCGCTAGAGGGCACGTGTGCACGTCACGTGACGATACAAAGCTAGCAGCAGCATGCATCAATCGTCCAACGCTGCCAGTGGCATTGCAAACAGTGACATGGAGGCGTCAACCGAAGAGCAACGAGGTGTTATTTGGTTTCTGACAGCGGAAGGAGTAGGGGGAACGGACATTCATCGCCGAATGTCACAAGTGTACGGCGAACACTGCATGTCCCTCGCAAGGGTCAAGGCGTGGCACAAGCGCTTCAGGGAAGGACGGGTGTCGTTAGCCGATGATACCCAGTCTGGGGCACCCCCCTGCATTACCGATGACAATGTCCAGCTGGTTGATGCACTCATTACCCAGGACCGCCGAGTGACAGTGAACGCCATAGCCGCCGTGGTCGCTCCAAGACCTCATACGGCCAACACAGTCGCTGCACTCCTGCAGAAATTCAAATGGGAGGTTCTCAGCCACCCTCCATACAGTCCAGACATCTCTCCCTGTGATGACGCCATGTTTGGTCCCCTGAAAAGGGCTTTGCGGGGCCAACGATTCACCTCGGACGCGGAACTGGTTCACATCGCAGCCCAGGGAATTTTATGAGACAGCCATTCACCGCCTCGTGTCACAATGGGACATAAGTGCCTCAACAGCCAGGGCCAATACTTCTAACATACAGGTACTGGTTTCTGTAATTATGCCTCCGGTTCGTTACTTTTTGAATGCACTTTTTTATATGAATTGATGTGCAATTAGACAAATTACTTTAAAATACCATGTTGAATTCTATTAGTATTACGAAAAATATATTAATAGGAAACTTCTTTTTTCGAATGTGAGAAGGCAAGTAAACCGTCGTTAAAATTGGAAGAATTTTCGATAAAAAACCTAAGTAAATATTATCAAAAATGAGTCGAAAATTCAAGATGATTCTTCACTCTGTAGATTTTTCTGATCCACTGGCAACACAATGTGTGTAAAAATTCTATAATAGCAACTAATATTCAAGCATACTTGACATGTAAGCAGTAATCATCAATTAACTTGCCAAAAATATCTTCTTATGAAATCCTTCTTCCAGATAGAGTAAAGTAAAGTGTATCGGTATAGCTTCTTCTAGCCTCCAAATGACTTGAAAACAATCTTTACTGTTTGGCTTTTTATGTTACGATACTTGTGTTTTGGTCAACATATAGCTTAACTTACCTTACCCTATGGCACTACAGTCCATGAAGGACATTGGCCTGCTCCACCACAGTCTTCCAGCTTTTCCTATCCCATGCACGCCTCCTCCCAGCTCTGACACATAGCATCCTGAGATCCTCCTCGACATCGTCCAGCCAGCGCTTTTTCGGTCGCCCCCGTCCTCGCTTTCCAGTGGGCCGTCCATGGAAGACCTGATACACCATCCTTGACTCCGGCATTCGCTCGACATGTTCAAGCCACCGAATCCGGGAACTCTTGACCTCTGCGACGATAGTAGGGTCCCCATACAGATCATAGATCTCCTTGTTGGTGTGGAGGCGCCACACTCCATGATCACATACAGACCCATAGATCTTACGGAGTACCTTCCTCTCCCACCTGTTCAACAAATCCTCATTCCTCCTAGTCAACACCCATGTTGTAACCTGTTTTTCGAAGGGTATTTACACCACTGACATAAGTCAGATGGAAGCTATTTAATGTTTGTTTACGCGGCAACTTATTCAGCCAAGATAATTTTCATTTAACTTATTATTATTATTATTATTATTATTAATTTTTTATTTTTATTTTTTATTTTTTTTTATTTTTTTTAGCTTTTTCTTTAAAGATTATAACTATACACATAGGTTTTCGATTTTATAGAAAACACTATCAAGCGGATTATTCCAGTCGACATTATCACAGTAAATTATTTGATCGCGGAGATTTTCGAATTTTATTCAGTTAAGGGCTTATGGAGAGAGAGATGAGTCATCGGGAATTCGGCTACAGGAATAATCTTGTCGTGAAGCGATGATGCAACCGAGGAACATTTACAACTGGCAGTTTCAAGAAAAGGCGAATTGGAGTGGAACGGAAAATTTACAGTAGGCAATGAACTTTATAGCAGGAAATATCGCGTGGGGTCACAGCCAATCAGAGGAGACGGGACCACAGGGAGGTGGTGCACTGGAGGGGAACGGCCGGCGAGTGCATATAGTGAGCGCGCGCAGTGAAGTGGGGACCATTAACATTGTAAAACTTGTCCGAGGTGGACGCTCGTTTCGTAGGCTCCGTTGTGTTCGGACCGTAACTTGAACATTGTATTTTTGCATAGTCTACGGACTTCGTACTCGTGTTCGATGGCGAACATTTCATTACTGCTACTCTCAACTGACAAATTAGTCATGAGAAATACGCGAGCTCTTGTGAACAGGGAGTCAGCGTAGGTGGCTAACGGATTTTGGATCCACCACTATCAAGCATTTAACTTCATCATTTTAACACCGATCTCCGCAAGAAACGAAGAAGATGGCGACGTCCAAGAGGCTGATGGAAGCTCTCTTGATTCATCACGTACGAGGGAAATGCTACTGCTATTTCCAATGGTAAGCGTGACTGATGCAAAACTACGTAATCTCTCTTTTCATGGTCTCAGAATCAGAATTTCAGTAACTTCTTAGGTTGGAAATAATAGTAAATTCAATAATTCATCCGTCTCCAATGTCACGTAATTTTCCAGTGGAAAAATTAAAATCGTTATGCTTCATTTTAAATTATTATTATCATTGTTAAAATTAAAATTATTAAAATTTTACATATAATAAATTCATTTCTTATACTATGCAATCTTTGCTTTCAGTAGGTAGCACTAGATATAGACCTAATTCCTTCTCCGGATACAATTGTTAGTTGGGTTAATGATCCAATCATACCAGGGTCTGAGTGTCAAGATTCTTAAATGAGTTCTGCCCGAGCTAGGTGTTTATAAATATAAATTTAGATTTCAACGTAGTGTTGAGGTCTTGGCGCCCATTAATACAACTTATCTTAGTCAGAATAAACGTTAATTTGTCTCCCAACAGTGGGGGCACTAGTGAAACAGTTACACTTGCCCGCAAAACGTGGGACTTGTTGTGGTTTAGCATCACTCACCCCAGTAGAAGCGTTACATTTGTGCGCTCAACGTGGAGCAAAAGCATTACATTGTCGATATAAATTCATTAACCATGCATGATTATATCATTTGATTGACCTTTTAACTAAGTTGAGTGGATTCTTCCAATTCGCAGACTCCAGTCAACGGAATGAACAATTTCCATTGAATCCTTACACAACAAGCCTCAGTGCCTTCAGGCAGCGCCATATTGCCCAAGCGAGAACGAGCAAGAATGCCAAGAATTATTGTTATCGAGCCCACATTACCGGTAATACTGTAGCAGTTTTGCTAGCCCACCCTTTGCCTAAGCTATGTTGTTTTAATGGGCGCCAAGACCTCAATGCAATGTTGAAATCTAAATTTGTATTTAACAACGTCTAGCTCTGGCAGAACACCTTCAAGACTCTATTCACTCAGATCGTGGTATGATTTGATCATTAACCCAACAAACAATTGTATCAGGAGAAGGAATTGGTCTATATCTAATGCTACCTACTGAAAGCAAAGATTGCATTGTAAAAGAAATGAAGTTATTATATAAAACAAGAATAGCAAAATTAATAATAATAATAAGTTTAAAATTTAAATAGGAGCATTGTGATTTTAATATTACCGATAGAAAATTACGTGAAAACGGAGTCTGATAAATTATTGATTTTACTCTTATTCCCAAGCTATGAAGATACTGAAATATGAAATATAAAACCAAGAGAAATGAGAGATTGCGTATTTCTGCGTCATTCCCGCTTACCACTGGAAATGGCCGAAGCCTTTCCCTCGTACTGGATGATGCTGTGAGCTTCCCACAGTCTCCTGGACGTCGACATCTTTGTCGATATTTGATGAGATTCTGGTAGATTAGATAATTCTATGGTCCGTACATCGGACCCAAACACTCGTACAACCACACTGGTTAAGTTTTACAAAAGTTAGTCCTCCACTCCACGGAACATCGGAGCGACTCCCGCGTGAACCATACTCGGCAAGTTCTACACTGATAGTCCTCGTTCCACGGAACATCGGAGCGACCCCCGCGTATAACCATACTCGGCAAGTTCTACACAGATTGTCCTCGTTCCACGCCGCGCCGAACGATATATGCACACGTCGCATCCCCACTCCAGTCCCAACTTCCAGCTTACGTGGTCTCCACTGATTGGCTGAGCATCCCGCTACTTCCCCTCCTCTGGCTCATTACACACGGCGTGCGAGAGGGAGAAGTCGTTTTCCGTTCCATATATCCGCCTTTCCTTGACACTGCGACCCAGGATTGCGTCATGCTTTCCGACAAGATTAAGCCTGTATATGAATTTCCAGTGACTCATGTCTCTCAAAATATCCTAACTGACGAAAACTCCGTAAAATTCCGTAATCACATAACTTTCTATGATATTGTCGTTCGTAATAATTTGCTTGATAGCGTTTTCTAAGACATAGAAAACCTATCTGTATGCTTATAATTTTTATAAAATGCTCCGAAAATATCTTAATAATAATTATAATAAATTAATAATAATAATAAATTAACATGAAAATTCTCTTGGCTGAACAATTTGCCGCGTAAATAAATATAGAATGGCTTCCTACTGACTTATGCCAGTTGCATAAAAAAACCTCGAAAAACACGTTACATATTCGCCTCGGATCATCGGATGATTTACCGTGACGACGGTCCATTATCCGATTATCCCAGACACGTTAATAATCCCCATCCAAAATACATATTACATAAATGAAATCACCCTAAATTACAGATATATACACTCATAATTTTTCTTCACGCACTTTGCGTCAAAGTTTGTTGTCACTATGGATTGCACTTTGCAACCAGTCCAATGTTTTACATATAGAATAGTGTTCCACGGATATTTCCGCCTCTCAAATTTCTCTATGTTGGAGAAATAGACATAATTAATGTGTGAGCACTATGTATTTATGATGTCATATCACACGCATTTAAGGTGTTCTGATATATTTATATCACCATAGAACTTCCTAATTTCACTGGAGGTCCCTTCCTTATGGTGAAATTTAATCTCACTTATCACTGAGCACACGATCACACTATTGTGGCAGCGCCTCGTGACCATAATACATGATCTCTCTTTAAAGTAGATTAAATTAATATTGACTTCTGAAAAAAAAAAACAGTAAATGCGCATTACATATAACACCAAATATTTCTGTTAAGTTCCCGTAGACCATATTCTACTTAACACTAGTTCTCAACACAGACCAGTTCTCCTGACACAAATAATACCTTTGTACAAATTACCTTAAATTACACACTTACAAATCTTACATGGCGAGGCCGTAAACAGAAATCACGTGTGCTGATATGTATGAGTTTCATGAAGGACTGTCTCGCCTTCTGATGGCCCATCTTTTGCCTCGTGGACGCCTTAAGCAAAAATACCCTGTTCAAGCGCTCACCCATCTCTTGGAGGCAAATGGGAATTCACCAGCGCTACCAAATTCTGGCCTTGGTGTATCGAGACATTTTAGTGCTCAAGAGCATCCGACAATCCAGTCATATTTCCCTGTACCTTAAAAACTCTCATTTACTTACATACTACCCCCCTGTGTGACTTCTGATACGCCTGCCTGGAAGACCATCTCCTCCCACGCACCAAATACCACACTTACTCATTTGATAGGCTGGCTCGCCAGCTAAACACACTCACTTTATGACACATATTTTCGTAGACTATGTATATCATACGTCCCGTATAATCTGTTTCCCTTACTATCCTCCAGCACATATGCTGTTTTTCCAATACGTTTGGAAACTATAAATGGGCCCTCGTAGAGATAAAAGAACTTGGACATGACTTTCTCTAGCTTATTTGACTGTTTCGGCACTCTAAGTAAGACTCTGTCTCCCGGCTCGAATAGGTCAAATTTAGTTTCTTTTTGTTGGCGAATTCTCTTTTGTGCTGACTTAGATAAATTCTGTTTCGCCAACTGGACAATGTAATCCATCCCCGGTTGCTTACCCTCATTTAATCCCAACACCCTCGCTAGTTCATTTTGTGGTCTTTTTCCGAAGTGAACTTCGAATGGCGTCAATTTCGTGCTCTCATGCTGGACAGAATTCAGCCAAGTCTCGACCTTGGGAAGATGTCCAACCCAGGCCGCATGCTTGTCATGCACTAGAGTCCGAAAAAGACGAGCCACTTCCCTTAATGGACGCTCTGCAGAATTACCCTGAGGGTACCTTACAGAGGAATGAACGTGTGTTATACCAGCTTCCTGCATACTGGTTCTCCATTTCTTTGCAGTAAACTGTGGTCCTCTGTCAGATAGTATCCTGAGAGGAATTTTTTTTTTTTTTTTTTTTTTTTTTTTTTTTTTTTACGAGGGACTGTGGAAAATCTTCAAAAGACACATGTGAAGGGTCCGCACTCCACAGTAGTGTGGGATTCTTACCCACTAAAAACCACCTCCCTTTTCCCACGATGTGTTCATCACCCCGGAACCGCTCTCGCATTACTTCAGGGTGACGTCGTGCTTACTTAGTCATTCAGACTTCTTCTTTCTTCATTTTTTCTTAAGGATGTTCGAACGCATCCATTTCCCTCTTCTTCTGGCGCAGGACACATTCTATGTAAATAGCTATCTGATTCCATGTTTGATCATTTCGGAGCATCATCTGTAGGATGTTGTCCGGCGTGATTGCCCCTATAGAAGCTTGCAGATCTCTTCTATGTGTTGACCAGCGTTCACACACAAAGAATGTGTGGAGTGCGTCATCCTCTTCATTACAATAATGACACAAAGGACTATTAGCCACGCCTATGTGATGCAGGAATCTCCGAAAATATCCATGGCCTGTTAGGAACTGTGTCAAATAATAATTGACCTCTCCGTGGTTTCGATCAACCCAGTCAGCCAGACGCGGAATAAGTTTCTTTGTCCATCGACCTCGTGTCTCATCATCCCACTTCTGTTGCCATCGTTCCATACAATGGTTGTGTGCAGACGTCTTTGCCTGGTGTATGTCCAGTTCTTCTTTGGTGCGCCAAACTTCCTGACGCTCTAAGGCAAGTAAATCAATTGGTGCTACTCCCGCTACCACTAGAACAGCAGGCTCTGAAACAGTGCGATATGCACATGAGATCCTCAGTGCTCCTCTTCGTTGTACTGCTGCTATCCTTTTACGATATTTCTCGAACCGTAAGGACTCAGCCCAGATCTCAGCTCCATAGAGTAATATGGACTGGACTGTTGTCATCAGGAGACGTCGTTTGCTAGGCTTCGGACCTTTAATATTACCCATTAATCGGCTCAAAGCGGTCAAGATATTTGCTGCTTTATCCGTCACTCTTTGAATATGGGCCCAGAATGTGAGCTTCGTATCTAGCGTCACACCCAAGTACTTCGTACTCCTTGATGAATTAATCATCGTCCCTCCCACTTGCATTGGTACAAGAGTGTTGATTCTCCTTCTCGTCAGCACTACAATCTCCGTTTTATGGTCGGCTAATGACAGCTTATGTTCCGTCATCCAATCTGTGACACGTCGCATTACCTGATTGAGTTTCAGTTGCGCTAGCTCTATATCACGAGCCACAATCAGAGCAGCAACATCATCAGCATATCCTACCAATATTGCATCTTCGGGCATCTTCAGCCGAAGCAGGCCATCGTATGCAATATTCCAGAGATCTGGACCAAGAATAGATCCTTGAGCTGCCCCAGCGGTTAATCTTTTAGTCCTATGTCCTTCCTCGGTATCGTACTGCAAAATACGGTCCTTTAGATAATCCCTCATTATCCGCATGAGGTATCTCGGTAGTCTAAATTTATCTTGAAGTGCCACCAAAATGTCACTCCACTGGGCAGAGTTAAAGGCATTCTTCACATCTAGAGTCACAAGTAGCGTAACTTTACGTGAGTAATGGTTACCCATCTGAGCTCTGTTTGCAGTCTCTACAACTACCCGCACAGCATCTATAGTCGAGTGCCCTTTCCGAAAGCCATATTGTTGGACAGATAGATCTCCAGCTGATTGAACTGCCATCAATATTCTAGGCTGTAATAGTTTTTCTAATCCTTTTCCAGCCGTATCCAGCATACATAATGGCCTGTATGATGAAGGCAAATTTCCTCCCAATTTTCCTTTACTAATAAGAACTAGTCTGGCCTTCTTCCAGCAGGCACTAAAAACGCCTGCCTTCAGACATGCGTTATACATGTTCAAAAGGAGTCGCGGGCAAGCTCTTGCTGCCTCCTTAAGTGCTTCTGCTGGAATCCCATCTGGTCCAGGAGCCTTCTTGTTCCTGATAGAATTAATCGCTTTCAATAATTCTTCCTCGGTGAACAAAGGTATTTCTTCAATATCAATGCAATCATCAGCTTCATCAATCCTCTCCGGATGTTCCGGAAACAGCGTACTGACTATTTCGTCCATAGTGTGTGCATCCATTATCGGATTAGAAAAAGTTCCAAGTTTCTTCAATACAATCTTATATCCTAGTCCCCAAGGATCGTTGTCAACTTCTTTGACCATTTCCCACCATTTGTCAGCTTTACTTCTTTTAATTGCATCCCGAAGCGCCTTTCTTGCTGATTTGTAGTCTTCGGAGAATAAGGCTGCCTCTTCTCTTCCTCTCGCTCTATGTGCCCTTCGTCTCATCCTCAGGCAGTGTCGCCTCATATCAGCAATTTCCTCTGTCCACCAGTATGCTGGCTGTTTGTGTTTTCGCGTTTTCTTCCTGCACATGGATTTATTGCAGGCTTGATGAATAAGCAACATAGTGTTCTCTACCCATTTATCCGCCGCCTCTCTCCCCTCAAATGAAAAGCAACTCGTTTCAACTTTCACCATTCCTCTCTGTATTACCTCACAGAACTTTTCTTTATCCATATTTGTGGGATTCCAGTATGATGGTTTGCGTATGACAGCGCTTTGTTGTCGATTTTGCTGAAGTACACAGAAAGTAACATACTGATGATCGCTTCCTGTGTAGTCCTCAATCACCCGCCATTCAGATATTCTTGACAAAAAATCGTCTGACGCTAAAGTCACATCTGGTATGGTTCCATTGCAGCCAGGTCGTCGAAAGGTAGGCGTATTTCCAACATTTACGGTCGACAATCCTAACCTTGCAGCCATTTCCAGTATACGACGTCCTCTGGAATCTACATCCGGCATACCCCATTCCAAGGCCTTGGCATTGAAATCTCCAGCTACAATAAGGTTATTTCCCATACCACGCAATGTGTCCTCAAGGCTATCCAACTTGTTCTGGAAATCAGCAATGGGCTCGTTCGGAGTGAAGTAACAGCTCACGTACGTAAGCGTGCCATTCTTAACCCAGACGAAACCATCCTTAGAACCTTGATCTGTCACTGGATATTTTCCCAGATCCGGAATGAAAATTGCAGCTGTTCCAAGGTTGTCCGCAAACCACCCATGATGGTCCCTGTTCTGATATTGCTCACTCAGGAGAAAAATATCCACTTCCATTTCAAATGCCAATTGCGTCAAGAGATCATTGGCAGTCAAACTTCTGTGAACATTTCCTTGAAGAACTCTCACCATTTTTTGCCGATTTTAACCTTCTCGAGAGCATCCCTAAACACTATACAGGCGCCTGAACCAGGAACATGGTTCCGTTTGGTGTCATGAACCTCCTTCTCCGTGCATAGCACACATCGTGCTTCACCTTTACAGTCTGATGCTTTATGTCTGGCATCTCCACACTTGTAACAGAGTTTGCTCCTATCAGGGCCTTTACAATTCCTTGCAAGATGTCCATATGACAAACAACGGAAACAGCGAGTTACCATTGCTCTCTCCCTTACCCTACCATATATCCATCCCACTTTCATTCTCCCCTCTTCCAGAAGTTTACCGGCATCTTGCTCTGCTAAATGTATAATAGCCATTTTCTGACTTCTGCTATTGGGTTCCGTGACAAAGATTTTGACTTCTCCGCTAAGTGTTTTAATGTCCCGTCTGACCGCCTCCTCCACATCTGCAATAGTCGTGATGCAGTCTAAGTCCCGCACCTCCAGAGTTATTCGGGGGGTCAAAGTTCTGACATCTTCATCCTGACCAAGAGCCTCTCTCAACGATTTGTTGAGGTTTTCTCGACCCTCACACGTCGTAGATTTGTTCAATTCAAGAAGAACATCTCCAGACCTGGTCTTCCTAATTGACTTAATGTCCACGCCACTGTCCTCTGGTTTGACCTTGCTACGGATATCTTTAAGTACATCCGCAAAGGATCTGTCTTTTGCTGGCTGAATAAGAACAGCTTCAAGGCGCCTTCTTGGTTTAGGCCTCTTCCCTTCTTCCTTTCTTGCAGGGTTCATGACCACAGTTTGAACCTCTTCTACTCGCTGCTGAGTATTTTCAATTTCATTACTCTGTTGTTTTTTCTTCTTCTTGGATTGAACTCTTGTCCATTCCTCCTTTTTAGTGTTCTCTGGAATTGTTCCCGAAGATATCGGAGATAATTCCTCCGCTCTTGAAGAAAGGTCCTTTTTTTGAAGCAACAGCAACTCTCTGGCTTTCTTCCAGGATCTCCGACTAGTACTCCCTGCATCTAAAGCCTCCTGCAATTTTTTCAACCCAACTTGAATCTCCAGCTTCATATTCCTTTGGGGGATAGCCAAAATGCTCTCCAAAAGCGCCTTAGCAATGTCAAGATACTCCTGTTCTTTGTTTTCATTGTCCGATATCTGCTGTCTTAAGACGGCGAACTTATCGGCATCCAATGCTCCTTGACTCAGTATTTCCTCCATGGCAATGCTACGGGTTAAAAATGTCCGCCGAAACAGAGAGATCTAAACGCCCTTGCCGCCTCCTGGCGACAGAACCTTAACTACTACTAATACCAGACGGCTTTGGAAGTTACGGCAAGACCTTGTACTAACAATACCCTAACCTCTTCTTGGACCAAAGATGATATTTCGAGCTCGTTTGTTTGAGACGATACTACCACTTCTTAACCTCAAATTGGTTATGACATTACAATATACAAGCGATAAAATAACCAAAAATGTATATTGCACCAGCAACAGAGATATTTATATTAACTGAAATGTACACTGACCTGTTCCCAATTATAACACAAACCAATGATACCTTCTTCTCGTGCAAATGCTCATTTTATACACACCAAATCATCAACACCACTATCGTAATCATGGCACCTAACAACGCGCATCCTGAGAGGAATGCCAAACTCAGGTACATACTTATTAATGATCAGACGGCTACACGCTAGTCCCGTGGCTTTCCTTAGCGGATATAGCTTGACATACTTACTAAAAGCGTCAATAACTATAAAAATGTACTCGTAGCCGTACTGTCCTTTAACGATCGGGCCAAATAAATCCACACACAGTAGTTCGCCGGGACTACTGGTGAGAACTGCAGATCTCTCCCCCACTAAATATTTAACTGGATATTTACTCCTTTGACAGGTGTCACACTTAGCTAAAATCCTCCTAACGTCCCTTCCCATTTTACTCCAAATGAAGTCACGACCAATTTCATAGAAGACCTTGGCAGCACCAAAGTGTCCTAATTCCCTATGAATGAACCAAATTAGCTCCTCCCGCAAAGTGGCAGGAACACATATTGCCCACCGATTATTCCTACATTTCCTTGCAAGAAGCCCATCCTGCATCTTGTACGTGAACCGTCCTACTTTCACATACTCTTCTTCACCTATTTCCAACCTAGCCAGTGGCTCCTTTAACTTAACGTCATCACGTTGCTCCACTAGCATATTTCTCAGTGTAACGATGCCCTGTTGCTACTGTCCACACATGCACATATTAAAATACCGTCCTCTGCTTTAACCACAGGATAATCCCTACATAAATTAGTGTCCCTCGATAGCATGTCTGCAAGAATGTTATCTTTACCTTTAATATATTTTACTGTGAATTCGTATTCCTGCAGAGCAAGAATCCACCTACTAACTCTGTTAGAACTGAGTTTACAAGTCCTCATATACAGTAATGCATGGTGATCTGTGTGGATCTCAAATTTCCCCCCTACTAAATACATTCTAAATTTCCCTAAACTGAAAACAATACCTAAAAGCTCTAACTCAGTAATCGTGTATCTTTTCTCTGCTGCTGTCAGTCCTCGCGAGGCTAAAGATACAATGCACAGATTACCCTCATCATCTTTCTGACATAATACTCCAGCAATGCCTATATGTGAAGCATCTGTCATAACCACATATTCCTTATCTTTTAACGGATATTTCAGCACTACAGCTTTCTCAAAACCTTCCTTCAGCGCTCTAAAAGCCTGATCATGCTTGGACTCCCATCTCCACCGAGTCCCACTTTTAAGCAATTCCCTGAATGGTTCTACCAACCCAGAGTATTTAAGAAGTAACCTCCTGAAAAAGTTGCAAATTCCCAGGTAAGTTTTTAACTGTTTAACATTCTGTGGTACCTCTGCGTTAAGTATCTTATTAACCCTACTTTCTTCTGGTGTTACACCTCTACTCGACACTCTATGACCTAAAAATGTCACTTCTGACTGACAGAATGACGACTCAGACAGCTTCAACGTGAACCCTGCCTGATCTAACTTCTGAAAAACTATATCTAAATGACCTAGATGCTCCTCAAAACTGCGTGAACTAATTACCATATCATCTATGTAAATGGTTACAAACTCTCCTGTGTCATCCCCTAATGCGATGTTTAAAGCCCTAATTAAAGCTGCTATCCCCTAATGCGATGTTTAAAGCCCTAATTAAAGCTGCTGAACTACTCTTTAACCCATAAGGTGTTCTACAAAATTGATAAAGGTTATATTTATGACTAAAAGCTGTAAATGGTCTATCTTCGTACATAAGTGGCACTTGCCAAAAACTGGAACTCAAATCTACACAAGTGAAATACTTCTTCCCCTCAAATGTTTGCATTAATTCCTCTATTGACATAGATTTCAAGCTGATCTGAACTAATTCTACTGTTAACCAAACGAGCGTCTAAACAAATACGAACCGTGCCGTCGGTTTTGGATACCGTGATCAAAGAATTAACATATGAACTGTTAGAGTGCTCAATAATCCCATCTTCAAGCATCTGATTAATTTGTGCCTCAACTGCACTCTGATAAGCGAAAGGTACAGGATTGTAACGGCTACCTTCGTCGTTGGATATCGCTCTACAAGTTGGGCGATCATTTATAACGTTTCTACAGATATTACACTCAAGAATCCTTAAAACCACCTCATCGTTCTTATTTAGCATTGGCCTGTCTAGACAGACGACATACACTTTATTAATTTAGATTTACTGGGCGCCAGTTATCGTAAAGATAACACATTAAAATTTTATTTAGCCACGGCCGCTCCCTTCCTTGAGCCAAGATCTATCATTGGAGCGTAGGGCAATAAACTTGCTCTATGAGATACTCTTTGCATTCCAACTATCCTATATATTCAACTCCCAATGAACAAGACATTTTAACTAATACTGGTTTATTTACAACAAAATTATTAACATTTGATCTGAGGTTTCGAGCTGTGTACAATATGTGCATTAATATTCCCTAATTGCGGGGCAATATTGACTGTCTTCTCGCTAGCGCTGATCTTCTGTGTTGATAATAACTCGGTCCACATACCTGGTGCCTTGTGGTTCAAAGTCCATCTCGTTGGTCTGCTTGCAGTCTAATTTGAGATCTTACGCCAACACACGTTTATTGACCTTTGAAAACATATGTTTTCTTCTTCTCGTTGTTGTTGTTGTTGTTGCTGCTGCTGCTTGTTTCTGAGTTTGATCACCATGGTAAGCAAATTTGAACAAACCAGGCTAATTGAATTCACTAAGTCCCATCTTACTGAGGGACTGGCAGAGTCTACGACTCACAAAGTCAGTGAGTGAGTGCGTGATCGAATATGTGAATGACAGAATAGAATCTATAGAATAGCCAGTGCTAAAGTCGCGCTGGGCTTTTATACACTCTGAATGGTCCCGATGTTTCGCGGCATAAATTTGCCCGCGACCCATCAGACCAATTATAGCAAAGCATTTCTCAGTCCTCAAGCGACGCTAAAACTTCTCCGAGCGGGAATACAGGCCCGCGTACTTCAAATATTCCACTCAGAACCCGTTATTCCTCTCGTTGCGCATATATATATTCCGCCGAAATCTTTCTCCAAGCCCTTGTCTCCAGTCAGCGTGGCTTCGTTCCAGAAATACATTTTCTTGCAATATGTTGCTTCACCGTCCGTAACTTCTTCCAACCATGCCCGTCCTGTCTTTACAATTTAACTAATAAAACAGCCCTAGACCTCTATAAAAACCCTGTTTCTTAATCTAAGCACTTGACAATATTATATATGACTATGGTAATGACGTGACTATGGTATGGCCCCTCCCTTGATATTAATGGGTGAATAAAACAATATAACTTTGATATTTCAATAATAATAATAATAATAATAATAATTACACAATGACTTTAAAAATAATAATAATAATAATAATAATAATTTGTACCGTAATCAAGATTACGTTACAAAACGTCCCCATGGTTTCATAAAGAATGTAATGAATTATGAAATCACAAATCTTCCCTTTAAAACTTAACAGGAAATACACTGAATATACATATATGACCCTTCAAATTACAAACATAATGATTATACCCTTTTCATTTTCCTTGATTGATCTGCACTCTTCTTGCAATGTTACATTAAACATTCTGATTGTCCTGTGCAGTCATACAGGATTTACATGCTACATTTGTTCTTGTAGTCCCTTACAATAACAGAACGCAATATATTGCTTCTTGTTTCACGCAACACAAGTGATTTATCTCACTTCCACCAATTCCTTAGAGCCACGACACGACTCTAATTATAAACACACGGCAGTCTGCCCTTCTTGCAGCACTTGCTCTTTTCTATGATATTTCCTCAGATTGTAAATGTTATATGTACCAATGACACAATTTTCCTGATCTTTCAATAAGTAGGCATTCTTTCCTATCCTCTTCGAAACGACATAAGGTCCAGTAAACAATAAAAACAGCTTTGACATTTTCCCTTCCAATGCACAAGATGGCAACGGCTTACGTAACAATCGTTGCTACAAACTTCCATGTTCTTCCTACCTCTCAACAAAACACTGACTAGTCTCGATAACATCACATGAGTCAACAATACATACCTGAAATAACTACCTAGTGTCCTACCTAATTTCCTCACTAACGTTGAGCAACTACTACTAAAATCTACTGTTGAGAACCACTTCCGCCCCTGAAAACGTTGAACTAAATCCTCCACTGCTTCAGTTCTCAGCTGGTCGCTTTCGACTCTAGTATTTAACATTCTGCCGTCTATGCACAGTCTCACTGAATTGTCTTTCTTGGCTACTACAACTAATGGATTTAAACAATGGCTAGCTGAAGGCTCAATTATGTCGTTTTCCAACATTAATTCTATCTGTTCTTCGACGGCTTTCATATATTTAGTTGCGACAGGATACCTAGGCCCTACGAAACTACTTGTGTCTTTAACGACAAAACTATGCTCATATAAGTGTGTTGCTCCGGGTTTTGAGCTGAAAATTTCCTTATATTTTATTAATACCTCATGTAACTGATGACCTTGCTCATCATCCAGCTTACACTGTGACAATGCATCATGGATCCTACTCTCAAGTTCAGACTCCATTGCAACCTGACACACCTTAAAAACTTTGCTCTCACTAGCATCTCCGCGGTCTACCTCATTTACTTCAGGAAACTCATCACTCACAACCACGTTGCTTTCTTCCTCAAACATACACACTTTCATCTGTTTGTCAGTCTTAGACACCTTATACGTAACCTGAACTTCTTTATCCTGCCAAAATAAACATATCCTGCCAAAATGAAAATCTAATTTAACTTGATATAATGATAACCATTCCGCACCGAGAATCACCGGATATACTAAATTTGGAACTGCCAAACAGGGCTGAAATTTAACTAACTCACTAATGTTAATTGGAACTGCGACTTGCTTAGATATTTTCTGAGACCTACTACCTACAGCTGTGACAATGAAAGTGGACTTAACTGGAATTATATCAACATGAATACCTTCTCTCATTACATCTTCCAAAAATCTTAAATTTATACAAGAGTTTTCGCTTCCACTGTCCAATAAAACATCAACTTCTTTACCCCACACATTAAGTTTAATTACTGGTGACATAATCTCATTCTCAACATTATCTAAATTTCCACCATTTAGGTCATAAAGCAGTTCTTCTCTAACATCTATATTAAAATCTCCTAAATACTCAATATTCCTAGGACATTGAACTGCAATCACTTCGGGCTGTCTGTTGACCTCACTGCAACCCGTTATTCGTTTAAATTAGGCCTACCTGCCCCTGGTGTAGATTGTTGTTGTTGTTGACCTGTACGTCTGTCTGGCCTAGTACCTTCCCCTCCTCTGTTCAAATTCTCGTTCCTCGTATTTGCTGTGCGTCCCCCATTGTCAAGTCGTCTTTCGTAATTCGCATTCCTGCCTTGTTCTCTTCCCCTCTCTCTCTCACTTTGCACGAAATTATCTCCTCTACTTATTGGCTTGCGGTCGGTCCTACTATTTTCAAGAGAGTCAAAGTTTTCCAATAGCTTCTCGAACCCGTCAATAGTAGTAATATTCTGCATGAAGAATGCTTCTTTAATTATATCAGGAAAATGCCTTAATAATGTTTTAATTACCTGTGATTCAGTCTCTAAACCTTCTAAATTCTGGCATATAAGTACATGCGCTAAGAAATACTCTGTGTACGAAACACCATCTCTCCTTTGGTACTTTCCAAAAATAATGTTACATCTTTCTCTTTCTTGCACATTTTCATTCCAGTACTTGGCTATGAACTTCTCTTTAAATTTTCTAAAACTAATCATCTGGTATTTATACACACTGAACCATGACCTTGAATCCCTAACAAAGGATTTATCTAGCATCTCAAGTACTTGTTCCCATTGAACGATCCCCTCTTCTAAATCTTTAGCGAACTTCTTTTCTACTGTTTTTAAGAATTCCATTGGGTTATATGCCTTGCCTGTGAATACTGGCAAATCTGCCTCTTTAGTTAGAAATCTACTTAAATTTCCTATTTGTACATTACCGCTATTTGTTGCTATTTGCTTCTGACATCTCTGCAATTTCTCCTCCATTTTATCTGTCTTACTCGCTACTTCTTCACTGATACTGTTAAATTTACTGTTAACCTCTTCCCTAATTTCTTGATTATCGCTCTCTAGTTTATTTTCTAAATTACCTATTTTAGCAATATTATTATCACACTTGACCTTCATACTGTTGACTTCTCCTTCTAAGTCAACCCTAACCTTACTACATTTAATTTTCACTTCCTCGTCAATTTTATCAACTCGCTCCGACACTTGTTGCATTCTGGCGTCAACCTTAAGTGACCATGATTCTTCCACCTCACTAATCCTGCTTTCTAACTTATTGTGAAATTCTCGGCCTACTTCATTAATTTGTTTATTGAAGTTCTCTGTAGCTTCATCAAACTTCTTACGTTGTTCATCTAGCTTCTTACTATGCTCAGTGAACTTAAGATCTATTGATTTCTCTAATTGATCACTACGCACGTCAAATTTCTTACTTTGTTCCTCTAACTTCATACTCTGTTCAGCTAACTTTGCACTTTGCTCGCCTAACTTAATATCTATGTTTCTGTTCTGTTCTGTTATCAGCATCGTCAGGTTTCGAAGCCAGGAAGGATTCTCCCCCTCATTAATCTGGATGTTTGTAGCCCCGTCTTGTTTATTTTCCTCAGTTTCCTGATTTTCGCTTACTTTTGACATCTCATCATTGGTACCCTGCACATCTAATTTCGACATTTTAACTGATCTTATAATACTACGGTTTCTCAAATTTATGTTCCCCAAATTATCCCTGTTACTCATTACCCAAAAAACAACTCATCAAAGGAACACTCCTAATTTATAACCGTAGTTCCCTAACTTGATATATGCCTCTTTATTGAAAAACTCGGAATGAATGCAAAGAGTACTCGTTTATATCGTACATGAAAACAACTTTAAACTTTATCATACTTGAAATAAACTGGATTTATACATAATATCCATTCACTTCAGTACGATATTTCGTAGCCCCACATTGGTTGTGCCATTTGTAACGGCTACCTTCGTCGTTGGATATCGCTCTACAAGTTGGGCGATCATTTATAACGTTTCTACAGATATTACACTCAAGAATCCTTAAAACCACCTCATCGTTCTTATTTAGCATTGGCCTGTCTAGACAGACGACATACACTTTATTAATTTAGATTTACTGGGCGCCAGTTATCGTAAAGATAACACATTAAAATTTTATTTAGCCACGGCCGCTCCCTTCCTTGAGCCAAGATCTATCATTGGAGCGTAGGGCAATAAACTTGCTCTATGAGATACTCTTTGCATTCCAACTATCCTATATATTCAACTCCCAATGAACAAGACATTTTAACTAATACTGGTTTATTTACAACAAAATTATTAACATTTGATCTGAGGTTTCGAGCTGTGTACAATATGTGCATTAATATTCCCTAATTGCGGGGCAATATTGACTGTCTTCTCGCTAGCGCTGATCTTCTGTGTTGATAATAACTCGGTCCACATACCTGGTGCCTTGTGGTTCAAAGTCCATCTCGTTGGTCTGCTTGCAGTCTAATTTGAGATCTTACGCCAACACACGTTTATTGACCTTTGAAAACATATGTTTTCTTCTTCTCGTTGTTGTTGTTGTTGTTGCTGCTGCTGCTTGTTTCTGAGTTTGATCACCATGGTAAGCAAATTTGAACAAACCAGGCTAATTGAATTCACTAAGTCCCATCTTACTGAGGGACTGGCAGAGTCTACGACTCACAAAGTCAGTGAGTGAGTGCGTGATCGAATATGTGAATGACAGAATAGAATCTATAGAATAGCCAGTGCTAAAGTCGCGCTGGGCTTTTATACACTCTGAATGGTCCCGATGTTTCGCGGCATAAATTTGCCCGCGACCCATCAGACCAATTATAGCAAAGCATTTCTCAGTCCTCAAGCGACGCTAAAACTTCTCCGAGCGGGAATACAGGCCCGCGTACTTCAAATATTCCACTCAGAACCCGTTATTCCTCTCGTTGCGCATATATATATTCCGCCGAAATCTTTCTCCAAGCCCTTGTCTCCAGTCAGCGTGGCTTCGTTCCAGAAATACATTTTCTTGCAATATGTTGCTTCACCGTCCGTAACTTCTTCCAACCATGCCCGTCCTGTCTTTACAATTTAACTAATAAAACAGCCCTAGACCTCTATAAAAACCCTGTTTCTTAATCTAAGCACTTGACAATATTATATATGACTATGGTAATGACGTGACTATGGTATGGCCCCTCCCTTGATATTAATGGGTGAATAAAACGATATAACTTTGATATTTCAATAATAATAATAATAATAATTACACAATGACTTTAAAAATAATAATAATAATAATAATAATAATAATTTGTACCGTAATCAAGATTACGTTACAGGATATCTATGTCCTGTGAATACTGACCTATCAATAACGTTCAATGAATGTGTATAGCAATTGGCCATACCAATGCGATCCTCAAAAACTCTCCTATTACACAATAACACATCATAGAGCCGAACACATTGTTCCACCTCTATATTACCCTGAAATGCAGCATCACGTAACGAGTCCTCTAGACTTCCGTTCGTAATCACACTGCCCACAAAACATGGAGAACCCCGCTCTACGGCTGGCGATATCTCATTTAAAGTACAAATCACACCTACAATACTACTCCTCTGAATATGGTCATTGAACGCTACTTCTACTTCAGAATCTCCCCATTTAAATTTCAAACTCCCTACATCATAACATAAGTTACCAGACACTCTACTTAGCCACTCTGAACCCAAGATAACACTGAATACTAAATTTGGAATTACAAGGCAAATTTGCTTCTCTACATGATTATTAATTTTAATGTCTACTAAAACTTGCTTAGAAATTACTTTAGACCTCTTCCCAACAGCTGTGATAACAAAAGTGCTTTTAATTGGCATCTCCTCAAAATTTACTCCAGTTCCTTTCATTTTATCATAAAATGCACTACTTATGCAACTCTTCATACAACCACTATCAATTAAAACATCTGTGTACGCCTCGGACACGTTAAATTTAACTATGGGGCTCTTACTAACCACTTCCTGAATAATACCTTCATCATTTAGTTCATGTAATTATTCATTTCTTACATTTAGGTCATAGGGTTCCTGTATAATTGTATGGACAGGGCATGCTACAGACTGAGATTCTGACCTTACTTCGCAGCCTGGTTCGCGTTTAAAGAACCGCTACAGCTGGCCGTAGTACTACTAACTACTGAACTGGTCTGGTTGTTCTGGGCTGTGTTGTCATTGTTTGGCTGTATATTACTACCACTAGGCTGTCCTCTTCCTTGACCCCTATTCTGGTTGTAATTATTGTCATTATAATTTCTCCCTTGATTTCCCCTGAAATCATTGTTTCTCCCTTGATTTCCCCTGTAATCATTGTTCCTCCCTTGATTTCCCCTGAAACCATTGTTCCTCCCTTGATACTGATTACCATAGCCATTTCCTCTGTTCTGATTTAGTTGATTATTATTATTTCTATTTTGAGTGTTGACTCCTTCACCACCGTTCCCTTGAACTTCTTGATGCCTGGCTTCATTAGGTCTATTATTATTATTACCCTGGTTCCTATTGAAATTGTCCTCATAACCCCCTCTCCCTAGTGCATCAAATGTGCTTAACAAATTTTCTACTTGTGATATAGTCTTTACATTCTGGATACAAGCAGCCTCCTTGATCCTATAGGGAAAGTGCCTAAGTAGCAACCTTACCACATCACTTTCCTCCTTCAAGCCATCCAGATATTTACACACTAATACCTGCCCTAAAAAGTATTCGGTCATGGTGGAGCTTCCTTTAGGGTTATATTTACCACACACTACTCCCTCACGATGCTGCGACTGAATAACCTCATTCCAGAACTTTTCACAGAATTTCATTTTAAAATCATTAATATCAGTAAACTTGTCTCTGTAGACAGCAAACCAATTCCTCGTTTCCCCCACAAACACTTGTTCTAAAATTTCAACTACCTGGCACCACTCAATACTACCATTTTCCAACCTCTCCCCGAATTTATTTTCTATAGTGTACATGAACTCCATTGGGCACCCCTGTCGATTGCTGAACTTACCCAGTTCTACCTCCCTGTGTGTGCTATTCACAAAAACTGGCCTATTCTGACTATTTTCTTGCCTGATCCTAGCTTTTAATTTTAATTCTAATTCTGCGATTTTCTCCTCAGCCTTCCTCTCAATACTGTTTACTGTTAATTTAATGTTTCCTTCTGATTCTTCTACTTTATTATATAGCTTTGCTTGTTTCTCCTCAATCTTGCTAATGCTCTCTCTATTACTCTCTCTTAAATCATTTACTTCTGCAACTATTTGCGAGTGGACTTTCTCAATTCTACCCCCCAGCTGTTCCTTAACCTCTTTAGTTGCTACCTTAATTTTGTCAATTTCTCCCCCCAATTGCTTTTTGACCTGCTGTGTTTCCAGTTGCACTAGTTCTTTTAAATTTTCAGCCTGTGTACTGATTCTAATTTCTAACTCCTCCTGTACTTTTCCTAATTTCTTGTCTACATCTGCAATGATCTCTTTAACCTTCTCTTCCATTACTCCTCTGATTTCTCCTCTAATCTGCTCCATTTTCACACTAATTTCCTTATTGTTCTTATCTAATTTTGCATTATTCTGTTCTAATTTTTTATTTAAAGCTTCTGTACTTTCTTTATTTTCCCTACTGTTTTGTTCTAATTTTGCATTATTCTGTTCTAATTTTGCATTCAAAGCTTCTGTACTTTCTTTATTTTCCCTACTGTTTTGTTCTAATTTTGCATTATTCTGTTCTAATTTTGCATTATTCTGTTCTAATTTTGCATTTAAGGCATCACTACTAACTTTGTTCTGATACATGAACTCGAGAAGTAAAGTTTTTAATTCTGGTTGGCCGCCTACACTCCCTGTTTCAGTATCGGGATTTACCTCCGCTACCCCGGTACTACCATCACTCGACATACTGCTCGTATCATCACTCTCCAGTTGATGACCACTACGTAACCTCATCTGTCTTTCTTTCTCATCCCCCATAATGATATACACTGATAAAGACAAATAACCCCCAAAATACAGGCACAGAAATATATACCCTTCTCCTTCCACAAATGTTATTAGGTTTTCAGCCCCAAGTTGTCGGCGACAATTGTAGCAGGTTTCCTTAGGCTGGGATGACAAGTGAAACGGTATTTACTTTGCTCCACGTTGAGCGTACAAATGTAGCAGGTTTGCTAGCCCCCCCCCCCCCCCCCCCCCCTTTGCCTAAGCTATGTTGTTTTAATGGGCGCCAAGACCTCAATGCAATGTTGAAATCTAAATTTGTATTTAACAACGTCTAGCTCTGGCAGAACACCTTCAAGACTCTATTCACTCAGATCGTGGTATGATTTGATCATTAACCCAACAAACAATTGTATCAGGAGAAGGAATTGGTCTATATCTAATGCTACCTACTGAAAGCAAAGATTGCATTGTAAAAGAAATGAATTTATTATATAAAACAAGAATAGCAAAATTAATAATAATAATAAGTTTAAAATTTAAATAGGAGCGTTGTGATTTTAATATTACCGATAGAAAATTACGTGAAAACGGAGTCTGATAAATTATTGATTTTACTCTTATTCCCAAGCTATGAAGTTACTGAAATATGAAATATAAAACCAAGAGAAATGAGAGATTGCGTATTTCTGTGTCATTCGCGCTTACCACTGGAAATGGCCGAAGCCTTTCCCTCGTACTGGATGATGCTGTGAGCTTCCCACAGTCTCCTGGACGTCGACATCTTTGTCGATATTTGATGAGATTCTGGTAGATTAGATAATTCTATGGTCCGTACATCGGACCCAAACACTCGTACAACCACACTGGTTAAGTTTTACAAAAGTTAGTCCTCCACTCCACGGAACATCGGAGCGACTCCCGCGTGAACCATACTCGGCAAGTTCTACACTGATAGTCCTCGTTCCACGGAACATCGGAGCGACCCCCGCGTATAACCATACTCGGCAAGTTCTACACAGATTGTCCTCGTTCCTTTTTTTTTTTTTTTTTTTTCGGGGGGGCCCCGAAAAGGTACCCGCACCCCCCGCGTGGCACCCGACCTTACTACTGGTGCCTCCGACATGCAGTTAATCTACGATAGTAGAAGAGATAGCATAGGGGATTGGATAGAAGGAATGTCTTTTAGGACTTAGTGCCTGTCCCATCGCGGTCGCGATCTACCAGGCATAATGAGTAGGTATTAACATTGGTATATATTATATATGAGCACATATAAATATGTACTCATATATAAGGGTAAGATTGTAGGGCCAGGGAAAACCGCATAGGCAGAAAGGAAAGATTGCCTACACGTAAAACCTGGCGGCTTGGTTATTGCCACATGCAAGGATAATGTGGGTATGGAAATGAGTAGGTATGTTAGTTGGGAGAAGGTATCATGCACCAGATCCATGTCCGTCTTCTCGCCTGTTTGTCTCCGGGGAATCCGATAGAACTCGGCACTGCTGGGATCAGCGCGGGCCTTGCCGGCTACCGAGCAATGGTACAAGGATCCGGAGAACCTGCGCCACTACCCGGTTTCCATGGGGTCCCTGGTACCGAGCCTCCGTCACCGGAGAGTGGAGGGGGGGCCTCGCCTGCCGAAACAGGGGCCTAGTGGTCGGTCCATGGGAACGAGCCACCTTCCTCTCTGCTCTTGCCATGGACCTGTAGACGGGGCAACTGCGATGGGACGACGGATGGTCGCCCATGCAGTTGGCGCACACCGGCGCGTCCCGCGGCACCGTGCAGCCGGTGTGGTGGTGGCCACCTGAGCACCGGTTACAGCGGACTGGAGAGCCGCAGGATCCCTGGGAGTGCCCCCATCTCAGACAGCGAAAACACTGTAAAAGCTGGCCTGAGCGGGGCTTCATACTACCTGGCTGTAGCGGCTGTCCCTGGCTGCGGCTGGTGGCCTCGCGGCGTCCTGGTTCCCCCTCCTGGGGGCGCTGCGGGCGACGGTCCTCTGGGCTGCTGCGGTTGACCTTCCGCTGCTTTGGGGCCGTCCTGGTGGCCCCGGCCGTCTCTGATGTCCCCTTCCTGGCGGTGGTGGCGGGCGCGAGTTGCCCCGCTAAAGGCCCCTCCTGGGGCTCTGGTAGTCGCTGCTTTGGGGCCGTCCTGGTGGCCCCGGCCGTCCCCTTCCTGGCGGTGGTGGCGGGCGCGAGTTGCCCCGCTAAAGGCCCCACCTGGGGCTCTGGTAGTCGCTCCTCCTGGATGGCGGGCGCGGGTTGCCCCGCTAATGGCACCGCCTGAGGTGCTGGTGGTGGCGCCTGCGTCGTCTCGGAGAGGGCCGGGGGGCCCACCTGGGTCCCGACGTCTGTATGCGGCGTGGCGTCCTTCTTGATGGTAAGATGTTCGTCGCCGTCCATCGCATATCGGCGGATATGCGGAGGGTCACCTGGCATGAAGCCTGGTACCACGGCGACCTGCCAGATCTCAGCCATTGCTGCGAGGTAGGTCGTGACGACGTCCGCCCGATAGGGCCTGACAAAGACCCCAGTCGGGAGGAAGGCCTCGATGTCCTCGCGGTAGCGTCCGGCTGATCCCGTCGTGTCCAAGTGGGCCTGGTCCAAGTAGGCCTTGATGACGTGCTTCTCTTCGCCCTGGGTGTAGTCTGGCCTGTAATAGACAAAGAAAGCCCAGGCGCTGGGGTCGTAGCCACATGTTTGCTCGGAGCCTGGGGAAGTGGCCCCAGGGTGCCCATGCACGGTGTCCGAGCTCACATCGCTCGCCCAGTTGAAACTGGCATCGCTCGCCCAGCTGAAACTGGCGTCCGGGCTGCTGCTGCTCTCCTGTCGCGGGGAGCTAGCCGGTCCTGGCGTCCGATTCTTCACGGACTCGGCTAGCTCAGAGGGCCCAGGGGAGGCGTCGGTTGACTCGGACCGCATGGACACCTGCGATATGTCCGAGCTACCTGAGCTCCCCGGGCCGGGAGCTACCCCAGCGATGCGTGCGCCAGCCGGGATGTGAGGCACTCCCTCCTCTTCACCGGCTGGCGGCTTCTGCGCCGCTGTAGTCTTCTCACCAAGGGCCTGGTGGCGCGCCCGCGTGACCGGAGGTGAGGGCCCTGTGGAGGCTAGCTCCCCTCTACCTCTCCGGGCGCGGTTGCGCCTGCTCAAGCCCCTGGCTGGCTGGCTGGTCCTCAGCTGCTTCCTCCACTCGATGGTCCCGCTGCTCGTAGTCTCCATCCTGGTGAGCTGTTACAACAACTTAGACTGGTCTGCTGCTGCCACTGGCAAGGTGTCCTTCCTCTAACGATTCAGAGACAACCTCGTCCTCGTTCCACGCCGCGCCGAACGATATATGCACACGTCGCATCCCCACTCCAGTCCCAACTTCCAGCTTACGTGGTCTCCACTGATTGGCTGAGCATCCCGCTACTTCCCCTTCTCTGGCTCATTACACACGGCGCGCGAGAGGGAGAAGTCGTTTTCCGTTCCATATATCTGCCTTTCCTTGACGCTGCGACCCAGGATTGCGTCATGCTTTCCGACAAGATTAAGCCTGTATATGAATTTCCAGTGACTCATGTCTCTCAAAATATCCTAACTGACGAAAACTCCGTAAAATTCCGTAATCACATAACTTTCTATGATATTGTCGTTCGTAATAATTTGCTTGATAGCGTTTTCTAAGACATAGAAAACCTATCTGTATGCTTATAATTTTTATAAAATGCTCCGAAAATATCTTAATAATAATTATAATAAATTAATAATAATAATAAATTAACATGAAAATTCTCTTGGCTGAACAATTTGCCGCGTAAATAAATATAGAATGGCTTCCTACTGACTTATGCCAGTTGCATAAAAACCCCTCGAAAAACACGTTACAATACCAGTTCCGGAACCGGCATTTATGTTATTCATTCTCGTCCAACGAGACCGACCGGAATTCGAGAGCCTTTTGCCATGCTCTTCATGTAATGTCCATACTAAGAAACGGATTTCTTCCAAAATTTGCACATATATAGATCACTAGCGGACCCGTGCGAGAAATCTCCCATTTTCATAAACCACACTTTCCCCAAAAGGTTTATAATGAGAGACTTAAGGAGAAAGGTTCTTATGTTTTTATTTCAACCAAATGATCATAGAACACTATTTACATTTCAGTTAGAATTCCAAGTTCCATGTTCCCTAACTTAGAAGGCAATCACTGAAAATTGGATCATCATAACACTCACCGGTTATTTGATATTTATGAAATTAAACGATTTGAGTACTCATTCCTTTGATTTAATGTGTCTGAAATACCATGCAAAATGATAAAGGAAATACCTCAGAATGTTAAACTGACATGAAACAGGCGTCACAGCGGCCAAAATGTGAAATAGACAGCAATTATGGGAAGTATTTTCCTACAGCAACACTATCTGCAAATCGCACACTTCGTACATATTTTTCAAAGTCATGTTGTAAAGAAATTATTGATATTTCTGGAATTAGAGTGCAATTCGTCACGGCTAATGTCAATTCTCTTTCATTTGAATGCTCATTTTCACGATCGGTCGCTTGTGATTGCCGCAGGAGGGATCTATACTACTGAAATAATATATATGATAATATTTCAGATTAATTTTGAGTAACCCATATATGACAGTGTTACCTACATAATTGTATTCGTGCTGATAGGTTCAAAGTTGAACTGCATGAACGTCCATACTGTCTATTGGACTTCAACCAAATTTTCTATGTGCATTGTGCACCTTAAGGGATGGAACTAAGTGTATATTCAGACTTGCCAGGGCTGCCAACCTTTGATTTATGCTCTCTATAATGTTAAATCCTAGGCTCAGTAAATCAGAATGCATGCATGCCAACAGTTCTAAAGCATACTGGAAATTGAAGATGTGTTAAACATATAATCCTTGATGTTAACATTACCAACATAATTCTATGCAAACGTATAGGTTCAATGTTCAACTGCATGTAACTTTCTTACTAACAAAGGGATTTCAACCAAATTTCGTATGTGTAGAATATGTCACACAAGATATAACTCAGCATATTTTATGAGGTCACCAGCACTACCAACTGTTCATAAATGCTCTCCATAATTTTAACTCTTGTCTCAATATACCAGAATGTATGTTGGCAAACGGTTCAAAACTTGGCACACGAATAGACCATAATTTTTCAGATTGATTTTGAGCAACCTATACACGACAGTGCTGCCAACATGATTCTACATGTGGTAATAGGTTTAATATTTAACTGCCTGTAACTTCCATAACATTTAATGGTTAACTAACAAATTTTATATACACAATGTATGCGTCAAGTTATTTTCAGAGGTAGCAGTCCTACCAACTACCTTATAACTCTCTCTGAGCATTTGAGCTGTAGATTCTTAGAATCACAGATTCCATGGAAGGAGACTCTTTGAAACTGTAGTGCTCTATTGGGCTACATTTCGAGCAAATGATAAATGCCAGTATTATCAACTTAAGTCTGTAGTTAAATTTATTATTCTAGATAGGTCTATAGAGATCAACTTTTGGTGTGAATCTTAGATTTTAAGAAAGTCTAGGCTCTTTAGTTCGTCTCGAAACTACTTGTTTTTTTCCTCCCCTATGTATGCATTGATCTATACCTAACTGGCTGCGTGGCTGAGCGGTAACGTTCTCACTTGCTGTTCCCCAAGGTTGCAAGATCAAATCCTGATACAGTCAGATGGCATTTGAGGGTGTGCAAATGCGAGGGAATGTCAGTGAATTTACTGGCACGTTAAAGATATCCTTTGGGGGGAAATTCTGGCAGCCCGCCATCTCTAAAAGCTTCAATAGTTAGTAAGATGTTGTTTTAAGAGGTGGAATAGCGAGGTCATCTGCCCCTCTTAGTAGTTAAAAGGGATGTAAGAAAAATTATTATTATTGCTATTATCTATGCCTTATCCCTCTCAGTGCCACGCGTATTTCTAAGGTACTAGCCAAGAGTGCCACCCACTTTTTGTCCAATTTGCTCCTCTCTAGAAAAAAAAAATGAATTAACCTCTCAATTTTTATCAGTTTTCAGTGAAAAATTTTTCTGTTATATAAAAGGAACGGCTCCTTGAATTAATGCCAGTGAATTTACTGGCACGTTAAAGATACCCTTTGGGGGGAAATTCTGGCAGCCCGCCATATTAATATATATAGTTAAATTCAAAATAAATCATGAATTTAAAATTTTAAAATTCAATTAATGAAAATCCACATTTTAAAGCAAATATGTAGTTCTGAAAATCATTGTAACTCACCAACTGTTGATATTTATTGTAGTACACCCTCTTGACTGTTGTTTTGGAAAAAAATTAAGTTATTTGGAATGATAATATGTCATAAATGTTCAAAATATAAAATTTACTAATCACGGCAATTGGCGGTGTTCCACTTATAAAATCACTTTCAGAATCGCTCTCACTGACTACGACCTCACAACAAGAGTCTTCAACACTATTATGAAGTTCCAGTTCACTTTCTGACTCCACATAGTCATCATCATTCCCTAAACTATTGATATGAAAAAAAAAATGAAAATCCACAGCCTGCTTCCAGTCTCCGACCGGGTCAGGAATGGAATGAATGAAGCCCCTATCTAGCGGCGAGGATATGAACTGTGCCGGCTGCCGAGGCCTGACGCACTCCTCTGGGGCAGTGATTAAATGAATGACAGATGAAATGAAATGATAGTGGAGAGTGTTGCTGGAATGAAATTTTGACAGGGAAAACCGGAGTACCCGGAGAAAAACCTGTCTGCCTCCGTTCTGTCCAGCACAGATCTCACATGGAGTGACCGGGATTTGAACCACGGACTCAGCGGTGAGAGGCCGGCATGCTGCCGCCTAAGCCACGGAGGCTTTCCCTAAACTATTGATATAATCCACTAAATTATAGTTTGTAAACACGTCGTCGTGTAAGCCCGCCATTACTTGTTGACATATGGCGAGATATGCGGATACGACCTTCACATTTTTTAAAAATTCGTCACACGAAAAGAAATAATTTTATGCGGCTCCTAGTGGTAAATGTGGAGACTACGTACCTTCCTTGATAAGAATATACTGATTTGTGCTGCCATCTATCTGAAAAGGAAGAACTACGACAGTTTCTAAACACGTCTGCACGAGGGATGAAATATCATTCCTGTCACTTTAGGCGAGTTCACAGAGGAATGAAAAATCATCCCTTGGCGCTCAAAGAGTTATTACTGTATACATGCAAATACTATGCACATTGGAAGTGAAAATATTTGGCTATGGGCGTTATTTGGGTAGAAATTGATACCAAACTCCTCCCATCAGAATTTTGTTGACGCCATTTGCCTACCACTCACGATGTTCAGTGAAAAGATGCTGACCGCATCTCCAAACATGCATATCCTTGGTAATAACCAACTCCTCCAGCTGCCGAAACTGCACCCTAATGATAGCCAGCGGAACAGGTCTTACCGTGAACTCTTGAGTTCAGAGGTAGTGAGAATTGTAGTTGGCTCATGATTGATGCTGACCATCTTATTCCTGCACCATATTATCCCTATATAGACTCCCGCAGCTGCCAAAACTGCACCCTGATGGCTGGCAGAATGTACCATGAACTTGTGAGTTCAGTGGAGTTGAGAATCGCAATCTGCTTCTGAATGGGGCTAACCTTCTTTCTGTGCATACTCACACCATAACATCTCGGATACAGTTCATTTCAGTGTGTTAAAACATGACTTTTGGGATTCGATTGGGACCTACCGAGTGTTGCTTCATGTATCGTTGTTGTTTGAGTTTTCAGTCTTTTGATTGGTTTGATGCAGCCCTCCATGCCTCCCTGTCCTGAGCTAATTGTTTCATCTTTACATAGCTACCACACCTACATCCGAGGCAATCTGTTTAACATATTCTAACCTTGGTCTACCCCTACAGTTCTTGTCCTCGACCCTTCCATAACTAAGCTTGCTATTCCTGGGTGTCTTAGTATGTGTCCTACCAACCTATCTCTTCTCTTCATTATCAGTCGCCAGAAACATCTCTCCTCTCCCACTAGTCTTAATACCTCTTCGTTTGTAACCCTATCTACCCATCTGATCTTCATCATTCTCCTGTAACATCACATTTCAATCGCTTGAATTATCCTTCGAGTGCCATGCTCCAGACAAAGGCTTGCATGGACATAAAATAAAAATGATTTAGAATGTGCATGTTGTTAAAATCATTTTGAAATTTGAAACGTAACTTGTGAAAAGGTAAATAATAATTAAGTTATATGTATTTCTTCAACGAAATAATCAATTGAACCTGACTAATGGGTATATCAAGGAAAAGAGAACAAACTACTTCTTACTCAGAATTATTTAGAAATGAGATTTGGGTAGTTATTTTTCACTAAAAATGAAAACACTGCATTGGCCTTGCATAGGTAGTAATTTACAAACAACAATGTTAATAAAAGGGATATTTTATTTTGAACTTGTTCCTGCTTTAAAGAATTCACATAACTTGGCTTGTTTCTCTTTCTTGCATTAGGCTAAACTAGCGGACCCGTGCGAGAATCTCGCATCTTCATAAACCACACAGCAACAGTATTTGCAAATCGCACACTTCTTACAAAAATTTATATTTATGAAATTAGAATGCAATTCGTCACTGCTTATGTCATTCTATGTGCTGAGTCCATTGATTGACAGCTTAGCTGCAACACTCACTGGTTATTCGATATTTATGAAATTATACGATTTGAGTACTCCTTCCTTTGATATACTGTTTCTGAAATCCATGCAATATGATAGAGAAATGACCTCAGAATGTTAAAATTACATGAAACAGGCGTCACAGCAGCTAAAATGTGAAATGGACGGCAATTATGGAGCGTATTTTCCTACAGCAAAAATATCTGCAAATCGCACACTTCGTACACATTTCTTAAAGTCATGTTTTAAAAAAATTATAGATATTTATGATATAAGAGTGCAATTCGTCACTGCTAATGTCTATTCTCTTTCATTTGAATGCTCATTTGTCATCGGTCGCTTGTGAGCGCCACAGAAGGGATCTATACTACTGAAATAATATATATGATGATACTGAATGACAGAACCACTGTTCAACAATAAACACCACAAAAACGACATATGCTCATTACATTTGCGCAAAGCTCAATTGTACTTCATTGTAATTTGATACATATGAATTACATTTAAAAGCATTGCGAATAAATATGATTTAATTAACACGTAATAAACAGAGTTACGTATAAAGCTGGCTCAGCTGTATTAACTATTTTTATTCCATTTTATATACATTTATGGGATATGAAAATATCCACAGAGTTATTTCTTGTGAAAGCTTGTATGCTACCTTGGCTTGAAGCCTATCAAATATGTAATTGTAAGTTGATCATAAGCAGGTGAATGAAGTCGTTATTGTATGCTGAGTTTTATATATATTTGGATCGATGAAGTGAAGGAGTAGCATGATTAATTTTTATTTTTCAGATTCCGGGAATAAACCAGGCTCTTCAGATACCTCATTAGCATCTGGAGATATGGGGGACGTATTTGGACCTATAACCCAACAAGAAATATCTGCTCTTTCAGAGGGAGACAGTGGCGATCTTCCTCCTCTTACGACTCGAAAGCTAAATAAGCGATGCACTTTTAATACCGTATTTGCACCTCAAGATGTAGCGAATATCCTAGGTGATGTATCTGCTTCTGTTATAGTGCAAGAAAGTTCCAATTTTCCTTTTCTTATGCCTAATAGTAAGATTTACTTTTATTTTATTTTTAAGTTTTTGTATTTATTTTTTTTCAGATTCCGTAACACAGCCAAGACAGTCAACCTCTTTGGGTATCCCATTGGTACGTGAGGAGATAGGGGATGTATTTGGACTTGTAGGACAAGGTGTTGCACCTGCCGCTGCTGCAGTGCAAGAAAGTGCCAGTCTTCCTCTTCTTATACCAGTCACATTAATGCACTCCGCTAATAGTGAGTGGGACAAATCTTATCATTTTGTTCACTAAACTACATGACTAATGTCCCTACTCTTAAAGACATTACTATCGTCTATTTCATGTTAGTTGGAAGGCAACGTAAACAACTTTGACTACATGTGTGCTGTAGTACTACCGTATTTCCTCGCATAATCGTCGCACTTTTTTTAGCCTAAAATTCGTGGGAAAATGCAGGGTGCGACGATTATGCGAAGAATATTTAAGTTCAAAGAATATTCTGTATCATTATTTGCTGCACGGGCCAGTCATTCGCGGAGCGCGAGTCATAGCCTGCGGTCAGAGACAGGCTTTTTTCTTCTAACAAGGTCACGACAGGTTAAAGCTCGCGGAATGTGCTGACGAAGCTGGCCGTTCTCGTCGCGGTTCATAGCCCGCAGGCATAAAGACGAGATTACTTTCTCCTGACAAGATCACGCCAGATTAGGCCTATAAGCTCGCGGAATGTTCTGAGTGACGAAACTGGCCACTCGCGTCACAGTTCATAGCCCGCAGGCATAAAGACGAGATTACTTTCTCCTGACAAGATCACGCCAGATTAGGCCTATAAGCTCGCGGAATGTTCTATGTGACGAAACTGGCCGTTTGCGGCACAGTTCGTAGCCCGCAGGCATAAGGACGAGATTACTTTCTCCTGACAAGATCACGCCAGATTAGGCCTATAAGCTCGCGGAATGTTCTAAGTGATGAAACTGGCCGTTCGCGTCACAGTTCGTAGCCCGCAGGCATAAAGACGAGATTACTTTCTGCTGAAAAGATCACGCCAGATTAGGCCTATAAGCTCGCGGAATGTGCGCTGGCCGTTCACGTCGCGGTTCATAACCCACAGGCATAAAGACGAGAATTTTCTTCTGATAAAGTCACGCCAGGTTATAAAGTCGCGGCAGCGTGTGCAACTGACTGGCGCTCAAATACGATTATGCTATGAGACGATTATGCGATGAAATTTTATAAACCTATTTTAGTGTTTGAAAAGTGGGGTGCGACGATTATGCGAGGAAATACGGTACTTGCCACCTGCCACATGCAGCTGCTAGAATGTCACAAAGAGTTGATAAACATGAATAGATGGTTACCGGTTGATATTTTGTATCTTCTGTTGATAAATACAAGCATGTTTTAAAAACTTGAAGTTTCAAATGTTCTTATGTTATCGGTTATGGTTGAAATAATTTCTGTAGGCTAACTAGGATGCATTACATATGTGCATATGTGTCTTTCCATTGTCAGAATCACTTGAATCTTATCATTCAAACTTAAATTACAATGCCTGTGAAGTGTCGTACTTGACAAAGTACGCAAGGAACCATCACTATTTACTGATGCTACAATATTGTCAATTCTAGGCACTTTGCTCTTGCAAGGAGTTTGTGAACTTTACTCCGTTTTGCGTCTTTCATAAAGGAATTATACTTGTCCAGCAATTAAATTTAATTAGGCTTCTTAAATTATTCTTCCAGCAATTTGAAGTTCCTTTCTCGCACAGTTAATATTAGAGGTAGTAATGCATGCAATCTTGGCCACTAAGTTCATCACTAGGATTTGCATCAGAAAATGTGTTAAAACATTCTTCACTGACTTTTTTTCTCCACTCCTTGGTAGTTGAGCCTAGGTATGCGTGACATAACTTGTGACTACGAGGGCTGCGGGAATCCTGTCAAAGGTCTTTAGGCGCCCATCATGAAACATCCCAAGACCTACTCACCACTTTTCCCATGACCGTATACTTAAAAGCGTACAGGGAGTGAGAAGTGCATCAACCCACTTAAAGACAAAATTGACTACGTAGCATTGCGATAATCATTTCTCCTGGTGATCCATCGCGAACTCCCAACTACAGCATGGGGACAGCGGAAATCACGGCACCCCACTGACAAGCGCCGCCAACCATACAACGTGTCCATAACTGCTCGTGAATTTTAACCACGTCCAACCTCGAACTTGCCTCTGCCATTCTGCTAGGACAGATAGACAGGCAGACAACCGTTGAACGGCTGGCTGCAGTGCCGATTGTATAACATCGCATTCTCAGTATCCAACCGCGTGGACAACGTGAATCTCGTATAATGGCCGAGAGTGACAGCTATTCCGTAACATTGTGATATTTCTCCACATTCGATGATGAGGACAACGGGATTCTTGTTAAATGGACAGCAAGCGGCACTGATTGCGCAATAAGCCTAGAAGCTATTTTCCCGTGCCCGACCTCGAGGGCTCTGGAAATCTCGTCAAACGATTAAAAGTGACACCGATTGTGTAATCATAACAACTTCTTGTACGCAAGACGACATATTAGCTGAAACAACTCAATTGATATTAAATATATGTTATTTATATATTACCAGCAACCCGCCCCGGCTTTGCCCGGGAACAGCCATGAATAAATTATGTGATAAGCGTTCTTTTTTTTTTTGTCAATGAACTACGGCATATATCCGATTTACGTCTCGGCATGATGGGTTAAAATCGCTGACTGGACTATTAATTATATTAGCATGGAGATAGCATGTGCAACACATTCTTGTCAGACATAACTTAAGAATGGCGAGGTGCATAAAACACAAATCCCCTTTCTGTCCAATCTTAACTTGACTGTGTATTTTGCGGAACGAAAAGTTCACACACGAAATAAAGAAAAGCCGAGTTGCACTTCCAGGGAAACTCCAAACACAACCACTCTTCTCTGAAGTCTTAACTCAACACGACTCGACAGTTTGCTCCTGGCTGTATCAGGGGTAACAGGCTTGCCCGCCAGCTAGGCTGTAACTGGGGTGATAGGCTCGCCCCTAGCCAGCTCGTTAACTGTCACCTCAGTAATTGAATGGAGATTGTTGGAAGAAATAAAAACGTAAAATACTTATAGTGGGCGAGGTATTGAAGATAGAGATATGCTCTCGCGGGCTTTTTTGTAGAACTTTTTATGCTGAACATTTCTTACACTCATAGTATATCGATAATTTTAACGGTTTGCCCAGCGTAAGTTTAGAAAGCGCACGGATGCCAGGTTTATTAAGACTTTTTCACTGAAATCGTTACTGCTTGGCTTCCTTTGATCATAAATAAATTATTTTCTACAGAAAACTTCCTCGAGATACCCTTTACCGAATGGTGAAAACCGCATCAAAATCCATCCCGTGGTTCTCGAGATTACCCGTGACATCCAAGAATCGGGGATTTTGTTTTATACTAAGTAGAGATTTATTTAATTTTTCTAACATCACAAGGGAATTTTATTTACCACTTTAAACACACTTCATTGTTTTTTTTTCCTCACCGTATCATGAGCTTCTATGCTTGCAGACCACAGACGCATCTTGAATTGAAAGGTAGGTAAAAAGTAGCTAATTTTTACTTCATCCTTGCACCCTGATTGAGTAAACACTGAAATTATCATCAGAGGTCTTTTAAATTTTTCTTAACAGTTCGTATTTGGCCGGTTCGTCATTGTTGAGTCATAAAGGCTTCTTCAAATAGCCCACGACTTAGTCAAAATTGTGTTTCTTAAAATATTGTTTATTGTTAATATTATTATTGTCTAGCTGCTTGACTCTAGGGGGCTGCGTGGCCCAGTCGGTAGAGGCGCTGAGCTTCTAACTGAAAGGGAGTGGGTTCGATTCCCACCCAGGTAGTGGATTTTAGAAACAAAACTACCACTTTTGGAAACACAAATAGTCCTGGGGTTCACTCAGTCTACACCAGAAATGAGTACTAGGGCAATTCCTGGGAGCAAAGACGGCCGGGCGCGGAGCTGACAACTCCATGCCATCTAGAGCCGATGTTACAAAAAGTGGAAGCCTCTACGTTCCACTACTCCCAGGGCCTCCATGGCCTATACGGAGTTGGCTTTGCTTTTTAGCTGCTTGACTCTGTTCTGATACAATATGCACACAAATAATAATTTACTGCCTATTACATGTTGTGTACACAATACCTTGTTTCCTACGTTGTAAGAAAAGAACTTCACACATATGAAATAAATGTCACGACCCCTCAGAGTGAGCAATCTGGGAGTCACCATGATGGGAAGTCTACTAGTCAACTAATGTGACTGTACATGGATAACCAAGCTGAGCTGAGTGACCGTGGGGCCCCCTCTGTTGATTGTGATTCCTCCCTTACAGCAGCAACTTCCTAGTTTGAGGTATTTGTACCTGGTAAACACTGGCTCTAACACTCTCCTTTCTTTAGAGCAACAAACACGCTTGGCACTTATTTAGAGGCTTAACCTCATTTTTCTGATAACTTTGACAATCGTACACTTTGTATATCTGAAGGTATATAACAAAAAATAGTCCGCCTAGTCAATACCTTTCATTTCTGTCTGTTAGGTAGTCAACCCGAAGGCTGGTTGGATCCTCAAAAACACCACCGTTAGGTTATGTGGGTAGATACCCACAAAAACCCAAGGCAGCGCTATATTGAGGCGTACTAGGCAAGATCAGGAGTGAGGTAGTTTGCCATTGCTTTCCTCACTGAGTCGGTACAGCTGTACTAACCCTATGAGTAGAACCTTTCACAGCATCCAGAGGCACTGACTGCCCTGAATGTCATTACTCAGCACCACCCATACCTAAGTAGCTTCCATATAATCACAGCCATGAGTGAGACTGAGACATCGGTGAAAAGCCACATTTTACTCTAGCGTGTGCCAACAGACAAATGCAAATGTACTGCATTCATCAAGAGATGGCAAACAGGCCTACCTTTCATTTATGATTCATTAAAACATTAGAGGTACATATTTTGAGAGCCTAACAAATACTCTCTTCATCAGCCTTTTTAATAGCCTCTTAACATTAACATTCAAAAAGATATATATACATTCCTCAAAATACTAAAATCATCAAAAACTTTTTGTAAAAACTAATAACAACTTGTGCATTCTAAAATTATACAATATAAAATGTGGATAAGTATCCAAAGAAAACATTTATTTAAAAAAAAAGTTTTTTCACATGATATGAGTTACAAGCACAATACATGTACTTCATTCTTTTAAAAATTATTAAAATACATATCATCTACCTATAGTCGAGGGGAAAAAAGGGCCCTTATTGTTTTATTAATATACATCAAATTGATTTTCCTTCTAAATAAAATCCCAGTCGAAATGTGGCTGCTGTATTGCTGTAGGTTCACGATAGTTAGAATTTGATGATCATGCCAGTTAAAATAACTAAGAAGTTCCATTTTTCATACAAACAACAACATTCAAATACCCTCTCTGCCCATTTCCCCCACCCACCTAGCAGACACAATTGGAGAGCGCACACTTTGCTTCGCTCAGTTCACGACACACAACCAACCCGACCACAGGCTTTCTTCTTTAACATAAGTTTGCTTCACATATTATATAAGTAATTTTGCAGAAATATGTTACTATTTCTTTCATATTCCTCTTCATGAATAGAATAATATCTTCAGTAGAGTCTCGCAAACTCGGCACTCGGTAACCCGGCACTCCGGATTTCTCAGCCTCCCTGACAGGAGAAATATATCATGATTTTTGTTTGTTTTTGTGTTTCCACACAGAGGGGTATTATGTTTTCTTTCGTCTTCTCCATCATTGGAATTATTGACAGTTAAATACGACGCGAAACAAGGTGGGCAATAGACAGACTGAAAGTGAAGGATGTAAACGAAAGATTCAAGAAGAGTATAAAGGAAGGACTAATCAAAACCCCTAAACAAACTTCAATTGCAGACGAATGGGCACTTTTGAAGAATGAAACAACAAAATCCGCATAAGAAAACATTGGTAGGAAAGAAAGAATAGGTAGAAAACCGTGGATCACTCAGGATATACTAGAATTGATGGATGAAAGGCAGAAACACAAGATTCTAAGAGATGAAAAGGGGAAAGCAGAATACAGACGTCTGATAAATGAGGTTAACAAGAAGTGCAAGGAAGCGAAAGAAGAATGGTTGAAAGAGAAATGTGCAGGTATAGAAAATTGTCTGAAATTAGGAAAAGTAGACACAGCTTATCGAAGGATTAAGAATACTTTTGGGGAAAAGAAGACTAAGTGCTGTAATATTAAGGACACAAATGGAAAGCCTCTAACAGATAGGGAAGAAAAGGTTGAGAGATGGAAAGCTTACATAGAGTGCTTGTATAAGGGAAAGGAGATTGAGAATCATGTAATGGAAAGGGAGGAGGAAATTGATGAGAATGCAAAAGGAGATTTAATATTGAGATCAGAATTTGACAGAGCATTAGAGGACTTACTCAGGAACAAAGCACCAGGCATAGATGATATACCGATTGAGTTGCTACGCTGCATAGGAGATGAAGGTCTGATCAGGTTATTTCACTTGGTGTGTAGGATTTATGAGACAGGTGAGGTACCCCCTGATTTCAAGAAGAATGTTATCATCCCTATACCAAAGAAAGTGGGAGCTGACAGATGTGAAGATTACCGTACAATCAGCTTGATTATTCATGCTTCAAAGATCCTGTCTAGAATAATTTACAAGAGGATTGAAAGCCAGATAGAAACAGAGTTGGGTGAAGACCAGTTTGGTTTCAGGAGAAATGTAGGAACAAGGGAAGCTGTACTAAGTCTTAGGCTGATTTTGGAAGGTAGAATAAGGAAAGATAAGAGAACGTTCATGGCTTTTGTAGACTTAGAAAAGGCTTTTGATAACGTTGATTGGACTAAATTGTTTGACATTTTGAAATCGATTGGAATAAAGTACAGGGATAGGAGGGTGATATACAATCTGTACAGAAACCAGACAGCAGTCATACGAGCTGAAGGACATGAGAGAGAAGCTGGTATTCAGAAAGGTGTAAGGCAAGGCTGCAACTTATCACCCATACTTTTCAATCTTTACATTGTACAAGCAATGAAGGAAATTGGAGAAAAATTTAAAGTGGGAGTGAAGATTCAAGGAGAAATAATTTCAACTCTGAGATTTGCTGATGACATCGTCATCTTGGCCGACAAGCCTGAGGATTTGAATGAGTTTTTGAATGGTATGGATTTCGTCTTACGGAAGGAATTCATGATGAAAATTAATAAATGTAAAACAAAAATACTGGAATGTAGCCGAAATAAATCAGAAACCTCTATGGAGATCAAATTGGCAAGTGAAAAGCTGAAGGAAGTAGGAGACTTCTGTTACTTAGGAAGCAGAATAACCAGTGATGGACGAAGCAGAGAGGATATAAAAAGTAGGTTGGCTCAGGCAAGGAAAGCCTTTCTACAAAAAAGGAATCTGTTGACATCGAATATAGATTTAGGTATTAGGGAGTCATTTTTGAAAGCCTTTGTCTGGAGGGTGGCGCTCTATGGAAGTGAAACTTGGACTATTGGTGCAGCAGAAAACAGGAGAATTGAAGCATTTGAAATGTGGTGTTACAGGAGAATGATGAAGATCAGATGGGTAGATAGGGTTACAAACGAAGAGGTATTAAGGCGAGTGGGAGAGGAGAGATGTTTCTGGCGACTGCTAATGAAGAGAAGAGATAGGTTGGTAGGACACATACGAAGACACCCAGAAATAGCAAGCTTAGTTATGGAAGGAAGGGTCGAGGACAAGAACTGTAGGGGTAGACCAAGGTTAGAATATGTTAAACAGATAGCCTCGGATGTAGGGTGTGGTAGCTATGTAGAGATGAAACGATTGGCTCAGGACAGGGAGGCATGGAAAGCTGCACCAAACCAGTTAAAAGACTGAAGACTCATACAACAACAATTGTTTTCCTTGATTTTTATGCAGTTCAGTAGTACAGTACTGAACTATATATTCAAGTACTGTAATTGTAGTGGCTTAATCGTTTCAAAACTTGTGTTTCTGTTAAAAACAAATAAATGTACTGCATTGCCTTACTTTTAAAACAAAACAAACAGCTTATTTCTTCTTTTTAACACATTTCACGATAACCCGGCATTTTCGTGAACTCTGCCACCCTTCGGTCCACATTAGGCTAAGTTTGCGAGATTCTACTGTAAAATATAAAGGCGTGGCGGAGATAGAATCAAGAAATATTTAAAAACAGGTTTACAAGATTTAGTTTGATGCACTCCTTGCATAATTCTAACAGTCTTTTTCTGCATTCTGAAGGCTGTTATGTTAGACGTTGAGCTATCCCGCATAATTTAGTGGATGACTAGTTTTTTGTAGCTCTTGTGTACAACAGTTTTTACAATTATTAAATTACAGGGGTTTTTAGTTAGTTTTTGTAATGCGTCCAATTTTTTAACCTATTATTTCTTATTCCATTAGTCTATTACACTTCTGTTGCATATTTTGTTGGTACTTTTATGTGCTTAAGTATGAAATTCCTTCCAATGGTTAACTCCTATCGTAGCATGATTTTTAAAGTGATAGCGCTCTAAACTCTTTTGTTAATAACTGTGATTATTCCATTAATGTAATGAGCTTTTATAATTGGTGTGATTGGATAATCACTTGAAACTAAATGAAACGTATTATCAATTTTAATCAGTGACGTGAAATAAAATTGCTTAATTGAATAAAATTTTGCTACCGCCACGAAATAAAATTCGTTAATGACTTATAATTTTGCTCCCAGTATGAAATTAAATTGGCAAGGCCGAGATATCACGCACACTTCAACCTGAAGAACTCGCAGCCAGAGCGCACACCATACCCCGCAGCTTGTATGTGAGGCCAGATGATCTAGCCGGATCGCTCAGAGAATGCTCGGCTCACATAGTATATACCGTATTTACTCGCCTATAACACCCCCTTACCTATAACATCTCCCCCCCCCTCAATTTTCTACTATTATTGGGGGGGGGGGGGGAATAATTGTAAAAAAAAAATGAAATGTAATTGTGAAGGAGAAATAATCAGAAAATGTAGCAAATAGGCCCACAAGATTCCAGTTAACGGTAAAACCCGCGCTTTTGCCTGCACCACCTGTGCATCGTTGACCTCGACAGTGATTACTCACTCCCCCTACCCCCCAGCTTACGAGTTTCGTGTCCCGCATGGCCGTGTGTAGTGTTTAATTAAGAAGCTTGCAGTACACAAGGGGGACTGAAAATGAGCAAGAGAACAAGTTTTACGGCATACTTCAAGTTGAAAGTGCTAGAATTTGCTGCTGAAAATGGAGTGAAAGCGGGGAGTCGTAAATACGAAGTGCATCCGTGTATGATTCGTTATTGGCGCAACCAGAAGGACAAATTATTGGGAACCAAGAAAAATTCTAAGTCCTTCCGCGGTGTGAAAAAAGGAAAGTACGAAAATGTGGCCAGTCGGTATTTGAAACAAATCTTCCGTATTTCAGGTAGGCCTAGTTGACGCGTAACATATTGCAACACTGCATAACCTTGAACTCGATGCACGCAGCGCTGTCTTAGTCTTGTGGCCAGTCTGCTGTGATGATGCAAGACAGTGGCTATTTAAATGGGCTATTATCACTTTTATCGTAAATAAAGTCTTGGTTAAAATAACTATTTTGTGTGTTAATTTAAGGGTGCTAGGTGTTCCTTTGTGTGCCTTTATACCATGCCATCCTAACCTATATCAAGGGAAATTTTCACCTATTATACCCCCCACCCCTATTTTTGCAGCCAAACATTCGGGGGAAAAAAAGGGGGGGTGTTATAGGCGAGTAAATACGGTATACTGCGAGCAGTGGAGTAGAACCTTTGAAAATGTCGGACGCAGTTTCTGGTGAAACGTCGGGAGATATCCTGCAACTTGTACCTAGTTGTGTTCAGTATTGTTTTCCCAAAAGAAGAAAATGTGAATTTGAACTATATTTTGTAATTTGCAGCCAGTGAATTTCTTATAATTTAATATTGCTTGGCAGCAAGAAAAACTAGAGCCAGAGTTCTCCTAAAATCCTTTTAATCCTTTTAATGACTGGTGGCCACTGACATTTAGTGGCTTTAGAAATGACACAGCAATATTGAAGTAACAGGTCTCGCACCTTCAAGTAAGACTCCGCGGTGTAGCACACCAATGACCGTGTTGGGGAACTACAGCAAGTCTGCAGATCAGAGATTCGAATCGCGGTGCTGACAGCGGCTATTCCTAGTGTGGATTATCACACTCCCTCCAGACAAATCTGGACCCTAATAATTACAGTGATAGTCGCGACAGCCTACGTACCCCCAGTCGACAACAAAGAATACGGCATGTGGTTGATCATAATGTCATGGAGGTTGTAGCACTGCACAGTATATACCCTGATTTTTGTCCAGCAGTGGGTGGTTTTATGAGGCTAATGGGCTATATAAACGGGAGTTGGCTCTAAGTTTCTACTCTCCAAGACAAATAGTTACAGCAATGTTGCTAATACACAACATCTAGCATCCCCTTCAGTCCAGACAATTCGTATGTTATTGTTTCTTTGTTCGGTGTTTGAGAATCTTGTAATTTACTTCATTACGAGTAATATTTGTGAAAAGTATTGCTTTACTTCATTCAATAATGTGGAGGCTTTCAGAAACAAACAGGAAAATTAACGTGTCAGCAAATCCTGAATTATATCTACCAGCCCATGTGAACTATCCCCAACCAAGCACCAATGGTTCATCGCCTGCCAGTGAAACTTGACGTACTAGCTGCCCAAGTACACATGGTTAAATGACCATGATGTCGCAAGCCCTGAATGAATTAACAACTGTGGCAACAAGTTCAACATCAGTAAATCAGATCCTGTTAACGACCAGGAAAAAGGACAGACCAATGAGTGGGATAACACTTGGAGGTGGACAGCTGAAGAAAGTGGAAAGTCTCAAGTACTTGGGAAGTATAGTGGAGGAAAATGGGAGAAATGACAAAGAGATTACCGAACGTGGCAGACAGGCAGAAGCATTAGGAGCTTAGTGTGGAATAAAGATGTCCCACAAAATGCAAAGAAGTGTTATACAGAAGCTACTACATCCCGATACTGACCTATGCATCAGAAACGTGGATAATGAAGAAAAGAGACATAAGCAGAATACAGGCAAGTGAAATGAAGTTCCTGCGAAGTAAGATCGGAGTAACAATAAGTGACAGGGTGAGGAATGTAAAAGGTCAGGGAAATAGTAAAAGAGGAGCCCTTGCAAGGTAGGATTGAGACATCAAGACTGAGGTGGTATGGACACTTAAAGAGAATGGAAGAGAAGAAGATTCCCAAGAGGATAGGGGGCGTGGTGGCTCAGCAGTCTAGCTGTATGCCTCTCACCAAGGCGGTCCAGGTTCGATTCCCGGTCATTGCATGTGAGATTTTTGAAGTGAAATGCCATGTCCTGTGGTTCGGATTCCACGTAAAAAGGAGGTCGCGTGGCTCATGATCTCGAGATTAACGGTCACGTTAAACTACAAGCTTCCTTCTTTTCCAAGAGGATACATGAGATGCAGATGCAGAAGAAACGACCAAGGGGAAGACCAAGAGATAGATGGCTGAAAGGAGTGGAGGAATGTGTCAAGAAGAGAGGTGAGGACTGGACCAGAGTGACATCGGAGAGGTGTTTTTTTTTTCTTTTTTGTCGTGTGGCCTCCTGAGAGACCGAGTGCAGGTCTTTCTAGTCGACGCCCGTGGGCGACCTACGTGTCGGGATGAGAGATGGAATGGATGAAAGTGGGCAAGGATGTGGAAGGAAGCAGCCGTGGCCTGTCAGAAGGTACCGTCCCAGCATTTGCCTGGTGTTGAAAATGGGAAACCATGGAAAACCATTTCAAGGACGGCCGACGGTGGGGCTCGAACCCACGCGTCTACCGAGTCAGCAGAGAGCTTGGCCCCATGGCCTAACGCTGGGCTTTGGCCAGCGTAGCCACTACTGTCGGTGGAGAGGTGGTGGGAAAAGAGGACTAAGTGGCGAGGCTTATGTTCCAAACAGACCCAGCCTGGGGCTGGAAACTGTACAAGATTATGATGATGATGAACAACAAGTATTATTAACTGTTTAGTAAGACTTAAGATGACACCACAGTTGGGAAGCCAAATCCTGCTTTCCGGGCAAGTTTACTCTACGGTGGTTTCATCACAACCCGGAGTCATTTCCAAGTCGTAGATACAGAGAGCAACCCATTTTATGTTTAACAGTACTGGGACATAAAAGCGCATCCCGAAAGGGCTTTGCAGATCTATGCTGTTCTTTGGAATATTGTCTTTTAATAACAGCCACTGTTGCAGCTTAGGAAATATTTATATTAATATTCAGCAGTACCCCATCTTGATTTTCTTCTAAATTAAGTGGAGTTCAAATATTTGGTCTTAGGAATATCTGTGTGGTTGCCCAAACGGAATATATTAATTCCTTCATCGCCATGCACACCACTGATGTTAGTTGGTTATTGTTGTTTTAAGGGACGGAACAGCAAGGTCATCTGCCCCTACCACTGATGTTCCATGAGGGGAATTGGAAGACAAAGTTGAGTGGTTCAGTGCCCTACCTTAATTGTCATTTTCTCCCTGGTTAATTATACAATCAGTCCAGAAAAATACTGGAATGTTACCCTAGTTTCAGTCTTTAGATTCATGTTCCAACTCTGATACCAATAGTAATATAGGTTTTTCAATAAATCACTTAATCAGAAATGATTCATGCATGAACCAGTACCGGTAATAGTAATGATAATAATGCTGATAATCTCGCTATCTTTCAATATGAATGAAAATCCACAGCCTGCTTCCAGTCTCCGACCGGGTCAGGAATGGAATGAATGAAGCCCCCATCTAGCGGCGAGGATATGGACTGTGCCGGCTGCCGAGGCCTGACGCACTCCTCTGGGGCAATGATGAAATGAATGACAAATGAAATGATAGTGGAGAGTGTTGCTGGAATGAAATTTTGACAGGGAAAACCGGAGTACCCGGAGAAAAACCTGACTGCCTCCGTTTTGTCCAGCACAGATCTCACATGGAGTGACCGGGATTTGAACCACGGACCCAGTGGTGAGAGGCCGGCGTGCTGCCGCCTAAGCCACGGAGGCTTCTTATCTTTCAATATATTATACCTAAATATTAGTCTACTGTTAACATTGTTTTCTCAATTCACTATACGAGAAGATGAACAATTTAGCATGTCTTTTTTTTTTTTTTTTTTTCTACGTCTGACAACAGAAATATCCCACCCTTTTGCAAGATATTTAGCCAGCAAGAATAATTTTTCACATACCGTATATACCCGAATGTAAGACGACCCCGAATATAAGACGAGGCCTAGTTATCAACTGCCTCTTACAGATTTTTTCAAAAAAGTACTCGCTAACTCATAACTTGCACAATATATGCCCTCAAGGTCGTGCTTTCATTTTTATAACGTCTCGTGTTATCGGAAATCCCTCTGCCCGCTTTTCCAAGACATACTCTATAATTTCTTTGTTCAAGAATGGGAGACGTTATTAAATTAAGATACGTTGATCACTCAATTACTGCTCGTAAAACTGACTGGTTGTTCTTGTAAAGATTGTTTTAAAACATATTTCCGTATGCTTTCGAACATATAATTTATCTGCTTAAAATGACGTGTATGCGTATATCCTAACCTCAAAATGTACGCTATTCATATATGCATGGTAACAAACCATATTTTAATCTTCATTAACGCATTGATTTGTTGTGAGTTACAAGATGCCAACACCACATACTACTTTGCAAATAATAATTTAAAAATATATATATATATATTTTAATACCCTGAATATAAGACGACCCCAAACTTTTATAACACAAAAAGTGGGAAAAAACCTCGTCTTACATTCGGGTATATACGGTAATACCAAATGAATTATTGTGTGGACGCTACTTTAAAAATTATTATACTTGCCTGTCTGCATGACGTACAATAGGTCTAGCTAGACAAAACACTCGTTATATTCATTTCAGACATTGAGACACTTCCACCTCTAAATATCTAAGCTCGACCTGACGCGCCAAACTCGAAACTCTTTGAGTTGAGTGATGAAACACTCCAGCAGGGTAGCCCAGGCTCATGGCCTTGGCGAAATTGAAGTGAAGGTTTGGTGCATAAGCCATAAACTCGCCCAAATAAGCTAAATTAAGAATAATGGAATACTCTGTCTTCAGGTATATTTTGAGAACAATACACAGGGAAGTCCCATCGCCTATGTTAACTGCTCTGAGACAATTGTTCTTCCCACAAACGCTTTGTAAAGGATGATGATGATGATGATAATTGTTGTTTTAAGGGGCCTAACATCGAGGTTATCGGCCCCTTTGTAAAGGAAAATACTGTCCACTTCATAGAATATGTTTTCAATCCTTGTATCATTGTACACAGACAGTTCATTGCATTCATCAAATGATTGCCAGTAGCAAATTCAAGTCACATAAAGTCAATATAGAATCACTGCCCGATTTGGCCCCTCCCCCTAGGACACTGGGCCCCACTGGGAGGGTCGGGCACCAGCCCTGCTTGCCCCCCCTCCTCGTCGGGCCTGCACTAGAACAACAAAATACATAGGGGTTGAAGAACAGCTGTGCTGAAAAATTGGATCATTTGTGTCCGGTTAGTTTTGTTTCAGCTCAGTTCGCATGAGGTCATAGGCCACTGGCACAGACTCCTTTCTTCTGACAGGTCAGAAGCTTATGGCAGCATGTGCAACCAATCGGTGCACAGATAGGAATGTACTGGGATTTGAAAAGTAGTGGCGATGAATATGCCAAGAAATATGGTTAATTCAACCTTTTGAGTCTCACACAGTATTGTATCTTCCTAAAATCAATCATTATTAAGGGCCTTATTTTTTGGTGAAATAAAACTGTTGATTTCGGTGTTAAAATTGACACTATTTCGGTGGGTATTTCGTGAACTAAATTGTCATAGTAATCGATGTTTCTACTGAAATCTTCCTTATAGTATGGGGTAAATCTAACAAATTATGTGATAGGGGGTTTTAATGAGCACTCTTTTAATGTATCCTTGTTATTAAATCTTCTTTTATGCGTTTTTGAATCCCTGCAGTGTTTATCTCACGTGTCTTTTCGTTCCCACTGAATACGAAAATTGCAGTATTTACACATTAGAATCTTTCTTGCAGCGTCAAATACATAGAACCCCTCACTGTTGTATTCCTCGGCCCTCGAGAAAACTGTTGTGACTTTAGTTTCCGGCATTTTTATGCTTAAATGACAGATCTTTGCCGATAAAGTTTTATCAGTCGCGAGCTCGCACTGCTATATCTACGACCAGAGCGCCATGCAATGTAATCAATAGCAGATATCTATTTTCATCGATAGCCTTAGAGATCGCGGAACTGAATACACATACTTCCGGCTTTGAAGGCATTTGTGTAGAGAGTGTGCGGCACTGTCAATCAAATGAGAAGGAAACCACGACGGCCAATTCCTCAGAAGCATTTAAACGTGTATTGGAGAGCTTTTTCGATAATATTTAGCATTTTCCATACCAAGTGGAGTATATTTCGTGATGATTTATGCAATTCTCGCAATAAATCAGATTTCGCGAGTTCATTTTGCTAAAATACGGTACTTAAGTACCTAGAAGATCATATATAGGCAAGAAAGAAGATATGTAAAAAGTTTGTGCGTATCGCTATTGCCAAAAAATACGGCTCCTAATCATTATGAAGACAAAGACCAACCCATTGAATCCCCGTTCTGCCCTAATGGTCTTGAACATCTTCTAATCTTCAAAACATTATATTCAGCAGTTCACATATGATACATGCAGACAGAAATTCATTCAACACAGCCCTCTATATTATTTTGGCCTGAAATACAAAGAAAAGATCAAGTATCTCGATTCTAAGCAATGTACCCACCAAAAATTTAATTTTGCTCTTATAGATCACTGGTGATCCCATGCCTATAAATGAAAGAAACTAGTTTGTGATCTATAAGAGTACATATTGGAAATCTTTTGAAGTGTTAACATCTCTTTTTATTATAAAAAGAATAGCTGTTTCTATGAACCTAAAATGACAGAAAAGAATTCACAGAAAAGTTTGTACTTGACTAGGAATCCTTATGTTCAACATTACACTGATATTTTGCCATTGTAACTGTTTGATTCCAGAGGAAGCAACAGAAGTAACACTAGTAAAACCTCAAGAAGAGGAACCAAAAGGTCTTGCATGTCTTGATCTCCTTGGTGAGAGCTTGCTGAAAGAGAATTTACCAGGATTAAGGGAACATGAGCAAACATTTCCTAAGTGAGTTTATAGCAGTACATTTCTTTTATCATAATAATTTAAAGTAAGATTCAATTACAAATGTTATCTAAACTTTACTAACCTATGCCATTTTTAGCATATAAACATTGTTATTAAGTAAAGCGTAACTGAGTTTTGTAATAACAATTCAAAACATTTCCTGAAAAGACCAATTGCCTAGCAGCTATCGCTGATGAGAAACCAGCTTGAATTTGCCCTATGAGGGGTGCTTTCTAAAGAGAAATGAGAAACAGCATATTGGTGTAGCTAAGCTAGATAAGGAGGAAAAAGAATGGAAAATATGTTACCTGGATTAGGATGTACTTTGTACCAGATCATCAATAAACCAAGGCTGGCATTAACGGCAGTATTAAAGAATCCACAACATTCTCAATAGTCTGGTTGTGCTTATAGAGGCCTGTTTAGCTTACATGTGATGAGAATCAGAAATGTTAACATCAAGGTTGTGGACATTTGACTTTGTTCCGTATTGACGAGATTATATAACTAGAATAAATTATTATTCTTGTGATTATGGGTCCGCCCAGTCAATACTTTCAATTATAATGCAATCAAAGATCACATCTATTTAAAATTACAGTACATGTTTCAGGATCCAATTTATCATGATCCCTTCATCAGCTTTTATAAGACAGGCCCAACAAATTAAGATAATGCTCCTTTGTGCAAATATATGTTAAAACAGGGTGATAAACTGAAGATGGAATGTATGGTGCGCGAAAACATATGGGCAAGATGTGGCAGACACTAAAACTTAGTACACTCGAAATAACATAGTCAAATCACAGAATTAATAACATTAAAGAAAAGAACACTGAAAGCTAAAATAGTCCCAGTTCATTAAAATTGCATAAAATTCAACATATTAAGATAAACTATTTCTTCGTGAAGTTGTTATTCCTTGTCATGATAAAACTCTACTTCTTGTGAGTCCACACTGTGCTGAGTATAAGTCTTGAAGTTTATGAAATCTTGAAGTATGCACTGTTGTTTTAACTTCACAATTTAAACCTTGATTGTCCTTTACTATTATACCATTAGTAAGATGCGTTTTTTATTTGCAAGTGTGCAGAATGGAAGAGTTTAATGAGCCAGATCCGAGATATTGTTGACAAGTGATCTTATTAAAGGTGATAATCTAGGTGTAGCACATGCCCCAGTGTGGAAGCGAATTATTAAAACTAGTTGTACTGACAGTCAACAAATGAGAAGGAAACCAACGTTGTGAGAGTGACGTCATGGTAGCGCGCGTCCTTTCGCAGCGTCTAATCGTACTTGTCTGGTGACTTCTCGCCAAGACTCAACCCCAACCAATAGCAGTCTCCAGGTACGGCTTTGAATAAGCTTCATTGTAATGTACTCGCAATTCATTTTATTATTATTCTTTTAAAAGTAACCAATAAATTATATTTTTAATAACATTTTCCTATGAAAATCGAAAAATAAGTAAAAAATAACAATGGATAATTATTGTAATAGTAGGGAGGCAATAGGATGGAAATAAAATGAAAGGGGGAGGTGTGCAGATGGATTTTTCAAGAGTGTTAGGGGGATGATATGGAATAAAGATGTACCACAAAAATGTAAAGGAATCACTTACAAGACCTACTTTGTGTCAATTTTGACGTATGGTTCAGAAACATGGGTGATGAAGGAAAGGGACAAGAGTAAAATACGAGCAGTGGAGATGAAGTTCCAGAGGAGTAGGGTAGGAATAACAAGAATGGACAGAGTAAGGAATGAGAGAGTCAGAGAGATGGCAAGAGAGGAACCATTACAAAATAGAATAGAGCGATCTAGGCTACAATGGTATGGACATGTGAGGAGGATGCGAGAGGAGAGGATACCGAAGATGTTTGAAATGGAAATGAAGGGAAGGAGGCCAAGGGGAAAACCAAGGGACAGATGGACGAAGGGAGTTAAGAAGAGTGTGGAGGAAAGAGGAGTGTGCTGGGACACAGTGAAAGACGAGAGATGGTGGATGGGCAGGAAACGATGGAGAGGCTATGTTCCAAGCAGTCCCGACCAGCGGTCAGAAACTGCTCAAGATGAAGAAGATCCTCTAAATATTATTAAAAAATGAAAATATTCTGAATATTCAAAAACATGCACTATAAAATTTACATTTTCAGACTCAGGAAACATTGTTTCATGTTCATCAATATGCCTGTGCATCAATCAAAAAGAAAATATTGATGTTACAAAACTATCCTAGCCCTAGTCATAACGAATTTTTTTGTTGTCACCCAATGTGGTGAATGCATCATGCCATCTACGTAATTCACATTACTTGTCGGGTTCTATTCAAAACAGCGGGGGGAAAAAAACATGAACGTTAATTTTGAAAAGGGATATGACAGCATATTGAATATAAAATTAACAAACTACTGGTAATTTTGAAAGCATTTATCTTATTCTGATCGTAAGGTAAGTGGTTCAGCGGTTAGACTCAAATGTTCAGGAGCAGAATATTCCAGGTTCAAATCCCCTTGCAAGAAAATGTTTTTATCAGGTCTCCATTTGGGGCAGATAACCTCGTAGTTCTGCCCCTTAAAACAACAATAATAACAGGTCTCCATTCTTATTTATTGATACATTATTATTCAAATATTTTCAGTTAAAATCATTGATAGTGAATATTCCAGTAAGAATGAGAAATATATGACTATTTATGTTTTAATTTGGCAAGTTAGCATTGTTTTACTTCTTAGGGACAGATCTCCTCCGATTTACATCTGGCTGAAGTCATTGGCACGTTAATCCACTGTTATGTTACTAGGATTTTATTTTGCGAAATTTAATCCGAAAACTTGACTGAGAATGTATAAGCCACAGTATAAATATATGAGTTGGAGCAGTAAAATATTTCCTCACCTCTGTGCTGACCTGAGTCACGGCAGTGGCTTCTCAAATATGCAATGTTATTGAAAATTAAATGCATCTTCATCTGCAGGGAAAAAATCTATAATGACTGCAAACTTTACCATAATAAGATGAACTTTTGGTATTTTAAAAATTAACTAAAACTTAAATATGGTTGTATTTCCAATAAATTCTATAGGATACCCTACATCCATTCAAATGAATGGTATTTGGATCATGTTCTACCAATTAGTAAATTGGGACTGGTAGGAAAAAGAAATTGCCGAAGGTGGGACTGGAACCTGTCATGTCATAGTCCAGAGCTGTTGATGCTGACTCGTACGCCCTGCTGACAGTCTTAGATTTAGTTCTATGCAGTTGTGTACTAATAACCGATAATGATATGAATGTTTCAAATGTTAATACGAAAACAAAAAAATGTGGCACCACAGCCCAGAAGGACCTTGGCTACAAAACAGCCGCTGCCCAGCCATTTAGACTACAGATTGTGGGGTGACAAGTGGTCAGTGTGTCGGGTTCCCTCGGCCATTAATCTTTGTTCTCTTGACCGGGGCGCTGCCTCCCTGTTAGGCCGGTATTACACTATCAAAGAAATTTGTCAAAAATCTTTGATAAAAAATATGACAGTGTAATGGGGAAATCTTTTACAAAAGGTGGTTTTTTAAAATTTCTTCTATAAAATGTATGATCATCATTAGGGCTCGGATTTTTAGGTGCTAAAAATCGGGAAAATATTTATTTTTTATGTATTAAAAATACCTGAAATATGTGACAATAAAGTAAAAATATTTAATTATAATGTAGTTTATTAATGTGAATATAAACAATATGCAGTACTCACGAATGCAATATTTGCTATGTCTCACAGACTGCTGAAACATTACAATACACAACGAGATACATCTTCGTGTTGTCCATCACAAATGACCGACGATTATCGCGAAACACTTCTTCTGAAGGCGCGAAACTGCGGCAAATTGTTTCTTGTCCTTGAGGTGTTGTGTAACTAAAGATCGCTGTCCAGCCTTGATTGTTTTCCCACATGTTTGGCAGAACAGAACGCCCCCATCAGAAGTAAAATTATCTTTAAATTTTGCAACAGACGATAACTTGTAGTTGTTTTTACTTTAGGAATCGTAGAACTGCCTTACACTTCACAGTGCCAGAAATGAACTGCATGTGAGGGACACTGGTTCCAGGTAGCTGGGGGAGGGGGAGGTCTAGCACGTGGTGCAATATGGCTATGGACAGGGAAATCCCCGGCTTTCACAGTGAGTGGCACGGGGTGACAAGTTCAGAATAGGACAGTTGCAAGCTGACATACGCTCTGCATGTAGATTAGATAGCTGCAATAAACTGAAAGATCTAACATACTGATTTTTAAAAATGTAAATATTATGTCTTTTTATGTGCCATTAAGTGAAAAGCAGGAATTTATGTATTTATAGAAAAAATGCCTAAAATGTGTATTCACATAAAAAAAATATGTATTTACCTAAAAATCCGAGCCCTAATCATCATGCTATCTTTGATAAAAGATTCAAACCAAAATGGCAGATCATAACAGCTGGAATATTACCACAGCAAATATGCTCAAATCAGATTGTGAACTGCATGAAATGTTACAGAATATGTTACATAATGAATGGTATACAATATAAAACATAAATAACATAGAAACTGAGGTAAAAATAGCTGAGGCTATAAGCGCTGCCCACAAAGGGCGCACACTTCAGGATATACAGAGGAATTAAATAGGCTGAAATAAGCCGTGAATAGTACGGTAGTGCATTTTATGTTATAATATTTGTATTATAATTTTTCAATTACAATTATGATATTACGTACAAACGAGTGTAAATAAGCACTTTATCCTTACCGGTACGTAATGCATCTAACCAACCATCACACGGCAGTATCTAGATAGCGGAATGAGTAGAGCGCTTGACTCTGGTTCGAAGGGACCTGGGATCGAATCCCCCTTAAAGCGTTATTTTTTACTTCGTATGTTTCAATTTTCTTTGCTCGGGCAGTTTTTTTTTTAACGTCACCATCATTCATTTCATCATAATTATTAATAATTAAATATTAATGTAATTTTTCAAGTGCACGTACTGCAGCTTGTTCGCCAAGATTTTACTCGCAATACACTTTCACGTGGGCGACCCATGGTTTAAACCATAGACGTTCACTTTATCTTTCCGTTTCTTTTACATACCGGTATTGCCACTACAGAATTTCAACTACCGTAATACAGTAAAGTGAACAAGGATCTGTCCTTCATCCATTTTGGTGAACTGTGATAAAATATTTGATGGAGTGTAATGGTGTGATTATTGCTTGTATAACTTTTATAAAAGTTCAGTTTTATAAAATATTTGATAAAATGTCTTTGACAAACTTATTTGATAGTGTAATACCGGCATGAGACAGATATTCAATTGCCCTCACGAGGCTGAGAGCACCCATTTCCAGCCCTTATGTCAGTTTCTAAAATCCCTGATGGAGCCAGAAATCGAACCCGGGGCCTCCGGGTGAGAGGCATGCACGCTACCCCAACATCAAGTGTTAATACGTTACTTATAAATGTAAGATAGCTCTTCTAGAATGGACATTCTTTATTTTTGTCTCTGGATTAAATAGAACACCACAGATCTTGGAAAATGTGCATAAGGCAAGAGTTAGTGTTACCTGTCTGGTAAAGCTTTATTGGCCTCTCAGAGCAGCCGATAGTTCACACACACTCTTCTTAAACAATATTTATGCCTGTTGTAGCAACAAAAGTTCTAGTTTATTCCGATGGGTACGTTCTCGCTTGCTGGCCCAAGGTTGCAGGTTCGTATCCTGGAGCAGTCAGCTGGCATTTGAGGGTGCGCAAATGCGAGGGAGCCGTATCAGTAGATTTACTGCCATGTTAAAGATCCCCTTCTGGGCAAAATTCCGGCACCCCGGTGTCTATAAAAGCCAGAGTAGTTAAAAGGCATTTAAAACCAATAACATTATTATTTTTATGATTATTATTATTATTATTATTATTTCTGCTGGCAAGTTACCTGCTCCTCTGCCAGGAGAAGTTAGGACCAGCCCTAAGAATAATTATGGTAATGGTATTGAATTTGAATTGACCTTTCTTTTTGTAAAATAAATAAATAATAATAATAATTAGGGCTCGGATTCGAGCATATTTGCATATTTTTTTCCTGAATAGTACAATTGAAAGAAGCCTTTCGGTGGTATTTTCACCTCTCTGGGACCAACAGAATCGAAATTTATCGAGCATATAAATGCATAAAACCACTGTTTTCAGAATAGAAGCATATAAATGCATATTCTTGTGGTTTTCGTCTAAATAGTTTGTTTTCCTTCGAATTCCTCCATCCCCCTTTCCGAATTCGGGCCCTGACCATCCTTAAGGTTTGAAAACAGAAATAATTATTGAAAAGCCTATCTGGTGAGAATAATAAAACCGCAGGTTTTTAACCTTTCGTGAGGTCGTTCTCGTCATTGAAACTTTCATTGACTGATTTAAGAATATCATTCAAAACTGAAAACATAGAAAAAATTCTTGTTGTACAGACCAATGAAGATCTACTTCATTGACTCGCCTAATTTTGAACATTTTGTAAATGAACTTTTAAACTGTAACTTTTATAAGAAAACTTCTCTTATATATACTTGAAAAACTTGAATGCGAGTATATTGCAGTATATCATACATACAACTAGAAAATAAAGCCCGTATATAAAGATATGTTATTGGTTTTTTCGTTTCACTTTCCTTTCTATAGTTTTTAACGGTGTTTTTCGAGCATATTATGCATATTTAACTGCATATGATGTTGGTTTTTTTTTTCAAGCATATCTATCGAGCATATAATGGTTTCTTCGAGCATATCTATCGAGCATAAAGCACATGGTTTTCGAGCATATCTGGAGATCTCATCGAGCATATCGATCCGAGCCCTAATAATAATAAATAGAAAAACTGTGCAATCCTATTTTTGGGTATTTAGAATTAACTATCACAATATTTTAGATCGTTTTTAAGTCATTTTTTTGTTGTTGTTGTTTTAGATCTAAAAAGATTCCCATGAACTTGCTGCCCAAACTTCAAGAAGTACTGTACTGTCAGTCAAGTACAGATGCAGACATACTTCAGGAACAATTTCGAAAATTTGACATCGACATGCCAGCTGAAGAAGTTTTTCCTTCAAGTTCAGACTCGTCGATTCCGTTGAGCGGTGACGATAGTATGGTGGATATTGCTGAAGCGGTTGTAGATTCGAGTGCAACTGACGACAAGGATAAAAGTGATAAGATTGTTGCCGATGGAAAGGTTGAAGTGAAATCTCTCGCCGATATCTGTGTAACTGTGGACGATATTACACAAGGTTAGTACAGTTGAGCTATCCCTGCAATCAAAACCTATTTAAACCTTGGTAGCTTCTATCATTATGGATGTTTGCTATAAATAATTGAGTTGCTTATAAGAATGGAGATGTAATGTAAAACTTAAACTAGAAGACCCTTGCTGCTCTGCAGCAATCATTTCAACAATAATATAGCACTTCTTTCCATATGACTTTTGTTGCTTGCATGACTTCATGCTAATGACCTGAACAGAGATTTGCTGTCGCCTTTCATTTTTGTAACATTTTTGAGGTTTTCCGCCGACTCGTCATGATCCATCGTTTTGACAGCACGCACAACTTCTAAGAATGAATACTGAAACAAAATGCTAGTTATCGCTTGTTGCATGGTTTAGCCGAGCAGACCATCTGGCTCCTGGACACTTGGCTCGCTCCTCCCCTCACTTGGTCAGAAGAATGGCCTTGGTGAAATAAATATTTGTAAATATTTGAATACACGGATGACAGAATCAAGTCAATGGATAATGCATAACGTGCATAGTGTCACAAGCACACAAACGTCGTCGTAGCACAATTACTTGTCAAGATATTTCAGATTTAGAAGAAATGAAGCTTGTAGTTTTTACGTGACCATTCATCTCTCGATCATGAACCAAAATACCTCTATTTTTACGTGGAATCTGAACCAAGGGACGTGATATTTCACTTCAGAATCGAGCCCGGGCCTTGGTTAGTGGCCAGGGTGTCTACCGGTAACGAAAAGTAACTAAAGTAACAAAAAAGTAGCTAATTTTACAAACGGGTAACGAAAAGTAGCTAATTTTACAAACGGGTAACGAAAGTACCTAGGTATCATCAAGGACAAGAAGCTGAACTGGACCAAACACATAAAACATGTGGAGGATAAGGTAAGCAAACGGATGAAATTACTGAAGAGACTAGCAGGAGCTACTTACATCAAACCTATCATAAAATATGGCAGTGAAGTACTCTCTACAGCACCCCAGTCAAACATTGATCGCCTCGAGAGGTGTCAGAATAATGCCCTACGAATCATAACAGGTGCAATAAAAACCACACCTATAACCGCCTTGCAATTATATACCCACAACTTACCAATAGAAGAAGAGATGAAACATCAAACAGCCAATGCATATCTCAGTATACAAAGACTACCTCAAATGACATGGTTCAAAAAAACAGTTTCTAGCCCCAATCTTAAAACACAAAAAGATCCCTTAAGTCTCGCCAAAGAATATATCAATAAGAGCAATCTGCAAATAAAACTTGAACCACTCTGTATGCCAGTCAACCCCATTGAATATATACAAGTGACTACAGATCTTACTTTGTTAGAAGAGGTCTGCAAGAAAGACTCTTCACCACAAGATCTAAAACAACTGGCCCTCTGTACAATAGAAGAAAGATATCCATCTAACCAATGGCTAAAAATATTTACAGATGGCTCACAAGACAAAGAAAATAGAACTGGAGCAGGAATACATTCATCTCTCTTCTCACTCTACTTCCCAGTAGGCCAAAACAAAACAAACTTTGATGCTGAGATAGAGCAATTTCACATGCACTCCATCAGTTATTAGGCAGAAACATTGATTATCAAAAATGCGTTATCATTACAGATTCAAAAGCAGCCATCCAAGCTATCTCGTCAAATTATAAGCCCCAAAATAAAGAACTTAAAGAAATTTTTTGTATGATAAAAACCCTTCAAAGGCTCCACAAACAGATCTCATTTCAGTGGATCCCTTCTCATGTTGGAATAGCAGGAAATGAAGAGGTAGACAGATTAGCAAAAAAAGGTACCACACTACAACAACCAGTCAGTCAGACTGATTTTATGTCAGCAAAAAGGATCTTGAAAAATACTATCAAAAACAGGTATGAAGAAATGGCAAAGAAAACAGCAGAAACCAAATTATGGAAAGACATTGATGCTAAATGGGATCAATATAAATTAACACCAAGAAGAGAAGCTGTAGCCTTCTTCAGACTTAACACTGGCCACGACTGCCTTGCAGCTCATCTGAAACGAATCAACATACTGAGATCTGAAGAATGCACACTTTGTCACGAACCTGGAAGTAAAATGGATAAGGGGCACCTGCTACATTGCAACAAACTTGATGTGACTGCTAGAACTTCTGGAAACCTTACACAACTCTATTGGAACGCAAGAAAGCTGATGGACTGGAATCCGGGCTAGCCATAGGAAACAACAACAACAGTTTGAGGTTACGAAAATTCGCCGAGGTCGGTTTAAATCATTTAAGCCCGCGCCGCTTGGCTCACAGATTGTGATGAAGCGAGTTTCACGCAAGCGGCGCCGATTGCGTAAGCTATATTTTCCCGTGCACGACCTCAAGGAAATGCATACTGAGGATACCTTCAATGGTACTGTATACATCGGTTCAACGTATCTTTTCGGCATCAAGAAGAGAGTTTAGTTTTGTGTGAAACATTTTTCTGTATTATTCGGAAACCTGAGTTTTGCAAGACGTTTATTCGCAATAATTTCCGAAACTCGACAGAAACCTCTCATTTCTGATATTGACGTCTAAATTTCGATATCTCAAATTGAAGTCCAGAAATAACGCGAAATAATTTATTGTCACAATCTCGCGAAATGATACAGTTTCGAAAAAAATCGCAAGAATGCTTTGAAATGCATAGACTATATTTTATCTACCTGTCTCGTAAATTTGCGACATCCAGTGTGGTTAATTCGAAACTCCGTTATATGTCTATTTTTCCTTCGAACTTTTGTTCCATTGGATTTATAATCTAACTGGTTATCTCGAAAACTTGTATAATTTGCATTCGAAAGAAAATGTGCCCTCTTGTCGTATTATTCGTGCAATCCTCTCTGAATAATTTGTAACATCCGATACCTACTTCGAACGTTCATCCTCCAAAATCACATCCTCACGACTTGCCTGCGGGAATCTCGTCAAACGGGCTGAGATCGACGCCAGTTGCCTAAAATCATAAAACCCGTGCCCGGTCGCGAACTCGTGTCCACGAGTAGTGCGGGAATCCTTTCAAAGGTTGTTGGGCACCCATCACGAAACATACCGAACCCTACTCGCTACTTTTCCCATGACCGTATACTTAAAAGTGTACGGGGAGCGAGAAGTGCATCAACCCACTTAGAAATAACAGACTACGTAGCATCGCGATACGGTACTCATTTCTTCTCGTGATCCACCGTGAACTTCCAACCACAGTATAGGAACAGCGGGAATCACGGCGCCGACCATACATGTCCATAACTGCCCGTGAATTTTAACCATGCCCAACCTCGAGCTTGTCTCCGACATTCTGCCAGGACAGATAGGCCGACAATTGTTGAACAGCCGGATGCGGTGTCGATTGCATAATATCGCGTTCTCAGTGTCCAACCGTGAGGACAATGTGCATCTTGTAAAACGACCGAGAGCGGCAACGATTGCAATACATTGCGATATTTCTCCGCATTCGATGACGAGTACAACTGGATTCTTATAAAAAAAATAAAAAATGGACAGCAAGCGGTGCCGATTGCGTAATAATACTATATTTTACCTTGCCCGACCTCAAGACTATAGAAATCTCGTCGAACGACTAAAAGTGACACCGATTATGTCAATCGCGATTTTTCTCCGTGTTCTATCATGAAAACTACGAATCGCGTCAAACGGCTGAGACCAGCTCCGATCGTGTAACGTCTCGATATTTCTCCATACTTGACTGCGAAGACAAAATTTGGTGACAATCACGTAACGTCGTGATCTACCGCGGGTACAAAGGAAATCCCCAAACGGCCAAGATCAGAGCAACTTCTTGCTAATCATAACTTCTTTTACACAAGGCGGCATATTAGCTGAAACAACTTATTTGATATTAAATATCCATTATTTATTTTTATCTTTTAAATGTTTATAACACCATAGGCTATGCGAATTTTATTCACTGCATTAAACATAGTTCATTGTTGTTTTTCTTCACCGCACGATGCTTGCCGACCTCAGACGTATCTTGAATTAAAAGGTAACTAAAATTAACTAAATGGTAGCTAAAAAGTAACTAATTTTTACTTCATCCTTTCAGTAGGCACCCTGGTGGCAAGTAGCCTGACCAGTGCACCATCACACACACTCCCCCATTTCAGTTCTGATGATGATGATGATGATTGTTTTTTTAAGGGGCCTAACATCTAGGTTATCGGCCCCATTTCAGTTCTAGTGAAAAATGAAAATCCACAGCCTGCTTCTAGTCTCCGACCGGGTCAGGAAGGGAATGAATGAAGCCCCCATCTAGCGGCGAGGATATGAATTGTGCCGGCTGCCGAGGCCTGACGCACTCCTCTGGGGCAATGAATAAATGAATGACAGATGAAATGAAATGTTAGTGGAGAGTGTTGCTGGAATGAAGTTTTGACAGGGAAAACCAGAGTACCCGGAGAAAAACCTGTCTGCCTCCGTTTTATCCAGCACAGATCTCACATGGAGTGACCGGGATTTGAACCAAGGACCCAGCGGTGAGAGGCCGGCGTGCTGCCGCCTAAGCCACGGAGGCTTCTTCAGTTCTAGTAAAGAGTGAAATGTAACCTTGGTACAATGCCATATTCACAATTATTTTAATACACAGATGACAGAACCAAGTAAGATGGACTCAATGGATAATGTGTAAAATGCATAGTGTCTCGTGCCAATAAACGTCGTGATAACACAATTACTTGTCAAGATATTTCAGTTTTAGTAAAAGATAAAATTTCTTCCCAATTATTTTAATATGCAGGGTGGTTCGACACAATGTGAACTGGGTATATGAGCATGAGAGGATTTGTCAAACTAATAATTTTTAAAAAATAAGTTGATATCTCGCGCTGCTGTCATTTTATCCTCTGATAAAGTTAGCCCATGAGATCGTTTTGCAAGCGAGATCAAATGGGGTTTGCGGGGTAATGTTGCCAACTCTGCCCATGGTTCAAGACCGGCTTGAGAACACCAATAGATAATTATACTTCATCAGGAGGTGGTTTAGAACACGAACCTTCGGCTAGCCAAATCGCTCCACAGCAACTATGGTACGGTGACACCGGCTGTTACCCACGGTGTGTTTGTTTTGGTGCTGATTTCTCGGCAGCAGTAGCTTTGGGTTTTTATTAAAAAAGTAAGTTTATGGTCTCCTCATTAACAATATTTACATATTAAAAATGGCATAGATTAGTAAAGATTTGTTTACAGTTGTAATGGAATATTGTTTTCAATTATTAGGGTTGTAAATGTCAGTTGTTAAAGTAATTATTCTTGATGGATTAAATTTAAGTTTGTTTAAATCTAGTCAACTTTTAACCAAATTCCCCACCAATCCAAAAATGTAAACCCTTCCCAATTTAAAAGGTTAAAATTAAAAGCACTTTTAGAACTAAATTAACCCGTCAATGCTTTGTGATTTTAAGGAAAATGCACAAAAACATGAATCTAAAATTTGTACCATTTTGAGGATACCGTTAGAACAAAAATGTTATCTTGCAGCTTAGCCATGCTCATTAAATCGCCCACCATGACTGCACATGGGAGCTGGAAGTCTAGAGAACGAAGATTTGAATCCCAGCACCAACAGTGGCCATCCTAAGTGTGGTTTGTTCCTGGGCTTTTCACATTTCCTACAGACGAATACATTGTTTCAAGCCTCGAGCCACTTACCCCCAATCCTAGCACTGATATTACAGTTACACACTCTGCTACAGTCAGTACAAAAACATAGGTTATCAGACAAATTCAACACACACCCAACTACATGGGGCTGATGACCAAGATGTCCCAAGCTCCAAATTTGATTCAACTGCAACAAAACAATAATCTGTCTCGTGTTTTAACTCTGCCTGTTAGCACTATTTTCATGGTTAATTATTACCCGTTTAACATTTGATTGCCGCTGGGCCTGGCTGCGCCAGTGTTTGTTGTTGATTGTAGCGATTGGGCAAAGCGGGAAACACAGCGATGACAAGAGTTCGTTCTGCCCATAACGATAACTGAGACTATTGGAGATGAGTCATATCCTACTAGCACAACTGTACCTGTCAACAAAGCAGGCTGACGTGTGACACAAGTAAACAAGGAATAGTTCCCATCTCGACTGCCGGCAATCAATTCGTGAAAGGGTAATACAACAGTGGCTAAGCTAGATTTGCAATGAGACTCAAATCCATAGCAGGAATACCACATAACTGCTTACGAACATTTCCGTAAATGACCGATCCCTTGACAGCTACTGCTACCAAGAAATCAGCATCAAAACAAACACATTATGAGTCACAGCACGTGTCACCGTTGATAAGGCATTAAGCCCGGATGAATGTGTTCAAATTCATCCCCAGGCAAAGTTTTTGTTCGATTGGCACTCTGAAGCCGGTCTCGAACCACGGGCAGAGTTAGCAACATCACCCCGCAAAGCCCATTTGAATTCGCCCGCGAAGCATTTAGATTGGTCAACTTCAACAAAGCAAAGCCAACACTGTACAGGCCATGGAGGCCCTGGGAGTAGTGGAAGGTAGAGGCTTCCACTCATTGTGACAACAGCACTAGATGGGATGGAGCCCGGCCATCTTTTCTCCCAGGAATTACCTTGGTACTCATTTCTGGTGTAGGCTGAGTGAATCCCAGGGCTATTTGCATTTCTGAAAGTGGTAGATTTGTTTCTAAAATCCAGTACCCGGGAGGGAAAAGAACCCACTCCCTTTCAGTTAGAAGCTAAGCACGTATATCGACTGCACTATGCAGCGCCCTTCAGCACGTGATAAAATGACACTGGCGTGACATATAGATTTTTTTATTTTCGAATTATTTATGTATCACCAATGCTCTAACGCTCACGTTCTTTCCGTTCACCCTGTGTTAGATAAGCCCATTTGATAGCCAGAGTGCAGAAGGCAGATGATTGTGGAACTTCTACGCGACTAAAGTGCCAACTCAAACAACATTTCCATGTAGTAATACAGTGAGATTCTTTTGCTGGAGCGAGGCCAACGGCCGGGCGCGCACGACCACGCCTTCCATCGGCCAACTGAGCCAGGGCCGCGGATTGCGCGGAGGTGAGCTAACCAGGGTCATTAAAGCCATTGAGTCACTAAACTTTCATCAGCGAGGGTGTGAAGTGTCAGCGCACAGATAATATAAACTACAGCTTCCTGCAAGATTTAATTAAGGAAGCATAGATATTTGCTTTTTTATTTCTTGGGAGTCTGGATGACCTCACGTCACCGGTTAAAGGTTAGAACTTACCTTTTCACAGAAGATGCTGAAAATGTTCTTCTTCAGCTGACAGACAGTAACTTTGGAAGTTACATCGTTACATTATGTAGGTACTCCTGTACCCATTTACGTGTTTACAGTAATTAATCGAAGGACGGCCCTAAGCTCGTTTTATGTTTTATTGTGGGGTAATTTAAAATACAAACTGTACAGATCAATTACCCGTACTCTAGTAGAGCTGGAGAACATTATACGGCAGCAGATATCCTTCACAACAGAAGGGAATTACAGCGTGTAAACGCTAATTTATTTACACGGTACAACGCCATTCTGTCAGCTGAAGGAGAACACCTCAGCATCTTCTGTGAAAAGGTAAGTTCTTTAATCATGATTTGCTGGTGAATTTACAATTATTTAATGTACTTTGTTACGGTTTCCACCTGCGCGCAATCCGCGGCTCGAGCTCCGTTCCAGCAAAAGAATGTCCCTGTATAATAATGATCCCTGGCACTACAGTCCATGAAGGGCCTAGGCCTACGAAGAGACCGCTGCCCAGCCATTTAGTCTGCCGATATTGGGGTGACGTGAGGTCAGGGTCCCCTCGGCTGTTAATCTTGGTTTTCGTGACCGGGGTGCTGCCTCACTGTCAGACAGTATAACCTAACAATTGTAGGTTACAGAGACTCTTTTTGGTATTTTATGTTATTTTTATTTTTATCGGGTTATCAGCCATGGACACATGTTGGTCGGCCCCCATGGAGAATCTTGTGTGCCCTACCTTGAGATTCTCTGATGGTGGTTGGCCGGTGTTTGGAGCAGGTGGCCTTGGCAGATGAGGTCAAAGGTTCCTTGGCATGTGGACGTTGCCATGGGGATGGGCTTGTTAGATGATGATGGAGGCCAGTTGGTGTATTTTTTTCCAGGCAATGAATGCAATGCTCACATGTGGATAGATAAGATAATTAATAAATGAATAGTGTGTGAAGATATAGAAGTTGGTGTCCTAGTCTTTGTGTGGTATTATTTAAAGCAAGCATATTGCCCCACTACCTGAGCTGATAAAAATCATAAGTGGTTAATGGTAGCCCAACTAGGGGTAAGTTTTATAATATATTACATTGGCGCCCAACGTTTGAGCAAGAATTTATGAATCACACAAAGACAGGAGCACGAATAACTAAATAAGAAATATGGGGGAAAACACGTTAAGTTTTGAAGCTGAGATGATAGCCATAGTGAAGAAGATCTTAGAGGTGCAGGATAGGATGATCAACCGGCAGAAGGCTGCGAAGGAGAAAGAGAAGTTGGAGCTGGAGGAGAAGGAGAAAGGCAAGTTGGAAGAACAGAGAGTGGAGGTCATATGTGTTGTAGAAGAGAAAGTTGAAATAGTGGAATCTGTGAGTGTGTCTGTGAAGGAGGAGAAGAAATGTGAAGTACGTGATGCTAGAGGGGGGGGGGGTAAAGATAAGGTCCAGAAAGCTTGGTGAGGTCCCTGATGAGGTCAGTGAGCATATGTCTGAGAAGCTTGACAAGATCAAAGAGCAGGTGGATAGCATATGCATTGTGTAGGAGAAAGTTGAAATAGTAGAATCTGTGAGTGTGTCTGTTGAGGAAGAGGAGAAGATCTATGAAGTACTTGATGATAGGGGCTTAGGAAAAATAGTCATGAACTGGAAAAGATAAGGCGAGGTTGTAGTGGTATATGTTGTAGAGACAATAGCAAGCAAAGAAGAGAGAGAAGTTGTGGAGGTAGACACAGAGGTCGCCGCCAACGTAAAAGAAGAGCACGTCAAATGGAGGAGTAGAATAACACTGAAGACAAGGAGGAAGATGAGATAACATAACGTGAAGAAGCATAGGAGGACAAGTTGGAGGAAGAACTGGACCAGATGGAAGGCAAAGAGAAGGAGTAAGAAGAGGAAGAGATGTCAGGCAGATCGAGGTAAGAGAGTGAAGGATCAGAAGAAGAAAAAGGAGAAGATAAAAGGGATAAAGGCAAAGAGAAAAGATGAGAAGAAAAGAATTACTGAGCAAGATAAGGCAGATGAAGAAAAAGAGGGAAAGGAGAAGAAGGAGAGAATGAAGGCGGAAGGCAAGTGGCTGATGCACAAGCAGAAGACAGACCGTGCACGTGCTCAGGCCCCGCTACAGGTTTGCATGGCCCAAGGCATGGAATTGCCTGCGTCGGACGACCGCAAGCCTTCTCGACTCGGCATCAGGATACGGCTCAACAAGACCAAGCAGCTGCAAGCTATTGCCAACCAAGAAGAACAGAAGGTGGAGGTGGAGATTGTAGACCAGGTCCCCCTGCCATCAGAGGGCAGCACGGTACACAAGAAGGGTGAGGAAGTGGAAGGAAGTAACATGAAATCTGTGGCACAGAAGAAGAGAGAGGAGGAGGAAAGGGAGGAGTAGAAGGAACTGGAACAGAAGAAGAAGGCAGCCAAGAAGACTGAAGGAGCAGGCAAGACACAGTCGGAAGACAGTGAAGCAGATGATGAAGACGAAGATGATTATGATGACGGCACAGACAGGTCTGATGACGATCCTGCCGTTTCTTCTGACTATGATATTATTGTTGGGTTTTTTTTTCCGATGCTGCAGGAATGTCTGATAGACTCGATCAGATAGCTTTGGCTACTCTATCAGAAGAAAATATTTATGCTGGTGATTCTGGTGAACTTTGAATAATTGTTTCTGGCAATGTTTGTGCCTATGGTCTTTCTGAAGATGATATCGCCATTGAAATGGAAGCTGGTGATGCCACTATTGGCGAATATGATCCTGTTATTTTGTTCTATAGAAGATGATGTATATTTGTAACTTTGTGTTTTGTTTTTGTTTTTTTGTTAGTGTTGATTTTATGTTTTTGTTTTGAGGGTTGAGAGTGAATTTCTAACCTTCATATAGAAATTCTCTCTCAAAGTGGGCGTCTGTAACCTAACAATTGTAGGTTACAGAGACTTTTTGGTATTTTATGTTATTTTTATTTTTATCGGGTTGCCAGCCATGGACACATGTTGGTCGGCCCCCATGGAGAATCTTGTGTGCCCTACCTTGAGATTCTCTGATGGTGGTTGGCCGGTGTTTGGAGCAGGTGGCTTTGGCAGATGAGGTCGAAGGTTCCTTGGCATGTGGACGTTGCCATGGGGATGGGCTTGTTAGATGATGATGGAGGCCAGTTGGTGTATTTTTTTCCAGGCAATGAATGCAAAGCTCACATGTGGATAGATAAGATAATTAATAAATAAATAGTGTGTGAAGATATTGACGTCCGAAACGGGGGAGGAGCTTACGGTCAGCTGTTTGCAATATGGCGGCGAAATAGTGACGTGAAGTAATTGGGAGTGCGTTTGTTTTGGCTTCTAATTTATGATGGCAAAATACTACATATTTTCTTTCATTGATAGAAATATGTTTATAATCAATTTAAATGCAGTGCCTAATTACTACCAGTTAAATATATTACCCACATGTAGATAGTTAATTTACTGTCTGCTGTTACATAGGCCTATATGAAGCCTGTATTTGGGAGCCTAGCGGTATCGATGTTTTTTTTATTAATTTCACAATATATATATCTCACATAACACAAAGGACGACTCCCTGATAATAAATTGAATCAAGCAACCCTGAATTTGCATGAATGTTTTGGGTTCAAAGAAGCGTTACTTGGGATGCTCAAATCATACTTCAATATTGCAAATATTGACCTACATACTTGCTGTTCAAAGGCAAGAATATTAATTTATTAATCTCTTGCCACAGGCAAGTTAAAATGGAGGCATCCTCTTTATCAATATATTTAATTAAATATTTAAAACACAGATATTTAACAAAGCTGGAGTATCCATTTGAACTTGTCATAAGCACACGGAACAGATCAAAAACTACACTTTAAGCCAAACCAAATTCACTCCTCAGCTCGACATAAACCATAATACCAATTAAAACCTATACAAATCATACTCTCCTTACTGTTGTACAACTTTCAAACCAACTATTCGCACTCAAAACTGAAAAACCCTGAAATGGGAACAAATTAAAGTTCGAATAGCCTAGGCCGATCCGATCTCCTGCTACATTACCGCATATGTATACTTAACATCACTATAACTTTAAAATTACGACTAAGTGACATATCTGCCTGAGTAGTATAGGTGTTACCGGCCTGCCTGGGATGATCGGTCACCAAACCGGTACTTGAAACTAAGATTTTTCATTTTAATTAACTAAATTCAACAGTAGGGAGATCATAGTAAAAAGAAACAATTTAAGCCAAATCATACTTCAATGACCTACATACTTGCTGTTCAAAGGCAAGAATATAAATTCTCTGGCAAATTAAGGCTATGAACAGCATTTTTCTTAAGTTTTCTAACCATTCGGCTACTGTCAATCGGAAGAACCCCTAAAATAAGTTTACGAAGAGCGGATTACATTCTATGTACCGGTACGGCACAGAAGTAATAGGCTACAAGTTTATCAGTATTTTTGATGTAGCTAAATCCATGTGAATACAAATTAGAGACAATAACTATCAATAATCAACAGTACCGGTGGAAAGAAGTCTTCTTCGCAAAAATGCAGACTGCACACTGTCATGTAACATGTAACACGTTTTCCAATTGACAGCGCCGAAGCCCATCTTTCTCTCTGAACTTTTTGTACAGGAAAGTAGTGAAGATATTTCGTACCCGTTTTATACGATTTGCAACCGTATACAGAGCAGTACCTCCTCGAATTTGACAAATTTCTTTCTGTTTCCATCACGACTTCAATGCTTCACAATCTAAATTAACCTCACCAGTCACAATGTTACAGTTTCAACATTCTACCGCGTGGCTGCGCCATCCAACTTTTCTGACGTCAATAGAAGTTGGTGTCCTAGTCTTTGTGTGGTATTATTTAAAGCAAGTATATTGCCCAACTACCTGAGCTGATAAAAATCATAAATGGTTAATGGTATCTCAACTAGGGGTAAGTTTTATAATATATTACAACAGCTACTCAATTGTCCTCACGAGGCTGAGTGCACCTCGTTCCAGCCCTCGTGTGAGTTTTTAAAATCCCTGTCGGAGCCGGGAATCGAACCCGGGGCCTCCGGGTGAGAGGCAGGTGTGCTACCCCAACATCACGGGACCGACACTTCCCTGTAGTGAATCAAAGATTTGGTACATTTATGATTCATAATACAAAAACGTGTACAGAAAGTTGTATATTGTTACGTGCCACCCCACTAGTGGCACTTTTGTTAACTGGATTACGGTGGGTAGGAAGCACAACACCAGTTACTGCTTAAAGAAATAATTAACTTTATTGCGGCCAGAAAATTACACCACTCATCAGCAAATACAAGCAATAGGAACCTTACTCCAGTTTCCTCAAGTCTCTTGCTTGTGGAGAGCTCTTGCCCTTTCACTTGTCAACAAACCACAGAAGTTAATCCTCCAGCTAATGAGCCTAGTGGCCTTGACAGAACTACATGCAACTTCTTCCTAATGTGCACCTACTACAGTCACTTAAGAGCACTTGCTGCAGGCTATTTCGCTGTCCACAAGCTGGGGAAACAATGTCACTGGATTTCGTAACTCGCACGGCACTTCGTCACCACACTTCTGTCGCACTCGCTCAAGAACACACACCCTCAGAAAAAACTCCGTCCCCTCTCTGTTGAAGCCGCTTATATAGCAGGCTGGTGACTCAATGAATTCTAGAATCGTCCAGGGCACACGGCTTCTCGACATTTCCTTCGCTGGTTCAGTCACGAATATTCTGGATCATCCCTTTGTCCTCGTAGCCCTGTTGCATAAGGCGCACGCAATACATGAGGCAGGGCACAGTCCAGCCCTGGGGCAGTTGTGACTCATGCGGCGAGCGATGACACAAACTCACAGCCGTAACACCACCCCCTTCCTAAAAAGGCTGATCGTCCCGATCAATCATTGGTCCGTCTGTGTCCCTCCGTAGGCTGCCAGGCGATCTCGATGCACGATCTTCATCTTCACCCTCGGGCTCCGCTGGATCCTGTAGACGACATCGTTGATCCGTTTCACGACCCAGTACGGGCCCTCCCAGGACTTCTGCAGTTTGGGTGACAGGCCTTTCTTCCGTAATGGGTTGAAGAGCCAGACCAGGTCGTCCTCGTGGAATCCGCCGGCATCCGTCTGCTGGTCGTATCGGGTCTTCATTCGGTCGGTCTCGATCCGCAGTTTCCTCCTCGCGAACGCGTGCACGTCCTCCAGTTGGTCGACCAGTTCTTGACAATACTGGCTTACCGGGATCGGATCATTCCCAGGTCGGCCGAAGGCAAGATCGACAGGTAGGCGGAGCTCCCTCCCAAACATGGCCCGGGCTGGTGTGCACCCGGTGGCTTCGTGCACGGCGGCACGGTAGGCCAGGAGAAATAGTGGAAGATGTTTGTCCCAATCCCTCTGGTGCTCGCTGACGACTATTCGGAGATGGTTCTCGATGGTGCGATTGAATCGCTCTACCATCCCGTCAGACTGAGGGTGTAGCGGCGTTGTCCTTGTCTTCCGGATTCCCAGCAGCTGGCATAGGTTCTGGAACACCTGCGACTCGAAGTTCCTCCCTTGGTCGGAGTGCAGCTCCAGGGGTACTTCGTACCGGCTGACGAATTCCTTCACCAGGGTCTCTGCAATCGTCGCGGCTTCTTGGTTAGGGAGCGCATACGCCTCCGGCCATTTGGTAAAGTAGTCGCTGACGACTAATATGTAGCGGTTCCCTGCCTCGCTTAACGGGAATGGCCCAGCAACATTGATGGCCACTCTCTCCATGGGGCCGCCCACGTTGTAGGTCTTCAGTGGACCCCGTCGTCTTCGTCCTGGGCCCTTGCTGGCTGCGCAATCGTGGCACCTCGCGCAGTGGTTCTCCACCTCTGTTCGGCATCCGATCCAGTAGAACCTCTCTCTCAGCTTCTCCAGGGTCTTCTTTATCCCTAGGTGTCCACCAGATGATCTCCATGGACTTCCTTCAGGACTTCCTCCGTCATAGCCTTTGGAATGAAGACTTGTTCCCGAGATGTCTTCCCGTCGGTGCTCTCCCAGGCGCGGCAGATGAGGCCATCCCTTACAATCAGCGAGTCCCACTGCGCCCAGTAGGACTTAAACTTTGGGCTGCAGTCACTCACAATGTTCCACCCGGGTCTGGGGACACAGGCCCTCTTCCATTCGGCTATCAGTCCCAGGTCATCATCTTCTGCTTGTGCCCGCGTGAAAGATTCGCGGCTCCAGCTCCCTTGAAATTCCACGGTAGTCCTTCGGCACTGTATCCCGGTGTTCTCCTCCCTTCGGGCACAGAAGGTGCAGTCTTCGGGGCACGGTCTTCGTGACAGGGCGTCGGCGTTAGAATGCAGTTGGCCTTTCCTGTGCCGAATCTCAAAGTTGTACTGTTGAAGCCTCTCTAACCACCGCGGGAGTTGACCCTCGGGCTGCTTGAAGTTCAGGAGCCACCGCAGGGATGCATGGTCGGTCCTGATGAGAAATTCTTGGCCGTACAGGTAGTTGTGGAAGTGTTCAATGGTCTTCACGATGGCGAGCAGCTCCTTCCTGGTGACGCAGTAGTTCCTTTCTGGCTTTGACAAGGCCTTGCTGAAGTAGGCCACTACTCTCTCCTCGCCGTCCACTACTTGCGACAGGATTCCCCCTATGCCAAAGTCGCTGGCATCGGTATCGACGATGAATCTTGTTCCAGGTCTGGGGTAGGCCAGAATAGGCGCGGTGCACAGAGCCTGCTTGAGTTGAAGGCACTGTGGCATTCTGCTGTCCATGTGAAGAGTTGGTCCTTCTCAGTCAGTTGTTTTTAAGGTTTGGCGATGTCGGCGAATCCTCTCACGAAGCGACGGTAATAAGTGCAGAGTCCCAGGAAGCTTCGTAGTTGGGACTTGTCCTTCGGAACTGGCCACTCCCTCACAGCTGCGGTCTTCTCTGGGTCGGTGCGCACCCCTTCCTCGGAGACGATATGCCCCAGGTACTGGACCTGCTTCTGGAAGAGCTGACACTTCTTGGGGCTCAACTTCAGCTGGGCAGCCCGTAGCTTCATCAAGATCTCCTTCAGGTTGATGTAGTGCTCCTCGAAGCTTCTTCCTAGAACGATGACGTCGTCTAGGTAGACCAGGCAGGTCTTCCAGTGTAGTCCCCTCAGAATGGACTCCATTAGCCTTTCGAAGGTCGCAGGGGCGTTGCACAGACCGAATGGCATGACGGTGAACTGCCAGAGCCCGCTGCCCACAGAGAACGCCGTTTTCTCGCGGTCCTTAGGGTGGACCTCCACCTGCCAGTAGCCACTCTTCAAATCCAAGGTGGAGAACCATCTTGATCCTGATATGGTGTCCAGCGTGTCGTCGATCCGGGGTAGAGGGTAGCTGTCCTTCTTCGTGACGTCGTTCACCCGCCTGTAGTCCACGCAGAACCTGGTGGAACCGTCCTTCTTTTTCACAAGCACGACCGGGGAACTCCAAGGACTATGTGATGGCTCGATCACCCCTTGATCCTTCATCTCTACTACCATCCGGTCGACTTCGGCTTGCTTGGCGAGCGGGACACGTCGGAATGGGGCCCTAATCGGTGCGCTGTCCCCAACGTCGTTTCTATGCTGGACCAAGCTTGTCCTGCCGAAGTCTTTGCTCCCCACGGAGAAGACATCCTGGAATTCGTGTAGCAGGTCTCGAAGTTGGCGTGATTGTTCCTCGTCTAAATGGTCCTGGGATCCTTGGTACAGCTTCTGTAGTTCTTCTGGCAGGGCGCGTCCTCTTCGGTTGTCCGTCCGTCGTGTCTGTGATGCGGGCAATCCAGGTAACGGGCTCGCAGATTCCTAGGTTGGTGTCCCGGCGAACCGTAATATCGTAGTCGTTCTGGTTGGACAGGCGGACGTACGGCCGAGACGTCGTGTTGATGAGAGTCTTGGCAACTAGCAATCCTTTTGTCTGGATGTCCTCATATTTTGGCTCGATGACAGCCGCCACTCCCTCAGCTGTTCCGTCGACAATTACGGCGGCGCTGACCTCCGTCCTGGCGGGAACGATGACGTCTTCTCTCAGCCTTACTCGTCGTGCGGTGACGGCCTCGTGTGCTGGTTGCAAAGCAAGTTCCTCACCTCCGAAGTGCAGAGTGTTGGTACTCAGATCTAAGATGATGTTGTTCTGGTCCAGGAAGTCCAGTCCGATGATCACTTCATTTGATACGTCAGCCACAAGCACTGGATGCTTTATCGCCCGCCGACCAATGACGAACTCCAGCGATGCTTCGCCATGTACCGGTGCGGTCTCTCCGGTCGAGGTTATTAGCTGGAGGTTCCTTTGTATGGGTTGCACACTCCACTTCGGGATCACGGTGGGACTGACGATGGTCCTCGATGCTCCCGTGTCGATTAGCATGGGCCAGCTCTCTCCGTTGACGACTCCGTCGACCATCAGGCTGCTATTGTCCCTCCGTAACCTCGTCACACGCACTTGGACTGCCGGGGCTTGACGATTGTCACAAGCCAGCCCCCCAAGGCTGGCTAATACTCGCTTTCCTGGGCCGCGCGGTTTCCCTACGACTGACTGTCCCGACGGAAACCCTTGGCGGCGGCGATCACCGCAGTCCTTGCTCAGGTGGCCTCTCTTACGGCAGGTCCAGCAGGTCAGTAGTCCTCTTCCAGGCCGCCTCTCCGGATGTCCTTCGGCTACGTCGTTGCTGGTGGTGCTGCGACTATCAAAGAAACGGCTTAGCGCCTCCATTAATTCGTCGGCCAGGGGCTTGGTCTCGTTGGTTTTTACTGGTTCGTCGACGTCCACTTGACACACCCGCGCGTGCATTCTGGATGCCTGTTTTGCCGTCTCGAACTCAAGTGCGTGGCTCAGCGCATCTGTCAGGGTCTTATTGCGCGCGAGTCGCAGCGCCTGTTGAGTGTCCGAGTCCCGTAGCCCGTCGGTGAAAGTCTGCGTCGCTATCTGCTCCAGAAAGTCGGCCGGCGCTTTTGGGTAGGCGAGCCTTACGAGACGTGCGATGTCCATCTCGAACTCCTGCAGGGTTTCCGCGTTCTTTTGTACCCGGGTCCGGAGCTGCATCTGGTAGGCCTGCTGAAGATGGCTATCTCCATATCGGGACTCCATATGGGCGATTAGTGAAGCGTAGTCCTGGGATCCAGTCGGGATGGCCTGAAGGACGTTAAGGGCGTCCCCTCTCAGCGCTACAATGAGAGCTGTAGCCTTTTCCGTGCTGTTCCAGTTGTTTATTGAACAGGCTGCCTCGAACTGACGTAAGTAGGTGCTCCACGGGACCTTTCCGTCGAAGGTTGGGGGCGTCACTCTGCTATGTCCCGTTCCTGATATTCCCGGTGTAACCGTGGGCGGGCGTTGGCGCAGCTCGGCAACTTCCTCTCGTAGAGCGTTGAATTTCTCTTCCACCCCCGTCAGTGGGCGTTGGCGCAGCTCGGCAACTTCCTTTTGTAAGGCGTTGAATTTCTCCTCCACCCCCATCAGCGGGCGTTGGCACAGCTCGGCAACTTCCACTTGTAAGGCGTTGAATTTCTCCTCCACCCCCATCAGCGGTCGTTGGCACAGCTCGGCAACTTCCACTTGCAAGGCGTTGAATTTCTCCTCCACCCCCGTCAGCGGGTGTTGGCGCAGCTCGGCAACCTCCACTTGTAAGGCGTTGAATTTCTCCTCCACCCCCATCAGCGGTCGTTGGCACAGCTCGGCAACTTCCACTTGCAAGGCATTGAACTTCTCCTCCACCCCCATCAGCGGGCGTTGGCGCAGCTCGGCAACTTCCACTTGTAAGGCGTCGAACTTCTTTTCCACTGCTGCGACTTCCTCACGTAGGCCCTGTTCTAATTTCCTTTGGCTCTCCTCTAATTTCGTCAGCAGACACTCTTCCAGATTTTTCTGGCCATCCAGAAATTTGGCGGTTAGGTCCTCTGCTAACTTATTCTGGCCGTCCTTCAGGTCCTCTGCTAGCTTATACTGACCTTCTTCTAATTTGGAAGTTAGCTCCTTGGTTAAATTCTTCTGGCCGTCTTCTATGCCATTTAACTTTTCTAGCAATGCTGCCAATTGCGCCTCCATTTTAGTTGTTTGCCTTGTAAAGGGCATGCACTCACAGGAAAATTAGAGAAAATGACCTGCTCGGGTTTTGAAACCAGGACAGTCAGGTGTTGTGCTTGAGTTCGTAATCCCGCTTCTGACACCAGTTGTTACGTGCCACCCCCCTAGTGGCACTTTTGTTAACTGGATTACGGTGGGTAGGAAGCACAACACCAATTACTGCTTAAAGAAATAATTAACTTTATTGCGGCCAGAAAATTACACTACTCATCAGCAAATACAAGCAATAGGAACCTTACTCCAGTTTCCTCAAGCCTCTTGCTTGTGGAGAGCTCTTGCCCTTTCACTTGTCAACAAACCACAGAAGTTAATCCTCCCGCTAATGAGCCTAGTGGCCTTGACAGAACTACATGCAACTTCTTCCTAATGTGCGCCTACTACAGTTACTTACGAGCACTTGCTGCAGGCTATTTCGCTGTCCACAAGCTGGGGATACAATATCACTGGATTTCGTAACTCGAACGGCACTTCGTCACCACACTTCTGTCGCACTCGCTCAAGAACACACACACACAGAAAAAACTCCGTCCCCTCTCTGTTGAATCCGCTTATATAGCAGGCTGGTGACTCAATGAATTCTAGAATCGTCCAGGGCACACGGCTTCTCGACATTTCCTTCGCTGGTTCAGTCACGAATATTCTGGATCATCCCTTTGTCCTCGTAGCCCTGTTGCATAAGGCGCACGCAATACATGAGGCAGGGCACAGCCCAGCCCTGGGGCAGTTGTGACTCATGCGGCGAGCAATGACACAAACTCACAGCCGTAACAATATTATAATAAAATAAGTTGTCATGAAACACCAATCATATAAATTAAACAAAATTTTGCCGGTAAAAATAATCTCTTCTGGTTGGATTCGAACTGCCCAAAATCGGCTATAAGCACGATGGTCAAAGATGCTACCCACTTGACCACAATAACACACTATTGCAATGTCTATGTAATGTAACTTCATAAAATGTATAAGCTTCAGATACGGTACATAATGTCGCCGAGCATTTGCCTTTGATAATTTCGTACAAAATGTGTCTGTAATAGCTCTGTTGCTATTTAGTTTAATTATGAGTAGTTAGCTTGAATCAGGAGTTGGTCAGCCATTCCATCACTGGGGTGCTGGATTTGCCTTGCGGTTGAGAGTGGAACTTCGTTGACTTTCATGACTTGCTCAGAAGAATGACCTTGGTGAAATGAATAGTAGCAATTACAGGGTGTTTAAAAAGAATATACTTATTACGCATGCATATATTTATTAAACTTCAAGATATACGAATATGAAACTTTACACACATATTTACGAACTTCTCAAGTTTAGATTACAGATGTTCAATATGTCCTCCATCAGCGACACGAACAATATCACACCAATACTCAAATTCCTCCCATACTCGGGCAAGCATGTCCTTCGTCACTGATGTTATGGCAGTACGGATCCGGTTCTTCAACTCTTCCGGGTTCTGTGGGAGTGGTGGTACATAAACGTTGTCTTTAACGAAACCCCACTGGAAGAAGTCACAGGGTGTCAAATAGATGATCGGGATATCGCACAAAACACATTGACTTTGGGCAAATCTCGTACATGTTCAATGACTGCATGTGGGTTCTGTAGGCCCCAATTTCGAACATTGTGTTTGTTTACCTGACCACTAACATGGAAAGTCGCTTCATCACTGAACACGATGCGTTTTGGGAAGTGTTATCATTGTCAATAGCATCATGAGTCTCGTTACAAAATGCCACACATTTGCGTTTGTCATCAGGACACAGAGCTTGTAACAGCTGTAACTTGTACGGCTTTATAATCAACCGACGTCTCAAAACATGCAATATTGTTGTTGTAGGCAGTTGTAACTCCTGACTGGCACGACGAGTTGATTTTGAAGGACTACGTTGAAAAGCAGTTTGAATTCGTGCAAAATTTTCTTCAGAAACAGGAGGGCGGCCAGGACTCTACCCTTTACATACACATCCAGTATCTACAAACTGTCGATACCATCTGCGAATGTTCCACCCATTCGGAGGATCAGTTTGGTACCTCAACCTGAAACGTCTTTGCACTGTAATCACGGAATTGCACTTCTCAAACTCGAGAACACGAAATGATTTCTGCTGTGGAGTAGCCATTTTAAACATATGACGGTTACCAAGCAAAACAGAAACGACTGACATCTAGCGGCTATTAATATAAACTAGACTATGTATTCGTTTCTCCAATAGCCGAGCCGATGCGCAGCGAACTATAGTTTGGACAAATTAATACTTTGTAATACGTATATTCTTTTTGAAACACCCTGTATTTTAAAACATGGATGACTGAGTTGGGGCTCACTGGATAATGAGTAACGTTCATATTATTTCAAGCCAACAAATGTTGTCGTAGCATAATTAGGCCTACTTGTCAAGATATTCTAGTTTTAGTAAATGGTGGAATTCCTTCCCAATTATTTTAATATCTAAGATTTCCAATTATATTAATATAGTCCGCCTCGTTGCGTAGTTGCTAGCACTCTTGGCTGTCACCGCGGAGGCAAGCATTCGATTCCCGGCTCTGCCAAGAAATTTAATTCTGATCTGAGGACTGGAACGGGATATACTCAGCCTCGTGAGAAGAGGTGGGTTTGATTCCCACCTCAGGCATCTTGGAGGCGGCTTTCCGTAGTTTCTCACTTCTACTCCAGGTGAATGTCGGGATGGTTCCTAACTTATGGCCACGGCCACCTCCTTCCCATTCCTAATCTGAGTTACAAATACACACACTAATACAGCCTTCACAATAACACAGGTTATGTGTTCTAATATTTTAACTGATGAGTTGTGTTTTGTGTTGTTTGATGAGGATTTCGATGTTATTGTATGATGTTTTATACCAAATGTGGGCTGAAGAAGGAAACAAAATAGGTTTCCGAAACATGTACCCGTAGAATTTTTCTGTAAGTAAAGTATTGATTTGGCGGGAAATTTAAGTTATACTTCTTGTATACTAAATCAGCTCAGTCTACTCGACCTGAGAAGCCATTTACAATTTACTGACCTGTGTTTACTACACAAAATTATAAGTGGCTGCACAACGTGTAACACCTACTTCCCGCTCCAATTTCCCAACCACTCAACGAGTTTGCGCCATTTACACCATGTATCTCGCCCACATCTTGAACTACAGAAGCGCTCTATTTTCCACCGTCTACCTACCCTTAGCAATCCCTTCCAAACTTTGACATATTCTCTCCCTATAAAACATTCAAACATAACATTATAATTTTATTAATGCAGCCAATGGCCATGTACTTTTCTTTTCAGGACGGGTCTGGGAAGGGATATTGGAAGGAAATCGGCCGTGAACCTACTGAAAGGAACCGTCCTGGCATTTGCCTGGTGGTGAAATGGGAAACCACGAAAACCATTTTCAGGACGGCCGAGGTGGGATTCGAACCCACGCTCTCCCGATGCCAGCGAGGCACGAGGTAGCGCATTAGCGCTCTGGGCCACCGCAGCCAGTCAAACATAACATTAGAAGATCCCTTTCATCCTCAATTCCTACCCGCTCCCCCTCCTGATTACCCATTACCTTAATCACTTCCCTGCGGCTTTCCCGAGATATGTCCCTTGCTGTCATCACTGCCATTTGTTACTTGGTATTGTTGTTGTTGTTAATATTATTTAAGATTTGTTAAACTATTAGTGTAAAATGAACCTTTCATGGTTGTATCTAATAACTAGGACTCGGATCGATATGCTCGAAAAGAACATATGCGGCTAAATATGCGCGAACATGCTGGAAATACACCGTTAATAACTATAGAAAGGAAAGTGAAACGGAAAAACCAATAACATATCTTTATATAGGAACATTATTTTCTAATTGTATGTATGATACACTGCAATATACTCGCATTCAAGTTTCAAGTATTGTATATACAGGGTGTCCCACCTAACTCTGCGACCTCAAATATTATCGAAATGAAACAAGATGTGAAAAAACTACTTGCGCAGGAATGTAGCCACCTCAGGGGGTCACACAATGGGAGGATATGCACAATCCAGAAAATTATAACAATATCACTTTCAACGCAAAGTTACCTTTTTTTTAAATGGAACATGCATGTTTTTTCTAGCAAAATCAAAAGTAAACATACAATTATTGATAACAGAATTGGTTTCACTTCTCTAAACCTCGTACTTTCTGAAATAACTAAAGTTGTAGAGGATGGTAAAGGAGATACTGTTTGTGACGTTTAACAACAGTGTAGTTCACACCGTTGGCCTACACACAGCTGGATTGTTTGCTTGCACTACTGGTCCGTGGAAAACCCCCACTGGCTTCGCGAGGTTGCTAACCAACAACAGTGGAGTATCAATGATTGGTGCGGTATCATTGGCAACCGTATTGTAGGTCCCTATTTTTATCAGGGAACACTAAGCGGACAGCGATATGCATCATTTCTTCAAGACACGTAACTCCTTCTCGTGGAGGACGTGGGGTTGGAAAGTCGTGTATCAATGTGGTTCCAGCATGATGGGTGACCCGCACATTTCGCACGTGTTGCCAGAGATGTAATGGATGCGAAGTTTCCAAATCGGTGGATAGGACGTGGTGGTCCTGTGAGATGGCCGACTTGACGTCATTAGACTACTTTCTCTGGGGCGCATTGAAAGATAGAGTCTATCAGGAAGTCCCAATTACAATAGCGAATATGCAACAGCATATTACTGCGGCGTGTGCGAAAATATCTGTGGAAACACTGGGATCAGTACATCGCTCTCTTGTTCACCGTCTACAGAAGTGCATTGATGCAAACGGTGGTCACATTGAACATTTGCTGAAGTGACACAGTTTCATCAGTTAAGATGTCAATGCCTTTTCCGTGCTGTATGTGATTTTAAAACATGATGTTTCTTAAAGCTATAGGCCACAAGTTTGATTAGGAAATCGGTAATTGTACCTCTTGTACTATGTGTACAGTTCTACACTTGTGCTGAACGTGACAGTGTCTACATTGCCATCCTCTACAACGTTAGTTATTTCAGAAGGTAGGAGGTTTAGAGAAGTGAAACCAATTCTGTTATCAATAATTGTATGTTTACTTTTGATTTTGCTAGAAAAATCATGTATGTTCCATTTTTTTAAAGGTAACTTTGCGTTGAAAGTGATATTGTTATAATTTCCTGAATTGTGCATATCCTCCCATTGTGTGACCCCCGGAGGTGGCTACATTCCTGCGCAAGTAGATTTTTCACATCTTGTTTCATTTCGATAATATGTGAGGTCGCAGAGTTAGGTGGAACACCCTGTATAAAATGAGAAGTTTTCTTATAAAAGTTACAGTTTAAAAGTTCATTTACGAAATGTTCAGAATTAGGCGAGTCAATGAAGTAGATCTGCATTGGTCTGTACAACAAGAATTTTTTCTATGTTTTCAGTTTTGAATGATTTTTCTTAAATCAGTCAATAAAAGTTTCAATGACGAGAACGATTATTCGACGTCAGCTGACACGAGAGGTAAATACTTGAATGATGCTGCTTCTTGTGCAGAGTAGTTCGGAAAATCCTCTGATGATGCAGACTCGCCACGCAGCATCCTCTCCAAGTCCAACGCTGCACTCCAACCGGGATTCCGAGCCAGCACGAACTCCAACTTTTGTTTCACGGTTTTCCCAGTCTTTCCAGGCCACGAGTCGGCTTTTTGGATGACTCCTTGTATTGTAGCGACCACTGCAACCAACTCCATCCCTCGCGATTCCAACTTTAGGATGGCCTCAGGAATGAGGCTCATGTAAAACACTCAGAGATTCCTTAACTTTAGGCATCGCGTTCTTAGAAATCCCCCGTGGCTCATAATCACAAGATTCACAGTCACGTAAAACTACAATCTTCCTTTTTTCTTAGAAATCACAAGAAATCGATAGGTACGTACGGATACGATTAAGACTGAGAGTCGAATGCAGAAACTTCACTTGACCGGGTCGGATCTTCCACTACTTCATAGGAAAAGCCACCTAAACAATACTGGTTCCTAAAATAGGCACACTACTAAAATACGTCAGAACCCCATTTCAAAGCGAAAGGATGCTTGGAGCTTCGAGAGCTTATCTGACGAGTCGCACTCTTATCCGGCAGAGGCCAATTAGGGTGTGTGAATGACCTCACTAAAGGTTAAAAACTTGCGGTTCTATTATTCTATTATTCAAACCTTAAGGTTGGTCAAGGCCCGAATTCGGGGGGGGGGTCGAAGTAAAACAAACTATTTAGACGAAAACCACAAGAATATGCATTTATTCGCTTCTGTTCTGAAAACCACAGTTTTATGCATTTAGGCCGATGACAGTGGCTTGGTAATGAGTAGGAAACCCCAAGAAATCCATCTCCAACTCGGTGATGACAGTATAAATATTATTGATAATTTTAAGTATTTGGACAGCTATGTCTCTGCAGATGACACCATTAGACATGAAATCAGGAATAGAGTACATACGGCATCACATTCTGTATGCAATTTACTGTGGATGAATCCTTTCCTTTAATTTCCAAAATCACACTTTACAAAACCTATCTCATGCCAATATTGACTTATGGACTTGAAGCAGCCACTTTAACAGCATCTGACAGTAGCAGACTTCAAGCAGTTGAAATGAAGTTCCTCCGATCTTGTCTCCAGAAGACCAGGAGAGACAAAATACGAAATGAGGAAATTAGGCAACAGCTCAATTTGGATAGAAGTCTGCTTGACACACTAGAACTTTCTAGATTGAAATGGTATGGGCATAAAAGGGAATGGCCCCTGACAGAACACCAAAATTATATTTTGACCAGGTCATCTTAGGTAAGAGACAAAGGGGCAGGCCTCGAGACATTTGCGAGAAGCAAATCTGGAGAGACTTCGCCAAGAGAGATGCAGATTGGCAGAAGAAATTGGAGCACAATATGTGGAAGGACCAGACAAACTGGAAGAAGCTCATTTATACCCGTACCCGGCTTGCTGGAGCGGAGAATGGATGATGATGATGATGATGAGCAGGCCAAGTCCACAGCAGTGAGCCTGGGGTTTGAATTTCTTCTTTTTGAGGGGAAAGTGTTCATCAGATTTATTTATCTTTAGATGAAATTGAGCCAGGCTATTTGTGCCACTGAATTTATAGTCCATTTAATAACAAACTCTCTCCATTTCATGGAAGTATTCCAAGATAATGCTACAATTGCACTACACTTCGTGAGAGTCGGTGTCCATCGAAGACAAGGTGTATTACTAACCACGCAAGGAAACCTCATACATTCATACATTTACATACATTTTCATTTGAGACTGTCCAGTGTAGCCTACAAGTCTCTGTTTGCGAACAAGTCGCCACCATGATCCCCTATTAGCAGTTAGCACTGTGGCATTCTCTCCTGGTACACCTCTCACTGAAATCGTTCAACATTGAATCCAACCATCGCCTCCTAGGTGTACCTCTGCTTCTCTTACCCTCCATGGCCGAACTCATTAACCTGTTAGGTAATCTCTCCTCCCCCATTCTTTTCGCATGACCCCACCATCTGAGTCAACTCATACGAACAGCTTCTAACGTAGCCTTTATCTCTTCAAGTACCTTCCTACCATTGCTCCAATCTATTACTTAATTACTTACTCCATGGCACTACAGCTCTTGAAGAGCCTTGGCCTCCTTGATGATGTTTGCCCATTCTGCTCGGTCCACTGCCTTCATTTTCCATCCTCGGATTCCCATGAAATGGAGGTCCTCCTCGACATAATCCAGCCACCGCTTCCTTGGTCTGCCTCTACTCCTCCGTCCTTGTGGTTTTCCTTGGAAAACCTTCTTTACGGTATTGCTGTCCTCCATACGCTGAACATGTCACAAGATCTGGCTCCCCATTCAGTACTTTCAGCTCTGCATTTGTTCTAATTCTCCATTCTTCATTCTCCTTCACAGCGCCAAAAATCTTCCGCAAAATTTTTCTCTCCCATACTCCTATCCTGTTCTCATCTACTTTAGTTAAAGTCCACGTTTCCGCACCGTACATGATTACTAGTCGAATTATTACTCGATAGACACACAACTTCAACCTTCTGGATAACGAGATCGCAGGAGAGGTAAGAACGCGTAGTAGCATCTGTTCGCAGACAACATTCTTTATTTTATCTCTGTCTGTACCTCGTTACTATCAGTGATCACAGATCCAAGGTATTTAAACTGTGGGACCCTCTCAAAGTTGTAATTGTCGATGACTATGCATGTTTGGTGTTTGTGATCTCGATTGGCTATCAAATATTTCGTTTTTCCTTCATTTACCCCTAGGCCCAGCTTTCTGCTCTCCCTTTCCATATGGCTGAAACCCTCAGACACAAATCTTTGACTTCTGCTTATGAAAGCTACATCATCTGCATAAGCAAGATACTGAAGTGTCCTATTGAAAATGGATCCTTCTCGATTGCATTCTATACTCCTCATAACTTTCTCTAAGACCACATTGAAGAGCAATGTTGACAGTACTTCTCCTGGTCTAAGTCCTCGTTTCACTTCGAAGAATTCTGAAAGCATTCCTTGAACTTTAACTTTTGACTTGGTATTCCTCAAAGTCATTTTTACAAGACCAACAAGTTTCTTAGGTATTCCAAGCTCTTAACATTGCTGCATACAACTGAGGTCTCCTAACACTGTCATATGCCTGTTTAAAATCAATGAACAGTTGATGTAGAGTGATATTGTACTCTTAACATTTCTCCATGATTGATCTCAGCAAGAAAATCTGATCAGAGGTAGATCTACCACTCCTAAAGCCACACTGGTATTCTCCTAGTGCACTCTCAACAAACGGTTTTAATCGCAAGGTCAATCTTTTAGTAAGCACTTAGTATGTCACATTTAGCAATGAAATTCCTCTGAAGTTTCCACAGTTGATCTTATCTCCTTTCTTATGAAGTGGGCAAATTATGGCCTCATTCCATTCCTGGGGCATTTCCTCCATCTCCCAGATTCTAACCAACAATTCATAGATGCGCTGTCTCATCTCATTTCCACTATGTTTCAACAATTCAGAACAGATTCCATCCTCTCCTGGTGCTTTATTATTTTTAGGCTCTTAATAACTTCATTGACTTCCTCAAGTGATGGTTTCTCTATCAGCAACTGTGGATCATCATAAAGGGTCTCCTGGTTCTCCTCAACTGCAGTGATTAGCTCATCTTCCTCCTCGTCCTCCAGATTTAATTGCGTCTCAAAATACTCTACCCATCTCTTCATAACTCCATCAGCATCTCCAACTAGATTACCATATCTGTCTCTACAGAAGGATGTTCGTGGTTGGAATCCTCTTTTCAATTCTCTTGCCCTGTTGTAAAAATTTCGTACCTCGTTTTTGTCATACATCTCCATGTCCAGCAACCTTTTCTTCTCTAGTTCCCTTTTCTTCCTTTGACATACTCTTTTTGCATCTCTCCTTTTGCCCTCGTACTCACTTTTTGCGGCTCGGGTCATCCGTTGTAGCATTTTCAATCTGGCCTGGTTTCGTTCATCAAGTGCTTGCTGACATTCTTCATCAAACCATTCAGCTCTAGCTGTTGCTGGTTGCCTCCCCAGTACTTCTTCGGCTGTGCTAGTAATTGTGCTTTTGATCTGTTTCCACCGTTCTTCTGTAGTCATGCATGTATTTACTTCCTCCTTTGCCGACTGCAATCGTTCCTCCAGTCTTTCACTATATGCTCTAGCTATCTGCTCATCCTTCGACTTCTCAACAGCAAACCTTTTCTGCCTCTGTCCAATTTCTTTTTTGTTGTTCGCTATCCTCTGTCTGAACCTTAGCAGTACCATTCGGTGGTCACTATCACAGTCTGCCCCTATTTAACTTCTAACATTCATTACTCCAGATCCATAACGTCTCTCCACCAAGACATGGTCAATCTGATTCGATGTATTACCATCTGGGGATGTCCAAGTTTCCAAGTGTATCCGTTTATGAGGAAAAAAGGTGCTGCTTACTGTCATGTTTCTACTTACTGTAAAATCTATCAGCCTAACTCCGTTGCCATTTGATCGTTCGTGTAGGCTATGTTGTCCTGTCGTAGGTCTGTAAATCTCCCCTCTTCCCACTTTGGCATTCATGTCACCCAATATCATCTTTATATCATGTCTTGGTTGTCTGTCAAATACCTCTTCAAGTTTTTCATAAAACTGATCTTTCTCTTCCTCGTCACTTTCTTCAGTAGGTGCATGCACACATATTAGGTGGTGTTGAAGAATCTTCCTCGGATCCTTATCACACACATTCTCTCATTGACTGGCTCAAAATTCATCACGGCATGCTTCATTGACTTCTTAACCATAAATGCAGTTCCAAATGTCTTATTTATATTGCCGCTATTAAAGAAGGTATAATCCCTGAAATCCATTATCCCTGTACCCTTCCATCTCACCTCTTGGAGAGCAGCTATCTCAACTTTGTATTTTGCCATCTCTTGCTGGAGGTTCCTCATAGCTCTGACTCTATTGAGGCTCAGCACATTCCATGTGGCGATCCGTAAATCCAATAAATCTGTCCGGCTTTTGTTATCGTGTGGTTTCGTAACAGGTGCTATTTTCTAGAGTAGGTTGTTAGCCTCACAACCAACCCCCAACCTGGAGGACCAGGGACTCTTCTGTCAGGGTTACCATACTTTAGCCGAGATGATCCAGTTTTAAGGCGCTGGAAATTCGCCCTTACCCATCCCTTAGAGGTAGGATTTGCTGGTTGTGTAAGTAGGCAAGCCTACCAACTTGAGCATTTCTCGGTACTTACTGGTGGCACTGTCTCGACATCAGTACCCCCACCAAGACTCGGTAACCAGCCATTGACCCTCCAGCCATTTTCCGGGCTTGGGACCGGCATTGAGTTGAGCTGGATTGCTCCCCTAATGGCTAGGTTGCTCCAATCTATTAGTCCCAGCAATCATTCGTGCTACCCTCATAGCGTATGTATCAGTTCCCTCTGGAACTAATTCAAGCCGGAGGTCATTCCCTCAAAACAAGAATTTTCATCCTTATCCTCAGAATATGGGAATCAAGAAAGGTACCTGGAGACCTAAAGAATGCCACTATCGTCACTATCTTTAAAAAGGGTGATCGCAGTGTTTGTGGCAACTACCGTGGTATATCACTGCTATCAATTGTGGGGAAGATTCTTGCAAGAATTCTACTTAACCGCCTCAAGGTTATCTCTGAGAGGATCCTCCCAGAGTCACAATGCGGATTTAGAACTTCCAGAAGCACAATTGACTTGATTTTCTATGTGAGACAGCTACAAGAAAAATGTAGAGAACAACAGAATCCACTCTTCTTAGTCTTTTATGACTTGGAAAAGGCATTTGATTCGGTTCCAAGACCAGCCATGTGGGCAGTGCTGAAGCGGTTTGGTTGCCCTCAGCGTTTTGTAGATCTAATCAAAGCTCTCCATGATGGCATGACAGGTCAGGTTTGCCATCAGAATAAGATGTCCGACGAATTTCCCATTACCCATGGACTGAAACAAGGATGTGTACTGGCTCCAACGCTTTTTGTGCTGTACTTGGCTGCAATGCTTTATGATTCACCCACAAACATCCCAGGTGTGGAGATCAAGTATCGTTTTGATGGAGGGCTTTTCAACCTAACTCGTCTCCGCTCCTTGAGGAATACTAAGGTTACTAACACGTTGTATGCAGATGATGCTGCGTCACCAACTCTCACACCAGAAGAGCTGCAAGAGTCAGTTAACTGTTACAAAAGTGCATGTGATCGCTTTGGTCTTACCATAAATGTCAATAAGACTAAAGTCTTGGCACATACTTCACCAGGCACACCTCTTCCTCAGTACAATATCTCCATCTCAAATTTGCCTTTAGAACAGGTTGACCACTTCTCGTACCTGGGCAGTACCATTTCTGTGAGCTGTACCTGTGAGCAGGATGTGGATAAGAGAATTGGCGCAGCCCATGCAGCATATGGACGATTAGCGCACCGGGTCTTCATGAATAAAGATCTGTCCATGAGTACAAAGCTTATGGTGTACAAAGCAGTAGTCATTTCTACATTGTTGTATGGCTGTGAAACGTGGACCCTTTACCGACGTGATCTTAGGAAGCTTGAGCGTTTCCACCTACAAAAACTTCGATCAATCCTGAGGATTAAATGGGAAGACCGCATTACCAATATTGCTGTTCTGGAAAAGGCTCAAATCAACAGCATAGAATCATCCATAATAGGTCACCAATTTAGATGGATTGGTCATGTCCATCGAATGGATGATGTGAGATTACCTCGTCAAATGCTATATGGTGAGTTATGCTATGGCACCAGACCTCATGGTGGTCCTAAGAGGCGCTACAAGGACCAATTTAAGCAGACCCTGAAATTGACAGGTCTTGATTCACAAACCTGGGACATGCTGGCTGAAGACCGCTCAACTTGGCGCCGTACCATCTCGGATACTGTAAAGACGTTTGAAAGGGATCGACGCATACATGAAGAGGCCAAGCGTCAAGCTAGGAAACTTCGAGCAGCCCAACCACGTCCTCCTCCAGCAATACTATGCGACTTGTGTGGTCGCTTGTTCCATGCCAGGATTGGACTCTTTAGTCACCGTAAACACATCCACAAACTGGACTGAAGGAAGAAGATTTATACTCGGATTCGAGTTAAAGCCGATGATGTATCAGATATCTGGAATCTACCCAGCTCTCACTTCCATACAGCAAGGTCGATCTAATGACTGAGCGATGTAGGGAGAGTTTCATCACTACACCAACTTCTTTCTTGAGGGTATTGTAAATCGCAACTGAAAACTCATTGCATTGGCTTTCCTACATCTAGACTCTCATTCCCCATTCTACCATCCTGAGAGAATACACAGTCCCAAGTAGAAGATGGTTCACCTCCTCCTATCTGGCATTCTATTTTCTTGCATTTCTTCCCTACCGACATAATTTTCATTTTGAAATCATTTTCATACCATATTCCCTACATTTGTGTTCAAGTTCTAACATGTTGGCTGGTAAGCGTTCGACAGAGTCTGTCATTACAACCAGGTCATCAGCATAGGTCAAACTGCTTACCTGGTTTTCACCTAATTGAATCCCAACCAGCCAGTTTATGCCCTTCAGCAAATAGTCCTTATGTAAAATAAACATTAGTGGTGAAAGTGCCTCGCTCCTGTAACGACCTTGAACCAAGAACTCATCCTACCATCAAGTCTCACTGCAGCCTTAATACCAATATAAATACTTTTGATTGCCTGTAGCAGCCTTCTCTCGATACCATAATCCCTCATGATGTTCAGCATCTTCTCCCTGGGTACGCTTATTGTACACCTTCTCTAAATCTACAAATTGCAATTCTCAATAACTTGGCGCATACTAAAAATTTGATCTTGACATCTTCGTTGTGGTCTAAATCCATACTGGTTTTCATCCATCTTACTCTTGACCAATGATCGAACTCTCCTTTCTACAATGACTGAGTACACTTTGCCCCAGACACTTATCAAAGAAATGCCTGTATATTGTTGCAATCTTTCCTGTTACTTTGCTTATAAATTGGGATGATTACTGCTTTTGTCCAGTCAGAGGGTATATTTCCTAAATCCCGTGCCAATTTGATTATCGTATGCAACCATTTCAGCCCTGCTTTCCCAGTATACTTTACCATTTATTGCCGAATTTCATCTACCCCTGCCGCATTGTGACATTGTATTTATTTACCACCCTCTCTACTTCCTCAACCATGATCCTGTTCCCGTCCTCATTCTCCTCCTGCACAGCCTCAAGGCCTACCACATTTCCAAACAGGTCTCCATTTACATTTAGCAATTTTTCAAAGTATTCCTGCCATCTTCCCAGTGCTTCCAGAACACCTGCTCATTTCTCGTTTATCTCCATTTCTAAGATTCTTCGTAACACTCCATTGAGACTTTCCTGCCGCTTGACCTAACATTTCTAATTTATCTCCGAATTCCTCCTTTGGTTTCCTCAAAACAGCCCCTGAATACCCCAAAATTCCTTATCAATTTCCTAAATTCAAAGTCTGTAATGATATAGTCTATTATTACCTGGTTCCTTTACTGCCTCGTGTATCTGTGAATCTCATAGTTTCTCTAAACTGACACACATTGCATTAAATACACTTTCTACCTAAAACAATCATCACACAGATTAATTACCAATGAATAACAGTGCAAAGAATGCATAGAAAATGTGGATCTAAGAATAAGCAGCATGTAGCAGATTGTTGTTAACCATTGAGAAAATTATGTGCTAAAGAAATGCTTTGGGGTGCACTCATTACATTTCTTCAGAACAGACATTTCAAACTGTTTGCTATACTGTATAGTGCACTGAGAAGGGAATGTTGCATACATGAATCTCCCTATATCACTAAAACTTTTACATTCATGTTGGTCAGGTGATCCCCAGAGAGGATTACCGTAGTTACTCGCCTATAGGACCCCTCTTAATTTTTGAGAGCCAAAACACAAAATTCTTGGAAATCGCTTATAGTACCCCTCCTTAATTACTGAGTGTCAAAATACAACATTCTTGGAAATTGACGAAATCTTTAAAAAAAATTAAATTATAACTGAAATTCATCCTCTTTTATGACAAAATATCTTTCTTGTTACATTATTTCGCTTTTCAGATGATATGACCGCTATTTTGCATTCATGTACCGCGTATGTGATTGGGTAGGACATCCAATTGTGTAGCCAATAGGCTTCACCCGATATCAAATAAAAGACGCCACACTATTGGCCGAGTAGAAGCGCAAAGTTTAAAATCCGCCAATGAAAGTTATGGTTTGCGGCAGCCTTCTTCTCAGTTTTATTTTAAACACATTTCATTTGTTGCAAGAACCGTCTGCGTTTGTGTGTCACGTTATTGGTATATTAATGTGAAATATGTGAATAACATGTACTCTGTTGTGTTTACAAACGTTAGTGAGATGTGATCGTTCAGCATCATCAGTCATTCCCTAATTGATGCATTCTCCCTCCCTATGTTTGAATAAAAATAAAGTTTGCATTTTCATGTCTGATACTTTCTCCATTCCATTCTATTTCTTCGATACTAAGATTTTTGCTTAGCAAGGGATAGTAGTGAAAGTCATTGGGGGGTAGGGAATAGTGGTGGGTAAGTGAGGTTATGGCAGTCTCATAATGGGCTGGTTAAAGATGTAAACTTTGTTTATTTTGATTAAATATATCGTACTATCTTCTTCTTCTTCATTTCCAAAGTCCAGTGATCTGGGTCGGGGTGTGAATCAAGGACCTCCATACTTTTCTGTCTCTCCACCACTCTCGTCCCTCTTCCAGTACATCCTTCACTTTCACTCCTCTTTTCTCAACACTCTCCCTCACTGCATCCATCCACCTCATCCTCGGCCTTCCCCTTTGGCGCCTTCTTGTGACTTTCTCAGTAAATAATCGCTTCGGGATTCGGTCTTCTCCCATTCGCATCATATTGTAACTGCTTTGTGGGGTCTGTGATGAAAGCCACAACAAGTCCCACGTTTTGCTACCAAGTGTAACGGCTTCCCTGATGGGTGCTTACCTACAACTAGTCTGACTAAGATTGATTGATTGAATGGGCGCCAAGGCATCAACATCAAGTTGAAACCTAAATTTATATTTATCAACACCTAGCTTGCGTAGAACACATGTATAACTCTTCAGACTCAGACCGTGGTATGATGGAATCATTAACCCAGATAACACTTGCATTGGGAGAAGAAGGTTGTTATATATCTAATGCTACCTACTGGAATCAAAGATTGCATTATGTAAGGAATTAATTTAATTGTCATAAAAAACATATCAGTGGTAATTTGAATAATAATAATAAAAATGGAGCATAAAGAATTTATCATTACCACGAGCAAAGTATTTGAATTTGGATGTTGGATGAATTTACAGAAGTTAAGATTATTTCCAAGCTTCCTCGGCCTTCCCCTTTGGCGCCTTCCTGTGACTTTCTCAGTAAATAATCCCCTGAATTGTCGGAGAGAATTAAACAAATTAGAGAGAGTGCGTTTATGCCAGTACCGCTCACCCTTGGAGATGCTTTCTCCCACGTGCTAGTTGATTCTGTTGAGAATGTTGTTGAATGTAGATCGTCATCTTCTGCGTTGGTTGATGCGTTGCGAATTTGATTGAAGTTATACTGTTTTAGTGGCGGATCTAAATCCTAGAGCCACAATACACGGCTTGCCAAGACACTGCAGCACGTGCAATACCCATGACGATCGGTCAGTGGAGTATACAGATTTGACGATGTCCACCATGGAACGTAATAAATGTTTGTTCGCTCGGAACAGAATTTGCCACAAGAATAGTCCTCTTCTTCTCGGCGCGCGGACCCTATATCCACTCGGCCGTTTCCCCTTCCAGTGTATCACCTCCCAGACCTGTAGACCAACCACCGTGCGTCATCAACCAACACGACACCGCTGGCTGTGGCTCGGCCTCCTCTTGATTGTCTGAGACCCCACGCGATTCTTCCCGCCATAAAGTTCATTGCTCTTCGCATGATGCTTGCTTGCAGATTTTCCGTTTGGATCAATTCGCCTTTTCTTAAAACTGTACAGTTGGAAATGTTCCCTCGGTTTCGAAATCATGTCGTTGACCTCGATGTCTAATCCTGTGGCCGTACTTCCCGATGGCGCATAACTAGGGCTCGGATTTTTAGGTAAATAAATATTTTTTTATGTAAATACATATTTTAAGCATGTTTTCTATAAATACATAAATTCCTGTTTTTCACTTATTAACACATAAAAAGACATAATATTTACATTTTTTAAAATCAGAATGCTAGATCTTTCAGTTTACTGCATTTTTGTTCTTAACTTGTTGCCCCGTGCCACTCACTGTGGAAGCCGGGGACTTCCTCACCCATAGCCATATTGCACCACGTGGTACCCCCCCTCCCCAGCTACCAGGAACAAGTGTCACTCACATGCAGTTCATTTCTGGCACTGTTGAGTTCAAGGCAATTCTACGTTGCCTAAAGTAAAAGCAACTACAAGTTATCGTCTGCAGCAGTACTTTCAGAATTTAAAGATAATTTACTTCTGATGGGGGCGTTCTGTTCTGCCAATCATGTGGGAAAGCAATCAAGGCTGAACAGCGATCTCAAGTTACACAACACTTCAAGGGCAAGCAACATATTGCCGCAGTTTCGCGCCTTCAGAAGAAGTGTTTCGCGGTAATCGTCGGTCATTTGTGATGGACAACCTGAAGATGTATCTCGTTGTAATTCTTCAGCAGTCAGTGAGACATAGCATAAATTGCATTCGTTAGTACTGCATATTGTTTATATACACATTAATGAACTAAATTATAATTAAATATTTTTACTTTTTTGTCACATATTTCGGGTATTTTTAATACATAAAAGATAAATATTTTCCAGATTTTTAGCACCTAAAAATCCGAGCCCTACGCATAACTCTCAGCTGCCTAACTGAATAATAAAAGTCCTGACTCTCCGCAATCAAATAATTTGCCGTGTAATGGATTTCGGAATAATCCGATTGATAGTGTTTCCTAGAAATAGAAAACCTATCTGTATGCGTACTTATTTAAAATGCTCCAAAATAAAATATGACATGAATAATAATAAAAAATAAATATAAATTAAATTAACTAGGCCAATTAATTGCCGCATTTACACAAACATTAAATATTCCCATCTGACTTATGTCAGTGGCGTAAAACCCTACAAAAAACATGTTACAATATGTCCATACCATTTTAGCTTACTGATCTCGATTTTGTCTTGTAACTTTGGGAATCCTGTTTTCTCCCTAATTTCCTTGTTTCTGATTTTGTCTCTGCGGGTCTTTCCAATTATACCTCTAAGGAACGTCATCTCTGCTACCTGGTTTCTACTTTCCTCCCGTTTAGTTGTTGTCCACGTGCCTGCTGCATACGCCAATATAAGTGTGTGTAATATGTTGAATACAAGATTCTTTTACATTTCTCGGGAACTTCCTGGTTCCTTACCAGACCCCTCACACTGTGGTAAAACCCATTTGCTTGTTGGATCCTCTTACCAACTTCCTCACTTATCCTTCCATCGTCTGTTAGGACACTCCCTAAGTATTTGAAGCTTTTCACAGCTTGTAATGGTTTTCCATCTACTGCAATATTCCCCCTACATTTCTTGTCATCACCATCGTCTGACTCTTCTCCACTCTGATTTTCATTCTATGCTCTTCTATCTCCTGGTTCCAAACATTTACTTGTTCTTGGACTTCCAATTCATCGTTCCCCCATATCACTATGTCATCAGCGAAGAGTAAGGCCTTCGTCCCTTTACTTCCCATTTTCAGTTTCACTCGTTTATGGATTCCATCCATGACTGTGAGGAAAAGTAAGGGGGACAATACACTCCCTTGTCGGAGACCTATTTCTACATTGAACCAGTTTGTTTGTCCAATCTTGGTCTTCACGCTACTGACACACTGACGATACATGGCTTTAATCATTTCCACTTCAGCTCTACCTACTTTCTATGTAGCATCAAAATAAAATAGTTTATTTTTGCTCACTCCCTTTCCCAAAATAATGGATTTTTGCGAAGTTCGCGTCTATAGTACCCCTCCTCAATTTCGGAACTAAAAATTTAGAAAAAAAATGCGGGTCCTATGGTATAGCTGAGTAAATACGGTAAATTGTGTGCATTTAAATACATATGCGAGACTTGGAAGAGCACATGTTGGTGGGCTTGCCAAGTTCTTGTAACCTCTCCAACTTATTGTCAGGAGTCTTATCTATGGCTTACAGTACATGCTGAGGAAGTGCTTATAGCAGAGGGTATGGGAACTCGGCAAGCCCTTCCACCTAGGCTGTCTCAGGTGCACATTTCAGTTCACAGAATGTAGCCCTCTTTAGGATTCACCAAAGTAAATTTTGAAAACAAATACCATCATGTATGCTTATCTTATGATCTGACCGAAGTTTGTGCTAAGTTTCAGCGAGATCAGAGATTCGCGCTCATGATGTTCCTTAGCAAGACTGAATTTTACCTCCCCCCTATGCATACTGAAAGTAATTTTGATAGATGTACAGTGCTGGTTAAAACAATAAGGACACCACCCATAAAATAACTTTTGCCACTTGCTTGAAATGTATTGGTAATGCACTATTTTTGTAATTATTAATACAACCTACAGAGAATAAGTAGGCGTTTAGTAAAAACACATGGATTTTGGTTGAAAAATAGGAATGTTATTGGCAATTTTTAAGTACCGTATGTTACAAAAATTAACACTCGTATGCATGGAAACCCCCCATCCTAAGAGAAAACAGGGGCACATACACATTTGAAATTTGGCATATCAATAAACCTCATAAGGACCTATCAAACGTGTGGTGTAAAATTATTGAGGAAAAATTTGTGGATGAGTGAGAGAGTGATACATCTCTCTTGAATTATTTGAAATTTACAGGAAAAGTCCCAATTTTTTATGGTCTTTTTAAAATTTTATGTTTGGCACCAGCGCTCAAATGTTATCACAGCCTACTTGATAAACGTCTGTTTAGGCTGGAAATCATGTTTGGGAACAACTGATTGGTTTGTTCTCTGAGCAGCTTGTGATATTTTTGAGGATGAGTGCGTACTTCGTCGAGTTCAGGAATTTGTTGAAACAAAATAGGCCGTCACTCACTTTATACTTGTATATGTTACTTAGGAAATGACAGTCCAGTCCTTGGTTTTATATGGCTTTTAGAATGTTATACAGACTTGATAGAAAACATAAGTTTGACTCACTTTACATACTTGGGTAAGGCTACTACACCTGATGTGGACCAACTAACAGGACTAGCACGAAAAATAGTAGAGGTTGTGGTTTTCCCATGGAAATTTACTATGATAGATGTATATAACACTTCATTTATCTTCCTTTCAGCTTCAATTCCTCCTGTTTCTTTATTGGAAGAGAACGAGGGCGTATCAGTTACTTTATACTTTGCAGAAGACGTCCCACGCCCAGATGTATCTGTATTCGTCATAACGACTATTAATAAGGGAAAAATCCCACTCACAAGCCTCCTATTCCAAGCTGCCGTTCCAAAGGTAAGGACTCTTATAAGTTGTACAAAAGTAGAATTTCTATAGAAAATATGATGATGATGATGATGATTGTTGTGTTTTATGGGGTGGAACAGCAAGGTCATCTGCCCCTCAGCATAGTTTAGCAGTCTTAAGACAGGCTTCATGACTGGGCTGGGTAGTTGCAGGTCCAGATCCCAGTGCTGACAGCAGCCATCCTGAGCAGTTTTTATTTTCCTAAGGTTTTACACATTCATTTCAGGAAAATGCTGTGATGCAACCTTATTTCAAGTCCTGGACACCTACTCCAATTTCGTTCCTGATAATTACAATTACACATTATAATAACACAGGTTATCAGAGAAATTACATATATACATGCATATTATGTTATTGAATGCTTTTCAGTCGGCCAACACAAATTGTGCCCTATTACATCAGGCAGGTAAACAAGTATTTAAACGCCCTCACCTAAAAGAAATATTTATCACTTAACCCTAGAATACTAACATTATTCAATTGATGCTTAATACTAATATTACGTTAAATTTACGTACATTATGAACTTTGTGCTAAGGCACCAATTAGTTAAATGGTTGAAATTAATATATATTTTGTATGTGACACTACTTATATATACACTGAATCCGCTGTGGTCTTTGAAGTTTAATACACTAAGTTCCATCTTATATACAACAAATACAGAAGTCGTTTGCTCTGACATAAATAGCTGTACTTAATCTTTCCAGCCTCTTTTACTATCTCTGGTTTTTATGAGGTTGTTTTTATAATCCCTCTGAAGTGATGTGACATATCTATGTACATCAAATTCCCCACCTCTTTGTTATTGCCATGGAAAAACCAATATGTTGTTAAATTCAAGGATAGTTTCCAGGCAATTCTTCGCCCCATGATTATGCCTGTAGAACTGATTGGCATTAATAACAAAAGCATTGACATCACCACCATAGACCAGTAGAAGGATGGTAGGGTGGGGACAGATATAATGGGAATACTAAGCAGTTAACTTATTCATACACGTAAATTTTACGTATGTTAGTATTGTAGGGTTAAGTAACACACTTTTACGTACAGAAAAGGGGGTATTTAATGGGATGACATGTATCGATCATCATGTGATCATCATCAAATCATGTTCACTTAGGCATAGATACAGTATGATGGTTATGTATTACACTTATGTACAACTATATATGCAATCTTTAAATCACCGAAGTTTATAATAACTTGTCTAACGTGTTAATCTCATTTACAGATTGGATTGGACTGAAGCACTTCTCCAGTTGATTGGTTATTATTAATATAGTTAAAGTATGTTAAACTGTGATGTATTGACTTACAGTATTATTGTGATGAACTTCAGGAATGATTGTTGTCTGCACTATTTTGTTATGTCTGTGTCAAACATTCCAACGTAACAAAATAACAAAACATTTCCTCATGTTAATCGTAATATTCGACGTTGATGGTCCAGAATGTTTCACTGATTTCACATATACAAATTTCATTCTCTCACAACTGATTGTATTTTCCACAGTTCTTACACTTTTATTAAATGCACACGTAGAATGGTAACTATATCTCACTTACCTGTCCGTTCGTCATGTACAGTAATCTAAATGTTAGCTCGTATCACAGTCGTAATATTACTATGGGCTGCACTTGTGTTTACCGCGCTTATTGCCGGCCCATCTGTCCTTATGCCTGACTTTCTCAACAGCTGACTTAGACTCGTGTTTGCACTTCCTTTCTCCTACTACTATCACATTGGGGCTGGCAATCTTGACTGTCATTCACTCGACTGTAAAAATACTGTAACTTGTTCTATCTCAAACTGATTCGTAAAGCACTTCAGTATAGCTACTTGATAAACTCCACAGAGCTATGTTGCTTGCATTATGAAGTATGACTTCCCGCACGAGGAATGGGTTTGCTTCACTAACTCTTCCCGTCTATCACCGTCCACTGTCTCTGTTCAACCGATCGCTATCTACTCCTACCGCTTCTTATACGGTTATGTATTTGTTCCATAAATTCACAACTATTTTTATGGCATATTCCCAGGTATCTGTCTCCCCAGTATAAGCAGTATTTACAATTATTCCAGCATGTTCCATTGCTGGTATGCGGCTTCACTGGTGGTGTCTTCGCATGTGAGCTGACTGTTGGCCTGTTGGCCCCGCTCTCTTGACATACTGTACCCGTACCTCCCGCAAAGAAGGGCGGATGCACGACCCGGCTAAAACTGTCACACATTGTTGGGAGACAAATAGATCCTCTTATTTTAAATGTTCTTCCACTGGAATTTAGTTGGGTATCGATTTACATTTCTAGCATTTCTCAAGCGACTCATCACTCTGTGACTGTGGAGAGCTGCAGACAATCCAACATTTATGTCAGTGCGACTTCTGTCCTTCAAAGTGCACTGTGAAAGATTTGATTGCAGCCTCCTCCAGCGCTATTGATGTCGCCGAATACTGGGCAAAAATCATCTAGCTCGAATTTGTTGCTTCAATATTTGATTTGTTTTGTATAATAGACCTGTATATATGTATGGTAGAAATGTAGATATTCTGTATTCAATATTTATATTGATACTTCTGACACGAGTAAAGAAAGAAAGAAAGAAAGAAAGAAAGCATGGTAGGAAGAAATTCTTGTACTCTCAGGGGGTATATGGGATCATTGGCCGGTGGGTTTCCATTAAACTAATCCAGCAATGCATAAATCTGACTGTTCGACCAAAAATAATGGATCAAACCTACAATAGCAATTCCAGATTTTCTATTTAAAAAGTCCTTCAACGCTCTATGCCTTGTATTACAATTATAATCAAAGAAAAGAGTTTGATTGTCCACTTTTTCAATACAAATTTTATAACTAAAATTTATATTGAAAAGGCGGACAATCAAACTCTTTTCTTTGATTACGTCAATACGGATCATTATGGAGGAGAGTAACACTGTGTTCCAATTATAAAGAAATCATCGTAAATAAACACACTGCTGACATTCTATTCAATGTTAGGCAATAATTTAATTTAATTAACTTATTCTGTTCTTGATGCACAAGCCTCCGTGGCTTAGGCGGCAGCACGCCAGCCTCTCACCACTGGGTCCGTGGTTCAAATCCCAGTCACTCCATGTGAGATCTGTGCTGGACAAAACGGAGGCAGACAGGTTTTTCTCCGGGTACTCAGGTTTTCCCTGTCAAAATTTCATTCCAGCAACACTCTCCACTATCATTTCATTTCATCTGCGATTCATTTAATCATTGCCCCAGAGGAGTGTGTCAGGCCTCGGCAGCCGGCACAGTTCATATCCTCGCCGCTAGATGGGGGCTTCATTCATTCCATTCCTGACCCGGTCGGAGACTGGAAGCAGGTTGTGGATTTTCATTTTCATTCTGTTCTTGATGCATAAAATTCTAAAATGTCCTTGTCGACTAAAATTCACTGAAATCGAAAAGCCTAGCGCAAATCTTACGCATTAAAGTCTAGGGGATAAAAATAACAAATATTAACTCTTACTGAGTGGAATACGAATATATCCGGAGCATACTTCTCAGCCGCGAGCGTAAAACGGATATATCCAGAAAATTCCTACATTTAAATCTGGCGCCGTTTTCCATCAAAATAATTCATGTTAAACCCAGGAGATGGCACCACTATGCAGACACATATTTGATAGTCAATTACGTCACCCCTAGAGACTCTTTGACTTCACAAATATCCGCAGGCAGTGAACGCACGTGTCTTATTGCGTAGTTGGTGAAGCGAGTGTATTTATTTGGTGATGTGAGCATAATTTCACAGAAAAGGCTAAGGAATGAAGAAGATACAGTGTCTGCTTTGGATTTGAGTGATGGTTTGAAGGGTTTCTTCCCTTAATTATTAATTCATTAAATTAATTAACTCTACAACCTTCAGATGCTACTTAAACTTCAAGTAGCAACAGGTATACGAAATATATGTGGGTTCTAATTAAATTTAGTGCATGAAAAAAACTCTGCCCAGAACCATAAAAGCATCCGCTCGGGAAGGGTTCAATAAATAATAACAAAATTCCATCTGACGATAGTCTGTCACCATTTGTGCAACTTGCATTGTAAACAAATGAAACATTTGACACTTTCATCACATTATCATGTTGGAAGCCATTTTTCAGTGTGGCCTTGTTAAGCAAAATTTTAAAATGCTTTTCAGTCGGTCAACACAATATGTTTGCCAATTATAATGGGTGTCATTCCGTAAACCTGAGAAGAAATTACCCTAGATTAATAAATTAGGTACAATCGTGTTGACCAACTAAAATTTCACTTTCATCACAAATAAATAATTCCTCTTGAGTAACCTACTGTATCACTAACCTTAAGTTAACCTTCCGTAAAGGAAATTAAAGAACGGTTGCGCGTATGTGAGGGATAGGTACTCGCCTAGGTTTATCTCGCTGCTGGCCATAAAAATGGGAGGTCTAAGATGTCAGACTACATGTTTATACAAAAATGGATTTAATGTTTTTAGAGTGTTACATGTTAATATTTTCAAGGGGGAAAATCATTATTACTACAAGAAGCAGATAACAGAGCAAATACTGACAAATTTCTAAAAATCGTAATAGTTATCACTGCGATTATCTTAAATGCGGGAATCACTACTAATGAGCACCAACAAATGAGCACTGTTACAAATACTGCAATGGCAGCAATGTGTAATTTCCTTCTAGTAACACAGAGCACACAAAGAAGTATAGTTGCGCCTATCTGCCACATACATTAGAGATTCTAGCGCCAACAGTCTGTTCACTACTGACTTGAAAGTTTGAAACTGGACTCGTCCAGAGGAGAGACGAGAATAGCTGAGCGTGCCGTAGGTTTCTGGGGGGGGGGGGGGGCAGGTTTTGAATCTGCTGCATACGCGTGCCTATAGGAAGGTTAATATAGTGCTCTGAATTAACACATTAATATCTCCTTGTTTACATTCAGTTTGATAATTAATTCTATCTCATTTAGCTATTTATATCCATTAAAATATTCATAGTATAATATTATAACATTATCATTTTCCTTAAATATTGATTCCACAATGTTTCACACTATCATCTCTTAAAATGTTTATATTGCAATATTTCTGAACTATTATCCTTTCTTAAACTTTTTTTTTTTTTTTTCCAAAATTCTCTCTGTAGAATTGCACTTCTATATTATATTTGTTATTGTCCTTCTCATTCTACTGTCTGTGGGTAACTTCTCACAATCTCATCATTTGTTACTATCATGCCCTGTCATCTCATAATATGTTAAAACCATTGGGGCATTTCCAATACAATGAAGATTAAAAATGTTTAAATTCCTTTAATTAATGTTTCAAACACCCTCTCTCTGACAATTATTGGGGCAGATAACCTAGCTGTTCCACCCCTTAAAACAACAATAACTAAGTAACTCTGACAACTACCATACGAAAGGAAATTTCTCACTCAAACACCAGATAATTCACTAGTCAACATTTGTTACTGATCTGTCTGTTCCATCAAAATATAGTTACCATTAAAATGCACACATTACCATGGCACACTTGCCGTGACCTCATCATGACAATATCACTTTATCAAACCCATAAACATCTTGCAGATATTCTACAGAATACTAGAACAATTGCAGATTCCTATAACTTTCATTGTACATCGTCGTTCGATAACCATTCAATAAATTCCTTCCTAGTGTTCCTATTGCCATTTCAGTATCCTTGTCAGTTGAGCTTGTGACAATTCCCACATATCATAATTCCTCTTATGTCTGATTTAACACTGTATCACTTCTGTTATCTATTTAGTGATACGTTCCTTCATTTTAGATCCATTACCAATTCTACATCATTCATAATAGTACATTATGCAACAAGCCTATAATGGCAATAATTAAGACACGAGTATGTTTACAAAACGAGTGAAGCGAGTTTTATAATTTCCATACGAGTGTCTTAATTACCATCATAGGCGAGTTGCATACCACTGTTTATGTTCGACGATAATTATAACTATTTTATTTTCAAGCATGAATATTCAAAAATATCTGTTGAGATTTCGCCAGTTTTATGTACTGAACAGAGCGCATCGGACGCAGAGAATACCTTGTATTTGACCATGGCCTCCTCGAATACCCCCACTATGACACTCACCATGTAGTGAAATTTAAAATAGGAGGCCGTTGAAGTGAGCACAGGTGCGATGCTATCCTTACCTAATTGGTCACACAACTGTTTCTTGAGCTCTGATTGGTGGGAGAAACTGTTTCATAATGAAAAATAGTGTTATACTGACCCTCATTATGATACAGTTTTCTGGCATATAATATTTACATTTCGACATCGTCGAACATAAATATTTAAATGAAAACAATCTTGTAGCATTCTGTTTCATTTAAATTTCATCACAAAAATGTGTGTTGACCGATTGGAAAGCTTTCTTTAATAGAACTAGGCAAAACTGAAGAATGGCTTCTATCACTCCAATTCTCAAAATATTGTCATGTCAACACAATTTGTAATCAGTCAACAACCCTTATCATCCGTCAATATCGGGTTTGTTTAAATCATCATTGTCAACACATATCAATGTTGCAACATGTATTCAATGGCTATGTCTTAGCTCACTAAAGCATTCCGTATTTGCATGTAAAAATGCTATCTTCACTCAAATTCAAATACTTCAACTCTTAAAATTAATAATAATATTTCATAGAAATCTCCTTGAAATCTAAGTTGAAAATTTTACGTCAATTTATATCCTTGGTGAATTATGGCATAATCATGAGTGGTACTCTGTTGAATACCATATTTACGCGTGTATAGGCCCCACTTTTCATACTAAAATAATGAGGCAAAAACTGGGGTAGGACTTATACCCGGAACACATTAAAAATATGCATAATTTATAAAGGAATACAATACCGGTAAATTATATTACCTGCGGATTACATTGATGAGCCATTATGTGAAGATCTTTGAGAAAGTTTTGGAAAGGATAATTCGGGCAAAAATTGAAGGAAAGATGAGAGAAGAACAACACGGCTTCAGAACAGGAAAGTCCACAGTAGATCTAATTTTTGCTGTAAGACAGCTGCAGGAAAAACATTATGAATATGGAATAGACCTACTGACGGCCTTCCTGGACATAGAAAAAGCATATGATAGTGTATGTAGAAGTAAGGTATGGAAGGCTTTGGAGAAGAAAGGAGTATGAAAGCAGACTATATGGAGGATAAGGGAAATGTACAATGGAAGTATAAGCTGTGTGAAAGTAGGAGGAGAGAGGTCAGTTTGGCTGGAACAGAAGAATGGCTTGAAGCAAGGAAGTGCACTTTCACCGCTACTCAGAGTGGCAGAAGTGATTGGCGAAAGAAGGATTAAAGTAATGGTGTTTGCAGATGATTTGATGATCTGGGGAAACAAGGAGGAGGAAGTACAGGAGCAGTTGGATGTATGGGAAGAAATAGTACGTGGATATGGGATGAAGTTTAGCATAAGCAAAAGTGAGTGGATGATCACAACCAGGAAGAAGGAGAGAGTCACAACAGGAATAACAATTGGTGGGGAAGAATTGAGGAAAGTAGACAGTTTCAAGTATCTGGGAAGCATGATACAAGAAAATGGAAGAAACTACAGAGAAATCAATGAGCGGGGGAGGCAAGCAGAATTATTCAGGAAAAGTGTTAGGAGCCTGATATGGAGTAAGGATGACCCTCAAAACAGCGTACTACGTTCCAATCGTGACGTATGCCTCAGAGACCTGGGTTATGAAAGGAAGGGAGCGAAGCACAATACAGGCTAGTGAGTTGAAATTCTTGAGAAGCAGTATTGGAGTGACAAAGGTGGACAGGTTAAGAAATGAGAAGATCAAAGAATTAGTCAAGGAGGAAGCATTACAGGATAGGATAGAGGAATCAAGGCTTAAATGGTATGGGCATGTTAAGCGAATGTATGGGAGGAGGATACCCAGGAAGATACACGAGATGAAAATAGAGGGGGAAAAGACCAAGAGGAAGGCCAAGAGATAAGTGGCTGAAGGGTGTGGAGGACTGCGTGCGAAAGAAAGGAGAAGACTGGACCAAGGTGGTGACAGAGAGATGGTGGGAAGACAGAAGACGATGGAGAGGCTTATGTTCCAAACAGACCCGGCCAGTGGCTGGAAACAGTTCAAGATGATGATGATGACCTGAATTCTTACATTTGATGAAATATTGATCAGTATCACTAATATCTTGGTCACTAGACTCAGTATCTGTTGTAGGCCTACACCCCACCATGTCATCTTCACTTCTGTGCATTGCATTTGCAATTGATGTCTGGAGATATTTCCTTCCAAGCGGCAACAATCCATTCGCACATCTGTGAAAGGGAAGCTATCTTTAAGACGTCCAGTTGGCATCGTTTTTGCAGTGCTGCTTATCCATTTACGGTACAGTCGTCTCAGATTTGCTTTGAAAGGTCGGTTGATGGAAACATCGAGAGGCTGAAACATTACCGTCATACCACCAGGTATCACCACCATATCGCACTTTTCTTTCCGACACTTCTCTTTAACACTGTCTATCAAATGACTTGAAAACTGTCAAGCACACGCATCGAATGTGGGCGTAGGAGAGCACCTGGCCGTAGAAACTGATTTTAACCAGTCTATATAAAGGTCCTCGATCATCCAGCCGTTTTGTTGCACTCGAACTACAATGCCTGATGGTAACTTTTCTTTGGGTAGAGTCTTGCGTTTAAAAATAGCGTATGGAATAAGCTTGCTTCCATGAGCTGTGATAGCTAACAGCTTTGTATTTGTGCACCTCGACCGTACTTGCACCCATCTCATTAACAGTCGTAACTCTTGGCATGTCGAGAAACACAGGTGTTTCGTCAGCATTACCGATGGCACCATTCTGTACACGGGGTAGGCAAGTTTCCGTCCCCTCCCATCATGGCACATCCTGCAGCAGGTCATATATAGCACTCTTCTTCAAGGTCGTGCAGTGTGAAATTCAAGTGCCTCCAGGCACCTAAACAATTTACGGTGTTGCCACTTCTAGTAGAACAACCGGGTAGAAAATGTTATTTTTCTTTTACAAAATACCGTAGTACGGTATGTCTTAAAACATGGGCGGGGCTTAAACACGCGTAAATACGGTGAGTAAGAAAATTAATTACTTGATGGCCAATGTTCAATGAAACAAACTACAAAAATAATATAGAAAGATCGGTCTTCATTCTACCTTAGTGAAGGTCACGCTGCCCTGATCCATGCTGGCTGGTTACCTGAAGTACTGCAACTCGACCATCAATTGCATTGTGATTCCTCTCAGGAACTACAGGAACTACAATTTCATGGTCTACATCCCTCCATTGACTCGTCACTTGCTGAAATGTAGCCCTCTGCTTCATCGCCAAGCGGAAGTTAGATGATCTCTTTTCTCTTGAGCTTTCCCATAGAATTTTTCTTTCAAGACCTCTCTGCAGATTTGTGTGTTGATTCCAGTTTTGTTAGATGTTGAACACACTCGTTTTCTGAACGTTGTTACATGTCCTTCAACCCCTCCATAAATTTAAAATTCCATGACATTGACCTTAATAACAATGTGAAAATTCCTCCTTGGACTCGGTAATACTTGTTTGCAGTAGATACAACTTGTCGTAGAAATGCTTATGATATCGCATCGAGTAATTATTATTCTAATTCAGTCAAGTTATTATCGATGAGTATTAACGTTGGATATTTATGTTCAATTTTCAATGAAAATAATTGCAATTTCCTTATCTCCGTCATTGAGTAATATTCATAAATCTCCACGTTTATTCTGGTACATGCCTGACATACATGGTGATAATATCGTAGAAATAATACAAGTCCAATAATACGTTATGGTGCTTAGCAATGCCTTCAATCTTCTTCTATGAAGAAAATTCTACAAGTCCATGTCAATGATATTTCGTTTCAACGGAGCTGTCAATAATTGTTTGCGGAAGCAAAGCACACACTTGCCAATCACTAGAATCTTATTTCCCCCACTCGTAATTTATCAAGTCCATTACTTGCATTGCATTCTAATTTTCAGGAACACGACTGACGCAGGTCTTGCGTCAAGCAAGCGAGAATAAAGTCTGTTTGTCCTTAGGTTTTCATTCCCCTTCCTGGGCGTCTTTTGATAGTGTTGTGCTCCAATTATTTCCGCTATTTCCAAATTTCTAAATATCTTCTCATAAAAAACTGTTTCAAAGTTCACAAAATAATCAATAAATTGGCCAAAATTTTCTCCATTTTTTCTTGTCAAAATATTTTTTTCTTAATTGCTGGATATTAAAGTAATTAGTTTGTCTGAGCGCTAATATTGGCTCGTGCATGGGGCATGCAAATTCCCCTTTCCAATCTTAAAGGTTAGTGGTAAAAAGCTTTGATAACACTCGTGTGCAGTAAATATAAAAATATTTTCCTTCCAACTCCCTTTACAGTGGTAAAAATATTACGAGATAATAAAATTATCTGAGGGCCGGTTCAACCATCTCCGGGCAAAGGACCAGGTAACGTGCCCGCGGAATAAACTGAGATTTCCATTCGACCATCAGAGCAGGTAGTGCTGCCAGTGGCATAAATATTGTTTATCGGAGGGGTTGTTAACTCGGCTGCTCTGAGATGCCGATAAAGCTTTGCCAGCCGGGTAACGCTCCAAAATGGCTGATGAATATGTGCCTTATGCATAATTCAGATGATGTGCGGTCTTCTGTTTAATACAGCTACAAGAACCATAAATATTCCATGTTAGAAATAGTATCTTGCGTCTTCAAATAACTTCTTAATATTTGAAACATTCTTCTTGTTATCATTTGGTTGTATACAACTTGTAAACAGTGCAGTGAAGGCATGTCAGTGTGGTCTAGATGTCAGAGTTGTTGCCTGTGGATCTTAACATAGCAGGTTCGATTCCCACCTTTGGCATTTATTTTTTCCTACCACTTCCTTATTATTAATTGATACAGCATGGACCAAATAACACTACAGTCATCCCTCGTTATACGCATTCTCACTTTACGCGTTTTCGCTATAACACGATTTTTAAAAATGTACATAATTATATAAAATAAAAACATATGTACAAGTTAGGTTGCAGATTCACAATCACCCTGTGGGACGATTTTGTGATCGAGTGAGCAGCGCTGCAAGGCGGAGCGCGGCCTGTAGTCAGTCTCATGAGGAGTGCTGAGTGGCTTTGTTGCGTTGTTTCAGTGTTAACTGGTGGTAAGTGGTCATTATTAAAGAGAGCATTGAGTTAACTACACTGTGTTTTATTGTTTATAAAAACGTTATGGAGAAAAGAAAGTGTGATCAAAATGCTTCCAATAACAAAAAGCAAAGGAAATCAATAACACTTGAAGAAAAGCTGAAAGTTATAAGGCGATATGAGCGCACTGTGGACATTGTCAGAGCTACAGGAATCTCGGAATGAACTCTGAGAACCATAAGAAGTCAAGCAGAAATTAAAGAAAGCTGCAAAAGTGCGACCAGAACATTTCTTTCAATACGAGAAAAGAGGACCCCCCGGCTTTAAAGTTTCCAAAGATTGCCTCACTTTGTTGTTAGGAGGAGATGCGTCTCGAGACCATAAAAATCAAACCTCTGTTGGTTTATCATTCCGAGAACCCACGAGCACTCAATTGCATTTCTTTAACACTCGTAGGCTTTTTATTCTTCCCTTGAAATAATCCGTATCTCCTATCTAACCCACATTATAATACATTCACTTTACGAGTTTTCAAATTACACGATGATTACTCGGAACGAATTCATCACGTAAATCGAGGGATACCTCTACTTTGAATATTTATAGTGCATACTTTGTTTACAAGCATACAGTATTTGTGTTTTAATTCAACATTTTAAAAAAATGAAAGCTTGTCTTATTATGGATGGTTTTGTGGGCATTTTAGATCTCTTTCCTGTAGTCGAAGATAAATATTTGATTGCCAGTATCATTGTATCTTTGAGAAGGATTTAAGAAGTTTCTGGCATGACCCAGGTCAACAAAGAGGCGGTAAAATATCTGGCTTCATGAACTCATGTATTTATGTCTTGGGTTACACTTCCTAGATCCTTTTCTATTTCGCACAATATAATAATCCTATTAAAGTAACATTACATTAATGTGCCAATGACTTTAACCGGATGTGAAACGGAAGGGTTCCATTCCGTATGCAATAAAACAATGGTTTGAAAATGCTAACGTGCTGAATTATAACATTGTATACAGGTACAGTATATACATCAGTCCTACTGAAACATTCACTATGAACGGTTTTAACTGACAATATTTGAATAATAATTCACTGGTAGCGATAAATAAAAACTGAGGTGTGATAAAAATACTTTTCTTTAAGAGGAATCGAACCTCAAATCTCATGCTCCGAAGCAATCAACTCTTACTGCGTAGCCACTCTTATCATTATGTCCGTACCTTATTAAGCTCTATGAACAAGATGAATGCTTTTTATGTTACAGTAGTTCGTTAATTATAATACTGTGATGTGACTAATCCACCACATTAGGTTATGACGAAGATCTTTGTTATGGCAGTAATAGGACGCATCTCAACTCGGAATAAAGAGAGAAATGATCTTAATATTGATGAGATTTCATGTCCTATACATTTGAAATATACTTAGTGCAATTGAAAACAGAGGACACGCCATTGGCTCCGCGACTCCACTGCACAAAAGCGGGCATGCCATATTTAGTATTTCTTTGTATACTTCCTGGTCGCTGCCCGCCGCAGCCAAAGTTGCCAAGGCTTTTATGCTGGCAGATAGTTTATCTCCAGTGCAGCTAACAGTAGGTGTTCCCAGAGATGGTAGAACCGGCCCTTAGTCGAATAACTGTCAATCGACTCTGTTGTTAGTCACATGCGATACCGAACTAGGTTCCCTCGCTGGCACGGGCTGCCAATCAATATTCCAACGCTGCTCTATCCAGGTTGATCACATCGTACAGGGTCATTATCTATGTGCGCCCCGATAAACACGGCAAGCTAAGCCACCTTTGACTGGCGCAGATCGCGGGTGCGCGTACACGGTCAGCTTGTGTTTGGCACACTCCGCTGACTCATATCGTTAGTTCACACGTGTTTTGTCATTCATATGGACATGTATCTGCAAAGCTGAGACGTTGGTGTTACACGTTTAGTGAGTATTGTGATTACTGTGATTGTTGGTCATGCCTAAACACCAATTCACATTGTGCGAACGTGTGTATATCCATAATTCGTATATGAAAAGCAGAAAGTCTTGTTCTGAAATGAGAAGAAAATTTTGAATCAAGTTGTCGGGAAGACTTGTGCCTAATGCCAGTACAATTAGGAGGCTCGCTAAACGATTCAAGGAAACAGGCTCCGTAAATAATAAAAAAGTTAACAGACAACGTTGTGTTCTTACAGAACAAAAATTAGATGAGATTGTTGTCCTTTCTTTCATCAGAAGATGTCAGGTGTGTGTTACAAGAGGGGGAGGACGTTTTCAGCATCGGCTATGAGCACTGTAAATACACATTTTTGAACATGATTGGTAAAAGTGTAAAAGTGCACGCCAACCACCGGCTGAACCGTATACGTGCGCCCGCGATCTGCGCCAGTCAAAGGCGGCCTAGCTTGCCGTGTTTATCGGGCGCACATAGATAATGACCCTGTACATAAACAAATTCATGGGGTTGATGACTGAGATGTTCCTTGCCTCTACACAATGCAACAATGGTGGGTGTTATATATATATTATTTTAGCGTATGGCTTTTAGTGCCGGGAGTGTTCGAGGACATGTTCGGCTCGCCAGAGTTTTGTAGCTGCTTCTATACGGACACCCGTTGGGTGAGTTACAAGTACCGTCGCGTGTGGAGTGTTGTCTGGGGAGAAAAGTGTAAGGACGAGGAATTGGAAGGTAGCGGCTGTGGCCTATAGTTAGGGACCAACCCCGGCATTTGCCTGGAAGGAAGATGGGAAACCACAGAAAACCATCTTCAAGGTTGCCGGCGGGGGGGGGATTCGAACCTCCTCGCCTCCCGGATGTGAGTGACTGCCTGCAGCCACGCTGTAACGACCACGGCTAACTCACCCGGTGGTGTTATATTGTTAATACACTCATTTGGGATATACTCAAGGGACCCCTAGTGGCTATTGCATTTAAACACTTTTAACCAGTGTTGCCAACCCCTGATGATCCCATGTTACACAAGGATCAGTCCAGAATGTAAAACAAGAAATAATTCCAGTAATGTTGTTTCTTTTCAGTAAAATTTACATCCAATGCTTAAATAGTGAAAAGATTTATTTGAAGAAAATTTTACTTCTCTCTCTTCAAAGGTATGTCTCGGAGCAACAGTGTGTAAAGACGAGAAAAAGTGCATAACCTGGTGGAACCTGCTTGTAAAAGTAAAAAGAAGGCTTACAAAAATGGCTCCAAACAAGGAATCCGGCAGACAGAGAGCTATATGTAGTGAAAAGGAACAGAACCAAACAAATACTAATAGAGTCCAAAAGGAAATCATGGGAGGAATTTGGAGATAAATTAGAAAAGTTAGATCAAGTGGTAGGAAAATCTTCTGGAGTGTTATAAAGAATTTTAGAAATGGAGGCAAAAAAAAAGAAATTAGCAGTGTTCTCGATAATTCAGGGAAACCCACTGTAGATACCAAGGAAACGTTAGGAAGATGGCAGGAATACTTTGAAAACTTGCTAACTGTTAATGCAGACTTATCTGGTTATGTGGCAGATTTTGAGATTATGCGGGAGGAGAATGAAGAGGGGAACAGGATCACGGTTGAGGAAGTAGAGAGGGTTGTAAATAAACTACAATGCCACAAAGTGGCAGGTATAGATGAAATTCGGCTAGAAATGGTAGAAATGTAGTGGAATAAATGGTTGCATAGGATAATCGAATTGGCATGGGGTTTATAAAATGTACCCTCTGACTGGGCAAAAGCAGTAATTGCCCCAATTTATAAGCAAGGTAACAGAAAAGATTGCAATAATTGTAGAGGCATTTCTTTGATAAATGGCCCAGGCAAAGTGTACTCAGGCATCGCAGAAAGGAGAGTTCGATCATTAGCCGAGAGTAAGATGGTTGAATAGGATGGCTTCAGACCACAACGAGGATCATCATCATCATCATCATCTTGAGCAGTTTCCAACCGCTGGTCGGGTCTGCTTGGAACATAAGCCTCTCCATCGTTTCCTGTCCATCCACCATCTCTCGTCATTTACTGTGTCCCAGCACACTCCTCTTTCCTCCACACTCTTCTTAACTCCTTTTGTCCATCTGTCCCTTGGTCTTCCTCTTGGCCTCCTTCCCGTCATTTCCATTCCAAACATCTTCTTCGGTATCCTCTCCTCTTGCATCCTCCTCACATGTCCATACCATTGTAGCCTAGATCGCTCTATTCTATTTTGCAATAGTTCCTCTCTTACCATCTCCCTGACTCGCTCATTCCTTACTCTGTCCATTCTGGTTATTCCTACCCTACTCCTCTGGAACTTCATCTCCACTGCTCGTATTTTACTCTTGTCCCTTTCCTTCATCACCCATGTTTCTGAACCATATGTCAAAATTGGCACAAAGTAGGTCTTGTAGATGATTCCTTTACATTTTTGTGGTACATCTTTATTCCATATCATCCCCCTAACACTCTTGAAAAATCCATCTGCGCACCTTCCCCTCTCATTTATTTCCATCCTATTGCCTCCCTTTTCTTCAATTATGCTTCCCAAGTACTTGAAGCATTCTACTTTCTGCAACTGCTGTCCTCCAAGTGTTATGCCCATATCCAGTCTGTTCTTCTTCCTCGTTGTGATGACCACTTCACTCTTTTGTGCTGAGAACTTCATCCCATATGATAACACTACCTTCTCCCACTCATCTAATTGCTCTTGTACTTCTTCCTCATCCTCTCCCCATACCAGAAGGTCATCAGCAAACAACATTGCCTTCATTTTCCTTTCCCCAATGCTATTTACCACTTTTCGTATGATTTCATCCATCACCACTATAAATAACAGGGGTGAGAGGGCACTTCCCTGTTTCAGACCACTCTCCAGTTGAAACCATTCCGTTCTCTCTCTTCCCACCTTTACACAGCTTTTGCTTCCCTCGTACATTGCTTTCACTCTTGCCACTGTCTCCTTGTTCACTGCTTTTGCTCTCATTGTCGGGATCAAATTTTTAGTATACGCCATGTTACTGAGAAATGCTACGAGAAGAATAGACAGTTGTGTTTGTGTTTTGTAGATCTAGCGATGGCGTACGATAGAGTACGCAGGTAGAAGATGCTGGCCATCCTGTGGGAAGGCTGCTACAGGCAATCAAATGTATTTTTTTGATGTGTAACATCTTTCCACTCGGTATCTGGATATTTTTGTGGCACTCGAAGGCTGGACATTTTTGTGGGAGTGATTTTGGAAAAGAGACGGAAGTGCATGGGACGGAAACAATGAGCGCGCGCTGTGGCGGAGATCGGTACAACGACGTACTGTAAGCCATGTAACTATGTGGAATGTAAATCGCATACGGTTTACCTCAAGGTTTGGAGGCCCCATTAAAGAAATTCCTGCAATAAATCATCTTCAACTTGTCGTTCTTTGATGAGAAAATATTCATTATATCATATTTGCTGAAAACAATTATGATTTATTAAATCTTCATACTTTTGCTGTAATCTTATTTAATGTAAGCACTCGATACCTCGAGTGCTATATCGCATCAACCAACACTCCAAGCAATGTAGGAATTCAGTATATTAACACCGACTACTAACAATAATTGAAACTTCGTTGGTCTAAACGTATCACTGGGAGAAAGGCATTTAATATACCTACTGCACACCTAATTTTCAATCGCGCCTATCCTTGGCAGTGCGCTATATCGGCAATAAGAGGCCATTTTCAATAATACAGCTGGCATGGGTTCACTAACTGGCCGGTATAAAGTGCAGCTCGCATCAAGTAGGCAGTGGAATGCTCCCGCATACAGTTGCAGGTATATGTCACTACTGCAGATGCATTGGAGAATTCTTTCATGTTTGCTGGCACAAGGTAGCACTATGAGTTCATTCTTTAAAAAATGCGAGTAAGTAATATGGAATTATTCGAATAACATGTCAGATGTTACACATCATATGCGACTACTGTAAGGCTCGTAATTTTTTTATAACCAGGCTACAGTGAGAGTGGATGGTAGGATAAGCTCTTGGTTCAAGGATGTTACAAGAGTGAGGGAAGGCTGTAATCTTTCACCACTACTGTTTATTTTATATATGGACCATTTCCTGAAGGGCATAAACTGGCTGGGTGGGATTCAATTAGGTGGAAACCAGGTAAGCAGTCTGGCCTATGCTGATGACCTGGTTGTAATTGCAGATTCCGTCGAAACCTTACAAGCTAATATGTTCGAACTTGAACAGAAATGTACGGAGTGTGGTATGATGATCAGAATTTCAAAGACGAAGGTTATGTCGGTAGGGAAGAAACACATGAAAATAGAATGTCAGATAGGAGGAACTACATTGGAGCAGGTGGAACATATTAAATACTTTGGTTGAAACTTATATTCTCTCAGGATGGTAGTATGGGGGGAAAAAATGGGTCGAGGTGTAGAAAAGCCAATGCGGTGAGTTCTCAGTTGCAATCTACAGTATTCTGCAAAAAAGAAGTTAGTGTAGCGACAAAACTCTCCCTACATCGCTCAGTATTTAGACCGACCTTGCTGTATGGAAGTGAGAGCTGGGTAGATTCAGGATATTTGATGCATAAGCTGGAGGTAACTGATATGAGGGTAGCACGAATGATTGCTGGGACTAATAGATGGGAGCAATGGCAGGAAGGTACTCGTAATGAAGAGATAAATGCTAAATTAGAAATGGACACACTAGGTGAAGCTGTTCATATGAGCTGACTCAGATGCTTGGGTCATGCGAAGAGAATGGGGGAGGAGAGATTACCTAAGAGGTTAATGAGTTTGGCTGTAGAGGGTAAGAAAAAGGAAAGGTAGACCTAGGAGACGATTTTTAGATTCAGTGTTGAGCAATTTCAAACTGAGAGTTGTAGAAGCAGAGGGGCCGCAGTGCTAACTGCTAATAGGGCATCATGGAGGCGACTTGTTTGCAATTAGAGGCTTGCAGACCAGACTGGACGTTGAAAGGCAAAACAGTCTCAAATGAAAATGTCTAGATATGAATGTTGATGGCTATGCATGTATCCTTGATTATCTAAAGGCTTTGGGTTGTGTATCCCACCAAAACCTTGTTGGGATACATCACTCAACTCTATTGGAATCAGACAGCAGGAGCCAGGATCGAGGGAGCTACATCTGAGAGCAAGGCAGAAAGGAAATGCGTATGCCAAGGCTGTCTCGTCCCCACTCCTTTTCATCATCTACTTCAAAGCTGTATTCTCAGAAGCAGCTGATGACGTGAGCACAGACATCAAAATTGATGGTCATGTCATTAATAACATTCACTTCACTGATGTTACTGTTTTGTTGGCCAGCAGTTTGTCTGACCTTCAAAATATCATGAACCTCATCGTGGAGCACAGTGAATATTTAGATCTTTTCATCAATGTAGCCAAGACTACACTGATCACGTTTTCAAACATGCCAATGTGGTTTGTAGATCAAGTATAGTCATTTAAATACCATGGGACTCTCATGAATGAGCAATGCGATTCCACGAGGGAAATCTTATCCAGGATTGAGCAGGCCACAAGTGTATTCATCAGTATGAAGACTCTTTTCACCAGCCAGGAACTCTGCCTCCAGTTCTGCGTGTGGATGTTGCGATGTTACATTTTCCCTGTCCTTCTGTTACGGGTTCGAAAGCTGGACGCTCAGTCTTTCGCTGGGAAACCGGATTGAAGCTTTCGAAATGTCCAATTATCCTGGATGGAGAGGAAGACCAGAGGAAGTTATTACGCGAATGAATGCAGTCTATAATCCAGAAGTCAAAAACCGAGACCATCGATATTCCGGATTCAATTCCGGTGAAAAAAAAAGTTGAAGTGAATACATACATTGGGTTAGGGCCATTAATCTAAATTTTCCAGTGAACATTGACTCAACAACTTGTTCGTTTTTTAATTATGATTTTTTTTCTCGTAATTTTTGTTTCTTTTTATAACTTTTTTTATTTATTTTTTTTAAATTAATTTTCGGTCTTTTCAAATTTAGGTATCCACCTCTAAATTTTAAATTCCATTCCAAATTTGTATAATTTAATCAGTGTTAAGAGGGCCAAATGACCTCATAGTTCCGCCCCTTAAAATAACACTAACTAACTGAATACTGTACATACATATTTGTCTCTTGTAGCTCTTTGGTCGGTCAACATGAATATGCCCAACCAATGGGCGGGGTACAAAGTATCCCTCCCTATATTATTCTGCTAAGGTCCCATTCCAGTTTTGTACCGAAAATAAGGTTCCATTAACACCAACCTACACATATGGGCTACCTACAGGTTCAGCATAACCCAATGCGTAAGCGAAACGCACTCACTTACTCTTTAAATGCCTCACAATTAAATAAATACCTTAAAACATGTATATTTGCAATGAAATAATGAAAGAATGCAACATGGTAACCATGGTAACAGAATCTCACAGGTCCATCTATTACTGTAAGACTCAATGCAATTCCAATTATTACATTACTGTGAAAGTTTCCAGACTGTTATAAGGTTATCACTGAACCAAATTAAGCTGTAAAATTCATGAATACATATAGTATAATGCACTTAAGGGGGTCAAGGAGCACTCTAGAATTTTTTCACGCAATTTTTACGTGTGAGTGTGGTACGTAAGGTCTTTTTCACCCGACTATAAAGGGTCTCCGAAAACCACATTTAAAGGCCCTTAAATTAACAGTGTCTGTGATATTCCCTGAAAACTAACTTCGCTCTGATATACCTATGAAGGAATGACAAACCCCTAACCACTGCACCATTAGCTGAATTGATAAAGTCTGATTTTTCATACCTAGGATAAATCAGTCATAGCATTCATGATTGAGATTTTGCTAAGTGTACACTTTACAACTAGAATATTCACGGGCGAAGCCGCGACGGATAATGCTAGTGAATATGTAAATACACTCCTGGGAAATGAATTACAGGTACAGTAGAGTCTCGATTATCTGACCTAAACTGGTCCTGGAGCACGTCGGATCACTGAAAATGTTGGATAATACAGAATGACGTAGGCTATACTGTATTACTAAAACAATGTCATATTTTACAGTACTCGTCTTACTGAATTATCAATTCAATTGTACATGCAGTATTGAACAAAAACCCTCCAAATGCCTTAAGAAAAGAAACTTGTCGACAATGTCTGCTTGCCTGCTGATTCAAGTTTTCTTGCTGCGAGATCTCGGCATCGACGAAAAATCAACCCCTCAGTTGCGATTGCCTCTGGCTGTTGCTCCACATTCGTTAATGCCTTATCCAAGGCACCGAATCCTTCACTGTGAGACATCGTTTTATCCTTTTGTTCTGCAATACCTCGCTGTTCTGCTTCTTCTTCTTCACCATCCTTATCTTCGTCAGTGTTTGTCCCACGGCTGCAATCTCCACACCGAATGTGTCAGAATTTGGTGTACACCAAACCCATGTCGGATAAGCGAAGGTCGGTTGAGCGGGACTCTACTGTATTAGTTAATTATCACAATTATGGACAATTTAGGATTACGCATTTCGACCCTCAAGTGATCATCATCAGATCCTGATCACTGTGTTCAGGTTTAAATTTACACTAATATAATTACACTACTATTGTAGTAGCTTGTCTTTAGTGTTTGTTTAATACGATTCCCAATTTGAATCTCGTAATACGCTAGGATTGTTTTGTCTTAAGGCGACACTCCGGAGATAAAAGTCGATATTTTGTTCATTTTGGTGAATTTTTTTTTATGACTGAAATTGAGAGGACTGGGTTTCTTCTTTCTTGTCACACATTGACATGTTTTCATTCAATCAAATCAATAAAATATCCCTGTTCTTTGCAATTATGCATTTCGGGGATGGGCCAACAGAATTTAGTGTACACCAAACCCATGTCGGATAAACGAAGGTCGGTTGAGCGGTACTCTACTGTACATATTTCTACAGAATCGAGCTGTAAGATCTACCATGTTTCTGAATGAATTTATAAAGCCTGCAAAGGACTAATATTTCAGTACTTGACTCTACTATCATTGAGCAACATTGTATGCTTGTATTGGTATTCCTGATGTCACTACAATAATGCCGACAACTATAAGTTTTGTTATTCTTGTGTGTTTCTTCTTTCTTGTGAGTTCTGTGGCGGTAGCCAGCCTGTTTACTTTTGTGAAGTTCGCGTGCAAGTAACCTCTTGTAGTTGTGTATCAAGATACTAGACAAGCTTCCAGAATTACCAATATTCATACAGAAGCTGCTAAGAAACAAAAGGAAGGAAAAACATACGGTTCTGGTGACTTCTAGGTAATGGATCAGGAAGATAACGTCACTTGAACTTTGCCTCAATTTTCTTGCCAATTCTAATTTTACATTTAAATCCCATTTTTCTCCCACAATATTCTGCCAAATGTAACAAAATTTGTATGGTATATGTATCACAGCTATATTAGGAAACTTGTGTATGGAATTCTTGATTGCAGAATTCTTCCCAGTAGTAGGGATTTAAAAGTCCAAAATTTTTGAACAAAAAAAATACACAAATTTAGTACTATAATATCTCATTATATAAATTATTTACAGAAAAATCGATACGTAGTGTTTTTTAAAGAAGTATTATCGACCTAATTCCAAATTTCCATTAACATGTCATTTGAAATCTATGAAAAAAAAAAAAGGGATTAAACATTTTAAAAAAATGTAAAAACTATTAATTGTATATGAAACAAATGTTTGTGATATCTCTACTTTTGTTTGGGTGACATTCCCACAAAGTTTCGTGAAAATACATGCATTAGGTAAAAATATCTGTTTATCTCACGAGTTTTATGCCACAATTCGAGGAAAAACTCCGTCAATCAATACGGACCTAATGGATTCCATTATGGAGTCTAAGAAAGCTGAGATTAAAGGTTTTATGAATTACGTGAGTAAAGGTGTATATGCACGTGTATACAATTTAGAATGACACAATGTAATAATAAATAAATAAAATAGACAAAATTAGCATGCACTAGAAAATTCTATTTGTAATGTTTACGTAACTTAGTAAGCCTCCGTGGCTTAGGCGGCAAAACGCCGGCCTCTCACCGCTGGATCCGTGGTTCAAATCCCGGTCACTCCACGTGAGATCTGTGCTGGACAAAACGGAGGCAGACAGGTTTTTCTCTGGGTACTCCGGTTTTCCCTGTCAAAAATCTCATTCCAGCAACATTCTCCACTTTCATTTCCTTTCATCTGCCATTCATTTATCATTGCCTCAGAGGAGTGCGACAGGCTTCGGCAGCCGGCACAGTTCATATCTTCGCCGCTAGATGGGGGCTTCATTCATTCCATTCCCTGACCCGGTCGGAGACTGGAAGAAGGCTGTGGGTTTTCATTTTTCACTTAATTTAGTAGGGTGTCGCCACACAATAGTATTGACTTGTCGCTCGGCCTGTGGTGACTCGTTGCCTTTCATTAAAATACATTATAAGTTCATATTAATTTATGGTTTTGTTTATCTGCTCCAATTATTTAACCACTAAAGTGAATTATTAACAATTTTAGCAAGTTTTCTTTTTGTTATGAACCCAAAAGACCTTTTTTGTTCTTTTCGAAAATCAGGACATTTTGATAATCCGGACAGGGTCCGGTCACAATTAATCCGGATTATCGATGCTCTACTGTAAAAGTAAAGAGCTCCTGATGACCACTAACGAAAAGAAGCTTCAGTACATCGAGCATATCATAAGAGGTGAATGATCCAAACTTATTCAAATCATCCGTGAAGGAAAAATCGAAGGACGATGGTCTGTGTGGATAAAATTGTATTGAATAGGTTGGTTGGTTCCTTAGTTTAGGAGCTGCGACAACGCAGTCATGTAGCCCCGTGTACTTTGAGTGTGTGTAGAATCTGTCTTGATAACCGGTGTTAATTGTGATGACTGTATTAGTGTGTGTTATCTGTTTCTAATTCAAGTAAGGACTGCTGACGATAATTTCAAGTAGTTCCTACTTTCGCTACCAAATGCTACCAATCACGACACCTAGCTGTGAACTTCGCTACTACTAGATGCCATCGCAACCAGCGCCCGGTGACGAACGTTTGAACTTGGGCATTAATCAAACCTAACCTACAAATTTTGGCTTCACACAAGTGTAGTTAGTGGAAGGTTCTTTTTCATACCATAAATCTATAACATGAGACCGCCGGCTTTACTTCCCTTCCGAAGGAAGGCATACTGAGGGATTATTAACGCTCTTAAAAAATCCGATGACTTCGGCCGGGTTTGAACCCACGACCTTGGACATAGAAGCTCAGCATGCTAATAACTACGCCACCGAAGCCGCCTGTATTGAGTAGGCAGACAGACCTAAAGATTGTTTTAATTGGCTCTGTGGGGCGACACAGGAATTCCTGGCTCAAAGAACTGCATCGATAGTATGGACGAACATCTAAAAAAATATTTCGAAACGCTCCTTTGCCCATATGCATAATCAATTGGATCGCCAACCTTTGGAGGGAGACAGTGTCCTAAGAAATGAAACAAATATGCCAAAATCTGAAAAGAAATGAAAATGTTAATACCAAAGAAAAGCAAATGAAATTGTCAAAAAAGTATGTAAAAACTACAGATGATTTCATTCTTGAATATTTTACGATGCATGCAGTTTGTTAAATGAACCCTTGGTACTTAAAGCCTTCTAAACAAAATTTAATGTTCAAAAAGAGCTATTAATGTTTGAAAATTAATACATTAATATTTTAAGGATTATGATATACTGAAATTTCTACAATTGAGTTTAAAGCAGGGTCGGCCAGTCTGTGCACGCTCGGCGTGCCAGCTATGCTGCACTGGACGTCGGCAGGCTGGCTTCTGCCGCTCTTGCCGGGGCTGTCGGACCGAGTGAAGTTGGGATCGCTTTCGCACCGGACGTATTGTAAACAAACTGTTCGTCCAATGCGTTGGTTGTCCAGCATACGTACATTGTGTTTCGTGTGTTTCTCCGCGTATCGGTACTTGAAGATTACGTGCTTAGCATTAAAACAATTAAAAATATCGATAGGTATCATGGCAATCTTTTAAGGCATTGCAATTTCGGTCACATTTTTATTTTTCTTGTTTTTAATTTGTTTTATATTTACAATATGCTCAATGTTCGCTATGTTTGTTTGAAAAACAATCAACCGGAGGCTGTTTCACAGGTTATCGTCATACATCAGAGTGCAATGCAGTGATTTTGTAAGTTTCAATGCAGAGAAAAACGTTTCGCGGACATACGTTGCTCCAAACATTGATAACACCTGTGCAATTTCGGATATTCTTGCTGCGGTAATTTTTAATAGATATTGTTGATTCATTTAAGGGAGGCTGGGACTGAATTTATGAAAAATAGTAATTATTGACAGAATGAAATATGGTTTGTGGTCTCCTGATGGTGAAATAAGGCCATATACCAATTTTCAGGAAAATAGCAACAGAACTTTCTGAGGAATTAACACTTACAATTTAAAATTTTAAAAAATCAATAAGCATAAAAAATGCTCCAGCTGAACAGTTACTTCAAATATCACATTGAAAACTGGTGTACAGGCCCATCAAGGTATGGAAAGAATTTTAACAGAGAGAAAGTCTGCATAATGTAGTCCATGAATGTGATGAAAAAATATGATGTATTTATGTTTTTCTCAAATTATGCTAAAAAAATACCCCTTTGAAGGCTACTATCGTTTAAAGTATCAACATTATAAAAAAATCCTTCTGTTACCGTAATATCAAGACAATATAGGTGTTAACAACCCATGAAATTCTCATGGAATTTGAAACCAAATTGGTTCAGCTGGAACATTTTAAATACCTGAAAATGTCTACATGAAAAAACACATTTTAGTAAATAAAACATGGTTGAAGGCTAAACTAATAATACGTCAGTTATATAAATAAGAGTTAACACAGAAGAAACACGATACATAATTGGCATTTCTATAGATACCGTAGTATTGTTACCTCGTCAACTCACTAGATAGTAGCTCTGGGGGCAATTTGAAGATGGGCATTGTTGCGTTGAAGCTAGTGGATGGGGGCGTTTCCCTAGCACTCAACCGGACATTCAAATGTCACGCTAGTCCTTTAAATATGGCCGAACCCGAAAAATACCACCGCCAAATGATCTGCAGGAGTCCGGCGTACAATAATATGCACAAATTGAAAAATCGATAATTTTTACTTTTTTCACCAAAAACTTAAAGGCTTTGCGACACTGTGGTCATGTAGTCCCGTGTACTTGGGTGGGTGTCTGTGTGTGTGTGTGTGAAATTTGTATAATGACCTGTGTTATTGTGATGGCTGTATTAGTGTGTGTGTTTATAATTCAAGTGAGGATTAGGAAGGAAGCGGCCTTGGCCTTGAATTAGGAACCATCCCGGCATTCGCCTGGAGTAGAAGTGTGAACCCACGGAAAAATCATTTCCAAGATGGCCGAGGTGGGAATCGAACCCGCCTCTTCTCACTTTTGCCTCACGAGGCTGAGTATACCGAGTTCCAGCCTTCAGACCAGAATTAAATTTCTTGGCAGAGCCGGGAATCGAACCGGGACCTCTGTGGTGACAGCCGCTACGCAACGAGGCGGACATTTTGAATAGAAATCGGTCAGATTCATCACAGAGTTAAAAATATCCTTAAGTCGAGTGCCACATTACAAATGGCTTGACAAAAAAATAAGAAGCAGATGAAAGTTTTGAAAATTCTTGAAATCTGCTAGAATAAAAACCCTAACAGCCATAATCAAACGTTACACTACATATCCCCATGATTAAATAAAGTCGAGTGACACTACAGCAAGCAAAATAAGGGACACCAGTGCCCGACCGTTTGACATTCGACACAGTGAAGGACTGATTGCTGTATGTCAGGAAGTGAGATGGGAAAGCGGGAGAGACAGACCCGGTGTGCTGTTTGACCACCTCTGGTTTAAAGTGTGGTTTTAGGTATCTTGGTCTTGATCTTGTTTGCTCCAAGGCAGGAGTCTCGTAATGTAGACATTAGAGTAGGTGATTACTGTGGATTAGTGTTAGAAATTTGAAGAATGTGTCCTCTCTTGTAGGAAGTGCACTGTCACCGTTACTTTTCATTGTGGTGACGGATGACATAATGACCCGAGTGGCACAAGTAATTGGGGAAGGAAAGATGAAAGCAATGGTGTTTGCAGATGATTTGATGATTTGGGGAAACAAGGAGGAGGAGGTACAGGAACAGTTGGACGTGTGGGAAAGAATAATACAAGGATATGGGATGAAATTTAGCATAAATAAGAGTGAGATGGTGATCACAACAAGGAAGAAGGAAAGAACCACAACGGGAATAACAATTGGTGGGGAACAGCTGAAGAAAGTGGAGAGTTTCAAGTATCTGGGAAGCCTGATACAAGATAATGGAAGAAACGATAGAGAAATAAATGAGCGGGGGAGGCAGGCAGAAGCATTTCGGAGGAGTGTGAGAAGCATGTTATGGAGCAAGGATGTCCCTCATAACAGCAAAAAGATCATATATCGGACGTACTATGTCCCTATCCTGACGTATGCCTCGTCTGGCTGCGTGGCTCAGGGGTAACGTTCTCGCTTGCTGAGCCCAAGGTTGCAGGTTCAAAACCTGGCGCAGTCAGCTGGGATTTGAGGGTGTGCAAATGCGAGGGAGCCATGTCAGTAGATTTACTGGCACGTTAAAGATCCCCTTCGGGGCAAAATTCCGGCACCCCGGCGTCTCTAAAAGCCAGTGTAGTTAAAAGGGACGTAAAACCAATAACATTATTATTCATTATTATGACGTATGCCTCGGAGACCTGGGTTATGAAAGGAAGGGAGAAGAGCAAAATACAGGCCAGTGAGATGAGGTTCTTGAGAAGCAGTATTGGAGCTACAAAGATAGACAGAATAAGAAATGAGAGGACCAGAGAATTAATGAAGGAGGAACCATTACAGGATGGTATAGAGAAATCTAGACTTAGATGGTATGGACATGTAAAACGAATGGAGGAGAAGAGGATACCCAGGAGAGTACACAAGACGAAGTGGGAAGGAAAGAGACCGAGAGGAAGACCGAGAGCCAGATGGCTGAAGGGGGTGGAAGAAAGCATGAAGAAGAGAGGTGAAGACTGGACAAGGGTGGAGGCTGAGAGATGGTGGGAAGACAGAAGACGTTGGAGAGGCTTGTGTTCCAAACAGACCCAGCCAGTGGCTGGAAACTGTGCAAGATGATGATGATGTCCTCTATTGTACAACCAGTTAGGTGTTCTACCTGATAAAGACTTTGGATCTGCTAACCTCAGGGCCTTAATACTGTCAGCATGCTGCATTTATGTCACGGCTGTTCTGCTTGGCAAAAAGATCTATGTTAAAATAGTGAAATTGAATAGAAATATTGCTTTGGTGCAGTGGATACAGGTACAGGGTAAAACCAAAATACAGTAATAGATAAATTTGTTGAAAAGAAATTGTTTCTTCAATTTTCAGAATAAGATCTTAGTTACAATTATACACTGACCGGCAAAAAAAGTGGAACACTTCAATTTTTTATGTAATTTCTTAATTTATTCCACTAAAATGTATCGGTTTTCCAATATTTGTATTATTCATGTAAATTTTAGATGGTTGGCTACAGAAAATACCGAAACATGTTTTACAACACGCTTTAACTCACAAATTTCATTCCATTTTGCAAATCTTACAATTTTCTATTTTTTAGTAATGCTCTTTTGGGCTGGTTTTTATCAAACGTATTGCCAAACAAAACAGTGATAATGTTTGCACTGCACTGCACGAGAACACTGGTCACTAAGAATGAGCGTTTCCACCCTTAGCGTCCATGACAGCTTGTAAACGCTCAGGCATACTGTTCACAACTCGTTGAATGGCATCTGCCGGGATGCGATTCCAATCCTCCAGCAGCGATGTTCTCAGTTGTGCCAAGATGGTGTGGTCACGCTGTCTGACGTTCCTTCCAAGCATATCCCATACATGTTCGATGGGGTTCAAGTCAGGACTACGAGCTGGCCAGTCCAGGGTTTGAATCCCCACTTCCTGCAGATATTGTACAACACAGCGAGCAGTATGAGGGTGGGCATTATCCTGCATCAGCTTGAAATTCTGACCAATGAAAGGCGCAAAGGGCATCACATGGTTCATCAGGATCTCTTCGATGTACCTTTGGGAATTGAGCGTTCTGTGATCGATGCACACCAACTCAGTGCGGGCCATAACGTTGATGCCACCCCACACCATAAACGAGCCACCTGCAAATGGAGTCCTAGAGGAGAGCAACAGGGCTGTACCTCTCCTCGCGCCTTCTCCACACTTTTTCTCTTCCATAAGGTGATTTAAGATTAAAGCGACTCTCGTCAGTGAAGAGAACAGAGGCCCACTGCTCGTGGGTCCATCCCAGATGCTGCCTTGAGAAGCGAAGATGCGACTCTCTGTGATGTCGTTCGAGTGCGGGTCCACGTGCAGGTCTCCTGGACAAAAGATGAGCTTCTTCAAACCTTCTTCTTACTGTTCGCTCACTCACTCTCACATTTCTGACATTTCCCAGTTGATTTCGTGCCTGGACTGCTATGGTATAGCGATCACGCAGAACTTGCAGGGTGAGAAATCTGTCATCCCTGGCTCTTGTGCTTCTTCTACGGCCTGACCCTCGTCTCCTGGCAAATGTTTGGAGTTCTCTGTAAAGAGGCATGTTTTAATGTGAACTGCACATGGATAACTTACTAAAATGTATGATAATGGTTCACAGGTGTGCAACAAATGCCAGTTGTTATCCCTTGGACATGAATAAGCGAGCGGCAACACTCATAAACCTTAAACGCTTACAATGCGCTTCCCGCCATAAAACCATTAAGATAGGCTCATCGAAGATTGGGGGTAATTGGTGGTAATAAACCACCCTCAGAAATATAATTATCAATTTCTATTCACGGATGTTTCAAACGTTTGTACTGATGCGTGAAGGGATTTTAAAATGTAATTACATCTTTTTCCATGGCTAATTTGATACTATTTATATTACTTTTTTAACTGTTCCACTTTTTTTGCCAGTCAGTGTAGTTTAGTATTTACATAATTATTTCCATACTCTCCGGGTACTCCGGTTTTCCCTGTCAAAATTTCATTCCAGCAACACTCTCCACTATCATTCATTTCATCTGTCATTCATTTAATCATTGCCCCAGAGGAGTGCGTCAGGCCTCGGCAGCCGGCACAGTTCATATCCTCGCCGCTAGATGGGGGCTTCATTCATTCCATTCCTGACCCGGTCGGAGACTGGAAGCAGGCTGTGGATTTTCATTTCCATACTGGTAAAATATGAAAACCCTCAAATATGATGAAATATGTAATATTTTCTCATGCTCGTTGAAATCAATTTATCATGAAACATAAATATATTCAATCCTCGTAACTCTCCAACTTATGTTTTAAAACATCAAAATTCATAAAAATCTGCTCTCTAGTTAAAATTACTACCATTAGGAATGTATTGATTGTATGTACGCAGGTAATATTGAAAAAGTAATCATTGTTGATGATTCTGTTACTTGTAATTATTTTATTACTTGCACCTTGGAATATTTACCACTCAGTATTTTTTCTCTCTCTCTCTCATTTCAGACGTGTAAACTTCGTCTCCTGCCAGCATCCGACACCAACCTAAAGGCTTACAACACATTCCTACCTCCACCAGCCATTACACAAGTTTTACTTATTGCCAATCCCTCTAAGGTAAGACTGAATACTCCAAAGATGGTTCTTATCCTCTAAATATTCCCTGTTTTTTAATTTTTTGTGTGTGTGGTTTATTTTTAGCCTACTTTTAATCTTGTAAAATATGTAAGTAGACTTATGAGATCTACATGGTGAAAAATTTCTGTGTGTTTGCCCCCTATCAATTCAAACATGACAAAACCGAATTGAACCAAATTCGGTACAGAGGTAGCACTAGCAAATGACACCTAAGTGTCATGTTTTGTATCACCGCCATTTTAAACAAAGCAAAATGGCAGCCATCCAAATGTTCAAAGCGTTAATGAAAATACAACTAAACTAATCATAGGATCTCTACCATCATCATCATCATCTTGCACAGTTTCCAGCCACTGGCCGGGTCTGTTTGGAACACAAGCCTCTCCAACGTCTTCTGTCTTCCCACCATCTCTCAGCCTCCACCCTTGTCCAGTCTTCTCCTCTCTTCTTCACGCTTTCTTCCACCCCCTTCAGCCACCTGCCTCTCGGTCTTCCTCTCGGTCTCATTCCTTCCCACTTAGTCTCATGTATCCTCCTGGGCATCCTCTTCTCCTCCATTCGTTTTACATGTCCATACCACTCCGGAATGCTTCTGCTTGTCTCCCCCGCTCATTTATTTCTCTATACCATCCTGTAATGGTTCCTCCATTAATTCTCTGGTCCTCTCATTTCTAATTCTGTCCATCTTTGTAGCTCCAATACTGCTTCTCAAGAACCTCATCTCACTGGCCTGTATTTTGCTCTTCTCCCTTCCTTTCATAACCCAGGTCTCCGAGGCATACGTCAGGATAGGGACATAGTACGTCCGATATATGACCTTTTTGCTGTTCTGAGGGACATCCTTGCTCCATATCATGCTTTTCACACTCCTCTGGAATGCTTCTGCTTGTCTCCCCCGCTCATTTATTTCTCTATCTTTTCTTCCATTATCTTGTATCAGGCTTCCCAGATACTTGAAACTCTCCACTTTCTTCAGCTGTTCCCCACCAATTGTTATTCCCGTTGTGGTTCTTTCCTTCTTCCTTGTTGTGATCACCATCTCACTCTTATTTATGCTAAATTTCATCCCATTTCCTTGTATTATTCCTTCCCACACGTCCAATTGTTCTTGTACCTCCTCCTCCTCGTTTCCCCAAATCATCAAATCATATGCAAACACCAATGCTTTCATCTTTCCTTCCCCAAATACTTGTGCCACTTGGGTCATTATGTCATCCATCACCACAATGAAAAGTAACGGTGACAGTGCACTTCCTTGTTTCAGGCAGTTTCTGTGTTCCAACCAGTCCGATCTCTCTCCTCACACTTTCACACAGCTCACGCTTCCCTTGTACATCTCCTTTATCCTCCGTATAGTCCATTTTTCTACTCCTCTGTCTTCCAGGAACTTCCATACTTTGTTTCTGCCTACACTGTCATATGCTTTCTCAATGTCCAGGAAGGCCATCAGTAGATCTTTTCCATACTCATAGTGCTGTTCTTGCAACTGCCTTACAGCAAAAATCAAATCCACTGTGGACCTTCATGCTCTGAAGCCATGTTGTTCTTCCCTCATCCCTCCTTCTATCCTTGTCCTAATTCTCCTTTCCAAAACTTTCTCAAACATCTTTGCACAATGACTCATCAGTGTTATTCCCCGATAGTTTCTGCATTCTGTTCTACTACCTTTCTTGAAGATCGGGACAATTAATCCCTTTTTCCAGTCCTCTTGGGTCTTCCTTTCCTTCCATGCTGTCTTCATCACTCGGTACAACCATTGTACCACCTCTCCTGCTGCTCTCACCATCTCCACACTCAACTAATCCACACCCGGTGCCTTCCCTCCTTTCATCTTCCTCACTGCATCTTCCACTTCTTTCCATGTTAAGTCCTTTTCTGTTTGCAGTCCATCTTCCTCTTCCCCGATTTCTTCCTCCTCACCTTGGTTTCCATTTTGGTTCAGAAGTTCTTCAAAATATTCTTTCCACATTTTCTTCAGTTCTTCCCTATTTTCTATCTCTTGTCCCCTTTTGTTCACCATTCTAACATAATCTGTCGGATCCTTCCGCCTCTTATTTTTTACCATCCCATACAGGACATTTTTTGTACCTTCACTATCCTCCTTCATCATCTTTGTCCACTCTTCCATCCACTTTCTTCTCTCCTCAGCCACTACTCTCTTTGCCTCCTTCTTTCTCTCCTGGTACTTTTCCCTTGTCTCTACCATCCTATTTTGATACCACCTCCTAAAGGCTCTATTCTTTTCCCTTACTATATCTTTTGTCTTCTCATTCCACCATGGTGTTTCCTTCCACCTCTTCTTACTACTTGTCCTCCCACATACTGCTTCTGCCGCACCTACTAGTGTCGTCTTAAATCTAGCCCATTCCTCTTCCACCCCTCTTTCTTCGTCTGTTGGAATTCCTTCCTTTACCATTTTGAGGTACTCGACCCTTCTATATCCTTCTTTCAGTTTCCATATCCTTATACGTCTTTCCTGGTTCTCAGTCCCTTTCTTCTCCTTAGTTCCTCTCAGATTCATTACCAGCAATCGATGGTCGCTATCCAAGTTCTCCGATGGTATAACCTTGATGTCCGTGATGTTCTTATTTAATTCTTTCTCATACAGTATATAGTCTGTGGAGCATACACTTGTATTATTTCCATGGTCTCTTCTCTCAATGCTACTTTCACTTTCATCATCCTATCACTTATTCTCTTCACTTCTTCTTTTAAACCATCTTGTACTACTACTCCCACTCCTTTCCTCTTTCCCTCTTCATTCCCACTCCAGTATAGTCTATAGCCTTTTCTCAGTTCTCTCCTTCCTTCCCCTTTCCACTTTGTTTCTGCCAATCCCAATAAATCCAACTTCCTTCTTTCCATCATATCCACTATCTCCTCCACCTTCCCCCTCAGCGTTCTTATGTTTAAAGTTCCAAATCTTAGTCCGTGTTTACAGCCGTGTCGTCTATTATATCCGTCCTGTCCGAGGCTTGTTCCATTCTTGAAAGCATTTGCTTTCATCCACTACTGGCTTGCTGGGCCTGTCGTAGCTTCACCAGAGCCCCGTTAGCCGTTACTTTTCAGGGTTCCTGTAGGACCTTCACAGCTACCGTAATGGTCCCGGGGCATACGAAGTCCCCACTGTACTTCGCCTCTACAGGCAATCCCCTACTTTGTGCCTTTGCCCGTCTCCCACAACGTGGACGAGGGGTTGGACGTATGGGAAAAACACACCTTCGTGAGCGAAGCATCTTGTGCCCAAACTACAAGGTCATCAGCCAAATCATTTCATGATGGCAGCCTTGCATATCATGCAAGCATTATAATCCATAACCTATGATCCAATGAATCAATGTTCACAGTAGTTGGCTTTCAGATGGTTTATATAAGGACTATCTGTTACCAACATGATGAGTATATGAGAGTGTATGCTCCGCACAGCCGCCATCTTGAAATTATAAAATAAATAACTCTCAATAAGAGCTATTACCGTTACGAAAATTAGTGAGAAAGTAGGACCGTATATGTGGCAAAAGAGCAGACTCTCCATACATCCAAGATGGAGGCTGGATGAACTATTAGAATATTATAATCGACAATTCAGAATATAATTGCAAAATGCGGAAGAATCTTGCCAAGAGGTGAGTGTCATATAAGGCGTTGATCAAAATATTTTCCCATGGATTATAACACGCAGTGACCATCTTGAAATTTCAAAATAAATTAATCCTAGAGCTATAATAATGCAATTAGTAATAAAATAGAGCCTTATAAGTCACTTTGTATGCCCAAAGCAAAAGAACAATGTCTCCATAGATTCAAGATGGCGGCTAGGAGTACAAATTAGTAACTCAGGTTGTTGTTGCACAATTAAGTCGAAACTTGGTAGAAGATGGCTATTTTATAAGAGGCATTAGTAATCTAACCTAACCTAAATTCATCACACTGAATATAGCACGCAGTGGCTATCCTGAAATTTCATAATTTAAAAACTTTCTATGATTTAGAACCACAATAACAACAAGAAGTTCCGTGAAGAACTATACAGCCTACTTTTCATGCCAATGATTATTCTACAGAATATGAACCTATCTAGAATAATGACGAAATTAAGTTGGTAATATCGAAATATCTAATTAGTTCAAAATATACCTGGTATAATGTAGCCTATTAGAGCACTACAGTTGGCAGCCCTGGTGACTGAATATATTCTTAGTTCCATCTCTTAAGGTACAGAATACAAAATTTGGTTGAAGTCCAATGGACGTTACATGCAGTTAGACATTGGATCTATCAGCACACGTAAAAGCATGTTGCCAACAATGTCATGCGTGTGCTGGTCAGAAATTATCTGAAATATTATGATATCTTGTTGTGTCAATTTTGGATGAAATCCATTTGTTAGTATAGAAGTTACATGTATTTTAAAATTGGACATATCAGCAGGCATAGAATCATGTTGGCAACACTGCCTTGTATTAATTACTCCAAATTAATCTAGAATGTCAGGTGCTATACGTGTGCAAAGTATAGAGCTGTTGGCTTGCATACTTACATGTATTTAAAAATTGGTACTATCAGCAGGCTTATAATCATGTTGGTAGAACTGACATATATAAGTTACTCCAAATTAATCTAAAATGTCAGAATATACGTGTGCATAGTTTAAAGCTGTTGGCTTGCATACTTTCTGATATATTGGTATTTGGATTTTAAAAAAATAGAGAGAGCAATTATTAACAGTTGGCAGCCCTGGTGGCTCTTAAGAATATCTGTTTATGTACAGATATTACATACAAAATTTAGTTGAAATCCAGTTGATAGTGTAGAAGTTATATCCATTTAAACATTGGACCTATCAGAAGGCTTAAAATTATTTTGGCAACACTGTCATGGTTGGCCTCCTGGAAATTAAACTGAAATAGTCTTATCTACATGTGTGCCAATTTTGGAATAGCTCGCTTGCATACCTTGCAAGATATCCAACATGGAGCTCAAATTTCTAGTGCGTTTTTTCAGCAGTTGGTAGTACTGACATCGTTTTCAAATATGGACGTGAGATATTCCGGTGCACATCTTGACTCATACTAAATTTGGTTTTGATTGCTGCAGCCGTTTAGGAGTTGATAGGGGGGGGGGGGGGGGGACACAGCCAGACAGACAGACACACATTTTCCCGGATCAATCTCATAAGTGTACTTTTTCCTCATTTTTGCAAAATGTGAAAAGTAGGCTAAAAATTAGTGATAAGATAGAAACATGGTGTATCGTAGGCTCAAAGCAAAATAATAGGGACATTACATTTTTTAAATGGTGGCCGGACGTAATATTAAAATGTTATTATGAATCATTCAGGCTGTGATTACACACTTAAAACGTTACATAGTAATAAAGATCTACCATGTAAGGAACGGTGTTGAAATAAGCCATAAGTATAACACAGTGAATACAATCTTGAAAATATAGAATATGGTAATGAATAACTCCATGTATTTTTACGATGCAGCAAAGGAATTTGGCAATAATAAGTGGTCAAAAGAACAGCGACGCTATACGTTCGCGATGGCGGCTGGCCGTGTTCTTAATACCTAAATATAATTAACTCACGATATAATAGCTCAATTAATGTGACATTTAGTGAGAGAGGAGTACTAAACAAATGACTCACTACCATTATTCATATATAGCTGAATATAGTGCACGGTGGCCATATTGAAATAATAAAATATACAAACAAATAACTCTATATAGTTCATAGGTACAATATATCAAATTAGCATTAATGTAGAACTGTATATGGGCTTTGTATGGCAAAGGCAAAAGAACATCCCCACCATATATTTCAGATGGTGGCTGAGCATACTTTGAAACTTCAAAATCAATAACTCAGGATTTAATTGCACAATTAACATGAAACTTTGTAAGAGGGGAGAAACAGACAAGGTACCTCTCTTGCATCACTCCACTCAGCATATAGCATGCAGCTGCCATCTTGAATATATCAGACATTAATATCGCCAATGCATTATTTATTACAGTTACAATCACGAAACTCGGCAAACAGGTAGTCTCACATAGCAGGCTTTCTCTGCAGAAGGTGCAAGATAAGCGATTTCAGAGATTCAAGATGGTGGATGGGCATACTTTTCTGATGTTCCAATCGATTCCTCTGGGTGCAAAAGAGGAATTACATCGAAACGTAGTAAACGGGTAGTCCTATATAGGATACAACTGTTAACGTTTATCACAAGAACATGCAATTATACTCCTTGATAACAAAAAGTACTTTGTGGATTTGCTGAATCCAAATGGTCATAGGGAGGAAGACAACGTATTGGAAGATGGAGAAGACAACACAGGAATGGAAAAGGGCCTGACTTGGAGAGAACTGGAAATGGCTATAGACAAGATGAAAGGAGGAAGGGCACCAGGTGTGGACGAAGTGAGTGTTGAAATGGTGAAGGCAGCAGGGGAGGTTGGGAAACAGTGGCTGTACCGTGTGATGACGGTGGTATGGAAGGAGAAAAGGACCCCAGAAGATTGGAAGAAAGGATTAATTGTCCCAATATTAAAGAAAGGAAGCAGAAAGGAGTGCAGAAATTACAGGTGGTGTAAAGAAGTATTACTGACCATCGGATCGACCAATTAAAGGTCTCCGTATCAGACGCATTCTGAGCGAATTCAAAATGGAATAAGGTTTGAACTTTGGGAAACATGGGCTAAATAACATAGTACAAGAAATGAGCAAATAGAGAGCAAGAAGCTTTCACTTTCAAATTATTACAGGTTGACAAGAAACAATGATTTCTTGACAAAAGAATATTTGTATCTGTCTATGAACATTGAGACAAGGTAATAATTCTTATACACAGCTTAGTTAAATTGCTTTTTGCAAAAAGAAAATTAGTGATGCAGCTGAGAGCTGATGGCTGGCAGGGAGCAAATCCTGCCATACCTGGGAAAAGAAAATAGGGAAACTGAAGAAGTTACTAAAAGAATAAATAGTCTATGAAGGGAGCTATTTGCTGACAGGGGCTCAGTCCTGCAGTACCCTATGAAAGTTAAATGCTTGGGTAGTTGCCAAGATGCAACAGAAATGTTTGCAAAGTAGATGCAATGGCAGACACAGGATGCGTGAACTGCATGTAAGTTAATCATTAAAGATTTCCCAAGAAATGGAGATGGCAGAAGCAGGTAGGCAAATGGGCCTATTATCTGCAAGTAAACCATGAGATGTGAAGTGCACAAGAAAGGTGCAATGAAAGATGCAGATATGCACAAGAAATAATGAGATTATTCCCCAAAGAAACAAAAGAATGGCTAAAGTAAGCCGATATCTTATTCCGCCTAGAAGGGGAGGAGGAGAAGGGCACAAAGATATTAAAATTGCGGAATCTTCTAAACCGGGCTTGTATAAAGCTAACATGGTATAACAGAAAGAACATGAAATGACACTAAATATAATGTGATTACAAAGTACTTATCTTGGAACAAAGTGTGGTTAACATCGCACATGTGCGTAGAACACTCAAGTACAAAGAAGAAGAAATAATTTATGTCCAGTTGTGGTTGCGTTCACAAAAGTACTCGACGATTTTACAGACGTCTCGTAGAACACTTGTTGAATAGTAAGGCTGACCTTAGCTATCGCAAAATTAAAGACTTGTAGCATGAAGATGAAGTGATAATGTTCACTTAGTAAGAACTTGCGTAGGAATAGATTTCCGTAGCACTGGAAGATGTATAATTGACATCTTAATGTTAGTGTCGCAGGAACACGTTGAAGTGTGATCCGAGTTGGATCATTTGAAAAATGTCTTTGAAGACATGGCGAAGGTTGTATTAAAACACTTCTTGACGCAGAATTTACAGATGAGAAGTTTTCCAAGTTGAGGTTTATCGTCCGGTATTCAAGACGGGTGGCTAGCATTATCGCTAACGAAGAAATCACACAGAAGAAGGGTCGAACGTCCTCTTAAATAGCAAACAGGACAAGGTTCTCGAAAAATCGATGTCCAGGCATTGGAGAGCCCAAACCACGTTGTCAGGAAGAAGCGCGGTGAGTGGCTGGAGAGAGGCCACGTCATGGAGACGGCCAATAAGCTCGTAGCTTCCTGAGACCAGCATGACAGGCCAGAATACCACGAGGTATGAGTATAGTGACCTATTAACACTTGGAAAAAATGTCTTAAAGGCGAGATATGGATTGTAACACAAAAAGTAAGTACGTAAATCATTTTAAATATGTTTAAATTAAAGAAGAAAGTAAATAAAAATTAATTGTCACGAGCACATGGTGACGAAAAATGAGGTTAGAAAAAACAAATTCTGGTCTGACTTTTGACATTATCAAAACTTACAAAATTAACAAATTAATCATTCGCAAATGCGAACAACAGGGGAGTCACACTCATACCTCACTGTGCCAAGATATATGAAATGATATTAGAAAGAAGAATACGAGCAAAAGTGGAGAGAGAATTGAGAGAGGAGCCGTATGGATTAAGACCTGGGAGATCAACAGTGGATATCATATTTTCAGTGAGACAGCTCCAGGAACACCACTACGAATTTGGAGAGGATCTGTTGATGGCCTTCCTGGACATCGAAAAGACCTATGATAGTGTGTGTAGGGAGAAGGTTTGGAAAGCAATGGAAAACATGGGAGTGGAAAAAGGGACTGTAGGCAGAGTGAAGGAGATGTATTGTGGAAGTGTGAGTTGTGTGGAAGTTGGAGGGGAAAGAACAGACTGGTTCAGACAAATGAGTGGCCTGAAACAGGGTAGTGCACTGTCACCCCTTCTCTTTATTGTGGTTATGGACGAGGTAATGACACGGGTAGCAGGAATGATAGGAGAAGATAAGATAAAAGCAATGATGTTTGCAGATGATCTCATGGTCTGGGGAAACGAGGAGGAGGAAATTCAGGAGCAACTGAAGGCTTGGGAAGAAACAGTGGGAGAGTACGGATGGAAGTTCAACATCAGTAAATGTGAGATCCTGTTAACAACCAGGAATAGGGACAGACCAATAAGTGGGATAACACTTGTAGATGGACAGCTGAAGAAGGTGGAAAGTCTCAAGTACTTGGGAAGTATAGTGGAGGAAAATGGGAGAAATGACAAAGAGATTACGGAACGTGGCAGACAGGCAGAAGCATTTCTGAGAAGCATTAGGAGCTTAGTGTGGAATAAAGATGTCCCACAAAAAAGCAAGGAAGTGTTATACAGAAGCTACTATATCCCGATACTGACCTATGCATCAGAAACGTGGATAATGAAGAAAAGAGACATAAGCAGAATACATGCAAGTGAAATGAAATTCTTGCGAAGTAGGATCGGAGTAACAAGAAGAGACAGGGTGAGAAATGAAAAGGTCAGGGAAATAGTAAAAGAGGAGCCCTTGCAAGGTAGGATTGAGACATCAAGACTGAGGTGGTATGGACACTTAAAGAGAATGGAAGAGAAGAAGATTCCCAAGGGGATACATGAGATGCAGATGCAGAAGAAACGACCAAGGGGAAGACCAAGAGATAGATGGCTGAAAGGAGTGGAGGAATGTGTCAAGAAGAGAGGCGAGGACTATACTAGAGTGACAGCGGAGAGGTGGTGGGAAGAAAGGACTAAGTGGCGAGGCTTATGTTCCAAACAGACCCAGCCTGGGGCTGGAAACTGTACAAGATGATGATGATAACAACAAATATTTATAACTATACCCATATGTTTAAGAGAAGGTAGGCTATATGTTATTGTTTACTCCTGCTTCAGTAAACTCTTTTCATTATAATAATAACAACAATAATAATAAATCTCAATCAAAATATGATATAATATTGGTCCGCCTTGTTAATACAATTTATTTAACAATTAGTAGCCTACATGTTTCAACTGTCCTTTCTTCAGCCAGATATACGAGGTGAATGGTAAAATGCTATGTTAAATATATGAAACAACATATTTCAAAATCACGTTGGATACACAAGTTGGCAATCTCGGTTAACGGGTTTCGGGCTGCAATATTTTATTCTGCTGTAATGTGCGGGTTGCATCTTTTCTTAAATGCATGTTTATTCTGTCTTTTTTTCTGCTAGAAATTTTAGCAGCTGCTTATCAGGTACCGAGATTTGCGCTGCAGCCTGCGAGGCTGTCATAAGATCTCTTTGCTTATGTTTATTGCAGTCAAAACCAACATTGAAACAAAATATCAAAATATGAAATTATACATAGGTTGGATTTTTAGTTTTGGCAACTATGTTATAAATTGACAAATAACATACCTACATGGTTCGAAGTTTCATAGGCCCTCGATGTAGTCTCCATGTTGCGTACGAGTTCCCAGTGATGTGGAAGCCGTTAGATTCCGTTGGCACTGCCCAATCTATCGATAGTGCGAAGAGAGCGGTCGGTTGCCTGCACAACGACTGCAATTATAGGGTAGTGTTTCCTGCGTAGTGGCTCTTTCATCTTCGGGGTGAGATCAAAGTCGCAGGGACTTAAATCCAGAGAGTAGGAAGGTGGGTGATAGAGCCCCAGCGATTCAACAATGCAGCCACAACTCCTGCTCTGTGTGCCCTATCATTGTCATGCAGAACCCTGGGCGGAGTATCCATGTGATGTTGTGGTTTCCTTCCCAGAGCTGCTAGGAGATGGTCTTGCAGAAACGAACAATAGTAAGCTGCATTAACGGTTTGCCCTGGGGGAACGGTATGTTTTATGATCACACCATCCCAATCGTAGGCAAGAATCAAACCCCCACCAATGTGAAGGTAATGTTGCGGCAGAATGGGTTCTGCATGACTTAACCGACATGCAGAAATAGCTGCGATATGACCCTTCTCGTACGCACTTGCAGCGTTATGAGCGCGAAGGAGAGGACTTTGGCGTATCGTAACCATTGGCGAGATGTGGGCCAAATCTCATGAATCACAGTTGAAACGCCAATCGAACGAGTGGCGGCACTACAGATCACCATGAAAACATGCTCTAATTCGCGAAGCGTTCCGATCCGCCTCCACTAACGCAGACACCATCTGTACATTTTCATCCCGTACTGGTAGGTGACCAGATCGAGGCATGTCCTGCACACGTTCCGCCCTTCTCGAAAGGCTGCAACCTTTCTAGCTACCATTCTGTAAGGTAATGCAACTGCACCGCATGCCTCGTACAGTCCTTGGTGACACTGTCGTGCCGTGCGACCTCTAGCACACTGAATTTTTATCCACGTTCTCTGCTCCTGCTTGGAAAACATTGCAAGCGTCTTTCGCGAGCGCTTGCTCACAACTACTCATCTGCACATGACTGCTGCATGCGAACGGAGGAGGGGACGGGTGAGGTCATGTGCTCTGTGGGAGGGGATGCAGGTTAGCAACCTCTGGTAACAATGGCAGATCCCAACACCGTTGCAACATAGCGCAGCAGCATGGTTGCCAAAACTAAAAAAAACAACCCTTGTATTTTAAAACATTGAAAATATTCAAAAGGAAACCTAAATTAAATAGGATGAAGATTTGATATCTTATCTATGTTATGAAATAACCAGCAGACCTGTGCTGCTCTGCCCAGTTCATTTCAACAATCCTACCAACTGGTGAAAAATTACAATTGAAATTTGAACTATAAGCTGGGTATCTCGGAAGGTATTCATGGGAACTGTTCAAAAATTAACACACATATAGACCATAATATTTCAGATTAATTTTCAGGAGTCCATGTATCATAGTGCTGCCAACATGATTCTATGTGTGCTAATAGGTTCAATGAAACTGCATGTAACATCCATATTAAAAAATTGAATTTCATCCAAAATTGGCACATAGTATTTCAGATTAATTTGTAACAACCCACACATGGCAGTGTTGCTAACATGATTCTACGCATGCTGATAGGTTCAATGTTTAACTGCATGTAACGCCCATACCTACAAATGGATTTCATCGAAATTTTGTATGCTTTAGTGCATGTCATATTATGACGGTGCTTATTATAAGAGTCACCACGGCTACCAACTGTGTATTAATGATCTTAGCACACTGTAAGGTCAAGATATTTTAAAGTTATTTACAGTAAATCGTCAAAATGAGTGCTACCAACATTCCACGTTTATAATGTTCAATGTTCAGGTCTATGCAACTGCCATACTAATTTACAGACTTCTGCATAATTTTTCACATGCAACGTGTGCCTTAGCAGCCTTACCAACTGCCTAGTAACATTCTGAGAACATTTGAACCGTGGACTCAATATCGTAGAATCTGTCCATATTAACAGTTTGTAACTCTATTCACTACAATGTCTTAACCTTGCAGATAGATTTTGAGCAACACCTTCCTTTATATATCAGTGTTACCAAAATAATTCTATGTACACTTATAAGTTTCATGTTTAACTGAATGTAACTTCCATAACATACACTGGATTTCTACCAAATTATGTGTGCACAGCATATGCCATAACATATACAGTATATGCACACATTCTCAGATAGAGCAGTGCTACCAACAATCTATTAACTCTCCCTGAGCATTCGAGCCATAGGCTATCAATAACTCAGAATCTAGCACTGTGTTAGACCACAATATTGCAGTTATATTTTGAGCATATCGTGGCCTACAATGCGAGTGCTACCAACGTAATTCCATAGATAAAGATATTACTCTAAATCGATCTACAGTCATTGCAGGAATAAGGGTTGAATCTTAAATTTTAAGAAAATTTGGCTATTTAGTTCTTTATGGAACTAGTTATAACATTTGTAACTGAGTTTGTCTCCGACTTGCAGCGGTGGCTGGTGGTCTTAGAGCTTGGGAGGGCACACAAAATAAATTATCATGCACAGTAAAAATTACTCGCTAGCACGCTAGGTGTTTGCCAATATCCATTGAATTTTGTCTCTTTAGGGAAAATGTTATGTTCTACATATAATATAATTTAAATGACCCTCTAAATCGCTATTTAATTCCAAATTTATAATAGCCTATCACTAAGACATTTGTCAAAAACTCTAGGCCTACTATCGGATTTTTTATTATAAATACTCGAGTTTAGGCCTTAATTACAAGCAAGCCAACAGACCTATTGAAAAACGAGTTATACCAATATTTTCCTTGTTTAATTCTGCGTTAGACTGTATAAGCCAATTATTTTCAAGTTTATTAATTATTTATTTATTTCTGGTTGTATGAAAAATTGTCCGTGTTTTTGACGTCTTTTCTAGGAACCGCTCACTTAAAACTAGATACATGGAAAACTACTTGGCTGAGGGTAATGAAATTGTTATATGTGATAGGCACAAGTATTGGTAGTGCAAATCTCAAGTTTCAATTTTTTTCAACTATCCAATAAAAAGGTCTTATACTTTTTCAGACGTAACGTTTTCTCAGCCCAGGATAAACGTACAGCAGGAAACTTGGTCTCATTTTGAAGCTCTCATTCGTGATTATCGGAAACCACGACCACTGTAAACGTACACTGTGATGACGAATGTATGAAGAGTAATATTAATGGTAGGTTTTGTGCGTTGTGGCCCGTGCGATTAAACGCGCGCGAGCCGGTGATTTCGAGTGCAGCGTTGCCGGGCAGTGGTGTAATGGAATGCAAGTGACCTGACTATGTCCACATGCTATTTTCAGTCTTCCTGTTTACTACTTATAGGCAACATCACATCACATCCAGATGCCCCGGAGACCACCATTGTCTGAGGGCGAACTTCATCATCATCATCTTGTAGAGTTTCCAGCCCCAGGCTGGGTCTGTTTGGAACATAAGCCTCGCCACTTAGTTCTTTCTTCCCACCACCTCTCCGCTGTCACTCTGGTCCAGTCCTCGCCTCTCATCTTGACACATTCCTCCACTCTTTTCAGCCATCTATCTCTTGGTCTTCCCCTTGGTCGTTTCTTCTGCATCTGCATCTCATGTATCCTCTTGGGAATCTTCTTCTCATCCATTCTCTTTAAGTGCCCATACCACCTCAGTCTTGATATCTCAATCCTACCTTGCAAGGGCTCCTCTTTCACCTTTTCCCTGACCTTTTCATTCCTCACCCTGTCTCTTCTTGTTACTCCGATCCTACTTCGCAGGAACTTCATTTCACCTGCCTGTATTCTGCTTATGTCTCTTTTCTTCATTGTCCACGTTTCTGAAGCATAGGTCAGTATTGGGATATAGTAGCTTCTGTACAACACTTCCTTGCTTTTTTGTGGGACATCTTTATTCCACACTAAGCTCCTAATGCTTCTCAGAAATGCTTCTGCCTGTCTGCCACGTTCCGTAATCTCTTTGTCATTTCTCCCATTTTCCTCCACTATACTTCCCAAGTACTTGAGACTTTCCACCTTCTTCAGCTGTCCACCTCCAAGTGTTATCCCACTCATTGGTCTGTCCTTTTTCCTGGTCGTTAACAGGATCTCACATTTACTGATGTTGAACTTCCATCCGTACTCTCCCACTGTTTCTTCCCAAGCCTTCAGTTGCTCCTGAATTTCCTCCTCCTTGTTTCCCCAGACCATGAGATCATCTGCAAACACCATTGCTTTCATCTTATCTTCTCCTATCTTTCCTGCTATCCGTGTCATTACCTCGTCCATAACCACAATAAAGAGAAGGGGTGACAGCGCACTACCCTGTTTCAGGCCACTCATTTGTCTGAACTAGTCTGTTCTTTCCCCTCCAACTTTCACACAACTCACACTTCCACAATACATCTCCTTCACTCTGCCTACAGTCTCTTTTTCCACTCCCATGTTTTCCATTGCTTTCCAAACCTTCTCCCTACACACACTATCATAGGCCTTTTCGATGTCCAGGAAGGCCATCAACAGATCCTCTCCAAATTCGTAGTGGTGTTCCTGGAGCTGTCTCACTGAAAATATTAGATCCACTGTTGATCTCCCAGGTCTGTATCCATACTGTTCCTCTCTCAATTTTCTCTCCACTTTGGCTCGTATTCTACTTTCTAATATCTTTTCATATATCTTGGCACAGTGAGGTATGAGTGTGACTCCCCTGTAATTTCTGCACTCCTTTCTGCTTCCTTTCTTAAATATTGGGACAATTAATCCTTTCTTCCAATCTTCTGGGGTCTTTTTCTCCTTCCATATCACCCTCATCACACGGTACAGCCACTGTTTCCCAACCTCCCCTGCTGCCTTCACCATTTCAACACTCACTTCATCCACACCCGGTGCCCATCCTCCTTTCATCTTGTCTATAGCCATTTCCAGTTCTCTCCAAGTCAGGTCCTTTTCCATTCCTGTGTTGTCGTCTCCATCTTCCAATACATTGCCTTCCTCCCTATGACCATTTGGATTCAGCAAATCCTCAAAGTACTCTTTCCACACTGTCTTGAGTGCCTCATTGTTGTGTACCTCATTTCCGTTTTTGTCCATCATTACCACATCCTCTCGCAGACCTCTTCTCTTACTTTTGACCATCCCATAAAGTACTTTCTTATTTCCTCTGCTGTCTTCCTCCATCATCTCTGTCCACTGTACCATCCACTTCTTCCTGTCCTCTGCGACAATATTGTTTGCTTCTTTCTTCTTTATCTTATAATCTTCCCTTGCCAGATCAGTTCTTTCCTGGAACCACACTCTGAAAGCCTTGTTCTTCCTTCCCACAGCTTCTTTTACTCTCTCATTCCACCATGGTGTCTCTTTACACCGCTTTCTGTTGCTTGTTCTTCCACATACTGCCACTGCAGCTTCCACCATTGTGTTTTTGAATTGCTTCCATTCCTCTTCCCCTGTTTTGGGATTGTCTTTTGGCATCCTTTCCCTTATTATCTTCTGGAATTCTTCCTTGACTTCCTTTTCCTTGAGTTTCCATACTTTGATTCTCCTTTCCTGGTACTCGGTCCTCTTGCTATCCTTAACAACTCCCAGGTTCATTACAAGTATTCTGTGGTCGCTATCTAAGGCCTCTGATGGTATTACCTTTATATCTCTGACACTTCTCTTCATTTCCCAGTCGTACAGCATGTAATCTACCAAAGATTTCTTTGTTAAATCACTGCTGTACCACGTTACCTTGTGGCTTTCTTTCTTCCGGAACCAGGAGTTGCCTACCACTAAACTGTTTCTCTTGCAAAAATCCAGCAACTTTCTCCCTTCTTCATTCCTGCTACCCCATCCTTCTGCTCCCAATACATTTTCATATCCTTGCCTTTCACTTCCTACATGTGCATTCAAATCTCCCATGACAATGATGCTCTGACCATTCAACTGCTGTTGTAGCTCCTCCTCAAAGTCTTCCTTCTCTTGAGCTGTACATCCAACTTGAGGGGCATACCTGGGCTATCTCCAGGCTTCTTCCCTTTACAGTTACTCTGATCTTCATGATCCTGTCACTTATTCCCTTTACCTCTTCCTTCATTCCATCTCTCACAACTACTCCTACTCCGCTGCTCCTTCCTTCACTGTTCCCACTCCAGTACAACCGGTACCCTTTCCTCAGTTCTCTGCGATCTTCTCCTTTCCATCTTGTTTCTGCCAAGCCCAGTACATCCAGTTTTCTTCTCTGCATCACATCTACAATCTCCTCCACTTTTCCTGTCAGTGTCTGTATGTTTAATGTCCCAACTCGTAGTCCATTAGCATATCCGGGTCGTCGTCGTTTGCATCCGTCCTTTCCGAGGCCTGTTCCTGGTTTGAAGGCAAATATGATATCCACTACTGGCTTGCTAGGCCTATCGTAGCTTCACCAGAGCCCCATCAGCCGTCACTTTTCAGGGTTCCCATAGGGCCTTCACAGCTACCGTAGCGGTCCCGGGGCACACAAAGTCCCCACTGTTCTTCACCCCCTACAGGCAATCCCCTACTTCATGCCATTGCCCGTCTCCCACCACGTGGAGGAGGGGTTGGACTTGTGGGAGACTTGAGGACGAACTTGCGCTAACATATTACAAAATGGTAGAAGTCTGGAAGCAATGAATATTTTATGCTGAGAAGCCTTGCGTACTGTTGCTCCTGAAATCTGGAAACAATGTATTAAACACGCTAAAAGAATTGAAGACCACTACTGGGAGATAGATGGCTTGTCTGAAAATGTCCCTCATTTCGAGCCAGTCATAATTAACATGAATGACAGCAGTTCTGATTCATCGGAACAGAGCGATTCTTCAGACGAAGAATACTGACTGAATTAAATATTGTTAAGATAGCCTATGTAAATAATGTAAATAGTCCATATAAAAATTGTGTAGTATGCATTTCCAAATTAGGAAGCAAACCATTTTTAAACCTGCCATTGAAGGTCTAAAGCCCTTATGTGAAAAAGGTGATGGAAAATGAAATTTGTACGAGGAAAGAAAATAAAAGGTTGAAAGGAAACATAAAGCAGTGTTCATTTGTTGCGAGCCGCGACGACTGCATCTTAACGCGGCAACACTGCACCGGATTTCACAAGCCCGCTCGCCTTTAATCGCACGGGCCAGAACGCACAAAACCTACCATTAATATTACTCTTCATACATTCGTCATCACACTGTACGTTTACAGTGGTAGTAGTTTCCGATAATCACGAATGAGAGCTTCAAAATGAGACCAAGTTTCCTGCTGTACGTTTATCCTGGTCTGAGAAAATGTTACGTCAGAAAAAGTATAAGAACTTTTTATTGGGTAGTTGAAAAAAATTGGAACTTGAGATTTGCACTACCAATACTTGTGCCTATCACATATAACAATTTCACTACCCTCAGCCAAGTAGTTTTCCATGTCTTCTTCTTCTTCATTTCCCGGTTCCAGTGATCTGGGTCGGGGCGTGAATCAAGGACCTCCATCCGAGGTCTTGACTCACACACTATCATATTTAGGCTATTTGTACGATGGGTTCGCCACACCCAAAGGCCAGTTTTCCATGTATATAGTTTTAAGTGAGCGGTTCCTAGAAAAGACGTCAAAAACACGGACAATATTTCATTCAAACCACAAATAAATAAATAAATAAATAATAAACTTGAAAGTAATTGGCTTATATAGTCTAACGCAGAATTAAACAAGGAAAATAATGTTGTAACTCGTTTTTCAATAGGTCTGTTGGTTTGCTTGAAATTAAGGCCTAAACTCGAGTATCCATAATAAAAAATCCTATAGTAGGTGAAAAACAAAATTATTTAATTGGTAACACTTGTCACAGAATTCCAAAAGAGACCTCTTTACTTAACCTTTTTTATATTTTTATTTTTAACAGCATGTTCCATTACAATGAAAGTAATACTACATACTATATTTACAAAATGTTTACAATTTTAATAACATACATTTACTTATGTATTATTCATGATTGTTCTATGGCTATTTGTTTGGTGATATATTGTTCTAGGAACTGTCTAAATCTATTAACTTATTGTTTTTATGAGCTACACCAATATTAAGAATCTGTTCAACTACCGTACTTGACATTGTTTCTAAGAAATCTATTAAATTAAAATACTGTATGCAATTAATTATATAATGCTTCATTAGCTTAATTTTTTCAAACGTCCATTTTCCATGTTCATTTACCATATTGTCCTTAAACAACTGTCTTTCTTTTTCCAGTTTCACACATGTAAATAACAAATGATCAATTGTTTGTTCTTCATTGCCACACGCACACAATGGACTGTCTTTTATTTTGAAACGAAAGAAATACGAATTTATCTTACCATGTCCTGTTAAGAAAGTAGTTACATTGCTAGTTAATGGGAAGTTGATTTTTAACCTATCCTTGACACTAGGTATGAATGATTTTGTCACTGCACCATTTAAAGTATTCTTCCATTCGTTTTCGTTTTACGTAACCTTGGAACTAATGACACCAGAGTGGTGTCCTGTTTGCCATCTAGTGGTCGTCTTGCGAATCATTTCAAACAGCATCGGATGAAGGGGTGATAAGGGGGCAGGGTATGGCCATAGATGTTGTAAGTTCGAGTTGAACGTAGCAGTTCAGCATTCCAACGTTCTCTCCAGAGCCCATACAACTGCTCCTATTGTTATTTGTCCTTGTAACCGTGGGCTCGCAATCTCTGGGCCCATAGCCGACGTTTGAACAGCGTCTGTGCGCACGCGCAATAGAGCTGTCCTTGTTTGTAGTTGAATGGAGTCTTGGGCCCAGTAAGGCCTGGGCCCTGAGTAGCCCGCAGCAAGGCGAATGACGTGACAAGATATGTAGCGTGTTATTCAAACATGCTGGTGCATTTTCATAGTGAGGAGCGCACAACTCAGCCAGTATTTCGAGCGTTAAGGATAAAAAATGAATTACTAATGTATGTTAATGGTAAGGAGGGCCCTGGCCCACTGGCCCGTTAGACCCAACCGCCCCTGCCGACTTGTCTTATATGACTCATTGTGCTGAGAGAACAAACAACCTCTAAAAATGCATCCTGAAACAAAATGCCAGCCAGTCTTCTAGCGCTTGCGTGTTGCAGCTCCTGTGGAACTCGGTTTTCCTGTGCATAATACTGCGAATATGTCCTTCCTATTCTGACATGCAATACCCGGAGTGATAGAAAATTCGCCATAAATACCGGCCAGTTACCTCGGAATTTCCATTGATGCAGGGTTGAGAGGATGCCGTAACACTAGGTGGTGTCATAGGCCTTCTCGAAGTCAAAGAAAACAGCGACTAGGTGCTGTCTCTGGAGAAAAGCGTCCTGTATGGCAGTCTCCAGTTGTACTTAATAACATACATTTACTTATGTATTATTCATGATTGTTCTATGGCTATTTGTTTGGTGATATATTGTTCTAGGAACTGTCTAAATCTATTAACTTGGTAGACCGAGACGCCCTGAAACCACTCTGGTATTCAGACAGGAGAGTCCTCGTTTCTCCAGAACCCACACCAGTCACCGATTGACCATCCTCTCAGAGAGCTTGCACAGACCATTTGTAAGACAAATTGGTCTGTAACTTCCTATAAAATTTGTATCCTTATTGATCTTTATCTGGCTTCATGATATGTGTAATTATACCTTCCTGCCATTGCGTTGGAAGAACCTTCCAACCAGATACATCGACTTGCTCAGCAGTCCTGGTGTTGAGCAACAAGCTACCGTTCCTCATCTTTTGAACTTTCTCAAGCTCTCCATAGACACCTTCTATGTCACGAGATAACAAAATAGATTTTACCAGCTTTAAATCAAATTAAATCTGTTCTGGTCGCAACCAAAAACTCGGGGGTGTTTGCACCTAGATTTCCGTGAACAGACTGTTCCCAACCCAGTAGTTAACAGGGACGTAAAACCAATTACATTATTATTATTATTATTATGTTCCTAACCCCTTAAGGAATCAAACATTAAAGACTTGGGTGGGGGACCACCCTGTATTGAGACTTTTAGTTTACCCATCTTCCCCGAATGCCACCGACACCTATCACGGGCTGCCTCAGTAGGCAAGACCCACCTTGCTTGGAAAGTATTGCCTGGGTTCCGATATTTTACAATGCCTTATCGGCATGTACCCCTCGGCGTATACTGGAGATATTCAGCTCAGGCGGAGGGAGACCTGCGTAGTCAGACTACTGCAGGGCACTTGACGCACCCTCCAGTTGGTGAGGTCAAGACCGGACAGGCCCTCGAGCGTAGTCGCACACATAGGCGGCCCTTCCCCAGCACACACATCAGAAATGTTGATTGCCAGACCTCAAGAAACGTGTATGGAAAGAAGTGCGATGTAACCTAATGAGAGTTATATTGCACGGACGTGTGTTGTTTAGAGCTGACGATCAAACCCTCAAAAGGGAACCTAGGCTGAGAAACCCTTTTAGTCGCCTCTTACGACAGGCAGCGAATACCGTGGGTGTATTCTAAACCCCCCACTCACAGCGGGATTGAGCTGATAAGTCAATATTCATATTTTCCCACAATATTAGACCATTACTTACAAATTTTTTGAAATTTTAGATCGTCTTAATGTGTTGTTTTATTTACATTCAGTTAAAGATGTAAAATACCTTCATGGCCAAAAAAAACAACTGATGCGCTGGCCAACTAATTTTATTGGTTTAATGAATTTTTGAGACGGAAATATCCATCAAATAGCATTCAATGTGCAAACTAATAATTTAGAGTCAAGTTCTAACTAATTTTTTGTTATATAAGTATGAATAAGTGTGGTTTAAAATAAAATTTAAGCTCAAAAATGCAGTAGTATTTTAACTACCATTTCCATGTTGTATGTTCATTCAAGTTAACTGAAACTCCATTCTTTAAAAATAAAATTCACTGCTTAGTACCAGGAAATCATTTTTAATATAGTGTACTGCTGTAAGATTAATAATCATGTTATTGGTTTTACGTCCCTTTAACTCCTGCGGCTTTATGAGATGCTGGGGGGCCAGGATTGTGTACCAAAGTGGATCTTTTACGTGCCAGTAAATCTACTGATTCGGCTCCCTCGTTTTTTTTGCACCCTCAAATGCAAACTGACTGTGCCAGGATTCGATCCAGCATCCTTGGACATAACAGGCAATAATATTACCGCTGCACTGCTCAGCCAGTCGCTGCCATAAGACAGTCACCAGAGTTCAGTTTACTCAAAGATTTCTCGTTTTATTCATTTTAGAGCATTTTTCCAATAATTTCAAGAGCATTTTATTGAGCATTTTAGGTGATTTGTTGGTCATCCGACCTTTGGTGGTGATAGTGATATAGAAATCCTACCTGCATGTCATTATGTTTGTGTTTTATGTTGTCCATCTATTTTTGTGTCCATTGATTGATTGGTTGATTGATTGAAGTCCCAATTACAAAATACACCTACCGGTATTGACACTATATGATCAATTTATAAATTGCAGAAAGTTTGTAGGACTGATATCCCCTTCATGGAAGCTAAACTAGGCACAGGGCATCAAATTATTGTGGCATGGATGTATCTCATGAATTTTTTAAATGTAGTAAAGTCAAATATAGTTAACATTTCTGATGTGCCTTTTCCAGACTGAAATTACTATGAAATACATGATAAGTTATAACCAAAGCGGAGAAACCATTACTGAAATGGGAGAAGTGCCATTGGATTTAAGAGTTCCAAACGAGTGATCCTCTTCACATTGAAGCTATACTGTGAGTATCTGTTATTTTAATAATTCATATCTTCCTAAAGGATCTCATCCCTACCTCACGAGGTTATTTTTGTGTCCCTGGGATAACTTCCATCCCAGCGAAGGTGGTTGAGATAATTGTGGCTGTAAGGGATAGAATATTGAGGCTGTCTGTTCCTCTTGATCAGAAAGAAAAATGTAGTTTGTCGTTAACCCATGAAACGAAAATAAGGTTATTGCACTTCCCGATGATGATACATAAAATACATATCATCATTAGGGCCTGGATGTCGATGACATGTCATCTTTTTACTGAGTTTTCTAAAACAATGCTGAAGTACATAGAAACTCCGGACGGGCCACCCGTCTTCAAATATGTCGTTTTTATTTTGCATTTTTTTGCTATTTTTCCTTTTTAAGAGCATATTTTTAAGTTTGGTAGATTTTTTGGGTCATATTTTAGAGAAATCGGCCTTTTAAAGTCATTTTTTTTCCGATTTAGTCATGTCACAGCTTTATATGAGGGAGTTACGTCTCTCCGAATTAGCAGCAAATGACCTTCCCCACTTCAAGTACGCTCCAATCACATCAGTTGATGTTGAACGCACCTTTTCGAGATATAAAAACTTTTTGGCTGATAACCGCAGATCATTTACATTTGAGAACATCAGAATGACATTTGTAGTGCAGTGCAACTGAGACTAAAGTGAACATAAACCTTTTGTTAAGTGCTAGAAATCTATTTTGAGTTTGGGCATAAGATGCCATTTTTGAAATATTGGTGAGTTTATTATTATAAGATAATATTCTCCATTTCATAGTGCATTTTTGGAATTTTTAGGTCATTTATTACAGTCATTTTTGAAAATTTTAAGTGCATTTTTTAACTTTTTTACGGCATTAACATCCGGGCCCTAGTCATCATCATCTTGTACAGTTTCCAGCCCCTGACTGGGTCTGCTTGGAACATAAGCCCCTTCATCGTTTTCTATCCTCCCACCACCTTTCACTCCTCACTCTGTCCTACTCCTCCTCCACTCCTTCCTTCACACCCACAATCCACCTATTTCTTGGTCTCCCGCCCTCCATTTCCATCTCATGTATCCTCCTGCATTCTCCTAACATGTCCGTACCAACTCATTCTTGACTTCTCTATGATCTCTTGTAAGGGATTCTCTTCCACAATCTCTCTCACTCTCTCATTTCTTACATTTCTTTCATTTCAGAAAGAAAAATGAAGTTCGTCGTTAACCCATGAAATGAAAGTAAGGTTATTGCACTTCAAAGATGATAATATAACATATTCTTGCTATTCCTAATCTGCTTCTTTGATCCTGCTCACCTGTCTTTTCTTCATAACCCACGTTTCTGATGCGTAGCCGAGTATTGAGACATAATATGTTCGATACAGAGGTGCCAACTATTCCGTATTTTCCGTAATTATTATGGATTTCACCTCACGATTACGGCATTACAGTCAAAGGGGAAATTATTATGGAAAAGTGACATTATCATGAAAAAAAAAAAATTTCTATGGGGGGGGAACGGTAACAAAAGTAACGAAAAAGTAGGTAATTTTACAAACAGGTAACGAAAGTAACGAAAAGTACCATAGCTAATATTTATGGTTGGAGGTAACGAAAATTTGCCAGGCCGGTTTAAATCATTTAAACTCGTTGGCTCACAAATTGCGATGGAGCAAGTTTCACGCAAGCGTCGCCGATTACGTAAACTATATTTCCCCGTGCCCGACCTCAAGAAAATGTATACTGAGGATACATTGAGTGGTACCTCAATATAAGTTACATCGGTTCAATGTATATTTTCGGCATCAAGAAAAGTTTCTAGTTTAGTGTGAAATATTTTTCTGTATTGTTAGGAAACCTGACTTTCCGTGAGACGTTTATTCGCGAAAACTTCCGAATAGCGACATAAACCTCTCATTTCTGTTATTGACCTCTAAATTTGGAGACTATCTCAAATTGAAGTCCAGAAATAACGCAAAATAATTTAATGTTGCAATCTTGCGAAATGATACAATTTCGAAAAAGAATCGCGACATCCAGTATGGTTAATTCGAAATTCCATTATGTTGATTTTTCCTTCGAACTTTGGTTCCATTGGATAATCTAACCGGTTATCTTGAAAACTTCTATAATTCATGATTTGAATTCGAAAGAAAATGTGCCCTCTTGTCGTATTGTTCATGTAATCCTCTCAAAATAATTCGTAACTAGTTGAAACCCGTCAAAACATGACGGTCAAAGGGAAAATATTTACTGAAGAATCTCCTTATATAGGCCTAATGTACATTCTTTGTACGATTATTTTTTGGCTCTATTGAAACTATAAGGGCGTCAAAAGATTGCACTCTTGACATTGCAAAATACTGCTGGCAATGACCGAAAAATTGATGAGGCAAATTGAGACCTGTACGTTCCAGAGTTTCCCCTTGAGCTTTATTGATTTTGATAGAGTATGCCAAACGAATTGGAAAATATTGCCTCTTAAAAGAATTATTATAGTGTTATATCGGATGGTATTAAATCAAGTCGAAGGATTAGACCTCTTGGCCTAATTTTTACTGCACTTAGTATTTCCAAATCCAAGCAATATGGTTGCATTTAGGAGCCCTTGGGGAACCTTCAGATTTCTAAGCAGCATAACTATGGGTCAAGCGTTTAGAGTATGTGGAGGCAAATCTTATAATTCCAAGGAATTCAAGAACTCTGAGGGGTCTGATACAACTGGCCGCAAACTGTCGCTTATAATTTTGGAATATAACGAAGAAATGCGATGATGTGCAAAATATAACGGTCATTGGGAAAATATTTACTGTAGGACTTTCTTATATGCATTCTCTGTATGATTACAGAGAAAGATCGACTTTGCAACATATAACTGGCCATTACTGAAAACTTGCGTTACGTTACGTTTGCGTTAACCTTTTCCTCCTCCAGGGTTGTCTTTTCCAACGGATTAAGCGAGGGGTCCCACCTCTACCGCCACTAAAGGCAGTGTCCTGGAGCTTGTGACTCTGAGTCGGGGATACAACTCGGGTGTGTGACCAGCACTATGCCCAGGCGGCCTCACTTGCAAAGCGATCAGGGACCTGATGAAGGGATGGTAAGAGCGGGAGGGTTAGGCAAGGAAGTGGGAAGGAGGCGGCCGTGGCCTTACGGTAGGTACCATCCCGGCATTTTCCCGAAGACGAAATGGGAAACCACGGAAAACCACTTCAAGGATGGCTGAGGTGGGAATTGAAACCCCTCTACTCATTTGGACCACCCGAGGCAGAGTATACCCCGTTCCAGTCCTCATACCACTTTTCAAAGTTCGTGGCAGAGCCGGAAATTGAA